>CM053784.1:736647124-737986324 GCA_028749045.1 Cupressus sempervirens
TAGGTGAACACTGTGAAACTTGGCATATAAATTGAATCACTTGTTTGAAACTGCATAGCTAGATCAACACTATCACTATGAGCTTGATATAAACCAAATCACATGGTTGAAACATCCTAAATTGGTTACACTAGATTCACATCACTAATGCTCCAAACTTAGTAAACACTAGAGAACTCAATTTGCACTATGCAACTTGGTAAACATAATGAAGCTTAGTTTACATTGATATTCATCAACTCAAGAAATACTACTTGGTGCAAACTAAGTACTATTTATGGAACTCGATAGCCATTATAGAACTTGGTAGAACCAAAATTACTTGGTTAATATAGTAAAATACAAGATAAGATCAGTAGCTACTAACCATTTGATTAAGTGTGTGTCACTAATAAACAAACTTGAGCATAATGTCAACAATCTCCCCCTTTAGCATTAGTGACAAAAATACTTCTTAATCAAAACTAAATTCTCAAAATTTAAGTTTAGAACAATCTTTAGTCTCCATCCTATGTGTCCAACTCAGTAACATACTCTATTTTTGAGATTTTTCAAAATTGCTTTTGTAAGAGATGTTTTATGATTATCTATACATGTATATGTATAATATTATGATGCTTCTACATGTGTGTGTGTGTGTGTGTGTGTGTGTGTGTGTGTGTGTGTGTGTGTGTGTGTGTAAATTACTTACTATATATCTCATGTCTTTATATTATATCTTCTTTTTTAATCTTTTTCCTCTGTATTGCATCTTCTCATTTTCTCCACATTTTTGACATTAATGTCAAAGGTCTGTGCTACATGGTAATACCAAAATGTGGCAAGAAGTTAGAATGTAACTTAAAAATCAATGACATTGTCTTTTCCCAATTTTCTTGTAACACCTTGCTTGCATGTAATGCAATCTATACTTCTACTGATAACTCCATCATGTGATCAACTATGGAGAAGTTATTATCATGGATGAGAGTTTTGGCATGTGCAATGTGTTTTTGCAATGCATCCATGTTTGGAAGAATCATGTCTTGAAAATCTACAAGTGTGGCCATGACCCTGGCTTCTTCCCTTAATAACTCTACTTTCATATCAGTTAAAAATATGATCTTTGAGTAATGAAAAAAATTGTAGCTTGGGTCAAGTGACAATTTGTGTGCACTTTCCTTCAAGTCTTCATCTATCTTAGATAGTTTATCTTTGATTTCTTTAGTGACAATAGATGTATCACATAACTTTCTGAATAATAAAGTAACATTATTGGCAAAGGTTTCCAATCAGCTGAGGATAATAGATAAGTCTACTTGATATATTGCAATTTTTTGTGCAACTAGCTCTAATACTTTGTTTTCAAATTTCTTTTCTGCTCTTTACAACAAATTTTCCTTCCCATTCAAATCTTCATGGAATTTCTAAACAACTTCTTCTAACTGAACCAAAATAGGTTGAGTATTATCAACCTTGGTATTGAGTGCATCTACAAGTATGTTCTTTGCATCTTCTAGCACTTGGTTTTCTCTATTTTTCTCCTCTCTAAGCCTCTATTTCTTAGCTTTCTTCTACAATAGTTCACCTACTATGTAAATTTGATCAAGATTCAAAGTAGAGATATCCCAATTTAGGATAACTATATCCTCATTAAGATCAATGTCTTCTTCTTTACCTTTTTCTGTGCTTGACAATTTGGTACTCGGTTGAGGCTTGCACTCAACTATCATTGTATTGACTATTTGTACACTTGGGATTCTAAAAGTTGTAGAAATAGAATGACTAACAACAAAATTAGATATTGTACTGATAATAGGAATACCTAGTTGTTATGTAGCCAAATTTGATGAAGGAGGAAGCACAAGTTTCTTGGTAGATGAAGTGTTGATCACTTCAGTCAATGTAGTACTTAAATGGATAGGTGCAAAGATTGGTTGGGTGCTTGGAATTGTAGTGGTTTCCAAAACCAACTTGGTAGAATCTTTTTCTAAGCTTGATGGCTTTAAATCTTTGCATGGAGAGTGAGGAAATGAGGCCATGACCACTACTACAATCTTCTCTAGGTCAGTTTCCTCAATACTCTAAATCTTAGGGAGATTATCCTCTGTAGCTTCTTGTTCTTGCTCCTCATCATCCAGATTGACATCATCTATTTCTATTTTTTCCTCATCATTATTGCCCTTTTCCTCCTTGTCATCTTTATCATCATATTTATCACTGAAATGAACAAAATCACTCTTTTGATGAAGACTATAGATATTTTTCCATGTAGTAGTAGCTAGCTTCACCACATGTTCAATGTCATTCACCAATATTATGCAAGTGTTGAATTTTAAAGTAAGTTTTTCTTCATTTTTCTTCATGGGTTCTTTTACTTCTTTATCAATAAGAGTCGGCATGAGCTACCTTAGGGTCTATTCAAATATATCCTTTGCAATCTTCTTATAATGTTCCCATCTTGGTTTAATTCTTTCCATCAATTCATTGGGACTTTGTTGCACAAGTTGATTAGGTGAATATTTACATTTACCTAACTTAGAAATAATCATGTTTTCAACTTGCTTCTTCTCATTTGCTTTCCTAGTCTCATATATGAGAGATTTAAAGTTTTCCGTGCCAGCTACTGCATCAATCTCCTTTAATTTATCCTAAAATGTAGGTGGAAGCCTTTTTAAAATAACATCCTCTACTTCTTCTGCACCTAATTTCAACTTCTTTCTTGATCTAGATGCTCTTCTAGTGAATATTGCAATAGATGACTTGGTAGGTCTAGTTATGATAACCTTACCTTTCTTCTTGATTGGTTCTTCTTCTTCTAATTTAGTTTCTTCTACCTCATGTTATGCATCATCTTCTTCCATATCATATCCTTTTCCTTCTATTAGTGAGAGAGTAGAACTTGCTTGCCTTAGTATTTATATCCTCTTCTTTGCTTTGTTGACTGCTTGAGGAAACTTTATTTGAAGTTCTATTCTAGCTTTGGCTTCATCATAAGTACCAAAATATGTAGTCTTGGGATCCACAAGTTCATCCTATAGTGCCTTAATGATGTGTTTGATGTCATCAATATTAACCTCATAGCTTAGAGGCTTAACCTACACCACTCTACTTTTGACTGCTTGAATGTATACCTTATCATAGTCTACCATGAAATAAACATCATCCTGTAATCTTCTACAATTCTCTTAGGAATTTTGAATCTGCTAATCATCTTTTCTTTGAATGGATCAAAATAATTGTTCATGATACTGAGAAAATTCTCACCCATCTCTGCTATATATTGATTCATTTGATATAATATTGTTACATCTTTTCTCCATATGACTAAATCTTTTCAAGGGAAAAACTTTTGCACAAAGAAGAATAAACAAGCTAAAAGTGAAAAAAACTTACACATGTTATTCTTTGAAGTCATTTTCTTTCCATGTTATTTTTGAATTGATTTAGTATAAGCTCAACAAGGTCAAAGGACATGTTGTTCTTCACCACCTTGAGAGCTAGATCAACTACCTCACATGACACATTTTTTAGATGATTGGAGCTATAGATCTTATGTGCTATCGCATGGATTTCAAATTTCAGCTCCATATTAGTCACATTTCTGATCTTCATACCTCTTTCATCCCATTTGACAAGAGTTTTTCTTTCTAGTTCTACCCAACTTAAGGTTTTAGTAGTCTTTGACTTGTTCAATATTGAGAGCCTTGTGATTCAATAAAAAAATTTCTTCATTATCGGAATAGGTTGCTCCAACCATAGCTACCCATTGTGTACATAGCTATGGATAAACCTTATCCATATTATCTAGAAGTCTCAGGGCATATGTGGAATGTGGATTAAACCCTTAGTCTCCAAGTTATGATGCTTAGGTTTCAACACACCATTCACACATAACTTTTCCAAAGCCTCATCCATTTCTAGGGTTCCAATGTCTTGAATTGAATAATGGAAATGTGAGTGAATATCATTAATCAATAGTACCTTTGGTGGAATCTATCACTGAGATCCAATTGGATCAATCATTTCTTCAATTGCTAGACTTAACTTGAATTCTGGTACCTTCCAATCGACTCCTCAAATGAACATCTCATATCCTTTCTTTCTTTCTTTTACTGTTGGAGGATGCCATGTTCAGTAGGATTTATGGAAACATTAAAATCTTTAGCAAAAAATCACACAAATTTCTTGGAAGCATAGAAATTGCTCTCAACAAATAGCTCTTTAGAAATTCATGGTGATGAATGAATTTGATTCATTCCTTTTTTAATAAATTTACTTTCCAATATTCATAAATGCTTGGTATGATCACTTTCTCAATGATAGACTATCTTCTACTCAATTTGATGTTAGTGCTCTATACAGTCATCTTCAACTTGGTGTCCATGCAATGTTTAGTTGCTCCCAACCTTGCTCGATAGGGTCTTGCAACCTGACCTAGCTTGGTAAGGTCTAGATATTCTTTAGACACTAAATGATCCCTTTCCATCTTAAGCATTGATATGGATCTTTCCTTCTATCTAACTAGAACTCATGGAAGATGTCTACTTTAGAGTCTTAGTTCTAATTGTCCTTGTGGAAGATCAAGTAGAAATTCTTGAGTGGCATGTGTTTCATGGATCAGACTTGCATTCTCATAAGATTTTGGAATCCATTGCTATATTATCTTCTTTTTGATGTTGTTAGACTTGGCTTTCTTTTCATCTTCAATTCTTCTAGTGTTCATGCAGTTCTTGGCATGGTATCCAAGTTCTATGCAAATAAAACATCTTCTAGTGGTGTCTCTTTTTCTCATGTGATGTTTCACATGATTTTCCCCAATGTGTCCAAATTATCCACATTAGTGGCATCTACACCATGTGTTATAGTGCTAACAAAATATAGCTTTTACAATTTATTCTGCTAGGTTCAATAACTTGGTTTTGAATTTAGAAGATTTGTGTCTATGCTTCTTAAATTTTTGACATTTTCCTTCAAATTTTGGTTTCTCTTTACATTCATTAGCTCTATGACCATGCTTATTTTAGTTGTAACATTTTCCATTGAATTTAGCTTTACCATTACTCTAACATTTGTTTGATGTGTGACCTAACTTACCACAGTGATTGCAAGTAGGTCTTTGATTCTTTTGAGCTCCTTGCTTGGATGATTCACCTTCTTTTGTCTATCTTATCCTTGTTTTTCCTTTCTATTTATATTGACTTTACTCATTCAACTAATTCATGTCTGCTTGAGATTTCATCATCCTCCCATTGGTTTTCTTTTTAGTGTTTAGATTATTTTGCAATCCTTCATTCTCTAATCATAGATTCATGATTTCTTCATTTGCATTAGTAAATTGATTAATGAATTTTGCCTGTCGAAGGGATATATTTTGAATTTCATTGTTCTTTTCTTCTATCTCTTATTTTTCCTTGTCTTTTTATTCCATGACTTCACACAATCTTACCGACTAAATTTCTTGTTCTCTTTTTAGTTTTCTAACTTCTTCTTGAGGGTTACCATTCTTTTCTAATAGTTCTTTGATTATCTCTTTAGCTTCATTTGAATTACTTTCTAAATGGATATCTTCAATTCTTTCTTCAGTGTAGAGTTTGTCATTCATCTGTACTGCAAGATTTTTTCTTCTTTTCAAGGATTGAGAGAGTTTTTCCTTTTCTTTCTTAAGTTTCCCAATAGCCAATTCCAAATCCATTTTTTTATTTTCAATAACTTTATCAAGACTGAATACCTCCATTGCCTCTAATATTTTCTCAAGCTATTAAACTTCTTTTTTTAGAACCATAATGCTTTGATACCAATTGTTGGAAATATAAGATAGGCTAGGTTACTGAGAGGGGAGGGGTGAATTAGGAACCAACAAAACTTATTCTTAATTCACTAATAAATCCTTCATATGTATTCTAATCTAATTGCATGCATGAAAAATGAAAGCATTAAAATATTTATAGCACTTTAACACAAGATATGGTGACCCAGAATCCTTCCAAATAGAAAGTGAAACTGGGGTGGGAATGATACTCACAAGCTTTAGTACTACAATATAAAGTTGGCTAGTTAAGCCTTACAATGATCACTTCTAATGATCTTCCCTATTAGGAGAAATAAGGACTGTTAGGTCCACCTTGTAAAAGGATTTACAAAACATACAATGAAGAATGCACTTGGTAAAGAAATTTACAAAAGAATGCTAACTCAACCTTGTGAAAGGATTTAACTTTTCCAACTCTTAGGATGAACTAGTGGTTGATCTCTGATCTACAACTTTGATTTGCTAGTTGAGTTTCCTTTGGAGTGCATTGATCACCTTGTTGTGATAGATAAATCTTTGCTGCTCCTTATATTTCTTGTAGCCTTCTTATGTCACATTTCTACTCTTACATATATCTTTCCATATTCATATTGTACTTCCTTCGATGTGATTTAATACATTACATATCTACCAATCCAAATTAGAATTCATCAAAGTGGGCTACAATAAAAGTTACACCAAAATACACAAAGTCAGCCCTGTTGGTGTTGAAACATCATGGTTTTAAATTACCCTGATGAGAACAAGATACATCTAGGGGCAGCTACTTCCCATCTTCAACATACCCTTTCAGACACCATGCCAACTATAAGGCTAGTCCCTTCTTCTACATCAAGCTCTACAAAACCTAGGTGGGTGGACCTATAGATTCTTCATATGGTACCAATGCTAAAAGAAACACTTGAATCTTGACAAAGTAGATAAAACCCTTAATCTTCTAACACTGATGAAAAGATCTTCGACATGGAATAGCTAATAACATGGCCTAAGAAATTGATAAGCTAAGTGAGGGTATCCTTTTCAGCTCTTCAACATTAAAGGGAAAGACATTTGATTACTGATGTTTATTTCAACAAAACCCCAAATATGCAGTAGTAAGAACAATTTGATCCTATAGTTGATCAATGCCTTATCTATTGGGAAGTTCTAAAAATCATACACACACATCTGTGATACTAGTGACATATTCCATACATTAAGATATCATATCTATCTTATCACTTTGTGAAGTAGACATTAGTGTTCATAAAGACCTCATTCTCATGGAATATCCTTCTCAAAATCACCAGCAACCCTATCAAATACATCAAGCATTTACTTGGCCTTTTGTTCCAACAACAAAATATATCAGATATACAACCTTAAGCGGATGTTAATGGGTCTCAGTTCTTTGTCCCTAAACCACATGAGATTGTAGATTACAAATACATGAGATGAGAATTAGAATGAAACTAAGAGATTCTTGCTCATTAGTATTCATTTCTTTCAAACCATACATTCAGATGCATGTAAAACAACTCATGAAACTACTAAATAGATTAGAACTGGCTATATTATCTTCACTACTATTGTTTATACAAGAGAAATATGTTGAAGAATGTAGTGTCATAGTGATGGAAATACATCAAAACTAGAACCCTAGTCTCAAAAAATCTAAGAAAACTCAAGATTGGAGCACACATGATATCACAATAGTGAGAAATTTTCTCCAAAATTGGAACCTATGGTCTCACAGTGAAAACTACCAACCCTCACAATGGATGAGAAAGAGAAAGATATAGAGGAAGAATGGAATCCCAGATCTGATCTAGAAGTGAAAAATGTCCACTTGAATATCCATTCCTTGTTGTTGTAAAAAACCTCTCTTCTTTCTACCCTTGAAATATGATTTGGTTTTCATCATTGTTCTATAAAAAACTTGAAAATATCTCTTATGAATGATGAAAACCTTTGTATCACCAAAATATCTAAAATGTATCATGAAATACTGATAATATCTAGATTCAAATAACTTGAAGGTAACCAAACTTGACCCTAACTATATTTTTATTTCCCTTTACATTTATTTGATTCATCACCCTACTAGAAAAAAAAATTTGAACCTCAATACCTAAATGTGGCTGCAAACTGGGTATCTAGGACAAAACCTTCTATAACTTAAGTAGATGGCTTCCTGTGTAAAAAAACTCTAGAAATCGAAATCTCATTCTCTACTAGTTCCAGCTATATATATTATCACTATATTTACTTACCAGAAACACCCAGAATCTTAGTTTGAAAAGCATGTTGTAGATGCTCAAAAATGGTTCACATCTACAATTTTATCAAAATGAAGCTCCATTTTAAATATAGTGCACTCTTTGAAAGAAAAAGTCTTCACCTCATTCTAACTAGTCCTCATCTCATCTCTTAAGTCTTCTTTTCTTCATATCTTCATTCATCACCATTATCATGTGTTCTGATACACCAAATCATCTTAATCTTGCATTCCTACATCATCATGCACTGTCTGTCAACCTTCTAGGGCTTTCCACCTAGTCCAGCCTTATTCTAACCTTTTTTTGACCAATTTTTACCAAATGTGACCATGTGTGACTGATTTCACTAATGTTCTAAGCTCGTTCCACCATTTTGTGCACTCACACAAAGTTTTAGGTCATTCTGAGTCTAGTCCTGCTATTTTTGGCCCCCCCAAGCCTTCTAGGCCACATTCTGCACTTTCTAAGGGCACACTTGGTACTATCATAGTGCACTTGGGCTTACCAAGTGCACATTGGGTGCACTTTGGTGAGTTTTGGGTGTACTTGGTGTAGTAGGATGCCCAGAACTACTCCCAAAGCCCCTATGTTACACGTTGAAGGCCATAACTTTTGTGTTTCAACTTTGATTTTCAAACAATTAGTTGTATTGGATTTTTATCTTCATTGTGCACAAATTGAGCTATCATTTTCATTATTTTTTCACTATCTTGGGTCATAACCCTTGGAAATACTCTCGAGCCCCTAAATTGACATCACTTCTTCATACTAATCCATCCCATTTTCTCATTACACTAACTTTGATCTTTTGGCCAACCTAATTGTATCTCAACAGTTTTTATCATCTTTCATATCCTCTTTCAAATCAATTTTACATCATTTTGGAACCATTTTAAATCAACTCAAAACCATTTTAGATCAACTCAGAATCACATCATATCAACTTGAAATCATATCAAATCATCTCAGAATCACCCCAAATCAACTCAGAATCAACCATAATTAGTCTAAATCAACATGAAACATATCAAACATCCAAAATAAATCATCATCTATCCAATCCTTGGCATTTTTGTGGCTTTTAGTGCCTTGGAAACCTATCAATCTATCAAATCTTATCAATCTGACCTTAGTACTATCATGGCTCTCAGTACTAGGTCAAACTATCATTCATGTCATCCGATCTTTGACATCATTGAGTCTTTCAATGTCAGATCATGGAATTGTCAACCATTTTAATAACATTTATAGTGTCTGTCAATGTTATTATAATCAACCTTACCAATCAATCTCGATCCTGTAACATTTATAATATCAGTTAAATGTTATGTATCTTTAGTTCATGTCATGTGTCCTTGGCATGTTATCAATTTCAATCAATCAATCAATTTGACCATGTCTTAAGGTCTATCCATCATCATTCTAGTCAATTTCCATTATCATCACATTTTATCAAAGGATACTGTCACACTTATTTAATTAATTTGGCCAATCATTTACTAATTTTCTCTATAAGATTAAATAACCCATCATTTAATCCCATTATTCTTCCTAACTAAGCTCCTTAATTAGTTGATATTTTATTAATTAATTGGTTCATCATTTTCAAACCATGGAAATTCTTAATTTCCTAAGGCACATTTTCCACCATTAATTCCATTTTCACTAATTTCTATTTTTGTGGAATAAAGGATTTTTAATTGAAATATTCCATAAAATATTGACATCATCATGACACATAGGTGTGACACCTCATGGGTTCTTCTTTGACACTTGGCTAAGATATGTCATAATCCAATATTCTTATTCTCTTATGCATATCCACATTTGGCTTCCATTGTCGTAGATTCTTGGCTTTAAGTGGCTTGAGGTGTCATATGATGCGTCATAGATTCTCAACCATATTTAGCCTTGTTTGACTTCCAACCATCATACAATCCTAAACTTGGCATCTTGTGTCATATGCATCATGGATTCTCCAAGGAATCTCTTGCCATGTTGCATATCCAAGGTGAAAATTCCAATGCTCTCATCCTCCATGCTAATTGTAAAATGAGCATTTTTCCTCTCATTTCCAATCCTAATTCTTAAGTCTTTTCAAGTCCATAGTTTTCTCACATTTTTCAATCCATTTCTCACACTAAAATAAAAACTTCAAGTACTAGCATTATCATCAATATAGGCTTTTACTTCAACACTGTGTGCATTATATGCAATTTTGGAGTTGCATCACATGGAGAAGAAAGAAAGATGCGGGAGTTTCAAATGAAATAGGGAGTTTTAGATTTGCTTTCTTGTTTTGATTCATTTGGCTTTCATTGTAGACTAGAGGGTGTCAATGTATGATTATTGAGTTTGTGATTTTCTCATATTATGTTAGACATTAGCCCATTTTTCAAGTCCTAAAATTGGTGAATTTTGCCCCTCTTTGATGTTAGAATTCTTTATAATAACTGAGAGGGGGGGTGAATTAGTTATTCAATGTCCAATAATGTCCAATCAAAACTTTCTAATAAAATAGAGGTGAATCAGAAGTACTATCCTTTTTACTTTCTTATCATGCATGTAATTAAACATTAAACAATCATAAAAAGTAATCATGCATCACCACATAACACAAAGGATTTTGATAACCCAAAAACCCTCCAAGAATAAGAAGGTAAAAATGGGGTGGGGATGACACCCACAAAATAATTGTATAATTGATTTCAACCACTTTTGATGGTTTGCCATGTTAAAGGCATCCCCTGTTAAAGGCTTTACACACTGTTAGATGTGACCTTGTTAAAGGATTTCTACACCCTGTTAAGAGTGTGCCCTATTATAGGACTTAAGAACATTCAACTTATAATTCCACCCTATTAAAGGATTTACATAGAGCTATTAGGCTCACTCAAGTCCATGGGATTTATAGTCACCTTCTCAAAAGAATCTTTTATCCCTCTCTAAGGCTCTCCTATCCTTCTCCTAAGGATCTCTTATCCTCCTTCTAAGGATCTCTTGTCCTACTCCTAGGGATCTTCTATCCTTTTCCTAAGGTTTATCCACCTAGCTATTAAGCTAACCTAGCAGTGTAGGATTTCAATGTCTAATATAATGGTAAGAGAGTATTAGAAAGGTTTTGACCTGATAAAGATTGCAACCCTAACCTTGCAAATTTTAGATCACTCTTCAATTCCTTTCTTTGGTTGGCTTTTCTCCCTTGTAGTCCTGATAGCTTGTTCACCCTTCAAGATCTATCTCTTTGAGTTCTTCCACTCATTATGCCAATGCACTCTATGATCACTTGATCAACTCAGAGTCTTGATGCTCTGTTCTTACTCCTCATTGTGTCCTCTACTTGACACTTCACACAAGCCTTCTCTTGGCTTCTCTTACATGACCACACTTATGACCAACTCTCTCTCTTCTTGCTTCTTTGATCTCTAACTTGTGACTCCTTATAAAGAAGTTCTATTCTAAATTTCCACCTCAAGTTTTCAAGCTCATCAATTTGAATTGATCTAAGAAAATGATATTGTTTTCCCTCCAAATTGTTTCTTCTAGAAACTTCATGATAAATCTACCAACATTCACGTTGAATTGGTTTGCATGGTTTAGATAAAATTTTGTGACATCTACTCATCATCCTTATCATCCAACTAATTCACAAAATTTGATGTAAGACACTTATCATCACTGATTTGGCGAATCTTTTGACTTAACAAATAATGAAGCAACTCGACATTATTGGTTTACTGATGCTCAGTTCCTTCTGTGTTACTCAACTTCTATTGTTGTTTTACTAGCACTCGACACCTATAGCATTTCTTCTTTTCTTGGTACTTGAAGACTTACTTGGCATCAATTACCCCTTTTTCTGATTCTCGGCACCTGAATAATTCTATGTTCTCAAGACTAAATAATTATGTGTTACTCGACACCTGAAGAAATTTTCTCAACATCTGAAGGATTTCTCGACACAAACTAAAGTTGAACTTGCTTGGCTTCAACTAAGAATTTGTTTGGTACTAACTAGCTAGCTTGGCTCTCTCAAATAAACTTAGTTAGGCTTTACAAATGACTTAGTTAAACCTTACATCTTTGATGTGTCTTAGTGTGTCCATCCTCTTAGAGTATGTCATCAATACACTATTTCATCAATAGCTTAGTTGATCCTTATACTTCATTACAACATCATAATTTCAACCTTTCTCTAGGTGCTCTAGTTACACCTTATTGGTTTCCTCCTCCTTGTCAATCAACCAATTGATAGTATTTGGATCACTTAAGCAATTGTCATTCCATCAAGTAGCAAGTTTGACATCAATGACAAAACAATGATTGAAAACATTCTTTACCAGTTCCATCATTCTTCATTCATGATCTTTTCAATAATTTCCAACAATCTTCCTCTTTGGCATTGATGGCAAACCAAACTGATCAATTGATTGAGCTAATCAACTTAGTTACCACCAAAATTATATACGTTTTATGTTTGGTATATAACTCCATCTTTTGCTGATATAAACTAAATCCTTTCTTTTTCTTCTCCCTCTTGACTGTAGTATCCTTACTCTGTATTCCTGATCCTTCCTTCATAGCTTCTTGCTAATCAGTACCTTATCTCTTCTTAATATTCTTATCACTTCTGAATCTCCATCTTTCATATACATCTCCCTCTTACTTTGTATTGATCAGTTTCTCATAAATCTCCCTCTTTGACATAAATGCCAAAGATCTAGCATCTTCAACATACTAAATATAAGCTTTTCATCTTATGTTTTCTCCCTCTGTCACCATGCTTGTGATTGATCTGGAGTTTCTGCTCCTATTGTCATCCTCTACATCATTCTTCTGATATTTCAATGATCTATTCCTATTGATGCAGGGCAGCTTCTTTTTTTCTTTAGACTTCTTGAGTTAGGGGCATTACCCCCAACTTGCCTCTAAGATATTCATAAGGATCCTTGGGCAATGGTTTGGTGAAGATATCTGCAATTTATTCCTTTGTGTGAATGTACTCCATCTTCACTTGTTTGTCTTCCACCAATTCTGTTACATAGTGATACTTGATTGCAATATGCTTGGTTTTTGCATGCATTACTAGATTCTTGGATATGTTTATAGCACTTGTATTATCACAATACAGTATCATAGGTTTGATTACATCTTCTTTCATTCCTTTCAATAGATGTTTAAGCCACACAATATTTGTGCAATTGACCATTTCTACCACATATTCTGCTTTTGTAGTGGACTGAGATGTGCATGTTTGTTTCTTGTTAGTACAAGTAATTAGCCTTCTACCTAAGAATAATTCTCCTCCACTTGTGCTTTTCCTATCATCAATGTTGCCTCCCCAATCTATGTCTATGTATGCATTGAGCTCAAACTTCTCATTCTTTTTATAATATAGGCCAAAATCATCAATTCCTTTGAGATACCTCATTATCCTTTTTACTGCCATGAGATGATTTTATTTAGGATTAGCAGAGAATCTAGCCATTATTCCAACTGTTAATGCTATGTATGATCTGCTATGTACAACATATTGTAGTTTTCCAATCATGGATCTATACATTGTTTGATTGACTTTAGTTGATTCATCATTTTTGGATAACTTATGCCCTATTGTCATTGGTGTGCTAACAGGTTTGGAGTCTTCCAATCCAAATGTCTTGAGTATCTCTTTGATGTACTTCGATTGTGTCATGAATACACCATGTTTTAGTTGATGTACTTGCAATCCAACAAAGAACTTGATTTCTCCAAACATAGACATTTCAAACACATGTTTCATTTTGTTAGCAAAAATTTTGCAAAGCGCTTCCTTTCCTCCAAAAACTATGCCATCCACAAAGATTTCAGATACAAGCATATCCTTACCTTCTTCTGATTTGATGTACATGTTGCTATTATCATCAGTGCTTTCAAATCCTATTTGCACTAGATACTTGTGAAGTCTCTCATACCAAGCTCTAGGGGCTTTCTTTAATCCATATAGAGCCTTATACAATTTGCATACCTTGTTTTTTTTTATTTTCATCAACAAATCCTTTTGGTTTCTCTATGTAGACTTCCTCTTCAAGTATACCATTTAGAAATGCAGACTTAATGTCTATTTGATAGACTTTAAATCCTTTGAAGGTTACATATGCTAGTAAGGTCCTTACTCCTTCCATTCTGGCAACTGGCCATAGTGTAGTCCTTCTTCTTGTGCATATCCTTTATAGACTAGTCTTGCCTTTGTAAGGAAACTTGGCAATAAAGAATATAACCGTTTCCACATAACCCATAATAGATCTAAAATAAACACGGAATTAAAATCCACATGCAAGAGAATAGACAACATACCCACAAAATGTGACACAAGATATACCCTGGGAAACCCTCATTGAGGGAAAAACCTAGCCTCCAAAAGCATCCATCACCATGTATTATTCAGAAAATTATACCATTGCAATACAACCATGGAAGCCTTCATGGCCATAGCCACAACCGAGCAAACTATGTGAACAAGCATGAGCCCACACATCCCATGCCATGCTTCCAACCTTCACAAATGCTCCCTTGGCTAACCTGTCAAGCCTTGTCCCGCTCGACTCTTGCCTTTTGTCTTCTCCTTGTCACTCTCTCTTTTTTCTCTCTACAACAACTATCCTTGTGGCTACTTATATAGTAGCAAGTCCCACAAAACCACCAAGTGGTATTACATAAACCATGTGCTACCTAACCCACTGACCCCACATTTAATATTGGGCTTTTAATTCTTTTCCCCAATATTAAATAGTTACATAAAATATTTTCACAATGTTACAATACAACTCATCAAGAATATTCCATGGGAATCTTTACATGTTACATGTTCATCTAGGTGGAACATTACATAATAAAATAACAATATTATACAATGTGTGCAACACCCATTATCTCAACAATCTCCCACTTGTTGTATACATTGCATAGGGTCAATCCGTAGCCACACAAAAAATGAACAAGGGAACAATCCCTCCCAGAACATCCACCATCATGGATCAAAATACACCAAGTGCTCCATCCTAGTACTCGCGACAAAATCAAAGTATCCAGCATCTCAAACATGAATGATCTCACCTCCTATTATGCCACTCCCATTGGACATACATAGAAGCCATCCAAAGAGAAAACCACCCAACCTGTCACATTAGAAGATCATAAAATCTTGTACCAACTAAAATTCCAAGCACAAATAAACCTGATCCAAAGGTAATCACATGTATCCGTAGTTGTCAAAATATCCATAGCTGAAATAGCACCATTAGCAAAGTGCCAAACCCATCCAACTATCCATACCTCAAAGGTATAACAAGTGAATCTCATATCACCGACATATCCAATCTGCAACCTACAATCACAAGCCTCAAGAGCAATACCTGCCACATATATACCAAGAAGCTCCCATTGCAAAAGATAATGTCAAATCTATAACCAATCCACTCACAACATCTCAAAGAAGTGAATCCATGTAGTATCAAGGACATCCACAATACATAAGCTAATATCCTACAAGAACAACTCTCATAACATGTCTCCAACAATCTCCCAAATTCTCCACAACCAACAAAGGAAAGAGAAAGAAATAACCATGTCATCTCTCACATGACATACATGAGCACAAACCAGTGATCACAATCTCTAACCAATCTCAAATCCAATGTAGTCAAAACTGAACATCCAGGAAGATAACCAAGACTAGAGAAACCATGCAAATCATAACATGTATCATGTCCTTCTACACACACCTCTAGATGTAAACTGTATAAGTTAGATCTCCTCCATAAAACCCCAACAAGAAGCCTCAACAACACCCAAACCATACCATATAGCTAATCATGGATGTAAGCCTCTCACAAGAAGATCAAACTCAATAAACCCATTCCCAAACCAAGGAATAACCATTCCTAATCCAAGGAAAATGCCCAATATAAAACCATCTCCCAAACTTAACCAGCATAACAACATATGCACATGGAGATAACCAATGCTAAATCATCTCTCAAATGAACCCACCAGAACTAACTCATGTACCATAGTTCAAGATCCATATCCATGAAAGACAATCATAAATATAATGCAACTGAGAGAAACAATGGGCTATACCTCTCAAGTAGCAAACTGCCGAGTAGACCAAGAGTGGGGAATGAGAATGCTCATCCAGATACCCAAGTCTCCAACCAAGACTCATCTAAGAACAATCTCCTCTCAAGTCCATATCAAGTGACTGCCCCTCGGACTTCCTGCTGAAACCATCAACCGTCCCAACAAATACTTCTCTAATCCAAGAGAAATCAGCATCACCACCATCTCTAAGTATACATGAGCACCTGTAACCAATCAATCCATGCCAACTCCAAATGCAACATAGCAATATCATGAAGTATCCAACTTATGATCAGTATACTCAATACCAAGAAACTAAACCAAGATCAATGTCAAAGTTCCAACCATGGCCTCAGGAACATAAACATGACAACATGATCTTACCATCTCAACCAAAGAGATAACATGCTCTATATGAATACACCATAACTTGTCACAACTCTAAACGTGTATCAAGAGTATACCATGACATAATAATGAAACCATCCTCACACCAAGGATAACATGTCAAATAAAAGCTTAAACCGCACCTTTTCCAAGAACCCTATGAGTCCTCAAGATGCAACCATCTCCACACACCATGAAGAAAATAATCTCCACATACCAGGAAGAACCATCTCCACACACCATGAAGATAACCAAGAACTCCATGAGTCCTCAAGATCTATCCATCTTCACACACCATGAAGATAACAAGTGCACCATGCAAATGTCAAAGATGCTTCTGCAGCAACAGGATCTAAGACAAACCTCCAACATCTACAAACACTCAATAAATATATCAATGCCAAAAACTCCCACTCAACTATGGTACCAAGTCATCAATGGCATCATAAAATCCATCTCCCATATGAAGATCCAAATCAAACCAGGAACTAATCCTGCACTGTCACCCCATCACTGTCACAAGCTCCCACTAAACCATGTATCCAAGCTATCCATGACATCATGATGAAAAAACTATCCTCTAACCATGAGAATCAACCAAGGCATCAAACTATCAAAGAACTCAAAGTGCACATCATGAGCTCCTTAAAAAGAAACTAAATAACCATGATCCTCAACCAAGAAGATATACCACCATAACTGAATCAGAAATCCAAGCTAATGAACATCAAGGATGTACCTGTATAACCAATCATGTCATGCCAAAATTCATGACACCATGATCACATCTATGAACCGAGCATCTGGCTCTCAAAGTGTCCAACCTGTCAGCATAGTCAACCACAATCCTCTGCCATGACTGTCCTTGGTAACAACATCTCATCCCTTCTACATGAAGATAAAATCATGTGACTTAGGGCATAGACAACCCAAATCCAAGCCACCAATCTGAATATGCATCAATAATGAAAGATCAATGGGCAAAGACAACCCATAACCAAGCTATAAATGCAACCTGTAAGTATAGACCGCTTACAACACTGCACAACTTGTAGACCCAACAAGTCATCATGCATATCTAAACCAAACACTGATAACCATATCATCATGAGACTAACCTAAAATATGAACTGAGTATACAATGACATTAACTCTTAAATCTCCAATGCCATAAATTCACAATGTTACCATAGTCAAAATATATACCATAAACTGTTTAGATAAATATATCACCAAATAGATCATGCCAAACCTGCACCAAATTTGAACCAATTTGTAGAGCTCTCCAAGAGCTTTCCGTTGACTACTCGAAGTCCAAAATCTGACTCTGTATGCTCAAGTTATGCCCTAATCCGTGCTTAAAATAAAAAACATCTAACTTTAGGGCTCTTAAAACGTGACAAAGTTTCAAAATCACAGAAATTAACCTACACCATGTTGTAGTGCTCTGAATTAGCTTTCCAATGCCTATAAGAACTCTGAAATCTGATATTCTGAGAGAAAGTTATGGCCGTTTTACTAAGACAGTCTTTTTACCATTTTCAGTACGATTTTTCATTTTTAAATTTTTTTCAGTGACGCAAATTCTGACAGAAATAAATTTGACGGCCATCATGGGCTGAAACCAAAAAACTCTTTCATTTCCTCTTAATATGGCCAAACTAGGGCATATTATATATCAAATTTTATGGAAATGTCGACCCGGATCCAGTGGTGAGGTCTATTTTTTATCCAGGAGGTCATTTTTGCAAGCTCCCCCCCAAAACCCTCATTTTAAATGGAACATTCGAAAAAACCCTTTTGTCCAACAATTTCACATGCCCAAAATATTTTAACATCCCATCATAACAGAAAACCCAAAAGCTTCAGATCTGCAATAAATCATTCATATATCTTGCCCTTTCTTTTATCCTCTCATGCATTCCCATGGATTCAATCTAGGGTTACAAATAATAAAACCATAGCTCTGATACCACTTGTAAGGAAACTTGGCAATAAAGAATATAACCGTTTGCACATAACCCATAATAGATCTAAAATAAATACGAAATTAAAATCCACATGCAAGAGAATAGACAACATACCCACAAAATGTGACACAAGATATACCCTGGGAAACCCTCATTGAGGGAAAAACCCAGCCTCCAAAAGCATCCATCACCATATATTATTCAGCAAATTATACCATTGCAATACAACCATGGAAGCCTTCATGGCCATAGCCACAATCGAGCAAACTATGTGAACAAGCATGAACCCACACATCCCATGCCATGCTTCCAACCTTCACAAATGCTCCCTTGGCTAACCTGTCAAGCCTTGTCCTGCTCGACTCTTGCCTTTTGTCTTCTCCTTGTCACTCTCTCTTTTTTCTCTCTACAACAACTATCCTTGTGGCTACTTATATAGTAGCAAGTCCCACAAAACTACCAAGTGGTATTACATAAACCATGTGCTAAAACCATGTGCTACCTAACCCACTGACCCCACATTTAATAGTGGGCTTTTAATTCTTTTCCCCAATATTAAATAGTTACATAAAATATTTTCACAATGTTACAATACAACTCATCAAGAATATTCCATGGGAATCTTTACATGTTACATGTTCATCTAGGTGGAACATTACATAATAAAATAACAATATTATGCAATGTGTGCAACACCCATTATCTCAACAGCCTTGTTCCTTGTGATTTCACCATTCTCATCTAACTCATTTTTAAACACCTACTTGGTTCCAATCACATTCTTATCAGTTGGTCTTGAGACTAAGGTCCATGTCTTGTTCTTTTCAATTTGTTCTATTTCTTCTTTCATAGCATTGTACCAGTCATCATCTTTTATGGCTTCACTTACTATTTTTGGTTCCATTTTGCTGAGCAGACATGTCTCACTTCTGAGTCTATTCCTTGTCATTGGTCCTATCTCTTTTTTTTCAATAATTTGATCTTCAGGATGATGTCATCTTACATACTTTGCTAATACTAGTTCTTTCCTTGTTAGCATGTTGTCTCTTTTAGAATCTGAATCTTCATGTGAATTTTCATCAAATATTTCTTCACTTCCTTCATGTTGATAGTACTTAGAATCTGAATGAACATTCTCTGTATTTTGTAGCTTAGCTTCTGAATGTGTTTGTTGCTCGGCATTCACTGTCTGTGACTCGACAGATACTAGATTTTGTTGATGATTGTCATTCTGAGTTGCAACTTCATTATCATTAGGCATACCTTCATAAAAGTATACAAAAGTTTTGTATTCTTCTGCTTTCTTGGTGTTCTCAACATTTTGAACTTCTGCAAGCTCATCAAATTTCATATTTGTGCTTTCTACTACTTTGTTATTATTAGCATTTAAGCATTTATAAGCTTTGCTTCTAGTAGAATAACCAAGAAATGTCTCTTCCTCGCTCTTTGCATCAAACTTTCCATTCCTAGACTCTTTATATATATAGCATTTGCATCCAAATATTTTGAAATGTTTTACATTAGTAGAATGCCCATACCATAATTCATAAGGTGTTGCATTTGTACCTTTCTTGACTTGAACTCTCTTGAGTGTGTAGACTACAGTACTTAGAGCTTCTCTCGAGTACTTGAGTGCAACATTTTTCTGCATCATTAAGGTCCTAGCATAGTCAATAACTAATCTATTCATTCTTTATGCTATACCATTCTGAGGTGGAGTCCTAGGTGTTGATGTTTTCCTTTTGATTCCTCTTTCATTGTAGAATTCTTCAAATTCTCTTGATGGGAATTCACCTCCTCTATCAGATCTGAGACATTTTAGGCTTTTTCCAACCTCTTTCTCAACTCTGGCCAAGTACCATTTGAACATTTGGAATGCATATAATTTTTGTTTCAAGAATATGACTGTCATCATCCTTGAATAGTCATCTATAAATAGCATTATGTATTTGTCACCTTTGTAGCTTTGCACTTCAATAGGACCACACAAGTCATTATGAACTAGCTCTAATACTTCATTAGAAGTATAAGCCTTGGTTTTGAAAGTTGACTTGGTCATCTTCCCTAGTTGGCATTGTCTACACATGATGTTCTTAGGTTTCTTCAATTTTGGTAGACCTCTAACTTTCTTCATTTTTCTGATGCTTATCAGATTGTCAAAATTTACATGACATAGCCTCTTGTGCCATAACCATACATCATCAGTTTGAACAATGAGACAAGAAACATCTTCCATGTCTAGGTAGAACAAATTACTCCTAGTCTGGTCACCTTTTCTTATTAGACTTCCTTGAGAATCATAGATCTTGGCAACTCTATTTTCAAATTCCACCTTGCATCCTATGTTGCCTAATGGTGAGACACTTAACAAGTTGTAATTCAAGCCTTCAACATAGTATGAATTATCACATGATATCTTTATAGTAAGCTTGATACTACCTTTCACTTTGATCTAACATGGTGCATTGTTACCAAATCTAACACTATTTCCTTCATATTGAGTAAAGGAAATGAACTTACTTTTATCTCCAGTCATGTGATGAGAGCATCCGCTATCTATGATATATTTTTTATTCTTGTTCATGTAGGTTACCAGGGTAGTTTCTTCATCTTAATCTGATTCATCTTTCATAGCCACATAGACTACTTCATCATCATTCTATTCAAAGTCTTCTTCAACAATGTAGCATATTTTTCCTTTACCTTTGTAGTCCCTATTGTCCTCTTTCTTGTTCTTAAAGTTGCCTCCATCCTTGTAATTTTTCTTTTGTGTGCATCTGGCTGCAATGCGACCAACTTCATTACAATTGAAAAAAATGATTGGCAGCTTACCTTTGAATTTTCCTCTTCCTCTATGAAATCTTCTTGCTAGTAATGCCTCCAATTGGTATACATCATCTTCATTAGTGCTACTGTCATTAGATACATACTTTCTTTTTCCACTCTTTTTCTTTGTTTGCACCTCCTCATTATCTTTTATTGTCATCTTGGCTTTGAATGCAAATTCAAAGTTTTCTAACTTTTAGTTGTCAAAGTTGGATAGCTCAAAGGTAGTAAGTCTTCCAATTATTCATTCAAATTGTAAGAATTTTCCTAAGGAAAAAATTCACCCAGGAACTAAGAACTCAAACACAAGCACACAATAGATCAAAAAGAGAGAGTATAATTAGAATAACAATGTATTCAATAACAGGTTCATTAAGAGTACACTAGGAGTGCCTAAACATAAAGGCCTCTAAGATACATCTAGAATGCCTCGTAATCAGCACCATGATGTTTCATACAACCAAGCACATGTCCACCAGATATGGGTTATCCTCTATTAAGCATGGAAGTAAGTGTAGTGATGAGAGGATAAGCCTACAAGGGTGTGACACGTAAAACAATGTTGTAGACACCATGTGGTTAAATAAAGTTGCGTACTCCTATGTTGTCTACATGAAAACTCAAAAGGGTGTGCAAACTCCTAAGTGTCTCACAAATAAAAATAATAAAATAATATAAAATAATTAAATAATGCATTAACCTAAGTAAATTTAAGTGAAATAAGTAAATACTTATTTACACCAACACCCCCCCTTAAGTGCAACAATCCCAACTATTAGGCCATATTAGGTACCCATGTACATAATGAAGATGAAAATATTCCATAAAGTGGGGAAAGAGGGAAAACCTCATGGGAAAAACCCTCCCCCAAAAAGAGAGATAAATATGGATGCATCGATGGATGGAGTAATCAAGACCCCCCCATTACGACAGACATCCAATATATACATAAGAGAATGAGAGAAAGAATAGGCTCACCCCCCCCCCCCCCCCCCTCCCCCAAAAAAGAAGAATGCCTACAAGTGAAAGCTGCTTTGATGAAGAAGCTAGTCCAAGAATGTAGAATGGTGTTCCTCCCCTTAGGAAGAAATAAAGGCAAAGGTACAGCCTTGAAATGTATGGTGGCCCTAAAACCTGCTCAAGTATCCCTGTACTGATGCTGAAGTTCACTCCGTCCAACTGTGCTGGAAAAAATGAATACAGATCTGGCAAGGATGTCTGTTGAACCTTTTCCACTGAACCATCTATCTCCTCAACTGACAAAGAGACCTCTACTAATTGTTGTTCATAAGGATTCACAATCACACCAACCTGTAAAGATTGATTATGTAGAGAATGGACATGAGGGTCAGAGTGAGCCCTCGCAACAACTGTAGAAGAATCATCATCAATGAGAAGATGTAAGCCCTCAAGTCTATCTGCCAAGTCAACTAAAGCTAGAGTTGGAAGATGAGATGTACCATGATGTGATGGACCTTTCACTATGGCAATGTAAGCACATCGAGTGGACTAATGTGACCTCTCACTACAACTGTTGATAGAACCCCACATGTCTGAACCTATTAAAGCACTATCGCTGGTGTCACTATCAGTTTCCACTATGTATGAAGTGTGGAGAGGAGTAGAGAACAAGCTAGGAGAACTTTCCTCAAAGTGAACATCCTTCTCCACAAAAATCTCATGAGTCTTTGGATCCTAGAAGAAAAGTACAAGGCCTAGGTGTTGGTGCCTTGAAACTCCTAGAAGAAAGGTTTTCTCATGCTAGACAACTAAAGACTCTAAGGTGACTCACAACTGGTTTTCTACTGCACCATGCCTCAAAAGGAGTCTTTCCATCTAAGGCTAGATGAGGAGACCTATTATGTATGTGAGTAGCACTACTAATGGCTTCAACTTCTAAGGTAGAATCGAGAGACTTGGCCTTAATCATGCAACTTGCCATGTTCTTGAGAGTCCTAATCCTCATAGCTACAACATCTGTCTTGTGCGAACTAAATGCTGGTGAGTTCTAAAGATCAATCCCCTCAATTCTACAAAAGTTCTTAAGCCTTCTATCAACATATCTATTCTCATTGTCCACCCTTTGTACTTTGATGGCTTTCCTTGACTTGTGTTCAACATGAGCCTTGAATTCTTAAAGCTTATGAACCAATTCATTCTTATGATGAAGGAAGAAGACCCAAGTGAATCTCAAAAAGTCATCAACAAATATGAGTATGTAGCAGCCTTAGCTAACTGAAGTCTGCAAAGGGTCCTTCTAGTACCATGTGAAGTAGTTGAAGAAGTACAACTAGAGCTCAAGAATAATTCCCTTTATCATACTTCTCCTTGAGATTCATATTCACTAAACAAGATGAACACTCTCCCTTAGAAAAGTTGATATTAGGTAGACCTTTAACCATATGTTTTGAGCAAAGTTACTGAAGAGAGCGAAAGTCAAGGTGACCAAACCGCTCATGCCATAAGTTGATATGTAAAGTAGAGTGAGTTAACAAGGCATGGGAAGGACTCTTAGGCACAAAGTGGGAGAAGGAGTAAAGCCTCTTTTCATCATTGACTTTCCCAACTACTACCAATGAATCATCTTTGAGACTTTGCACCATCACCAAATCTGGAAGGAACTCAACTTTATGACCATCTCTAAGGTGAGTAATTTGGTAAACTAATAGGAGATTGGAGCTTAGCTTTGGAATGTAGAGAACATCTTTGAATTCCCCATCTTACATTTCAACATGTCATTTCCCTTCAACTTCCATCTTAGTATCATCTTTGATGAAGATGTGTGGTACCTCTGACTGCTTGAATGAAGAAAAGTCTTCCTTTGAAGAACCCATGTGGTAGGAGGCACCCAAGTCAACTATCCATTCCGAAGAAGAACTTGTGTTTTCCATAAGTGCTTGACCTTTACCCTTCAAAGAGGTAGGAGTATAATCCTTAGAAGTACTTGGCATTTGAATCTTGTTCTTATTGAGTAGATTTTCTAACTCATCGATTATTTTTGTCTTGCAATGATGCTTGTCATGATTTGGCTTTTTTCAATATGAAAAAAAGAGTTTGTCCTTCTTTTCATTACTTCCTTTCTTGTTTGAAGAAGAATTTCCTTGTTGAGAGGAGTCATTTTGTGTCTTAGATTGTGTTTTCTGCTTCCACTGCTTCTTCTTCTTGTTTTTTTCCCCCCTTGACTAGATTTGTGATCATCACTAGCCACTAAGGCTTTGGTCTTAGATGACTTGAGAAGGAAAAAATCCACCAAGTGAGATTGTTCAAAAATCAACATGTCTGCAAATCCATCAAAGGAAGGCTTCTGGTAAGCAGATCCCATGGTTAACCTGTGAGTATTAAAACTCGAAACAAAGTTCGCATACTCAGAAGGTAGCTTCTTCAGAAGGTGATGAATTAACCTGTCATCCTTCATGGGATTTGTACAATCTTTTAGAAGTGCCCTATACTCATTGACTTTAATGATATAATCCTGAATTGTGTCATAATTTTTAGGATCCAAGAGAAGTAGATCATCCTCAATCTAAAAAGCCTTTTCTTCATCCACTTTACCATACAATTGTTCAAGTTTATCCCAAGCTTCTTTAGATTCTGAACAATTTTCAATGTGAAAAGAAGATCCCTATGTACACAACTTCTGATAACACCTAAAGCTTGTCGGTCTTGTCTTTCCCAATCAATGAGTTCTTTAGAATCAATAGGTTTGGTAATTGTACCATCAACATAAAGACTATATCCTTTTTCCATTAATCTACTCCATGCAATATCTTTCCATGTAGAATAGTTGCATGAAGTTAAAGAAGGACATTTAAAACCCATGATGCAAAAATGAAAAGAGCATAATAGAGAGACACAAGAAACATAGTACACCCCCCCTTTTCACTCAATCAAAAGATCCCCCCAAAAAAGATGCTTTGGCACTTTATAAGTAGTGCGTTTACAATGGGCCACTTGTCAAAATGAACAAAGTGGACTTTCTAATTTTGCTTTTAAAACTACCTTATAAGGCTTAAAATCTCTCACTTAAGCATTGTAGCTTAGCTGTACAACAATTCTAAAAAAGAATCAAAGCTTTACAATGCCAAAGAAGGCCTAATTCTAAAAGTGAGAAATTGGTCCACACAACCCTAGAATTTGACTTTAGATCTGGAAAGTAGATGAAAAAATAAACACTTTAAAAAAAATAGAACTTGAAAAAGTGACCAGATGTGCCTGTATGGAGCTTATGAAGTTGCAAAAGGCAAGATTATACAAGTACAGCCACCAAAAAATGCAATTCCTAAAAAATTTGTGCACCGAAACCAGAAAACAACAACACCACTGGAAAATTCAGGAAATTTTTCTTGATTTCAAAAAAAATTGCACTTGAATCAGAATCCAAATGTCCAAGTTATTGACTCCCAAAGTCAGGCTGCCAAACTGAAAAGCAATATGGAGAGGGATCTGGAGGAAAAACTGTGAGTCTAAATTTGACAGTCAAATGGCCATCAATGCAGTTGTAAAATGCCTTGGAATGATGTTTAGATGGGCATCAATTTTAACCCAAGCAATTGGTGATGTCAGCAAAAAATTTGTGCCCTATGCTGACTTGGCAAGATGACTATGTGTGTTTGTACTATACAAATGAGACATGGCACTTCATTTGATTCCACAGGTGACGTGGTAGTTTGGGAGGATGTGTCACTATCCTCATGTCAATTTACTAACATGTGCAATTAAAAATCTACTGCATGGTGAAAACCAATCCACGCATTAGGCTTAGTCAATATGATGCTTTGGTAGATGGAAATAGGCCACATATCTCTGGCAGGGCAGGAGGGTTTGAACGTAGCCAAAAAAAAAAATTTAAATGCAACCACCAAAAATAGTAGCTGGAGCTCACAGGACATGCTACAAGAATTCTCAAACCTTGTAAGAAAATAGAACCTGCAATGCTGAAAAAGTTTGAATAGGTGTTGGAATTTAAAAACCCTTATTGAAAGCCATTGAAATAGTGGCGGTCAGAATCTCCAACAGTACGCAAAACTTCACTGGGATCACAGACACCGTATATGCAGCAGTTGTCGAATATCATTTCAAATGACACCGGAGTTTGGGATAGTCCCACATTCAATGTGTGGGAAGCCTCAAATGTCTATAAAAGACAAAGGCTACACAATGTACAAAAAAGAATGACCACTGGTTGGCTTAGGTTTGTAGTCGTTGATCAATGGTGGAGGCAGAATTGTATATAGCTCACGGTTATTAATTAATAATAACCTATGATTAATAAAAGAACTCCTGCACCACAATAAAATAATAATGTGCAGGGTTGGGAGCTCACAACCCAGTACTTCTCAAAAAAATTCTCTGCTACTAGCCCAAACAGCTAATTTTTTAAAAAAAATTTGCAATCGAAAAATACAAAGAAAAAAGACAGATCTAAGAAATGAATTAAATTACACATCTAAAAATAAGATCAGTCCCATACCACAAATTAGGGCCTCCAGGTTCCAATTTGCAAAAAAAAAAAATTGCCTCACGATCGACTTTGGGCCAAGGTAGCCGAGTTTATAGTCAATTTTCACTGGTTCAGTGTTCCAAATGCAATGGCGAGGTTAGATCTGGTGCTAGATGCTCCCAATTTCTATAGCACTCTAGATTCAAGATGAGGTGATGAAGCAAGAAAGAGGTCTCAAAAGGCTTGTGATGAGAAAATCTATATGTTCTGATACCATGTAAGAATTTTTCTAAGGGAAAAATTCACCCAAGAACTAAGAACTCAAAGACATGCACATAGTAGACCAAAGAGAGAGAGTATGATTAGAATAACAATGTATTCAATAATAGGTTCATTTATCATTAAGAGTACACTAGGAGTGCCTGAATATAAAGGCCTTTGAGATACATCTAGAATATCGTGTAATCAACATCATGATGTGTCATACAACCAAGCAGATATCCACCAGATATGGGTTATCCTCCATTAAGCATGGAAGTAAGTGCGGTGATGAGAGGATAAGCCTACAAGGGCATGACACACAAAACAATGTTGTAGACACCATGTGCATAAATAGAGTTGCATACTCCTATGTTGTCTACATGACAACTCAAAAGCATGTGCAAACTCCTAAGTGTCTCACAAATAAAAATAATAAAATAATGGAAAATAATTAAATAATGCATTAACCTAAGTAAACTTAAGTAAGTGAAATAAGTAAATACTTATTTACACCAACACAAATGACAATGTGTTTCCTGGTACACACCTTAGCTCTTGGATGGCTGATACTCTTATAGCATAGATGGGAAGCAAAGTTCTCAAGTATTATCTACATACTATTTCTTCTACTAACTATCCTCCTAGGCTTCTTATGGCACTTACCACTTCTTTCATCCTTGCACCATATTGAGCAGCATTCTCTCCTTCTTCCATTTTCATGTCATCAAACTTTCCTCTTAGGCTCTCTCTTTTGACTCTCTTGACATTATCATCTCCTCCATAGATTCTTGATAATTTTTCACACATCTGATGTGTAGTACCACATTCTTTGATGTCATCATACTCGGCATAGCTTAGTGCTAAAGCAATATCTAACATCGCTTGATTGTGCTCCTTTTTCTTCCTCATGTCATCTGTAGTGAGGGGTCCTATAGGTTCTACATGATCAACTATAATTGAGGTCTGTGCATAGTCACCTATTGATCTGAGGTGTAGCTTCATCAGACTTTTCCATGCAACAAAGTTGTCTTTATTTAGCATGGGAACTTCTCTCTTGGACATCTTGATCTTCCTACTGCTAGTACCTTGAAACAAATTAGTAGTGGGCTCTAATACCAATTGTTAGAATTCTTTAGAATAACTAAGAGGGGGGGTGAATTAGTTATTCAAGGTCCAAAAATGTCCAATCAAAACTTTCTAATAAAATAGAGGTGAATCAAAAGTACTATCCTTTTTACTTTCTTATCATGCATGCAATTAAACATTAAACAATCATGAAAATTAATCATGCATCACCACATAACACAAAGGATTTTGATGACCCAGAAACCCTTTAGGAATAAGAAGATAAAACTAGGGCGGGGATGACACCCACAAAATAACTGCACAATTGATTTCAACCACTTCTGATGTTTTTCCCTGTTAAAGGCCTGCCCTATTAATGGCTTTACACACTATCAGATGTGACCCTATTAAAGGATTTCTACACCCTATTAGGAGTGTGCCCTATTAGAGGACTTAAGAATAGTCAACTTATATTGCCACCCTATTAAAGGATTTACATAGAGCTATTAGGCTCACCCAAGTCCATGGGATTTACAGTCACCTTCTCAAAATAGTCTTTTATCCCTCTCTAAGGATCTCCTATCCTTCTCCTAAGGATCTCTTATCCTTCTCCTAGGAATCTTCTACCCTTTTCCTTAAGCTTATCCACCTAGTAGTTAAGCTAACCTAGCAATGTAGGATTTCAATGTCTAATACAATGGTAAGAGAGTATTAGAAAGGTTTTGACCTGATAAAGATTGCAACCCTAACCTTGCTGATTTTAGATCACTCTTCAGTTCCTTTCTTTTCTTTCCTTTTCTCCCTTGTAGTGATGTCAACTTGTTCACCCTTCAAGATCTATCTCCTTGAGTTTTTCCACTCATTATGCTAATGCACTCTATGGTCACTTGATCAACTCAGAGTATTAATGCTCTATTCTTATTCCTCACTCTGTCTTCTTCTTGACACTTCACACAAGCCTTCTCTTGGCTTCTCTTACATGACCAACTCCATCTCTTCTTGCTTCTTTGATCTCTGACCTATGACTCCTTATAAAGAAGTTTTTTTCTACATTTCCTACTCAAGTCTTCCCGCTCATCAATTTGAATTGATCTAAGAAAATGATATTATTTTCCCTCCAAATTGTTTCTTCTAGAAACTTCATGATAAGTCCACCAGCATTCGCCTTGAATTGGTTTGAATGGTTTACATAAAATTCTATGACATCTACTCATCATCCTTATCATCCAAATAATTCACAAAATTTGATGTAACAAACTTATCATCACTGATCTGGAAAATCTTTTGACTTAACAAATAATGTAGCAACTTGACATCATTGGTTTACTGATGCTCAGCTCCTTTTGTGTTACTCAGCTTCTATTGTTGTTTTACTAGCACTCAAAACCTATAGCATTTCTACTTTGCTCGGCACTTGAAGACTTACTTGGCATCCATTACCCCTTTTTCTAATGCTTGACACCTAAACAATTTTGTGTTACTCGGCACTTGAAGAATTATCTGTTACTAGGCATCTGAAGAAATTTGCTCGACATTTGAAGGATTTCTCGACAAACACTAAAGTTGAACTTGCTCGACCTCAACTAAGAATTTTCTTGACACTAACTAGCTAGCTTGGCTCTCTCAAATGAACTTAGTTAGGCTTTACAAATGACTTAGTTAAACCTTACATCTTTGATGTGTCTCAATGTGTCCATCCTCTTAGAGTATGTCATCAATACACTATTTCATCAATGGCTTAGCTGATCCTTATACTTCATTACAACATCATAACTTCAACCTTTCTTTAGGTGCTCTAGTTACATCTTATTGATTGCCTCCTCCATCTAGGATTTCCCATTTCCAATATTATGAGATGCTAGTAATGCTATTGATATGAGGTTGTTGGGAGAGTTCATAAGATACTCCATTATTTTTTCCTTTCACATATTCAACATCCAAATTGCAAGCTTAAATCTTGCTCACCCATTTCTATTCCTTGTCATTAAGATTTTTCAATGTAAAAAGAATCCTAAGCTATTATGATCTATCTTTACACTAAATGTTTTGTAAACTTGAATTTTTTAGAATTTGGTTAGGGAAAGCATTATAGCTAACATTTCCTTATCATATATAGAATAATTCTTCTCTAAGTCAGTGAGCTTTTTTGACTTTTGAAGGCTGTTGACCATTCCTCTTATATACAAGATTGTATTACATTGGATTAGAGGAAATTCTATATTTTAATTCCTAGGGAAATCCTATTCCTTCTGATGTATTCTAATGTAGTTCAAATGGCTTGGTAAGATCTAGGATGTCTAATTGACTAGACAAGAACCCATGATTTCTTTAAGTTTCTAAAAATCTTGTTGGGATTCCTCATTCCATTTGAAGGCTCCTTTTTTCCCAAATCGGTAAGGGGGGATACAAGTTTGGAGAACCCTTTTACAAATTTCCCATAGTAACTACATAATCCTACAAATCCTCTAAGTTGGGTGAGGGATTTGAGTCTCAACCAATCTTTTATAGTACTAATCTTTTCTTCATCTACATTAATACCCTTAACACTAATTTGTGCCCTGGTTATAGAATTTCCTCTAATCCAAATTTACACTTTGAAATTTAGGCATATAGTAATTCACCTTCAAATTCTCAAAACTTCCTCAATGTGGGGGTAGTGTTCTTCTCAAGTTTTACTATAAATGATATATCATCAAAAAAATATGAGTAAAAATTTCCTTAATTATTGTCTAAATATGTGGTTCGTACATGATTGGAAAGTTTCTAGAGAATTAGTGAGACCAAAAGGAAGGACAAAAAATTCAAAATTTCCATAATTACATTTGAATGCTATTTTTTTGTTAACTTTCAAAGGATTCTTGCAAATGTAATTGCAGTGCCTGATTGGTATGTGTTTTTCAAATGACAACAATCTCTTTGTAGTTGTAAGAGGAATAAATAAAGAGGATGCATATCCCTTCATGAGACATGTCTATTCATTAATATAATTGTTATAATAATATTAATTATAATTTTATGTGTATGTGTGTGTGCGCGCGCGCGCACATGTGAGTACATGTGTGCGTGCATGTGTGTGTAATTAATTAATCTCACAAGTTTTTCCTACTAAAGCTACCAAACATCAACACTCCCTCCTACCCAGGGAGGAGAAACACATGTATTACCTCAAAGTAATATCAAGTTAGCAAGATTAAGGATATCTTTGATATCACATTTGATATCATGAGTATTGGTCTTTCAAAACATAAATAGATGATATTCACCAAATACCCTAAGTAATGACATGCAGAACATCAACATATGATATTGACCATGTACTCAATTTAGATAGTGGTCTACAGAATATTAACATATGATATCATGAGTATTGGTCTCCCAAAATATCAATAAATGATATTCACCAAATACTCAATAAGATTTGATATCACATCTGATATCGTGAGTATTGGTCTTCTAGAATATTGACACTTGCTATTCACTATGTACGAATGTTTTTTTGATATCACACTTGATATCATGAGTATTGGTCTTGAATATTGACATATGATATTCACCAATTATTCAAAATATTTGATATCACATCTAATATCATGAGCATTGGTCTTTTAGAATATCAACACAAGATATTCTTCAAGTACTCAAAAATGTTTATAAGGTATATGCACACACATTCTCATAATGTGTACCATATAAATACTCACCATGCAAAGTATAATCTATCATGACCTGCACATGCATTGTAAGATATTCATCATAATAGAAAACTAAGTTATTGTAAGATCATCACCTTTTGTTGGTGTAAATAGGTATTTACTATCTACACTTTACTTAAGTTTACTTAAGTTAGTGCATTATTTTATTATTTTGCATTATTTTATTATTTCTCTTTATGAGAAACTTAGGAGTTTGTGCACCTTCTTGAGTTGTCATGTTGACAACACAGAAGTATGAAACTCTAATTGTGCACATGGTGTCTACACCAAAGGATTTTACATCATTCATTGAGTTTTCATGTAGACAACATAGTTATTCGCACTCCTCATTTAGCACATGTTGTCTAAAACATTGATGTGTGTGTTTCACCTTTGTACACTTATCCTCTCATCATCGCACTTACTTATGTGCATAATGGAGGATAACCCATATTTGGTGTACATGTGCCTAGTTGTAGGACTTATCATGATGCTGATTCCAAGACATTCTAGATGCATCTCAAAGGCCTTTATATACAAGCACTCCTAGTGTACTTGTACATAGAATTACATTATATTGAATACTACACAATTATTTTGATCATACTCTAGTCTATTTTGTGCTTGTGTTTGAAGTCCTTGGTCTTGGGTGAATTATGACCTAAGGCAGATTCTTACATGGTATTAGAGCTGAGGGAGATACTCATCACATAGCCATTGGAGACCTTGTTGCATCATCTCTCTAAGGGACCTGATTTAGATCTAGAGCTTCAGCTACAATTGGGAGTGTCTAGAGCCAAAGTGAACCTCGCCATTGCGTCCGAAGAGATAATTCGGTGAAGATTGACTATAAATTTTCCTATTTTAGACTATAGTCAACCAAGAGGCAAAAAAAATTTACAAATCAAAACCTGAAGGCCCGATTTGCAAAGCTAGGTATGGTCTATTTTGGTCTGATTAATTAATTTTTGGATTAGTTTATTCAGCTTTTTTCCTGCAATTTGTCTGTATTTTTTGGAGAATTATTTCCATTTTATTGCCCAGTCAGGAGAAAGGTAGAGAAAAAAATTTAGCACACAGGTACTGAGCTATCATCTCCTGGCCCTGTATGTTGTATATTCCACAAGGAATATTTTTAGTTTAATTCATAGGTTTAATCACACAAGTAGCATGCAAAATATTCTCATCAAAATATTCCTACTCAAACCCATCGAATGACAACTTACACTACCCCCAACGGTTTAAATTCTAATACTAGTGGCTTTTGTGTTTAGATGCCTTCTGTAGTGGTTGGATTTTATACAACATAGGGTCAGGTGTTTTAAACAGTGTGGGACTAAATCTTAATAGTCCCTACCACCATTTTTTCCATTGTCAGCAATGCAATTTAAACCTAGCAATGACCATGATAGTTTTGCGTAAGCCTTGGACACTATGCCATGCGGCACTACGTAAATAGACTAGTCAACAGATTGATGTACCCACTCTAGCATGTACACATGGTAGCCTATGAACGCCATGTGGAAAAAGTGCAGACATACAGTTAGCACCACCTACTTAGACATGTGGCCGAATCAAATATAGACACATGGACATATTGCCACATCGACTTCCTACCTCACTATCATACACGTTAGTCTCCAGTGTAGTAGTCCACGTCAGCCACCACATCACTAGATAGCTGGACACAACATCACCCTCCTGCAAAGTACAATCAGCAGCTAAGTTAGCCCTACATAGTCGCCAACTTTACCCTATCGTATGCTGAATCAGCCCTATATGTTAGAATTTTCCATAAAATTTGTGCATGACACATCATAAGCTGTATAGGGTGACATCATCACGGGCATGCATAGATGCTGACATCATCAATTTTATGCTAAAATTGATAGTCATTTGACCATCATACTAGGGCATTTTTGAACTACTATGAAAGCCTTTTGATCGTCAAATTTAACATCGTGTTTTCTTCTACAAACCCCATTTCATATGCAATTTTGATTGGGTAGCCCAATTTCAATCGACCATAACTCAGTCATCTGGACTCCAAATTAAGTGCAATTTTTATTTTATTTTTGGGTAAAATTTCTTGAGTTTATCAATGGTGTAGCTATTTTCTAGTTTTGGTGCATAGACTTGTTAGAATAAACATTTTTTGGTGACTGTACGTGTCTAATCCTATGATTTGCAACTTCAAATGCATTGTACAGGATCATCTAGACTCCTTTTCAGGTTCTATTTTTTTGAATGTGTATATTTTTTCATGTAGTTTTTAGATCTACAGTTAGATTTTAGTTTTATTTGGATAAAAATATCACTTTCAGAGATAGGTCTTGTTTTGCATTGTATTGCTTCACAATTGTCGTAATTTTGAGCTACATTGTAATAGTCCAGATTTGTACTCTATATAGAGGTTGTAATCAGAAAAATCAAAAGGCCCACTTTGTCCATTTTGGCAAGTGGCCCATTGTAAATGCACTATATATAAAGTGCCAAAATCATTCATTTGGGGAGGGTATTTTTTGATTGAGTGAAAAAAGGGGGTGTGTACTATGTACTGTGTCTCCTTGATCTTCTGTTCTTGCATTATGGGTTCTTTTTCAAAGTTTACTCCACATAATTATGCTACTTGGAAAGAAAACATTAAGGAACCATTGGTAGAAAAAGGTTTATTGCATTATGTCACTAGTGTAGCAAAGAAACCTCCTGATGATGCTGATGAAGTTCGAAAAGAAGACTAGGAATCCAAACAAGAGATGGCTCTAGGAACCTTGTTGAACCATATCTCAAATCCTGATAAGTATCAAATAAGGAAGCTTACCAGTCCAATAAAGGTTTTGGCTAAAATTGAAGCTTTGTATGGGATAGTAGATGAAGACATGGGTTACACCATAGAGGACAAACTTCTCAAGTTGGATCCTAGGAATTTTGACACCATCAAAGACTATCTTACCCAAGTAGAAAACTATAGGGCACAACTTAAGGATTGTGGTGAACCCATTGAGGATGGAAAGATTATCAAATGCATTATGACTCATCTTCCTCCTAAATATGCTCCTTTTATTTCTAGCTTCAATACACACAAATTGACAATGGGTAGTGCCTATGTTAAGCCTTCATTTGAGAAATTCTCAAAAATGTTGATCATAGAACATGATAATCTAATGGGTATGAGAATTCTCAAGTCTTCCAAAACCAAAGTCTTGGTAGTGAATGAAGGTAATTCAAGTAGTCAAAACTCAAACAAGAAGTAGAAGCAATGGAAGGCTAAGCCACAAGATGACACACAACAGTCCTCCTCAAAACAAAAATCTTCCTCAAATCAATCTTCTTCCACTCAACATTCTTCTTCACAACAAGGAAAGTCTTCTTCCAAAAATAATCAAAAGGGGAACAATTCCAACAAGAAGGAGAAGAAAACTTTCTCCTATTGTAAGAGGAATGGTCATGATGAACATGAGTGCAAGGATAAGTAGATTGATGAATTGGTCAAATTAATGAGGAAACACAAAATTGATCTACCAAATGCATATAAGGACAAGGGTTCTTCATCCACTTCAAAGGGTAAGGAACAAGCTTTGGTAGCAAGTACAAATAATGTGAAGGAATGGGTTCTTGATTCAGGAGCAACACATCATATGGGTGCTTTAAGGGAGCAATTTTCCTCTATGAAATCATCAAATGTACCTTACATCTATGTGGGCAATGATACTCAAGTTGAAGTAGAAGGTAAAGGAAATGTTGAGTTGGAAAATGACATCTTCAAGGATGTACTTCGTGTTCCTAACCTTAGCACCTACCTTCTCTTCATCTATCAAATAACTCAATATGGATGTGGCAACAAAGTAGAATTCCTCCCCGATACAGTTATGGTGAAAAATCTCAAAGATGATTCTATGGTGGTGGTTGGAAAGGAAAACCATGAGACAAGACTTTATTATTTCTCACATTTTGTGCCTAAGTCCACTTCTCTTGCCTTGTTGACTCATTCAAACACACAAAGTAAACTATGGCATGAAATATTTGGACACCTTAATTATCGCTACCTTCAGCAACTAAGTAGCAAGGAAATGGTCATTGGTCTACCTCAAGTCAAGTTTTTAGAGGGTGTATGTCTAGGTTGTGAAGTAGGTAAACATCCCAAGGAGAAATATGACAAGTGGAAGTCATAGAAGGCAACTGCTATTCTAGAATTGGTTCATAGTGATGTAGCTGGTCCTTTTCCAGTACCATCCTTTGGTAAGGCCTACTATGTTCTCACATTTATTGATGACTTTTCAATGTACACTTGGGTCTTTTTCCTTGGTCATAAGAGTGAATTCTTTCACAAATTCATCACCTTCAAAGCTCAAGTTGAGAAAAAATTAGGGAAAGCCATCAAGATCCTAAGGATAGATAATAGTAGAGAATATGTCAACTCTAGACTTATAGAATTTTTCACACATGAGGGGATAGATCATCAACATTTAGTTACATACACAACACAACAGAATGGTGTAGCTGAATGAAAGAATAGAACCCTCAAGGAAATGACTACTTGTATGCTTCAACACAAGTCTCTAGATCAAGTGTTTTGGGCTAAAGCCATGTGTTGTGCCAACTACATCCAAAATAGAGGTCTGCATAAGGCCTTCGATGGAATAACACCTTTTGAGGCTTGGTGTGGAAGAAAACCAAGTGTAAAGCACTTCAAAGTTTTTGGTTCTCTAGCATGGATAAGGATACCTCCACAAAAGCAAAATACATTAGAACCACAAAGAAAACCATGCATACTTGTTGGATATCCTAACCATCTCAAGGCATACAAACTGATGGATCCATAGATGCATGAAGTCTTTTATGAGAGGAGTGTTCACTTTGAAGAGCCATGTCCAAGTTTGGCTTCTTCAACTCCTCCGTCTTCCTGCTTCATGGATAGTGATCAAAGTGATGAAAGTGACTTAGAAGATGAGATTCCTCCAACTTTAACTCATTGGACATCACCTTTGTATGGTCAAAAAAAATTTGAGGTCATTCCTTCTTCTTCTTCCACTAAACCTCGTTGGGCACAACAAACTCCTGATGCAGTAGGTCCATTGGTGGGAAATCCTTTAGACACTTGGAGGACTAGGTCACAACATAAGTCATTTCCACCTACATATATAACCATTGCTTCATATCCATAGTCATTTAAGGAAGCACTAGTAATTCCAAAATGGGACAAGGCTATGGACAAAGAATATAATTCATTGATGAACAATAACACATGGGACTTAGTTTCCTTTCCTAAGGGAAGAAAAGTGGTTCAATCCAAGTGGATCTATCAAACCAAATTTGTAGCGGATGGAAGTGTGGATAAACATAAGGCCAGACTAGTAGCTAAAGTTTTCTCCCAGGTTCTAGATATTGACTATACAAAGAATTTTGCACCAGTTTCCAAGATGAACTCCATTCGCTTGACACTAGAAATTGCTGGAACTCAAGATTGGGTTGTACACTAGATGGATGTTAAGAGTGCTTTTTTGAATGGTGATCTTCATGAGGAAATTTATATGGAGCAGCCACAGGGGTTCGTACATGATTCTACTATGGTTTGTAGATTGAAGAAGTCTATTTATGGTCTAAAGTAGGCTCCTCAAGCTTGGTATGCCAAAATGAATTCCTTCCTCCTCTCAGTAGGTTTCACCAGATGTCACTCTGATTCAAATGTTTACATTCTTCAGAAGGATGACTCTCACTTCATCCTAGTGCTTTATGTAGATGACTTGATCATTATAGAGAGCACTTCATCCATCATAGCTAGTTTCAAGACCTCTCTATAGGATAGATTTTCCATGACAGACTTAGGTTTACTACATTACTTCCTTGGCATTGAGATCACACAATCTTTAGCAGGGATCATACTTTCACAACCTAAGTATGCTCTTGACTTTCTTTCTCAGTTTCACATGAGTGACTACAAGCTTGCTCCTACTCCCTTCCTATTAGGTGTCAAGCTAGAGGCTAAGTGTACCACTCTAGTTGTTGATGCTACTTTATATAGACAATTAGTTGGGAGCCTTATCTACTTGACACATACAAGCCCTGATATTGCTTTTGCAGTTGGCATGGTTTCACGCTTTATGTAATAACCTCATGAGCTTCATTGGAAGGCTACCAAGTACATTTTGCACTACATCAAGGGTACACATACACATGGGATACATTATGCAGCAAGTATAGGGCTTCAGTTGGTTGGATACACAAATTTAAACTATGTAGGAGATTTATATTCTTGGAAGTCTACTTCAGGGTACATATTTTACCTTGGTTCTAGCCCTATTTGATGGCAAAGTAAGAAGCAAAACAATGTTTCTCTTTCTTCCACAGAGGCTGAGTATCGAGGATTTTTCAATGCAGCTATAGAGGCTCTTTGATTACAACACATCCTAGAGGAGTATGGATTTGATCTACCTAAGCCTACAATTATTCATTGTGACAATCAGAGTGCCATTGAGATCTCTAAGCATCTAGTTCAACATCAGTGGACAAAGCACATTAAGGTTCATATGTACTATATCAGAGAGCTTATACATGAGTAGATCATTGCACTACAGTACTATCCTATAGTAGAGCAGGTCACTAATATCTTAACCAAACCCTTCACTGAGGTCAAGTACATTCATTTGCAAGATCTCTTGGGGGTGTGGGATGTTGTAGAAAGGGGATTCCCTTTACTTCTCTCTTCTTCTTCTTCTTCTTCTTCTTCTTCTTCTTCTAGGAGGGATTTTTTCCTCTTCAGAGGTCTTCTTCTCTCTCTCTTCCTCTTTATTGTACTCATCTCTCTTTTTGGAGGAGGATTTTTCCCATGAGGTTTTCCCTCTTTCTCCACTTTATGAGAGATTTCATTGCATCATTATAGCTTTGCTTTTGTACATGGGTACCTAAGATGGCCTTGTAGCTAGGACCCATTATGCATTAGTGAGCTTAAGTGCATTCCCCTAAGTTGCACTTAAGGGGGGGTGTTGGTGTAAATAGGTATTTACTATTTACACTTTACTTAAGTTTACTTAGGTTAGTGCATTATTTTATTATTTCTCCTTATGAGACACTTAGGAGTTTGCATAGTCTCTTGAGTTGTCATGTTGACAACATAGAAGTATGCAACTCTAATTGTTCACATGGTGTATACACCATAGGAGTTTGCATCATTCATTGAGTTGTCATGTAGACAACATAGTTATTCAAACTCCTCATTTAGCACATGTTATCTACAACACTGATGTGCATGTTTCACCTTTGTAGGCTTATCCTCTCATCATCGCACTTACTTTTGTGCATAATGGAGGATAACCCATATTTGGTGGACATGTGCCTAGTTGTAGGACTTATCATGATGCTAATTTCGAGGCATTCTAGATGCATCTCAGAGGTCTTTATATACATGCACTCCTAGTGTACTTGTACATAGAATTACATTGTATTGAATACTATACAGTTATTCTGATCATACTCTGGTGTATTTTGTGCTTGTGTTTGAACTCCTTAGTCTTGGGTGAATTCTGCCCTAAGGAAAATTCTTACACCTTTCAATAACTTTTGCAAATATAAGTGATGACCATTTGGAATTTGTCACTTCATTATGATATACATAGGGGGTAGGCCCATTAAATCATGCAACCATACACATGATACAAAAAATTTACATGAAGTCAAATCTCCCTTTGATTCTAATATGATCAATATCTTTAGATATCAATTAAAATATTTTGTCTATCTACTCCTTCAAACATATGTGTCAAACTCCCTTTGAACATCAATTATCTCTTTTCCTACAAGAACATAATCAGGGGAAAAGATCAAGGAAAATATCTCTTGTAATACATATAGAAATATAAATAATAGAATAATTACAAATATAATATTCAAAAAATACTTATCTCATTTAATATGCCCATTCATTCACTTCTCATTGTACCTTCTTACACATTCTTCTTAGTACTCAATTGCTCACACCTCTTTGTCCAAGGTTTTCTCTAATTAGAATGCCTCTTGATATAGAAGGATACTCACAATCATCAAACATATTCATTTCAATGGGACAAGAATGATAAATAGAATGAGTGAATAATCATCCCTGAATGGTAGTTGCATTGTTACATATATCTGAACTCATCCACCTCTCAACTCAACACCCCATAAAGAGACTCATAAAATCCAACATTTGAACAATCCACATTATGAAATATTTAGTCAACATTCTAAGTTCCCAAAATAATATTCTGGAAGGAAAATATTAGTCAAGCCAAATTTAGCTAAATTAGATAAACTTCCAAAAGCCAAAATATAAATCAGGCCCACATAAATATTAATTCCAAGATCTTTAAGTCTTCCAAATGATGAAAATGGGAGCACAAGAAAGTCAACAAAAAAATTAGTTTTCAAACTCCACATTCTTTTCCATTTCCCACTTTGACAAACAATTATTTCTCTATTTAGCCTCCTTACCTTTTGGCATTCATTAAGGCTTTTCTACGTGATGAAATAGTTCCTTGTCAATGATTTCTTTAAGAACAACAATTGTAATGACCATGTTCTACATGATAAACTTGACCATCTTTGTAGCACAATCAATTTTAATGAATACTAATTCTATTATCAACAACTTGGATTCATTTCCATAAATTTATTTCAAGGTAATCAATCTCTAATGATAGTGCTACATGTACACTATATTTTTTATAACACTCTAAACCCTTCTATCCAAGTTATTCCATGAAATTGGAATGCTTAGATGCCAGCTTAGAGCTCCCTATCCATAGAGTGCAAGAAGTTAGGATTTGAATATGCAAGCTCTTAGCTGAGTCTTAGAAATGTGCTTCTTGCTAGTAAACCATGCAATGGGAGGTTCTTTTAGAGATGAGATGCAAGAGTGCAAACGTCCACCAAATATGCCTCAATGATGCAATGTAAGATGGAAACTAAGCTAAGATGAGAATGCAAAGTGCAACTACTCTAAGCATGGATGAGAGTATTACAAACCAGCTATTAAGCTATGTGAGATAGAATTATTGCAAAATGGAAACTAGACTAGCATGCAAATATGAATCTAAGCTAAAATGCTATGGTATGAAGGAATGAAGACAAGAAAATGAAGTTCTCCACAAAGCTCCAAGAACCTTGTTAGAAAACTTGAAACATAACAATATTCAAGAGTGTTTTTTTCATATGAGGAGAGAGCCCTCTTTTGAAAGAAAATTGGATGGTTGAGATCAAAAGACAAGAAATGGCTAATCAAGGGTGGAGAATAATCCTTGCCTAATTTTTGAGATTAAAATGTCCTTAGTCAAAATAAAAGGCTCCACTCATACAAAATTATGCATTTTTGTAGAAAATGATTTTGTTTTGTCAAAATGAGAGGCTCTCAACACATGGAAAATTACACCTTCATGTGTAGAAATATTGTCAAAATGGGAAGCTCTACACATGGAAAATTACACCTTTATGTGTAGACAAAATGATTTAGTCAAAATACAAGGTTCATTTGTAGAAAAAAATGCATTTCTTTTATTTATGAAATAAGAAATGTGTGTATGGATTTTTTAAAATTATATTTAAATTAAAAGGGAGCAAATTCTTTTAATCAAATGTGTTTAAAATATGATGGTCAAACTATAGGTAAAAATCAAATAAATTGATTTTAACTAATTTTTGAAAGTTTGTGATCAAACACTTGGTAACATTAGCAATAAATGCTAGAAGGGGGTTTATGGTCTAGGTAACCATTTTTAAGTGATTACATTTGCCCCTCTTTGACTAATGTGTGATCGATGTGGGAACACATGTGGTCAAAGAATAGAAAAAGCTTAAAATTATTCATCTAATATGTGATTGATATGGGAACACATCAAATGAAGAAGCCATGATAGCAAATAGATAGATAGCTCTAACTTCAAATAATAAAGCCATTCTCTAACTAATGTGTGATCAATATGGGAACACATGTAGTCAAAGAATAAAGAGACTATAATAGCAATGGATGTAGCAAGCATTGAGTGACCAAACTAATAGTGATAGTCTAGAACACTAGTAGATAGATCAAGAGAAAATGGAGATGGTCAACCATATGCCCCTAAAAGAGAAAATGTTGTCAAGCATGGCAATAGATTATGTCTACCCCCTCGGGATCAAAATGGAAATGATAGAGAGGAAGTAAAGAAATTAGCAAGAGATGAGCATATTGAGATATAGCAAAGTCCATAATGACAAATAGGTGATTAGAACCAAAGGTTGACCATAAAGAAGTGATGGAATGCCCCAATTTGACAAGAGTTGACCATGAATGATAAAATATAAAAATGAGGTCAAATCAATCAAAAAGAATGATGTAGAGGTGAAAGTTGTGAATTGAAGTAGACATGAAGCATGGTAATGGTGAAGACATGGAGGAATGAAGATGCCCTAGTAGAGATTCAAAGACTAGACCTCCAAAACTCAGCCAACTACAGAGAAGAAGGTAGAATGTGAAAATGTGATTCTGACCCAAAAGATAAACTCAAATTTTGATTTCGATCGTGAAAATGTATCCAGGATGTCCAAATTAGCTAGGGTCAGAAATAATAAGAGATACAAAAGGGTAGATAGATGTGATGATAGGGTTAAACCTTTTGATGATAGAATATCCAAGAGGTGAAGTGAAAGATCAAGAGGGTGAATGATCAAGAAGAAAGAAAAAGAAGAGATGAAAGTAGTTAGTTGAGATATCTGAAAAAAAGATAAAGAGGGAGCTCTCCCCATATGCAGGAATGCAAAACTATGTAGACTAATATGAAAATTGGTTTACTAGCAAGGAATACAAAACATTTAGGCTCTAATTCATCATCGAGCTTTTATAAGATCATACAATCATCACTAGCATGAGCTATGAAGATATGAATATGACCTTATCTAGATGTCAGAATGAGGTGTAAGCATTAAGGCATAAGAAGCTGGAATGACCAGAACACCTATCCCTTTTAATTTAGCAAGGGAACATAAGCATAAAAGCATAAAATATAGGATGACCAAAATGTTTCTTGCAGACAAGCACACCAGACACGTGAGAGATCCTTCTCATGCTAAGTAATCAAGAAGTTTTTTGTCTGCAACGACCCTTGTGTTTATAACCTGGGACAAAAGTTTGTGAAGGATACTCGCAGTGACCCATATGTTCACTAAGAGGATGAGTATCAATATATACTATAGGATAAAGAATTCACTCAAATAGACAAGGAGAAGAACCAACCTCACTAGAGCATCCATATAAAATGAGTCAAGGTATACATGGCCATCCAACATGAGAGAGAGGCTCTTATAGTAGACACCCCTTTTATATGGATTCGTCAGATCATTAGAACTAAATCATCAAGGAAAAACAAAAAACAAAAAAGATCATGTCCCATAGTCTTTCGTCCTCTAGTTTTGAACATCATCGAGTAGCAGGAGACATGGGATTGAAGAAAAGAAAACATCACATAGTCTTTGTTTATCGCATAATAATGTGTAATAGTTTTTAACAATGAGCAGTTTGTTCTTATCCTGTCGAATAAAGAAAAAGTGGGAGGCAGTTTGTACTAGTAAAGGATATTGGAAATGTAAAAAATCATGTTGTATCATGAAAGGTTGAGTATCCAATGAACAAAATGAGAAAAAATTGTAATAACAAAGGATGTCTGGGATACCTGTCCATGACTACCCAAGTTAATATTGACAAATCAACAGACAACTTTGCCTACTCCCATTATTACTTTGACGCATTGCAATGATATGAAAAATGAAATGACATGTAGAGATAATAATGTATGTTGAAGTTTTTCTATAAATAAACAACTAAATTGATTGAAGCAATTCATAAGTCTGCAAGATTATTGGTAGTTGTGAGAAATTGGAGTGAAGTTAAAGAATCTTGTGAATTATTATAGTCATGGCCAGTGTGCAAGATAAAGTGCAACAAGGACCAAAGATGGTAGATATGGGAAAGGGGGGATGGATTGATGAGGGAAATGATAGCTTGGTGGATGGGATGGGGCGAATGGGAAAAAAAAGAGAAAAATGCAAGTAGTTAGAACTAAGAGGAGCATCGTCACATCAAAGGGTTTGTAGATCCAACCCAGAAGTGGCTGGAGCAAGCCAAGTGGAGATACTAGTCCAATGTCCAATAGAGGATAATGCAAAGGAACCTACCTTGCTTCAATTGTTAGCAAAGAGTGTGACGTAACTCATGGAGCAAGAGAAACCAGCAGAGGAAACAAGATCACCAAGCCTGGAGAGACTTAGTGAGACTGCAGATGTGCATATTGGTTTCATAGATAACCAAACAGAGGAACAAATGCCAATGGATGAGCCTTCCCAAGATATGAAGAAAGGAATAGTGCTAAATCCCATTGCATCACCATGGAGGTGAGAAAAAAACATTCTATGGGGTATAATCAACATCCCAAGGAGAACACAAGTGGTGTTCTCAAGTCTCCATTTTGTCCATTTAAGGAAGCACAACCTAGCATGGTGTTGCCACCAGTTCATGATGTGGTCAAGGCAATGGAAGTGGAGCTACAAAAAGTGCTAGCGATGGAGATGAAGTAGGCTAATAATACAAAGAAAGATGCAAAGTTCTTTCAAGGTTTGATTGAAAGAGCTCAAGAAGATGGAGCACAGGAGGAAGCAAAGCAAGCAGAAGCAGTGCTATCAACAGAAAAAGTGTGAGTAGAAACTGCAGAGACATCTCTGGCAGTAGAGCGAGTGATAGTGGAACAAATTTATAATGAGATGGTGTTGTTACAAGATCAAGTGGAAGCATTTAGAAAAATGATGGCAAAGACTAATGCCATAGCATACCGATCACAAGATTAGTTGAATGCTACCAATGCAAGGATCTCTCACTTTATGAACCAGATGCATGAAGTAAAGCATGAGAGGGAATCATGGAAGATGATTGGGAATACATATAAGGCAGAATGAGACATTTCTCAATAGGCAATTATAGTACCTGGGGCAGCAAAATTGCAAGCAGATATGAATGAAGTGAGGGAGAAGTTAGAAAAGCTAGCATGAGAGGCAACATACTACATTGGATTGTACCATCAGGCAGTCCCTCTAGAGCATAGGAGAGGAATATCCTTCTCAGATGTTAGGAGCTTCATCATCTAGGACTACACAAATAGGAATACTTCTAACTGGAAACCCAAATGCTCCACCTCCACGAGGAGGACATTGACGAGCATTTTGTGGATGTTGTGACTTTGTGTATCGTGTGATAGGAAGTATTTGTTCAAGTGGATTCTGGTGATCTCATGCCATATGTGGATATTTTTGTGATTGTTTTTTGAAAAATGTTTTAAATGTTTTGTAATATTATTATTATTTTTTTTATGAATATAGGGATGTTTTTGGAATTTGTGAAAAAATATGTGAATGTTTTTGGAGTTTTTGAAGAATATGTGAATGTTTTTGGAATTTTTGAAGAATATGTGAAAGGTAATTTCTATAAAAGTGGGAATAATACAATCCGTAGAGTAAGGAAAACCTTTATCTGTATGCGGGGAACTGAATGTCTATAGATTTGCATAACATTTGGAGAGTTGTGGTGTGTAAAGCATAATTCTGTGTGTACTAATAGCCCTTATAGATGATTACAAGGCCAACATTGGGATGTTTCTCTAAGTGTGCGCAGAGATGAATATTCTCAATGTCTATAAAATGCACTTTGGGGCCCAAAAGGGCACCTGGGCCTTGAGAAAGATGAAATAAGCCCTTGAAAAGGTACTTTGATCCAAAAAAGGTATTTTGCGGGCCTAAAAAGGATTCCTAAGGCCTTGAAAAAGGCAAAATAGGGTCTTGAAAAAGATGCTTTGATCCAAAAAGGATGCTTGGGGCCTTGGAAAAGGCAAAATAGGGTCTTGAAAAAGACACTTTGACCCAAAAAGGATGCTTGAGCCTTAAGAAAGATGAAATAGGACCTTGAAAAAGGTGCTTTGACTCAAAAGAGTGTTGTGGGGGGCCTTCAAAAAGGCACTTTGGTCAATAAAAGCACTTGATGGGCCTTGAAAAAGGCACTTGGGCCTAAAAAGGCACTTGATGGGCCTTGAAAACGACAAAATAGGGCCTTGAAAAAGGCATTTGCGCCTACAAAGGCACTTGATGGGCCTTGAAAAAGGTGCTTGGGCCTAAAAAGGCACTTGATGGGCCTTGAAAAAGGTAAAATAGGGCCTTGAAAAAGGCATTTGGGACTACAAAGACACTTGATGGGCCTTGAAAAAGGTGCTTGGGCCTAAAAAGGCACTTGGGCCTAAAAAGGCACTTGATGGGCCTTTAAAAAAATTGCTTGGGCCTGAAAAGGCATTAAAGGGGTCCAAAAAGGACACTTGGGCCTTGAAAAAGACGCTAGAGGGGCCTAAAAAGGTGCTAGAGGGGCCTAAAAAGGTGCTTTGGGCCTAAAAAGGCATGAGAGGGGCCTAAAAAGGCACTAGGGGGGCCTAAAAAGGTGCTAAAGGGGTCCAAAAAGGACACTTGGGCCTTGAAAATGGTGCTAGAGGGGCCCAAAATGTGCTAAAGGGGTCCAAAAAGGACACTTGGGCCTTGAAAAAGGTGCTAGAGGGGCCTAAAAGATGCCTTGGGCCTAAAAAGGCACTAGAGGGGGAGTCAAGCTCTTACACTTATGCTTACTTATTCTATGCCCCCAGCTATATGAGGATGTAAGAGTCCAACAGATATCTAGGCTTTCAAGATAGCATTGATATATTTGTTGAGGGGGGGACTAATCATGGCCATTGCAACTTAAATAAGACTAATTGTGGCCACTACAACTTAAATAAGACTAATGATCCATTAGGAATTGTTGCTCTTGACAAGAGGAAAGAAATGGGGGCACCTCTTACGCTATCTGAGTTGTGCTGGATTTTCCAAAGCCCCATAAAATGTTTCAGGACATTACTACACTACTTCTTAATTTTAGTGAGGCATGTGAGGTTCAAATATCTAATGTCTTATTGTATAGACTAATTGGGCTAAAGAATTGATAGGAAGTTTAGGATGTTCTTAATGTTTCAAGCTTTTATGACCATGTTTGGCAATTATGAGCCCCCTTTTGAATGTATTGGGCTATTTGCAGAATTTTTTGATATTTTTACATGATTTTTGAATTTTTTTGATAATTTTCGGTAATTTTTTTATTTTTTATTTTTTTTGGCAATTTTTGATTTTTTTTGGCATTTTTAGGCAATTTTTGATTTTTTTAAATTTTTTTTGGGTCTATGGGGGTGAAATAGAGGATGTCAGTGAGATTTGGTAGAATACGAGGTAACTAGAACCATGTGAGGTACCTAAAGAGGCAATGAAGGGAGTTTATGATGCCAAGTGGGTTGACTGAGGGCTAAATAAATATTGGAGATCATTGGCCAAGGTGGATAGCACAGATGTGCATTGATTTTCCTACAATACATGTCTATGGTATCTCGATACATTATCAGACACCATGTTTCCTCTGAGCCACAACCTTCCTTCTCTCTAGCTACCCCTACTTTCATTCATTTATAATGCTGAGCAACCACTGATTGGTAGAGTAGAACTTAAAACCCAAAGTGTTTTTCAATTGGGTATCTGTGAAATTAATTCTAGATCAAATACTAGCCTAATAGACTACTCTAGTCTAGGCTATAAGCTTCTTAGCCCCAGATACATAAATACTTTTGTACCAAATACCTCTGAATAATTCAACTATAAATGCAACCCCTTTCTCTTATTCTTATCTTCTATTAATTGCAATGGAAAGCCACAAAGAACCAAAATTTGTCTCAGAGACAGAAAATCAACCATTCAATTGCAGCCCTTTTTAGCATTGAAGGCCTTGTGTTGTTTAGGGAAGTCCAAAAGTGCTATGTCTTGCCCATTTTTAAATCAGAGGTGGCATTCTTATTACTTTTGTACCATTTTTTTAATTTTTTTTTTGACCTTTCACAATTTTTAGGAATTTTTTCAGGATCATAGATATGTACAAGATAGTTGAGTAGTAAGCCTTTAAGCATAGACCTTCTTTAAGTGTAGAACATTGATAGGTTCTACTATTTATTCACCTTTGGGAGTAGACAACAGATAAGCCCTAGACCCAAATTCTATTGTGATAATGTATGGGCCTAACCAATTAGGTTCAAACTTTCCTTTCTGCTCCCTATGTTGTTGATTTTTTGGATTTCCTCTAAGCACGATGTCACCAACTTGAAACTCACACAGATGAACCTTCTTGTTATACTGAGTAGACATGCACTTCTGATAAGCTCTCATGTGATCAAAAGCTACCTTACAACACTCATCAAGAATCTCTAATTCATGTATCTGCATAGCTCTATGGTCTTCATCAGTTATCAACCCATGTAAAGAGACTCGCAAGGAGGGGATCTCTACTTCTAATGGGAGAATAGCCTCAGAACCGTAGACTAAAGAAAAAGGTGTGGCCCCTATAGGAGTATGAATGGTAGTTCTATAGGCCCAAAGTGTTGGATTTGTCTATAGATGCCAATCTCTCCTAGACTTATGAACTGTATGATGCAAGATTTTCAGCAGTGTTTTGTTGGAGGCCTCAGCTTGGCCATTCCCTTGGGGATAGTAAATAGAGGACTAGTGTTGTTTGATTCAAAAATTTTTGCACAACTACCTTAGGTCCTTATTCTTGAACTACCCTCCATTGTCCGTAACAATAGAGGATGGAATACCATATTGGAAAATTATGTGATTTAGTATAAATAGTGCAACATGTTTGCCTATAGCAGCAGATAATGTTACAACTTCAACCCATTTAGTGAAATACTCTATTGCTATGATGATGAATTTATGACCGCTAGATGAGCTTGGATGAATCTTTCCTACCAAGTCAAAGGCCCATTGCTGAAATGGCCAATATGTCACAGAAAGGATTAATTCTTGCCTAGGAGCATGTATCAAGTTTTCATGGAGCTGACATTTCTGACAGGACTTCGCATAGTGAACAACATTAGCTTGCATGGTGGGCCAGTAATAACCCATCCTAAGCAGTTTTTAGGTAAGTGCAAGACCATTAGAATGTGGCCCACAAATGCCTCTGTGAACTTTAGCAAGTTCCTTTTTAGACTCTTCTAGCTGTAAATACCTAAGCAATGTTCTATCTAGACCCTTTCTATACAAGTCACAAGAGACTAGAGTGTAATGTGAAGCATTATGGAGGAGTTGACATTTTTGGTTGCGTGTGAGGGTTTTAGGGATAACCTGATCATGTATGTAGGAGAAGATAGCCACGTAGCGAGAGGAATTGTGACCTACAATAGTGTAGATCACCTAGTTATTCAAGGAATCATAGGTGGGATGATGTAGTTCTTCCACCAGGAACTCAAATCGTGATTCACGTTCTTGTAGTTGGAGAATAGATGATAAGGTGGCCATGGCATCGGTAGCCTTTTTTTCTGCTCTAGGAATCTATTGGAATGTTACAAAGGTAAAATAATTCCTTAGAGCATCTATCATTTTTTTTATAAGGGATCAACTTGTCATCTTTTATCTGATATTCATTGTTCACTTGGTTCACAACAAGTTGAGAATCACCATAGATGTGTAGTTCAGTTATCCACCATTCAATATCCATTTTGATCCCATTTGTTAAAGCTTCATATTTTGTGATGTTGTTTGTACAAGGTAACAAGAGTTTGTAAGATTTGGGAATCATATATCCATGAGGGGAAACAAACAAGATACCTACTTTGGCTCCATTTTGAGCATGAGACCCATCAAAAAACATCTTTCATGTTCTCTCAATGATGTACATGATTGAGGCATCTAGAAACTCAATTTGCATAGGTGTTGTATCTTCAAGTGGAAAGTCAACCATTTGGTCAACTATGGCTTGCCCTTTGATTACCTTATGTTCAACATACTAAATGTCAAATTTGAAAAGAATCATCATCCATTTAGCAAGATGACCAGTGAGTGTAGCTTTACTTAATAGATATTTCAAAGGATCTATCTTAGAAATCAAGTGAATTGTGTGTGCCAACATATAATGTCAGTTTTTTTGGGAAGCAAATACTACAGCAAGGCATGCCTTCTCTATACTTGTATAGTTTATTTCATAAGCCACCAAAATTTGACTAATATAGTATATGTCTCTTTCTTTACTTGTCTCATCAATTTGGGCTAGAAGTGCTCCTAGAGAAGAACCCGTAGCTGAAATATATAGAATCAAAGGTTTTCCTAGGATGGGCGGCATCAAAACTGGAGGTTTTGCCAAGTATCCTTTGAGTTGATCTAAACTTTGTTGAAAGTCACTATTCCAAATATGGGTAGATCCTTTATGCAAATTTTTATTGAAAGCTTGAGCCTTATCAGCCAATTGAGAGATAAATCTTCTAATGGATTGTAGATGTCCTTACAGACTTCTAAGCTAACTAATATTCTTTGGGGAAGGCATATCCATGATAGCTTGGACCTTTTTAGGATAAACCTCAATGCCTTCTGCTGAAATGATATAACCTAGCAATTTCCCAGAAGTGACACCAAAGACACATTTTTTTAGATTAGCCAGTGTGTCATCAACATAACCTTCCATGTTTTTATGCATCATATCATGGAAGATGGTTGTCATTTCTCTTTGATATGTAGCACCAGCATTTTTAAGCCCAAAAGGCATGACATTCCAGCAAAAGGTACCTTGTGCGCATGTAAAAGTTGTTTTCTCTTGGTCTATTGGAGCTATCTTGATTTGGTTACACTCAAAAAATCCATCCATGAGAGAGTACATCTCATAACCCATAGTCATGTCCACTATCATATCGATATTTGGTAGTGGAAAGCCATCCTTGGAGCATGCTTTATTGAGGACTCTAAAATTAGTACAAACTTGGATGCATTTTTCATGTTTAGAGATAGGCACAATGTTGGAAATCCATTCTGCATAATCAATGGCTCTGATAAAGTTTGCACTTAATAGTTTTTCCAATTCTGCCTTGACCAGTAGGGCCACATGTGGATGCATTTTTTTCAATTTTTGCTTGACAGGCTTCACATCTTGGGAGATTGATAAGTGATGCATGATGAGATCTATATCAAGCCCTAGCATATCAGAGTATGTCCATGTGAAGTTGATCTTCTTGTCTTGGAAGAATTGAGCAAACTGTGTCTTTTCCTCCTTCGACAAGGATTGAGCTACATGAATAATCTCAAGACATTCTTCCGTACCCAAGTTGATAGGTTGTGTAGGTTCAATGAGAACTGAAGATCTTTCTTGGAAATAGCTTGGTAGGCTACCAAGTACCTCATCTGCAAGTGCCTTAGGGAGGTTTTCACCATTAGATACGTCTTTGTTTTTACTTTTTTGAGGATTAGACACTGCCACAATGTGGTTTTCACTGTCTGACCGCTTATTTTTTCTTTTAATTTTTTTGACTAAGGTACTTGATATTTGATTCCATCATGTTAACTATGGGTTTACTGGTGGAAGAAATGATGGGTTCAATGGCATTAAGGTAACAAGTGATCTCATAATCATTTTGGAAAGACTGTATTTTAGGTCTTTGATTTTGGAGAGACCAATCTATGAGATCTGGGTGAATTAGTGAGAGTGAGGTGGAAGTTTCGATGTGATTGATATGGAAGGAGTCATTTCTGGTGACTTGTGAAGTTGAGCCTATAGAAAATTTTGCAAAGGAGTCCAGCTTAGGAATAGACCTAGAGGGACTAGCATGACCCATTGAGACATGTTGTGAGTCAAATGCATCCGACCCTATACTAGACCATTCAACTACACTTGGTTGGGTTGCATAAGCTTTAATTACATCCACCCCTAGCTCGCAAGATGTCTCTGATAGACTTTCCCACTCGTACTCATGAGAATCTATACTCTAATCCCTAGCTATTAGAAGAGCAATAGTTTGTCTAATTTGTCCTCTGTTCATGTCCTTAGGAGTAGATTCTGCTAATTCATATTGTTGGGAAGTGGAAGCTTCTTCATCATTATTAGTGGTCAATATTTCTTCTCCCCAAAGGAGGGAAGTGAGAGGGACTAAGTCTTCATCTCATGAAGTAGTAGCAATCATGGGAGGGTCATCATCCTCTAATTCACTAGATATGGATAGTCTTCGACCACATGTTGGTATGCCATTTTCTAGCCCAAAGCCTAAACCAACAGTATCTCAAGTATCACAACCTTTAGTGTGAATTAAAGGTTCAACTAGAGCATTCTTATGACTAGTTAAGGACCCATGGCTATCTAATCAATATAACACCTTTTTAGTTGCAGGATTGGACATCCCTTACTACCAAAGTACTATGCTGATTTTCATTAAATGTTAATCTAGGAGCGTGAACTTGAGATGATGTCTGCAAAGTATATGCTCTAGTTTTCACTAAAAGTCACTACTACCTTAAATGCAATAACCATTATGGAAATCTAGTTTATCTAAAGGAAAGACAACTATCAAATACTTGGAAGGAAATTCTAATTATTTAACCATACATCTATGCACCTACTGCTACAAGAACAACAGTTCTAATCTTAACTTAGAAAACTGAATCTAACTCCTACTTACTAAAGTAAACTCCACCTTCTGCGTGGGCCCCCATGTAAGAATGAAGGAAAGATAAGCTAAGATAAAAGTGTAGAAACTCAGCAAAGTCATGTATTAATTCAAATATGTAGTATTACAATAATTTGAGAAAAACAACAAGATGTCTATCGACTCTGTGTGTCTACTCACTACTTAACCTCATAGATACAGACAAGGTCTTATTTAAAAGGAAGGAAAAACAACAAACTCCTATATCTATGACTTCCTCATGAAGGAAAGTAAGTTACAACTTAAGACTACAAGCATGCAATTGTAAAGTCATTAATTATCCCTTAAATTCCCCACAAATATAGATCATAACAAATGCTAGATTTGCTCTTTTATCTGACTTTAAACAGCTTCTAGGAATCCAAGTATCGTGCATTGCATGTTTAACTGATCGCTTTGATGCTTGCTTCCTTGCTCAACCGCTTTATCAGGTCCTACTTTTTTATTCATTAAAATAGGTCCCTTCTGACTTTTCCACCAAGTCTTCCAGCTACAATGGTGTCATAACGCTTCTCTTTAATACCATCAATGCCTTAGCACTATTCCTTCGCAGTTTTTTTTTTATTAACTCCCACTCATCTTGTATTCCTACGATCAACATTTAATACACAAAAGACTTCTCGCAAATATTTATTTACATTTATTAGATTATAAAGAAAAGGCATTAATTATTCGACTAATAGTTTTTGCAATCTCTTCAGCTGTAGGAAGATCTACCCATATCAAACATTCATGAAGAAAGATTTTTACCACAAAATGAACCCCTTTTTAGATATAATTCCAATTATTATTTCTATGCCCTATGTCCATACTTTATACATCAAAAGTTCAAAACATTTATACTAAAAGATGATAAAGTTCAGTATGTTATAGACAAATGTTCATAAAAAGGGCCAATAAGACTTCTATTTCTTCATGTCATCATTTTTCCCCCCAACTGTCCTAAGGTTGGTCCCTTCAGCATCTATAGGTTTCTAATCCTCATCCATAGCCTGAGATCATTGGCAATTTTCTCCCTTGATTCATGAGCTCTGTAATTAAAATATCCAAGATTTTGTTTCAACCTTTCCCATTTCTGTTCTTCAGCAATCATGTTATATTCAGCAAATGAATCATACATTCCAAGCATAGGATGCAAGAGTATTGGTGGTTGGAAATGAAGAGGTACCCAATAATTTTTTTGACTTCTACCTAACATCATATACTTGGGCATTATGCTGATGGCCAACTCTAGACTTTGGGGAGAGCGCAACTCCCTTGTTTTCAAATCCTCTGGCAATCGGATCCATCTTTGAAGGGAGGCTTGTATATCATCAGGGTCATTTGTAGAACAATGTTGCTCCCAATCTAGAAATGCATGTTCACAGACAAGGTGAATTTTTCCAGCAGCACTTTGATTATTGTTAACAAAAAGCCAATCGAAGAATACTCTATGAGTTTTTTTTACCTCTGGCCGAATGTACAATGGTTCAAACATTTCCTTTTTCCTGTAAGGAGCAGCCTAGTTCTCTCGACTAATCTCATTCTACATCCATGACATAACGGCCCTAAACTATACATCTCCCACATATAACAATGAATTCCAATCTTTATCATCTTGAACAGCAAGATTATGAACATATAACTCACAGAGGAGATTCTACAGAGTCATCAAAACTAATTTAAATGCTTCATAAAATTCTTGGGGAGTGTGCAAGGAATAGTGAACTGCAATTTAAAATTAATCATTTGCTCCTTTAGGAATAGTGTGTAAACTAGAGATGGTGACCTGTAATTTATAAGCTCTAGAATGAGCTCTTTAATCTTTGTGACACGTTGCTATAGGACCATAATTTCACTATCCTTCTCTTCAATTTGTTGTGTTTCTTCCTTGATAGTTCTAAGCAATTGCTTCCTTTCTAGGTCCCAATTTTCTTTTTCCCATTGAAATTTTTGGTACAAACTAAAGCTGGCTATTAATGGAGTAGAAATGTTTGGTGGTGTATGAAAATGGACAATAGGTCTATAATCTTCAAGGCAATGCTCAGGATGATGGTGGTCAGTAGTGCTATCATCTTGAGAATGCTGACGTTCAACAAAGCTGTTATTTTGACAGGCAATAGTGTTATCAACTTTTTTTGAAGGGGAAACGGCTATAGGATAGGGTACAATAGTCATTTTAACTTGAAATGTTTCAACAATTTCCTGAACCATTTCTTGTGCAATAGATGGATATTCCTCTGGTGGTAGATTATCAGTTTCCTCTGCTGGCTATTCAAACCCAGACACTATTTCCTCTGAGGACTTTGTGTCACTATCAACATTAATAGGACTATTTGGCTTTGTGAGAATTTCCTAAAGATCATTTTCATGTTTAGGAGTAGGTCCTATGTGCTCTAGTGGTTGTGCAGGTGTAGGTACCAGAGTTTCAACATCAATAGGTGGTATAGGAGGCTCAGCTAGTGGTGCAAGAGGTTCAGTTCTCAAATTTGCCCCAGACATTTTGGTGACTCGTCATGGAGTAGAAATTGAGGTAGAAATTAGTTTCTTGCCCTTATCGACGGATTTTCCTTTATTCAGGTTGAGTGCAGGTTCTTATGATACTGGAGATACTTCTTTTGAACCTTCCTCTATGGCAACTGTGTGTAATTTTCTCTTCCTAGAAGTTGAGGCTTCTACGGCCAGAATTTTTTTTTTTTGCAGTGTTAGGTATAGAGGCAAAAGCCGAAGCTTCTTGAGCCGTTCTATATATTACTTTCCTGACTCCTATAACAGTTTTCTCTCTTGTCCCCATTCATTACCCTTTAGATCCATCCTTTTTAGGTCCCTCTATCCTTAGTTTTACAAAATCATCCCATGTTCTCAAGTGTTGTCTAGTCCACTCCTTCTCAATTATTGCCCTAATCAAGCAATGGTGGGATACCGACTAGGTTTTTCCTTTACAAGACAATCACCATGCCGCAAACCACACAAAATTTTGAAATGAACAACATACAAATAGGAATACCTTCCTTCACAAGTAAAATATCTTATGATAAATTTAGCAAGGTGGATGAATTGTAGAGGGAGAGATAATCATAATGTACCTTGCTTTTTGTTTTCCTCCAGCCAAGGATCTCTAGGTATTGAGAATTGCTCTATTTCTTGTCATGCATCCATGTCCTTTGTCCAACATTCTCCATTTGTGAAAAAACCAGAAACTTCTGCCACCACTTCTTCGGTGAATTCTATCTGAGTGCCCTTAACAGTTGCATATCCATCCCTCAATGTATTATGAAATTGGAGCACAATTTCTTGATCAAACTGCTTCAAACTGAGATAGTAAGCTAGCCAACCTCATTGTTGAAACAAACTACATGTTTTTGTGTCTACCATTAAGACTCTATGGTCTGCTAGTTCATGCGGCTGAGGTTCTCCACCTATATTTTTCAAAAAAAATGCTATTATAGGAAAATTCATTGCAAGTGATTTTGAGAGTATGGGCGGTGATAGCTACAGGGGTTTCAACAAAGGGAAATTGAAATACTTCAATACTTTCCAAACATCACATCCTTCAGTACTTCATGACAGAATTTTAATCACCAAACCATAATGAGGATACAGATTGTGCTAAAAAAGATATGCCATATTAATGAGGGGTTATGTGAAATCATGATTTAATGGTTAGCCTTCTTTATATTATTTCACACATTTCAAAAGTACAAAGGAGTGCCAGCTCATTACTAAAATGACCCTTCCCCATACATCCTACATGCCAACTTAAGATTTTCTTGATTTACATTCATGATTTCAATTTTTTGACCCCCCAACCTAGCAGAGATTGGGTCCCACTAGACAGTAAAGATTGCAAATTTTGAAAATTGAAATAACATGCTTTTCTAAATAAATAATAAATTAAATAAATGCAAAAGGGTCGAGTGTGACTGACCTTAGGTGCGATAGGAAGGATTGTCTAAGTAGTGTCATACGAGAGAAAGAAAGTGAGATGGCATGATGATGGAAAGACAAGAAGGTGGGATGGAATGCAGTGGAAAAGGAATGAATTTTTGCATGAGTGTGAAATGTTTATTATGAAGGCCTTAAAAATAAATTCAAGGGGTTGTAGGCATCTAAGTGGGAGACTCAGATAGAGTGACTGCATGAAGAGATGTTTCTGTTGTGGTGAACTATTGAAGAAATTCTTCCCAGGTTGCTAGTTTATGATATAACTTCAAGCGATGCCCATTAACCAGGAGTTTGAATTTGACCGGATCAATTGTTGATAGTTGAACTGCTCCATTGTTAAAAATTGTAATGGTTTCATAGGGACCAAGCCATCGAGTCTAAAATTTTCCTTGGTGATGCTGATATCGTGAATCATACAAGAGCGCCCAATCACCAATAGAGAATTCTTTGTCTTTAATGAATTTGTCATGCTATTGCTTCCTTTAACTCTGAATTAATTATGTGTTATTAAGAGCTTATTTTCACCATTCATCCAACTCATTGAGATGCAAAATGCGATCTTGTTGTGCTATAGGAAGGGTAATATCAAGTTCCAATGTTGTCCACAGAGTTTTATGTTCAAATTCAATGGGCATAACAGTTGTCTTCCCATATAGGAGTTGAAATGGTGTAAACCCAATAGTGGATTTCCATGTTGTTCTATACACCCATAAGGCTTCAAGAAGTCTAGCTGCCCAATCTTTCTGATGTAAAGACACTATTTTAGTGAGAATATGTTCCAGCTCTCTATTTGTCACTTCTACCTATCCATTGGCTTGTGGAAGATACAAAGATGATTTTCCATGCCAAATTTTATACTCCTCCATGAGTGTTGCTATCAAATTAGATGTAAACTAAGGCCCTTGATTTGATTGTAATTCTCTTGGAACACCAAATCTGGTAAAGATACATTCATACAAAAACTTTGCAACATTATTATCATGAGGATGCTTCATGGGTTTTGCTCCGGCCCACTTAGTAATATAATCAGTGCAAACCAGTATATAACTTTTCTCTTCTGATGGTGGTTCAATAGGGCCAACAAGATCAATTCCTCATTTATCAAATGGTTCTACTACTATCTGTGGCTGTAGGGGCATTTCACCCAATTTTGTCTTCGACCCATTCTTTGAAATTTATCACATTTTTTTGTATACTGAGCCACATCCTTGTGAAGTGTAGGCCAATAATAACCTATATTTAGAATCTTTAGTGTAGTCTATTTGATATCAAAGCGACCACCACAGGGTTTGTCATGACAAGCATGAAGAACATCATATGTTTCATCCTCTCTAAGACATCTTCATGTTACCTGGTTTGGTCCAGTATAAAACATGAATCTTGAGATCCATGAGAAATTAAAACTCTTTTCTACTAGCAATCATTTTTCTTTTGTAGAGAAATGTGGGGGAGTTTTGCCAGTAGTTAGATAGTTGGCAATGTCAGCATACTAAGGGTTTTTTGCTAAAAAAAGAAAGAGATGTTCATCGAGAAAGCTATCTTCTATGACTATAGGATCATTAGGTGATTGAAGACAAGACAAGAAATCAGCTACAACATTTGCTTTACTTGGCTTGTCAATAATGGTGATGTCAAATTCTTGCATTAGTAATAACCATCGAGCCAATTGTCTAGAGATTGCTAGCTTGTTCATCAAATATTTGATAGTAGAGTGATTTGTATGTACAAATATTTGGTATCCTGTAATGTAATATCTGAATTTATTTAGAGCATAAATTATAGAAAGCAGTTATTTCTCTGTCACAGTGTAGTTATACTCGGCTCCTTGAAGATTTTTGTTGATATAGTAAATTGCATGTTCTACCGAATCTATCTTTTGGCCAAGTACCGCTCCAATGGCATGATCTGAAGCATCTGTGAGTATTTGAAAAGGTAACACCCAATTTGGTCCTTGGAGCATTGGTGCTATTGAGAGGACTTCCTTAAGCTATAGGAAAGCTTTTGTACACTCTGAATCTCATACAAACTCTGCATCTTTTTGAAGCAATTTATATAAAGGTGCTGCAATTTGACTGAAATCTTTGATAAAACACCGATAATATCTTGCATGTCCTAGAAAACTCCTAACTTCTTTCAATTTAGCTAGTACAGCCAATGTGTGTATGACTTCTATTTTTGCTAGATCTACTTCAATTCCTTTAGGGGAAATAAAGTATCCCAACACCACTCCTTCTTGCATCATCATAAAGCACTTTTCATTGTTTAGAGACAAATTGTAGTCTTTGCGTCTTTGTAAAACCTTATCCAAGTTTTCCTTGACTTCTTCAAATGTTTATCCATATGTGGTGAAGTCATCCATATACACTTCCAAACAATCTACAGATATGTCAGAAAAAATGCTAATAACAACTTTTTGGAAAGTTGCATGTGCATTGCACAAACCAAATGGTAGGATAGCATAAGAAAATGTTCCCCATGGACATGTGAATGTGGTCTTGTCCTGATCCTCTAGTGCTATCTAGATTTGATTGTAGCCACTCAACCCATCCAAGAATGAAAAGTATTATTTTCCTACAAGATTGTCAAGAACTTGATCGACAAAAGGCAATGCAAAATGATCCTTTTGGTAGCTGAGTTAAGTTCTCTATAATCTATGTAGACTCACCATTTTCCCCCCTTTTTGAGAACAATAACCAATGGTGACACCCATTGGCTATCTAAAATAGGATATATGAAGCTAGCATTGAGTAGCTTTTGCAATTCATTTTTGACAATATCCCTTAATGTTGGGTTTATCCTACGTTGAGGTTGTCTCACAGGTTTGCAATCCAGACTAATATAAATCCTATGGGTACAGAGTTCAAGATCCAAACCTTTCATATCTATATACTCCCAAGAAAAAGCATCCTGGTGCTTTTGTAACAGATGTAGGGTATTATGATGTTGTGCCTGAGATAAGGACTTGATTATATTTAATTCTCTTCTTGGAATGATTATTGTTTTGACTACTTTTTCAGCCATTGAAATTTTCACAATTGGTTGTGAATCTATCTCATGTGGTAGGAGTGAATGCATAAGTTGTGCAAACTTAGAATTATGAAGTTCAACAGATAAAGGCAAAATGCTTTCTAAGACACTCTTCTGTTTAGAAGATGTCTCAGGTTGTGTTCCATACTCATTCAATATGATAGAAGAAATGACATCACCTTCTTCTTTAATGTTTACAAATGAGTCCCATGAGATCATCATCAAGTGTTGAATAGAATCTATGTCCATATCAGAGTCATCCATATAAGGCTAGACAACTTGATCATCTTGCAGAAAAGGCTGAGTAGGAGAATACAAGGTTAAATTTTTAGTGTTCATTCCATCTGAAATAGTCATTTTCCGTTATTGGCATGCAATATAAGCATCTACTATTGCTAACCATGGTCATCCTAATATGAAAGGGTATCCCCCAGTACTTATTTTTAGAGAGAGTACAACAAAATCAACTGGATACTCCCATGAATGTAATGCGACAGTGACATCTTCTAGCATACCATCAGGAATGATGGTAGAACTATCTACTAGTTGCAAGATTGTTGGTGTTTACCTAAGACCAATGATGCTTAATTTGGACAATACTTCCTTGGTCATTACATTAATGGATGCTCCTAGGTCTATTAAGACATTCTACACTTGCACTCCTTGAATGGTGAGGGTCACTACTGGGCTTCCAAGGTCTACATACTTAGGCATTTTGTAGTTATCAAGCATAAGATCAAAAAGTTTCCCAAGGACATGGATAGTCATTGGGTCTTTCTTTTTCCTTCCTGGTTTTTTAACACAGGCTTCTTTGGTGGCTTTTGAATACATAGGTACTTCGTTTATTGCAACAAGCAAGGGAATTTTTACCGTCATTTCCTTGAGTTTCTCAAGCAAATCTAGTGCAGCTTGATTTTCACTTGGTAGGATTTGCTCTGTTAACCTACTAGGAAATGGTGGTGTCTTGGCTGTAGGAGAAACAATGGTGGTAGGTTCTTGAACTGAATCAGCATTTGTATCATCTATTTCTGTTATAATGGGCTACTAAGGTGAGGCAAGCATTGTTCCAGATCATAGATGGATATCATTCAGGGTGATGGAATAACTTTGTTGCTAGGATAAAGGTTTTGCGTTATTAAGATTAGGTGCAGGTTGTGCAGGTAACTGTGGCTATTTTGGAGGGGTTGTATTGGCTGCAGGAGGCATTAAGGCTTGTTGTTGAGGAGGTTGAGTCAAGGTTGGTTGATGTCGGTGCTACTGCCAGTTCTGGGTTTGCTGCCAACCCTGCTGAGGTTGGTGCCAACCTTGGTTAGGCTATTGCCACCCTTGGTTAGGCTGCTGCCATCCTTGGTTAGGCTACTGCCACCCTTGGTTAGGTTGCTGCCATCCTTGGTTAGGTTGTTGCTACCATCCTTGGTTAGGCTATTGCCAACCTTGGTTAGGTTGCTACCAATTATTATAATTACCATGTTGTTGTTGCCGTTGACTATTATCACTGTAATTATGGAGTGGGTCTTGAGGAATACCTGATCTTAGAGCCCATGGCCTTTGTTGAGCAACATAGAGGACTTCCCCGTCTTCTTCAATTGCCTTGAACTCAGTAGGCACATGATGTGATTCCAAGCTAGCAATAGGCTTACATCGACAGTTGTGTTTCTTTTCTCTGCAATGGGGGCAATATTATGTCAACATACTATCAGCATCCTCCTTCTTCCTTCATGCTTGCATGGTATCCAATTGTGTAGCAACATCATTAATGATGTCTTGCTTGAAATCTTTCAAGAGGTTTGATAGTTCTATCTTAGATACTCCCGCCCCAGGAGTTTTTTGGAGTAAGTCCCTCAAACCTCATCCTTTTTTTGTTGTTTCTCTATAATATTTCAAAAAAATATTTCAGATTTCAGTCCATGTCTTCTGTGTAATGTCACCTCCAGCCATTAAGTCTAAAGCTTACATACTCTTGTCATGCACTCCTTTCAAAAAGAGGTGCTTTTGGGACTCCTCATTCAACTGATGTTGTGTGTTGCACTGTAGGTTAAACATGAACCGGGCAACATAGTCCTCCAAAGTCTCATCCTCCTTTTGTGACATTTTAAAAATTTCATCTCCTTCCAAATCATGGCCTCTGCAATATTCCTTATATTTATTAAGGAAGAGGTTACTCATAGTTGGCCAATCTATCACAGCATTGGCACCTAGACTCGTGAACCATCTAAAAGCAGCTTCTTTGAGAATTGATGGAAACAATTTTAGTTTATGGGCATCATTTGTGTAGTCATAACTTCAACAAAGAATGTCGAACTCAAAGAGAAAACTTTTTGGATCTTCAGTAATAAGGCCATAGAATTTAGGCAGGGTAGCTGAAGGTATATTTTTCAGATTTTGATTACCCTGCTGAGGAGGAATTGGAAAGGGAAAGGTAGGCTGAGCTGCTGCCATTTGTGGATGTCCTAGTGGTGGCTAATAAATGACTAGAGCTAATGGATTATCTTGATATTCTAGCTCAGCAAAAAGATCATTCAAATGGAAGGATTCTTCAGATGTGGTCGACAATTGTACTTGTTTGAGTACTTCTGAAAATATGTTCTCAAATAGTTCTTCTTCTATTTCTTCTCTCTCTTCTCTTTCTTTAGGATCAGGATAAAAAGGATCTTCTTGATTGAAGTTGGGAAGAAATCTTCCAAGGTGGTCTCTTCTTCTATGCATGCAAGAATGCTAAAAAGGAAACTAAATGACTCAATAGTGAATACTAGACTGACACCATCCTCGGCAATGGCACCAAAAATATGTCTAATCAATATAACACCTTTTTAGTTGTAGGATTGGACATCCCTTACTACCAAAGGACTATGCTGATTTTTATTAAATGTCAATCCGGGAGCGTGAACTTGAGATGATGTCTGCAAAGTATATGCTCTAGTTTTCGCTAAAAGTCACTACTACCTTGAATGCAATAACCATTATGAAAATCTAGTTTATCTAAAGGAAAGACAACTATCAAATACTTGGAAGGAAATTCTAATTATTTAACCATACATCTATGCACTTATTGCTGCAGGAGCAGTGATTGGTTCTATTTCTAGTGGCTACAGGAACAACAGTTCTAATCTTAACTTAGAAAACTGAGTCTAACTCCTACTTACTAAAGTAAACTACACCATCTGCATGTGCCCCCACAGAAGAATGAAGGAAAGATAAGCTCAGATAAAAGTGTAGAAACTCAGCAAAGTCATTTATTCATTCAAATATGCAATATTATAATAACTTGGGAAAACCAACAAGATGTCTATCGACTCTATCTATCTACTCACTACTTAACCTCATAGATATAGACAAGGTCTTATTTAAAAGGAAGGAAAAACAAAAAACTCCTATATCTATGACTTCCTCATGAAGGAAAGTCAATTATAACTTAAGACTGCAAGCATGCAATTGTAAAGTCATTAATTATCCGTTAAATTCCCCACAAATATAGATCATAGCAAATGCTAGATCTGCTCTTTTATCTGACTTTAAATAATTTTCAGGAATCCAAGTATTGTGCATTGCATGTTTAATTGATTTCTTTGATGCTTGCTTCCTTGCTCAGCCACTTTATCAGGTCCTGCTTTGTTATTAATTAAAACAGGTCCCTTCTAACTTTGTCATGAAGTCTTCCAGCTGCAATGGTGTCATAACGCTTCTCTTTAATACCATCAATGCCTTAGCGCTATTCCTTCCCAATTTGTTTTTTATTAACTCCCGCTCAACTTGTATTCCTACGATCAACATTTAATACACACAAGACTTCCCACAAACATTTATTTACCTTTATTAGATTATAAAGAAAAGGCATTAATTATTCAACTAATAATTTTTACAATCTCTTCAGCTGCAGGAAGATCTACCCATATCAAACATTCATGAAGAAAGATTTTTACCACAAAATGAACCCCTTTTTAGATATAATTATGATTATCATTTTTATGGCCTATGTCTATACTTTATACATCAAAAGTTCAAAACATTTATACTAAAAGATGATAAAGTTCAGTATGTTATAGACAAATGTTCACAAAAAGGGCCAATAAGACTTCTATTTCTTCATGCCATCAATGACCTTGATAGCCCATTTTTGTTAGAAATTTATAGCCTTTTCCATATCTTTTAGGAGAAATATGAGTAGTCATGGTAACTTCTTTTTCTTCCTCTCCTTTGTAGATCTAGTCTTTAAAAGTGCCAAAAAGTTTCATTGTGGAAGCAGAAGGCTTCTTTTTGATAGTTGGTTTCCCATAAGACTGAGGAGAAATTGGAAGAGCAGCAATAGAGTCTAGAATGTACTCGCCCATACCAAGGCTCATCATTTTCAATTTTTGTTCACATTTTGTAAAGGACAGTGCTAGTTCATGTGAAGAGCGATTGTGTGGAACCAGCATTTCAACAGCAGACAATGTGTTGATGGACATCAAGTTGTCATCAGGAACAACTATCTTGGTACCATTGAATGGGAACTTGATACACTAATGGTAAGTAGAGGGCACCACTTGCATGTCATGAATCCATGGTCACCCCAACAACAAGTTATATGCAAGAGGTATATCTAGGACTTGGAAGACAACATCTTTTTCCACTAGACCAACTCGGATTGGTAGCATAATTAAACCCTTAGAAGGTCATTCAACCTCATCATAGGCTTTTATGGTGATTTTGCATCTAGGATCAATGGAAAATTTTGACATGCCCAATTTTTGTATCACATTGAATCTTGTATATGGTCTTTCATCATTAGTACCATAGTCATCATATATGGGCCTCATCATATTGACATTTTCACAAATAGGTTCAAGCATAGCAATGAGATTGTCGGTATTAGCATATGTATAGTTGATTTTAGCATCATGATTCTTTGTTCCCACATTTGTGTTGGTGTTTGAACTTTCTCCTTGATTATATTTAGGTAAAGGTTCCTTGAAAGCCTTATGATCTAAGTTTTTAATGAGCCCATCCACACCAATCTTCCTATCCTCGATGAGATCTTGAATAATGTCTTTTAGTTTAAAACAATTATCGGTTGTATGGCCTTTGTTTCTATGATAGTTAAAATAATTGTCATCTCTCCACCAAGGAGGTTTAACAGTGGGATTGTATGCTCTAGAGTTGTTAGGTAATGTGATGATCCCACGGGCAAGTAGGTTTTGAGGATAATCTCATATGAATCTCCGAGAGGAGTCAAGACACGCTTGGGTTTTTTTACAAGCTTGACCTTGTTAGAATATTTATTTGTAGATACCCCTTATTCTCTTGTTGCAAGTAGAGCACTAGCCAAGTTGAAAATAGGTTCTTTAGTCTATGGAACATTCACAACACCATCATTTACTACATACTTGTTCTTATTCCAAGATTTATTCTTATCTTTCCAATTACAATTAGATTAATCCTTGCTAATAGTAATATCACCCTTCTTAATGGCCACATCTTCTATATGAAAAGCACTTTCAACCATATCATTAAAAGTGAGGTAGATTTGTTTTCTCAAGTCATAATGCAATTCTAGAATGAGACTAGACACAAAGATATCAATCTTCTCATATTTAGGTAGTTTTCGTGGGTAATTTGAATATATCTTTCTCCACCTTTCTAAATAAGTAACAAAGGATTATCTCACTCTTTGTTTCATGTTACACAAGTCTAGCATAGTGATAGGATTTGATATGTTATAAGAATAATGTTGGATAATTCATTTCACTAGTACATCAAAAGATTTAAGAGGAGGTGTGATCTTGGTGAACCACTCCATGGCCTGACCATTTAAGCTTCTTAGAAATAATTGCATGAGGTATGTATCATCATTTATAAATTTCATACTAAGTGCATAGAATTTTCTTATATGGTCATGAGGGTCTCCATTACCATCATACTTATCATACTTCGGGATGTCAACATCTCTTGGGAATGGTATCATGTATAAATTCTTATCAAATGGCAATGCACATATTGACTCTATAGTTAAAGAGGTCTTAAGTTTCTCCTATTCTTTCTTTAATTTGGACATTTGCATTTCCAAGTCTTGTATTCTTTGCATAGCCACTTCAAGGGGAGTGGACTTCCTCTTTTGAACTAGATTTTTTACATCAAAATGAGGTGGTAGCTTGAACCCTTTGGAAGAAAGATGCATGAAGTATTGACCACCATTTTGTTCCAATGACTTGAGCATCAATTTTTGAAGGAAATCATCTTGTTGAAACTTTATGAGATCTTCATTGGTTATCTCCATGTCTATATCACTCTCATGGTGGGACTTATGGGGTTCATGCCCATTTTGAGATTATTTAGGAGGTGATATGAAACCACCATGATGTGATCGTGGAGTTATAGGGAGAGAATTACCCCCATCATCCCCATGATTACCGAAAGGATTTATGTTGTCATTATTTCAAAGCTCACTAGTACTCGGCCCTCCAAAAATGTTGGCATTAAATCTCATGGCAAAGAGAGAAGCTTGTTCATCCATATAAGCCTCTCTCTCTCTCTCTCTCTCTCTCTCTCTCTCTCTCTCTCTCTCTCTCTCTCTCTCTCTCTCCTTCTCCTTTATAAAAAATTGTTCAAGTCATCGATTCCTTTCCTCCCTACTCATTGTGAGAGAAACACTATTTTTTGACCTAATAGTAGTGAGAGGAGTGTCTGGAGTTCTGCCAAACTGGTTCATAGAGTGGTTATCCCCCTCTACGTCAAAAATAGGTTGAGAATCAAAGTTTTGTTTATGCAAGCATCTAGTACAAAAGGGTAACTCTATAAAGCTAAAGGAAGGGTGGTTTCCTTGGTTAATCTGCAACCTATTTGTAACTGACATGTAAAAAGCACAATGCTCAACTAATAGAAAAATACAAGATCACTAGAAGTCCACACCAAGAAGAGAAAAATGTTTGTTTAATGCAAGAATTAAGCATAGAAGTGAGAATGGAATCTAAGAAAGTTACAACACCAAGGACTCGAGCCAAAGGAGTAGCAAGATAGCCATGTAGCCAAGAAGGCAAATGGAAAAACAAGTGAAAAATTTCTCAACTTAAGTGTGTAATCTATGCATCAAGGAAGTACTTTTAGCTTAGATTAGCTTAGAACACATTGATTATGAACTAGAGTAATAGGAAATGCCCTAAGATAGCCTCTCACAGAATTTAGACCAAGTATAGTGAGGAATCAGGATGACAATTTATCAACAAAATGTTGCAGATGATACTTTTCTCAATGGAAGGGCTTACACCTAGTAGCCACATGATAGTCTTAGGTATTGCTGAAAGATATTGTGAATAGTACTTTTCCAATAGGTTGTTTCATTTTTTGTGTTTCCAAACACAAAGTAACACTAAGTAGTAATCAACAAGGATTTTGTTTGAAAATAATAGGGGTAATTACATCTCTTAATCAATTGAACAAGGGACAAAGCAACCTTACCAACATGCAGTTATGATGTTTGAAAATAATGAAAGCCTATGAATGCTATCATTGTGTTTGATGTTCAAGAATGTTTACACAGGTCATTCACAATCAAAAACATATGCCAAGCAGATCTACCTAAAGGTCATGGCTCATTACTCAACAACTTGGCCCACGCTAAGTGCTCTCAAGGGACACAAATAGTGGGTGTAAAATCTTGGGGAGATTCGGGTAACCCACTAGGATCAACCTTGCACCAAGAAGTTGAGCATATAAATAGGGTAGCTACTAGCCTAGGGTGTTTAGAAAGGATTTATGTTCATAGCACTCCTCTTGTCCCTGATACAGGGCCCCTCCCCTTATAGCGAGTAACCAATCTCGTGACCACAAGAGTACCTTAAGCATTCCTCCCTAGTGATCTCCTCATGGTCAAAATCTCACAAGTGTTCACACTAGGTTAGACAAGTGCTACATCTACCAAGGTTTTGTGTCCTTGATAGCCTTGAGTTTATAGTGGGACAAAATAGCTGGGTTTTCTTGTCCCCACTTGGGTCATTCCTCTTGGTTGCTCAAGAGTAGGCCTACTAAAGGATCTTAACTATAACAAATTGGATCCACTTTCAACAGTTAAGATTTTTGATTCACCTCAAGGATGAAGAGCATACTCTCCTATCTTGATCACTTCTCCCAAACACACCAAAAAGATTCAATTATTCCCTTGTTTTTGAAAATTCAAAGGTGGGTCAAGATTTCTGATTCACCACAAGGGTGAAGAGCATACTCTCCTATCACCAAAGAACCTCAATCAAAGGTTTAATGTGCCTAGGAAATGAAAACAACTAGTAGAGTGTCGCACATGAAAGTGAATTAAGCCTCCTAACTTAGGCTAGATTTCGAAAATGAATGCCACAATTTAAGCAAAGAACAAAAGTTTAGGCTTACCTTGTTCGAAGCTAGCAAAGGCTAGGTGCATTTTTAAGGGTCTTCACCTTATTTGTTTTTTTTTTTAATCTTTTACATGCGTTCTACAAGAAATATTTAGCAAATTCATTTAAGAGTTTTTCTTTGGCATGCATTCCTTCTTTTTTGTCTGTTTGCTTTGTGCTTGATGAGTAAGTAGTGAGAGAATCCCTACAAAACAACATGGGTTAGGGAATAGTTACCAAATAAGATTGTAAACAAAAAATGGTTAGTTTCCTCAAACATTTAAGTTATCCCTTTTCACCAAGTGTATGCAAGGAATTGCAAGCTAATCACAAAATGATCTCTTTTTCACTCTTTCTTTTTGACTAGTCAACAAGATTTGATTTATCTCTTGTGATTTAGTCTTCAAAAATAAAAGTAAAAAGAAGAGACCCCTACTAAAAATGAGAGAGGTTTCTAAAAATGTAAGAATTTCTTTTGTATCTGCTCATTTTCTCATGTGGGACCCACTTTGTCAAAACAAACTATTTTTAGTAAATCGACTATTTGATCATTGATATGACATAGAAATTAGAAATTAAAAGAAACAACCCCTACTATAATTTTCAGACCTATCCAAAAATGTAGAGTTTGCTAAAAAATTCACTGATTTGCACCCGAAATTGCATTTTTGTGAAAAACAAAGAAATAATTACAAATCATGCAAATCAACATGAATAAGTTTGAATTTTGGATTGGAGTCTCTCTAGACTATCACCATCCTCCAAAAAAAAAAAATTAGAATCGTATCACAAACATTTTGGAATATATGAGTAAATCTTTCAAATTTTTATTGCTTTGATACTCAACCAACTTGCACAAGAGTTAGCCTTAATAACAAACTGAGAATCAAGTGAAAAACCAATTGATTAGATTTAATGAGTTGCTGTAAAAAAGCCTTAATAAAAAAATGAGAATCAAGTGAAAAACCAATTGATTAGATATAATGAGTTGCTATAAAAATCATAAATGAGAATGCAACTAATTTAAACAAGAAAAATGGAGCTAGAAACTTGGTTTCTACCCCATGGTGGGCACCAAAAATGTACACTATATTTTGTGTAACACTCTAAACTCTTCTATCTAAGGTATTCCATGACATTGGAATGCTTAGATGTCGGCTTAGAGCTCCCTATCCATAGAGTGCAAGAAGTTAGGATTTGAATATGCAAGTTCTTAGCTGAGTCTTAGAAATGTGCTTCTTGCTAGTAAACCATGCAATGGGAGGTTCTTTTAGAGACGAGATGCAAGAGTGAAAATGTCCACCAAATATGCCTCAATGATGCAATGTAAGATGGAAACTAAGCTAGGATGAGAATGCAAAGTGCAACTACTCTAAGCATGGATGAGAGTATTACAAACCAACTATTAAGCTATGTTAGATAGAATTATTGCAAAATGAAAACTAGACTAGCATGCAAATATGAATCTAAGCTAAAATGCTATGGTATGAAGGAATGAAGACAAGAAAATGAAGTTCTCCACAAAGCTCCAAGAAACCTGTTAGAAAACTTGCAGCATAACAATATTCAAGAGTTCATTTTTCATATGAGGAGAAGGCCCTCTTTTTAAAGAAAATTGGATGGTTGAGATCAAAAGACAAGAAATGGCTAATCAAGGGTGGAGAATAATCCTTGCCTAATTTTTGACATTAAAATATCCTTAGTCAAAATAAAAAGCTCCACTCATACAAAATTATGCATTTTTGTAGAAAATGATTTTGTTTTGTCAAAATGGGAGGCTCTCAACACATGTTAAATCACACTTTTATGTGTAGACAAAAATATTGTCAAAATGGGAAACTCTACACATGGAAAATTACACCTTCATGTGTAGACAAAATGATTTAGTCAAAATGGAAGGCTCATTTGTAGACAAAAATGCATTTCTTTTATTTATGAAATAAGAAATGTGTGTATGGATTTTTGAGAATTATATTTGAATTAAAAGAGAGAAAATTCTTTTAATCAAATATGTGTTTAAAATATGATGGTCAAACTATAGGTTAAAATCAAATAAATTGATTGTACCTAATTTTTGAATATTTCTGATCAAACACTTGGTAACATTAGCAATAAATTCTAGAAGGGGGTTTATGGCCTAGGTAACCATTTTTAAGTGATTACACTACACTGGATTGTGACGTTTTCTCAATTCTAGATTTTACTCTAAAACACTACCAACCGTAAAACTAAGAATCCTTATAGGTGTCCCAATTATGATGCCACACACTTTTGACAATTTCTTATGACGTGTGTGTGAAGGTTAAATATTTTGATTGAAATGGAAAGTTTAGGTAGGTTCCTCCAAAATTGTATAGCCCCTTTGGAAAAGATGTAGCATCATATCTTACATGTGAATATTCATTTCATTGGGACATCCTAAATCCATATGCAAACTCAATTTAAATGGATTTACGCATAAACAACTACCATGGATAAAGTCACTAAAAAGAAGGAACAATCTTGGATCATTCATTCCATACTTATCAAAGTCCACTATCAGGTAAGTATGCATGTGAAATGTACAACAAAACTTGGGTTAGCAGGGGAGTTAAAGGTCTACCATCAAGAACTATCTTGTATGGGTTTCTTTGATGTGAAATTTTTGGGCCTTTCCTTTGGTGCATTAGATTGAAGCTTTTTGGCTTTCTGAATAGCTTCTTCAAGGTTTTGTGGTTCAAGGGGTTTGGGATCATTACAAATAGATCTTGAAATTGATTGGAAAATTCCTCTACTAACCCTAATTGTTTAAGGTGAGTTAGTTCTTGGAAATACCATTCAAGATCTTTATGATTAAATCTACTCATTAAATTTTAGTGAATTCACTATAGGATATGGTTTTTTGTGTCCTAGGAAATTTTGGCCATAGTTCCACCATTTTTAGGATGATACCCTTAAATGAGGTTTGCAAAACTTAATATAACCTCCTTTTGTCATAGGACTATATGATAGATATATATAACTTTTGGATGCATGATTGAGCAGTTTCTTCTCTCGACCCATCAAAACATGTTAGTTTTACTTTATTTACCTTCTCTTGAAGTTTTTCATCTACATGATGTTTCTTTATATTTTTCATGAGTTTAGATTCATAGTATTATTTAAAGGGAATAAGTTGTTCAGGATTGGGATCTAAGTTTGCAAAAATTTTAGAAATTAATTTCATACTATTAGTGGTTATTTCCTCTTCCACAATAGGTTCTTCTCTTGGAATGAATGAGGGGAAAGTTTCTCATGGGGCTAAGCTTGTCACAAGGGATCATTTTCCTCATGAGTAGAATGATGTTCCCTAGATGGGTTAGGATCTTTGTGATGAGAATTGATTTTCCTCATGATTCGAATGATGTTTCATTTTGGTAATTCTTGCTGCTTAATTTTTGTATAGCTTAAAGTAGTATTTTTTTAGAGTTTTTAGTTCTACAAAATCTCTCATTATTTTTTTCTATAAAGTTTCTTATTTGTTGGGCTAGTTGTTTGGCCATGATTTCTTAGATTAACTATTCACTGGATAACAAGGTTATGCTTTATTACCACTGTAATGTCCTCGCTGGCAGAGATATTGATCTAGTAATACCCGCAAGAAATTTTTTTATAATCATAATAATAATAATTTTATTTAAATTACTCTACCTTCTAACCTACCCCAATCTTTTGGACATCTCTGGATCAGGTTTCCTAGCCCATAGTTATTCTACTATCTTCCAAAGAGTGCTCCCCTTAAGATTCGTCTTGGATGACACATCCTCTATCCAAGGCCAATCACATATGCATATGTTGACAACAAAAAAATATTATGGTGCATTGAGATAATCTATTAATTCTAGTCATGGTGGTCAAATGGAGATCTTAGTGCCTCTCATACCTCATGATCTGGATCTCCTTAATCTTCATAGTGTTAGCCTTATAGACTAACACAATATTATCCAAGATCTATTATTCTTCATATAAGACAATATGATTATCAAAATATAATGTGATCGTGTTATTTAAAATAAAATCATTTAATTCAATATTTAATTCAATAATGAAATACCATCTCAATAAATCTTATAGCCCTATATTATAGCCATTAAATAAGATATGGCATACTAAATAGTTTTGCATAACATTCATACCTTTCGAATGGGAGGTGGGGTCTACCCCCTCATCATTCTACAATGTTACTACTCCATGTAACATGCATACTCCTACTAACCTCATATCTTGTGGCCTACAAAAATGTGTACTCAGCAATAAATATTGTGCCAAGTGTGTTTTTGTTCTTTGTTCACAATCCTTGATTGCTTGCTTCGCACCTAGTGCAAGAGCACCTAAACTATAGGTTATGGTCTTGATGCATTTTATCTTTTAGATGGTTCTAACCAACCATCACTAAATAAGGGATACATATAAAGCCCCAAGGGTGTGACTAGGGGTAGATAGATAGGTGAATGAATGAGGAGTCTTAGGGTTGTCAATATTGCTTGTAATGGTTTGCATAGGTCAAGGGTTGAACAAGAGTTGACCAAAAACTTTAATGTTGGGAAATGGTGTTGGAAGTTAATTTTGGACCATATGGAACCCATATGTAAGGTTTTTGGATCCATACAAGATTAGAGGGAAAATTTGCAAAAGTTGCTCAAGCAATGTTGAAATTTTACAAAAGTTGCATTTGATAACTTTGACAACTTTTTGCCCAAACTGAACAAACTTGTATTTTTTCAATTATTTTGTCAATAAAAAAGGTTTCCATATGTGAAAAAAAACTATATGATGCCATCACACACCTAGGAGAAGCATTGGTGTTTAAATTGTACAAATTGGAGTTGAAGCAATAACACATTTTGAAGCATTTTTAGTTATAGTTGTTGGAAATATAAGTGAAGTAACTAAGAGGGGAGGGGTGGATAAGTTACTAATAAAATATATCCCAAATCCCTTAGATGTCAATACAAAAATGAAAACTGAAAACTAAATACTGTTGAACCTCAGTAAACACACAAACAAATGCTAAAACTCGGTAAGTACTTGGTAAATGCTCAACATATAAACTTTTAGATGTTGTGAGTGATTACCATTACTTTGACCTAGTTTCAAACACATAAAATAAAATAGCATGAACACATTTGACACTAGGATTTAACATAGAAACCCTATTTGGGAAAAACCAATAATTGCAACTAGTTGTTGTTTTCACTCTTCTAAAGTGAGTAATGTTAGGAGCCAACCCTATTAAAGGTTACAAAACACATTGTTAGGTGTGACATTGTTAAATGATTTAATCACCTTGTTAGGAGTGGCCTTGTTAGAGGTCTTTAGAAAATTCAATAGAACTACCACCTTGATAGAGGATTTGCAAATAGCTATTAAGCCAACTGTATTAGGAGATTTAGATCACTGCTATAATGGTTAGAGAGTAACAATGAGATGACCTAATTTGAATGCAACTAAATTGTTTATTACAGAGCTATGTTCTAGCTTGTATCTTCCAATTTGTCAAATTGGCTCAAATAAAACTTAGAATAATTAATATTTATCACCTTAGTTGGATGGAATCAATGGATAAATCAATTAAGCTTAATATGCCAAAATAAGAAAATCCTTCGTTAGCTGACCTAGCTTGGTAGAAACTAACTTGGAAATTATTTCCTTTGTTAACCAATAGAAGCTCAGTTAACCCTACGAACTCATGAAAATTCTTTGGCAATCAAGTGAGCTTAGTTAGCACTGGTTCCATCCAACTTTCCTTCATTAACTAAGTGAGCTTAGTTAACACTCACCTTTTGTATACTTTCCTTCAACACCCAAGTGAACTTGGTAGACACTTCCTTCTAAACTAGGCAATCACAAGAATGCTTGATAGACACAAAAAACTATCTTTATTGCCTGAGTGAGCTTGGCATACACTGACTGATAATGATATGACATGTGTGTAACATCAAAGACAATACACAATTAATCAATTGTATCCAACAACTTACATACCCTAACATCCAATGTGAATGGATTCATTAAGATTTCTTTGTTTCATGGATAGTTAGAGGTTTTAATGTAGGGACATATGTATCATTTTGGTGTCCTAAATTTTTGAGTAGGTAGGTTTTTAAAATTCATTTTGCCATTGTTCAATTCATTGTCTTGTTTTGAGTTCTTACAAGAGAAATGACTCTTTCTTGAATTCCACCTGTCAAATCACCATGACCCCTTGGAATAAAAAAGAGAAATTTTTATATAGTTTACATATTCATTTTGAGGTTCTAAGGATTTGGTTTTCTATATTTTCAAGCATACCCTAGGCAAGTCTGGTGTACCCAGCTAGGAGTTACATGTTGATACAGAGCTAACAGTTGATTGTCTAAGATTGGGTTGTGCTAATCCAAGATGTGGCAGTGGAGAACAAGGCATGGAGGTTCTTTGAAATATTTTTGGTGATCAAGATAGATCATATGATGAGACTTTGGAGTCCATTTATGCTATGCTGCATTTAAACCCTTAAAAATATGGTATTTTTGCTAATTAAAGTCATGTAAAAACATGTTGGAAGTATGAAACCTAAAAAATATTTAAAGTATTTGAAAAATGTATCTAGATCACTATATATTTTGGTAGGTTGTTTACAAGTTTTAAGGGTTATTGCTAGTAAACCTTGATAGGAGGCCTAATTGGGGGCTCTTAGGGCTACTAGACCTAATAAGAGAAATTTGAAGTTTAGTGAAGTTGGTTTGTGAGCCAAAACCTAAGATTGCTAGGGAAGATCATATAAAGATTTAGGAAGGTGCTTTGATGTATTTTGGATGCTACATTGGAGTTTGTATCTTATCTTTCAAGATAGAAAGAAAAGCTTAGCTAGGAGACTAGGTGAATCAAGAGAAAAAGGAAGTTTAATATTAATTGGTGTAATAGACCTTGTAGAAGGGAAAATTTGTGAGAGAATCTCTTGGGAATAGGGTTAATTAGTAACCCTATAGGCTTGGTAGAATCCTTGGAGAGTTTGGGTAATTGAGACCTAGACGAGGAGTTTTGGATCTAGTTACATCAAATTGGTATTAGAGCCTTAAAAAAGGGATGAGGCATCATGTATGCTTGAAATTGAAGGGGAATTAGTGGGAGAAACCACCATGGTGAAAAATGATGAGTTGGAAAAAGAAGTGATATAACAAAAGAAGAAGAATATAATCCTTAAGGAACCCTTAGAAGCTATGAAGGCTAAACTTGATGAAGTGGTAGAAACAACTGACAAGATGAAGGAAAAGATGGATATTGGTGAAGAGAAGGGGAAATAATTTATTGAAGAAGATGTAGAGCCTAAACTTGATCCTATAATCCAAGAAGAACATTTTATTAAAGCCATTAAAGCCTTAAGTGGAAATTCTTTTGAAGGAGTACCCTTTTTCATGGGTAAGATGGATCCTAATTTAGTGATGGAATGAATAAAGAGAATGGAGAATCACTTTGATTATGAAGGGGTTACTGAAGCACAAAAGGTGAGGTTACAAAATCTAGGTTAAGGGGACCAACCCTAACTTGGTGGAAGTTTCTCCAAGAAGAGAGGGAGAAAGAAAACACGAAACTTATAACTAATTGGAAGGAAACAATGAGCAAGTTTAGGGAGAGCTATCTACTTGGGGATTATGAAATCCAACTGCACAAAAAGAGGCAAAGTCTGAACCAAAAGGATATGGATGTAGCCTCTTATACTAAGGAATTTCACAAATTATTCCTAAGATATAAGACCCAAGAAGATGAGGTAGTAAAAGTGGCTACATATTTAGGAGGATTGAGATGGGGTATCCAAGAAGAAATCAGCCTATGGACCCCCACTACTGTTCAAATATGCTTCCAACTAGCTTTCAAGGTAGAAGAAAGGAATAAAAGAGAAACAATATTACCATACTAAAGTAGATTCAAAGGTAGAGATACTAGGGGAGCTTATAGAGGTGGATATGGAGACAGAACCAGTGACACTAGATCACAAGGGAATACAAAATACAATGAACTAGGTAATGATAGTGGAAATAAGGGTAGTTATGGTTGATGAAGAAGCTATAATGAAAGAGGTGGAGGTAGATCAAGAAATTACAATAGAGGTTCATGTTTTGTTAGCATGCAATGTTACCATTATGGGAAACTAGGGCATCCTTCTTATAGATGTCCTGACAAAGCATCATCTTTACAAGGTGAAAGGAAGGTCAACTATTTTCAAGAGGACCATAACAATAGAATTCATCAAGAAGTGAGTCTTGATTCAAAGAAAAGGAAAACTTGATGTAATATTCATAAGTGTTTTTCTTAAAGAACTAAGGAAAGAATAACCCAAACAAAGAAGAGCACATTTTAGAGTAAATTGTAAGATACAAGGAAAAGTTTGTAAAGTCATAGTGGAATTAGGGTCAGCTAATAATATCATATCAAAAGAAGATACTCAAAAAATTTAATTGGTAAGAATTACACCTGCTCATCCATATAGAGTTACATGGAATAAAGGCCATAATGTTTCGGTAAATGAACAAGTTTGGGTAGAATTTTTAATAGGAGGGTATCAAGAAAAAATTCTATGTGATGTGTTAGCTATGGATACTTGTCATCTACTTCTAAGTAGACCATTTCAATATGATAGGGATGCTATCTATCATGGGAAGAACAATTTGTATACCACTAAGAAGGATGGAGTGACATATAAAACTCAGTCACTTGTTGAAGAAGGCATGGATATAACCAACAATCAAAACCTCTTACTTATGAGTGGAAAGAAGTTTTTAAATGATTTAAAAGAGGAACAAGAGGTTGGGTTTGCAATTATGTTGAAACCTAAGGATGAAAAGGTGAAGAAGCAAACCATCTTACCAAGGGAGGTACAAGAACTATTAGATCAGTTCAATGATATCATCACTAAAGGCACACCTTCTACAATTCCTCCACAATGAGTAGTTACTCATCAAATAGACTTTTTGCTAGGGGCTTCACTACCAAATAAGGCTACTTATAAGATGAATCTAGAATAGAACAAGGAGATCACTAGACATGTCCAAGAGTTCTTAGAATAAGGTTTGATTAAAAAGAGCATTAGCCCATGTGTTGTTCTAGCAGTATTGGCACACAAAAAGGGAGTTAAATAGAGGTTATGTACATATTCTAGAGCCACCAATAGGATAACCCTAAGGTATAGGTTTACTATCCATAAAATAGAGGACTTGATGGTTTTTCTAGAGGGTGCTATGTATTTTTCCAAGATTGACCTTAAAAGTGGTTACCACCAAATCAGAATGAAGGAAGGTAATGAGTGGAATACAACCTTCAAAACCATTGAAGGACTACATGAATAGTTGAACATTTCATTTGGCCTCACCAATGCACTTAGTACATTCATGAGACTTATGAATGAAGTGTTGAAGAACTACATAGATAAATTTGTGGTGGTATATATTGATGATATATTGATTTACAGTGATGATAAATAAGAACATCTAAAGCACTTGGAAATTTTTTTAAGGAGGTTGCAAGAAGAACAGTTAACCTTCAACCTAGAGAAGAGTGGCTTTTTGAAACAAGAACTAGTTTACCTTGAGTTTATTTTCTCACAAGGTAAATTTAAGATGGACTAAGATAAGGTTTAAGCCATACTCAATTGGCCTACATCAAAGAAAAGTAAAACTATGAGGAGTTTTCATGGCTTGGCATAGTTTTATAGGAAGTTCATAAGGAGGTTTAGTGAGATATGTGCTCTAGTCTTGGACATTATCAAAGGGTGAATGAAAAATAAGTTTGTATGGACCTCAAAGAGGCAAATGATGGATTTGAAAGGTTAAAGAAAGAGGTAGCCACAAAACCTATACTTGTGTTACCTAGCTTTGACAAGTTGTTCATTATGGAATGTGATGCAAGTAATGTATGTTGTTGGGATAGTTTTGAGTCGAGAAGGGAGACAATAGCCTTTTTTAGTGAGAGGTTAAATGAGGCTAAGTCAAGATATTCCTCTTATGAATGGAATTGTATTCTTTGGTGCAAGAACCTAGGAAAATAGAGGCATTTCCTTTTACCAAAGGAGTTTGTTATCTATACAGATAATCAAGCATTGAGTTACATCAACTCTCAAGAGAAGTTGAGTTTAAGGAACATGAAATGGGTGGAATTTCTCCAGTCATATACCTTTACCATTAAAGATAAGAAAGGTCAAGGAAACAAGGTTGTTGATGCCTTAAGCAAGAGGTTACTCACCATCCAAAAAATCCAATTGGAAAGCATTGGAGTAGATAGTTTTAAGGACTTGTATGCTAAAGATGAAGACTTTTTCAAAGATTTACAAGGTATTCCTAGAATATAATACTTATTTTATAAAAAATATTCTAATTTTAATTTGTAAAATGGATTATTGTTTAGGGTAAATCAATTGCCTAGAGGATCCATGAGAGGAATTCTAATTTAGGAGAAGCATAATGGAAGTCTTAGTGGAAATTTTGGTATAAATAAGACACTACAGATAGTGGAGAGGTTCTACTATTGGCCAGGAATGCAAAAAGATGTTAAGAGGTATGTTGATTAGAGTATGGTACATCAAGAGGCTAAGGGTACTTCTACAAATGTAGGATTGTATCAACCCTTACCCATACTAAAAAAACCATGGGAGTGCATTAGTATGGATTTTATTGTTGTTATTCCAAGGACAAAGTCAGGATGGGACAATATTTTTGTTATTGTTAATAGGTTCAGTAAGATGTGTCATTTTATTCCTTGCAAAACCACACATGATGCTAGTTATATATCCCATCTCTTTTTCAAGGAGATTATTAGAATGCATGGGTTATCCATCAACATTTTTTATGATAGGGATGTTAAATTCATGGGACACTTAGAGATTAGGCATAAATTTAGCTCATAGTCCAATTTACCATCCAAAAACAAATGGTCAAAGTGAAGTAATTAATAGGGTTCTTGGAAACCTATTAAGGTGTCTAACAAAGGAGTATGGTCAGACATGGGATCAAGTCCTATCACAAGAAGAGTTTTCCTATAATGATAGTATGAACAAGACTACAAGGAAAAGTCCATTTCAAATAGTATATGGTTACCCTCCAAGAGGCATATGTAGAATCAAAGAATTGAAATCACATGAAGAAATGAGTGGACATGTAGATGAGTTTGCACAATCCATTAGGGAGGTACACAAATAGGTCAAGAGACCATTGGGTGAAGCTACTAAAAAGTTGAATTTAAAAATGGACAGAAATAAGGTACATGTGTAATTTGAGGTAGGAGACTAGGTGTTAGTGCATTTGAACAAATCCAGACTTACTAAAGGCATTCCTACAAAGTTACAAATGAGAAAGACATGGACTTTTAAATCACTTGCAAAATATTGTTCTAATGCTTATTAGATAAATCTACCACAAGACTTAGAAATATCTCCTATCTTTAATGTGAAAGATTTGATTTCATATAAAGGACCTGACATCAAAGAGGAACACCAAGAAACAAAGATTAAGGACACTAAAGAGGTTAGTATTCCAACCAAATCCAAACCACAAGCTGAAAGAGTTTTGGGTTCTAGAGTGAAGAAGAAGACAAGACATGGCACCTATATGGAACATCTCATCAAATGGAGGGATCAATCAGAATTTGAGGCAACATGGATAGTTGAGAGTGAGTTTAAGAAAGAAGGTATCTCTACTAAACTCCTTAATGTTGATCCACCATGAGTTATTTGTTATAGGGGGATAATGGTGCAGGAGCACCTAGGATCTCGATTAAGGTCTTGACACATTTTGGCTTATAGATGGTTCTAGCCAACCATAAGTGAATAAGGGATATATATAAATTCCCAAGGGTGTGACTAGGGGTAGATAGATAGGTGAATGAATGAGGAGTCTTAGGGTTGCCAATATTGCTTGTAATAACTTACATAGGTCAAGGATTGACCAAGAATCGACCAAAATCTCTAATTTTCAGAAATGGTGTTGGAAGTTAGTTTTTGACCATATGGAGCCCATATGTATGGTTTTTGGATCCATACAAGATTAGAGGGAAAATTTGCAAAAGTTTTATTTGAGAACTTTCACAATTTTTTGCCCAAACTGAATGAACTTGTTTTTTTTAGTTATTGGGTCCATATAGGAGGTTTTCACAGATGCAAAAACACTATATAACACCATCACATACCTAGGATAATGGTTGGTGTTCAAATTGTATGAATTGGAGTTGAAGAAATAACACATTTCGAAGCATTTTAAGTTACATTCGACTTGCATACCCTAACATCCAATGTGAATGGATTGATTGGGATTTCTTTATTCCATGTGTAGTTAGAGGTTTGAATGTAGGTATATCTATTTCATTTTTATGTCCTCAAGTTTTGATTAGGTAGGTGTTTTAAATTATTTTTTCCATTGTACAACTCACTGTTCTGTTTTGAGTTGCTCCAAAGGAAATGACTCTTTCTTGAATTCCACAAGTCAAATCACCATGTCCATTTGCAATCAATAAGGGTACTTTGTATATAGTGTACATATTCATTTTCATGTGCTAAGGTGTTGGTTTGGTATATTTTCAATCATTCCCTAGGTGAGTCTAGTGTACCAGACTAGGAGTTACATGCTGATACAGAGCTAACAATTGAGTGTTTGGGATTGGTTTGTGCCAATCCAAGAAGTGGAGGTGTAGAAAAAGGTGTTGAGGTTCCTTGAACTAGTTTTGGTGATTAGGATAGATCAACTGATGAGGGTTTGGAGTCCATATCTACTATACTACATTTAAACCCTTAAAAATAGGGTATTTTTGCTAAAGTCATGTATGGATAGATTGGTGGTCTGAAACCTACAAAATCTTAAAGGTCTTTGAAAAGGGTATCTAGATAACTAGATAGTTTGGTTGTTTGTTTACAAGTTTTAAGGGTTATATCTAGTAAACCTTGATATGAGACATAATTGGGGGCTCTTAGGGCTACTAGGCCTAGTAAGACAAATTTGAAGTTTGGTAAAGTGGGTTTGTGAGCCAAAACCTAAGATTTCTAGGGAAGCTCATATCAAGTTTGAGTAAGAAACTTTGATGGATTTTGGATGTTACATTGGAGTTTGTATCTTATATTGCAAGATATCAAGAAAGCCTAACAAGGAGACTAGGCAAGTCAAGAGAAAAATGAACTGGAATATTATTTGGTGTACTAGATCTTGTAGAAGGGGATAATTTAGAGAGATCCTCTTGGGAATAGGGTCAAGTAGTAACCCTATATGCTTAGGAGAAGCCTTGGAGATTTTGGGTAATTGACACCTAGACTAGGAGTTTTGGATCTAGTTACATCAACATCATTGAGTATTTATGTGGTCTGACTCGATGCGACCCCTTTATTTGAAGTGATAGATCTCTGGGTTTGTAATTTATCATGAGGGTTTTCTATTATGACCCCTATAAGTCCATTTCTAACATTATAATTAATTGTAATACTTTTATGCAATGAGTCTCCTTATGATTAAGTTAATTATTTATTTATGATCAATATAATCAATTATAATTTAATAATAATAATATTCATTTAAATAATTATCATCTATTATAATATCAAACACCATTATTTATTATTTAGTCATCAATTGTATTACATTTCTATCTTAAATTAATTTACAATAATATTCATTACATTATTCAATTAATTTATAAAAAATATACATGACATTTTATCTTAGTTGAGGTCTATTATAGCTAGACAATGACATATTTTAGTTATTCTAATTATCATCTTAAACCTATTCCTTGAATCTCAAATTTAAAATTAAGAGAGTGGTACCATGTATTTATTGTTGATTTTTACTTTAAATAGTAAAGATATCTTAATTACTTCCAATTTAGATTATTAAAGAATTTTATTTACTACAATTTTCTTTAATATTATAGTGCTAATTGGACTCTAAACCTAACCCACTTATATCAAACATAAACCTCACATTTCACAATGTTCATCTCTATATTACATATTAATTGTATCTTTTTGAACAATTCATATTAAATATACCTTAATATGCATCTTATTGTTGATCTCTAAGCCTCATTTCCTATTAGTGTCCAACACTTGTCATTTTCTAGGCAGCATTAGTTAGTCATCACTACAATCAAGCCATCCTAAGAAGGCCAAACTACATTGAATTGTTGATTTTTCACTACATGTCAAACAAATCAAAGGTTTTCAAGCACCCCACTTTTACCTTCACCTTGGAGGGTTTCCAAGTTACCAAAATCTTTGTATTATGTGTTTACATTTTCATGTTTATGGATGTTATGCATAGTTAGATATCATTTCAGTTTTATAGTTCATGGTTATATGCTATGAGACCTAAGATATGAGATGGATTAGGAGTGAATGTAGTCAATCTATTATTTTGTTCAATAAATGAAAATTTTTGTAGATCCTACTTCACCTGCCTCTCAATATCTTGTTTCCCAATAAGACTTCCAACACTTATTTATTGGTTTTGCTTTGTTTCGGTATATTTCTATCCAATACTATTGTTGATAAATATATTTTAGTACTTGAGGATATTTTGATAGTTAAAATCTCAAAGACCAAAATGTGTTTCCAATTAAACTTGTAATTAAAACGGCACTCTGAGAACCAATGAGTACCACTTTTCAAACTACTACTATACATTTCTAATTAAATTTAGTAAATTTTCTTAGGGTCTCCATTTTGTAGCGTAGTATAATTTTGGCTTATTTAATCCAACCTAATAGAAGTCAACCATCTATATTGTGCTTCCTATTTCATGTTTAATTGGTTGTTGTTATTTAGTGGAGTCCTCTATCTAGATTTGGGCCAAGGATAGTAATTAATTTCTTTTATTGTTATCTTCCAATAAGTTGGTTGGCTTGGTTATTAATTAGTTTTGACCATTCCTTTAATGAGATCTTTGCTAAACCTAATTTGTGTATCCATGGGTTTACAAACTAGATTAGGCACCTTTTTTGGCCATGATAGTTAAGTTTTACTAATTTGAGACTTACTCTTGAATAATTGAAATTGTCATAAATCTAGTTCAAAACCACCCTTAATCAAACTAGTTTCCATTCTAATTCAATTATCAATTTTAGTGCCTCTACATAAGGAGAAATATATAATTTTTACTCAATTAACTAGTCTAGTGGGGTTTGGCATTAGAAGCGCACCCCCCCCCACCCTTCTACAAACCCCCCAGATGAGCTTGATATAAAACAGGCTTTGGCTTGGAATGTTGGCCCAATAGTGGCTCAATTTGACAATTCCAAATTTTTGGCCAGAAAGAAGACAGTGTGGCATCTCGCCCCTGAGTCCTAGATCAAGCTAAACTTTGATTGTTCAGATATGATGGGTAGCACTACTGCGGGAGGTATCCTTCATAATAGTATGGGAAATATGGTTGTCTCCTACACGAGTAACTATGGAGGGGGCTCTAACAATGAAGTTGAAGCATTGCTGCTACTTTGGGGGTTGAGAATTGTGATAGCTTAGGGTGTCAATAAGCTAGCAATTGAGGGAGACTCAATGTTTATCATTAAGGCTACTAAGAGTGAAGGCAAAAGAAACTAGTTGATTAAAGTTATAATTGATGAAATCCAAAGGTTGATGGAATATTTCCAAGAGATCCACATTGCCCACATATATCATGAAGGAAATGGCATGGCGGATGGGTTGGCTAAATTTGGCCATGATGTCTACCTTGTGGAATGGGATGATGTCATATTATTGCCATCATCAACTCAAGTTATGATGGAAAGGAAGCATACCTTTATAAATACCATATGAATATTCAAAACAGGTGGCAAGCCTTCTTTTCTCCATGTGGGTGTGTGAACATGATGTTTTATAAAGGAATTTTTTGGCATGATTTTTTATTGATTTGCATTGTGATTTTGGTTGTAGTGAACATTGATTACTATCGTAAAAGGATGCAGAGGGTGGATTTGGCAAGATTAGCAAACAATCTAGTAATGATCAAAATGACAGGTTAATGAATTCTCGCATAAGGTATAGCTAGTAACAACCATTTATAGATGGAAAGAGAATGTTCAGACGTGCCATGAAGAGTGGTTTTCTATTTTTCAAGAAATATTAAAAACTTATGATGGGCATGCAATGCCTTTTCATTTTATTTGTTGAGGTTCTTCAATTTATATCCAGTAACATCAAACCCTACAACAAGGTTATGTCGTCTAAAGAATTAGTGGTTGATTTGGGTGATGGTATGGGAAATAGCAATCAAATTGAACCTATGGGTGCGAAAGATAACATTCATAGTTTTGAAGTAGTGATGGCCTACTTGTAGGAAGGTAGTGTATTACAGTATATACAGGGTATGGTGAAGCATAATGAGGTTATATCAATGTAGTTCTTCTAGATTTGGAAGGATGGGAAGGTGATTATCAATGGCATGAGTTTCGATATATCAAAGGAAATCATTATGAAGGCTAGTGAATTTTCTATGGAAGGAAAGAACTTACAGAGGTAGGACAAAGTCAATGAGGAAGCTAGCCGGCAAAAATTCTTCAAAGGCAAGGAGGAACTGGAGAAAATGCATGGAAGGTTTTCTTGTGTAGCCCTTTCTAAGCCTCAAGACATCATTTTCTATGCTATCATGTGGTACATCACCTTAGAGGACTATTTTCAGGTGCTATACTACTACCATTTCCCCATCCTAAATCATTTCAAGAATATGGATCACATATCCTTTCTATTTCTGTTATTGCATTTGTTGGAGGATTGCATTTTTAATGCTAGGAGGAAACATGAGGAGGGGAAAAAATTTTACCTCATCCACCAAGGGTTGATGAATAATGTTAACTCTCTTTCCTCTATTACCCCCCAAGTCTCCCTTGACCCTGGCTCTAGCCCTAGTCATAGGAAGTTTAAGAAAACCCCTACCCTAGATGTCAAAATCAACCCTGAGGTTAAAATAAGCCTGATAGATTCAAATTTAGACACTAGGAAGGGTAATAAAAGTGCTAGGAGGTCTAGAAAATGTCTCCAAAGGGATCTATTTTAAGTCCCCCCCCCCCCCCCCCACCATGCATGATTCTAGCTCTAACTCCTTCGAAAGTGATGCCAAACCTGCTAAAAATAAGAGAATGCCTCAAGGAAAAAAACTTGCCCCTAGCCTTATAAGCCCCTCCCATGTCTCTAACACCCTCGAGGCTACCTGACTAGAAGTGGGGTTGGGGGGGGGAAGATATTACTTCCTTAATGAAATAAACACCCAAAGGTGTTGGGAAGAAAGGCAAGCATAGCCATAGCAAGATGAGACTGGAAAGGATGGGGAATTCCATGAGGGACCTAGCTGATAACCAAACTATTATTTGCCAAAGGTTTGAAACCTTGGTGGATTTTTCCACTAAGGTCATGCACTCTGTGGCCACCACCCTCTATTTTTTGTAGGAAAACAAAGAAGAGGACCTAGGCAAAGTCATTGAGATCACTTGATCCATCTATGGGTTCCTAGCTAAGGATTGGTTAAAGACCATCTTAGACAAATTATTTAAAGCAGAATGGGAGGATGGGGACAAGGATGTGCCTAAGAAGGATGACAATGATGGGCTGGCAAAGGACAGATAGCCATGTGTCTTTTTCTTATTTTTGTTCTTTTTATGATTACACCTATGAACTTGGTACCCCATGGGGTCTTTATGTTTATGTCAATTAAGGGGACTTATAGAAGCAATTTTTTTAAGGGTTGTTATTTTATTTTACAGTTTATTATGCATATTTTATGTTTACTATTAAGCTGACTATGGACATATTATTTTTTGAAGTTTAAAGTTGGTATTGGTTAGTTGACTGGGAGGTTAGTTCCGACTGATTTATCAGTCTTTTTGTACTTTGAGGTTAGCCCCCCATCTGTTGGCTGCTATCAATTACTTCAAAAACCAGTCCAAGCCAAAGCTGGTAGTATACTAATGAATTAATCAATTATTAGAGATATACCTTTTAGTCTTAGCTTCCAAACTCTGATATTTCTAGTTTAATTAGTAACAAATTTATATCAAGCGCTAATAATGATTAAACAAAATGACCCTAATTTGTAGAGTGGAAGCAATTTACTTTTAATAACTAGTCAAAATCCAACCCTTGTAGGTTTTATGTGCTACAATTCTATCAAATAGAGAGAATTTCAAGAAAAGTCAAAATTTTTATTAGTCATTATAAGATTTTACATTCAAGTACTATCTTTCCATATAATGCATGCTTCTAAATTGGAAGGAAATGGATCCATACTATTTATACAAAAATTGAAATAGATTGGGGAACCCTACCCAGATCTAGTATTGGTTGAAGACATGATATATATTTAGATACAATTAAACATAGACCTTATTTTCATAACAACCTATACATAGCCTAAAAAACTAAGTTGCACTTATATAATCCAAGGATATATCATAACCAAAAAAATAAATTGACCAGCAATATATCACAAGATATAATAATCTTATATCTTCCAAAATAAGACATATACCCACAATATATCAAAAGCTTACTCACCTATGATCGCAGGGAGATAATGCTATTTAAGATTGTGGATATGCAGCCTATTCCATTTGTATAGCCATCTCCTACATACCCTTTTGCACATGAGTAATTGTAGGAGTTCTTTCTAAATTAAGGCAAAGTCCCCCTTCTACTACTCCAACAAACCTATTCAGCCATTTTTTTTTTTGCATTTGTTTACATCTAAATAATTGTATTTTTGGTGTTAGGTCCTGAGATATTTGAAGAACCAATCATAGTTGATGTCTATAAACATGCCTCGCCAACAAAGAAACAATTGCAAGCTAGGCTCCATTTCTGAACATACTAGATCAACATGAAAAGGGTCCTTGATATATTAAATTATGCAATGATTAATTCTAGAATTTAGAAGACTTTCAAGGGGCCAATCCATATAATCCTCTAGGTAAGGTATCTCAAGCATGTGATTAATGCTAAAAACCTCTTGGTATAAACCATCAAGCAAGCTATCCTCAAAAATGTTGGTGCATAACTTGATAATTTCTCAATGGGTGTCATATGCCCTAGCTAAACAAGCTATGAAGTTTCCTATTATTGAACTATTTTTTCATCAAGTGCATTCATAATTAAAATGTTTATCTCCCAAGGCCATGATGTCCCCAATTTCAAAATGGGTTTTAATAGGAAATAAGGATTAATTATTGATATTAGATTATTAAAATAATAAAATTATTATTATTATCTATTTTAAAATATAAATATTATGTATAATAAATAAGATAAATAATATTGAATATACATGATATATATTGGATATATCTAAATATGTATAATAATATATCATTATTTAATATAATAATCTTAGGGTATGATATAGTTATAATTCATCGTAATATATAAGATTACATAATATTATTTAAAATTAATAATATAATATTATAATATTCTTTACATAATTTATATAATTTATATAGTTAATATAATAATATAATATATAATCATTAAAAATAAAATATAATTAATAAAATAATAAAATACATTATTAATATAATCAATATTAATATAAAAGGACACGAGTCTATGAATATACATATATATATATATATATATATATATATCAATGCAATGATAAATATATCAGAGAAAAAATATAGGAAAAAGGCATATGAATAAAAAATGGGGAAAATAAAGGAATGACCAAAAGAGGTCATTACAAATGGTATCAAAACCATGTTCCTACCATCCTGTAGAATTAAAGAACATAATTAGACCATATTCTTACTCCTACCATCCACAAAGGAACCAAGCATAATACAACATGCATTAGAGTTTCTACAATGATGGTTCTTTGGAAAATCTCGCATGTATCAAAATTGAGTGTTCCCATTATAGACAACTCTGCACCTACCTAAGTTCTAGATCCCAAGATCAGAGCTAGAAGCTATTCTGCGATTAATCAGTTATGGTTCGAATTGTATCTTGCCTTGCAATATAAAAGTGTATCTTCTTAAGCATATTGCGTAATTGTTTGAGGATAACTGGGATCCCTTATGCTACAACTGCAAATCATGATGCACTAACCAAATTCATCTATATTAATTTGAGAAGGAATTGGATACAATTAAAAGACATATTTTTAAAGGGATATATTCCTTGTGATAGTCATGAGGAGGTGTGAGTTTTTAATTAGGGTTTTTGACATTTAACAAAGGCAAAGATAGAAATCTAAGGTTAGAATAGATAAACATAATGACTAAGCATTGATTACAAACATTTGAAGACAAGGATTAATGGATCAATAATTAGAAGGTTGGTAAGATTTCAAGCACAATGATAACTTGATTCATTTTGGCACTATTACAACAATCTTCCAGTCCTAATCTTATCATATCTCATTACTATGAATTCTTACAATAATACAAACTTGTTCCAACTCTAGACTTAACTTGAACAATCATTTAGAATTTATGTTGACTCCATATGGAAAACATTTGACTAAAACATATTCTAGTCTCAATTCATAGCATTTCTCCACATAACTATTTCACTAAAAACTACACATATAACTAGACGACACCTACAACTTCAAAGAGCTTCTTTATTATCTAAAATCCTTCCTAAACCATATAAATCACTTTCCCAACATGCCCTATGCATATATTAATGGACTCTAGAAATAAGAAAAAGACATTGAAGTACTCTGTGAACCATTTAAAAGCTGCCGAAAACAAAATCCCCAAAAAGGAAAGAAACCCTAAAAAATGAGGGTCTTAGAAAAATACATTGTGCGATTAAGAGAGGGGAATAGAATACAATAGCGAACTAATTTTAAATTTGAGGAAACAATTTTGCATAATAAGTAAAGTATCATTTATGAAAAGAAGCATCAGCCACAGAAAATGTAGAGCCATTGAGCCATGTCCACATATATCAAACATACGTGTTTTCTTGGTTAAGTGACAATAAACATTTAGTGTAACTAGCGGTGAAAACTTCCAAAGTATGTAATTTTGTATCCTTGACATATATGGATTATTTCTCTTCCATCATTCCACACACACGCGCGCGCGCGCGCATACACACACACACACACACACACACACACACACACATGATTTAAATCCTTTCCACCATGTAATAATAAATATAAAAATTACCTTTAAAAAATAAAATGTACAATTATAAATTTAATATTAAATAAGATCATATGACTCTTGTATTAGTAACATGATGGATAGGGAGTGTGCACAGGGGGAGGAGTAAATCGATCGCATTGGGGCAAATATGAATCCTAATATGGACTAAGGTATGGACTAAGGTCTAATGGAGCCCCAAGCTGAGTGTGTCCAAACTCAAAGCCGCAGTAAATCTTCCATTCATCATTGGACCTACTACAAGGGCAACAATTATAAAAATATACCATCCACATCAAAATTAAACATGTTCCTAGTGGGTAAGGAGTGTGCACATGGGGAGGAGTAAATCAGTCGCATTGGGGCAAAATGAATCCCAATATGGACTAAGGTCTGAGGGAGCCCCAAGCTAAGCATGTCCAAACTCAAAGCCATAGTAAATCTACCATCCACTATGGAATTATACACCCTATTATACTAGCTATAGAAAATATGCACCTTCAATCTAACTTTTTATTTCAAGATAGGAGAAAGGAGGATGACATTCATGATTAAAGTGGTAAAACATTTACTTGCCCTTTTTCTTATTTCAATTTGTAAGCTAGATTCTAACATGTATACTATGTATCTACATTGTGTCTTCATGCATCAATGTGTTTGCTTTGTGTCTTCTTCATGTCTTCGTGCATTCATGTCTACCTCATGTTTGCATTGTGTCTTCATGCATTAATGTGTCTACTTTGTATCTTCATTCATATGTTCTTGTATGTGCTATTATATACTACCATGTCTACTTTGCAAGAGCCTAACACATATGTAGGAAAAAGAATGAATCCAGACTAGAATTAATGAGGATCAAATCAATTGCTTGAGAACAATCAAATTCAAGAGGGGAGGACTATGATGTCCCCAATTTCAAAATGGGTTTTAATAGGAAATAAGGATTAATTACCGATATTAGATTATTAAAATAATATAATTATTATTATTATCTATTTTAAAATACAAATATTATGTATAATAAATAAGATAAATAATATTAAATATATGTGATATATATATATATATATATATATATATATATATATATAGTGGATATATCTAGATATGTATAATAATATACATTATTTAATATAATAATCTTAGGGTATGATATAGTTATAATTCATCATAATATTTAAGATTACATAATATTATTTAAAATTAATAATATATTATTATAATAGTCTTTACATAATTTATATAGTTAATATAATAATATAATACATAATTAGTATTAATATAAAAGGACACAACTCTATGAATATACTTATATATATAATATATCAACAAATTGGAAAATATATCAGAGAAAAATATATATAAAAGGCATAGAAATAAAAAATGGGGAAAATAATGGAATGACTAGAAGGGGTCATTACAAAGGCTCACATAATAACTACCTTAGTCATGTCAACTATATCCTTGAGCATACAATTCCATCTCTCTCTAGTATGATGAAACTCCTAAATGCCATAATCCTATCCTCATAAGCATGAAACAAAATGATAGAGGATTCCATGGTAACTTAACAATTGAAACAAGATACAAGGTGTAGGAAAAAATAAATTAAAATCAATACCATTTTAAAGCCCACTTTGAATCTGCTAGTTTGATCTTGAAGCTTCAGGAAAGGGCTAAAGAAGACATAGGAATCCATAATTTCTCGATAATCATGTAGCCCTAATCTCATTAATGATGAAGTCGTGAGTGAATACACCACATGGGCTAGTTTCCTACCATCATTCCATTCAGTGGGGGAGGGCATGAGAATATCAAGAAAGAATAAAATAAACAACTGGGTTTATAGTTGGGATCAATGCCACTTAATGTTTATAATAGGAAACAAAGATAATAATTATTTGTAATATATTTATGAATACATAATATATATTACTAACCATATGTCAAATAAGGACTAAGGGAGCAAAAATATCAAAGAAAACAAGAAGACCAAAAATAGGGGAAACCTACTTTGAAAAAGAAAGGGGGATCGAAATGAGAGAGAAATAACACATAGACATCAAAAACCAATGTCTAAAGGCTAGCTCAAAAAGAAAGAACATCAATACCAAAAAGGCGAGAAAAGAATAGATCAAGCTAGAAGGAAAAGGAAAATAGAGAAAGGGAGACACAAAACAGAGAAAAAGGCCATCTATAGGGGAAGTAGTCTAGGACAATGAAAAGAGGACTCCACAAAGCTAATCTCAGAAAAGATAAACTTGGGAGGAGAGAAATAGGATGGGGTTCGTAGAGATAACTAAATTGAGAAAAACAAATTAGAGAAAAATACCCTTAAGTTGTCAATAATTAATACTATAGCCATTGATTAGATTATTAGGAAATAATATGCTAGAAGTTCTTTAAGGTGATGTTCTCACCATCAAATCCTATATTAGCTAAGGCATCTTCTTCTTTATTCCTTTCTTGATAAATATGATTAATTCTAATTTCTTCGATTTTATCTGCTAATTTTAATACAAATTCCAATTTGGAGTTTAATAGCCAATTAGGAGTGCTTCTCTTTCTTAATGTGTTAAGGATAATTTGTGAGTCTCCTTCAGTAACGAACTTACTAATATCCAACTCAAAGATCAAACTTAATCCTTCAATCATAGCTTCTAATTCTGCTAAGTTATTTGAAGTCTCCCCGAAAGATTTGGCTCATTTAATTAACTACAAGCCTTCATCCAATTGTATAATACATCCCAATCCTGTAGAGCCTAGGTTACCTCTAGATGCCCCATTCAAATTCAATTTTGCCCATCCTATTGGTGGAGGTTCCCATTTACATTCAACCTTCACTTGTTTGTTTTCTTTAGTGTAGATCACATGTGGGGATTACTTAAAGTAAACCAATTTTTACACATGTGTGCATCCCAATCTGAGAATGAGCCTTCTTCTTTATAACAATTTCAAAGATTGTTGTTTATTACCTCAATAACACTAGCTTCTACTATACATAGGAAATAAGCCATGTCCATCCTTACATTATTAAATATTCTTTGATTTCTCGCCTTCCATATTTCCCAAAGGAGTTTAGAAGGAGAAATTTTCCATAGGTTTCCATAGACCCTTGAGTATTTGTGTTTAAGCTACCTCTTGAGGTGGTTCCATAAATTATTCAAAAATGATGATTGCCATTCTAACTTCTGATATAGCCATCACCAAAATCTATTAGCAAAGGGGCATTGGTATAGTAGATGCTCAACCATCTTTGATTCAATTTTGCTAAGAGGACATCTTGATGGTGTCTCAAAACTCATCTTGGTGAATTGATCAGTTGTAACGATCCTCTTTTGTAAGACTGATCATAGAAATATACCAACCTTTGAGAGACAAGCGGAGTCCCAACTCAGATTGAAGGGAATGTCTATCTTATCCTATCGGTGTGAGTTTATTATCATTTCATATCCCTTTTTGACACTATAAATTCCATTTTATAAAGCACCCCATATTAATGTATTCTTTCTTTCATTATGATTGGTTGATCTTTGTTTGAAGAAATGTTCAAAGATTTATTTTTCCTCAATAGACAGGTCAATACTTTTGTATTGGCCGTATTGACCGATTTATTAAAGAAATATTTAGTGTATTATTTTTCTTAATAATATTAATTAAATTTACATTTCAGTATAAAATAATATTTTCATTTATGTTTTTTATTTTAAATAATCATATGACTGATCAATAAGTCAAGATGAAGAAGTAATAAATGATTGTAAATTGATTGTTTGACAACGTAACGAGGAAAGTACATGAACGGCGGAGAATTTGCGGCGTAGATAGCGGAAACACATTGCGTGGATAGCAGACAATTTAGACCGTTGGATCACAATAAAAAACGGTGGAAGATGACTAGCTGCGCATGTGATGGCAGTTGTTCGGAAGTCTCAATAGAAATGGGAAAGGAATAGTCAATAGTCAAAGATTACCACTTTAGTTTTATTGACTTGCTTTTGAAGTCAAAGTCAATAGTCAAGATTACCACTTTAGTTTTCCCCAACAAAACGCAATACGTTCTTTGTCAATGCTATTTCTGATTATGTAATACGGCAATGAACGTATGAAATGGGAGAGCAATTTATTTAACATTGTAGAGAAGAATGGTTAAATGTTGAAATATGTTGGAAGGCGATGGAGTAGGCCCCATGAACCCGAGAGATCTTCAATGAGTTATGGATCCACTCTTTCCAAATTTGGACTATGAATGAGACTCTTATGCTGTAGATAATGGTTCGCCCTTACATGCCAACTAATGTTTACTTTGATATTTAATATATGAAATGATTCTATCATATAACGAGTCAATCTTATGTTGGCATATGATAAAGGGACAACCCGTGACAATATGGATGGATTCAATAACTAAAAGTGATTAAATATGAGTGGAAGTAAATAAATGTTGAAACACATTCAAAAGATCCTTTGTATAGTTATATATATTTTATTAATTAGTAGCACATAAAGAATAATTAATAATCGAAGCTTTGGATTGCATCAACCCTCATTTATGCCTTGTAAATCACTTGATGAGACTTTAGTTGTATACATAATTAACATATGGTAGTGTTATTGATTAGTGGCACATGAAGAGTAATTAATAACTAAAACTTTATATTGCATTGATCCTCATCTATATCATCTAAATCACTTAATGAGACTTTAGTTGTAGACATCAACATAGTAGTTCCTTTTCAATGACGAAGTGTTTCATTATGTCATTGATATGTATGTTGAAGGCATTGCGAATAAAGGATGAATATTTATCATGAATTATGCATAGACATAGTGCATGAATGTATGGTTTTGCTTAGATAAAATTTAGTTTTCAAAACATGGATCGTGAAATAATAAAAATCATTTGCATAAGATTGCATAACAACATTTTGACAAGACTATCAAAATTGTAAAACAACTATACTAATTGTAAACTCTTAGTCTTTGATTTACAAAATAAGCTTACTCATTTAAAAGAAACATTTTCAACATCATAAAAAAAATCTTATACATATATTATATAAGATATATTTTCTCTAGAATCTAAATAAAAGAATCAAATAAATGCATTTGCATTCATGATCAATTTACCACAAGAAAATGAAGGTGAAATGAAAATACGATTGCATTTCATCATTCTTAGATCTTTAATTTTATCAACCAATTCAATAATATAATAAACATATCTAATAACTGTCCACAATTCATAAAAAACATGATTCCTCAAATTGATTCACATTGAAATTTAAAATATTTGCATTTTAAGACATGACATAGACAACTAATCTTTGTGTTAATTTCAAGTTAGTCTCATAATATGTCATTAAAAACTCCTAGCTTTAGAATGTGTTAAAATGTCATGAATATAAATTTTGAAAAATGTTACTTTAAAAAAAAGATACTTGAAATTTTATTTTTTATACAACAAAAAATGAGGATTATCAACATCTAACTGTGTTAAGCTAGTTAAAACAAGGAGAACTTGGTTGAGAATGGACAAAGAAATAAGAGTAAGTTTTGACTCAAGGTACATTAGTCAAAATATTGAACAAGATTAAAGATGTGTAATTGTAGAGAAGGGAATATCTCTTTTGTAGTTGATGGATACAAAGGAGTATATATGAATAATTATTTTTATAATTTTTTAAGAATTATCATTCTAATTTTATGAATCATATGACAAGAAAAATAATAAAATATGATTTCAAGTTAGATCTTTGTCTTTTTGAATTAAACTATGTGTGATTTTTCATCACCAAAATAATTGTTTCAAGTAGCTAAAAACTCATATTAGAAAGATTATAATCCAAGTTGGTTTAGGGCAAGAATCAAATCTCTTAGTAGTATTAGAGATGAAGGCAAAAAAAATCTTCACACTTTAACAAAATAACTTAAAGAACTATATATATAATTAACTTGGTAACAACATATGACTTATAGATCTAAAATATTTTCATATGCTCTTAGTAAAGAAAGTGCCTCATTCAAGTGCAATTTTTTAAGTGCCAAAGATGCAAGTACTTTAAGATTAAACTATAATTAAAGAACAATAAGATAAAAAAGAATAACTTGAATGCTTGTCAATGTGTCTATGCTTATTGCCAAACATAAGCTTGCAATTCTACCTACAATTAAGCATGGAGCATGAAAATGCCTTGAGTTTCCAAGTGTGATTTTTTTTTTTTCTAACTTTTTCATATTTAATTGACTATGGTAAAAGACCTAGTAGCTTTCTAGGCTAACTTCACACACTTAGAACTCCTAAGCCTTAAGCCAAAATTTTCCTTCTTTATTGTACATCCATAGGTGAGTAAAGAGCTTAAAGCCAACATATCAACTTTTGAGTATTTACAGTCTATAGGGCTTGCAGAGCACAAAATGATTTAAAAGTGTCATTTCAAATCACTCGCCCTATACCCACTACGTTCATGCACCAATAGTCACTCACTTAAAAAATACCAGTATTGGTAGTTACAAGTCCTAGTAGTCTTTATGAAATTTTCCAATAGTATTTCACAAAACTAGTCAACCACTAATCAAATGATAATTGAAACTACCTATGACAAAACTATCATGATAATTGAACTTGCTATTGAATATTTTATAAACTTTCCAACAATAAAAACGAGAATAGAAGAAGAAACCAAGAACAATCCAATTGGCCATAAAAAGACAAGCTTTCATTTCTAATATTTGCTTTCCCTTCTAGTTCTACCATCATGCCACATGTCCTACCATGCCTTTTAGTCGTTAGATCTAGCAACTCTAGAAAGTCATTGGCCAATCTAGTTGACTTGAAGATCTCTAATGTAAATGTGAGGACTATACACGTGTAAATTTGTTAATGATTGTTTTTGTAAAGTATACGTATTCTAACTATAAAAGAAATCTATGGCTCTCCGGACCAATAATTGATTCAGAAGTCTGATATGCATGGTGGTCACAATGGCCGTTTACACGAATAGTTTGAGTATGTTCACATCCCTCCCTCAAAGCTGCTTTGTTTTCTTTTCTGTAATTATAGCTTTATCTAGTGTTAATGGATGTCCTCCCGATGAATCCAAAGCGCTTCTAAGCCTTAAAGCTGCCTTCCTTGACACGCATGCAACCCTTGTGGAGAGGCGTACACTGTGATGACATGGAATCTGGCGGACATGTTAATTGCTTGGATATTAGTGACTTTGATCTTGTGCTTCAAGATATGGATGCAGACATTGATTCAGCCTTGTCACAATTAAAGCATCTCAAATATTTGGATTTGAGTTGGAATGATTTTATGGGCACTTCTTTCCCTTCAGGTTTGGCCTCCTTGAAAAATCGGTCCTATCTAAACATTGCCCTTTCTTTCTTTAAGGGAGATATTCCACCTGAACTTGCAAATTCATCTTCCTTGCGTCATTTAGATCTGAGTGATAATGACTTGAACATCAGAAGCTTACAGTGGTTGTCTAGCCTCTCCTCGCTAAACTATCTTTCATTGGAAAAAGTAGATTTGAGAAACTTGGAGGCTACATGGGGGAGTACTATTGGCAGTCTCTCCCAGCTTACACATCTCGACCTCTCTTATTGTTTTCATGACTCCCCACTCCCACTTTCTTTGCTAAATATTTTCTCACTTGCTATTCTTGAGTTTAGGTCTAATGGGATGTCTGCATTGTTGGGATAAGGTGACTCCGCCTTATCACGATTTATTGCTTTATTTGTGCTTTCTTTGTGCTTTCTTAGAAAGTTGCTAAATGAAGCTGGATTCTTCCACAAGAAAATACTTGGAGTAGAAAAACAGAAAGCTTCTATTTTTTGGTGATTTATTCTCTTATGTTTTGTTTTATGCAAGGGTTGTGCATAAGGAAGTTTCTAAAATAATTTGTAGATGCTTTAGAAACTGTTTTCTCTTGTATGAAAACTCTATAAGTACAAAACATTGTTGTAGAGAATATAGAGAGAGATCAAAAGTTATTTGCATAGGGTTATGCTACTGGATTTTCTCTAGAATGAAGCAAGATGTAAATCTCCATATGAAGGCTGAAAATGTATTGTAAGTTGTTGTTGAATAATACATTAGCTTGATGGTTTGGAGGGTGGGGTTTTTACTTGGAAAGGTTTTCCCCACGTATATCTGTGTTCTCTATTCTATCTCATTCTTCTAGTTTCATGATTGTAGAATAATAATCTGTATGTCATAATACTGCTGAAATTTATTTAGATCGGTAAATTGCAATCACTTTCTTTTAAGGTTTTAATTGTGGGAAATCAACTATGTATGTTTCCACTTTTATGGCATAGTAGTATGCATTTGTATTTGCTTATTAGAAGTTGTACAAAGAACTATTGTATACATGATGTGCATACTGATTTCAGATGACTTTCTAGGGTGTTCTCATAGGTCTACTCGGTAGTTTATCACTTGAAAGGTATTGCCCAATGTTACTTTTAGGTGCTTTATCTTTTATTTCATATTTGTGGATCTTGAGCTATAGTTAGATGGTTCTAGAGGATTCATTGTGAGAGATGGATAACATGATTATCTCCTTGAGGTGTGCTTTCATTTATGATAACAATAGGAGATGGTAGTGGGCTGATTTCCTAAAATGGGAAATGGAGTTGTTTGATCTTCTTTGAGAGGCTTACATCCATGTTGATTTATGATATCATATTATGTTTGATCTCTTGAGGTTGGACAATTTTGAATGTTGTTGTGGCTTTTCTGTTGGGGTTGTGAAGGGGATCATACATGGCACATGTTGACATTTAGAAGTGTTTGTAGAAGGACATGCTACATGCTTATGATTTGCACTTTCTCTCTTTGGCCTTGATTATCTTCTTGGATGTTTAGGTTCACATAACATTATTTTTTGAGATTTGTTGGAGCTATGTGGTCATTTTTTATCACTTGTACTTCATTGTTTTTTGGTGATGACATGGTGGCCCCTTTATCTCTTTTTTTTGTTGAATGTGGAGAACATGGGAGAGTTGTCGAGACTAAACGAGAGAGATGTTTCTTGCAGTGTTTCTGCTGCAGGATTTTCATATCTTTGTGGATGGTCTTTGGTACTACATGGTTTCACTTTCTTTCTATTGTTATTAGTAGACTCAATATGCTGTTGATTTTTCAGATTTGACATTACCTATGTAGTGGGAGTTTTTGTATGTGTTTGGTCTTCATCTACTAGTTTGCACATAGAGCTTGAGGCTGCAGTTTATGGGTTGGTTATGTTCCTGGCATGAGTTTTTTGGTGTTGAATACCTTTGAGGTATGGGTGATTGGATGTGTTAGCATTTACTGTGGATGTTATTTTCAATCTCCCAGGTTTATCAGTTGGATTGGACAAATAAGTTTGGTTGTTGTTCTGGTTGATGTTTTATCTTGTTTTTTGGAGGATGACTTCATAGTTTTGTTGGGCTAAGAAGTTGACATTTTTGATGCTTCTATGTAGCTCATGAGCACAATAGAGTGGTGGCAGTGTGTGTAGCCTTTGTTATCACATGGATCTTATGCTTGTGTTATTTGGACAGGTGTCTAGTTGGAGCATGAGAGCATATGTTATGATTTATGTTGTTTCATGGATGGCTATGATGATATAGTTTCATTAGATTGAATCTTGTAAGGTCTTCGTCAAGTGGGAGATTCTTGGTATAAGGTGACTTAGTCTTATCATGATTTATTGCTTTATTTTTGCTTTCTTGAAAAGTTGCTAAATGAAGCTGGATTCTTCCACCAAAAAAGACTTGGAGTAGAAAAATAGAAAGCTTCTATTTTTTGGTGATTTATTCTCTTATGTTTTGTTTTATGCAAGGGTTGTGCATAAGAAAGTTTCTAAAATAATTTGTAAATGCGTTGACTGTAGATGCTTTAGAAACTGTTTTCTCTTGTATGAAAACTCTATAAGTACAAAGCATTGTTGTAGAGAATATAGAGAGAGAGATCATAAGTTATTTGCATAGGGTTATGCTACCAGATTTTCTCTAGAATGGAGCAATATGTAAATCTCCATGTGAAGGCTGAAAATGTATTAAAACTTGGTGTTGAATAATACATTAGCTTGATGGTTTGAAGGGTGGGGTTTTTACCTGGAATGGTTTTCTCGACGTATATATATATATATATGTTCTCTATTCTATCTCATTCTTCTAGTTTCATGATTGTAGAGTAATAATATGTATGTTGTAATACTACCAAAATTTATTTAGATCGGTAAATTGCAATCACTTTCCTTTAAGGTTTTAATTGTGGGAAATCAACTATGTCTATTTTTGCTTTTATGGCATAGTAGTATGCACTTGTATTTGCTTATTAGAAGTTGTACAAGGAACTATTGTATATAGGATGTGCATACTGATTTCAGATGACTTATGGGGTGCTCTCATTTCCCTTCACGGATCGATACTTGATTGGGTGGGGAACATGAGTGAATTAACATCACTTGATCTTGAATGGAATTCGTTAAATGGTTCAATACCTAGTAGACTGAAACACCTTAATTTACTCGAATACCTTGACCTCTCTAGCAATGAGATCATGGGTATCATGCCAGAGGCTATCTCAAATCTCACAAGTCTTACATATCTTGATCTTAGCTACAATAACTTGAGTGGTATGATTCCTTCAAATTTATGGGGCATGCATACTAACATGGGAACTCTTTCTTATCTAGACCTTCAGATGAACCAACTAGAAGGTCCCATCCCATCTACCTTGGGTTTTTTAAGAGATCTCACTTTCTTAGATCTTAGCAAGAATAGGCTCAGTGGAGGCATTCCCCTATCATTTGCTTAGTCGTCTTCACTCCACACTCTTGATCTCAGCAACAACCAATTGAATGGAAGTATTCCTTCCCCACTCACTCTACCATCTTCTTTGCAAACATTTATGCTCGCCAACAAAAACATGACAGGAATAGTTTTGGATCAATCTCTCTTGTGAAGAAGTTCAAGACTGAGAGAATTGTACTTGTCTTATAGTGGGTTGCACATAAACATTGAGTCTGAGCCTTGGATTCCTCCCTTTCAATTGGAAACATTGAATTTCAGTAGTTGTAATATTGGAAGTCCAATTCCCAGCTGGATTTCAACTCAATTTGCACTAGAAACTCTAGACCTATAAAACACCAATTTGGTGGAAGATCTTCCATCTTGGTTATGGGAATTCTCATCAAAATTGAAGAAGTTGAACCTATCAAACAATCATGTGGAGGGTCCTCTAACAGTCAGTGTTGCCTCATATCAAATTCAGCTACAAGTGTTGGATTTGTCTGGAAATGAATTGAATGGCCCTTTATTGCTAGATATTCATATTCTTGAATTTCTACAATTGGAGGTGCTTTTACTTGCAGACAACAAGATTGAAGGACCAATACTAGATTCATTAGGGTCTTGTTAGGTTTATTCCATTAATTAGCTTAGTTTTTGTGTTTAGATTAGATAAATAAAGTTAGTTCAATATATAGTTGTGGGAAGTTATTCCCGTAAGTGGTTGTTGTAAGGGGAAATAAAACTATATAAAAATGCCTAGACATCAATGTAAATTATTCAATATTATTCGTATTATTCTAGTATCATTTCAATATCATTTTCATTATCAATTCTTTATGTTTTCGAATGTATCCTGAAAATCTGAATCAATAGTTTCTCTTTCATTTCATATTTTCAGTTTCACATTCTTTGGGCCTATTACAGTGGTATCAGAGCGGGTTTGATCAATAGGAAGAAGAGTGCAAACGGATTTTGGATAAAGAGGACCCTAACTTCTGTGGATTTATTGAACAGAGGTTTGAAATATATTATGCAAATATTACAATGTTATATTGTCATGAATATGGTGTGATTGTTCTTCTTCTCAGTTTTTCAATTACATTATTTATTCTACAATATTATTTTCTAAACAATGGATAAATTATCTACAATTCATAAATTTGAAGGGCCTGAGTTTCACACATGGAAAATCAAGATACAATGTACTGTCCCATTTTTTTATTTATTGTTTTTGGGAGGAATTAATTATAAAGTTATCAATTAAAAAATATATATTATAAGGTAACTTTATAAATTAAATAAAGAAAAGCTTCTAGAGGTTGCTAGAAGAAGTAGAGAAAAGTTAAAAAGGGAGGCCGGACTATCAAGGAAAAAAGAATAAATAGGCATTGAGGGCTCATTGTCTATCATCGAGATTTATTATTGATTTTGCTTATGTGCGTTGTGGAGCTTAGGGTTTCTGTAAATAGTCACAATTGGCCATTGAGAATGAAAACTCTCAATTGGTACGCAATTTTGAGGGTGTGAGAGATCACCTGAATTATTGCAGCTATGGGAAGGATATTTCAGTCCTTTCATTTGTGCTTAATTGTTGATTTGGAGTTTCCAGTAGAATTGCACTTTCACCATATCATCTACAGCATTCAGTCTCCACCATTTCATCAATCCAAGTTCTTTATTTCAATCTGTAGTTGCAACAAGTTCTCAATTGTATACAACCAGTTAGGATTTTTTTTGTTAGATTGTGGTGACTGATCAGGAAAGTACTGTACATACTTCATAAATAGTAGCTGACATATGGCCGACATGTTATAACCCTAAAGTGGTTTAATACTTGTATAAAAATGGCTTAGGGTTGGGTATTTTATATATGTGGTGATACGAAATTGGTTCTTGTGGCGGTATTGAGCTGTAAGGGATTACGGATTGTAATCAGGTTGTAATCACTGGATTGTAATAAGATCAGACTTGCTGTTTGGTGGACGTAGCCCAGGGATTGGGTGAACCACGTTAAATCTTGGTGCCTTGTGTTCATTTTTGTGTGTTCTATTATTTTCTATTATTGGTTATATTTGCATGTAGTTTTTATTTCTGTCCGTGGTTTATCCTAACAAGTGGTATCAGAGCCTAGTTGTTTTTCAGTTATCCTCTGCAGGAAAGTCTCATGGTTAAGTGGGAGTCTCACGGTTGAGTGGGAGCAATGGTAGATGAGGGTAAGCTGAGGGTTGATAGGTTTAATGGGCAGAACTTTCAGTTATGGAAGATGCAAATGGAAGACTATTTATATCAGAAGGATTTATGGAAGCCGTTGGAAGGAAAAGCCAAGAATCAGGGAACTATGTCAGAGGCTGAATGGGATCTTTTGGACAGAAAGGCACTCGAAAGCATTCGGTTATGCTTGGCACCATCGGTGGCATTTAATATTACAAAAGCAAAGACGACAGAAGATTTGATGAAAACCCTAGCGACACTGTATGAAAAGCCCTCCACTTCAAATAAGGTATTTCTCATGAAGCGTTTATTTAATATGAAAATGGCAGAAGGTGGATCTGTTGCAGATCATTTAAATGAGTTTAATACTATTACTAGTCAATTATCTTCTGTGAGTATCAATTTTGATGAAGAAATTAGGGCTCTCTTGATTTTGTGTTCTTTGCCTGAAAGCTGGAATGGCTTGGTAATGGCAGTGAGTAATTCTGTTCCTGGATCAAGTACCCTAAAATATGATGATGTGATCGGTGTTATTTTAAGTGAGGAAACTCGTAGAAAATCCTCAGGTGGATCTACATCAGGAAGTTCTTTAAATGCACAAAGCAGGGGCAGAACGACTGAAAGAGGAAGTAACTCTGGAAATCATGGGAAATCAAGATGAAAGTCAAAGGGGAGGAGGTCTCAATCGAGAGGACCAAATGATTGCTGGTACTGTGGGAAACCAGAGCACAAAAAGAAAGATTGCTGGACTCGAAAGAAAAATGAAGCAGATAAATCAGATGGAGACAAAGAGGCAAATGTGGTAAGTAACAAATCTGAAGAGGATGCTTTGCTTCTATCTTTAGAGAGTGTTGATGATTCATGGGTTTTAGATTCTGGTGCTTCTTTTCATGCTACACCTCATAGAGGTTATTTCATTGATTATGTCCGAGGGGATTGTGGGCTTGTTTATTTGGGGGATAATGAACCCTGTCAGATTGTTGGAAAGGGAAAAATTAAGATTAAGTTGCAGAATGGGAATCATTCGCTACTACATGAGGTAAGACATGTTCCAAAGCTGAGTAGGAATTTAATTTCAGTAGGGCAACTCGGTGATGAGGGTTGTGTAGTTACTTTTAATGATAAAAATTGGAAGGTTTCAAAAGGTTCCCTTGTAGTAGCAAAAGGTGTGAAAGTAGGCACCTTATATCTTTGTACAGGTCATATTGTTCCTTCTACTTTGATTGTTTCAGAGAAAAATGAATATTCAGGAACAATTACTGCAGTTGAGCAGGGAGAACAAATAGCTGCTGTAGATTCTGATACAGCGTTGTGGCACAATAGACTTGGGCACATGAGTGAGAAAGGTATGAAAGTACTTCATTCAAGGAAAGTTTTACCAGGTCTAAAATGTGTGAATATGGATTTTTGTGAAAGTTGTGTGTATGGAAAACAAAAGAGAGTGAGTTTTGTAAAGACAGGGAAGGAAAACAAAAAGGAGAAATTAGAGCTTGTGCATACAGATGTATGGGGACTGGCTCAGGTATCTTCCCTTGGTGGCTCTCATTATTATGTTACATTTATTGATGATGCAACTAGAAAAGTATGGGTTTATTTCCTTAGACAGAAATCTGATGTATTTCAAACTTTTAAGAAATGGAAATGCTTGGTTGAAAATGAGACTGGTAAGAAATTAAAATGTCTCAGATCTGATAATGGTGGTGAGTATTGCAGTCATGAATTTGAAGATTATTGCTCCACTAATGGTATTCTTAGACAAAAAACTGTTCCAAGGACTCCACAGGAAAATGGAGTGGCTGAACGCATGAACAGGACTATAATGGAGCGTGCAAGGAGCATGAGGTTGCATGCTGGGTTGCCCTTACACATGTGGGGGGAGGCTGTCAATACTGCAGTATATTTGATTAATAGAGGTCCCTCTACTCCTTTGGGCTATGGTATTCCAGAGGAAGCATGGACTGGTATGAAGGTGAGTTATTCTTTTCTCAAGACCTTCGGTTGTGAAGCTTTTGCTCATATAGACTTTGAAAATAGAACCAAGCTAGAAGCTAAATCAAAGAAATGTGTCTTTGTTGGATATGGCATTAATGAATTTGGTTATAGGCTTTGGGATTTTGAAAATCTTAAAATTATTAGAAGCCGGGATGTCATATTCAATGAGAAAGTGTTGTACAAAGATCTGTTGCAGCAACATGAGAAGAAAGAAGATGATTATGTAGTGCTGGATGATACTCCAAAAGTTGATGTTCCAGCCATTCCTCATGATGTGCAACAACTGCAACAACAAATACCACACACACCAGTGAATGTTAGACGGTCAACAAGGCCAATTAGACCTCCACAAAGGTTTTCTCCCTCTTTGTATTCTATTTTACTTACTGATGCTGGTGAACCTGAAAGTTATGATGAAGCTGTGCAAGTGGATACTAAGATTCAGTGGGAGTCTGCAATGAAAGATGAAATGGACTCTTTGCTGAAAAATAAGACATGGGATTTGTGCAAGTTGCCTGCAGGTAAAAAGGCTTTACAGAATAAATGGGTTTACAGGTTGAAAGAAGAGGAAGGAGGTAAGAAAAGATTTAAGGCCAGGTTAGTTGTAAAAGGATTTACACAGAAAAAGGGAATTGATTTTGATGAGATATTTTCTCCTATTGTTAAAATGACTTCTATTCGTACTGTTTTAAGTCTTGTGGCTACTGAAGATTTGCATTTAGAGCAGATGGATGTTAAAACAGCCTTTCTTCATGGTGATTTGGATGAAGAAATATATATGGCTCAGCCATAGGGTTTTGAGGTCAAAGGTAAGGAGAACTTAGTGTGCAAATTGAAGAAAAGTTTATATGGCCTAAAGCAAGCACCTCAGCAATGGTATCTGAAATTTGACAGTTTTATGCATGAGCATGGATATAACAGGTGTCATTCAGATTACTGTGTTTATTTTAAGAGGTTGGATGATGATAGCTACATTATTTTATGTCTATATGTTGATGATATGCTTATAGCTGGGTCTAACATGCATCATATTAAGGGGCTAAAATGTCAGTTAGCACATGCATTTGCTATGAAGGATTTGGAGACAGCAAAACAAATCCTTGCTATGAAGATTTGTAGAGATAGGAAGAACAGAACATTGATGCTATCTCAAGCTAATTATGTTGAGAAGGTGTTGCAATGTTTCTCTATGAAGAATGCTAAAGCTGTTAGCACACCTTTACCTGGTCATTTGAAATTGACTAAGGAGATGTGTCCCAAGACATAGGAAGAGGCGGATAAGATGTCCAAGGTACCCTATGCTTCAGCTATAGGAAGTTTGATGTATGCTATGGTATGCACTAGGCCAGATATTGCACATGCAGTGGGAGTTGTTAGCAGGTATATGAGTCATCCAGGATTTGAGCATTGGAATGCTATCAAGTGGATTCTCAGATATTTGAGAGGAACATCCAATAAGTGTTTACACTTTGGGGGCTCTACTACTAATTTACAGGGCTATGTTGACTCAGATTTGGCTGGGGATATTGATACCAGGCAGAGTACTACAGGTTATGTCTTTACTGTTGGTGAGGCAGCCAAGGAGATGATATGGCTTCAGTTCTTCTTGGAAGAATTGGGACATCCTCAAAAAGATAATTATTTGTTCACAGATAGTCAGAGTGCCATTCATCTTGCTAAGAATTCAGCTTTGCATTCTAAGACCAAACACATACAGTTGCGGTACCATTTCATTCGGTCAGTTTTGGAGGATGGACAGTTAAAGCTGGAGAAGATACATACCAATGAAAATCCAGCAGATATGTTGACAAAGGTTGTAACAAGGGAGAAGCTGAACTCCTCTTCAGCTTCGGTTGGTCTTTTAGACTGAACATGAATAAAAGAACAGTAGAGTCCAGGATGGTTTGATCCAGTGGGAGCCCCATGTGGTAGTTGTATTGCTACAAGATCAGTCTCCAAGTGGGAGATTGTCGTTTAGTGTGGAGCCTGATCAGTCCCCAAGTGGGAGATTGTTAGATTGTTATAACCCTAAAGCGGTTTAATACTTGTATAAAAAGGGCTTAGGGTTGGGTATTTTATATATGTGGTGATACGAAATTGGTTCTTGTGGCAGTATTGAGCTGTAAGGGATTACGGATTGTAATCAGGTTGTAATCACTGAATTGTAATAAGATCGAACTTGCTGTTTGGTGGACGTAGCCCAAGGATTGGGTGTACCACATTAAATCTTGGTGCCTTGTGTTCATTTCTGTGTGTTCTATTATTTTCTGTTATTGGTTATATTTGCATGTAGTTTTTATTTCTGTACGTGGTTTATCCTAACATTTTTTGTAATGTGCTATGTCATAATGTTTTGGTGCTGAAATTTTCCATATCATTTGTAAAAACATTTGATTTTCATTGAATGAACACATTGGCACTGCTATTTCTTTAATTTCAGCAATATATTTTAGCAGTGTGTTAAAATCTAGAGTTTGTTTAGTGGCCTATTGGTATGGGTCATTACAGTGGTATCAGAGCGGTTTCCTGCCAACCTGATAGGGTTACCCAGCCACCATTTAATTTAATTTACAAAGGAACCAGCATAACTAAGAATATGGCTGAGAGACATTCTCTAAGCCCATCCAGAAGTGTGCGAGATGACGAGACTTTACAGCAACAGGAGAGGCTTCCACAGTCAATAGAGGCAAGTACATAGGCAATGATGGTTATGATGAAACATTTGATTGGGGAAAATAGGAGAAATAATCATGATCAGGATGATAGAAGCATGGCAGGATCAAAACATAGGACACGGTCTAGAACAACTGATAGACCCACACGTCCTACATTTAGAGAAGAAACTCCAGCACGCACACCTGATGCTATGGTAACTGATATTGTAGATGAACTCTAACAAGAAAGGAATGAGTGGGATTCATTACCAGAATATGTACAGGATGGATGAACATTTGATAGGTACCTGAACTATAGAGGTGCCAGGCAAAAGCAAGTAGATAAACACAGTGAGTTGCAACAAGTCACCAACAAGTTGGTATTACCCACATTTGATGACAATGGAAAAATGACTACTTGTGCTTGGATTCATAAGGTGGATACTTTCCTATCTCTGAAGACTATGACAGAAATTGAAGCAGTCAAGTATGCCACTTTACACTTAGATGGGGCAGCACATGATTGGTGGACACATGGCATGATAACATTGCAACACAATCAGGTAACCACTTATCAAGAGTTTGTGGATAGATTGATAGAAAGGTTTAATAAAAAAAATCCTGAAGTTTATTTCTGGGAGTCAGCCCAATTGAGATAGTTAAGAGGTTTAGAACAATTTATCAATGACTTCCAAAAGCTTGCAGTGATGGTGCCTGACATTTCAGAAAGGAGGCTAGTCATTTTATTCACAGAGGGATTAACTGAACCACTCAAGGGGTGGGTAAAGGCCTTTGATCCTCCTACATTACAGGAAGCCATGAAGAAAGCCCGTAGTATGGAACTTACAGCTCCAGCAAACCAGTTTAGTTCAAAGAGTTCTTCATCATTTAGAGATAACAAAGCGGAATTCAGCAAGGGTAAAGAGAAGGTTAGTGACTCAAAAGACAAGCTAGCTGCACCTTGTGATAAGGAAACACTTAATGACCTACGTAGGAAGAAGCTATGCTTCTTTTGCAAAGGTCCCTATGAGTTTGGTCATGATTGTCCTATGAAGCCTAAGGGGAAAGCTAACCAGGTGATGTGGGCTTATTATGAAGGTTCAGATTCAGACATCTCAGAGCACCCTGATGAGGATCCTAATGAGGTAGAGGGTGAACAAGAGGTAGATAGTGTTGAGAAAAAAGAGGCTCTAAAGATACATTTATAGGAGGCACGTCTGTCTAGTATTCAAAGAGAGGGATCTTTCAGATTTCAAGGAGTCTTGGCAGGACAAAAGATTATTACTCTAATGGATATAGGTGCCACGCATAATTTCATTGATGCACGATTTGCGGAGAGGCGTGGACTTATTACTGAGGAGTTCGAGGGACTAAGAGTTAAGGTAGCTGATGGATATACTCTTCGTTGTGATAGGATGGTGCGAGATCTACCTTTGCGCCTAAACAACTATGAGTTTAAGGCAGATTATCATGTGGTCAACATGGGTGACATGGACATAGTACTTGGGATGCAATGGCTACATTCTTTAAAGGAGGTTACCTTGAGATTGGAGGATATGGAGATACAATTCATGGTGGATGGTAGGACTCATGTACTGAAGGCTATCTGTAATGGTGATGTTAGGACTATTTCATTTAGGCAGTTGGAGAGATTAGCCAGGCATAATAATATAGAGTGGGTAGCAATATGTGCCTTGATGCCTACCCAGGGGGAGCAACATAAGACTGAATATCATCCAGACAGTCAAAAATTGAGAATCAAGTATGGGAAGGTATTTAGTGAAATTCCACCAGGCAGGCCACTAGACAGAGGTATTGAGCACATTATTGAGTTGGAGGAAGGTGCTAAGCCTGTCATGATCACACCATACTGGCACCCAAAATGACTCAAAGATGAGATCGAGAGGACCATCAACGAGTTGCTAGCAATGGGACACATCAGACCAAGTAAGTCACCTTTTGCATCTTCTGTTGTTTTGGTAAAAAAGAAGGATGGAACTCTACGAATGTGTATTGATTATAGGGTGTTGAATAAGAAAACTATAAAGAACAAGTATCCCATCCCACACATCAATGAGCTAATAGATGAATTGCATGGGGCTTGTTATTTCACAAAAATTGATTTGAGATCAGGCTATCACCAGATCAGAGTTCGAGAGCAGGATATTGAAAAAATTGCTTTTAGATGTCATTACGGTCATTTTGAGTTTGTAGTCATGCCTTTTGGTTTGACTAATGCACCTGCCACTTTTCAGTCCACTATGAACAAGGTCTTCCACCATCAGTTGAGGAAATTTGTGCTAGTGTTCTTTAATGATATTTTGATCTATAGCAGGACATGGCAGGAATATTTAGAGCACTTGGAGATAGTATTAAGCATTTTACAGAGCGAGTCCTTATATGCCAAGGAGTCCAAATGTGATTTGGGGATGACAAAATTGTTGTATCTTGGACACATCATTAGTGTAGAAGGAGTGTGAATGGATCCTGAAAAGATCTGTGTTATTGTTGATTGGCCATTGTAGACACCTAAAAACCTTTAGAAAATAAAGTATTTTTATTTTCTGAAAAAATTTTGATGACATCATCATTTATTAATTAATTAATTATTTAATTTATTTATTTATTTTTATGCCATTAAATCCCTTTATCTTAATTAAAAATATTTAATTAAGGAATCCCTCCCAAAAATGTTTAAATCTTATTTAAACATTATTTCCTTATTTATTAATTATTTAATTAATAAATTGACCAAAAAACCCAAAATAAATAAAAAAATTATTTTTTAGCCAAAAACTTGGCCAATTTCCTTAAGACCACTAACCTCTTCCAAAATCTTCTAATCCTTCTTTAATTTTGATTAAAGGCTAATCCCATCATTTCCTACCCCTAATCCCAACTCAAAATATTTAATTAAGATTAAATATTAATCCTCATGTTTATTAAAAAAGTTTTAATAAATATCTCCTCAACCCAAACCCTTGAAATAAATAAAACTTTATTTATTTTCTAAAAATCTAATTTATCCTCATCCTAAGAAGTTCTAGATTCTTCTAAGAAAGTCTTCATCCTCATCCTAGGAAATTCTAGACTATTCTAGAAAGTCTTTATCCTCATCCAAAGTCTAGACTCTTCTAGAAGATGTCTTTAAACCTAATCCTAATCCCCTCCTAACCTTGTCACATTCCCTAAACATGGGTTAAGACTTACTAACCCAAGCCAAAGTTAACAAATATCTCCTCCTTCACCCACCCTCATTAAATGCCATCCACTTGCCTATCCCTAAGCTAATCCTAAACCATCCTAATCCATCCTCTAATCATTTGCACAATCCTAAGCGAGCTTAAAACCCTCCTAATCAAGCCCAAGTCAAAATTTCTCTCATCTCCCTCAAATATCTCAACCATAAAACTTTATGAAGCTCACTAGGCCATAAATGACTCTTCCAAGCCCTTTTATTGCTCTTACAAGCCATTATGAGGGTCTTTACGAAGATTTTATCCCTTGAGCCTCCTTTGTTGACTCATCCTTCCCCTTTCCTCCATCCTCTCACCCTGTGACATGTGTCACTCTCTGATTGGTTGTAAGGAAGCACAATCCATGTGCTCTCCTCTCATGCAATCTAAGCCCTCCATGAGCTTTTTCCCATCCTTGCATCTTAGCCCTCAATCCCTCAAGCCTCTTGCTTATAAATTGGATCCTTCCCCTTTGCAAAATAACACAATCCATGAAGTAAAGTCATAATGCCATTTTAAGAAGCCATTTTACATCAAAACCATACACTCACACCCAAATTCCAACTCCATTTGAAGCCCTTTTTGAAGCATAAGATTGAGCATACATCCTATCTATTTAGACAAAGCTACTCAACAAGAGAGCTTCTCATTGAGCGAGCCCATTAATGGCTCATATTCTCAAATGAGAGCTCATCTTAGTCTATCTTGAAGTTTATGAATTTTGTTTAGTTTGTAGAAGCTTTATTTAAATTTGGTTTCTATTAGCATACTAACATTGCTCATATACAACCACCACCAGAGAACCTTACACAGTTAAGAGGGTTCCTTGGTCTATGTGGATTCTATCGCAAGTTTGTTAGTGGCTACTCACGACATGCAGCGCCCATGACAGATTTGCTGAAGAAAGGGGCATTTGTGTGGACTTGGGAGGCACATGAGTGTTTTATGCAGTTCAAAGAAATAATGACTACATGACCAGTATTAGCATTGCCTGATTTCACGAAGCCATTTGAGCTTCAATGTGATGCTTCTGGAGAGGGAGTTGGTGCTATACTCATGCAGGACAAGCATCCTATAGCTTATGAGAGTAGGAAACTTAGAGGGGCCGAGATATCATTCAGCATATATGATAAGGAGATGCTGGCCATCATGCATGCCTTGGCCAAATTCAAACAGTATCTTGTGGGCAGCAAATTTTGTGTTAAAACTGATCATAATAGTTTGAAGCACTTTTTGGGATAGCGGGACTTGAATAATCGTCAGCAGAAGTGGGTGAGTAAGTTACAGGCATATGATTTTGATATCACATATGTTAAGGGGACACCGAATATTGTAGCAGATGTTTTATCCCGTAGGCCATACCTCACTTCTATGATTTAGATATCAGAGGATTGGCGACACTTGATTGTAGTAGAATATGCCAAAGACACGTGGGCATCTTCTATAGTGGAGGGGACAACAATCGACACCAGATACACTCTCATAGATGATTTGATCATTTACAAGAACATAATTTACTTAGTCCCAAGATCGAAAGTGAAGCAGTTGATTTTGAGAGCATTCCATAATTCACCTACAGCAGGCCATCCTAGGTATTTCAAGACTTACAGGTTAGTATGGGAACAATTCACTTGGAAGGGACTTAAGGTTGATATTTTGCAGTATGTGCATGAGTGTCATGTTTGCTAGCAGAACAAACAAGAGCACACTTATCTAGCAGGGCTCCTACAACCACTTCCTATTCCTGACAGGAAGTGGGAGTGCATCTCTATGAATTTTATTACGGGCTTGCCTAGGGCCCAGGGGCATGATTGTATCTATGTTGTGGTGGATAGGCTGACAAAATATGCTCACTTCTTCCCTATCGCTACTACATACTCAGCAACGCAGGTGGAAGAGGTCTTCTTCAAGGAGATTTTTAGATTACACGGGTTACCTCAAAGCACTGTGAGTGATAGGGATAGCCGCTTCATAAGTCACTTTTGGTAGGAGATATTTTAGTTGTCTAGCACTGAGCTTACGCCTAGTACCAGTTATCACCCACAGACTGATGGTCAAACAGAGATTGTAAACAAATGGGTGGAAGGGTATTTGAGGAATTATGTGGCAGATCAACACAAGCTTAGGTCAGATGGATATATCTCTGTGAGTATTGTTACAATACTACATATCATATGACTATACAAATGACACCCTTCATGGCACTTTACAGTTATGAGGCACCTAGAGTTTCTTAGATTTGTTGTTGGGAGATAGTCGAGTACCCTGTGTAGGTGAATTGTTACAGGAAAGTAAGGATATAGTTGCTACTCTCAAAAACAACATTGCTAGAGCTCAGAACCAACAAAAATAGTATGCAAACAAGAAGAGGACTGAGCATAGTTTTGAGGTAAATGATATGGTTTACCTCATGTTGCAGCCATATAAGCAATACACTCTCAAGAAGAGTGGTACAGAGAAACTCAAGCCACGCTAGTATGGACCATTCAAGATCATCAAACGAATTGGTGAGGTGGCTTATGAGTTGGAGCTTCCCACAGATAGTCGAGTGCACAATGTGTTTCATGTATCACGCCTCAAAAAGGCATTGGGTCAGAATGTGATGCCTTCTGCAGTATTACTTCCCTTGAATGATGAAGAGAAAATGATCTTAGTGCCATAATTCATTCTGGATAGTAGAGAGAAGCAGCTTCGCAGGAGAGTAATCAAAGAGTATCTAGTTAAGTGGAAAGATTTGCTTATTGAAGATGCTACTTGGGAGGGAGAAGTGATTTTGCAGCATCCAGCATTAAGATTATTTGAGGCCAAACAATTTCAGGAGGGGCAGACCTGTACTGTCCCATTTTTTAATTTATTGTTTATGGGAGGAATTAATTATAAAGTTATCAAGGAAAAAAAGAATAAATAGGCATTGAGGGCTCATTGTCTATCATCGAGATTTATTATTGATTTTTCTTATGTGCATTGTGGAGCCTAGGGTTTCTGCAAATAGTCACAATTGGCCATTGAGAATGAAAACTCTCAATTGGTACACAATTTTGAGGGTGTGAGATATCACCTGAATTATTGCAGCTGTGGGAAGGGTATTTCAGTCCTTTCATTTGTGCTTAATTGCTGATTTAGAGTTTTTAGTGGACTTGCACTTTCACCATATCATCTACAACATTCAGTCTCCACCATTTGATCAATCCAGGTTCTTTATTTCAATTTGTAGTTGCAACAAGTTCTCAATTGTATATAGCCAGTTAGGGTTTTTTTTTGTAATGTGCTATGTCATAATGTTTTGGTGCTGAAATTTTCCATATCATTTGTAAAAATATTTGATTTTCATTGAATGAATACATTGGCACTACTATTTCTTTAATTTCAGCAATATATTTTAGCAGTGTGTTAAAATCTAGAGTTTGTTTAGTGGCCTATTGGTACAGGTCATTACATACAATATCTTTTGATTGAAAAAGATTTATGGGACATTGTTAATGGAACTGTTTAGAAACCCCAAGATGTAGATGAAATAACAAAGTGGAGAGCCAAAGATCATAGAGCCTCGGCATTGATTAGACTTGGTCTATCGGATGCATATTTGCACCATATTGATCTTTCAAAGACTTGAAACGAAATATGGGATGGGCTTAACACCTTGTTTGGTTCACAGGCTTCTAGTGCAAAATGTCTGTGAAACAAAAGTTGTTTAGGTTGAAGATGAATGAAGGTGATAACATTGTTCAACATATAAGTACTTTTCGTTCACTTCTTAATCAACTTGCAGGTGTGAACTCTAAAATTGATGATGATGATGCCAAAGCAATCCTACTTAGTAGCATGCCTTCAACCTTTGATCATATTGTTTTCACTTTGAACAAAATGAATCCTAGCCTATAAACTATAATTTCTTCTTTAATTGATGAAGGAAATAGAGCTCATAAGAGTCATAATTTTACTGAGGATTGTGTTTTATTTGCTAGAAAGAAATCTAGTGTTCCTGGTAGAAGAGAAATAAAATGTTTTTATTGTCAAAAAAGTGGACATGTACAAATGAATTGTTTTTAGCGGGCCAAAGATCTTATTGATGGGAAGTTGAAGAAAAATACAGCTTTTGTTGCAGTTGAAGGTGAGACAAACTTTTGTGATTTCACAATACATTCAAATACTAATGATTGTGATAATCCACCTGAAATCGATACAAGATTTGTGCATTAAAGAATTTCAAATAAGTAAATAGGAGGCTGGAGGAAATGGAGGTTGGAGGATTTTTATCATCTCAAGCTAGCTTCTCGCTTGGAGATGATTACTGCATGAGAGGCAACTATTTGTGTCTCTGTAAAGTTGGGGCTTGGCCAATTCCTCCCTGAAGATAAGAGGGGAATTGATAGATTTGTGTCCCTAAAGAAAAGATAGGGCTTGGCTACATGATTGTCCTTCTACTGAGTGAGGGGGGGCAGGATTTCAAGAATGGCATTTGAGACACTCGAAGGAGATGTCAACTTTCTGAGGAAAGACGTCCAGACATATTAGTGGTGATTGTTTCTACGACACTTGAGGACGCATTAGACACACTCAGAGGAGATGTGGACTTTCGGAGGAAAGGCGTCTCATGTGCAGCACCAAAGGAGGCATCAAGCACACTCCATGGAGATGTGAAAATGTGGAGGAACTATGTCTCGTTGTGTAAAAAGGGTAGAAACAATGTTTTTATGAGGCCAACTTCAGGATTTGCAATCTGAACTTGGGATATGAGGGCAACTTCAGGAGTAGGATTTGAAATCTAAAGTTGTAGAGAACGATTGGTGAAGGAGCTCAACTTCAGGATTTGGCTTTGCAATCTGAAGTTGCAGATTACTTTCAAAGATTGGTGAAGGAGCTTCATCAAAGTTTATCAATTTTGTTAGATTAATTTAATAAGGGGGGTAATTTTGGACTTATTACATTAATTAGGTTAGGAATGTTGGACTTATTACATTAATTAGGTTAGCAAGAATGATTGTTGAATTAATGTAATAAGGGGGGAATGTTAGGTTTATTACATTAATTAGGTTAGTTTTGTGTTTAGATTAGATAAATAAAGTCAGTTCAATATATAGTTGTGGGAAGTTATTCCCGTAAGAGGTTGCTGTAAGGGGAAATAAAACTATATAAAGATTCCCAGACATCAATGTAAATTATTCAATATTATTCATATTATTCTAGTATCATTTCAATGGCATTTTCATTATCAATTCTTTATGTTTCCGAATGTATCCTGAAAATCTGAATCAATAGTTTCTCTTTCATTTCATATTTTCAGTTTCACATTCTTTGGGCCTGTTATAGATCTATGACATCTCTAAGGCTTCTAGATTTGTCAAACAATCAGCTAAGAGGCAATATCCCTCATAGTCTGGGTAATTTGCATTCTCTTGAAGTCCTGCATTTGAAGAACAATAGTTTAAATGGAGAGATCCCTTCGGCTCTACTGAACCTCTTAACACTTTTAATGCTCAACCTGGCAAGTAAGGAACTGGAGGGCGAGAATCCTAAGGAGCTTGGGAAACTAGCAGGACTGGCGTCTCTCCATCTTGAGAAGAACAGTTTGCGAGGGTTTCTTCCCCTGTCTCTAACACAAATTTCAGGGCTGCAGGTGCTAGACGTTCGACAGAACAATTTGACAGGAGGAATTCCAGCCTGGATTGCAAAGTTCTTATGATGAGATCAAACAATTTCAAGGGAAAACTCCCCCCAGAGATCGGCAAAATGCCTCAGCTTTGGCTCCTGGATCTTTCTTCTAATCTTTTGTTTGGTGAAATCCCAAATACATGCTTTAATTTCTCAGCTATGCTGCTTGTAAATGAAAATATGTCCGTGCTTGGAGACAACCGTATGCCTCGCTCTGAGTCACCGCCCTTGTCTCCGGGACCGATTGTAATTAATCCACCCGTCGATGGTAGAAATTCAAGTCCGCCCGGCACTTCTGTTGCCACTATTGTAGGCTCTGCTACTGGTCAAGTCAGCACAACGGTTCGAAGCTTCACGGGTTCAAAATACTATAGAGAGGGAATAGATCTGATTACCAAGGGATCAGAATGGCACTACTCTTTCGTCTTTTCAGGCATGACTTGCATTGATCTGGCAAACAACAGTTTATGGGGCCATCTTCCAGCGGAAATTGGAAATCTGAAAGGATTGATGTTTCTAAATCTTTCTATGAACAGTTTCAATGGAGAGATTCCAGCCAGCATGGGCAATCTGAGTCAGTTGGAATCGCTGGATCTTTCATTCAACAGATTTTCAGGAAAAATCCCGTTCGAGATTGGTTCTCTGGATTATTTGGGATATTTGAATCTGTCATACAACAATCTGTCAGGGGTGATACCACAACAAGGTCTTTATATTATAAGATTTGACAAATCCTCATTTACAGGAAACCCAAATCTGCGAGGGTGCCCTGTTGAAAGCTGGAAGTCTTCTTCGCGCCATCCGCCCCGCTCTCCTCCTGCCATTGATGTGAAGGAAGAGACAGAGAAAGGGTTTTCGTGGTATTTTCTGAGTATTGGATGGTCAGCTGTAGCAGGATTCTGTGCGGTGGTGTTGATACTCACTTTCAAAGTGAATTGGAGAAAGGCGACCCTTGATCAGATGGACAGGGTTATAATATTTCTGCTGGGGTGAGCGCACAAATTGGAGGTGTTAAACGTTTAAAGATAAGGATGATGTATTTTGCTTTCACTGTACTAAATGTATAATGTTTATATCCCGTAGCAGGGCATCTAGACTAGCCTTTATAAGGATATTATAGAATCTTGTTTTCAGTATAGGACACAAAAAAAAATTGATTTGATAACAAGTCCTTGTAGGGACATTTTTCGCTTGACAACTTGAATATATTTTACCACGTTTGTCTTTTTCTTGTTTATGGTGTTGAAGATTCCAAAACTCTATATATACATATAATTAGTTTTGGAGGAGTATTAAAGAAAGAGCAAGGCAACACGATTATGGGGATAATTTATTTTCAAGACCATTTTCAATTAAATTATTAAAAAGTAGTTTCACTTTGTTTCATAGTTTTGTTGTATTTAAATATTTATAATAATTAAGGAAAAATTTAAATATATCCATAAAGGGGATTTCATTAGAAATCAAAAGGAGTTAGTGTGAATATACTATATTTGCCATTGAGTATTTGCTAAATGACATGGCTTCAAGAAAAGCAATGTGGAAATTATGAATTGGTGGATGGTGAATATGTGGAATTCTCCTATTTCCTTTTATAAACAACATAGAATTGGATAGATGGTGATCAACATGGGAGGAAGTGAAGCCAAAATCATCAATTTTATGACGTGGTTTCAATTTGAAACCACGTTGTAACTACAATTGTTTCAAGAACTTTCATGTTGAAGTTAGATGAGGGACACATAACATTGACACATGGGAAATAATGAAGAAGGGTTTGATTAGGCCCGTATGAATGTTTGAAGGTGACAATCGAAATCATAGGGAATATTGATATGGATAGGAGGAGACCACAATCAAAAGAAATGATTAAGGATTATGAATGTACTCTACCAATCCAATTTCACCATTTCACATGACAATGATTTCTACCAACTAATTATAATTGAAAGAAACTCTTTTCAATCTATCTTACATTTTCAACTAATTTCACGAGAGACAAATGAGATATTTAGGTATTGCTAACAATTTAACTACTTCTAAATATTCAACTGAAAATAAATAACAACTAATTATTTCAATTGAAATGCTTATTCAACATAAAAGTAAATCTTGAAATGAAAATATCTATCTATTCCTTAAGAGATTAAAAGTGAAAGACACATACAGTATTAACAAAAGAATCTCTTTAAGTTGTTGTCCAAGCCTCAACATTGGTGAGAGGAGAAGCATTGACATAGGCTTAACCTCCCAACCACAGACCATTACTTATCTCCACACATCCTAAATTAATCGAATGGCCGTCCCTACCTTGGGATCGAGCTTGGGATTTTCATAAGCCCAATCATCTTAGTATCAGGTGGGTTGAAGTCCCAATAGTTGTTCTCCAAAATAACTGAAGCATTTGGACAAACAACAAAGATCACATGTTTGACACATCTGCCTAATTTCCACCCTAGCCAAGGATTTCAAGTTGGGTCTACAAACCCAATCTCCACCACTCGACTTGACAACATATTACATAACTGGAACATGCATGAGCTATTATAGTTTTTAACATGTTATTTATTTGATTTGATTCCATTCTTGTTTTTGTAGACTCCTTACACCTCCTCACCATTTCAAGCTACCATGTGGTGATTCCTAGGTGCTCGCGAGTTTATATCCACTACTTTTGCTTTACACCTCTTCACCTATTTTGGCAATATTGCCAATGAATTCCTCGGTGTTCAAATTACATGATTTCAATTCCATCTCTATGTGATATAAAAGGATGTATTAAATTCAGAGTTCAAATATTTATTTACAAATGACCAATATGCTTTCATGATTGAGTAACATCAATGATTGACAAATTCCATATTCTAAAATCTATAAGTTATCCCTTGAATTCAGTCTGAAAATAAGTAGACATCAACAATATGGATTCTATGCAATAAGGGCATAAGGATATGATTGGTGCGATACATAAAAAGAAATACATACAAGTTTCTTTAATATATGTATTTGGTTCTTTGTATACTACTTGCAACTTGACAGACTTAGCAATATGAAGAAATAAAAAAGGAAATACATGGTCCAACTGTATTCTTACTTGACTCTTCGGTTATATTGGAATCAGGAGAATGGACTCCACCACTGGTTCTGATTTTCACAGACAAAAACATGAAGGAGAAGATCAGAGAGCAATAATCTCAATTGGAATGTATTTTAGTTGGAATGTATCTTTGTAGGAATTAATTCAGCCACTTAAAGAGTCACCAATAGCTTAAAGAAAGAATGAAGAGAGTGGGTTGTGATACGATTATGAGACTCTATAGAAAAAGAAGAGCTTGACTCTATGACTTCCTTCAGTTACAAGAATCCATTCAAATGCTATTCAAAATGATTAAAGAGAAGAAGGAGGGAAAGAAAAAAAAAGAAAAAAAAAAGTTAAAGAGTTATTATTATTATTTTATTATTGTTCATTTTTAAATATGTTCATGTGTACGCATTGGTAAAGTGGCATCATTAGATTATAGCTTATAATTTATTGGTGTCACCTTATTTTTATGTACATATGTTCATATTTATGTGTGAATAATAAAAAATAAATAATGAATTCATTAATAATTTCTTCAAAGGTATGAATTATAGTTTTAGTTTTTAATGAATTATTATATTGTTCTTTTAATAGCTCATGTGGTTCCATAATCCAACATGTTATCAAACCTAGTATCCTTGCTAGAGTGGTATTAGGTCAAACCTGTCGATTCAGATGACTGGACTATTCGACCATCCCCTTTCGATGATCACGTTTAGCAATGCTTCTCCTCTCTTAGTCTTCTTCCTGTAATCATTCAAAACAACATTCTCACCAAGACATCAATTCAAGATTTATTAATTGTTAATTCAAAATCTAGTGAAGATTAGAGATTTCATCAACGTCAGAATAACTAACTCATTTCACATGTTCATGAAAATATCTCATTATTAGTTAATACAACATATATATTTCAACTAACTCATTTCACATGATTGGGAAGAAATAAATTGATACATTGGTTATAATCAACTAACTCACTTCACATCATCATGAAGAAATAAATTGATACAACGACTATAATTAACTAACTCACTTCACATGATCTGGAAGAAATAAATTGATACAATGACTATAATTAGCTAACTCACTTCACATGATATTGATTCCTTAAATCAAAGGCGAAGTTCAATTTAGAATTAAGGCAAAAATTTGGGATGTTACAGAATGATTTAGATGAAGCTCTAAGATGACCCGCACTACTTTATTTTCCATCTACAATAATTGTGATTATGATTGGGCCTGGATTTATTTACTCTAGACTACCTATAAGTGTGGCCTTCATTAAATTTTCTTTCATATTTTTGGATTGACTTCTAATTGTTAAAATAAATCTCATTGTCATCATTTGACAGTTGGTTTCATTGTATTGACATCTATCGGGGTTCTTCATCCAACATAGTTGTATAATTTATTTAATGTATTTTAAATAAAAAACAAAACAAAACATTTTAGGTTTATAGTCTTCTTGATTGTTCTAAATGATGGTATTTTTTGTAGAAGCTTTGTAAATGGTTTTTGTGTTATGTAATGGTTTGAATGCTACTAGTGCACTTTTCTTTTCCTCATTGTTATGGGTGCTAGTTTTGAAATGGTTTGGTAGATGCTAGTGCTCCTTTTCCTTTTTTGGAGATTTACTCATTTTTGTAATTAAAAAAACTTGCAATGATTATGATTTTATGTGGTACTTTACTATGCTTTGATTTTTTGTTGGTTATGTGGCACGAATATTGTTAGGTGTATATGCATCTACACTGGGTATAGTCTATTACAGAGTAACGTGAATCATTGTGATTCAGATGATTTGGTGATCTGACTAAGGCCAAGTGATTCATGGTGATTCAGTGGATCGACTCATTGATTTTTGGCCCATAAATCACCAAAACATGATTCATGGTGATTCACCAAAAAAAGAAAAAAATCACCTTGAATCGACACAAGAAATTGATCACGACAAGCATGAATTTGTCACTTAAAAACATAAAAATTCATTAGTTTCCCCGATTAGTAAGACAAAATTTGACATTGATGAGATGTGACAACTGTGTTTGCTTATTTGAATTGGATTGGTGATTGAAGTAAATCTTGAAATTATATTTTGGACTATGGGAATGCAATATTACCAGGGGGTTTTCTTGTTCGCAAAATGTTCACAATGCCCAATTTATTAGTTCTTGTCGATTGCAAGATACTAATTGCATCGTTTAGTCCCAATTTGCTTATTTGACCAAGTTAAACAATCAATGAAGACAAAAGAATAAATTTTATTACTTCAAAGCCTAATAGTTGAGTTTTAATATTTATATTCTGTAATTTTGAAACAAAATTTTTCTCAATTTTCATTCGTTAGGGCAAGGAGAAAAATAACTTACGCTTTCATTAAAATGTGAAATATGAATCCAAGACTTTCGAGAAGCTTCCAATCTATCCAGAAAGATGAGTAGAAAGCATGCCCATACATGTGTACCTTTCACCACATGCATGAAATACTTTGAAAACTTATTCTTCATCCCTGTCAACTAGTTGTAACACCAAACAATCATTTTTGACCCACTACTTGATAAATAAATTTAATATGCTTGAAGTTTGACCAGAGAAGATGTCTTTCCAATAAATTTCACTTCTAGCTTTATAAGCACTCTTATGGACTAATGTTTGTAGGTATATAGATTTGAGTTACAACTTGACACAACCGTTATTCCAATAATCACCACACAAAAGACATGAACCTCAGCTGTTGCGCCCTTGTTGACTATTGCTTTCTGGCATACTTTGATTAGTTTTGTTACACTAGGCTTAACTAATCAAATATTATTTGTAATATAATGATGAAGCCTCTATGGTTTACTCGGGAAAAACAGAAAAGTTTGCGAAATACAATGAGAAGCTTCTGACCAACTTCTTACAGTCACCATACGTAATAACGTAGTGGTTTCATAATGTATGTCAGCTTTTTGAAATGAGCATTCTTGAATATAAAAATTCAGCCATTTGTCCGGTGTAAATTTTTTACACGGGATAATGGACAGGCCGCATGAGAAACGGGAAATAGTAGTGGAGGAAATAATATTTTTTCCAACGTTTGTGAGAAAATTTAGTGGGGAGGATGAGTGAGAAACTTTCAATGTAGTCCGTCTCTTGAACGACATTGACATCTTTAACTTCGTCACGGGATTAGGGAAAGGACGAAACCTCCACAAGAATTCTCCGAACATTAATTGTTGTCAACGATGAGAGCGGATGTGCCGCGTGAGAAAGGGTTGAATTTATTTGTTTCCAGCTCTGTGCGGAGAATGGAAAATATGTGAGAAGGCATAATCTAGTGGATCGATGCTCGTGCTTATGCAACATATGACTTGTACTCTTTGAATAATAGCATATAAAATGATGAAATAGTTTTGCATTAAATCTCATGGTTAAATAGGGTACAACTAGTACAAACATAATGGGTAGAGTCTAAAAGTAATGTCCAGAAGGGAAGCATCTTACAGACTTATAACATGATTATGATTTCCTTTTTCTTTCTCATTCAGACAGGGTCGACATCTGGACCATTGCAGTGGATGGCTCCTCTGACGCACTTCCAATTGCAAATGGAAAAGTGTAACTTCTGAATCTATATGACATTTGTGACGCTTCTCTAAAAACACTTGTCTGTTCAAATGTTTCTTCGTCACAGATTACATTCATTCTTTTGCCGCCTCTTATCCAAACAAGTTGCTCCAGCACCTCTTTCATTGATGGTCTCCTCCTCCTTTCTAAATGAAGACATTGTCTTGCTATTCTCGCTATATCTTCCATTTCTTGTAGGTTGTTGTCTTCTAATACTTTACTATCTAAAATTTCCGTGAGACGATTATTGTTGAGTCTAGACAGAAAAAGACTAGATAAACTCATCTCGTTGCTGTCTCTTTTTTCAGAAATGGGCTCCAGACCTGTTAAAAGTTCAACCAGAACTACACCGAAACTGTACACATCACTCTTTTCGGTGAGTTGATATGTTTGGAAGTACTCTGGATCTAAGTAACCCCATGTTCCCTTTATATTACAAGTAGTCACATGTGTGTCATTGGAAGCGGTGATAAGACGAGAAATACCAAAGTCTGCAACTTTAGGAGAGAGTTTCTCATTCAAAAGAATATTACATGATTTTATGTCGCGGTGGAAAATGGGTTGTGATGAATTAAAAACAGCAGCACCAAGAATACAAAAAACAGAGCTTAAAAACAGAGCAGCAAAACTCAAACATATCAAAGAGCTATAAAGTTTCTTCATGTTATTACAGCTGAGAGGAATGCTCTATTTATAGAGCTCATACATATTTCTAGAGGGTTCTTGAGAAGCTTCAAGAAAGGAAGCACTCTAGAGATTTCTACATAATTTTAAATTCAAATTTTGCACAAAGAGAGAGGCTCCAAGAAGCAAGTAGAAAGTTCTGAACTGTGCATTAAATGCCCAGCTACTATAATAAACATTATTTTTAACACCCCCCCATAATGTTTATTTGGAGAGAGTAGGAACATCTTTGAGCTGCAATAGATCTCTAAATTTCGTAGATTTTACGATAGACAATGCTTTTGTAAATATATCAGCAAGTTGATCTTCTGTTCCGCAAAATTGAAGCTCCACCTCTTGTCTTTCAATTAGATCTCGAACAAAATGATGATGCACTTCTATATGCTTGGACCTTGCATGATATACCGAATTTTTTGCTAGCTTGATAGTACTTTGATTATCACAAAATATTGTTGTTGGAGAGTCTTGTGGATGATGCAATTCTTCAAGTAACCTCCTAAGCCATAATGCTTCTTGAGATGCCTTTGATAAACCAATATATTCAGCTTCTGTAGATGAGAGTGACACTGTTGATTGCTTCTTGCTACTCCACGAAATCGGTCCCGATCCAAGATGGAAGATATATCTTGAAGTTGACTTTCTATCATCAATGTCACCTGCATAATCAGAATCTGTATATCCAACTAAAGTAGGTTCTCCTCCATATTTGTATTCAATGCCAAGCTGGTAAGTACCCTTAATATATCTTAATATTCTTTTAGCCGCTTTCCAGTGTTCAATGTGTGGATCTGCCATGTATCTCGATACAATACCAACTGCATATGCAATATTTGGTCTAGTTATAGTAAGATACAAAAGATTTCCAACAAGCTGCCTATATAATTTTCCATCCACTTTCTTTTGAGTAGAGTTAGCACCTAACTTTACTCCTATTTCACATGGTGTATTACATGGTTTACAATCACTCATATTGAATTTTTTAAGTACATCAAGAGCATATTTAGTTTGAGAGAGCATGATTCTTCCTTCTTCTTGCCATACTTGCATACCCAAAAAATAGTGCATTAGTCCTAAATCAGTTATTTCGAAAGCTTGTTTGAGTTGATTTTTAGTTATCTCAATATCATGTGCGTGATTTCCTGTAATAATCAAGTCATCCACATACAATACAATGATAACAACCTTATTATCACAATATTTTACATACACATCTGGATTAGCATTACTTCTTTTAAATCCAACTTCTAGGAAGTACTTATTAATTTTTGAGTACCATTCCCTTGGTGCTTGTTTGAGACCATAGAGTGATTTTCTTAATCTACACACCAAATTCTCTTCTCCATACTTAATAAATCCTGGTGGTTGTTGCATATAAATTTCTTCTTTTAAGTCACCATGCAAAAATGCACTTTTTACATCCATTTGAAAAATTTTCCAACCAAACTTTGCAGCTAAAGCAACTATTGTACGAATGGAAGTCATCTTAGCTACTGGAGCAAAGGTTTCAGTATAGTCTATACCTTCTTCTTGTGAGAAACCTTTAGCCACTAACCTTGCTTTGTATTTTTCAATAGCTCCATCTGATGTGAATTTGGTTCTATAGGTCCACTTGCAACCAACCACATTTTTGCCTTCTGGAAGTGTTGTTAGTTCCCATGTTCCATTCTTCATCAAAGAATTGTATTCTTCTTGCATAGCTGCTTCCCATTCTTCTTTTCCTTTTGCTTCTTCATATGTGTTTGGAGTGTCAACCTGCATCACCTTAGTCATAAGAGCATAGTTAGCAAATATATATCTAGGACCTTCTTGATAAATTTCTTTGATGCTTCTAAATTTCTTTGGATTTTCATTATCACTTTCTTGAGTCTCATCCCATGTAGTGGTTTGCACACCTTGACTTTGACTATTGGTAGAAGTAGAATTTTCTTCATCAATCAAAATTGGAAAGAAAGATAATGTTGGAGAATTATCATTCTTAACATCTTCATCAAACCATACATTTCTTTTAATATAGATTTCATTAGTTCTAGGATTGTATAACCTATATCCTTTCGATTCCTCACTATATCCAACCATTGTGCATTTCTCGCTTTTCCTTTCAAGTTTGCTCCTCCTTTCATCAGGAATGTGAGCATATGCTTTACAACCAAAAATTCTAAAATGAGATACTGTAGGCTTTCTTCCACTCCATGCCTCTTCTGGTGTTATGTTCAAAACTGCCTTAGTAGGTGTTCTATTCAAGATATATACGGCAGTATGAACTGCTTCAGCCCAAAATTTAGCTTCTAGATTTCTAGAATGAAGCATGCACCTAGCCATTTCTATTATAGTTCTATTTTTCTTTTCAGCAACACCATTTTGTTGGGGTGAATAAGAGACAGTTGATTCCTTTTTAATGCCATGTTCTTTACAAAAATCTAAAAGAGCTTTATTCATGTATTCAGTCCCTCTATCAGTTCTTAGTATCTTTAAGTACTTTCCACTTTGTTTTTCAGTCAAAGCTTTAAACTCTTTAAACTTTTGAAACACTTCATCTTTCTTTTGTAGAAAATACACCCAAATTCTTCTACTATAATCATCTATAAAAGTGAGGGCATAACTTGATCCTCCAATTGATGATGTTTTGAAAGGACCCATTACATCACTATGGACTAAATGTAGAGAAGTTTTTGCTCTCCATGATTTACCTTGAGGGAAACTTTCCACATGTTGTTTTCCCATTGCACATCCTTCACACACCTTAGGGCTTAATGATATCTTTGGCAGCCCATGCACCATTTGTAATTTCTCCATAAGCTTGAGACTTTGAAAATTGATGTGCCCCAAACACTCATGCCATAACCTGCTCATATCATCATATTGAGCAATAGCACACATATGTTTATCTCCACATTTAGAAGTAAATTCTTGAAATTTATATAATCCATTCTCCATTTTACCAATTGCAATGACTCTATAATTATCATTGACATCCTTGATTAAGCACTTATCATTGTAGAATTCTATTTTATGTCCTTGACTTGCAATTTGAGATACTGAAAGTAGATTTGTTTTTAATTCAGGGACTAATTTCACATTTTTGAACAAACCATTATCAATTTTGACATTACCAGTCCCTTTAACTTCTAAAGCACTATTATCCCCCAAATATATTTTTTCTATATTATTTTCACTTATTGATTCAAATTGATTCTCATTATGAGACATGTGTTGTGTAGCACCAGAATCAATAACCCAATCTTCTTTGAAAGTATTATTTTCTTTAAGTGCAACACAAAATGCATTTCTTTTAGAATCTCCTAATTTTTGATAATTATTTACTTTCTTTTCTACATCTCTTTTCTTCTTGAAACATTCATTTGCCTTATGACCCATTTTACCACAATAATGACATTTCCATTTACTTCTATTATGATCTATATATGAAATACTCTTATTTTCATTCTTCCAATTTCTTTCTTTAGATTCATTTTCTTGTGACTTCTTATAATATTGTTTTCCTTTCATTACAAATGCTTGAGATTCACCATCAAATGATTCTTTTTCTTTAACTTGTCTTTTCTCTTCTTGAACCAACTTAGCACACAATTCTTCTGATTTAATACTTTTTAATTTATCTGCAGTATCTAAACCCCTTATAAATGATTGATAAGATCCTGGAAGACTTTGTAATACAATTTGCACAAAATCTTTATCATCTATATCTTTTCCAAGAGAAGTGAGCTCATTTTTCTTTTCCTTTAACTTACTTAAATGTGAGACTATCTCTTGTGAGCTTGATAATTTCAAATTGTATAATTCAGTTGTGAGAGATAAGATCCATACATCACCTGAATTTTGATATAAATCTTTCAAAATCTCCCAAACTTTGACTCCACTTCTCTCATTACGAACTTCTGGAAAAACTTCTTCTGAAAGTGTAAGCTTGATTAGTGCTGCTGCCCTCTTGTCCCTTTTATCCCAATTATCTTGATCATTTCCTGGATTCGTAGGCCTTTGTTCACTACCAGTCACAATATCATAACAATTTTGAAGGGTTAGAGTGATTTCAACATGAGATACCCAATCATAATAATTTTTTCCATTTAATTTAACTGTAGGCAAAGTCACACCAAGTGATTCCATTGTTAAATTCTCTCCTCTTTTTTTTTTCGGATGAGAATGAAAGATATTTAAGAACTTGAACACCCAAGCTTGAAACTGAAAAAGTCTCACCAATTTGTTGAAGAAAAAAACTTTTCTTTTGCTGCAATATCCTTCCTTTGATGTAGTTTTTTTGTCCCAAACCAAATTGCTGTTCACTCCTTAGTTATAGCCTGCAAATGTAAAGATTCACACAAGAAAAACACATATATTCATTCCAAAAAGCATCATATATTCACAGCCCAAAGAACTGAAAATGCTCTGATACCATGATGAATTAAAAACAGCAGCACAAAGAATACAAAAAACAGAGCTTAAAAACAGAGCAGCAAAACTCAAACATATCAAAGAGCTATAAAGTTTCTTCATGTTATTACAGCTGAGAGGAATGCTCTATTTATAGAGCTCATACATATTTCTAGAGGGTTCTTGAGAAGCTTCAAGAAAGGAAGCACTCTAGAGATTTCTACATAATTTTAAATTCAAATTTTGCACAAAGAGAGAGGCTCCAAGAAGCAAGTAGAAAGTTCTGGACTGTGCATTAAATGCCCAGCTACTATAATAAACATTATTTTTAACAGAACGCCTTTGAACACGGTTCCAAAGCCGCCAGTACCTAATATCATCTCTTTGGAATAATTATTCGAAGCTCTTGCTAATTCTTTCGCAGAAAAAATGCGGAGGCTTTCTCTCCCCACTGTACAAGCCATGTACTCCTGCAATCGTTGAAAATACTTGGCCTCCACAAGTTTCAGTTGGCGTTTCCTTAGCCACCAAACCAAAAGGGATGCTGCTAAAGAGACGACCACAAATGAAGTGACAGATCCTGTGTGTTTTGTCAGATCAGATGTTGAAAGAAAATATGATTATCTTATATTTGTCAAAATAATACAGCTACTCGTAATCTATTAAACATGTCCTCACCTATGATGGCAGGAAAGACAAGGCTATTTGAGCTTGTGGAGATGCAGCCTGTCCCATTTGTATAGCCATCTCCCACATACCCTTTTGAACAAGAGCAATTGTAGGAACCTGCCAAATTATGGTATATTCCTCCTCTCTCCTCAACAACGCACTCATTCCTATGTCTACATTCGTCTATATCTGATCATTCATTATCGAATTTGTTAAAGAGCTTTCACGTTTGAAAGATAAATTGTTATAGAAGAGAAACTAACAACGGATTTAATTAATACCTGTGCAATCAGTGCCATTGGAATAACCGTTTCCTTGATATTCAGGGAGACATTTGCATACGTACCCACCTACTGAAGGCGAGTCAAGGCATTCTGCGTTGATGGAGCAAGAATAATCTGGGCTTGCTTTGACCGTGGCACAATCTTGTTCCCCAATACCCCAGTTGAGGCGGAGACCATAATAAGCCTTTAGGCCATTCCCCCAAAAGAGGTTTGTTTCATTGTCAACCACGGTGAAGGTGGAGGGATCCATTATTGTGGACAAGCCACAAGCAGCCGTAACACCGGAGCTACCATTGGGACTTACACCTGCCGTGAAATTAATCCACCCCCAGTTAACTGGGAGATTAATTTCACAACAACCATACTTACAGTATAGTTGTTCACTTAGAGAATCAATTGTTCCACATTTTGCCTCGTCGAAACCACTGATATAGTAGCCACCGATTGCTTGGCTGCCGATAACAACAAACCTATTCGAGCTGGAAAACGTGAAACTGCTGATATCTGTTCCAGATCCAGATAAAGTAAATAGGGTTCTATCAATAGTGTTTGAATCACACGAATAGGCCTTGATTAATGAAGAATTTATGACGAGGTGACCCACATAATCGATCTCCATAATCTTGAAATAATCGTAATCTTCAAGAGTACTATCGCTAAAAGTTTCATTTTGAACACAAGTAGAATTACATATAGAAGATCTAAAGAACAAAGCAGGCATCCCAGTATCTTCATCCTTGCGACATGTGATCTTAAAATCAGGGTGTCCACAATGAGGATTGCTGATCCAGAATGGGTAGCTCACATTCACCGAACCGCACTTTTCAGGAACACATTTCGCACCAGTAAAATCCACCAAAGTGGCACAAATTAGAAAGCGAACCAGAAGTCCCCAGTTTCTTTGGGTTTGTGCCAACATTTTTAACAGTAGTAAAACAGGCTAATTGGACTTGAAATCAATAACAATTAAAGGATACTAGCAAATGAAAGGGCGCAGGAAACAAATAGTAGCCTCCATGGTTGACTGGGCAACAGCAGAATAGTAGTTTCCTATAGTGGGCAGACGTAATTTCGTAGTGACAGTGGTAACACATGGTGGAGTTCGTGGTATTCATATTATTTTTTTATTCTTTGGATTATACGTAGAAGATGACGAGCCACCAGTGTGATGGTACTGGAATTTGGTGAACTATCTGTATAGAAATGGTAAACCTTTAAAATGTAAGTATTTGGTAAAGGTAAGCTGATCTTTGGCGTACGATTCCTTTATTGACTTGATTTTATAGTCAATAGTCACGACTCACGCGGATGTTTAGTTTTTCTCCAAAACAAAATGCAATAAATAATGTCAGTAGGCCCGAGACTTTTAATGTAGTCCGTCTGCTGAACGACATTTACGTCTCTTTCTTTGATTGAGAAAGACGAAGACTTTGCTTTCAAAATCGCTCCATTTAGAAAGTTTCTGCGTACTATGAGGCGATGTCTATGCCAGCATCAAAACGGCATTTTAAAACTGAATTTAAATTTCATATACATTGTATAATTGATTTTGATTTTATTTATTAAAAATGAAAAAGTTTCGTTTTGATGCCGGCATAGACACGGGCGTACTGCGAGGGCTGAGTCGATGAATGCAGCGCGTACTGTATAAATTGCCATTCTCATCAAAGTTGTAAAAATCTCTACTAAATCTGCACAAGATTTGATTGAAAAGGAAAGAAACAGAACTTTCACTTTCACAAAGAATATAAAAAGCAGAGCATTGATATCAAATAACTAATTCATTCGATATTCACTATTCCATCAAATTACATTGAGGAAAACTGCCGTGTCAACGGTTAAGAAAATGCAATTAGGAAGTAAGTAAACTTGAAACGCGACCACGGTTAAGTTTTATAAGAATTGAAAAATCACATTTATTTTGCAGATATGCATCCGTAAATTACGGATCACGCACAAAACTTGAGGTATAAGAACTATTGTTGAGTCAGACTAAAGTTAACACTAATTAAAGAGGTAAAAAAGAGAGATGAAAAGGGGAAAATAGAAAATCAACTGGGAGCAAAACCCCCTTCCAAAAGATTACTCTAGTGGCAGCTATTGTGTTTCAGCGTGCTTCACTCCAAACCGACCTTGCAGAAATTGGAACTTACATTTTCATGAAGATGTTGAAAATACATATATGGAGATTGAATATCCTACAAGTATGTTGGATTTGATTACCATACATGGAGAATGGACTCTGTAGACAAGTACATTTTGGATTTAATTTTCATACATGGAGAATGAAAATTTGTGGGTAATAGGAAGTGGGAAAAAAAATTGAACTATGAATATGTAAGAACTGTCAAATAATAAAAGAGTATTATTGGTCTTGCTCATTCAAATTTTGAACTCCATCATATAGTTTTAGATGAACCATTGGATATTTAGGATAGTCTAAACAAATGTAGAACCACTAACTGCATCAGCGAATACTATGATTGTAGGACCAAAAACCATCTACCCGATCCTCCTTGTTCGTTCAAGAAATCCTAAACCAACTACAACAATGGATCTCATGAGTGTAGAACCTAAAACCATCTAGACAACATGAGTGCTCCAACTCCCCATGCATAATGAGATATAATTCCTTTGAAATTCCACATATCCTCCAAGCGTGTTTGATGCCTCCTCTATTTCTATAAGCTTAGGGTCATTTCCATGTAATGAATCATCTCATAGTGAGATGCTAGCTTAGGACAATAGAAACATCAATACTTTCATTTCCTATAGTCTCTTATTAAGGTCAGTGCAAGAAGTTGGGTCTCACTTCTGGCCAAAAAGTGGAAGTGTTTTTTCTCTTTTTGAAATATTTTGTCAATTGATGCCAAAATTTGAGTCATTTAGAGATTAAATATAAAAAAAATTCAGAAATAAAAATTGTAGTGCCTGGGATCTTCATTCTGAATATGTAATTTATTTGTATACCCATATGATAGATTTATTCTTTTTTTGGTATGGATCTTTAAAAACCACTTTTTCAAAATGTCTGTTTCAGGACCATACCACACTCATGTACGAACACCATAATTTAACACAACTAAATGAATTTTTGCAAATCCTTTTAAATGAAGTTACCTGACAAACCAAAGATTGATAAAGAATATTTTTCTTGAGTTTTTTAATGAATTTTTTTTTAAAATTTTTAATTGACGATTAAGCTAATTTTTAAAAAGTCTCGTGCACGGATGCCATAATTTAATCAAATTTTTTTCTTTCTAATTTTTTAACTTTAAAAGAATTTTGCAAGGATTGATGTCATGTAAATTAATTTACAAAATATGAAAAATAAAAAAAAGTTATTAAAGTTTTAGTGACTGTCACTTTTTAACATTTAAGAGATGGTTTTGATTAATAAATAATGGAAAAATAGAAAATAAACTAATAACACTATAAAATTTACACTTTTAAAATCAGAACAGTAAGACCTATAATGGGTTTTTGTTTTATCAAAAAATTCAATGGGGTCGACCATATAAAAATTATGAAAATCCCTAAAATTGTTGATTAAATGCCTTAAAAAAAATGGTTCATAAAGGCATGGCTTGGTGGGACCAAGCCTATGCCATGCCTTTCCCCAAGGCAAAACCCCATGCAAAAGTTGCGCCCATTCCAAATTCTTGCCAATGTCACAAGAATCAGGCACTCAAATTGTAATTAAAAAATTTGGTGCTCAATTGCATGTTAACTGTTGTAAGAATAAGGTATTTGATTCTTTAAAAATTAGGTACCTTGATTTGTACGTTGCTACCTGATTTTTAAAGAATTGGATACCCAATTTTTAAACAGTTAGGTACCCGATTCTAATATACTGTTGGGCCCCAAAAACTACCCCACAAGATGACTTTCAATGATTGAAATGATTGAATAATAGTTTTGATCTGCAACAACTAATCATATCATAGTTATTGTATTTTTTTGCCTTCTTCTACAATTTGCAAGCTATTGATCCAAATTCAAAACTGGTGCAAAGATGGGATCAAAACAATGAAGAAAGAAGAAAACACAATTTCTAAAAGATGAGGAGATTGCAACAAATAAAGAGAATGACACACAATGTCAACGAGAGAGATGACAAAGAATTAAAGACTTGAACAATGTTTCAAAGGAGAAAGACATTGAGGATACCATGATGGATGAAGAGGCCGAATAAGAGAACCCAATACGAGGAGATTCAATGCACATTCTAGTCAAACATTCAATATAGGTGTGTCTCCAAACCCTCAAATTTTTTCTCATGATGAAATTGGTGATTTTTTAGAAGCAGGGTATGATTTAAATGATTTAGATTTTCTTCATGAGAATAAATTGTCAAATGATCATGCACAACAAATTCCAATGGAAATGCATGCCCCAAAAGAAATACCAAGAAAAATTGAAAATGAGATTCAAATGCCAAATAACAGTGAAAATGAAATGTCAATTGAAAATAAAAATTGCATGAATGTAGACATGGAAACACCAAGTACTAAACAAACATGTCAGAATGATAGTAAAGTGTTTGAATATAATTTTTATGTTCCTAATGATGTGCTAGATAATCTTGAGAGATTGGTTTCATGGAGACAAATTAGGACACATGCTAATAGATTATATAGACTTTTTTTATAATAAGAAATTTGGGTTTCAATGTCAATTGATGTTGCAACTAATTAAAATGTCTAAAATGTGAAAAGTAATGAGAAGGTTAGGAATGTATGCAAAATTCAAGAATAAAAATGAGTCTTTAAAACAAGTTATATCCACTATTGATGTGTCTTTGATGATATCGGAAAGAGAAGTTGCTCTAAAGATAAGAATGTAGTGCAACGAGCAATAAAAATAACTTTAGTTAACAAATTAACAACTGAAAAAAAAATGATTAGCAACATAATTGGATATCTTAATGTGAATTGTAAGATTTTAGAAAGAGCTGTAAAAAGAAGGGTTAACTTTGAATGTGGTCTAGCAAATATTTTGTGGACTTCTAGTGGTAGACTCTCGAGATGTGATATAAAACTTACTAGTGAAGTCAAAAGTTTGGTTGAAATTTTTTTGCATGATCATACAAGAGTATCACCTAATTCAAAAGATGTTTTTGGATTGAGAGTTGGGTCAAAAATACATGATCCACATCCTAAACACCTTTTGGACATGACTCAAACTGAATTGTTTAAAAAAATTGTAGATGATAAGGTATTAACTATTACCATTAGTCAAAGATCTTTTGAAAAGTGTAAACCATGGCATGTAAGGATTAACAAGGAAAGAATCACATGTTGTTGTAAAACTCATGTTCAATTTTGTTACCATTATGATGTATTTCGATCTATACTTGGTACCATGCATAGTAAAGAAATGTTGCAGGAATGTGGTATAAAAATACCACCTCAAACTATAAAAGATTTCATATTAAGTTTGTTTTGTAAGCCACCTAATGATCAATACTTTCTTTTTAATGCATGTCTTTTTGGTACATGTGACATGTGCAGCAATCTTTCTTTGTTAGATAAATGTTTGCATGAAAAGGCTTTGACTAATTTTGGACAACAATTAGTTAATGTAAAAAGATTCAAAACTATTGAATATCCATTGAAGGATGAGAAGATTGGAATAAGGTGTTATCTAGTTAAAGATAAAGTTAGTTGTCATGCATTTATAGATGATTTTAAGAGTGTGATTATACCAAAATATATTAAACACTCTCAATATGCTAGATGGCTTGATGAAATTTTTTGCATATGTAAGAATACATTTCCAATTGGTACTGTACTTTCAATTATTGATTTTGCATAGAACTACACACTTGCACTATAGGATGAGATACAACCACAATATTACAATGCAGTTCAAGTAACAATTTATATTCATAGAGTTTATAGGCATGCACCTGATAGTACAGATGAGGATCGAAAAATATTGAGAGAGCACCATTTCTATATGAATGATAATAAAATTCATTCATTTGAGTTTGTCCAATATTGTTTCAAGGTATTTTATGATAATTTAAAAGAGAGACAAATTCAAATGACAAAACATTGGATATGGTCAGATAATTGTACAGGACAATACAAGAATGCTGGAATGTTCTATTGGTTGAGTAGGACATAGACAAACTAATATCCAACATGTGTGGAGTTTTTTTAGGCTGGACATGGTAAAGGCGAACATGATGGTGCTAGTGCATGTGTGAAGAGAGCTCTTAGTAGAAAGCAATTAAAATTTGAGGAAAAATCTAAATTCAAAAATGCACATGAGATTGTCATATGGTGTAACAAATATTTATACACAGGATCAAGTAAGAAATCTACAATCAAAGATTTCTTCTACCTACTTCAAGAGAAGAATATCTTTTCAAGATATGACTATGATATAATTAGTGGGTCAGCTAAATGACATTCATTTAGGAGTTTAGATTCTAACACTTGGACTATATGGACTAGAGAGCTTGTTTATTTTTGTTAGTTTTGTCTTGTAGGTGAATGGGAAGAATGTGAGAATACAAAATGGGCTGAAGATTGACAACAAAAATAATTAACACCTACTAACACACATTTTCAAGATGATATAGTAAATGAAGGCCAAAATGTTACTTAAATCTTCTTTCCATTTTATCCATTATATGTTGAAAGTGATTGAGTCCTTGAACCATTATGAAACAAATTAGAAATGACCTTGATGGTGTGTGATAATAAAAATAAGCATTATATTTGATTTGAATCAATAATACAACCTCATTTATGTTATTTTGTTTATAAATGTCATCTTGACTCTAAGTGCAAAGTAGAAAACTTAATCCAACTAAAAAATAGACCATTATAAAATTCATTACCCTCTTACATTGTACATGCCTATCATATTCAATAAATCCTTTAACCCCTTCAATGCATTGTAAACTCAATATCCTTCACTATTATAACCCTCAAATCCTTTCAAAATACTAAGAAGTTCTCCAAATGTACTAGTAAATACACATCTTGAGAAAGAAATCTATTGAAAATAAGTTAAAAATAATGATAAAGAATCTTCAAGGTATAAAATCTTAGAGATATGGAAAACTAAATATTCTTTTTCAGTAAACATCAATAAATAAATTATTTTGATCTTTTAAATATACAACAAAAAAGCATCTACTTATGATATTGCGTAGGAAACCCAAATTATTAATACTTGCAAACACAATTATTACAACACATTTCACATCTCATGTCTTAACACCCCAAATATTTCCCTCAAATTTTGGTTTGGTTTTATGAAAAAACAAGTCAATGCAAATATTTGTTCACAACATTAAAAAAAGATACACATTTCACCAAACTATCATGCTCATGCATTGGTGGATTGTAATTTGCATATCTAAACTTAATTATTAATCAATATTTTCTTCACATGACCTTCTTTTAAAAATTTATTTACTCATTCCTGTGTTTTGTCTATGTATGTACCAATTTTTATAGAAGTCCCCTTGTAATGTTTGGAAGTGCCCCATTTATCATAATGATAATTCCATAGATGGCATGTGTCATTCTTGATGGTAATATTTTAACTACAAATTTTTAATAAAAAAATAATGGAACTAGAGAACCAAGAATGATTTATGGAACTAAAGAACCAATAGAGAGATTGCATAGGTCACAACCACAATCTCAAAATATTAAACTAAGTTTTTTCATTACACAAAACATGGAATTCATTTTTTCTTATAAAAAATAAAAATAGAGAGTGGTCAAAATCAACATGCATTATGTGACCAATACTTGATTGACTATTGAAAAAAAAAAAATTAAATATGTGGTACAAGAAAAAGCAATTACACAACTAGAAAAAATAAATGGCAATTTTATAGATGTAAACCAAAACTAATGCAACTTCTAGAATGTAATATGCCAACATGTGATTGGGAAAGTATTAATTCATATTAAGGAAGGCATCTTCAATGATGTTTCTTGTTTTCCTCAATTAATCAATAATCCTCTTTTGATCTATAGAAAGACTATGGAGCTCACACTTTATTCAACTATCATCATAGAATTGGAGAATGGAGATATTATTCCTACTAGCATGGTGTATCATACATCTCATTTATAATCCTTTGTAGAAATTTTCATGATGATAATGATTTTTCATATGTTCATCACACTTCTAGTGTTGATTTAGAAATTGAGAAACTTTAAAACTTTTTTCTACCTAAACATGGGTATACTCCCATGTGATCAAGTTTTTGAGCATTCCATTTCATCTCCATCTATAAATATGACACCTAATTTTATTCACCATGATTTATACATTTCTATAGTTATTGCCCCTTGTGATTCAATACAATGAGATATATATTATTTTCCTAATGCAATTTACTAAGATGAATACTTGACAGACATTGCAGGTTTAATTTTTGCCTCGTGCATTGAAAATCTAAGAGACATAATTGATGGTTTTCATCTTCTCTTTGATGGAGATGATCCTTCTCTAGTTATTGTGAGGGGATACTTGGAACCTCATTCTTCTTCTCTACATGATCATTCTTCATAGTTTGGTATGATTTTGGATAGTTTGGACTAGTATTCAAAGGAGGTTTCTATATCAATTAAAATGATATATTAAAGTTTTGGATATTTTTCTACATTTATCTTAGTTAGTTCCTAGTTTTTATTTTTAACTCTCACCTAGTTTACCCAATTTGGAGCATAGTTTCTTCATTGTTGACATGGGACACTTGAGTATATTTTACAAACTCCACACATCTTTCAATTCAACCATACATATTAGAGAGACATCAATTGTATATCTTTGGTGTTATTTTTGCTAGAAATTTATCAGGAAAGTAAGATGCTGAGAGGGGTTTGAATCAAGATTTCTAAAAATTTTACCTCTTCAATTCATGAATCACATTCAAACTTAATTCACCACACATCTCATCCTTAACCACCAATATTCAACATGTAATATCAAATCTAAAATCTAATAACATGAATGAAACAAAAAATTAGGCCATGACACAAGATTTGATAATGTAGAGACCCTCTGAGGTGAAGGTAAAACTGTGGTGGGGATGACACCCACAAAATCTTCACTACAACAATAATAAAGTGTGTCTATTAGGGCTACAAAATTTGATCACTTATGATGATCTACTTGTTGGAATATTTAGAATAATTGAGAGGGGAGTGGGGGGAGGGATTGAATCAATTGTCCAAGGTCCAAATGTACAAATAAAAATTTGCAGTACTTCAACATATACATGTGCATGCATTCATTAAATCATCCATTATCTCAAACTTTTGCATAGTGTTGTCCTAGGTCAAATTAAATTTGTAGTAGTGTAAACATGAAACATCACCAAATCATTCCCACAATTTGACACAAGGATTTAACATGGAAACCCAATTTGGAAAAAACCACCAGTAACATGCTACCAATTTTCACTCTTTTGAAGTGATCCCTATTAGGAACCAACCCTATTAAAGGTTACATTGCACACTATTAAATGTGAGCTTGTTAAAGGATTTGAATCAACATGTTAGGAGTGATGATGCAGGAGCATCCAAAGGTATAAGGGCAATCCTGTGTCACCCAAAAAAATTTACTTAGACTTAGTTTCTATTTCATGTGTTTTCATTTTTGGACACCCATTTGGGTCAAATAAAGGTTCCAACTCTCACAGTACAACTATCAGTGTGTTAGAAAATCTCGAAAAAATAGGAGCATGCAATTTGGCCATCATTTTGGTGACCTAGAAGGTGCGAATTGGCCAGATGAATGTAATTGTGATTTAGAGCATTCCAGAAAAAGAATCAGGTCAAAAGGCCCCACAGTTTGAAAGTTATTGCAGTTTTTTGAGTTTTGCAGACCTCCTAAGAATGCTTCAAAGTCAGGTTAGGGGCATTAAATGACCTTGAAAAGGGCCAAAAAATGGGGGATGAGCGAAGCTAGTCCATAGGGCTATAGAGCGCTTCGAGAGCTTTTCGAGAATGTAAACGGTTTGTCAATTGGAGCTACGGTTCAAAAGTTATGCCTCCCGAAAGTTCAGTTACCATTTCTGGATTCTTCTAGATTTGCACCGACTTCTAATGCAGCTTCTAGAACCTTCTATTTGGTCGGTGGATGCCTACTAGCACTTTCTAGAATGTACTCCTAGTCCTTAACCCTCCAGGGTCTATTTAAGGAGCTTTCTGGCATTGTAAAAGGCAGTTCAGAGTGGAGTTTGAGAGGAGGTACTGAAAGGATAAATTATCTCCAGATTTATGCTATTGTAAGCCCTTAGGGCATGTTTCGAAGTTTATTTTCCTGTACTGTTTGTACTAGCTTATTTTCTCAGTTAATATAATTTTCCCTTTCTGTTGTGTCCATTTTGTTCTTGGGTTGTGTCCCCATCAAGTGAGCCTTGTTAGAGGACTTTAGAACATTCCATTAGAATGTCACTTGGTTAAAGGATTTACTCATGACTATTAGGTCAATCTTAATCCAAAGGATTTAGTTAGACTGATACAGTTGTTAGAAAGTAACAATAGGACTTGATTTGGTAATAAACCAACTCACTTGCAGATTACAAATCTCACATTCAGTCCTCTATTTTGCTTGATATTCATCCTCTCCATCTCTAATAGCTTGTTCATCATTCAAGTCTTCACTCCTGATGCCTTCTTTCTTAGTATGCCAGTTGTAGATCCATTCCTTTATCCACCATATGAAGCAACACCTCCATACCCCTTGTCTTTCTTTGGTTCATATACTTGACAATTTTCTTCTGGCCATTTATCTCCTTATATAGAGAATTCCAATCTTTTGCTACTTAATCTCAATCGTCCATCTTAGGATTAGGTCAGATTCATTAAATCTTCCCATCTTTCCATTTTGTTCCCTCTACAAACTTCTCTTGTAATCCTCATTGAATTTTCCTTAAAATAGTTTATCTTAAATTTTGTGCCACTAGCTCATCATTCTTATCTTCAACACTCTTTGCACAACTAAAGAAATCAACTGTGTCAGCTCAAATTCTTGAAATCTTCAATCAAACTCATCTTACTATCACTTGACAATTATATACTATTTGCTTGGCACACTATATCTTTCTACTCGACACATACTATATTTTACCAGTGCTCGATAGTTACTGAACTTCCTTCACTTGATACTTATTAAGATATACTTTTCTTGTCACATACAAACTTTTTACTCAACTTGAACTAAATTTGCTCAGCTTCAACTATTTGCTTAGTTAGGCTTGGTAGACACATTTCTTTACTTAGTCTTCTTCTTATCTTTTCTTGCATGTCCTCCTATTGCAACTTTAAGTAAATAAACAATACACTATATTATCAATGTCTTTCTTGGTCTTAGTGCTCCTTTTATACACAATATAACTCAATCTTTCTCTAGGTACTCTTGTTATCCTTTCTTTTCAAATGCTCTTCATCAATCAACCAAATGATAGCTTTCAAACCAAATTAGTAATTGTCTCACCATCAAGTATCAGGGTTGACATTAGTGAAAAAATAATGATTTTTCCATGATAGGTTTCATCAATCTCTCCTAATATCTACACTTTAACAATCTTGTTTCTCAACACTACCCTATGAGGGGTCTTCTCTACGAAGATCTTACAAGACTATTAAGTGTACCTTGATTAAAGGATTTTTACATCTCAATAAAGTGAGTGCTCTATTAGGATATTTATAATAGGCTTGTTAGGACCACTTTGTTAAGAGATTCACCTGATACACTGGTTAGAATGTAATTAGTACCATGATCCTTCTTTAAGTTAATAAAAATGTAATGCAGAATAAAATTAAGGATGTTTTACAAGAGAGTAAGTTATTTTGGAAGAATATTTTTGGATTGATGCCTACAATAGTAGTAGAAGAAAATGAAGATGAAAGAGTTGAACTCGATAATACAAAAGATATCTTCTTTAATGCTAAGTAGCTTGTGAAAAATGTACAACAAATGGCACAAGAAATTGTGAAGCCAACTAAGACTATTATCATTAAAGGTGAGTAACCAAAAGATATAGTAACAAATATGATTACTTTTGAAGATATTTTGGTAAAGATTAGGAAGATCCAGCAAGAGATAGAACAAGCTTCAAAATCCATCATAGATATATTCATTGAGATTAATCTTGTAATTGTGCAAATAAAAGAATATCCTTCAAGTACAAAAAAATATCAGACTCAATAGGTAACCATTTCAATTCTTACAAAATCCATAGTTACTATTGATTCTAGTGTCCAAGTCTCTCAAGAGGGTAAAAGTGATGTTTCTATTACCAAGCAACGAACTAAGTTGACACGTGAGGAGGAAAGTCAAGAAGTGGAAACAAATGAGGAATAGAATCAAAAGGATATAGTACAACAATATACTATAGGTAGTAAGAGGCCACATTCCTTAGGACCTCTAAGCAAGGGAGAAAAGGAGATAGGGATATTGTGTTTAATTGGTGAACTTATAACAACAACTATCATAGATCAATCATGTAGAGAAACACCAAAAAAAATCATAGAAAAGATAGGGGGAGTAGAGAAACAAAGTGATGTGATAAAAGGATCACAAATTGTGAATTTGGTAGTTCAATCCAAAGGTTTGCAACTAACATTGACAAGCTCTAGTACCCCAGATTCAAAAGTTAAAACATTGAAGAAAAAGGTCAAACACTCACACCAGAGAATCAAAGGTAAATTAGTTACCTTAGATGAGAATATTGTCATACCTAAGTGGGATAAGTCCACTCAAACAGAGGAGATGATGATAAATTTTAGTGAATTTTTTGCAAGAAAGGCTAAGCAAGCGAGCTCACAAGGGAGCATCGAAAGAAATAATTTTTGTTTAAAATAAAAGATATCGTTTTGGGTACAATTGCTATTAATGATTTAGATGAAGAAGAACCCATTCTTGATCAATTGGTACATATTGTAGATAAAATAAATGAGTTAGATATTGATGTTCAACATAAGTTGATGGAGAAAGGTGAGAAGAGATATGATAATAAAGTGATGGAGAAAGTGTTAGACGAGATAGCTATAAATGTGGTTGAGCTATTCACCAAAGCTACTAATGCCAATAAGACAAAATTTGACATTAATTTATTATTTGAAAAACTTTTTTATGTATGAGCATTTACAAATGAGGTAAAAGAATAAATAGATAATTTTGACACATAAATGCAGAAGAGTGCATGTACCTTGACCTTTGATGTTAGTACCAATTCTATTAATTTCTTTGAGCTTAGATTTTTATAGACCAAGTAGTTTAAAATGTTACATATAGAGGGAAACATATGGGCCAAGCTACTAACAATAAAATATTTTCTGACTCTTCATTTGGAAGTCATGCAAAAGCACATTAAGATTATTAAAGATTTAATTCAATGCAATCATAAATTATATATTGGAGATAATATGGTTCATCTTGTAGCCATAATGGATATTTAGATTCTCAATCTTGATGAATTGAAGAAGCATTGGGAGAACACAATGGATATGATTCTTAACTCCCACAAACCATTCTGGGAGAAGTATATGTAATATCCAGACTCCGGCTACACATTAGACCAACTGTGAAAAAAAATAGGGGTTATTAGTTTATATGCATGATCAAAGGTATGATGATGTAAATTTTTTTATAGGTGTCATGCAATGTTTATAAGTTTTTAGATTTTATTGTTGTATATATTAGTTTTGAAGTCATAAGAAGTTACAACTATGAAAAGATTTATGGATTATAGTCTAAGGGGGAGTACTTTTTGTATTGGTATGTAATGTTTGATAATAAAAAAGCGTTTTTGCAACTAATATCAAAGGGGGAGATTGTTGATCCATAATATGTTATCTATTAGTGTCAAACACTTAGTTAAATATTTGGCCAAGTTGGTTGGTCAGCACTGTGATCGAGCCATCCTATATAGGAAGAGCCTTGTAATTAGTCTTGAATAAATTTCACGTATGCAGTAGTAACTAGCGAGCAAGTCTAAGGTTGTTGAGTACTCCAATGCATGCCGAGTCATCTAGAAGATAGTTCATGTTGAGCATATACATGATGAGTTAGATAGTATGAGCCAAGCAAGTGAAGGCCACATGTTAGCATGTAGAATAGTTATGACTAAGCATTAGAATGTTCAAGTGGTGAGTAAATCAATTTTGATATAATTTCTTAGAATGGCACAAACACCAAGAAAAACCATTTTTTCTAATCTAGAGATGTATATTATTATTTCAAGATTCAATTACAGAGGTGATCATGCATTATGTTGTGGATCATTAATCCCTATGAAAGGTGATCAACTAGTCAGAAAAATGGAAGGACTAAGTGGTAAAAGAGAGATATCTAGATCATTGATTTTGATATGGAAACTTCTCTAGATGGTTATAAAAAGAGGAACCAAACCCTAATTTAAAGTGTGTGTGAGAGAGGTTACAATTTTGGATACTATAGGAAATGTGTAAAGGGAAGCTAGAACAACAACTGAGAAGAGTAGTGAATGGAAGAATATAGATATATCAAAGTAGAGAATAGATCAAAGATTGTAAAGTGGACACCCATTATCAACATTTGAAGTACAAACTGAAGGATTGGATAATGATATATTCTAGCAAGTATTTCAAGGTAAATCTCTTAATAGACCTTTGTAAATCACTTAACAGAGTTCTTATTTAGTTGTAAGTTTTAAATCCTTTAATAAAGGTAGACTATATAAGTCTTGTAAGCTCTTAACATGGAAGACCACTCATAGGGAAAATCATCATAAGTGATCAAATTTGTATCCTTAACAGGGACACTTTAATGCTGCAATAGTGAAGATTTGTGGGTGACATCCTCACCCTAGATTTACCTTAAATACCTTGGAGGTTTTTGGGTAACCAAAAACTTTGTGTTATGTATTGATCATTTTCATACATGTTTCATGGATCTCATTAGTTTTTATAGCCAATACATCATATAAGTAAATGTTTATGTGATTTACATGATATTGTTGATATAGGGATTTGTGGTGAAGTTATCAGATCAAATATTTTTTAGAAAAGGTAAAAGGTTTCACTATGACATTTGGGGTCAAATTGCAACAATGGTAATCTGTGGTGATTTTTATGTTTTTTTTGCAATTGTCCCCAACGCCATCACAATACCAATGTAGGCATCATAATTGTGACACCTATGTAAGTATAAACAAAAAAAAGAAAAAATGACATAAATCATTCCCCATTTCTTTTGATTGTAGAGAGCTACATGTGAAAGAAGGTGGAGAGCTTCGAATGAGGGTGGAGAGATTTGAATGTTGTCATGCCCTTGTGCTTGGTGCATTTCATTCCTATTATTTATATCTCTACATTTTGTTGTTGTGTGTTTGCGTTGAAATTTGGTTACCATGCCCTTGTGATCTCTATGTTTTATTGTCATGTCGTTGCTCAGTGATTTGGTTGTCATGCCCTTGTCATCTCTACATTTGATTGCCATGCCCTTGCTCTGTGATTTTGGTGTCATGCCTTTGCTTTATGATTTTGTTTCTATGTTGTGCCCTTGCTCTACAATTTCCTTACCATGCCCTAGCTCTACAATTTTCTTCAAGGTTATATAAATGTTGGTTTCTTTTCCTTCTAAATAGGTATCTCTTTATATCTCCTTCTAAACATGTATATTTAGAGATATTTTTAAGGTGCTTATTACATCTTACCACAAAAAAAAAAAAATCAATCCAGCTATAGACATATTCCTTAATCCAAATAAAAATAAAATAAAGCTCACTCAACCTGTGCTAGGTGACTTACCTCAAGATCCTCCACAAAAATAATGCATACCAAGAAAAATGGGCAGAGTTTGCAAGAAATTTTACAAAAAAACATATCATAGAAGATATTTTTAGAAAAAAACTAGCCATAATGAGTTAAATGGATCTAGTTGTTGATTAGTTGGGTCGATTGAAAATTCTTGTAGAACTGCCATCATATTAGGTAGAATAAAATGAACAATTATATGTTCGTAGCTAGTAGGATCAAATACAATTTTCTAAGGTGTTAAAATTATATATGCAAGGTATTGAAGGATAACTTTAGTGAAGAGTTGAGTGTAAGGATTTGAAGAAGAAAGTTTTATTTCTGTGTAAATGTCATAATCACGAGGCTCATCCCCTTGTAGAAGCCTTTACCATAATTACATTACCTCTAAACCATGAAAATGATGTTGAAGTAGTTCCCAACCTTGAAACACTCTTATAAGCATTTGATACTTGGGATCATCACAGGGAGACTGTGCCAATGCTTGAAACACTCTTATAAGAATTTAATATTTGGATTATAAATTCTCAAAGACACTTGCAAGTGATTCCAATGTCATAGCTTACCTACTGCAACACTTTCCTGGGTTCTATCCAGTGGCTCCCATAATATCCTCTATGTTGTCTAGATATTATTTTTCTTATGCAATCTCTTTCTGAAGCCATTCCTCCTCCTTCTCTTTCTAAAGACACTTCTTCTCCTTCGCTCTCATGCCTTCAATTTTGAATATCAAACTTTTAAATATCTACCTCTACCTTATCTAAAATCAACTTCACATTGTGTTGTAACTCTGGCATAGGTGTATGATCATAAATAGCTTTCATTTTAGCATTCAAGTTTTCAAGATTGGTCAACACCCTCACCTAAAAACCTCTCATATCAAGCACCATGTTCTTGCTCTTAAGCTAACAATTCTTTAGTTGCATTTTCTTGTAAAACATCATTTTTTTTGAAAAATTGTAAACTCTTAGAAAGTGCATTATTATTTTCATGTATGTATGTATATACAATAATGAATATTAATATTGTTTTTATGTATGTCAAAATAATAACTAACATTACCATTGGATCATATAATAATGAAGTAATCAACCTAGTTAATCAACAACTACACCAATTTAGCCACTGCTTCTAATGTCATAGTACCTTCAAATATATTTTCTTGTAAAACATTAATTTTGTTGAACAATTGTAAACTCCAAGAAAGTGCATTGTTGTTTTCATGTATGTATGTATATATGTATGTATGTATGTATAAGTATGTATTTATGTATGCATGCATGTACACAGAGAGATCTTGTGGGTTGTGGATTATGGATTATAAAAAGAAAAGAAAAGAAAACATGACATTGATCATTCCCCATTTGTTTTGATTGATTGTGGAGAGCTACACATGAAAGAGGTTGGAAAGCTCCAAATGAGGGTGGAGACCTCTGAACGTTGGTGGATATCAGTGGAGATCTAGAATTTTGTTGTCATTCCCTTGTAATATCTGTGCCTTTGCTCTATGATTTTGAGAAGAGGTACCTATGTAAATTGTTCTTTTTGTTTGTTCTAAACATGTCTCTCTTGTTCATATATAGTAGCTTTGGTCATATTCAAGGATAGCTGATTATGATGATTGTATGCATGTGTATGTATGTATACAAATTAGTTCACTATGTGAACTACTTTACATGCATACATACACACTTTCATATTGCTTGTGCTAAATTAAATTAATCATTGATGTCTTGAATTCACACAAGCAATTATCCTTGCATTCAATAAAATTTATTCATACCAAACTAAGTATGCAAAAACATGTACTTACAGATTATATTATCTCTTGGTGATTGAGTAAAGATCTTGTGCATAATATTGTCTAGGCAATTATTGGATGCATTCACATTAAGTCATAATAGGACCAAGTAGATGATCCATTTATGTTACTTCATACTTGTTTTATTGAACATTTTGTTTAACATAATAAGTAATAATATAATTATATAGTTGACACAGTACAGGGCAGGAGAATCCCCAACGGAGATGTCCTAGCCACCAACAAATAACCACACAATGCAAGATCTGATACCAAATTACAATAATTTATTCATAGAAATAATTGATTACATGAAATGTGCTAGGTTGTAAGGCCTTCTTAGTTATGACCAAATACAAAGCAAGTAATAGTTCTGCAAGACCCCTCAAGATCCAATTCAAACCCTAGGTAGTCTAGATCCATACTCTGGTAGAAACCTCCAAGGAAGATCTCAACTTTTCCTCGCAAGTGCACCAAAATATCTCCTTGTTTCCCAAGCCTCATCTACTAGCTCTCTTCAAAATTCACTCCTCTACCACCTCCTCTTCTCCAAGATGGATGAATAATCACAATCCTACTGTAAACTACCTCACATTCAACACTCTATCCACAGACTTAGGAAAAATTCTCTGTCCAGCTACTCTCCACACTCACTTCTCCTTTGAATGAAAAATAAATTATCAATAAATGAATAAAAGACTCCACAAGACCCCCTACTTATACCAATCTAAGCCACAAGTCAGCCTAGAATGCTAAAAATCTAATGTTAAATACTTGAAGAGCCACAAGTCGGCCTCCAACAACAATTAAATATCCAAAATTGATATCCAACAAAAATCATGATATCTCCTAGCCCTGATTGAATTAGAACTTTTTCTTCAAACCAAAGGTAGTAATTTATGTCCTCTACAGCCCCTTAAGCTCACTAAGGCTAATTCATTAAGGATATCTTTGGATTCATCTAGGAATTCTTGCACAAAAATAATCGCACAAACTACTAGAAGTTGATACTCCTGGATAATTGCTTTCCCAATCTATAATGAATTAGGACTTGCAACCTTAATAAAAGATATTGCTCTAGGACCTCTTCAATCCATGCAATTCATAGCCTCCAAGTCAAATTGAAAAATTAGTTACATAGCTCACAATAGAAACCCAAAAACCAAAAAGCATAGTTCTAGTAGCAAGGTAAAATGATTGAAACTTCAACTCAATCCATCCAATCTCTATGAAATCATGAGGAAAGGTTCCCCAATGTGTCTCCAACACATGCCTAACCATGAAAAACATAACTCCACCAAAATCTAAGCTTGATTCTCATGTATCAGGTTCCCCATGTAAAAATAAAACTATGTCCCATCTTTGATGTCCAAAGAAAGATCTATAACCAGCTTCATATTTACTTAAGGCTTCCACTTCATCAAAGTCAATAGAAAAAATTTGAAAATCAACCATCTATGCTTCATCCACTAAAACATCATAATCAAATACATATCAGCAGCCCAATTAGCATGCTCGCACCTAAGAAAAAATTAAACATAATGGTTCATCAGCAAATTCTTATCCATAGCAACAACTAGTGAATCCACACCAGCAAGAACAAACTTCACATCAGTAGAAATATGTAGATCTCCATCAACTCATTCCAAACTCATAACACTAGAAATCTCATTGCTCACAACAAGATTCTCTACAACATACAACTGATTACCGACAACAACTAGATCATCCATGACTAAGTACTCTTTAATTTCCATGTCAGACCTAGCCAACCAATCATGAAAATCAACCTCTGTCCCAACATCAACAAGGATAAGAATATCTTCAGCAACAACCTTAAGTTTCTCTATAGGTTCTGTATCAAACTCCAAAAACTGATCAATAAAACCAACCTCTTCCACCTTTACCTTGCTATGTGATTTTCTCTTACAAATAGATCTTTTAACCAACCAAACAACTCTCTTCTAGATCAATAGACTCCAACTCCACAAACATCTATGAAATGCCTTCCTCATCCTATCTTTAACTCAATTAGTCAAACTAGTTTCAAATTGAGCAACCTCCTTCTTAGCTCAATCCACCAAACTAGCTTCAAACTGATTAGACATCTTGGAAAAATTCCTTTCCACCACATAACAAAGATTTAAAATCATCTCATGGTCCAATCCTCTTGGATCCATCTCTCAAGATCTTTGTAAACCATCTACAACAAATCCTTTCCATGCTCCTTGTGACAACCTCAAATTTTTCGCAAGTCAGATCAAAACTTGCCACCTCACATGAACAATTAGGAACCACATTAGAAGTCCAGGACCATGGATCTATAATCGACAATCTCTCTATGATCATGCCTCAACAAGATTAGTCTTCCATCTTCGCATCCATCAATCCATCTACAAGCCCTTTGTAATTGCAAGTCAGAACCATGATGTGCCACCTCAAAATCAAGAGATCTAGGACTCCAAAAAGAAAATCCATCAACATATCATGATCAACTCAGATCCACTTCTCTAACCCAAGTCCTGGTGCTAACTGTCATAACTTTGGCAATCTATCTATAATCTTAGGAACAACCTTTGCTCTAATAAAATTCACCCAACCAGGGTCCTAGTATAAACTACCTCACACTTCGGCAATCTTCTTGTACACTCAAGAACAACTAAGCTTTGATACCATGTGATATAGTGTAGGGTAGGAGAATCCCCAATGGAGATGTCCTAGCCCCCAAAAAAAACCACAAAATGGAAACAAAATAAAAATTAAAGATCTAATACCAAATTACAATAATTTATTCATAGAAATAATTGATTACATGCAATGTGCTAGGCTATGAGGCCTTCCTGGTTATAGCCAAATATAAAGCAAGTTATAGTTCTACAAGATCCCTCAAGATCCAATCCAAACCCTAGCTAGTCCATATCCACACTCTGGTAGAAACCTCCAAGGAAGATCTCAACTTGTGCTCACAAGCCCACCAAGCAATCTCCTTGTTTCCCAAGCCTCAACTATTATCTCTCTTCAACATTCACTCCTCTGCCACTTCCTCTTCTCCAAGATGGATGTATAATCACAATCCTGCTGTAAACTACCTCACATTCAACACTCTGTCCATAGACTAAGGAAAAACTTGCTCTCCAATACTCTCCACACTCACTCCTCCAAATGAAAAAAAAATTTATGAATGAATGAATAAAAGACTCCACAAGTCCCCCTACTTATACCAATCTAATCCACAAGTCAGCCTAGAATGCTAAAAACCTAACATTAAATACTTGAAGAGCCACAAGTTAGCCTTCAACAACAATTAAATATCCAAAATTGATAAACAAGAAAAATCATGATATCTCCTAGCCCCGATTGAATTAGAAATTTTTCTTCAAATTGAAGGTATTACATTAGGTCCTCTAAAACCCTTTAAGCTCACTAAGGCTTATTCATTAAGGATATATTTGGATTTGTTGGTGTAAAAAAGTATTTAATATTTACACCTACTTACATTTGCTTAGGTTAATGCATATTTTTATTATTTATTAATTAGTCACCTACGAGTATGTGCGCTCTTGTGGGTTGTCATGTTGACATCATAGGGGTCTGCACCTCTTTTAAGCACATGTTGTCTACAACACAGGAATCTTCTACACATATATGACACCTCATTATTCTTATCCATTCATCTAGAATGTAGGATAAAGGGCTTAGTTGTCAATACTTATCTTATCTCCTGGTTGTTTCTAAAGACATTCTAGGTGCTTCCTAAGAGGCCTTTATATATGGGCACTCCTAGTGTGTTTGTACATACTGAATAGAGCAATGTATCTAGACATACTTTGATTAATAGATCATATCTATTTTTGGTCTACAGTTGTGCTTGTGTTGATTTCTATGGTCTTGTGTGAATTTTTCTCTAAGGAAGATTCTTACATGGTATCAGAGCTCTTGGAGAATTCCTCTTCACAAAGCCATTCAAGACCATTAGCTTGCTTCATCACCATAGCTTGACTCTGGAGCATCATAGAAATTGGAAGTATCCAACATTAGATCTAACCTCACCATTGCATCCAAAATGCTAATTGGGTGAAAATCGGCTATAAAGTTGCCTATCTTTGGCGAAAGTCGATTGTGAGGAAATCTTTTTTGAAAACTGATACCCAAAGGACCAATTTGCAATTGTGTTATGATCATTTTAGATCTATATATTTAATTTTTAGATCTATATTTTTCATCTAAATCTCTGCTATTTTTTCTAATCTACATTATTTTTTGAAATTTTTTGGCCATCGAGCCATAGGAGAGATTTTTTTTAGGTGAAAATTGGTACTTGCTGGTGTAAATCATATATTTGGATCACATTTAGAACATCAAAAAACCCCCAAATCAAATTTGTTTCATCGAAATTGGACATTTGAGGCAAAATCTAGAGCAATCTGATTTTTGGAGGCACGGTCACAATTCAGGAAAAATAACACCAGTAGCGATTGTCAAACAGTGATATCTTCCTCATACGGACTCCTTTTTGCGAATAATGTTTTTTTGTTTTAGGGTAGAATCTTGTGATCTACACATTGGTATAGGTGGTTTAAGATCTCTGTTCCTGAATTTTTCTACAAGTCACAAATTCCAATTTTTGCCACTTCAAATGCTTGGTACAGGCTCATTTGGACACATAACTAGGTTTCATTTTTTTTGAAAGTTCATTTTTTTTTCTCTACTTTCCATATCTGCAATTATATTATAAGTTCTATGGATAGAAATATTGCTTTCAGAAATAGGCTCTAAATTGGCAAGTGATTATCAAGTGCCTAAATCATACAATAGGGGTGGGGGGGCGTGTTCTTTGATTTTTTACAGGTTTCATTGATTGATCCATCATGGAAGAGATAGATTTGATTTACTTGAACCCATACAACTATCAAAAATGGAGTCAACTTGTTATCAGATATCTCAATCAGCACAATGCACTACCCTATGTGCTAGATCTTGAGTATCATCCAAACCAGAATGTCATCATTTGGCGTACTCTCTTTATCTTTATGGAGTATGAAATTCTAGAAGAAATGGAAGACATTAAGTCATCTGATCCATATGTTTATTAGATGTTTCTTTGGAAGCACTATGGAGATCCACATATTCCTTCATTCCCAAAGGAACTTATACCTCTAGTTGTAGCTGACTTCTCTCCAAATGAGATCACACCTCTAGCTCCTACTGATCCTATTCCATCCATAGATGCTTCGGATTCAGTATAGCAGGACCACTTATGTCTTCCTACACTACCTTCATGTGAAGATTTCCTTTCAAACATTGTGCAGTTGTTCATGGAGTCTCACATTGAAGATGTGGGAGACATTCTTGATGAAAATCGTCTTCTTTTTGAGGCAGATAATTCATCTTTTGTTGCAGTGACATATTCATGTACTTCAACACTATAGGGTACACATGGTCTTCTAGGTAATGATTTCTTGCCAGACATTGTAGCTCTATTCTTGGATTCACACACAATAGACATGGGAGACTTTCATGATGAGCTATCGCTTCTCTTTGCTAAGGACAATCCTTCTACAGTTGTTGCAAGGGCCCACTCTGACCCTCAAGTCTATGCTCCACATGATCAATCCTTCTAGGTTGGCATGATTATGGATTCTTCTTTACAACATCTACAAGAGGTATCCTTCTGTCATGCCCAAACTAAGAGGGCAAAAAACACACACCACTTTTTTTTTTCTTTTTTAAAAATAACTAATAATTAAACATGCTCTAAGTTTGATATGATTGAGGTAGAAGTTTTAGTATAGGTTCTCTACATTACGTCTTAAGATTATAACATGAAAACGATCACATCGTTAAGATTTTGAAAACTTTGTTACAAGATTGATATCGATAACCTATGATATTACATTAATTTGCAATGATATGCAATCAAAATTACTTACATAACAATGTACTTGAGTTCGGAATTAAAATTACTTGCTTTAATGAATCAATCAAACCTCCATTAAAACTTACTTAAATAGCCAATTAATCGATAAATTTAAACTATTCCATGGTTAAGGCAGTTAGAGTTTATTTAAATTAAAACTAATTAAATTAGTATTATAAAATTAAGCATAGCTAACTAACTAAAATTATTAACAATTACCACAAACGTCCTTAATCAAAACATGAAATGACCCTAAACTTTATTAAATCAACTGACTATACTTAAGTCAATTTAAAGTTTTAACTATATTACAACTAATATTAAACTAACTTTAACCAAATATTTTAAAGTGATACAACTATTCTACAAGATCTATTACTAATTTTAATGCAAACTTTACAACATTTTAATAACATACTAACATTCTTAAATTACTTTTAAAATTAACTAATTAAAAGTAACTACAAATTAATTAATAACATAAGTAACTAAAAAAAAAACATAATATATACTACTAAATACAACTTAGTTACATTTTAAACTAACTCACTAACTTAAATTAAAACTAAATTAATTTAGAAATTAAACAAACCTATGACTATTGACTAAAACTAATAACAAAGCAGAAACTAACCAACATTATTAATAATTAGTAAAGAAAAATAACTACACATAAACTAAACTTAAAAAAAAACAACTAACACTAACTACTACTTACTTCCTAACCCATCCTACACTAACCCTATGCCCCACTTGGGCAAGTGCTTCCCAAGGAGTGCTTCCCAAGTGCTATCCTTGGGACAGTGCTCTACCCAAGGGAGGCATGACAGACTCCCCCACCCTCCCTCAACTCAAGCGCTTTAATTGGATAGAAAGTGGACGGATGCAGGAGGAATTTCTTGCAAAATTTTGTATATATATTTTTTTTTAACTCAAAACTTTAATGCCTTCCCTCAAATCTGAGTGCCCAATTTGGAGGAAGATAATGATGGGACAAGGATGACATCATCACCTATGATGACAGTTTGACTTGCACAAAGCATTCATTGGATAAAGTTTTATAGGTAGGAAAAAACAAATAGATATTTAAGTTATTAGTGTAATGCTTATTTAGTTAATCATAATCCTTTTTTTTCTATTATAAATTTTGAAAATTTAATTTGAAACAAGGGATCCAAAGGGGAATATTCTCTGTTCAATCAAGAGAGTAAATTATTTCCCCATACAATTTCCAGCATCCTGTAAGTGGATATTTGATAATTTGTCTTCTCTTTCTCTCTTGAAACTCATTGTATATTTCTTTGCAACTATATTATAGCAATAGGTGTATACATTCTCTTATGAATTTCAAATTTATTATTTCCATGAACCTCAAATGGCCATGCATTTCAATGGAACCACATTTCATGAAATAACCATCTACATATTCATTTAACTATCTAATAAAACTGATGGATCAACATTGGAACAACAAAATGACTAAACTAGTCTTAAGGAAATTGAGAAAATAAGAGATCAAAATGATAATGCTCCATTCCTTTTTGAAGTGAGTATCAAAATACACAAAGTTATTTCTCTATCATGTTTCAATTTTAGCTTGGATCTCTTGACGTAATTCTTTCCTTCATGTTCTTGCAAATTCACTTTCAACACAACCTTACATAAACTAAATCATTTCAAACTTGATAAAGACACCATACATTTACATGGATTAGCAACATCCCTCTCTACAGTCCATATGAATAGAGGCATCACCACACATCACAATTTGAATCTTGTATAATTGAACATCATTGTTGCATCTTATCTTTGATACACATTCATATGACAACATAGAATACGAAAAATTTAAGAGAAGTAAATTTACTCAATCACTTATTTTATTATCAACCTGATTCAAGGCTCAGCCAGGAAAGAATCAGGAAGAAAACCCGGCTTCGTTGCCATATATAATAGGGTTTAAAAAATACAATTTACAATAGGATCTCAATCCCAATTTTCAATAATTTTATCAAATTTTCTTCATGATCATAATCAAGGAGTTTGTAATGTCTTCTGAATCTCATTTCAAGAACCATGGAGGAAACCAATAACTGATTGGGTGACAACCAAGCAGAACCAAAAGAACATCAAGCATGCATAATCATACATGGTTTACACAATAAGATTCACAATGAATCAAGACTAGGGAGAGGTGGATTCTTCCAACTGGAGAAGTCAAGCACAACACCAATTTAGATGCCCAATCGAGGCCAATAACCAAGAACTTTCGTTCTTCCATTTAAACTTGCCATACTCATACCAGGTTTGTGCTGACGGGTAGGGGTCCATAACACCCTACCCTTTATCCCTCTTCTCATCCTGAGAAGAGACTCTACACAGGTTGGAGTCCAACTAAACAGACCTCTCCCAAAATTGGTCACTTCTGCCCTCTCCTAGGGTGAGTAATACCAAAACACCCATGCAAGGAAACTCAAAATTGCAAACATAAACAAGAAAGGAAAACAACCAAAATAACAAGGTTTACAAATCTTCCCAACATACCCACAACCATACAACAGTAAAACAACAACAAGGTAACAAGAACATGAAACAAAACATAAAAATTGAATAAGGGAGATGGGAGTTTCCTACCTTCACAAAGAGGTAATGGAAATGAACCAATTTGAGTAGAGTATCCCTCCTTCCTTCAAGCTTCAAGAAATCTTCTCTAAATGTAGAGATTGGGTAACAAAACCACTAGACCAAGGAAGGCCTCTAAATAAGCCTCCAACTCAACCACCCAAAAAGGAGCAATAACTATTTCCACCCACTAGCCACACTAGAAACTCCTAACTCAACCTAGACCATGGTTAAACCCTAAGAGGAGGTGGGGTAAGACAACTCATGACAACCGCTTGCAATTTTCGCACAAAGGCAAAAAGGGACTTTTTGAGTGCCCTCAAAAGTCAAAGCTAGGGGCTTAGGGGTTGGAAAAGACCCCTAACCCATACCCATACCCTTTGGTTAGAATAAAAACATGCTAAAAGCCTTAGGAAAGAGGTTTAGAGACAAAATAAAATCTAGGAATAAAATAGGTCCATCTAACAACTCTAACTAGCAAAATAAGCACATAAACATTTTACGAGTGTCAAGCGACACTGAAAGAACATAATTACGAACAATAGGGTTTCCAAATTTTTGCACATGGAGATCAGTTTTGTTCCTCCGTAGGGTTTCTCGGCTAAATATCTGCACACTCATTGCACACATCAGTAGTCCCATAAAATCACATGTATATAAACGTATATGTATCAGAAATTTTCATAATTTAAAACATACATTAATAAAGTTTCTTCCCCCTTCATAATTCTTAACCATTTGAAATATCCTAAATCAAATCTCAATCCTACATCTACTGATTTCGTCAACATACATATACATGAACATTAAATGACAATCATCAAATATATCTGGAAATAACATCACACAACATGAAATAATAAAATATGTTCTAAGCATCAAATAATGTCTCGACATCTCGAGTCATGGATAACAAAAAAAATAAGAGTAATGTATCACTATGCTATGATGGGTCGGGGTGAGGCCTCACACCTTCACATTTGAGAAGATAGTTGATTTCCTAAAGTAGGTTCTACCACATTCCTTGTTTGATCTGTACTTCTCTTCAAAAGTTTTGGAGGAAGCCTTCATTAGTATCAACATAGGGACTTTTGAATAGGTTTCAGTGACACCAGTCATCATAGAGATTCCTTCTCCATCTAGGGGACATCTCTCATAGGTACCCTTGCCTTTGTTTCTTCCAAAGGGGAAGAACAACATACAAATGTTGTAGTCAGCTTCTACATTGGAGCATTTCTCATTGATCAGCACACTACTTTTAGGGGGGGGGACTACCTAATCTCCTTCTTCTCCTTTTTTGTATATATTGGATGTATGTCATAATGGGGTAGTCTTGATTACTCCATCCATCCATGCATCCTTTCTCATCTCTCTTTTTGGTGGAGGGTTTTACCCATGATGTTTTCCCTCCTTCCTCACTTTATGGGAGATTTACATTTTCATTTTGTACATGGGTACCCAAAATGGCCTAGTAGCCGGGACCCATTATGCATTTCATCCTAGTAGTCATGAGCTTAAGGGAATTCCCCTAAGTTTCACTTAAGGGGTGATGTTGGTGTAAATAAGTATTTACTATTTACACTTACTTAAGTTTACTTAGGTTAATGCATATTTTCATTATTTATTTTTTAGTCACCTAGGAGTATGTGCACTCTTGTGAGTTGTGATGTTGACATCACAGGGGTCCGCACCTCTTTTAAGCACATGTTTTCTACAACAGAAGAATCTTCTACACACATATGACACCTCATCATTCTTATCCATTCATCTAGAATGTTGGATAAGGTTCTTAGTAATCAATACTTATCTTATCTCCTAGTTATTTCTAGAGACATTCTAGGTTCTTCCTAAGAGGCCTTTATATATAGGCACTCATAGTGTGTTTGTACATACTAAACAAAGCAATGTACTCAAACATACTCTAATTAATAGATCATATCCATTTTTGGTCTACAGTTGTGCTTGTGTTGAGTTCTATGGTCTTGGGTGAATTTTTCCCTAAGTTGGATTCTTACAAGATTCATCTTAGAATTCATGCACAAAAAATTGTCACGCAAATTGCTAGAAGTCAATACTCGAAGAGAATTTCCATATCTCTCCACTTATAATGAATTAGGACTTATGACCTTAACCAAAGACATTTCTCTAGGACCTCTACAATCCATGAACTTTTCAGCCTCTAAGTCATTGTTTAAAATTAGTTACATGGCTTGCAATAGGCACCCAGAAACTAGAAAACACAGTTTCAATAACAAGGTAAAATAGATCAAACTTCAACTCAATCCATCCAATCTCTATGCAATCATGAGGAAAGGTTTTCCAATGTGTCTCAAACACATCCCTAACCATGAAAATAATAAATCCACTAAAATCCAAGCTTGATGCTCCTGCATCAACAACTACAACTAGTGCTCTTATTTATTTTATTTATTCATATACATTTAAGGCTAGTATTTTTCTATAAATTAGACTATATATTTGTTATCACGAAAACACAAATATAGATCTTTGATAGTTATCTTTTTAAATTTCAAGATATTTATATTTAACATGAAGAGTTTCCATTGCTAAACAGTGGAATAGCCACAATGTGGAGCCACATAGCTCATGGCTTTTTCTACCAAATTATATTTTTGTCCTTCAAAAATATTGTAGGTGAATGTTCTTATGATTTTCCATATATTTAATAATTTTTTGCTTGTCATTTGAGGTAATTTTCTATTATGAGATAGAAACATCTATCATAAGGATGGACATGCCAATTTTGATCATCCCACTTTCAAATCTAATTCCCTTATCAAATTAATGAAACTACTTGCAACTGACACCTTGATTATTTGCAACTTGTCGATCAACCATTCACACAATGATCTTCCTCCTACCCCACCATCTAATATTTTTCAAGTCTATATCCTCTAAAGACCCAATACATGGAGCCATTATCATCCTGAGTAGACTCACTCTCCTTAGATGAATTTAATCAAAACTATTCATACCAAACTAAGTATGCAAAAATCTATAATTACAAATTACATTATCTTTTGGTCATTGAGAAAAGATCAAATACAATTTTCTAAGGTGATAAAATTGCATATGCATATGTATGTATCTCTACATCTCATTGTCATGCCCTTTTGGTCACCTGCTGGGGGAAACACAAAGAGATACATTTTTAGAAGGAAAAGAAAAGAACATTTACATAGGTACCTCTTCTCCCATTGAAGAAAATTGTAGAGAAAGCACTACTACATTCAAGCTCAAACACACAAATTACACCGCCATCACAAATTTCCATCGCAATTTGACCCCAAATGTTGTAGTACTACAAAGGGCACATAGATCACAAGGGCATGACATGGCAACACAATTTCATAGCAAGGGAATACAAATCACAAGGGCACAACAACAAAATGTAGAGATCACAAGGGCACAATAATAAAATCCTAGATCTCCACTAATCTCCACCAAGGGCATGACCAAAAAATGTAGAGATTATAAGGGTATGACAACAAAATGTAATGATCACAAGGGCACAAAAATGAAATCTCCACCAACATTCAAATCTCTCCACCCTTGTTCAGAGCTCTCCACCCTCTTTCACGTGCAACTCTCCACAATCAAAACAAATGGGGAATGATTTATGTCATTTTTTTTTTTTAATATCTTAAATCAACTTCACATTTTTTTGTAACTCTATGATAGGTAGTTGATCCTCAGTAGCGTTCATTTCAGCATTTCAACATTCAATTTTTAAAGTTTCCTCTTCATTATATAGTCCTTTCCACCCTAAAAACCACTTTGTTACTTCATTAAAATCATCAAGACTTGAACAAAGACAATGATAAAAAAAAAGCCCATACTCTAGAATCTAAATAATAAAACAACAAAACTCACTCAACCCATGATAAGTAACAAGATCTAGCACAAAAACCATGCAGACCAAGAAAAATGGGTAGAGTTCACAAGAAATTTGAGAAAAACATATCATAGTAGTATTTTTAGAAAGAAACAAGCCATAACCTAGTTAAATTTGTCTAGTTTTTGATCAGCTAGGTTGATTACAAATTCTTGAAGGACTGTCATTAGATTGGGTACAATAAAAGGAACAATCAACTATTCCCAGCTAGCAGGATCAAATACAATTTGCTAAGGTGATAAAATTGCATATGTAGATGTATGTATGTATGTATGTATGTATATGTATACATATGTATGTATATGTATGTATGTATGTATGAATATATATAGAGATACTATGGCTAGTGGAGATATTGGATTTCATTGCCATGCCCTTGTGATCTCTATATATGTATGTATGTATGTATGTACATATATACATATGTATATGTATATATATGTGTATATGTATGTAAGTATGTATATAAATAGAGAGATCTTGGCACAAAAGAAAAACAATGAAACTCACTTGATAGGTAGCATGGCCATGGGTATTGTCACAACCTTTCAAACATAACTATATAAGGAGTGAGTTAGGATGTATATTGGTTAACCTTACATTAACTATAGACTACAACACAAAAGTTGCACCAGCTATTGTAATTATAGAAAATTTCCTAATGCACTCGAGTGGGTGTATGATGGTGAAGAGCTATATTAGGTGACAAAATTTCACCAATGGTTATAGAAATACAACTACATCAAAATAATTAGAAACTAATTCTACATATTCGTTAGAGTGAGTAGTTCAAGGGTCTTGATCCAATGAATATGGGTATGTAGGCAGCCTGGTAGGTAGAGTATGTCTTTAGTGTGCAGATGCCTTGGACATAGTTAGGTAGAACTTAACTATTTTAAGACATTATATGTTAATTCATGAGGCTCATTCCCTTGTAGAAGCCTCTCACAAAATCACCCAAGATGGCTAGAATATCTGGCTGAGCACCTCCTATATTGCTCAATTTCTTGAGTTCATCTCTGACATAATTCTGATTATGTATAAGAGGATTATATATTTCTTCATTATTTCCAATATCTATGTTCATTCTAAATATGTACTCTTGATTCTTTTTAGCACATTATTTGACAACAATTTACCTTTCGACAATTGTTAGGGCCTAAGCTTTAGAATCAATGTAAGTTAATTTGCATGGTAGTAAAATTTCTTGAATTTATCGAGACAAAGTGGAATCTGAAATTTTTTCATTTTAATTCACTATTGGGGACATAATCAAATTTTATTCCTTGATCTTGGATGCATTAATGATGGTTTTAGTTCAACCCAAGGGTAAGCATTTGAGTTTTGAACATAAAATTGGGAATGATTTATGTCATGTTATATATATATATATATATATATATATATATATATAATTAGAAAATCATTTAATTTGCATTGGTATTTCTTGAGAGTCAAAAATAGATTTTCATGGTCACCCTTAAACATCACAAAATAAAGAAAGATTAAATTTGGAAAAATAAGTTAACTTTGACTATTTAACACTTGTAGTCTAAGAATCATGCCTTAGTACATGATGTTTAAGTCGTCACATTTTCCTTAGTAAATATCTATTAGCTATGCTCTAAGTCACATGTGTGCCTAACTTTTGAATAGAGATTTTGGACGTGTTTGTATGTGTGCATTAAAACAAGGAAGGTAGTTGGTGATGGTTAAACACCAAAGGAGCTTAGAGATGTCTAAGCCATTACACATTCATACCCGAACCTAATCATTGTTGATTCAGACCTAGGAATAACTTATTTATCATCCTTCTTTCTTCCTCATGGCATTACTTATGGCCTTACCACTTGAAATGTGTAAGTGCATTCAAAAACTTTCTCTATTTTGTGTCATGACCAAATCACTTGACTTATGTTCCTTTTAGAGATCAAATTCCCACAATCCATTAAAACTATTAATAATTATTTCTAGGTTTGATTGTGTTGGAATTTTTTACCATCAACATTTTGAATCACACTACTTTCATTTTCAGCTCTTGCTATCTCATCCTGATGACGAATCATGTAGAGTGATTCAAAATATTAGTGGTAAAAAAAAATCAACACAATTGAATCCAGAAACAATTATCAACAACTCTACCCTTTTTTCAAATATTCAATTACCTTCAGAAATGCACTTAGAGCTTGAGTGCATTCTTTTCAATTTTTTTCATTCTTTTCAACTTATTTCCTATGTTAAGTGACTTAGCTAGGCTTTTTTATTGGTTTAACCTATCAATAAGTGAACTTCTCTTTCTTGACAAATTTTTTTATGAGGCCTTGGATCTATATTGCATGAGTTTTTCTCATGACTTGAAGTGCACAAAAGACTTGGCTAATGCCACTAAAAACTACATCTTAATTTTAACATGAAATCATCACAACATCTAGTATATTTTATGAAGGTCGTTGCCATTTTCTTCTTGTTTTAGGCATACTTTACTAACTCTATAACCAATGCAGAAGCGTGCGTAATGTGAGACCTTTTTAACATAGCACAGAGTTTCTGCCTTGTTTCATGACTGTCACCAAATCACTTTCACCATATGTCAACCCAAAAACTATGGCTGGTGTTGTGGAGTGAAAAGCTACTTTCCTTTCCTTTATTTACTCATGGTTTCACCACCCAACACAAGCATCCAACATTTCCAAAGTGTTTTTTTACTTAACCATCAATATATGTCATCACTTAAGGGTTTGCCAAACTTTTCTCCTTGGTGGGATTATTTGGGTTTTCTTTTCTATTAGAGATGTGTGAGACCGTTGAGTTATTAGTGTTAGATAGAGATTTTGGTAGAGAATACTCTTGATGTCTTCAGTTTGTTTGAGAGCATTCATATTATAGCTATTTCATAATACATCCTTCTACTTGGCAATCACTCTCTAACCCATATTTTATAGTAGATTAAATCCAATACTAAAGAAGACTAAGAAAAAAATATAGTAGCAAACTCAAAGCTCACCTAAATGAAGTGAAGTTTATAGAGCCTAAAATTGCAGAGTTCTAGAGCCATGCTTAGAACTGAAGGCATGCACTTCACCACTTGCATGCACTTCTCACATGCGCCATTCCATTGCATGTGCATGTAGCGGTAATGCATTTCAATGCAATCACAATTTATTAATTTAGATTTATTTATTTGTTGAGTAGAAATTACATTAATAAGAAAAATATTAAAATTTAACTCTATTGAAAAAAAATAAATATAAATATAAGGTTAAATTTTAAAATAGTTTAAACCTATTTTACAAACCATATTCATATAGAAAAATATAATAAAACCTTTTTAAAATTATTTTTTAAATGATTTTTTAAATTTATGATTAATTACGATTGAAACACAAAATAACTCATTACACTAAACAATATTAAAAAGAACTAAAAATGATCTAGAACATAAAATTTTAATTTGAAATAGAAATAAATAGTCACATAATAAATACACTAATGTAAAAAAAAATGAATAAATATATATTTTAACTAAGTTAAAAATATAAACTAATTAAAAATAGAGTTAAAATAAAAATTTAGAAAAATAATCATCTTCTACGCAACAATTCAAACTAAAAGATTATTAAATTCCTCTCACAATATCGGCATGGGTGATTATCTACCACATTCCAAGACTCCCTCTGTTTTAAGATTTGCAAACACCTTTAAACATTGCAATTAGAGACCATGTGCATTCTTTTCAATGTATTTCCTTTTTTTAGTAAGTTAGGCACACTTTTCTATCAGTTTAACCAAATCTTGAATTTTTTGCCATGATTTCAAAAATTGCACAAAAGAGTTGGCCATCAGGTGCTTTTTACTTATGCAGTTTAAAAACTTAGCTACATCTCTAACTTAACTTGAAATCATCACAATTAGGAGCTTTCTACTAAGTATTTCTCATTTTTCTGTTGCTTGGGTAGGCTTTACTAATTGTGAAACCACAACAAAAGTGAGCCTAATCTCAAACCAATGTAACTTCATTGAGATCATTAATGTTTATGCCCTATTTTGTCATGACCCACCCTGTGTGACTCTTATTTGGTAGGAGGTTGTTGACACTTATTGACTCAGTCGATTAGGTAGGTTGACCTCGACTAGAGAAATTCTTTGCATAACTTCTTGTGAGCTAGACAATAAGTCGTAATGTGTTCAACTTAAAGTTTTAGTTGATATGTATTTGATCGATATGCATTTCAACTATATGATGAAGAAATTGTTTGATTTGTAGTGTTGATTGATTTTGATGACATTATGTTAGTTAGTGTACATGATTAGATTTATTATGATGTTTTAAAACTAAGCTTAACATTTTCTTGATAATGTGTAATATTGATTTAGTGATGTATATTGTATGGATGTATTTATGTACATTTATTTAATTATAAAAAATGGATGATTTAAAATCATGATATGAATTCAAGTGTATATTGCAGTTTAATGTTTAGAATAAATATTTAATGTTTTAAATTTCAATGAGAGATATCATATTGGAAATGTTATTTTATTTATTGTTATATTGACAATATTGATGTGTTGGGATGTTTGAGGTTGTGAGTGTGTAGGTACTGAAGGCAGAAGGATGGTTGAGGCAGAGGAGTTTAGCTCCTCTCTAGGGTTTCCCTAGAAACTATACGGTGTAGTCACACACACGCACATGCGCGCACACACACACACTTAGTTGTTTTGATTTGAATTTAAATCATTTGCTTTGAATTTTAATTATCTAGATGGATTAAATGTTTTGTTTATGATTATGTAGCATAAATGAATAAATGAATGATTAAATATTATTTCTTTAGAAATATTATAATTTAAAACGTTAAATAGTTAGTTGAGAAATTTTGATGGAAATAAATAGTTTGCTTTTAAAATTTGAAAGCCTAGTCATAAATTAGATTAAGATGAAATTAATTTAACTAAAGTTTCTAAAACTAATTTAACCATGTGTCAGTGAAAACATTAATGGTAGGTAGTAAAAATTTAAGGATGGGAGACTTCCATTAACTTTTCCTCGTGTTAGCTGTTGGAAATGGGCACATAAAAATCTTTGGGTAAAAAATTTATGCATATGGTTGAAATACATTGGTTATTTTACTTTTTTTTTTCCCTCTTCCACATCCTTGCGTATGTTTCTACTAGACATATTTGTAGGTAGATTAGGCACTAGGTTGCACTAGATCCTTTTGATCCAATTGTGCTGAGTTGCTAGCCTTCTCATGTCAGGGTTGGGTAGTTCTTCTTAACCGGAGAACCTCAGGGAGCTAACCACTCCATGGTTGGGTAGTAAAAGCACTTGGACCACTCTTCCATCTCATGATAGCACATGGACAGTGTTCCAATGGCTTGGAGATAGGACTACATGCAGATGGACTCTAAGGTTTAATGGCATGTTATTTTTTATATGTTTTATGTTTTCATACGATTTATACCATATGATTTATTGATGCTATGGTTATGTTGGGCATGTGGGTTGACATAGTTTGTGAAATGAGATCAATGTGTTATTTGTATATTTTAGTATCTTATGCTTTTGTAGTTCTGACATGTGGTCGGCTTGTATTAGAAATAAATGACATTAATTATGTCCAAAATTATGATATTTATGATGACATGTTTCATCTTTGTGACTAGTTTGAATGTTGCTATAATTAATTTTTCAACTTTGATGAAATGGGAATAAGTGCTTATGTAAATGTAGTCAACATTTGACTTTTCCTATTTTAGTTTTCCACATTTTATGGTTGTTTTGTGTATGTGGCAATGTTGGAGAATTTAGTTCTTCCATGTGGTATCAAAGTTGTGTTAAACACTAGGACCTAAGGTCTTACTAACACTAATGTTGTGTAGTTTACTCTTGGTATAGGAGTAATCTGTCACCATGTATTCCTATAGAAGCAATAGGGGTGGAGGCAACAACAATCCTTAGAATGAGCCTCAAAACCAAAGGCTGGACCAAATCATGGTGCACCTCACTCAGCAAGGACAACAAATAGATGATATATAGAAAATGCCATGAGAGGATGATAGGCTGAGGAGGATGAGCATGGGGAAGTTATGCATCAGTAGGAATAAGCATGAAAGAAAAGAGAGGAGGACCAACTACTTGAGGCTCAGAGGAAATAGGAGGAAGATCGAAGGATTGAAGAGAAACAAAAGGAAGAAGCTGACCATAAGGTGGCTAGATTAGTTCATGATAGGGTCCAAATTGTAAAAGATCTCAGTGAGAATCTCAAGAATGTCACACCTCCTACCTTTAATGGTAAGACTTGAGGAGAAGAGGTAGAAGCTTGGATAGCCACCATGGAAAATTATTTTCATGTTTGTAATTTCACTGAAAAGTCCAGAGCAGTATGGACTACTTTTCTACTGGTTAGTGAAGTGGCAATATGGTGGGAAAATGTTATGGCTAAGAAGAAGTTACAACACTAAGAGATATCATGGGAGGATTTCTTCTAGCATTTCTAAAAGCAATGGTTGCCTCAGCTATTTTATGACAAGAAGGCATCAAAATTCTATAAGTTGATTCAGGGAGTCATGTCAGTCATGTAGTATCATGAACAATTTTGTAATTTGGTTAAATACATTTCTTAGTATCAAAATGATGAATTGTTTTGGACTCACAAGTTTATCATGGGGTTGTGCCCTAAGATCTCTAATGAGTTAGAAATGTATGATCCAGAGTCTATTGACTATGCGCTAAGGAAGGCTCTTAAGTAAGAATAAAGACTTAAGGATGTGACTCTAGTGAAGTCATCCAATAACTAGGGATTCAAGAGGAGATTTGAAGATGATAAACATGGAAATAGTGAATGTTCATCAAATTGGAATCGAAGAAATGAAAACCAAAAAAATTCTTGAAGTAATTCCAACAAAAATTCTCAGAGTAGGAATTGGCGTCACAATAAAAACAATAATGGTAAGAGTAAACTTGAGGGAAGGCAAGGACCTTGCAATGGTTACTTCGTATGTGGTGGCAATCATTTTTCTTTTAGCTGTCCACAATGTTTGGATTCCAGAGATGGGAAGAAGCCTCTGTCAGATGGTTCAAGAATGGGGAATGGTGTTCATGGCACCTATCTACCTCATTGATTAGCATTCTTGAGAGAATGCAAAGGATGTTCTTAGATCCTTTATTATTTAGACTTTATGGTCATTTTATGCTTTATTGTCATGTGTAAAACTTTATGTGTGATGTGATCATTTTGTTATGGGTGTTTTGTTTTGTGACATCGGGATGATGTCTTTTCCTAGTGGGGAAGGATGTTATTACCCACCTTGTGCAACTCTTATTTGGTAGGAGGTTGTTGACACTTATTGACTCAGTCGATTAGGAAGGTTGACCTCGACTAGAGAATTTCTTTGCATAACTTTGTGTGAGCTAGGCAATAAGTCTTAATGTGTTCGACTTAAATTTTTAGTTGACATGTTTTTGATCAATATGCATTTCAACTATATGAAGAAGAACTTGTTCAATTTTTAGTGTTGATCGATTTTGACAACATTATGTTAGTTAATGTACATTATTAGATTTATTATGATGTTTTAAAACTAAGCTTAACATTTTCTTGATAAAGTATAATGTTGATTTAGAGATGTATATTTTATAGACGTATTTATGCTCATTTATTTAATTATAAAAAATGGATGATTTAAAATCATGTCATGAATTCGAGTGTATATTGCAGTTCAATGTTGAATACATACTTAATGTTTTGAATTTCGGTGAGAGATATCATACTGGGAATGTTATTTTATTTATCATTATATTGGCAATACTGATGCATTGGTATGTTTCAGGTTATTAGTGTGCAGGTACTGAAGGTAGAAGGGTGGTTGAGGTAGAGGAGTTTAGCTCCTCGGAAGGGTTGATTCGGATACTGTATGGTGTAGTCACACACACACATGCACTTAGTTGTTTTCATTTGAGTTTAAATAATTTTCTTTGAATTTTAATTTATCTAGATGAATTAAACATTTTGTTTATGATTATGTAGCATAAATGAATGTTTAAATATTATTTCTTTAGAAATATTATAAGTTGAAACCTTAAATAGTTAGTTGAGAAATTTTGGTGGAAATAAATAGTTCATTTTCCAAATTTGAAAGCTTGGTCATAAATTAGATTAAGATGAAATTAATTCAACTGAAGTTTCTAAAACTACTTTAGCCATGTGTAAGTCAACACATTAATGATGGGTAGTAAAAATTTAAGGATGGAAGACTTCCATTAACTTTTCCTCATGTTAGTTGTTGGAAATGGGCACGTAAAAATATTTGGGTAAAACATTTATGCATATGATTGAAATGCATTGGTTAATAAAAACTCATCTGAAAGTACCATTCATAGCAAAAACTATCACTATCCAAGTGAAAGTAATGTTTCTTGTTTAGGCTGGGCTAGCTTCCTCTGTTGTAATCACCAGTATGCTCATTATAAATAAGAAGCATTGAAAGTATGGAGAAAGTTAGAAAGTATGCAGAATATTGCTGATGGTAGGCAGGCAACTATCCTAGATTTTTCTCCTAAAAAATGGATATGAAGATCATAAGCTCGAATATTAGGGGGTTGAACAGTACTCATAAATTGGATATTGTTAGGAATTTTGTTAGAGAACAAAAGCCTTATTTTCTCCTACTTCAAGAGACTAAAATGAATAAAGAGAAAGCATAACAGATTAAAGCTTTTAATAACTATTATTTAAATGCTAGCAGTTCAAAAGGAGCATCAGGAGGAACTTTGATGTTATGGAAGAAGAACTGTTTCTCTGGAACAATTTTGTTTGCTAGTAAACACCTTGTGATAGCCAACATTTCTAGTTCAGACTAGAAGGAAGAGTGGTATCTTGTGAATATTTATGCTCCTAACTCAAAGCTTTCAAGGAAAAAGGTATGGGATTTTATTTCTAACTTTAAAAGCAAAAACTATTCTAACCGATGGATCATCATGGGAGATTTTAACGTCCCTCTTTATGACCACGAGAAAATGGGAGGCAATGCAACTGAGTTTGAAGGAAGATTAGATCTAAGGGAATTCATCAATAATGAGGGCTTAATGGACTTGGACCTCCATGGTATCCAGTACACGTGGAGCAACAAGAGAATTGGTAATGAATGTATTTAGGCTAGGCTTGACCGTGCTCTTATTTCTCTTGACTAGACTAAAGACTTCATTTGTAAACTGGAGGCTTGTCAAAAAATTGGTTCGAATCATTTCCCTCTTTTATTCACTGCTGAAAAGATTAATCTCAAGAAGAATTTTCCTTTTAGATTTGAGAAGATGTGGATGCAGCACCCTCAGTTTGAAACTAAATTGAAAGAATGGTGGAATATAGAGTTTGAAGGTACTGCCCTCTTTAGAATTGCTTCCAAGGTAAAAAAATGTTAAAAGGGAAGTCAACAAATGGAACAAGAACAACTTTGGGAACATTTTTGAGAACAAATCTGCTGTAAAGGAGGATATTCTTAATATTCAGGAAAAAATACAAAAGGAAGGTTATACATATGATCTCCTCCTTGAAGAGAATGAAAAGCTTGCCCAAAACCATGACATCATTACTAAAGAAGAAATCTTTTGGAGACAGAGATCTCGATTGTTATGGTTGAGAGAAGGGGATAAAAATATTAAGTTTTTCCATCTTTCCACTTTGAAGCACAAGGCCAAAACTCACATTTCACATCTTAAAATGGGTGATGTGAAAATTTTTGATGACAAGGCTATCATGAATGAGATGGTGACTTTTTTCTCTTCCCTTATGATGGTTGATTCTAACATTAATGTGGAAAGTCAGGCTGAATTCCTCAAAGTGATTCCACCACTGATTACTAAGGATCAAAATAAAATGTTATGTTCTATTCCTAAGGATGATGAAATTCTCAAGGCTATTAGCTTGTTGGGAGGAGATAAAGCCCCTAGCCCTGATGGACTCCCCATGTTCTTCTTCCATAAGTTTTGGAAAGTGGTTGGTAAAGATGTTTGTGATGCTGTTAAGGAATTCTATGGGGCTAAACTATTGTTGAAAGAACTCAACTCCACTTTTTTGTGCCTTATTCCTAAGAAAGTTGGGGCTGATTCTCCATATCAGTTTCACTCGATCAGCCTTTGTAACTCTTTCTATAAAATTATTTCCAAATTTATCACTTCCAGACTTGTTCAGGTGATCTTGTTGATTATTGTTGATCAATAGAATGGTTGTCCCTGGTAGACAAATCCTTAACTCTATCATCTTTTCTCATGAGAATATTCATTCCTTGTCTTGTTCTAACAATCAGGGTTTCATTATGAAAGTGGACATTGCTAAGGCCTATGATAGAGTGGATTGGTCTTTCCTTTGTAATATATTTCTTGCTTATGGCTTTGATCATAAGGTTTGGTTCTGATCCACCAATTGGTTTCTACTATATCTATTGCGGTCTTGGTTAATGGTAGCTCCTCTCCCTTCTTTTTTCCTTCTCGAGGTCTGAGACAAGGAGATCCTTTATCCCCCATCCTTTTGTTATTATGGCTGATTTATTGGGGACTTAGTCCAAAGAGGTTTTCTCAAGGGCTTACAACCTTCTTCTCAACCATTAACTTGCTCCCATGGACAATTTTTTGATGATACTATCTTCATGGGTAAGGTTGAAGTGAAGGAAGCTAGGATTTTAAAGCAAGCTATTAACTTATATTCTGCTGCTTTCGGACAAGGGGTAAACTGGAGCAAAAGTGTTGTGTTCTTCATTAATACCCCTATCCAAAGACAAGTTAAAATTGCTAAAATCTTGGGATGTTCTATAGGTTCTCTCCCTTCCTCTTACTTGGGGCTCCCCCTAGGCTTGAAGGTCCTTGATGCTTTCTGGGAAGATCTTATTAACAAATTCAGCAAAAAGTTGGCGGGATGGAAAGGTATTCTTTTAAGCCAAGCTGGTAAGTTAACTCTTCTCAAAGCTTGTCTCCAGAGCATTCCTACTTATTCTTTAAGTCTTTTCAAAATTCCTTTTAAATTTGCTAAGTAAATTGATAAAATTGAAAGAAACTTCTTATGGTCTAGCTTAGAGGATAAAAGGAGAATGCCTTTAATTACTTGGGATCAAGTTTGTAAACCTCGCAGTGAAGGGGGATTAGGAATTCGAAAAACCAATAGTTTGAATAAAGCCCTTCTTGCCAAACAGGGGTAGAGAGTGTACCATGACAATAAAGAGTGGAATTCCATTTGGAAACACAAGTATCTCTTCAATGCTTACTCCCTTCTTGATTTCCTTGAATCTCCTAATGTTATTCACTCTTCCTCCATATGGGCAGCTGTTCAGGGGACCAAGAAATCTTTTAAAAAAGGATGTGCCTGGAAAGTTGGTAACGGATCTAAAGTGAATTTTTGGGAAGATATCTAGCTTATGGATGACTCTTTGATTGAAGATTTTAATGGCAAGACCTTAATTGATTGATGCAAGTAGAGATTTAGCCTTCTTGTTTGTCATTATTCGCAGAATGATTCATGGGTGAATTTAACTGATGTATGTCATGGATTCAGTAATAACCAATTATCCCTTAATGTTGTTTCTCTTTACCCTTGTCTGGAGGATGAGATTATATGGTTTGCTAACCCTAGTGGGAAATTCAAAGTCTCTTCTATCTTTGCTCCTAAGGATAAGAATAATCAACCTCTTTGGACTCAAGCTTGGATTAAGGGTCTCACTCCCAAAATTAACATTTTCTTTTGGACTCTTCTCCAAAACAAAATTTTGACTCTTGATAACTTGCAAAAAAGAGGTATAAATTTAGTTAACATGTGTTCTTTATATAGAAAGGGATATGAAGATAGAGATCATATGTTTTTGAGTTGTTCTTTTACCCAGGAAGTCTGGACTGAGATTTTGAATTTTTGGGGCATGACATGGGTACATCAAAACAATGTGGATCTTGCTTTCAAGAGTTGGAGATGCCCCTCAAAGGATCATGATGCTTAATTTCTTTGGAAACTAACCCTCCCCCATCTCTAGTGGCGCATATGGAAAGAAAGAAATAATAGGATATTCAAAAATAAAGATTTATAAGTTGGGTGCTTGGTCAAAATATTATCAAAGCCTTCAAGGAGAATTTTTTGTCCCAAAGGGAGCCTACTTAGACCTTCCAACTTGATCACCCTTTAAGATCTCAAGAATCTAAATTGAAAATTGATAACCCTAGATCGATTATAAATGGCTTGTTCCTCCTAATGGATGGATCAAAGGAAATTTTGACGGAGCAGCCAAGGGTAACCTGGGAAGAGCAGGATGTGGAGGTGTTCTTAGAGATCATATGGGAAATGTTATTGATGTTGTTGCTATCCCTATTGGTCACTTGAATAGTCATATTGTTGAAGCTACTACTGCCCTTTATACTACTATTTTAGCTGTTGATTTGGGGTACTCCAAATTATGGTTGGAAGGTGATTCTTTGAATATTATAAATATTCTTAATAATAAAAATACTACCTCTTGGTCTATAGAGACAACGGTTATGAAAATCAAAACCCTATTTCAAAATTTTGAGAAGGTGGTCATTTCCCATACTTATAGAGAAGCCAACGAGGTTTCTGATTGGATTGCTAATCACGCAGTACAAATGGGGTAAAAGATGAGGTGGCTTGATGACTTACACAATCATGTGGATCTTAAAGCGATTATTAATTATGATGTTATTCATTCTAGAGTGGGAAAGATTTGCTCGAATTAGAAATTTAATGATTTGCAGGAGTGGACTTATGATTGTTAGTTTAGCATTCCCAAGGAGGTACATTCATGTGAAAGCTATGTGCTCTCTACATGTATCCTCAGAAAGGAATCCTCGATATCATGTCACAAAAAATTGGTCTCACTTCTACCTCTCTGCTATTGATATCTGGGTGTCTTTGGTTTTTTGTTTGCTCTGCAATATGGGAGGCGAACCGAGGAAGCAGGAACCCAAAAAATGTGATGATTGGAAGGCAAGGAAGGATGTTTGGAAGATTATCCAAAAAGGGAAGGTGGTTAGCTACCTGGAGTGGTTACATGGATTCAAATCCCATGTCACCACTGCCTTCCTCAAAAATTGGGTGGATAACAAAGTTACTCTACATGGTGTGTCTGTTAAGTTGACTGAGGAATTCATTGCTGAAGTCACTGGTCTTCCCATGAAAGGTATCAAGTTTTTGAAGCAAACCAGTATTTCCAATGCAACCTACAAAAAATTCTTGAAGATAGAAGAAGAGGAGTTGAAATTGGAAAAGAATGGCGACTTCTTTGATGTGCAACAGATAAAAGGTAACTGGCATGATGTGCTTGGCTGTATTCATGAATATTTCATCCTTGATGGAAGAAATGAAAGGGTGCACAAATTCCACTTTGTCTTCCTTAACCATTTCAGGTACAAGGACAGAATTTCCTTCCCTTTTTATTTGCAGTTTTCTTTGCTGCAAAGTTTGAATGCCCATAAAAGGAAACAGTCTCAACCCATATTACATGAAGGTCTGATTTTACTCATTTAGATTTTTTGTAAAAATAAGTCCATTACTTCATCCTTGTCCACTGGCAAGCATAAGAGTCCTAATCCTGTTAAAGGAAAAATGGATGAGAGTGTTAAAAAGAAAATAAAGGCTAAACTGAATCCCTCCAGTTCTTGAAGAAAAATTGAGGAAGAGGAAACTAAGGTGGAGAGCACTGATGGCTCAGATAAGGATGCCCCTAATGAAGAGGAGGGGACAGATGCTGGGGAGTTTAGATCTAACCTAGATGGTTACCCAAATTTGAAAGACAATAATGAGGATGGGAGAGAGGAAGATACTATAGAGGTGAATTTGGAACAGAGCAAGTTTGAAAATGAGGACACTCATATTGTGTCTGGGGGAGGTGATAAAGAGAAAGAAAATGATGTTTTAGCCATTTTGAGTGAGGAGGAAAACATGGGGAAAGATTCCACTCCTCTTAAGGAGACTGAGGGACATGATAAGGAGGGCTAGAGCCACCATATTCATGTGGAGCTTGGTGAGGTGGAGTTGTTGGATAGGGAATTTCATATTGATAAAGATGGCTCTATTCCACACACCACTGCTGATGATGCGGGTGACTCCCCAGTGAGGGAAACCAAACTCTCCTTCCTTCACTTTGCTAAACAAAAAGTTGACTCCTTCCTTCAGGTCAATTCCTGGTTATTTAATAAAATAATGGGGCTGAAGAAGAAAATGGATTCCTTGCAACATAACCAAGAGGCTGATCGGGCTATTATTCAACACATGGAGGTGCAAATGGGAAATAGCCCGAAAAAACTAAAGGATTATGAGAAGAATCTTAGACTACTCATCAGGGAAAGTGGAACAAAAGTGGAGCAAGTTACCTCTAGCATCTGTGCAGCTGTGGCGACTTTGGGTAAAAGAGTTAATGAAGGAACCATATCTTCGAAGGGCCCAAGGAAGAGGACAAGACACCGTTCGAGGAAAAAAGCTTTGATTGCTACTGCTTCTTCAGCTGCTAACTCCATCCAGGACATGGCTATGATTGGTAAGGAGGCTGTGAAGATGATTATAGAATTACAATAGTTTCCTACGTCTTCTTCTCTAGTCAGGTTCCTGTGCGTGTCCTGTTTGCTAGCTGGTTCTTCTAGTTTTTGTATTTGGTCCTATTTTTTGGATTTTAGTTTTTAACTTGCACTGTCGGCTCTAGGTCCTTGTAAAACCTAGGTATTTTATCTAGACCTTTTTTAGTGGTTTCAAGTCCCTATAAAACTTGATTTTGATGCTACTTTTCAGTAGGTTTATGGGCTCTTTCCTGTTGGATGGCTCATTTTTTCCTTTTTTTGAGGATGTGAAAGGGTTTCAGGGTCCCTTCAAAACCTATTTTTATCGTAATCTAAAAATAAGAAGCATTGAAATCTTTCGTTGTCTTCACCGAATCACTAGTAAATTCATTATAAATAAGAAGCATTGAAAGCTACACATCTTTGGATTTGAATTGACTCTCAATATGCTCTTTAATCCTATCTATTTAGCATCTACAGTTTCACATTTTTTCGAGTAGTGTGGAAAGCATTATTTTATGTTGTATTCTCCTCTAATTCAGCTAATTTAGTTTCACTATATATAGATTTGTATTTTTCTCTTCACTCCTCGAGGAGTACAATTCCATAGACATGTAATCTTCGATTTGTAAACTCAATAAGACATTAAATAATGTGAGTCACAGGTAATTTTAAAGTTTGAATGTAATGATATGATTCGATTTTTTTTTTCCCTCTTCTTATCACGATAAATTTAAAGTTTTTTTTTCTATTTCTTCATTCTTTTAAACCTTTTCTCATGAGAGTTAGTTGAGTTTATATAATGCAATTCAAATTATTTCTATCATTATGTACAATTCAATTTTGTATGGATATTATATTTTATATATATTAAACTTGTGACTAAAATGTTATGTCTTCAGTTTATTTGTCATTTTTTCCAAAGTCTATAGGTCTACAAGTATAAATATGTATGTTCTTTTCTTTCTACTAAAATTACATGTGCTATTGGGTTTGATTATAGATAGGGCAAAGGACACAATATTGGTGTTGAAGTGAAGAGAAAAACTAAGCACGGGATCAATGTTCATGGATTTTAAAATGACTTATATAGAAGAAAATACATGAAGAAAATGTATTACACAATCGCAAAAAATTGACACATGGAGTTTCATTAGTGGAAAGTTATTATGGGAAGAAAAACCATGAAATTTCCTCACTAGCTATACACTATTACTATTCAAATATTTTTTTGAACTAATATAAAGTATCATCTTTAGTTCTCTTGGCCACACCTTTTAATCTCACATCACTTGAGACTCAAAAGAAATAGTTTGAAAATATTATATTGATGTGTATATTTTTAATTTACAAAATAGTATACAATATTTTATATACTAGTGTAGATCAACTTCTCAATGCACTAAAAATTGTGATTAAACTTTCTAAATAATTATTTCAATTAGAATAAAACTTATAGAATAAACAATAATACCCTTTTACATCACTAGGAATTAAAAACTCTATATAGGATATGAAATAAAACTAATTTTACCTTATAATCCATTGAATAAAGAACCAAATCAAGATAACATACATCAATATTCCTGACAATTCAGTTGAGTTTTACAATGACTTTAATAGTTTCTTCTCAATTTACTTATAAAATAATGTGAGGAAAATAATTGAAGAAAAGATAACAGATAGTAACAAAAGTTGACATGGGGAATTTAGTGGAAAGCACTTAGGGAAAATTCCCTCACTAGATATACACCATCACTATTCACATATTGTTTCGAACTAATATATCTAGAATATCATATATTTTCCTCTTCACCACATATTTTGACCTCACATCACTTGGGACTCAAAAGAAATAGTTTGAAAATAGTATATTAATGTGTATAGTTTTTTTATAGAGTATAGTATATAACATTTTATATACAAGCATAAAAAGACTTCTCAATGTGGTGCAAATAAAACAAACAATAATAGATTTTCCATCATCAGGAATAAAAAGTAGTATATACAGTATGAAATGAGATTGATTTTTCCGTATGATCAATTGCATAAAGACTTAAATCAAGGTAACATACATAATTAAATTCAATGTATGAATAAAAAGTTGAAACATATTAAATTTCTTATGAAATATATTAAATTTCTTATTAACTTCAATGAATAAAATAAAAAGTTAACCAAAACTAATAATTAACTTTAAAAAAAAAAATATTCAAAAATATTTTAAAAATATATAAACATAACTATATTCTAATTCTAATTTTGTACAACCAAACAAGAGATTAACATATTTCAACAAATTCGAGATGAACCAAACAAGAGTGGGATTAGCATTTTCGATTCTCATTCTCATTCCCATTCCATTTCTAATTTTCAATTCCTATCCCAACAACCAAATGGACCCTTCAAGTAGACTAGACCGGTAGAAGATGAGAAAATGAGAAAAAAATCCTTGCTCTTTAACTACAGAGAGCTTCTTCATGTTGTGCTTCTCCACATATGCAAGGATTTCAAGGGCATGAGCAACTGTCTTACTAATCTTGTTGAATTTTTTTTCTACTTTCTTCATCTTCTTTAGCCAAACAAAACCAACCTTCTTCATTCTAGCAAAAAAAAACCTTTGGAAAACACATAAATTCCAAAAGCTCTATGGATTTTTCCTTCCAGATAGTAAATCTCTACTCTTGCTCCTAATCATTGCAGACAGTCATGGAAAACAATGGAGGGAAAATTGTATATGCAATGTGTTCATCCCTAAGGATAGGAATGACCTTGCATAAAGAGTCCATGGTATTAAGCTTCAATTGCACTTGACATCTAAACAATTGGGTAACATAAACATTTGTAAGCTCTGTTTCTATTGCTATATCTGACCATGTCTTTCCACTTAGGTTTTTGATTGACTATAAAAATTGGACTGAGATTTTTTGATCTCCATGACATTAATTTCATGCAGAGGTTTGGAATAGGGCATTCACATCCATCAAAGGACATTAGCATCCATTTGACCATAAAGGAGAGAAGAATTTTGTAAGGGGATGTTACAATTGCCCTACCAGGTACTTGTGCAAAATGTGAGTGCATGGATAAAGCTACTGAACTATTTACAAAATGCCTCAAAGAATTGTTGTTTCATGGAATGTTATGATTTCTTAAGCTGTTCACATAATAGACTTGCTAAAGAGGCTTCAAAAACTTATGTTGAAATGCAATTGGCATGTATAAAGCCAATTTCAACAACCCTTGGCAAAATCTTTCTCATCAATTCAAAAATGGGAGTTGTTGAAAATGGTATGGACATCCAACAAAACATAACAAATGGGGTTTCCCCTTGTATTATATTCTAAATGCAAAAGGATGAACAAGGTATGTCATCTATTTGACAAAATGGCTTCAAGAGAAGTTAACTCATCGAATAAAATGGTTGCAGGACCAAAAAATAAAATGGATATGTTGTAAAAGTTTTAAAACCTTTCAAGCATATGGACAATTGGCAATGTTGAAACCAAACATGGCGACCCCTAATAACATCCTTCCTCATGTATTAGGCCCAAAGAATATGAAATGAAATACACAAAGACAAATTTATTCTAAAAACAAGTGAATATATACAACCTAAGAACTGTTCAAGCAGTTGAGTAAAACAACATAAATAGTTACATAATTAAACTATCAAAAAACTACTTCCTAAATAAAATAAATTATAGATGATCATGAAGGATTAGTTAGCATTCTCCCCTTAATTTGAAGGGATTTTTGTCATGCCAAGTAGCATTTAGAATTTTTCAAATTTAACACTTCCAAATGCTTTAGTAAAAATATCAACAATTTGTTCTTCAGTGGAACAATGTTTCAGTTGTATAGTTTTGGCCTCAACATGATGTCGAATCAAGATATATTTGGTATTGATATGCTTGGTTTGATCATGAAATTTAGGATTCTTGGCCAATTGTATTAAAAAATTATTATCATTAAATAAAGTTGTTGAAGTTATCTGTTTCTCCTACAAGTCATCAAAAAAATTTCTGAGCCACATAATTTCTTTTGCTGCTTGAGATGCTGCTACATATTCCACTTTAGTTGTAGAGTCAGCAAGAATTGTTTGTTTCTTTGATCTCCAAGTAATAACAGTTGATCCTAGAGTCATCAAATAACCAGAAGTAGATAACCCATTCTCTTTGTCACCATCAAAATTTGAGTCAAAATAGCCAGTAAGATGAAAGTATGAAAATTTTAAATATTTTATGCCAAGAGTTTGAGTTCTTTTTACATATTTTTAAATTCATTGTGCTGCAATCCAATGCCCTTCACAAGGCTTATGCATAAATATGGACGAAATTCCTACTACAAAGGTAATGCCAGGATGAGTAGTGGTGAGATAAATAAAACTTCCCACAAGCTACTTGTACTTGGTTGTATTGAGCTGTCATTTTGCATGATGCTTAATGGCAAGAATCCTTTCGAGCTCCTCTCTTGAAAAGTTAATCCAAGGATCAACTCCAAGGTTCCAGGTGATCTTGTGACCTACTGGAATCTGCTCAATTGAAGATAAATATAAATATTCATGATGAGGCCTTTGTTGGTTCTAAAATGATTTAGATAAGATGTATGATCTTCTTACTATCACAAAAATCCACACAAAAAGAATATATATTTTTTGGATTTTCTATTTTTATGATGAATTGATGTAAAACTACATTAATCTAGTCTTTCAATACTGCAAACTCTTTTCTATCTTCCTCAATCTGCATATCTCACTGATCTTCCATGACATATATATTGAAGTGGAGGTTCATAATCTTTTGTTATTCAATAAAAAAATAGTAAACTCTTACTTTTAAAGAAATTTAACAAAACCTTCCAAAACGTGTTTAGAAATCTAATCTAATGCATGGATAATGGAGAATATACAAGATAATAACTAGAACATGCAAAAAAATGACAGTAAAAACCTGAGTTGCTGCCAAACAACACCAAAAACCAGTCAAAATGTATTAAAAACCAGTCACAGTTTGCTGTAGCAGCACAATGCAATACAAAAAAATGACTTCCAACCCTTGGTTCATGTTTTTCCAACCTTAAATAGGCTATCCCATGGTGTATGGATTGAGTTAGGGCATTTTTAGCCACTTAAACAAGTTAACTTGCTCTCTAACACAAGTTGCTTAACACTTTTACATAAGTGACCAGCAACTTAGCAATTTTTAGTTCTTTTTTTTTTTCTCTTTGCAATTTTGTCACCAAGACCATTTTTGGGTCTTCTCAAGGAACTCTTGGGCTTCAAACTTCCCCCAATACACCATTCCAATGTTTTAGGAACACCCTATGCACTAGAAATCAAAACATCACAACATGACAATACATTGTCAATCACTTAGACCAAGAGCCTAAACTAGAGTGAAACACACCAAATGAGATAGAAACTCTTATTCTATCTACATACTTCTTAGAAGAAGTTCATCACACCAAAATTTGATATGGTGGGAGCCTTGAAAGGGTGCTCTTGCACCATAGCACTCTGATGTAATAGGCTCGTTGATGCTCTCTAATTCCTCATTCATGGCTACTAAATGTAACCAGAGACACCTCAAATCAATTTCACAAGACCCCAAAACTGCTCATTCCCACATCTCCACACTTAGGACAGTCACTTAAAGAATTCCCCTTGAACATTTAAGGATATTCCTCTCATCAAATATACTCCATAACATCCTTTTAGACCCTTTCCATATGCTTTCCCATCCACTAAATCCATTAAACAAAACTCTTAAAACAAATTGCCAAGAATATACCTTCTTGCTGTCTTCTAGATAGACCCATACTCAGAGGGGTATAACTTTTGAACGCAATCAAAACACCTTGATCACTCCGGTGAGGATGGGCGTGATTAGGTTTACTAAAACATATCCAATTTTCATCAAAATCCAACGGTTAGAATTTGAGAAATGCCTCTCGCACTGAGACTGTTATTTTCATGATAGAAATGCATTGCAAGCTAAAGACTTCCACATTCAACCCCTTTTTCTTACTAACATATCAGGCATTATTACCATCTCAAAGAATCCACTTTTCAATTATTGGTTACATAGAGAAACATCAAACATCGGGCTTGCTGCACATTTTGGACTACCTCGATTATATCGGGCTGCCTCCATTATATTGGGCCAAAAAATTCATTATTCCTCTTCATTATCAAATCTCCATTGCCATATATCAGGTTCCATAAAGCATGTCTTGAGGCATTATATTGAGCTAAGTTATTACTAAACTCTAAGCATATTGGCCTTTCTTGCTCACTAGCTTATATGCAACAAACATATTGGTTGCCTTTAAAAACACCAACTCAATTCAGCTATTCATTATCAGGCCTCTCTAAATGCCAAACTGAACTATACAAACAAAGATCGAATGCATGCAAGAAACAACAACTGAGAGAGATTCAGTTTTGAAACAATAAAAACATAGTGTCAACTGATTCTTGAAATTGGTTTCTTGAATACAGACCAATATTCAATAAAAGAAAAACATTCATATTAAAAACTCTCATTCTAACCATGACTATTGATAGTTAGAGGGATTAGATTTACACATTCTTTTCACCCTCGACCATGGCTTGTTCAAATTACATTTAGCCCTTTTATATTACTTTTGATGGTTATATGGAGTTGGTTATACAACTTCCATTTACATTTGAAAATATTAAATTTTCACACCAGCACATTTGGCAAAATTTACCAATTTTGACGACTTGTGCATGAGATTAATTAGAAATGGGATTTGATTCCATTTTCCCATCTTTTCCCATCTTGGAAAGTGATAAATTTAAATTTCACTATTGGTGCTCCTGCACCATGAATGCAATCTAACAAATGCAACTATATGAATTCCTAATTTAACCAAGGGGTTAGCAAAGAAAATAATCAAAATAGGGTAACAAGAAGTTTAAGCAAATAACATGAAAAGTAAAATCCTAATGGACATAAGCCATGAAAACAACACATCTATGAGTTAAGCTTTTGAAAATATCGGTGGGTAACCAATGCAAATAGGAGCAAGTCTTCCTCAATTCCACTAATGCAATCATTGATGGAAATTTAGTAACCATAAGATGTTTCACTTTTCATCAAATCGCAAGGCCATGAAAAGTGTGCCCATATGATATGAAAAGTTATGTAGGAACAATATGATGATCTCTTCTCAAACTAAGTATGTCAACAAAATTTGTATACCCATAGCAAACAACAAAATTAAAAGATTGCTCAACCAAAAATAATGCAATAAAGTTTTGGCTCAATTACATTCCATGAACATACATCCACAAAGTATAACACACTTCGGTAAGAATCACCACACTCCAAATGTAAGCACTAAAAGCATATATTATTGCAAAATGATGGTGGCCTTGATTACATATTACAATCCATAATTTATAAGAAATTGTCTCCTCAATTTGTGCTAAGAGTGAGAAATATCTTTTTGCAATCACATGCTTTTAAACTAATATAAAAAATCTATTTATCTATAAACTATCTATTTAACTAGTGCTAAGTAGGACTCCATCCATTTTTATATCATTAATTGGATGCATGAGTCTTTACATGTCATAAGAAAAAGAAAGCATGAGAAAATAAGAAAGAGAAAGCCTTTAGTTGATGTAGGAGTAAGTGGAAGTGGCAAAAATAGAAGCTCCATCTTCACTAGGCATTCGTAGGAGTTAAACTGCCGTTAGAATGTGTTTTTGATGCATGGAAAGCTCTAATTTTAGAAATGGTAGTTAACTATTAGTGCACCTCAAAATTCCTCAAAATCTTCCATGACACTACTGATAAAGCACACCAGTGCACCTGGCAGTAGCGCACCTAAGAAGTAGGCTCCAAAATACAAAATTTCACTAAGTGTCAAAATTAAAATTCTGGCATCTCGGTTTTGTTCCCCTTTATACCAGAGCTTTGTCTGGATATTTTCCATTGAATTTCTCAATTATCTTAGTGACTTGAGCTGCATTTGGAAAATCTAAGGCATTATATTTACCTTTCACTTTTTGCTTGTAGTTGCCCACTTCTATATGAGTTTCTACAAAATCTCTAAGTTTTACATCAAGCTCTAAAAAAGTTTCTTCCATTCTAAATGCTTGCCTGATAGCTTCATCATCAGAAGCTTATTCAAAAGTCTTATGGAATTTCTCAACCACTACCTCTACTAGAATTAACTTATCCTTTGCATCATCCTCAAAAATGTCCAGACATGCATCACTATAATGTTTCTCAGCCTCCAAAATTTGCTCTTGTGCTTGGTCCTTGAGCTTGTGAATCTTTGCATGTAATGTCTCCATTGCTTTATTCCTATCCACAATATTTTTTATTTAGTCATCAATTTTGTCTAATTCCTTAGCTATATATACATCCATCAGCAACTGATACCTTTGGCCTTTAGTTACCTATAATACCTGCAAATCCTTGCCCCAGGTATGTACCTCATCCATCAAACCAAACTCTTGATTCAAAATAGCTACTAGCCTATCCACATTATCTTTCATGATGTGTAACAGCTTCATATTTCCTTGTATAATCAGTACACCTTTCTCCTCAAAACTTTCTCTCCACTGTTGACAAGTTCTCAAAAATGGATCCAATTGGGCTACATACCCCTATCTCTTCTCTCAATTATTGTATTTAGAGTCTCCTCTAGATGCTCAAGGTCTAAGGGACCAACAAATTCACTCAAATATCCCTTTAGGATTTCATTTTGCCTTCGAAGTGTTATTAGTTATGCCCCATCCTACTCCAAGCTCCTAAATACCTCCTTCATTCCTATTATAACCATTAGTTTTGCAATATCCAAGGTAGTCATCCCAAGCATGACTTCCTTGATCTGATAATCTTGCAAAGTCAACTCTTTAACATTCAAATGTGGAGGAGGGATAGCCACATGGGCAAACAAGTCCTATTTTTGATCACCCATGATGAAGGTTAATGCTTGTGCATCATTTGGAGGTGATTCAGGCTTCCTCAGAACTTCAATTAATTTCATTCTATCCTCCTCTTCAGTGGTGAATTGATTCTTTTTATTTCTTATTACCTCTCTTCTCAGCCACCTTGGGATATGTTGTATTAGGGATTTACCTTTCGAGGATGAAGAAGTTTTCTCAACTATACTCTTCCCCTTATTACTCCTTTTTGGAGTCTTCTCCTTCTGTGAGTGATATACATCAAGAATCTCTATATTAATAGAGTCTACAGTACTCACCTCAGTGTCTTTCAAAGTTTGCTAAGTTTTTTCACTTATCTGCCCTTCTTATGACACTTCCTTGGCCAATACTTGTTGTGGTTCTTCCTCCTATTCTACTCAAACTTGTTCTTCTTCATTGTTAGGAGGAAGGGGAGTAACTGGAGCTTTATCAACACAAAATGTGACTTGCACTTGGGATGATGGAACTACCTTGGGTCCTTGTGATTTGGGTGGCATCTAACTCCACTCCTCCTATTGAGGTTAATTGGTTGGAGTATCCCTAGTTTTGTCTCTAACCAACTCAATACCCATAGGCATAAAGTCAAAATCTAACATCTGAAAGACATCAGTGCCTTCCACATCTTGGTCATCTATCCACTATTGCATCTCATCTCCTAATGTTGTAGCCTAAATGGGTTTCTCAAGGATAGATGGTGGTGTGATAGTGGAGCTTCTTCTCCTTTCTAACTCTATAGCTCTTGCAAGTTGAGTCCTTTGGTTCAAAGGTAAATTATCCTCTTCATGCTCATCATCCTCCTCTTCAGCTTCTTCAAGGATTGGTTCGAGAATTGATGGGAAAGGAATCACTTTCTTCATCGCTTTTTGTCTTCTCTTTACCTAAATCTTGAGCTTTCTTCTTTTAGGTGTGGAGGGGGAAGCTTACTATACTTGTTGAGGTAGGGAAACCAATTGCACTTCAATTTCTACTTCCCCTTGGCCTTGTTCAGCTGGTGGTACTTAGGGATCACCTTGAGCTTGTGTAGTTTCTACATTTTCTGACCCTTGCACATTTTATTCTCCAGTTTGTGTACTTGCCTTAATTTCTCCCTCTTCTGGTTCAGCTTGTTGAGGAGAATTCCTCTTTCTTTTCCCCTTACCTTTACCATTCTGAGCCCGATAATACCCAACAAGTCTATCAAGTTGGTGTACCATTTCTGGTCTTACTGGTGATTGGGCTGTAAATGTAGGCACTGTGACCTTTTCTCCTCTACCTTCAGCTAGATAGGCAAGAGCATGGAAGATCATTGTCTTAGGAATTGGATCAAGTTTGAAAGGTCTCTTGATCCAATCATTTGTCAACTTGATGGCGTGCCTTGCCTTTTGATTAATGTCTAAGTTCTCTTCTTTGTCAATCTTGACATTCATGATAGGTCGATCACTAATCTTATCCTTGTTGAACAATGGATCAAGCAACTCCTCTGTGTCTTGTTGCACAATCATTAATAAATTTTTTATCTTCAAAGCCTTCTCTGCCAGATACAAAGTCATCCTACAATAATCCGTTATGCAGACATCGTAGTCATTTGTTGCATTCACCTAGTGATCTTCAAGGGCATCTTCATGCTGAAATGTTTTACCAGCTAAGTGTTGTACTCACCCAATGTTTTGACCATTATTATTATTTTTTATTTAGTTTTTATTTCCTTTTATCTTTATTTAGTTTTAAATTTTATTTTCATTATTTCTATATTTAGTTTTAAATACTATATCAATGCTTTAAATGTTATATTTTTTATTTCTTATATTTTTATATTTATATATATTTATATTATTTTTATTTTCTATCTTATCAATATTTTTACAACTAATTATATATATATATATATATACATACATACATACATACATACATACATACATACATATATATATATTTTTTGTTTTTTTTTTAAATTTTAATTTTAATTTTTAAATTCATTTAATGTATTCGTGTTTAGGTGTGTGACTTTTTCTTCTTTTTTAGATTCACATATTTAGACCATAATTTTAGTTTTAAATGTTATTTTCATTATTTCTATATTTAGTTTTAAATATTTTATCAATGCTTTAATTGTTATTTTTATTTATTATATCTATATATTTATATATATTACTATTATTAGTATTATTGTATTTAGACATACATATATAATGTGCCCATTTTTATTTTTTACTTATTTATTTATTTATCCTGCACACATATGTATTCACACACACACACACACACACACAAAAGTGTATATATGTGTGTGTATATATACATGGGTATATAGTCTTATACTTATTTGTTCAAGTATGTAGATACTAACATATTTGCATAGGTTAGTATATATAATGTTCATACATAATACCTTTACATTTACACAATATATACACAAAGATGTATGTGTGTGTGTGTGTGTGTGTCTTATATATATTTGCACATGTCCTCATATGTTTGTATATAGGTATGTAGGTGCAAATATTTAGCCATATATTTTTTACCTTTGTTTTGTCTTTCTTGTTTTTCCTTTTCTTTTACGCTTTGATTATTTATTTGTCTACATATATATATATATATATATATATATATATATATATATATATATATATATATATATATATATATATATATATATATATATATATATATATATATATATATATATATATATATATATATATATATATATATTTTCTATGTTATCTATAATTTACATTTTGGCTTGTTTTTATTTGTTCTTGGTTCTTTTTTATTTTGGTTTGTTCATCCACCTTTGTGTTCATTAATTATTAGTCGTTTTGTCCATTTTTATTTTTAATTGTGTTTCTTTTCTTGATTTCCTTTTTAAGTTTAAACTCATTTCTTCTTAGTGATCTCCCCTCTCGATCTTCGTGTTTAACCCCCACCCCCCATCTTTTCCTCTCTTCCTTATTTTTTCTCTATGTTCTCTCCAATCTACTACTTAATTTCTCCATTCTCTTGCACTCTTGATCCTAATGATGGATCACTATGTGTGATCCAAAATGTTGATGGTAAAAAATTTGACACAGTAAAATTCTAGAAATTTTTTGATGTATTACTAATAGATTGTGGAAATAAAATGACATTAATCTCCCAATGTTATCAAAATATGACCAAGGAGAATTATACTCATCCAAGGGATATTGATCCCATTCATTCTCAAAAGAAGGAATATCTTGCCTTCAATCCACCTAGAAAGGTCCTATAGTCATAGGCCACATCCAACATATTTTGTGTCACTTTCTAAGTCTGTCATATGCAAACAAGAGTTGTTAGAAGATCTCCAGGAGAATAAGTATATCACTGGGATACCAATGGAGCTTCTTAAGGTTGATAGTTGTGCCCACTACCCTCAAATATGTAAATGTTCAAAATGTTACATAATAAGCTCTGACTAGTGATATTTGTGTAGCTACCTCCTCTAATATTAACTTTGCATAATCCCCTTCTATGAACCAAATTATTGTGAATATGAAAGCATCATTTACAATCCTATATTCTTTTCTTTTCTTTGAAAGCCTCTTCTGTACCAGCTAAGGATATACAATATAAGGCCATGGGTTTGCATCCTGCATGCTATCCCTCTTATAAAACCTTGGATAATTTGTTGCTCTCACAACTAGCAAGTATACAAAATATGAAGTCATATAAAATTTCCTATTATTATTCACTGCTATTAGCTTCTCTCCCAAATTCTTGCTGAGAATGGAAGCTTAATCAAGTGGCATCTTTTCTTTCTTTATTGTCTCAATAAAATGCACATTAAAAATATTTAGGTCTCTGGCTACTAGCAAACCCATAACACCACTCAAAAGTATGATTGAATATCCATTATCTTCCTTCATGTATCCTCTTGTCATGTCTACTTTTTTTACTTTCTTTCCTATATGAGTCTTCTCTATAAGGTATGAAGATTGGATGATCTCAGAAGCTTCATCAATATGTTCGCTATACCATCTCTCTACTTGCTCATAGGTTAATCTAATGAATTGATCCACCCTTGGGAGATGGAACACTTTTTCAATGTTCTTGGGTTTGAGGTCAAGAATGATCTCTCTCATAATTCTCTTGAATATCCTTTCTTTAGAAATAAAATGCTCTACGAGTGTCATGATTAATTCTGAGGATCATGCTAACACTAGGTGTGATGTTGCACTGACAAGCCCTAATCAAATCAATGTGGATATCATTTGAGACCTCTTAGTTGGTTTTTTGTACAATTTCAGGAACTCAACTAAATCTATGTGACCTAAACTTGTGTCCTGAATCTCTAAGCACTCATCTGAAATCATGATTTTGTAGGAATGCCCTGAAACTTGAATACTACTAGTTTTGGTGCCATCTTCTCAACAAGGCAGGATGATGAAGATTCCATTGTATTTACAAAAAAACATGTCCATTAGTTCAAAATTAAAGAAAAAATAGATTAATTCAAACCCTAATAATGGTACGAACAAGACCAAAAACCCTAATTATCTAAAAATGCTAGAAAACCTTATTAATAGTCCTAAAATGAAAAAAATGGCACACCTAGTGGACCTAATAGGTGTGCCTAGTGTGCCCTCTTTACAATGAAAATCCATTGTATGAGGTGCGCATCAACGCACCTCATGGGGTGTGCTGATGAACACCTCATGTTAAACTTGGACATCATTTTGATTTTGTTTAAAGTATGTGTAATAGTGCACCTAATCTAATATGCTACCACACACCCTTTGAAAGGTTTGTGCATTATTTTAAAGGTTTTTTGAATTTTTAGATGTAAAAAAAGGTGCTCATCAACACATCTCTTGAGGTGCACTGATGCATACCTTTCTTTTGGTTTACTTAATGTTTGTTTGTCTATGTTGTGTAGGGTGTTAAGTAGAAAGACACACCTTGAACTAATGCAAAGCTGGGCTTTTGGGAGTGTGGAGATGATGAATGAAAAGAAGTGGGGAGTGAAGGAAGGGGACTCCAGTTTTATAGACCCGAGGATCTCACCCTCTCTTGTGTTGTGCAAGTGTGCAACTACACTTAAAATTCCTTTCTCATTGACTTTTGGCACACTAGCACACCATTTGAGGTGCGCTAGTGTGCCTTTTGATTTTATAGAAGACTTGTCTCTCCTTAGTACCCTATTTTTGACAACTAGGTTTTCTAGTTGGGATTGAGACATGAACTAGGACACTAGCTAAAACCTCAAAAGGATTTAGACCCCTGACTAGGGTTTCAAAAAGAAAAAGAAAAAGTACATCACCATTTTTGATAGAAATGGGGCATGCATTGCGAGACAACAACATGTTGGATCTTCAAAAGCATTTCCTTCACTAGATGAAATCTTCATATTTTGCTCCATTAGAGTGGAGACAGAACTATAATCTTTCATGCCAAATCTATATAATAATTCTCCAATTTTATTTTTTTCAGAAATTAAAATGAAGTTAGGATTTTGAATAACTTTAATACCTAAGTAATAATGAAGTAATCCCAAGTCAGTCATATCAAAACACTTTTTCAACTCTCCCTTAATGGATTCTATATAATCATCATTATTGTCTGTGATGAGAAGATCATCAACATATACAACTAGATAAACAATTGATTTAACAATTTTCTTGACAAAGAGAGTTGCATCATCTAGACTAAAATTCTTGTAGTCTAATTTGAGGACGTGCTCAATTAATTTTCATACCAAGCATGTGGTGCTTGCTTCAAACCATACAAATATTTTACCAATTTATATACCTTTTGTTCCTAGCCTTTGATAACAAAACCTTGAGGTTGCAACATATAGACATATTCCCTCAAATCGCCATTCAAAAAGGTTGTTTTAACATCCATATGATGTATATTCCATTCTTTTTGTGCTACCAAAGAAAATGATGCTCAAATAGTTCCCCACTTGGTTGTAAGAGCAAAAGTTTTAGCGTATTCAATGCCTTCTCTCTAAGCATATCCTTTTGCTACAAGTCTTGCTTTGTGTTTTTCAAGTGAATCATCAGCTTTATATTTATTCTTATATACCTACTTTTATTAAATAGGTTTGGTTCTAATTGGAGGGTCCACTAACCTCCACGTTCTATTTTTTATGAGAGCATCATACTCTTTTTGCATTACACTTCTCCATGCATCACTTGTTGTTGCTTCTTGAAATGAAGAAGGTTCATAAAAAAAAAAAATTTAATTCAAAATCTTCATAGCTCTTTGGGATTTTCTTGGTCTACATTGATCTACGAATTGATTGATTTGATGTTTTATCAATCTCCAAAGCCTTTGAATTAGATTCTTCACAAGCTGGTTCATATTCTTTTTCAATAGGTTCTTCATAAACAATTTCAAATTTTTTAGAATATTGTCTTCTCTTTCAATAGGTTCTTCACAAACTATTTCAAATTCCTTAGAATTTCTCTCTTTCATATTGTTGTCATTATGTGTAACTTCCAAAGATTGACCTACAATGGGAATCCCCCTTTCAAGAGTTGGAAGTTCATTATCCCATTCATGATAGAATTTATTTGATTGAAATCTATCAAGATGAGAAATTCATTTGTAAATATTCTATGCATCTTTTTCAAATTCAAGAAATATAACATCTCTACAAATTAAGAAAAATTTATTCTCCTCGTCATATAGACGATAAGCTTTAGAAGTAGTAGAATATCCCAAAAAATGAATTTTCTACTCCTACCTTCTAATTTATTCATTAGCTGAGCAAGAATTAAAGTATAATAGGTGTAAACAATAACCCTAAAATGCTTGACACTTGGAAGATGACCATGCCACATTTCATAGGGAGTTTTACTTTGTAGTGCAACAAAAGGACTTTTATTCTTTATGTAGACAACACAAAGAACTACTTCTCCCCAAAACATTAATTTAACATTTTAAAAAAACATCATAGATCTTACTATATTCAAGAGTGTTCTATTCATATGTTCTGCCACACCATTCTACTAGGGTTATAAGGAATAGTTGTCTTGTGCTTAATACCATTTTCTTGCAAAAATTTCTCAAAATCTTTAGTAGTGTACTCACCACCATTATCACTTCCTAGGGTTCCAATATTGAGTTGAGTCTCATTTTTAATCCACAAATGGAAAATTTTGAAGTTATCAAAAGCTTGAGACTTTTGTTTTAATAAATAAACCCAACACATCTTGGTATAGTCATCAATAAAATTCATTATGTATTTGTTTCCATGTTTTGATGGAAAAGGAATATGCCCACACAAATCTGAGTGGATGAGACCTAGCTTTCTAGAAGCTCTAAACATAGAATCATGAAATGGTTGTTTATTGTGTTTGCCTAAAATGCAAGCATCACAGTGAGAAATTTTTTTTGGGATACTGGGAAGTCTTTGAGTTCCAATTTGTTTCATAATTCTGAAACTATCATAGTTAATGTGACCAAAACTTGCATGCCATAACAATTTGGAAGAAAAATTACCACCATGCTATGAAAAAATTGCATAATGTTGAGAGCATGATGAGGTATCTTTCAATGATAAAAGTTTTTCATCTTCCAGTCCAATCATTACAATCACATGATCAACCTCTAGACTATCTTCTTTCATGACCTTTACTGCTACTTTCATGTCTAGAAGACTCATCTTTGGATGTTTGCCCCTATTGTTTTTGTGCAAGAAACAAAGTCTTAGCATTTGAAAGTGATTCTTTTTTCCCAAATGCTTTCTCTTTCTCTACAATCTTCTCCACCAATTTTTCAAATGTTATATCTTTCATCTTTTCACTGGCTTGAAGAGATTCAAGATAGTATTAATAGGTAGAATAAAGAGCTTTAATAAAAGCAATGAGTTGTAGATCAACTTTGACACCTGTGGCTTCAATATCATGAAATACAACCCTAATTTCAGAGGCTAACTTGGTCAAATCATTATCTTTCATTTCTAAGTTGAATAACTTCATTAATAATTGAATGATTTTAAGTTATGAATGAGAATCATATAGATATTTGAGTTTCTTTAATGTTGCAAATGCATTCTTCCAAGAGATTATATTTCTTCCCTCTTCAGTAATGGAGGAAGCAATGAGAGCATAAACCTTTTTGTCTTTACTCTTTCAGATGACAAGTTCCTTTTTGTTTGTAGGCTACTTTGGCTCTTCATTTTCATCTTTTACTTCACAAACATCATCCCACAAATCATTAAAAATAAGAGTATTTTTAACTTTCTGAAACCATTCATTGTAATTCTCTTTTCTAGAAAGAACCATTCCAACAATTAAAATTAAAGAATGCATTGGAATCATTATTCAACTAAATTCTTTTTCTCCAGCAACTTGGCTTTGATACCACTATAACAAGCCCATAGAATGTGAAATGAAATACACACATAGATAAATATATTATAAAAACAAGTGAATATATACAACCTAAAAGCTATTCAGACAGTTGAGTAAAACTGTATAAATAGTTACATAATGAAACAATCAGAAAACTACTTCCTAAATAAAATAAATTATAGATGATCCCAAAGGATTAGTTAGAAAATTAGTGATGAGTGTTTGAATGATATAGCTCCCAAAGTCTAGGTTGGAGGGGCGTGTTATGTGTCATGCAAGTGGAAGAGGATCGAAACCTAGGAAACCAATCATTCTTGAACCACCAGTGAAGACGACGATGTTTTATGTCTTAGATTGAGCTTTGTTTGTAAAAAATTTGTGCAACTATAAGGGCATATGCACCGAGTTGTGGTGCCAAAAAGGTGACAACGAAATTTTTTTTTCCTATTTTAAACAGCGCGTACGCACTATAGTGCGTATGCGCTTTAAAAAAAGAAGAAGTATGTATGATGGGCTGCAAACCCACACCATCATTTTCATTACCATTTTCTTCTACTCCTATAGCGAGCAGCGTGTACGTGAGTTGAAGACTCAACATTTGCACCACCATTTGTCAAAATGCCTCCTCGTCGACGAAATCCAAGACCACAAGCGCACCCACGATGATGCTTTAAGTGATATAAACCTAACATTGCATTGTTTGATATATTTTTCATATTGTTTTGTAAGTTTTTTATATTCTTTTGTAGGGTTTTTACAAATTTCATTTAGATTTGTTTATTTATTTGAATTTCAATTGATTTTTTATCAGGAAATGTTCATAATCAACTAGAAAATCCACAAGAACATCAAAACCCTCAAGAACCCCAAAACCAAAACCCTCCTCAAGAAGAAGAACAAATTTCACAACCCAAACCAATTGCAAGACCTCCACCAGGCACACAAGAAAATCTAAGAAATGAAATAGAGAGAGGCAAAACTTAATTAGAAGGAATCATTGCTCGGTTGAAAGAATCCGGACAAACCAATCCAATGAGGGCTCAATTGGCATCATCCCTCAAATCCATTAACACTCAGATAGCCTCAGTTAGTGGTCAGTTAGATATTTGGCAGGCCAAGAGGGATGAACAAAAAAGATTTTATGCAAATAAATTGTCATATGAAGATGTTAAAAAAAAGGAAATACCAAAAGGTAATATATGTGCATTATTTAGAAAATCCGGTGAGAAAAATACTGTTAGAGAGGGTACTAAATGATTCCCCATCCATTGGTGCATACATGATGCTATTAGAAATAATTTTTGGGATAGATGGTGGATGGTTTTTGATGCCCCTCCTTGCAACAATCACGAGGTCCCCATGTATTTTTTGAAGAAATTATATTGTGAGTTTGTCCTTGGGGAGATCCCCAATTATTTTGATATGTTAGACTCCCAGGGTAGAGGTGGGGGGTCATCATTTGAGAGGCCCAGAGCATGTCGTGCCCCTAATGTAGTCAGGGCACCCGTGGTCCATCCACAGCGTGAGCATGTGATTATTCCTTTAGTTGTGAAGGAACATGTAGAGACCAGCACTCTAGGGACCATTAATGCTTTGACATAGACCCTCATCCATTCCACGAGCCCATTAGTTGAGGGGGAGCCTTCTATACGTTGTGGTCACATGTGCACTTCATGCGGATCCCTATGCACATTTGGCACTCATGTCGGAGATGGTGCAGATGATGGGCTTGTCACCGATCAGTTCCTAAATGAGACATTTGGCATTGAAACATAGGTAAATTACTAATTTGATCACATTTCATACGTATAGTGAATGATTAATTAATTAGGATTTATTGACATTGTTCAAAATTTAGGGTCAAAGTGTTCCTGGGCCTAGCAGTGATCCTCCAAGCCCATTTTTTGTCCCTTCGACGAGTCCTGAGGTATGTATCAATTTAATCATTTTAATTAATAAATATATTTATTATGTAATCATATGAAGGATTGACCAAAAAATATATGCATGTGCATCAGTTCTCCACAGGACCCTCAACCTTTACAACAGACACAAAGCAGAGACATCATAAGAGCTTCACACAGGTACAGTTGTTTCATGTTAATTTAATTCATTTGATTATATTTATTCCATGTTTCATGTTAGATATAACGTGTATTGTATGACATGAAGCTCATGATGTCGGACACACCTCCTCATCTGCGACAATCTGTTGATAGTGGAGTGGCCGCAGCTGTGGCTAGCTCACACCCACTGACGGAGGTATGAAATAATTTTCTTCATTTTAGTTGTTGTTTATAATAGTTAATCTCAAAATTTATAATGTTATTTATATGTGATTATATTTATTGAATTGTTGTATGGTCTTGTCACACCTGATCGTCCACGAGCATTTGAGGTGGAGTTACAGAGTGACTATTTGTTGGCGGTAAGAAAATAATTGATTTTGTGAGTACATATATTTGATTTCAACATATAATAAATATTGATTCATATCTACTTTCTTTGTATTAGTTGGACCTGGAGAAGAGCCTCAACAAGAGGTCAAGTGAGCGTGTCAGGAAGGCCCCGTCATCTCCACTGTCTCCCTCCACACGACGGCAAAGGACATCGAGAGACTTGTTTCCTTCCCCTTGTGGGAAGGAAAAGATGTAGTTGAGATATTTGATACATATATATAGAGACTTGTTTCCTTCCCCATGTATATATATAGGCATCTGAGAGACATATTTGATACACATTTGATGTACATATGACATTCTATATTTGATGTATGACATATTTGATGTATGACATTATTGGTTAATATATGATATGTTTGTTCATATATGACATTATTGGTTATCATAATATATTATGTGTTTGTTAATTTATATGACATTATTGGTTATCATTTTATATTAGATGTTTGTTCATGTATGACGTTAAATTAGATATGTTCGTGTATGACATTAAATTAGATATGTGCATGTATGAAATTAAATTCAATTGCTAGAGAGTTGCCATTATGTCTACCAACTAGTAGATGTTCTTTTTTGCTTTATTAGTATTTCTTGAAAACTGCAAAGAAGCTATTTCTGGTAGTATCTACTATAGTCCTTCTCAAATATGTTTTCAAAAATACTTAGTATGGCAAAGAAATGTCTATGGAAAGCTTGTCAAATAGGATATTGAAGAACTAAATGTGGATAGTCATTAGTACCCATCAATAAGAACACGAACATCTTTCTCAAGCAAGCCATATGACATTAGCAAGTAATTTATAAATTTCCTTTGCAAATAACTAGAAGATGCTATGAATCTTAATGCAGAATTAATCACGAACTCATTATTCCATCCAAGAAGCATATATCACCCTAAGCCAATTAACTGACAGGATAAAAATTAATTCAATTTCAACAAAATTTTGAGTATAACAAGCATCTTAGGGATTCTTACAAGAATTTACACGATGTTCACAAGAGCATTACAAGTTCTTGTAATGCTATTTCACATATTGTAATCATATTCAGTTTTGAATGGCTATTTGTGTTACAAGCATAAATGTTCTTTAAGGTCTTTTAATTCTAGACATGAATTTTATTATGAAGTTTTTTTATGACAACCCACTCAATGCATATATTGTTGTTCCACATTATGCTAATTTGACTTTCATTGGTTGATTTGGGTCTAGACATGACGTTATTCACTACCTTTTTTTTATATTATTTTTTTGTAGTGAAGTTCTGGCCTAAATGAATGTATTAATCATCGAAGTTGTGAACCTTGGTTGAGATCCTTACAAATATATTTTCAAATTGGACCTCAAATAGTTTTCTCAATCACCCCCTGTACACAGATACTGAAATTCTAGTTAATTACAAAATTAATACTGAATTAACACAAGTTTAATTGAAAAGTATTATGTACCTCAATAGGCTAGATTATTATTGACCGGGAAGCTTTATCTTAGAGCAGTTGGTTTCCTAAATCTTTAGCGCAATGACAGTCTTATGGAATGTGGAATTAGGTCTGCTAGCTAAGGAACATTCTTTAAAAGGTAGAGGAAACTCAAGACTCACATGTTTCCAATCAATATAAATGTTTAAATTGCTTCTCTAATTTTTTCTATTTATGATCTTCTTAAAACTTAACTTTCTAAATGCATTGATGGGGAAATAAAGATCTTCTAGGAACTAAAGGCTAATCATGTTTAATACTTACAATTCTCTGTTTTTATCTAATAATTTAAAAAAGATTGTACAAGTGTTTTCAAAGAGAAACACTTGTCACTAACATCATAAGAAGGAATATCCAAGGATTCTTACCACTGATCCCCCACCACCAAATTCAAGAGAAAACAAAATTCCACTACTAAAGAGATAGTAACAATGATCATCCCTAGTCTCTCCCTTATCACAAAATGATTACCATCAAAATTTGCATTTCCAATTGTGTCATGTGCATTGAAGTGATAGTAACATTTTCACTCTCTTACCTAATGTCTCCCATTTCTGAAACTCCTGGGGAAGGGCAAGGCCATCTTCTCAGTACTTCAAAATACAACGAGTTCCATTTATTCACATATTGATAATTGTTGACTTAAAGTATGTTAGGATAAACCATGGATAGAAATAAAAACTACATGCAAATATAACCAATAATAGAAAAAATAGAACACACAGAAATGAACACAAGGCACCAAGATTTAACGTGGTTCACCCAATCCCTGGGCTACGTCCACCAAACAACAAGTCCGATCTTATTACAATCCAGTGATTACAACCTGATTACAATCCGTAATCCCTTACAGCTCAATACCGCCGCAAGAACCAATTTCGTATCACAACATTATAAAAAATACCCAACTCTAAGCCCTTTTATACAAGTATTAAACCACTTTAGGGTTATAACATGTAGGCCATATGTCGGCCATAATATGTTGGCTACTGCCGAACCCCACTATTTATGAAGTATGTATAGTACTTTCCTGATCAGTCACCACAATCTAACAATCTCCCACTTGGGGACTGATCAGGCTCCACACTAAAAAAAAATCTCCCACTTGGAGACTGATCCTGTAGCAATACCACTACCACATGGGGCTCCCACTGGATCAAACCATCCTGGACTCGACTGTTCTTTTATTCATGTTTAGTCTAAAAGACCAACTGAAGCTGAAGAGGAGTTCAACTTCTCCCTTGTTACAACCTTTGTCAACATATCTACTGGATTGTCATTGGTATGTATCTTCTCCAGCTTTAACTGTCCATCCTCCAAAACTGACCGAATGAAATGGTACCGCAACTGTATGTGTTTGGTCTTAGAATGCAGAGCTAAATTCTTAGCAAGATGAATGACACTCTGACTATTTGTGAACAAATAATTATCCTACTGAGGATGTCCCTATTCTTCCAAGAAGAACTCAAGCCATATCATCTCCTTGGCTGCCTCTGTAGCAGCAACATACTCTGCCTTTATAGTGGATAAAGCATTAATCGTCTGTAACCTAGAAACCCAGCTCACGGCTACCCCACCAACAATAAAGACATAACCTGTAGTACTCCGCCTGGTATCAATATCCCTTGCCAAATCTGAGTCAACATAGCCCTGTAAATCAGTAGTAGAGCCCCCAAAGTGTAAACACTTATTGGATGTCCCTCTCAAATATCTGAGAATCCACTTGACAGCATTCCAATGCTCAAATCCTGGATGACTCATATACCTACTAATGACTCCCACTGCATGTGCAATATCTGGCCTAGTGCATACCATAGCATACATCAAACTTCCTACAGCTGAAGCATAGGGTACCTTGGACATCTTATCCTCCTCTTCCTGTGTCTTGGGACACATCTCCTTAGTCAATTTCAAATGACCAAGTAAAGGTGTGCTGACAGATTTAGCGTTCTCCATAGAGAAACGTTGCAACACCTTCTCAACATAATCAGCTTGAGATAGCGTCAATGTTTTGTTCTTCCTATCTCTGCAAATCTTCATACCAAGGATATTTTTTGCTACCCTCAAATCCTTCATAGCAATTGCATGTGCTAATTGGTGTTTTAGCCCCTTAATATGATCCATGTTAGACCTAGCTACAAGCATATCATCAACATATAAACATAAAATAATGTAGCTATCATCATCCAACCTCTTAAAATAAACACAGTAATCTAAATGACACCTATTATATCCATGCTCATGCATAAAAATGTCAAATTTCAGATACCATTGTCGAGGTGCTTGCTTCAAGCCATATAAACTTTTCTTCAATTTGCACACTAAGTTCTCCTTACCTTTGACCTCAAAACCCTGTGGCTGAGCCATATATATTTCTTCATCCAAATCACCATGAAGAAAGGCTATTTTAACATCCATCTTCTCTAAATGCAAATCTTCAGTAGCCACAAGACTTAAAACAGTACGAATAGAAGTCATTTTAACAACAGGAGAAAATATCTCATCAAAATCAATTCCCTTTTTCTATGCAAATCCTTTTACAACTAACCTGGCCTTAAGTCTTTTCTTACCTCCTTCCTCTTCTTTCAACCTATAAACCCATTTATTCTATAAAGCCTTTTTACCTGCAGGCAACTTGCACAAATCACATGTCTTATTTTTCAGCAAAGAGTCCATTTCAGCTTTCATTGCAGACCCCCATTGAATCTTAGTATCCACCTGCACAGCTTCATCATAACTTTCAGGTTCACCAGCATCAGTAAGTAAAATAGAATACAAAGATGGAGAAAACCTTTGTGGAGGTCTAATTTGCCTTGTTGACCATCTAACATTCACTGGTGTGTGTGGTATTTGTTGTTGCGGTTGTTGCACATCATGAGGAATGGCTAGAACATCAACTTTTGGAGTATCATCCAGCACTACATAATCATCTTCTTTCTTCTCATGTTGCTGCAACAAATCTTTGTACAACACTTTTTCATTGAATATGACATCCCGACTTCTTATAATTTTATGATTTTCAAAATCTCAAAGCCTATAACCAAATTCATTAATTCCATATCCAACAAAGACACATTTCTTTGATTTAGCTTCTAGCTTGGTTCTATTTTCAGAGTCTATATGAGCAAAAGCTTCACAACTGAAGGTCTTGAGAAAAGAATAACTCACCTTCTTACCAGTCCATGCTTCCTCTGGAATACCACAGCCCAAAGGAGTAGAGGGACCTCTATTAATCAAATATATTGCTGTATTGATAGCCTCCACCCACATGTGTAAGGGCAACCCAACATGCAACCTCATGCTCCTTGCGCGCTCCATTATAGTCCTGTTCATGTGTTTAGCCACTCCATTTTCCTGTGGAGTCCTTGGAACATTTTTTTGTCTATGAATACCATTAGTGGAGCAATAATCTTCAAATTCATGACTGCAATACTCACCACCATTATCAGATCTGAGACATTTTAATTTCTTACCAGTCTCATTTTCAACCAAGAATTTCCATTTCTTAAAAGTTTGAAATACATCAGATTTTTGTCTAAGGAAATAAACCCATACTTTTGTAGTTGCATCATCAATAAATGTAACATAATAATGAGAGCCACCAAGGGAAGATACCTGAGCCGGTCCCCATACATCTGTATGCACAAGCTCTAATTTCTCCTTTTTGTTTTCCTTCCCAATCTTTACAAAACTCACTCTCTTTTGTTTTCCATACACACAACTTTCACAAAAATCCATATTCACACATTTCAGACCTAGTAAAAATTTCTTTGAATGAAGTACTTTCATACCTTTCTCCCTCATGTGCCCAAGTCTATTGTGCCACAACACTATATCAGAATCTACAGCAGCTATTTGTTCTCCTTGCTCAACTGCAGTAATTGTTCCTGAATATTCATTTTTCTCTGAAATAATCAAAGTAGAAGGAACAATATGACCTGTACAAAGATATAAGGTGCCTACTTTCACACCTTTTTCTACTACAAGGGAACCTTTTGAAACCTTCCAATTTTTATCATTAAAAGTAACTACACAACCCTCATCACTGAGTTGCCCTGCTGAAATTAAATTTTTACTTAGTTTTGGAACATGTCTTACCTCATGTAGTAGCCAATGATTCCCATTTTGCAACTTAATCTTAATTTTTCCCTTTCCAACAATCTGACAGGGTTCATTATCCCCCAAATAAACAAGCCCAAAATCCCCTTGGACATAATCAATGAAATAACCTCTATGAGGTGTAGCATGAAATGAAGCACCAGAATCTAAAACCCATGAATCATCAACACTCTCTAAAGACAGAAGCAAAGCATCCTCTTCGGATTTGTTACTTACCACATTTGCCTCCTTGTCTCCATCTGATTTATCTCCTTCATTTTTCTTTTGATTCCAGCAATCTTTCCTTTTGTGCCCTGGTTTCCCATAGTACCAAAAATCATTTGGTCCTCTCGATTGAGACCTCCTCCCCTTTGACTTTCCTCTTGATTTCCCACGATTTCCAGAGTTACTTCCTCTTTCAGTCATTCTGCCCCTGCTTTGTGCATTTAAAGCACTTCCTAATGTAGATCCACCTGATGATTTTCTACGAGTTTCCTCACTTAAAATAACACCGATCACATCATCATATTTTAGGGTACTAGATCCAGGAACATAATTACTCCCCGCCATTACCAAGCCATTCCAGCTTTCAGGCAAAGAACACAAAATCAAGAGAGCCCTAATTTCTTCATCAAAATTGATACCCACAAAAGATAATTGACTAGTAATAGTATTAAACTCATTTAAATGATCTGCAACAGATCCACCTTCTGCCATTTTCATATTAAATAAATGCTTCATGAGAAATACCTTATTTGAAGTGGAGGGCTTTTCATACAGTGTCGCTAGGGTTTTCATCAAATCTTCTGTCGTCTTTGCTTTTGTAATATTAAATGCCACTGATGGTGCCAAGCATAACTGAATTCTTTCAAGTGCCTTTCTGTCCAAAAGATCCCATTCAGCCTCTAACATAGTTCCCTGATTCTTGGCTTTTCCTTCCAACGACTTCCATAAATCCTTCTGATATAAATAGTCTTCCATTTGCATCTTCCATAACTGGAAGTTCTGCCCATTAAACTTGTCAACCCTCAACTTACCCTCATCTGCCATCACTCCCACTCAACTGTGAGACTCCCACTTAACCATGAGACTTTCCTGCAGAGGATAACTGAAAGACAACCTTGCTCTGATACCACTTGTTAGGATAAACCATGGATAGAAATAAAAACTACATGCAAATATAACCAATAACAGAAAAAATAGAACACACAAAAATGAACGCAAGGCACCAAGATTTAACGTGGTTCACCCAATCCTTGGGCTACGTCCACCAAATAGCAAGTCCGATCTTATTACAATCTAGTGATTACAACCTGATTACAATCTGTAATCCCTTACAGCTCAATACTGCCGGAAGAACCAATTTTGTATCACAATATAATAAAAAATACCCAACCCTAAGCCCTTTTATACAAGTATAGTCGAAGTATTGACAGCCCATAGATATGCCCCGTCAAAGATCGCAGCCCTGTGGCATTTAGTGACCCTTAGGGACATTCTGGTTCAATGTGCGTGAGAACGTTTGAGCACTGAAGGGGATAGGAAGAGGTTGGGGATAGGGTTTACCCGGCCACCCAGAGCTAATGGAGTAGACAGTTTGATCCCATGACGAAAGATGAGAGAGATTTTGCAATTAGCAACTTTGTACTGGCCAACACTACAAGTTTCAGCATCACCCGAGATGGCATTGTAGAATGAAAATGGAATATGATCTCCAAAAAGTGAGAGAGGTTATTGTAGGTCTCTGCAACACAGTCCTGTAGGAATTGGAATCTCATCCATATCTCGCACGAGCTTTGAGATATGCCCCGTCAAAGATCGCAGCCCTGTGGCATTTAGTGACCCTTAGGGACATTCTGGTTCGGCGTGCCTGAGAACGTTCAAGCATTGAAGGGGACAAGACAAGGTTGGGGATAGGGTTTACCCAGCCACCCAGAGCTAATGGAGGAGACATTTTGACCCCACGATGAAAGATGAGAGAGATTTGGTAGTTGGCAACTTTTTACTGGCCAACGCTACAAGTTTCAGCATCACCCGAGATGGTGTTGTAAAATGAAAATAGAATATGATCTCCAAAAAGTGAGAGAGGTTATTTTAGGTCTCCACAACACGGTCCTATAGGAACTAGAATCCCATCCATACCTTGCACGAGCTCCGAGATATGCCCTATCAAAGATCGCAGCCCTATGGCATTTAGTGACCCTTGGGGACATTTCAGATTGGCGTGCCTAAGAACGTTTGAGCACTAAAGGGGATAAGATGAGGTTGGGGATAGGGTTTACCTAGCCACTTGGAGCTAACAGAGTAGATAGTTCGATCCCATGACGAAAGGTGAGAGAGATTTGGCAGTTGGCAACTTTGTACTGGCCCACACTGCAAGTTTCAGCATCACCCGAGATGGCATTGTAAAACAAAAATTAAGTGTGATCTCCAAAAAGTGAGAGAGGTTATTGTAGGTATCCGCAACACGGTCTTGTAGGAACTAGAATTGCATCCATACCTCGCACGAGCTTTGAGATATGCCCTGTCAAAGATTGTAGCCTTGTGGCATTTAGTGACCCTTAGGGACATTCTGGTTCAGCATGCCTAAGAACGTTCGAGCACTGAAGGGGACAGGAAGAGGTTGGGGATAAGGTTTACCCGGCCACCCAAAGCTAATGGAGTAGACAGTTTGATCCCAAGACGAAAGATGAGAGAGATTTGGCAGTTGGCAACTTTGTACTGGCCAACACTACAAGTTTCAGCATCACCAGAGATGGCATTGTAAGATGAAAAAAGAATGTGATCTCCAAAAAGTGAGAGAGTTTATTGTAGGTCTCCGTAACACGGTCCTGTAGGAACTAGAATTCCATCCATACCTTGCATGAGCTCCGAGATATGCCTCGTCAAAGATCGCATCCCTATGGCATTTAGTGACTCTTGGGGACATTCCGGATTGGCATTCCTGAGAACATTTAAGCACTAAAGGGGATAGGATGAGGTTGGGGATAGGGTTTAACCGGCCACTCGGAGCTAACAGAGCAGATTGTTCGATCCCGTGACAAAAGGCGAGAGAGATTTGGCAGTTGGCAACTTTGTACTAGCCCACACTGCAAGTTTCAGCATCACCCAAGATGGCCTTGTAAAATAAAAATGGAGTGTGATCTCTAAAAAGTGAGAGAGGTTATTGTAGGTCTTCGTAACACGGTCCTATAGGAACTAGAATTACATCCATACCTCGCACGAGCTCTGAGATATGCCCCGTCAAAAATTGCAGCCCTGTGGCATTTAGTGACCCTTAGGGACATTCTGGTTCAGCGTGCCTGAGAATGTTTGAGCACTGAAGGGGATAGGAAGAGGTTGGGGATAAGGTTTACCCGGCCACTCGAAGCTAATGGAGCAGACAGTTTTATCCCACGATGAAAGATGAGAGAGATTTGGCAGTTGGAAACTTTGTACTGGCCAACACTACAAGTTTCATCATCACCCGAGATGGCATTGTAGAATGAAAATAGAATGTGATCTCCAAAAAGCAAGAGAGATTATTGTAGGTCTTTGCAACACAGTCCTGTAGGAATTGGAATCTCATCCATATCTCGCACAAGCTCTGAGATATGCCCTGTCAAAGATCGCAGCCCTATGGCATTTAGTGACCCTTAGGGACATTCTGGTTCGGCATGCCTGAGAACGTTCAAGCATTGAAGGGGACAAGACAAGGTTGGGGATAGGGTTTACCCGGCCACCTGGAGCTAATGGAGGAGACAGTTTGATCCCACGACGAAAGATGAGAGAGATTTGGCAGTTGGCAACTTTGTACTGGCCAACACTACAAGTTTCAGCATCACCCGAGATGGCGTTGTAAAATGAAAATAGAATGTGATCTCCAAAAAGCGAGAGAGATTATTATAGGTCTCCATAACATGGTCCTGTAGGAACTAGAATCCTATCCATACCTCGTACGAGCTCCGAGATATGCCCTGTCAAAGATCGCAGCCCTATGGCATTTAGTGACCCTTGGGGACATTCTAGATTGGCGTGTCTGAGAATGTTTGAGCACTGAAGGAGATAGGAAAAGGTTGGGGATAGGGTTTACCTAGTCACCCAGAGCTAACGGAGAAGACAGTTCAATCCCATGACGAAAGGTGAGAGAGATTTGGCAGTTGGCAACTTTGTACTGGCCCACACTGCAAGTTTCAACATCACCGAAGATGGCATTGTAAAACAAAAATGGAGTGTGATCTCCAAAAAGTGAGAGAGGTTATTGTAGGTCTCTGCAACACGGTCTTGTAGGAACTAGAATCGCATCCATACCTCAGACGAGCTCCGAGATATGCCCTGTCAAAGATCGCAGCCCTATGGCATTTAGTCACCCTTGGGGACATTCTAGATTGGCGTGCCTGAGAACGTTTGAGCACTGAAGGGGATAGGATGAGGTTGGGGATAGGGTTTACCCAACCATGTAGAGCTAACAGAGTAGGCAGTTCGATCCCATGAGGAAAGGTGAGAGAGATTTGGCAGTTGGCAACTTTGTACTAGCCGACATTGCAAGTTTCAGCATCACCCGAGATGGCGTCGTAAAATGAAAATGGAGTGTGATCTCCAAAAAGTGAGAGAGGTTATTGTAGGTCTCCAAAAAGAGTGTCTAAAAATACAAAAATAGTGGGGGGTCCTTTGTATGGTTTGGGAGTTTGACCATTAAAACTAGAAATTGTCCTAGTAGTAAGTGTTGGTAATAGTTTTGAAATTTGATTGTTGAGTGTTGAGAAACCTCAAGTTTGGGATTTTTCTTGTTGGTTTGAGTCTATAATAACCATTTCCATCTGAAAAGTTGAGTGTTGAAACCATTTAAGAAGTATTTGCATAGTTTTCCCTAAAATTTGAGTGCATAAAAAGGGGTATGTGATTGCTCCCAAGGTGGATTTAGTGTTTTCTCCAAACAAGAGTTGCATTTTATGTTTGAAGTCATCTAATATAACCAAAGTGAAGGTGTTTGAACCATTTTGGGGTTCTAGAGACATTGCAAAGTAAGAGTTATAGAAATCCCTAGGGTAAAACGGCTAGAAAGGAGGGTTTTGTAAAAACCATTGTAAAGTTGATCATGAGACCAAAAAAATAAAAGAATCCTTGCATTTGAGTCATGTCTTAAGACTTTTTTGCGTCATGGGAGTTCCAAAAGTCAAGGGATTGTGAGTTGCTTTGTAAATGGCCTCAAACTAAGCCTAGTTGGCAGACTGAAATAGCCAGTTTTGAGTGATATTTTACAAAACAAGTGTAGTTGGTTTTGGAGTATATTTTAGAGTGAGAAAAAGGGTATTTTAATCACCCAATAGTTTAGGAAGTTCTGTGAAAATTTTTGGAGAAAACAACAAATTAGTGACTGGCAAGGGCTAGTTGGAACAAGCCTAGAAGAGGCAAAATTGAGAAAGTGTAAGAGATGAGTTGCAAGAAACAACTACTGTAGATGATGCAAATATTGATGAGTTGTAAAGTGAGGGGGAGGAAATCACTATTGAATCCTTCCTAAAAATCAATGGCTTATTAGATGAACCAATTAACACTTTGTTGAGGAGTTATGGACAAAATATGAAGGGACTAGGTACAATTGCACCTAAAAATACCCAACCCGAAAACCTGAACCAGCTAGTGGACTATTATAGGAGATAAAACCTTGAGCATACAACAAACATTGATATTAGATTAAGCTTGCTAATGCAAGATTCACAACCAGATTGGTTGTAGGAGGTTGTCACAAACCTTGGGTAACCAAATACTTGTGGGGATGAAAATGTTTCGCTTTTAATTCCATCCCCACCACATGTTGACCCCAAGGATGTCATCTAATGCTTTGAAAATGGTGGAAACCATGATGAAATAAATAGTTAACAATTTTTTGATACCCAGGCCCAAAATTACTATGATAGAGATGTTGATTTTATACTTTACATGCCACTAGACAGAAAACAACATAGTGGTTTACCCAGTAGATTCCTATAGCTACCAAAGAAAAGGATACAAAATTCTAAGGAACAAGAGAGACTAAGAATTTATTTGAGGTTAATTCACTTTACATGAAGGAGAAGATCAGGGGTAGGAAAGATGGGAGAGAGGAAAAGATTGCAAGAAATGAGATCTTATATGCTATAGAGAGGGGAAAATGAGTTGCGGAGAAGGTTGCACTAAAGGAATAGAAGAGGAAAGAAAGAGAGGATAATCTAAATGTTTGAAAGAGATATAGAACAAATATTGGAGGTGCACCTTCAACAACTATAGAAATTATATTTACAACACTAGTGGAAGGAGATGTAATTGCACTAGCCCTAGAATCAATTAGTATGCCCAACATACCTCTTCTCTGATAGCATAAATCACATTCTGATATGTTCAATGCTCTAATCCCTAGATTAGGAAATATTCTTACTTAATAAGTGTAACCCCAAGCATTGTCACCATAGTTGGCAACAAATGGTGAGAGTCCCAATCAACTAGTGAAAAAAATGACTAAGTTGATGGAGCTGAATCCTACATTACACACATCTCCTAGTAGTGGATAGGAGGATGTTGGGATTGGGAGCATAGCACCTATTCCCTTTCCCAGTTTTATGGACAATTGATGGCAACTCAAGTAGATGGGAGAAATTCCAAGTTTTTTGAAGCGATAAAGTTTTGTGATGTATTTAGAATATCTAAGATAGACTTATTTTTTGTGTGAACTAAACCATTCTTACATTACTATTTAAATGTATTTGTATTGTTATAATAGTTTGATTGTTGGTCATGGTGTAAAATATGTAAAGTTTAGAAATATAAATAGTTCATCATAGAGATATTATAGAATTAATTTATTTTAAATAATAGAAATAATCATAACAAATAGACACTAAACAATCCCAAATTAAAACATACAAAGGTCCAACTAGAATAATGACTTTAAATAACCAAATACCAAATCCAAACAAAGGAAATGGGAATTTTACCTTAAATGAATAAATTACATGAAGAAGGGTGGCTGGCTGTTTGGAAATCTACTTATTTTTCTTCTCTCCCTCCTGTCATCCAAGAGAACATGCAATGAAAGAAAAATATCTTCACAATAAGAAAATATGAAAAATATTGTTCTAGCTTTAAAAAAATTGGAGACATCAAAACATAAAATCTAGATTCTAAACAAATCAAAACATAAAATCTATGATTTAAACTAAATCTCATCACTTATGCATCATAACAATATGGTCCACCTTAGTCATGTGGACAGTCTTGGGGAAGAGGTTGCAACAATGTATTTGGATCCAGTTGATCACTATTTCTCTCTCTCCCTCTCTCTGTATTCAATCTAATGAGCCAACTGGATCTGCTCGACATTTTAATGTCTCAAGTATTGCCTCGTGGTCTGACTTGCGAACTCTCCAAAGATTCTTATTATGTGGTTTTCCACCATATTTTATTAAGTGGAAATTTGATGTGACAACAAGATTTGAATAATGAAGAATCTTCCTCTCTGTTTGCCAATCCTCGAATAACCACAAGTTAGGGTTCTTCATAGAATATCGTCTAAGCCATGTGCCGGTTACAACCACCACACCGACATGGTACTCTAAACCTTCACCATCTATAACTAAGTGATCCAATTTTTGTTCGGCTTGAACACAACGACACAAATAATAATCTATCCCTTCTTCATTGTCTTTAGGTGCAATAACAGTAAAAACATGGCCTGCAGTGACAAATGTACAAAATGCGGTCATTAATTTAGAAAATACTTGCGTAAAAGTTATAAAGTTACATATTGAAATTACAAAGATATATAAATATATATATTACCAGGTTACACTAGATCAGACAAGTGGTCAAAGTCAATAGACTATTCCATCTGTACCATTTCCAGTGCTTGTGGGCGATGATAGGTGTCAATTGGGTCCAAAACCCATATATCCCATTTGTCCACCCATTCAGTCGACTCACAGTCATCCCAATTTTCCTCTGCACATGATGGACAATAGCATGCCATTGTTCGTGTGTGGATACTCCATGAACCTGCATCAGAGCTTCTAAAAGAGTGCAACTCACTGGATCCTATTGGTGTGCAACAATCTTGATATGGTGCAATGTTAGTATTATCTATCAACCAAAAAAATTTATGAACCGTAGACTCACCTTCCTTACCTAGACCCATTGTAGCGTTACACCACTAGACGATGGATTTTGCATCTGTCAATATTGCTCCATCTTTGTACTTTAGTTCTTCACGAGCTAAGGCTCTTTTGATGCATGTGCCTACACCATCATGCTCTCCCTTTCCATGACCAGCCTCTGTGAAATTTCACATGTATTGAATTCTACACAACTTGTGCATCCTGCTCAACCAATAGAACATTCGTGCATTCTTGAATTGAGATGCACAATTGTCTGACCAAATAATGTGCTGACGATATGTGATGCCCCTGTTAGCTAAATCTCCATAAAATAGTTTAAAAAAACCATGTACGAACTCCATAGAATGTGATCGATCATTGCTGATGTAAAAATGGTACTCCCTCAAAATCTTCCTGTCATCCTCTGTACTTGTAGGTGAATGCATGAATGTTATGTGAACAAATATGGAAACCTGTTGAGAAGTATAATACTTTGCTTGCACCTCATTTTGTGGTTGTAGTGTGTAGTTCTCTGCGAAATCTACAATCGAAACAATGGTATCTAGTGGAAACGTATCCTTGCACAACTTGAATTGCAAATCCAGCCATCGAGCTCTATGGGTATGCCTTGCATACTCGTAAATAATGTTTTCAGGAAAAATCTTCATGAACTCATACATTGGAATCTTTTCAATGACTAAATCACATCTTTTACCATGTTTCCCATCTTTTAGAGCATATGTCACTGTCTTAAATTTTCCATAATCTACTATTTCATTTCCAATTGCATGTGTACTATCCATATGTTGACAAGTTGATAAAAGTTGCAAAGAACCACAAAATAAGCACGTACCATCCAAGCATGATGTCTTGTAAAATTGTTGGCCGTCCCTTATTTCACATAAAATGTTGGATATGAATTCCCTTGAAGATCTTGGTGGCTCATTTATGTCACAATCCTGCAAAACAAACTAAGAATGCAGAATTATGCATATATGCCTAAAAACATCAAAATGGTTAGAAAATTCAATATGTATCCTACAACAACAAGTTGTGCGTGTGTGATTTATCTTCACATAAAAAGGTTTACCCATCTCAAAAAATCTTTGACTTATTCGAATTTGAGGATACATACCAATAAATTTTGCAAAAAATTGTGTCTGAGTTGTGTCCAAAAAATGTTTTGTATGTGGCTCGCGATTTTGGCTACCAATCCTCCTCCTTACAACATCTCTTTGGTTAGGGGAAACACATGTGTTATTTTTCCAAAAATCTTCGATCAATGATTTCAAGGCTTCACTAATTTCTTTATCCTTTTGCGGTAGTCTACCGCTAAATGTCCATAACTCATTTTTTGTTGGATCTTCCAATCTCTCACGCCTTAGCATGGCTCTCCTTAGAGTACCTCTACCAATTTTTAGTGTTTTGATTGTCTTTCTCATGAGTCAAGCTTTCTTCATTTGGCTACTTACTATTGTCGATGTAAGTACTCGTCTTGCGATATTACTATCTTTGGTGTGTGATTTAGAACCCACTTTGTCATAAGCATTCATTAGATTCTTTACAATGTTTTTTTCATTTGAATCATCCATCGTTCTTAGCCCAAGAATCTTCATGATAGGCCTAAATTTTAAATTCCTCATCATTTCAACAAATAATTGGCATTGACCTGTAATATTTAATTCATCAAAAAATAATCTCCACATACGATTAACTTTTCTTTGACAAGTACGCTTGCTAATCTTGTCAGGCATTGATTTCAAAATGTTACTATCAATATCAATCAAATATTTTGGTCTTCTAAAATGAATTCTAGAAGGTGTTATAATCTCTTCAATTTTATCAACATTTTGAACATCAACATAAGGTTGAGTGTATTGCGTACCTTGAATCGAAGATGATGTGCCTTGGCAATAAGATGCAAAAGATGGAATATCACCTACTTGATGTGTTGATGTTGTGCCTTCAACATGACATGATGGAGTGTGTATATCATCGGATCTACAAATCGGTGTCTCTTCAACATGAGAGGACGATATGACTTCAACATTGGAAGATGGTGTAGCGGACGATATGACTCCAACATTAGAAGATGGTGTAGCTTCACAATTCAATTGTCTTCTTGAGCGTAACAGTCTCATTCGTTCTCTTTGTCTTTCCAATTCTTCCTCTTTGTTTCTTGGTACCGGTGGTTCTTGATCCTCTTCAAAAGTCAATTCTTCATTATTGCTTTGCAATTTTATCTACTCACGTAGTAATTTCATTTTATCTCTTTTAATTGCCAAATCTCTCTCCCTATCTTCATTTGTTTGATTTTTTGGTTTCTTCCTTGGCATGATGATGATTTCTACATGTCAAATTATTCAAACATTTGAATTACTTAAAATGTGTAAATTACAAATTATTCAAATACATATAAAAATTATAATTATTTGAATGAATACACAATATATATATATAAAACGACTTGTCAAATTTCTAACCATTTCGAAATAACATTTCTTTAAAACATACAAATTTCAATGAATTCACTATATATTAAACAACATGTCAAATTATAATCAAATTTGTATCTATATATCAACAAACAATATTTAAAATAGATTGCACTAACCTTTTCTATACAAGGAATATTCAAAAAGTCTTCAAATCATGTATCCAATGATTGAATTTGGTGTTTGTTAGCTTCCAAAAGTGTTTGCCACCTTGAAATAGTGTTTGTTAGCTTGAAATAGTGTTTTCCACTTTGAAAGAATGTTTGCTGTGTTGAAACCTGCGATTTCTATCAGGATAACAGAGTGCAGAATAGAACAAAAGCAGAGAATGAATGAAACGGGCCCAAAAGTTTCTTTTTGACCATTTTTAGGTGATTTCACATAGTGCGTACGCGCTATAGTGTGTACACACTATATGAGAGCACATCACTCTCTACCCTCCCTACTCTCTCTCTCTCCCTACTCTCTCTCTCTCTTCCTACTCTCTCTCCGCTCTCCCATCCCCTACACTCTCTCTCTCCCCTCTCCCATCCTTTACTCTTTAGATCTCTCACACACACTCCCATCCTCCCTCTCCCACTTCTTACTCTCTCTCTCTCTCTGCCACCTCCTACTCTCTCTCACACTCTCTCCCATCCCCTAATCTCTCTTACACACATTCCCATCCGCTACTCTCTCTCTCTCTCTCTCTCTCTCTCTTGGGCTACTCTCTCTCTCCCCTCTCCCATCCCCTAAACTCTCTCTTTTGTAGATGCACACTCCCATCCCCCTCTCTCTCTCCCCTCTCCCATCCCTTACTCTCTAGATCACTCACACGCACTCACATCCCTCTCTCTCCTTCTCTCCCACTCCCTCTCCCACCACCTACTACCTCTCTCTCTCTCTCTCTCTCCCTCTCTACTCTCTCTCTCTCTCTCTCCCATTCCCTACTCTTACTCTCTCTCTCTCTCTCTCCAATCCCCAACTCTCTCTCACACTCTCTCCCATCCCCTACTCTCTCTGACACTCTCTCTCATCCTTTCACTCTGTCTCTCTCATCTCGTACTCTCTCTCTCTCTCTCTCTCTCTCTGTCACCTCCTACTCTCTCTCACACTCTTTCCCATCCTTTCACTCTGTCTCTCCCATCTCATACTCTCTTTTTGCCACCCCCTACTCTCTCTCACTCTCTCCTATCCCCTACTCTCTCTCTTTCACAGACACACACACACTCACTCACACTCCCATCCCCCCTCTCTCTTCTCTCCCATCCCCTACTCTCTAGATTTGTCACACGCACTCCCATCCCTCTCTCTCCTCCTCTCCCACTCCCTCTCCTAGGTCACCTACTATTTCTCTCTCTCAAGTTCTCTCTCTCCCTCTCTACTCTCTCTCTCCCATCCCCTACTCTTACTCTCTCTCTCTCCCATTCCCAACTCTCTCTCACACTCTCTCCCATCCCCTACTCTCTCTCACACTCTGTCCCATCCTTTCACTTCGTCTCTCCCATCCTATACTCTCTCTCTCTCTCTGCTGCCCCCTACTCTCTCTCTCACTCTCTCCCATCCTTTCACTCTATCTCTCCCATCCTTTCACTCTGTCTCTCCCATCTCGTACTCTCTCTCTGCCACCCCCTACTCTCTCTCACACTCTCACACTCTCTCCCATCCCCTACTCTCTCTCTTTCACAGACACACACACTCTTATCCCCCCACTCTCTTCTCTCTCATCCCCTACTCTCTACATTTGTCACGCACACTCCCATCCCCCCATCTCTCTCCCTCTCCCTCTCCTACCACCTACTAGATCTCTCTCTCTCAAGTTCTCTCTCTCCCTCTCTACTCTCTCTCTCTCTCTCCCATCCCATCCCTTACTCTCACTCTCTCTCTCTCCCATCCCCTACTCTCTCTCACACTCCCATCCCCTAATCTCACACTCTCTCTCCCATCCCGTACGAGCTCTCTCTGCCACCATCTACTCTCTCTCTCTCTCACTCTCACACTCTCTCCCATCCCCTACTCTGTCTCTCTTACACACATTCCAATTCCTCCTCTCTCTCTCTCCCTCTCCCACTCCCTCTCCAACTGCCTACTTTCTCTCCCCCATCCCCTATTCTCTCTCTCCCCTCTCCCATCCCCTACTCTCTCTCTTTCATAGACATGCACTTCCATCCCCCCCCCTCTCTCTCCTCTCCCATCCCCTAATCTCTAGATTTGTCACACACACTCCCATCCCCCCTCTCTCTCCCTCTCCCACTCCCTCTTGCACCACCTACTATCTGTCTCTCTCAAGTACTCTCTTTCCCTCTTTACTTTCTCTCTCCCATCCCCTACTCTCACTCTCTCTCTCTTCCATCCCCTACTCTCTCTCATACTCTCTCTCTCTCTCTCTCTCACCCCCATCCTGTACAAGCTCTCTCTACTACCCCCTACTCTCTCTCAAACTCTCACACTCTCTCCCATCCCCTACTCTATCTCTCTTATACACATTCCCATTCCCCCCCTCTCTCTCTCACTCCCTCTCCCATTGCCTACTCTCTCCCATCCCCAACTCTATCTCTCTTACACACTTCCATTCCCCCTCTCTCTCCCTCCCACTCCCTCTCCCATCACCTACTATCTCTCTCTCTCTCTCTCTCTCTCTCTCTCTCTCTCTCTCTCTCTCTCTCCCTCTCTCTCCCATCCCCTACTTTCTCTCTTACACACACTTCCATCCCCCCTCTCTCTCCCTCTCCCACTCCCTCTACCATTGCCTAATCTCTTTCTCTTTGATCCACCCTCTCTCTCCCTCTCCCACTCCCTCTACCATTGCCTACTCTCTTTCTATCCCATCCCCTACTCTCTCTATCTCTCTCTCCCCTCTCTCATTCCTTACTCTCTCTCTTTCACACACACCCATCCCCCCTCTCTCCTCTCCCATCCTCTACTTTTTCTCCCACTCGCTCTCCCTCTCCCACTGCCTACTCTCTCTCTCTCTCTCTCTCTCTCTCTCTCTCTCTCTCCCCCTCTCTACTCTCTCTTTGCTACCCCCTACCCTCTCTCACATTTTCACACTCTCTCTCTTTATCTCTTACACACATTTCCATCCCCCCTCTCTCTCTCCCTCTCCCACTCCCTCTCCCATCGCCTACTCTCTCTTCCATCCCCTACTCTCTCTTCCATCCCATACTCTCTCTCAAGCTACTCTATCTTCCCCCTCTCCCATTCCCTACTCTCTCTCTTTCACACGCATGCACTCCCATCCTCCTCTCTCTCGCTCTTCCTCTCCCACTCCGTCTCCCACCACCTACTCTCTCTCTCCCCCATCCCCTACTCTCAATCTCTCTCTCCCAACTTGTACTCTCTCTCACACTTCCTCTCTCTCCCATCCCCTACTTTCAATCTCTCTCCCTCATCCCATACTCTCTCTTTGTCACCTCTACTCTCTCTCTCTCACTTCCTCTCTCTTGCATCTTGTACTCTCTTTGCCACCCCTACTCTCTCACATTTCCTCTATCTCCTATCCTATACTCTCTCTGCCACCCCTACTCTTTCTCACTTCCTCTCTCCCCTCTCCCATCCCCTACTTTCTCTCTATCTCTCTCACACACACAAATAGCCATTCCCTCACCCTACCCCCCCAGCTCTCTCTTGGTTTTGGTTTGCAATTTAGGTCTCAATAGTGCGTGAGCACTATAGCGTGTACGCACTACCTTCAATTCAATAGCATTTTAATATGGCATGCGTGCTATAGGGCGCACACGCTATAGGGCGCACGCGCTATTCAAAGCTTTGCACTAAAACCAAGCCTAAGGCTTGGTTTTGCCTTGGAGGTCCAACCCAAAGGTTTGGAGTTTATAAATAGGTCTGAGATGTGTTTTCCAGCAAACATACAAAAAATGATTGATTTTTCTTGTGTACTCCCCTTCAAGATTCTTCGTGGTTGGGTATCGATAAGATCAGGTTACATAACATTATAGGTCTCTGTGTTAGCTATCTAACCATATAATTTATTTTTAATTTGAACTATTTTAAGTCTTTCATCTATAATTTCTTTTGAATGTATGTTCATTTTTTGTCAAAATCCACCATGTACTAATTGGGCTGTAGATTTTAGCTCATTCATCGAATTTTGTAACAACTTAGTTTTTTAGAAACTAGACTCCATTCTACACACTTTGAAAAAAAGAAGTTTTGATTTTAGATTAGTTTTCAATCATTTCTAGGGGGAGCACAGAGATATTTCACGTTTTTGGGATGGGTCTAATTTAAAAATTCATTAAAAAAAAAATACACATTATAAAATTACCCGAAAAATCTGGGATAAACTACATAGTGTTAGGTAACTTTTGACTGGAGCGATTAAAGAATTTCAAAAAAAAAGTTAAAATTTTAGGGGGGCCACACTTTGTACTATGTTATGTTTTTTTGGAATAAACAGTACCACTTTCTGTGGCCCCCTTTTTTGAGGACCTAAAACTAAACCATTTTGAAAAAAAATTAGTAGTTTAGAAACTAGATTCAAAGGACTACGACTTTTGTTTTTGTCATATCTTAAAATTTTGAGCGTAACTATCTTCAAATTCTTGTTGAAGTCCAAAATTTGCTGATTTTAGGAAAAAGGTGTCCACTTATACCCCCCTTTTGGCACCACAACTTGGTGCACTTACCCATAAGCTACAATAGGAATAGGTATAGTTGAATGTTTGTAAGCAAAGCATAAAAAGATATATTTGAAAGTAAAAACTAAAAATTACAAAATAAAAGCAAATAAAAAGAAGAGTTGATAAAGAATGAAATTCTTTCTCATTAATTTTACTTGTAAAATTTGCATGATAATACATTCTTTGTGCAAAATAATACCACTGGTTGTAAGAGAAAACTACGGTGATTACATCAACTAAGCCTAGATTTCACTTGTAGTTAACAAGCAATTAGAAAAGGAGATTACGATGATTGTTCAAACTAGAGCATGAAATGATCAGTAGAAAATCATGCACTTGGTGAAAGACTGAGTTAGAGTCATACACTAACACTCCCTTAGTTCGAACTAAGAAGAAAATAGAAATTAAAGAAAGTAAAGAGGAAAGAGGGAAACACATTGGGAATAACACCCCCCCCCACCCACCACACACACAAAAAAAGTAGATGCTAATAAAGCAATAAAACTACCATACCACAATTTCTTTGACCTCAAGAAGATGTCTAAAAAGGTGAAATAGAAGAGAAGAAAGATCTCTCCACATTGTGTACTGAATGGTAGATGCTCAAAATTGTGTACAAAAGGAAGTCCATAATCTTTGAACAAAAGTATTCCATTTTGGAAGAAACAAAATTGAAGATGTATGAAAGAAGTCTCCCCAATCTTGAAAGGAACATGTACGAAGAAATCTCAAGATGTATGATGCCTCTAAAAATTTCTTCATTATCTTCATGTAGATCTTGAAATGGTTAGAGTCTTTTAGAAATTGATGTAGAACATAATCAAAAGACAAAAATTTCACCTCATAAGGTAAATAGATCTCCTCAAAATGTTGTGGAAATGTATCCAAACTCGTATCAATCTATGAAGAATGACCATGTAGAGAAGGAAGAAGGGTGTCTGAAAGTCCCATCACATTATTTGAAGAAGAATCAACTCCATAAAAGAGAAGATGAATGCAATCAATACTATCATCTATATGCAAACTGAGGGATTCTACAAACAAAAATTGATATTCATAATAGAAATTGATCCGAATGAATTGATTCCAGAAGGAAAATGATCTTGCTACAAAGAATCATTGTAAGCTTTCAATGAAGCAACTCTAATCTCTAAAGAAACAATAGGATCACTAGGGTTATCAAGAACCTAATCATCCAAGAAGGGTGCATCCATACAAGATGGGGCCACTAAAATCTTAGTATCACTTATAGAAGCCTAGTTATCTAAGAAAATCATCACTTTAAGATAAAGAGTCAATATCTCCATACAATTGTCAGATGATGGTCCAAGCAATGAAAGAGCAATCTGTGTGCTCTATATGATATAAAATATCCTCAGAAATAGTAAGAATTAGCAGTAACACAATATAATTACTATTGAACCATGCAATTTTCTATTGATAATTGCTTGGCTTAGAAACATGTCTAAGGAGATAAGGTAATAGATCTTCCTCAGCATAGTGATTTTATATCCCATTTTCTATGACAAGAGATTTTCTAAAGTTAGCTTGACAACAAAAGGATGAAAATACATACTATACATCATTGATCTCCCCCAAAATGGAACTTTATCTTAGATCATGATTATGAATAGAAACACATTAGTGTAAGTGCACCAAATTGTGATGCCAAAAGTGGGGTATAAGTGGCCACCTTTGCTTTCTAAAATCAACAATTTTTGAACTTCAAAAAGAATTTAAAGATAGTTATGCTTGAAATTTTAAGTTATGACAAAAAAAAAAGTAATAGTCCTTTGAATCTAGTTTCTAAACTACTATTTTTTTTTCAAAATGGTTTAGTTTGATGTCCTCAAAAAAGGGGGGCCACAGAAAGTGGTACTATTTTTTCAAAAAAAATATAACATAGTGCAAAGTGTTGCTCCCATAAAATTTGAACTTTTTTTTTGAAATTATTTAATTTCTCTAGTCAAAAGTTTCCTAACATCGTGTATTTTATCCCATATTTTTTGGGTAATTTTATAATATGTATTTTTTTAATGAATTTTGCAATTGGACACGTCCCAAAAATGTGAAATATTTGTGTGCTTCCCCTATAAATGATTGAAAACTAATCTAAAATGAAAACTTCTTTTTCTCAAAGTGTGTAGAATGGAGTCTAGTTTCTAAATAACTAAGTTGTTGTGAAATTTGATGAATGAGCTAAAAAATACACCCCAATCAGTACATGTTGGTTTTGACAAAAACTAGACATACGCTCAAAAGAAATTATAGTTAAAAATATTAAAATAGTTCAAATTCGAAGTAAATTATATGGTTAAATAGCTAACACAAAGATCTACAATGTCATGTAACCTAATTTTATCAATGGTTGACCACAAGGAAACTTGAACAAGAGTACATAAGAAAACTCAATCATTTTTTGTATGTTTTCCGTAAACATGTCTCAGACTAGTTTAAAGACTCCCAAACCTCTTGGTTTGATCCCCAAGGAAAATTCAAAGCTTTAAATAGTGTGTGTACGCTATAGGGCATGCACACTATGTAAAGCATTTTTTTAATTTAGGCTTACATAATGCATATGTGTTATAGTGTGCATGCACTTTGTAAACCTAAATTTCAATAGAGAGGGAATGAAAGAGGAAAGGAGAGAGGGAGAAGGGATAAAGAGTGTGAGAGACTAGAGGATGGGAAGAGAGTAGGAGATGCGAGAGGGTGGGATAGGGAGAGAGAAAGAGAGAAGAGAGAGAGAGAGAGAGAGAGAGAGAGAGAGAGAGAAAGAGAGTAGGGTATGGAGTAAGGGATGGGAGAAGGTGGGATAGGGAGAGAGGGACAGAGAAATGGAGAGAGAGAGAGAGAGAGAGAGAGAGGAGAGAGAGAGAGAGAGAGAGAAGGGGATGAGAGAGGGTGTGATACGGAGGGGGAGAGAGAGAGGAGAGTATGGGATGGGAGAGGGTGGGATATACAGAAAGAGTGAGAGAGGGAGGGGGAAAGCAAGAGTGGGGGATGAGAGAGGGTGGGATAGAGAGAGAGAGAGGGTGGGAGGGGGAGAGAGAGAAAGTAGGGGATGGAGAGGTGGGAGAGAGAGAGTAGGGGATGGGAGAGGGTGAGAGAGAGAGTATGGGATGGGAGAGGGTGGGAGAGAGAGGGGGAGTAGGAGGTGGGAGAGGGAGAGGGAGTAGGGGATTAGAGAGGTTAGGGGAGGGAGGGGAGGGAGGGAGAGAGAGAGAGAGAGAGAGAGAGAGAGAGAGAGAGAGAGAGAGAGAGAGAGAGTAGGAGATGGAAGAGGGTAGGATAGGGAGAGAGGGAGGGAGAGAGTAGGGATGGGAGAAGGTAGTATAGGGATAGAGGGACAAAGAAATGGAGGGAGGGAGGGAGAGAGAGAGAGAGAAGGGGATGGGAGAGAGAGATATATATTCAAAGAGAGGGAGAGTACGGAATGAGAGAGGGTGTGATAGGGGGAGAGAGATATGTGTGTGAGAAAGTATATAGTAAAAGAGAGGAGTGGAAGAGAGATTTAGATAGATAGATAGATAGAGAGAGAGAGAGAGAGAGAGAGAGAGAGAGAGAGAGAGAGAGAGAGGGAGAGTAGGGTATGGGAGAGGTTGGCATAGAGGGAGAGGGGGGAGAGGTAGAGATAGAGAGAGAAAGAAGAAGATGGGAGAGGGTGGGATAGAGAGAGAGGGTGGGAGAGGGAGAGGGAGAGAGAGACATGTAGAGAGAGTAGGAGATAAGAGAGGATAGGAGAGAAAAAGAGGGAAAGAGTAGAAGATGAGAGAGGGTGTGATAGAGAGGGAGAGAGAGTAGGAATGGGAGAGGGGTGGGATAGAGAGAGAGAGTGAGAGAGGGTGGGATAGAGGGAAGAGGAGAGAGAGGGGGGGAGAGAGAAAGAGAGAGAGAGAGAGTAGGGGATGGGAGAGGGTAGCAGAGAGAGGGAGAGAGTAGGGTATGAGAGAGGGTGGGGAGAGAGAGGGAAGGAAGGAGGGAGGGGGGGGGAGAGAGAGAGAGAGAGAGTAGGGGATGGAGAGGGTAGGAGAAAAAGAGGGAGAAATTAGGGGGTGGGAGAGGGTGGGAGAGAGAGAGGGAGGGAGAGAGTAGGGATGGGAGAGGGTGGGATAAAGAGAGAGTGAGAGAGGGTGGGAGAGAGAGAGAGAGAGAGAGACGAGAGAGAGAGAGAGAGAGAGAGAGAGAGAGAGAGAGTCGGGGATGGTAGAGGGTGGGAGAGAGAGGGCAAGTGAGTAGGGGATGGGAGAGGGTGGGAGAGAGAGGGGGAGGGAGGGAGGGGAGGGGGAGAGAGAGAGAGAGAGAGAGAGAGAGAGAGAGAGAGGGAGAGTAGGGGATGGGAGAAGGTGAGATAAGGAGAGAGGGATGGAGAAATGGAGAGAGAGAGAGAGAGAGAGAGAGTGAGAGAGAGAGAGTAGGGGATGGGAGAGGGTGGGTTAGGGGGAGAGAGAGAGAGTAATGGATGGGAGAGGGTGAGAGAGAGAGAGAGGAAGAGAGGGAGGGAGGGAGGGAGGGAGAGAGAGAGAGAGAGAGGAGGAGGAGGAGGAGGATATGGGAGAGGGTGGGGGTGAGAGAGAGAGAGAGAGAGAGAGAGAGAGAGAGAGAGAGAGAGAGAGAGAGTAGGTGATGGGAGAGGGTGGGAGAGAGAGAGGGAGGGAGGAAGAGAGAGGGAGAGAGAAAGTAGGGGATGGGAGAAGGTGGGATAGGGAGAGAGGGATGGAGAAACATAGAGTAGGAGATGGGAGAGAGCGAGAGAGAGAGAGAGAGAGAGAGAGAGAGAGAGAGAGTAGGGGATGGTAGAGTGGGATAGGGGGAGGGATGGAGGGGTAGAGAGAGAGAGAGAGTGGGGGTGGGAGATGGAGAGGGAGAGAGGGAGAGAGAGGGTAGAGGATTGGAGAGGGAGGGATAAGGAGAGATGTTTTTTAGATTGTGTGTGCATGCTTTATAGTGTGTATGAACTATATGAAAACACCAAAAAAGGTTATAACAAAATTTTGGGTCGCTACTAACCCATATTCTTTTTTTGTCTGTTGTTTGTTCTATTGTTTTGACAAAAAAATGGGTTTCATGCTGTTAGAAGTTATGAAACAACAAATTCAATCATTGGATACACTATTTGAAGGCTATTTGAACATTCTATCTATAGAAAAGGTTAGTGTGGTCCTTTCTAAATATTCTTTCTTACTATAGAGACAAATTTTATTATAATTTGACAAGTTCTTTAATATATAGTGAATTCATTGAAATTTGTATATTTGAATGAATTGTTATTTGGAAATGGTTAGAAATTTGACAAGTTTTTAAATATATATTGTGTATTCATTGATATAATTGTAATTTATAAATGTATTTGAATGATTTGTAATTTACAAATTGCAAGTAATTCAAATGTTTGAATAATTTGAAATATCTAAATCATCATCATGCCAAGGAAGAAATGAAAAACTCAAACAACGAGAGAGAGAGAGAGAGAGAGAGAGAGAGAGAGAGAGAGAGAGAGAGAGAGAGAGAGAGAGAGATTTGGCAATTAAAAGAGAAAAAATGAAACTACTACGTGAACAAAGAAAATTGAAATTCAATAATGAAGAATTATCTTTTGAAGAGGAACACAAAACACCAATACAAAGAAATAAAGAGGAAGAAATGGAAAGACAAAGAGAACGCATGAGACCCTTACACTCAAGAAGATAATTGAATTGTGAAGCTACACCAACTTCCAATGTTGGAGTCATATGATCATCTCATGTTTAAGAGACACTAATTTCTACATCCAACAATGTACATACTCCATCATGTAATGTTGAAGGCACAACATCAACATATCAAGTAGGTGATATTCCATCTTTTGCATCTTATTGCCAAGGCACATCATCTTCGGTTCAAGGTATGAAAAACACTCAACCTTATGTTGATGTCAAAAATGTTGAGGGAATGGAAGAGATAATAACACCTTCTAAAAATTTTTTTAGAAGACCAAAATATTTGATTGATATTGATACTAAAATATTGAAATCAATGTCTAACAATATTAGCAAGCGTACTTGTCAAAGAAAAGATAATTGTATGTGAAGATTATTATTTGAAGAATTAAATATTATAGGTCAATGCCAATTATTTGTTGAAATTATGAAGAATTTAAAATTTAGGCCCATCATGAAGATTATTGGGCTAAGAACAATGTATGATTCAAATAAAAAAAATATTGTAAAGAATATAATGATTGCATATGACAGAGTGGGTTCTAAGTCATGCACCAAAGATAGTAATATCACAAGACACATACTTTCATTGACAATAGTAAGTACCCAAATGAAGAAAGTTTGACTCATGAGAAAGACAAGAAAAACATTGAAAATTGGTAGAGGTACTCAAAGGAGAGCCATGGTAAGGCATGAGAGATTGGAAGATCCAACAAAAAATGAGTTATGGACATTTAGTGATAGCCTACTGTGAAAGGATAAAGAAATTAGTGAAGCTTTGAAATCATTGATTGAAGATTTTTGCACAAATAACAAGTGTGTTTCCCTTAATCAAAGAGATGTTGTAAGAAGGAGGATTGGTAGCCAAAATCGTGATCCACATGCAAAAGATTTTTTGGACTCAACTCAGACACAATTTTTTACAAAATTTATTGGTATGTATCCTCAAATTCAAATAAGTCAAAGATTTTTTGAGATGAATAAACCTTTTTATGTGAAGATAAATCACACACACACATCTTTTTGTAGGATACATATTGAATTTTCTAACCATTTTGTTGTTTTTAGGCATATATATGTGTTTTTGCATTCTAAGTTTGTTTTGTTGAATTATGACGTGAATCAACCACCCATATCTTCAAGAGAATTCATATCCAACATTTTATGTGAAATAAGGGATGGTCAAATATTTTACAAGATGTCATTCTTGGATGGTACATGCTTGCAACTTTTATCAACTTGTGAACATATGGATAATACACATATAATTGGAAATAAAATATTAGATTATGGAAAATATAATATAGTGACATATGCTTTAAAAGATGGGAAATGCGTAAAAAATGTGATTTAGTCATTGAAAAGACTCCAGTCTATGAGTTCATGGAGATTTTTCATGAAAATATTATTTACAAGTATGCAAAGCATACACATAGAGCTTGATGGCTAGATTTGCAATTCAAGTTGTGCAAGGATGCATTTCTACTAGATACCATTGTTTTAGTTATAGACTTCACAGAGAACTACACACTACAACCACAAAATGAGGTGCAAGAAAAGTATTATACTTCTCAATAGGTTTCCATATTTGTTCACATAACATTCATGCATTCACCTACAATTATAGAGGATAATATTGAGGGAGTACCATTTTACATCAACAATGAGCGATCGCATTCTACAGAGTTTGTACATGGTTTTTTTCAACTATTTAATGGAGATTTGGCTAATAGGGGCATACCATATCCCCAACACATTTTTTGGTCAGCCAATTGCACATCTCAATTCAAGAATGTATAAATGTTTTATTGTTTAAGCAAGATACACAAGTTGTCCAGAATTCAATATATGTGGAATTTCATAGAGGTTGCTCATGTAAAGGGAGAGCACAATGGTGCAAGTGCATGCATCAAAATAGCCTTAGCTCGTGAAGAACTAAAGTAAAAAGATGGAGCAACATTTACAGATGCAATATCCATTGTCCAATGGTGTAACGCTACAATGCATCTTGGAAAGGAAGGTGAGTCCATGGTTCATAGATTTTTTTGGTTGATAGATAATAGTAACATTGCACCATATGAGGATTGTTTCACACTAATAGGATCAAGTGAGTTTCACTCTTTTAGAAGCTTTGGTGCAGGTTCATGTAGTATCCACACATCTAGAATAGCATGCTATTCTCCATCATGTGCAAAGGAAAATTGGGATGAGTGTAAGTCAACTGAATGGTGGGACAATTGGGATATACTAGTTTTGGACCCAATTGACACCTATCATCCCCAACAAGTACTAGAAATGGTAGAGATGGATTCATCCATTGACTTTGACTACTAGTATGATCTAGTACAACCTAGTAATATATATATCTTTGTAAATTCAATATGTAACTTTATAATTTTTACCTAAGTATTTGTTGAATTAATGATCGTATTTTGTACATTTATCACTACATACTATGATTTTGTTGTTATTGCACCTAAAGACAATGAAGAAGGGAAAATTTATTATTTGTGTTGTTGTGTCCAGGCCAAAAATTTTTTGAATCACTCAGTTATAGATGGTGAAGGTTTAGAGTACCATATCAGTGTGGTGATTGTAACTGGCACATGGCTTAGATGATATTCTATGAAGAACCCTAACTTGTGTTTATTCAAGGACTAGAAAATAGAGAGAAAGATTCTTCATTATTCAAACCTTGTTGTCACATCAAATGTCCACTAGATAAAATATGGTTGAATACCACATAATAAGACTCTTTGGAAGGTTCGCGAGTCAGACCAGAAGGCAATACTTGAGACATTAAAATGTACAGTAGATCCAATTGGTTCATTAGATTGATTAGAGAGAGAGAGAGAGAGAGAGAGAGAGAGAGAGAGAGAGAGAGAGAGAGAGAGAGAGAGAGAGAGTAGGGTATGGGAGAAGGTGGGATAGGGGATGCATGGAAGAGACACTACTCTTGAGGAGACATCAAAGAGACACAACCCTCTAGTAGGTAATAAACAGTCATTCTAAGAATTTGAGACAAGTGCATCCAATAAAGAAAAGGCATGTCATTGAAGGATATATATGCATATATGAACATTAACCAATAAAAAATATAAAGGAATACCAATATTGAGTATTATATATAACAAATATTTTTCCAAACCAAAGGCAATAAGTCATTCATAATAGTCAGACAATTAAGAACCAGATATATATCAACCAAATTATTCTTACATATGTATATAGTATTATTGACCAAATTAGAATTATAGAAATGATAGTCCACATAATCTCCATTACAATAGCATGGAAGCTTTGTGATTTTAACAGTTATATTCTTTAGTCCCAAAAAGGGACATTATAGATATTGTTCACTAATCCTTTACAATGGAAAATGTTTACAAAAATGACATGTGCTTGTATGAGGACATCATCTATTACAAAAATCCCACACCAAAGTAGTTGGCTAGCCACTAAAAAAATAGTAACTAAATTCAAGTAGGATCATAAAGATACCTTAATAAACAAGCATCACCTTTACTTAAGAAACATCTTGGTTATCTACTTGATGAGGACATGTTTTGGAACTAACAATCTCCATTTAAACCAAAGTCTTTGGGAGAAATTATATTTTTTATTGAAGGAGATGCACCCATTTTATCTACAATAACTTTATACTCGTTAGGATTTCTACTTCTCTTTGATTGGGATCTACCCTTTTTCCAATTTGGGAAATTAGCAGGTCTATTTGAGGACCTCCTTGCAATTGGTCACCTAAATGAGAACCTTGAGATTTATTAAGAACTCCATGAAATAAATCAATACCTTGAGAAGCTCTCCATTTGTTAGCTAAATTAAAACTTTTGATTATAGATAGCTAGCCTTCATTGTAAAAAAAGTGAGACTACCTCATCAAAGGTGGCAATGAGCTTTTAGTTGTTCTATTAAGATCATTAATATATTTCAAAGAGAACTTTGAGGGATCATGCTCAGCTTGAGTATCTTGGCTTCCCAAGTCCTATAAATGCAAGGCCATTGATGAATAGGTATTTCTAATAAAAACATCCATGGTGCTAGAATGAAGTGCGTAACCAAATTCTTTGCCTACTAATGAGCCAATTTGAGGCTTCACTTCACATTGCTCCATGAATAATTTTATAGCACTTCTTATTTCTCTAGCTAAAAATTTTGTGTCTTTGTACATGTGCACTGAAGGGCTTCTATCACTACTTGAGCTACTAGCAAATAGTGAGTGTTCATCATCATCATCTGACATATGCTCACATGCATATGTTATATCTTTCCTTTTTTAAAGGATTTTGGTACACCAACTAGGCTAACTTCATTTGTTTCTATCACAGTTACAAAGAACTATGATTACTCTTGAATTGGGTGGGTAAATGTGAGTTTAATCCAACCACAAGTTATACACAATAATACTTAGCCATAAGTAATAGGTAAAGCTTTCCACAATCTTTTCACAATGACTTGGTAAATGCACAAGAAAAATAGTTGAAACTTGTACAACTTGTACAAAAGATGCAAATTAGAGGGTAAAAAATAGATTTCATGAAGACAATTTAAAATATGATAGAAAACCACATAATAATACTCTTTGGAAGGTTTTCAAGTTAGACCACGAGGCAATACTTGAGACATTAAAATTCAGAGTAGATCTAGTTGGTTCATTAGATTGAATATAATTACAAAAACATGGAATCCTAAGGAAAAATGTTGTTAGGGTTTTTAAAATAAGGTATTTGGTTATCTAATAGGTCCTATAGATCCTAAATAGGGTCCTAGAATGGTCCTAGATGGAACAATTTGATCAAAAGATGTAAAGAGAAAAAATTGCTCAAAAGTTGCAAAGTTGCTCGAGTAACTTTTGCAATTTTTGGAAAAGGTTTCAAATGATAGTTTGGGAAGTTGTAACTACCCATAGTCAAGTATTTGAGAATAAGGAAGCATATTTTGGAAGGTCAGAATTTTTTCATCATGGGGAAGCACTCAAATTCCTAGGTTGGTCAAAAGTTGCCCAATAAGCCAAAAGTTGCTAAATAGGTTAAAAGTTGTTAGGGATGTGAAACTAAGGAATTTAGTTTCCTAATAGATCTTAGAAATCTTAACTATGGCCCAATTTTCCTAGATGGACCTATTTGACCTAAATATGTAAAGAGCAAAAATTGCTCAAGAGTTGTAAAGTTGCTCAAGGAACTTTTGCAATTTTTGCAAAAAGTTGCTAATGGAGGTTTGGAAAGTTGTAACAATCCATGCTCAGGTATATGGGCATGAGAAACACATTTTGGAAGGTTAGAAGGTTTCTAGTCATATTTCACACTCATTTCCAACCAAGTTATATTTTTGAGCAACTTTTGCAACTTTTGCAATTTTTAACAAAAAGTGCAACTTTTGCAAAGTTCCCTAGATCTCAATTCTAAGACTTGGGAAAGGTTCCAAATTATTAGAAAATAACTAAAAACAAATAATCCTAGGCTATCTTGACCAAAATCTCAAAAAAACCCAATTTTTCCTAATTAGCAACTTTTGCTCATATCTTGTTCATATCTCTCTCTAACCGTTTATCACAGGATCAAACTATCTATTCTATTAGCTCGAAGTGGTTGGGGAAACCCTAGTCCCAAGCTCATCTTATCTCATTGAGTACTCGAATGTGCTTGATCATGCTAAACTAAATGACACTAAGAGTCACCACATGTCATAGCATAGCAATCTTTGATAAGGCCTATCCTAGAGCTTGTGTGGCATATGGATGGAATTCTAGGTGCTATAGGACAGTTTTGCTAATACATACAATAACCTCTCTCTCTTTCTGGAGATTAGATTTCATTTTGATTTTTTGGCCCCATCTTGAATGATGCTAAAACTTGTAGTGTTGGCCAGTACAAGGTCACCAACTGGTGAATCTCTCTAACCATTTGTCATGGGATTGAACTTCTTGTTCTATTAGCTCTAGGTGGCTAGGTAAACTCTAGTTCCAACCTCATCCCATCTCATTAAGTTCTTGAACATTCTCGGGCATGCCAAATCAAATTGACCCTAAGAGTCACTAAATGCCATAGGGCAGCGACCTTTGATAGGGAATATCTTGGTGCTCATGCAAGGTATGGATGCAATTCTAGGTGCTATAGGATCATGTTACCAACACCTACAATAACCTTTCTCTTTTTTGAGATTGGATTTTGTTTTGATTTTGATGCCCCATCTTGGGTGATGTTGAAACTTGTAGTGTTTTCCAGTACAAAGTTGCCAACTAGAAAATCTCTCCAACCATTCATTGTGAGATGAATTTGTCTATTATGTTAGCTCTAGTGGCATGGTAAACCCTAGTTCCAAGCTCATCCCATGCCATTGACAGCTCAAACATTCTTGAGCATGCCAAACCAAATTGAACCTAAGAGTCATTAAATATCATAGGGTAGTGATCTTTGATAGACCATATATTGGAGCTTGTGTGAGGTATGGATGCAATTCTAGGTTCTACAAGACCATATTGCTGACATCTACAATAACCTTTCTCACTTTTTGGACATCAGATTCTGTTTTAATTTTTTAGCCCCATCTTGGTTGATGTTGAAACTTTTAGTGTTGGCCAGTACAAAGTCATCGACTAGTGAATCTCTCCAACAGTTTGTCATGGAATCTAATTGTTTGTTCGATTATCTTTGGGTGGCTAGCTAAACCCTAGTTACAAGCTCATCCTATCCTATTGATCACTCAAACATTCTCGGGCATGCAAAACCAAATTGACCCTAAGAGTCATTAAATGCTTGAGGATAGCAATCATTGATAGGGTCTATCTCAGAGCTCATGTGATGTATGGATGGAATTATATGTGCTATATGACCATGTTTCCAACATGTACAATAAACTCTCTCACTTTTTGGAGATCGAATTCCATTTTGATTTTGTGGCCCCATCTCGACTGATGTTGAAACTTGTAGTGTTGGCCAGTATGAAGTTGCCAATTGTTGAATCTCTCCAACTGTTCATCATGGGATTAGATTATCTATTCTATTAGCTCTGAATGGATGGGTAAACCATAGTTCCAAGCTTGTCTCATCCCTTTGAGAGCTCAAATATTCTCAAGCATGCCAAACTGAATTGACCCTAAGAGTCACCAAATACCATAGGGCAGCAATCTTTGACGAGGCATATCTCGAAGCTCATGGAAGGTATGGATGTAATTATGGGTGTTATAGGACTATGTTGCTAACACCTACAATAACCTCTCTTTCTTTTTGGAGATTAGATTCTATTTTGAATTTAAGTCCCCATCTCAGATGATGTTGAAACTTGTAGTGTTGGCTAGTACAAAGTCGCCAACTAGTGAATCTCTCCAACCGTTCATCATGGGATCAAACTGTCTATTCTATTAGCTCTAAATGGTTGGGTAAACCCTAGTTCCAAGCTAATCCCTATTATATCCCAATTTTTGATCCAGTTTAAAATGCTCATAAAGTTTTTGAGGTTCACATAAGTTAGTTGACAGTTAAATTTGATATAATTGTAAGATGGTTAATAGTTATAATTTCATATGAAGATAACATGCTAGTTAATCATTATGATGGTTTATGAATAATAATTTGTTATGGTAAATTGTTATTATACTAAGGAATATAATATATTCATGTAGAATTCCCTTGCAAGAGCACGTCGAAGGCAGGGAGCATTGCCAAGAAGGAAAATGGCATGGAGGGGCACAACTATCACTAAGCAAATAGGTACAAGCCCTGAACCACTGGGGCTAAGGATAATGACTAGGTAGGAAAGAGTGTACATTGGATGACCATGAGCTTACTTATTAAATTACATATCATTTAATAGTAAAAGAAATTTCTAAGAAAGAATTAGAAATTGAGCATGTATCTTTGCAATTTTGTTGTTGATAGGAGCCTTCTTATGTATAATCATGTCTTATCATGTCAAATCATGATACCTAAATATCTATAGACATACATACGTAAGCTAGCTTTATATATATAAGAATGTATACGCATACTTGATATTTGGTGTATACGTAAGAAATATATGGTTGGGGTTGACACATGTACACATATATGCATACATGCATATATATGTATCTATAGATACCATGATGCTATATACTAAGATGTTATTACTTCTTTCACCTTGGCGGTGGTCTATTATTATTTCATGTGTGGCCACCTTTCTTATTTTATTTTATTCTCCATTGGGCCTTATATTTTTGAGATGGCCATTTAAGTACGTGGGGCTGGTGACTTCATTTTGGTATTGTAACTCGTCCACTGCCACCTTTTCTTTCTTCTAACTAAGCATGGATTTGTGTAAGAATTTTCCTTAGGGCAGAATTCACCCAAGACCAAGGAACTCAAACACAAGCACAATAGTAGACCAAAGAGAGAGTATGATCAAAATTATGATATATTCATTCAATATTCCATATGAAATTACACTAGGAGTGCTTGTATATAATTTCCTCTAGAGAGCTTCTAGAATGCATAGAAGTTAATAACATGTCATACAACTAGTGACATATCCACCAGATATGGGTTATCCTCCACTAAACATGGAAGTAAGTGCGATGATAAGAAGATAAGCCTATAATGGTGTAGCACACAAATTTATGTTGTAGACAACATGTGCTAAACATGGAGTGTGAATAACTATATTTTTTACATGACAACTCAGTGAATGATGTAAACTTTTGTGTTGTAGACATCATGTGCTGAATTAGAGTTGTATACTTCTGTGTTGTCAATATGACAACTCATGAGAGTACATAAACTCCTAAGTGTCTCACCTAAATAAATAATAAAATAATGAAAAATAATGAATAATGCATTAACCTAAGTAAACTTAAGTAAAGTGTAAATAGTAAATACTTATTTACACCAACAAGCCCCCCTTAAATGCAACTTAGGGGAAAGTTTTTAAGCTTACGAAAACTAGGATGCAATGCATGATGGGTCCCGACTACAAGTCCATGTTAGGTACCCATGTACATAATGAAAATGAAATCTCTCATAAAGCAGAGAAAGAGGGAAAACCTCATGGGAAAATCCCTCCCCCCCAAAGAGAGATGAAAAACACACACACACAATCTATGGATGGATGGAGTAATCAAGACCCCTTCATTATGATATACATCTAGTATATACATAAGAGAAAAATGAGAAGAGGAAGAGAGATAGGATAGGCTCCCCCCTGAAGAAGAACACCTACCAATGACTACTCAAATGAAGAAGCTGATCCAAGACTACAGAATGATGTTCCTCCCCTTAGGAAGAAATAATGCCATGGGTACAAATGAGATGCTTCCGCTGTGTGTGGAAAGAGTCCCATACATAAACCTACTCAACTAGCTGAAGAACCTATCTCAAAGAACTATCTATCTCCTTAGTTGATGAAGAACCCCTCTACAACTATTGATCATAAGTATCCACAATCACTTCAACCTATAATGAGAAATCATGTAGAGAATGAACAAGAGGGTCAAATGGAGGGGTCAGATGGAGCCCTCATGATAACTAAAGAAGGTGTTGTTGCATCAAGAACAAGAGGCAAATCATCAATATTGTCCCCCACATCTATCACTGAAGTTGGACCTGGAAGACTGGATGTACCTTGTTGTGCTAGACCTATCACTATGGTGATATATGCATGTGGACTGGACTGATGTTGTGACCTCTCACTACATCTATCTATAGAACCCCAAATGTCTAAATCTATTGAAGCACTATCGTTGGTGTCACCATTAGTTTACACACAATATGATGTGCAAAGGGGATTAGAGGACAAGCTTGGTGAACTTTCCTCAAAGTGTACATCCTTATCCAAAAAAATTTGATGTGTCTCTAGATCTAATAGTCTATATGCCTTCACACCATCTTCATAACCAATGAAAGTACGATGCTAAGGTGACTATGCTTTGTAACCCCTAGAAGATATGTATGCCCATGTAGGACAACTAAAGACTTTGAAATGTATCACAATAGGTTTTCTACCACACCATGCCTCAAAAGGAGTCTTGCCATCTAAGGTTGGATGAGGAGACCTATTAAGAATTCGAGTGACACTACTAATTGCTTTGACTTCAAGTGATGGATCTAGAGACTTGGCTTGTATCATTCGACTTGTCATAGACTTAAGAGTTCAAATCCTCAATGCTATGACATTTATCTTATGTAGACTGAATGCTAGAAAATTTTGAAGATCAATTCCCTCAAGTTTGCAAATGTCTTTAAGTCTTTTGTTCACATATCTGCTTTCACTGTCCATCCTTAGAACTTTGATGGCTTTCCTCGATTTCTGTTTAACATGAGTCATGGAGGTTAGAAACTTGTCCAAAACTTCATTCTTATGATGAAGAAAGTAGAATTAAGTGTATCTTGAAAATTCATCAATAAAGGCAAGTATGTAGCGACCCTGGCTGACTACTATCAATGTGAAAGGTCCTGCTAATACCATGTAAAAAATTTGAAGAACAACTGGTGCTCTTGAAGACTTCCCTTTCTATAATTTCCCCTCTGGATGCATATCCATTTGAACCTATTGAACATTCACCTATGGAAAAGTTGATTTGGGGTAGACCTTTGACTGTTTTATTTAAGAAAAGTTGCTAAAGGTAGCAGAAGGAAAGAAGTCCATACCACTCATGCCATAATTTGATTGTTGAATTTGATTGATATAACAAGGCCTGTGAAGGAGACTTGGGCACAAAATGAGAGAAAGAATACAATATTTTGTCATGATTCACTTTCCCCACTACAACCAATGAGTCATCTTTTAGACTGTGCACCTATACTGAGTCTAGAAGGAACTCAACTCCATGTCCATCTCTGAGGTGAGTGATTTGGTAAATTGAGAGGAGATTAGAACCTAGGTTTGGAACATAGAGAACTTCTTGAAACTCTCCATTTTCCATTTCCACATTTCTTTTCCCTTCAACTTCCATTTTAGTATCATCTCCTAAAAAGATGTATGGTACCTTTGACTGCTTCACTGAAGAAAAATCCCATTTTGAAGAACCCATGTGATATGAGGCACCCGAGTCAAGGATCCATTCTGTTGAAGAATTTGAATTTTCCATGAGTGCTTGCCATTTTCCCTTTGAATATGAAGAAGATCCTTTCTCCTTATAAGCATTAGATAATGGAACATTATGTTTCTTCATGATAGAGGTCAACTCATTAATCTTTTTATGATAACACTCATGTTCTTCATGACCCATTTTCTTGGAATAAGCACACTTTTTCTTCTCCTTATTGTTTTCCCCTTTCTTTTTGGAATTTGAGGAAGACTTGCCTTATTAATTGGATTGTTGTGTTTTCTTTTTTGCATCCTCTAATTTGTTCTTCCACTTCTTATTCTTACCCTTTCCTTTATTTGAAGATTGTCTCGCTGAATTTTGAGAACCCTCATTATTGGCCACCAATGCTTTAAACTTAGGTGAATTGAGAATCTTTATTGATATCAACTTCTTTTCTTTTGTATCCAATAGATCAGCATAATCATCAAAAGAGACTTTCATATAGGGAGACCCTACTATAACCTTTGAGGTGTTATAAGAAGAAACAAATGTGGAATAATCTGATAGCAGCTTAGTATGAATAAGATAGATCAACCTATCATCTTTAATAGCATTCCCACTATTAGTAAGCTTTATCCTTAGTTCATTCACCTTAATGATAAAATTTTGTATAGAATCAAATGACTTAGGATCTAAGGAGACAAGCTCATCTTCAATTTTGAAAACATCCTCTTTAGACACTTTACCATATAGGTTTTCTAGGTTATCCCAAGCTTCCTTGGATGTAGAAGACTTCTTAATTTGATACACGATCCTGTCATCAACCACCTAGGGCTTTCCTATCCATTACCACCCTAGCTGAAATATCACTTATTGATACATTATCACCTACTGGTTTAGGAAGGATACCATCTACATATTGAGAAACTCCATTATGCATAAGTGATACCAAATCTTGATGGACCATGTAGCATAGTTATGTGGAGTTAATTTTGGAAGTTAAAATTTCCCATGATGCAAAAAATGAAATAAAATTGCAAAAACGAAGGAACACAACACCAAGAGCACCCCCCCCTTTTCACTAAATCAAGAACAACCCTCGCCCCACGCCCTAAAAAAAAGAAGAAGATGCTTTTGGTACTTTATAAGTAGTGTGATTACAATGGTCACTTGCCAATTTTGGCCTTTGTGGACTTCTAATTTTTCTTGTTACAACCTCTTCAAAGATTAGAAATCTAGAACTTTACAATGTGCTACAATTCATAAGTAATACACAACAAAGAAAGGCCCTATTTCTGAAAGTGACACTTTTGTCCACACAAACCTACAACTTTATTGCAGATCTAGAAAGCAGATGAAGAATAACACACTTTTAAAAAAAATAGAACCTATTTTTGTGTCCAGATAAGCTCATGCAGAGCATTTGAAGTTGCAAAATGCAAGATTAAATAATTATAGTCACCAAAAGATGTAATTTCTAACAAATCTATGCACCAAAACTAGATAAGAGCTAGACCCCTAAAAAGTTTACGAAATTCTGCCCAATTTCAAAAAAAATTGTACATGATTTGGAGTTCGGATGACTGACATATGCCCCCCCAAAGTTAAACTGCAAAATCAAAAACCAATCTAGAGAGGGGTTGCAGTAGCAAAAGATGGGGTTAAATTTGATGGTCATATGACTATCATAGCTATTCAAATTTACCCTGGAATGATGGTCTGATAGTCATCAAATTTAGGCTCAGGAACTGGATGATGTTAGTGACTTCCAACCTTATGATGAAATCAACATGATGTTATGATGATGTCAGTAATGTACAACTTGCATCAATAGATGACATGGAAAAGTATGATCTGCTTGCATGCCAAGTATGATCTACTGATGAAGTGTTGATTCGACCAATGCAAGGGCTAACATGTTTGACAATGTGGAAAATATCCCTATGTGCTAGTGACTATGTTACAGATAAGTGTTGACAATGTAGAGTCATTGTCGTGTGGCAGTCACAGACTACACCGTGTGTTGTGGGTTTGTTGTTGCCATGTGGATAGGAGAGTAGTTAGTATTTTATTTTGTTCCCAAAGAATGGGTTGGACCCTACCACCAGTTTTTATCATCATTGTCGAAGGACAGAGTTCTCGATGCGAGAAAACATAGCTGTTGCTAGATTTATGATCAAAGATCCCACATTCATGGGTGAATTGCCTCCATAGGTGTTTAAAGGAACACCACCATGAAGACCAAATAACATCTCACCAAAGATGTAAAGGTGGGACCGGGATGCCAAATATTTCCTTCCTTTTGCCAGTTATGGAATAGTTGGCTGTTGATTAATGAACTTGATGCTGGTTGAAAATGGTATAGTTGTCTATGGATTAAATAATATGCTTTGCCTTCCTAATAAAAATGGAATATTCCCTACAATAAAAGATGAATATTCCTTCTTGCAAGGCCAAGGTATAACTGCATGATTCTGCAAAAACAATTCTTTGACTAGCCAAAAAAATCCAAAAAATACCCAATTCAAAATAATTGTAGAGAATTAAATTAAAAATCAGATTTGAACAATAGATTAATAGATCAATTAGATCATACCTAGTTTGCAAATTTGTGCCTTCAGGTGCCTGTTTAAAAAACAAAAAAAATTCCTCATGATCAACTTTAGCCCAACATGGGAAAATTTATAGTTGATCTTCACTAAATTGATGTTCTAGACACAATGGCAATGTCAAATTTGGCTCTAGATGCTCCCAATTTCTATAGATACTTTGGATTTGGGTCGAGGTGCGATGGCATGAATGGTCTCGAATGGATATGTGTAGAGAATTTCTCCAAGTTCTGATACCATATAAGAATTTTCCTTAGGGCAGAATTCACCCAAGACCAAGGAACTCAAACACAAGCACAACAGTAGACCAAAGAGAGAGTATGATCAGACTAATGATATATTCATTCAATATGCCATATGAAAGTATAGTAGGAGTGCCTATTTATAAAATCCTCTGGAGAGCTTCTAGAATGCATAGAAGTCAACAACATGATAATTCATACAACTAGGCACATGTCCACCAGATATGAGTTATCCTCCATCAAGCATGGAAGTATGTGCAATGATGAGAGGATAAGCCTACAATGGTGTAGCATGCAAGTTTATGTTGTAGACAACATGTTCTAAAAAGGGAGTGTGAAAAACTTTGTTGTCTACATGAAAACTTAGTGAATGATGCAAACTCCACTGTTGTAGGCACCATGTACTGAATTAGAGTTGCATACTTTTGTCTTGTCAACATGACAACTCATGAGAGTACACAAAATCCTAAGTGTTTCACCTAAATAAACAATAAAATAATGCAAAATAATAAATAATGCATTAACCTAAATAAACTTAAGTAAAGTTTAAATAGTAAATACTTATTTACACCAAAAATTTGCATATATACATTGAGACTCCTACTGTCGAGGGGGAGATATACCTCAACCTACTCCCTATTGTGAATCATTAAAAGAAAAGCTCCTTGCATTTGTTATGCATGAAACCTGATCGCAATACTATGATAGTGCTTTGGTATTTCTCTTTGAATAGAGCTTTAATCCTCTCATGATTGGAGAGTATCGGTGCATATACATCTCATACCATGTTTGGACAACTACCCAAGCACCTATTTGTTAGTCAAGCTTGATCCACAATACTGTTTCAACCGCTAGAAATATCTTTTATGGCTTCCATGATATAACCATTTACTTGTGTGTTCATGATTTTATTAGGCCTCAATATATGTCGCTTCTCCATATTTATTATCATCAATCATGTGCTAGATTGTTATCTATACAATCATTTTTGGACATGAATGGTTGTCCTAAATACTTTTCACTTCTATTGGTCTTTATTTTACATGCAACATTCATATGCTTTTAGATTGGTATTAATACCGTGAGTAACATATCCTTGTGATATTTTCATATAATTTGCTTGTTGTGTATGATCTTCATGATCCCTCTTCAAATGTTTAATATTGGAAAGGATTAAATAATCTATTATCTATAATGTCATAAAGTAGATTTGAGCATTAATGAGATATCAATACCTTATAAACTATAAGAATCTTCCTTAGGAAAAAGTTCACCCAAGATCAAGAAACACAAGTACAAGCACAGAATAGACCAGAGTATGATCAAAATAACAATATAGTATTCAATTCAATGTTCAAGTACACTAGGAGTGCCTATTTATAAAGGTCTCTAGAATGCTTCTAGAATGTATAGGAGTCAGCACATTGATAAGTCTTACAACCAAGCACATGTCCACCAGGAGTGGATTATCCTCCATTAAGCACATGAGTAAGTGTGATGATAAGAAGATAACCCTACAAAGGTGTAGCACAAAAAATAATGTTGTTAACATCATGTTCTTAATTAAGAGTGAAAATAACTATGTTGTCTACATGAAAACTCAATTAATTATGCAAACTCCAATGTTGTAGACACCATGTGCTAAATTAGAGTTGCTTACTTTTCTGTTGTCAACATGACAACTCATAAAAGTATGCAAGTTCCTAAGTATCAACCTAATAAATAATAAAATAATGCATTGATTTAAGTAAAATTAAGTGCAAATAGTGAATACTTATTTACACCAACACCCCCCTTAAGTGCAACTCAGGGGAATGCACTTAAGCTCACAAATGCATGATGGGTCCTAGCGACAAGGCCATGATAGGTACCCATGTAAAAACATAATGCTCTACATACAATGTGATGTAATGCAATCTCTCATAATGTGGAGAAAGAGGGAAAACCTCATGGGAAAAATCCTCTTCCAAAAAGAGAGATAAGTGTAATAAAGAAGATGAGAGAGAAGAAGACCTCAAATAACGAAAAGATCCCTCCCAAAAGAAAAAAGAGAGAAGTCAAGGGACTTCCCTTTCTGCATCATTCTGCACCCCCAAGAGATCTCACAAATGAATACACTTGACCTCATTGAAGGATATGGTGAAGTTATCTGTGACCTGCTTTGTTGTAGCACAATACTATAATGCAATGATTAGCTCATGTATCAGCTCTGTGATGTAGTGCATATGAACCTCAATGTGTTTGGTCCACTGATGTTGAACTAGATGTTTAGAGATCTTAATATCACTCTGATTGTCAAAATATATGACCATAGGTTTAGGTAGATCAAATTCAAACTCCTTCAAGATGTGTTGTAACCAAAGAGCCTCTATAGTTGCATTGATACCTCCTTGATACTTACTTTATTTCAAGAAAGAGAATTATTATTTTGCTTGTTACTCTACCAACAAATAGGGCTAGAACCAAGGTGAAACATGTAACCTGAAGTAGACTTGTGAGAATCAAGGTCCCCTGCATAGTTTGAGTCTATATTCAACTAGCTAAAGTCCTATACCTATTGCGTAGTGTATCCCATGTGTATGTGTACCCTGTATGTAGTGCAAGATGCACTGAGAAACCTTCCAATGAAGCTAATGTGGCTCTTGAATAAAGCAAGAAACCATGCGAACTGAAAAAACTATATCAGTGTGTGTATGTGTCAAGTAGATGAGACTCCCAACTAACTATCTATATAATGTAGCATCAACAAGTGGAGTGGTACACTTGGCCTCTAACTTGACACTTGAAAGAAAGTGAGTAGGACTAGGATTGTAGTCACTCATGTGAAATCAAGAAAGCAAGTCAAGAGCATACTTGGGTTGAGAAAGTGTGATCCCTAATGAAGACTATGTGATCTCAATACCAAGGAAATAATGTAGTAAACCCAAGTCAGTCATAGCAAATCTATCCTGCAAAGAGGTCTTGACATTGGAAATGATGGATGAAGTACTTTCTATAATAATCAAGTCATCTACATAAATCACGAGTATCAAATGTGAGTCATTCGTCTGAAGAATGTAGACATTAGAATCAAAATGACACTTGATGAATGCTACCAAGAGTAAGAAGGAATCCATCTTCGCATACCAAGACTGAGGAGCTTGCTTAAGACCATAGATAGACTTCTTCAATCTACAAATCATAGTACAATCCTGTATGAACCCCTATGGCTGCTCCATATAAATCTCGTCATGAAAAGATCACCATTCAAAAAAGAACTCTTTACATCCATCTAATGTACAACCCAACCATGAGCTGCAAAAATAACTAGTGTCAAGTGAATGGAGTTAATCTTGGCGACTGGTATGAAATTTTATGTATGGTCAATACCTAGAGCCTGTGGAAAAACTTTGACAACTAGTATAGTCTTATGCTTATCCACACTTCCATTCACTATAATTTTGGTTTGATATATACAATTACATCAAACCAACTTTCCTCCCTTAGGAAGGGGAACTAAGTCCCATGTTTTTTTTTTTTCATCAAAGAGTTATATTATTCCTCCATGGCCTTGTCCCATTCTAGAATCCCTAATGCTTCCTTAAATGTTTGTGGATTTGAAGCAATGGCAGAGCCATACTATATAGATTTTCCAATGTGTGTGCAAATGAGGATATAGCTTTCCACGTGTCAATCTAAGTTGGTAGCTTATGTGGTATGCTACACTACTAACTGGGTAGATTATCAAGCACCGTGTGATGACTAACTCTTTTTTTACATGGCAGTTTGCAGCTAAAGCTGACATGTACCATGTAATGCAGAGCTAGCCAAGAGTCTAAGTGGATTCCAACATAGAATTTTCAAGGTTGTCCATGTGTTTACTCAAAATCTCAAAAAAATATTGCAATGATTTTCAATTTTTAAAAATATTTAAAAAGCATGATGGCAGATGGAGACATCACCAAAAACCATGTAGAGAACTTGTGGTTTCCAGAGGTGGGGTCTGTGATGTTGAAGATTAGGTTTTGTAGTGCTAAAAAAAAATTATATGGTAGGTGGTCAAAAATTTTTAGTCCCACATTGGTGGGTAAAGAGTCCTTTACACACAAGCACAAGCAACAATGGCAATAAAGTTTACATGGTAGACCAAGGAACTCGAGCACAAGCACAATAGTAAACCAAAAGAGTATGATCAGAATAACAATATGATATTCAATTCAATATGAAAGTACACTAGGAGTGGCTATATATAAAGGCCTCTAGAATGCCTTGGAATCAGCAATCTGATAAGTCATACAACTAGGCATATGTCCACCAAGTCTTGATTATCCTCCATTAAGCATAGGAGTAAGTGTGATGATGAGAGGATAAGCCTACAAAGGTGTAGCATGCTGTCAATTATGCAAACTCCAGTATTGTAGATACCATGTGTTGAATTAGAGTTGCTTACTTCGGTGTTGTCAACATGACAACTCATAAGAGTACACAAACTTTGAAATGTCTCACCAAATAAATAATAAAATAATGCATAATAATAAAATAATGCATTGACTTAAGTAAACTTAAGTAAAGTGTAAATAGTAATTACTTATTTACACCAACATCCCCCCTTAAGTGCAACTTAGAGGAATGCACTTAAGCTTACAAAAGCTAGAATGAAATGCATAATGGGTCCCAGCTACTAGGCCATGTTAGGTACCCATGTATAGAATGCAATGCAATCTCTCATAAAGGGAAGAAAGAGGGAAAATCTCATGGAAAAAACCCTCACCCAAGAAGTGAGATGAAAAATCAAGATGCATGGATGGATGGAGTAATCAAGACCCCCCCATTACAAAATACATCAAGCATATACAAAAGAAAAGTATGAGAAGAACACAATCCCAAAAGAGGAAAAGGTCCCCCCAACAAAAGAGAAGATGAAGAGAGACAAGATAGTCCCCCCCCCCCCAAATGAAGAATGCCAGTCAGTGATAGCTGCTCCAATGTAAAAGCTAATCCATGACTACTGAATAATGTTCCTTCCCCTTGGAAGAAACAATATCATAGTTACCAATGAGATGCTTCCCCTATGTGTAGAAAGAATCATGATGATCAATGATGCCTCTGAAACCTACTCAACTATCTCTACGTGTGAGGCCTCGCCCCGACCCTTCGTAGCCTTAGATGTTACTTTATCATTTTGATACTCACGACTCGAGATGTTGAGACATTATCTGATGCTTAGAACATATTATATTATTTCATGTTGTGTGATGTCACTTTCAGATATTTGATGTTTGTCATTTAATGTTTTATGTATATGTATGCTGATGAATTAAGTAAAATGTAGGATTAACACATTGATTTTGGAATCTTTATGATTAAGGATATAAGTAGGATGAAAGAAACCTTGATTGATGTATGTTTTAGTTTTTATGAATTTTTGATATGTATACATATATGTACATGTGATTTTACGGGACTATTGATGTGTGCAATGAGTGTACAGATATGTTAGCCGAGAAACCCTACGGAGGAACATAACTGATCTCTATGTGCTAATTTTTGGAAACCTTGTTGTTCATAATTCATGTTAAATTGAGATGTATGTATGTATCTTTTTATGGTCAGTAAATGTTAATGTTCGTAACTATGTTCTTTTAGTGTCACTTGACACTCGTAAATTATTTGTGCTCTTTAGCATGCTAGTAAGGGTTAGCTGTGTAACCCACAGACCTAAGTCAATTTAAGTTAATGTCAGTTGCTAATTGAGTTCTTAATTGAGTTTAGTCATTCTTAATTTGAATTAGTGCTTAATCTACATTTTAGAGTTATTAGTTGGTCCTAATTATTTCCTAGCTTTTGTTTGGCTCTAAACCTATTCCTAAGGCTTTATATCATGAAATTATTATACCCAACGGGTATGGGTATGGGTTGGGGGTCTTTTCCAACCTCTAAGCCCCTTTTATTGACTTTTGAGACCACTCAAAAAGTCTCTTTTTTCTTTTGTGCGAAAATTGACTATGGCTACCATGAGTTTCATTACCCCACCTCCACTTAGTGTTTAACCATGGTGTGGGTTGAGTTAGGAGTTTCTAGAATTGTAAGTGGGTGGGAGTAGTTATTGATCCTTTTGGGTGGTTGAGTTTGAGGCTTATTTAGAGGCCTTTCTTGGACTAGTGGAGGTTGTTACCCAATCTCTACATTTAGAGAGGAGTCTTTGAAGATTGAACCAAGGAAGGGGAAAGCTCTACTCAAACTTGTTCATTTGCCATTACCTCTTTGTGAAGGTAGGAAATTCTCATCTCCCTTGTTCAGTTTCCATGTTTGTTTCATGCTTATGCTACCTTGTTGTTGTTTCAATGTTTGTATGTTTGTGGGTATGTTGGGAAGCTTTGAAAACCATGTTATTTTTTTGGATGATCTCCTTTCATGTTTATGTGTTGCAATTTTGAGATTTTTTCTTGCATGGGTGCTTTGGTATTACTCACCCTTGGAGAGGGCATAAGTGACCAATTTTGGGAAAGCTCTATTTAGTCAGACTCCAACCAGTGTAGAGTCTCTTCTCAGGATGAGAAGAGGGAGAAAGGGTAGGGTTTTATGGGCCCCTACCTGTCAGCACAAACCCTATATGATTATGGTATGTTGCAATGGAAGAACGAAAGTTCTTGGTATATAGCCCCGATTGGGCATCTATTTGGTGTTGTGCTTGACTTCTCCTGGTTGGAAGAATCCACCTTTCCCTAGTGTTGATTTATTATAAATCATCTTGTGATAACCTTGTATGTATATGCATGTTTGAATTGTTCTTGGTCATGCTTTTGGTCACCTGATCAGATTCTGTTCCCTCCATGGTTCTAGAAATGTGTTGCAGAAAACATTATAAATCCCTTGATGAGGGTCATGAAGGAAATTCAATTAAATTTTTGAAATTTGGGATTGCTATCCTATGTAATTTGTATTTTAAACTTTGTTGTAATTGGCAACGAAGCCGAGTTTTCTTCCTGATTCTTTCCCAGCTGAGCCTTTGAATCAGGTTTACCAATAAAATTGGTGTTTGAGTATAATTGTTTTTCATGTGATTCAATCAAAATTTTAAAATAGATGGATGCATATTAGAAAATAGGATGGAAATAATGATGATGTTTAATTTGGCAAAATTTCAAGTTTCCATATATGTTGAAAATGAAAATTATGATCATGGATGTAGATTCAGTTTGCATGAATATTTGAATCAAATAATTCTTACATTATTGATTAAAATGGATAATTCACTTTCTTGGTATATTAAGTTGTAACAAGTCCTTATAGATTTGCTTTGAAAAGAAAAATTTAATCCCCTCTTGGTAATATATCAGTTTAAAATTTTATACTTAGAAAATTTAGACCAATATATATATATATATATATATATATATATATATATATATATATACATGCATTGCTTGTAATTCTATACTTAGATAAATTTTCAAAAAAAGTTGTATCCAAGAGCCAAATAGTCTCTAAAATTTGTATGGGGAAACAATTTAAATGCCCCTTTCATAATAGAGAATATTCTTTTAAATATCCTCTTTTAAATCATTTGTAAAATCTTGTAAATTAAAATTAAAATAATAATGATATTAGAAATTGTGTATAACATTATAAAAATATCCTAAATATCCTATCTCCATCTATAAAACTTTAGTAATAACTATCCTAAAATATCCTAAACCCAACAACAAAACTTTTACATTAACTTCTAGAGGCTAGGAGGCAAGGCACTAAGCCTAAGACTTTATGTCCATTCTTTTAAAAAAACTAATTAATAATAATAAAATTTTAAATCAAAATCTAATCACAATCCCCAACCCTACTAGCAAATACAAGGGTCAAATCATGGTAAGGGGAGTGAAATGTATTAGCATAGTATTATGCATAAAGTAAAACCTTTATTTATTTTTTTCCCCATTGATCCCATGCATAAGTCAATGGGAAGGGTGTGGGGGGGCAGGTCTACGTGCGCAGGCCTTTGGGCAGCATACAGACCTATGATTGGCCGATGGGGGGGTCTTGTCATGCCACTTGGCATAGGGGGGGGGGGGGGGGGGTGTAGGGGTAGCTTAGGGTAGGAGGTTAGTAGGTAGGTTTGTTTTTTTTAATTTATTTTTTTAATTATAGTTTAGTTTGTTCATATTATTAGTTGTTAGTTTTATTGTGATTAGTTATGTTATTTTTGTTAGTATTAGTATTAAGTTTAGATTTAGTTAGTTTTAGTATTAATTATTTAGTTGTTTAATTATGTTTGTTTAAATATATATATATATATATATATATATATTAGTAGTATTTATTTATTGGCATGTTTTAGAAGTAGTCATTAATGTTAGTTTAAAATGTAATCAAGTTTAGATTTATGATTAGTCGATTATATTAGATTTAGTTAGTTTTGTTTTTAGATTAATTTAGTTATTTTAATATTAATGTTAAATTAATTAGTCTTGGAATATTATTAGTTTCAATTCAGATATATGTAAAAATGAACTTAGTATTTAATTTAAAGTTAAATTTTGTTTAGTTTTAAGTTAAGTTTTAGATTTTAGAGATGTTAGTATTAAATAGTATCTTGTTAATTTGGTTTTAGTAAATTGTTTTATTAAATTAACTTAGTTTAAAGATGGTTAGTCCCATGTATGTTATTTTAGTAGACTAATTTGTTTAATTAATGATCTAATATCTAAAGTTATTAGAATAATTTAGAGATATTGTATACAAGTATATAAAATTACCAATGTGATAAAACTTTTAATTTAGAAATTTGATTGTTAAAATAATTAACTGAGTCAATGATGAGAGTTAGATTAATGATTAATTCATGCGGGAAGATTATAAACTTAAGATGAGTTGTAGAGAACCTGTACTAAGACTTTTATCAATCATTTCAACTTAGAGCATGTTTAATTATTAATTATTATTCAAAAAAAAAAATTGTGTGTTTTTGTCCTCGTAGTTTGGGCATGACACTATGTCAATACTAACTGTTGCTCCTTCCAATGCTATTGAAAAGAATAATGTTAGATCTAGCAAGGATGGATGTAGAACTTGTCCCAAAGAACCTACTATCTACTGAAATGATAAAGTGACCTCTGGAAACTGCTCTACATAAGAATCCATAACAATATCAACTTGTGAAGATTGATCATGTAGAGAATGGACATGAGGGTTAGAGCGAGCCCTCGCAACCATTGAAGAAGTATCTTCTTCAACAAAGAGTAGATGTATATCATCAATGATGTCCTCCAAATCTGCTATGTATGACTCCATAAATAAACTTGAAATATCTGCTATGTAGTCATCCTTTGATGCTAGAACTAGAAGACTAGGTGTACCCTACTATTCTAAACCTATCACTATGGCTATATATGCATGTGGAATGTGCTGATGTCATGACCTCTCCCTATATCTATCAATATGATGCCACATATCTGAATCTATTGAATCACTATCGCTATGTCACTATTAGTTTCCACTATGTATGAAGTGCGAAGAGGATTAGAAGATAAGTTGGGTAAACTTTCCTCAAAGTGAAAATTCTTCTCTATGAAAATATTATATGTCTCAAGGTCCATAAGTCTATATGACTTAACACTATCTTCATATCTAATGAAAATACAAGGCCTAGGTGGTGGTGCCTTGCATCCCCTAGAAGATATGGTTGTCCATGTTGGACAACCAAAGACTTTGAAGTTTTTCACAACGAGTTTTCTGTCACACCATGCCTCAAAAGGAGTCTTTCCATCTAAGGCATTATGAGGAGACCTATTAAGTATGTGATTCACACTGCTTATAGCTTTGACTTCAAGTGTAGGATCTAGAGACTTGACTTGTATCATGCAACTTTCCATAGACTTAAGAGCTTGTAACCTCAGTGCTACAACTTTTGTCTTGTGTAGACTAAATGCTAGTGGATTTTGAAGATCAATACCCTCAATTTTACAAAAGTCTTTAAGTCTTGTGTTTACATATCTACTTTCATTGTCCATCCCAAGAACTTCGATGGATTTCCTTGATTTTGCTTGACATGACTCTTGAAGGCTAGAAACTTGTCCAACACTTTATTTTTATGATGAAGAAATTAGACCCATGTGTAGCATGAAAAGTCATCAATGAAAGTGAGTGTGCAGTGATCCTAGCTGACTGATGTCATTGCAAAAGGACCTGCTAGTACCATGTGAACCAACTGAAGAACAACTAGTGCTCTTGAAGACTTCCCTTTATCAAACTTCTCCTCTAGATGCATATTCATTTAACATATTAAACATTCACCCTTAGAAAAGTTGATTGTAGGTAGATCTTTGACCATATAGTTTGAGAAAAGTTGATGAATATAGCAAAAGGCAAGATGACCATACCACTCATGCCACAATTTGATTTGTAGATGAGATTGAGCCAACAAGGCATGTAAAGGAGATTTAGACACAAAGTGGGAGAAAGAACACAATCTTGTGCCATGATTAACTTTCCCCATTGCAACCAATAAGTCATCTTTGAGAGTGCACATCATTACTAAATCTAGAAGGAATTCAACTTTATAGCCTTCTCCATAGTGAGTGATTTGGTAAATTGAGAGGAGATTAGAGCTAAGGTTAGGAACATAGAGAACATCTTTGAACTCTCCATTTTCCATCTCTACATGTCCTTTCCCTTCAACTTCCATTTTTTTATTATCTCCTACAAAGATGTCTGGTACCTTAGATTGCTTCAATGAAGAAAAGTCTCCTTTTGAGGAACCCATGTGATTTGAGGCACCTGAGTCAAGAATCCATTCTGCTGAAGAACTTGAGTTTTCCATAGGTGCTTTCCCTTTGCCCTTTGAATCAAAAGATGATGATCCTTTCTCCTTATAAGCATTAGGTAGTGGAACATTGTATTTCTTTATGATTTTTGTTAACTCATCAATCTATTTATGATAACACTTATGTTCATCATGACCCAACTTCTTGAAATAGGCACACTTTTTCTTCTCCTTATTAGTGTCCCCCTCCTTGTTTGAATTCAAGGAAGACTTGTCTTGTTGATTTGATGGTGGTCTTATCTTTTCTATATCCTTTTGTGTGTTATATTTCCACTTCTTCTTCTTTCCCTTTCCTTTATTTGAAGTTTGAGAACCCTCATGTTATTGGCCACCAATGCCTTAGACTTGGTCAAATTGAGAATCCCCATTGATTGTAACTTCTTTTCTTCATCATCCAATAGTTGAGCATAATGATCAAAAGTGACTTTCTGATAGGCAACCTTGAATGTAGTCTTTGTGGTGTTGTAAGAAGAAACAAATGTGGAGTACTTAGATGGCAGCTTATTATGAATGAGATAGATTAACCTATCATCTTTAATAGGATTACCACTATCATCAAGCTTCATTCTTATTTCATTCTCCTTTATGATAAAATCCTGTATAGAATCAAATGTCTTAGGATCTAGGGAGACAATCTCATCTTCAATTTTGTAAGCATCCTTCTCAGACACTTTATCATATAAGTTTTTGAGGGCATCCCAAGCAGCCTTGGATGTCATGAACTTCTCCATCTGATAAAAGATTTTATCTTCAACCCTCAACATAATATCACCTAGGGCTTTCCTATCTATAGATTCCCAATCATTAATGTCACTTTTAGATACTTGATCACCTGTTGGTTAGGAAGGGTACCATCAACATATTGAGAAACTCGATTATGCATTAATTGACACCACATTTTAATGGACCATGTAGCATAGTTATGTGGTGTTAATTTTGGAAAAATTAAAATTTATCATGATGCAAGAAATGAAAAATAAGAGCAGAAAAAGAGAAACACAACACCAAGAAACACCCCCTCTTTTCACTCAATCAAGAAACCCCTCCCGCCTCCCCAAAAAAAAGATGTTTTTGACACTGTATACTTAGTGTGTTTACAATGGCAACTTGCCAATATTGGCCTTAGTGGACTTCTGACTTTTCCTTTTTACAACCTCCTTATAGAGTACAAATCTAGAACTTTACAATGTACAAAAATTTTGAAGCAATACAAAGCAAAGAAAGGATCTATTTCTAAAAGTGATAGTTTTGTCAACATGACCCTATAATCTAATTTTAGATCTAGAAAGTAGAAAAAAAAAATAACACACTTTCAAAAAAAATAGAACCCATTGTCAAGTCTAGATGAGCCTGTACGGAGTAGTTAAAGTTGTAAAATGTAGGATTGGATAGGTACAGTCACCAAAAGGTACAATTTCTAACAAATGCATACAGCAAAACTAAAAAAGAATATCACCACTGAAAAGTTTAGGAAATACTAGCCAAAATATAAAAAAATTGCACCTGATTTGGAGTCTAGATGACTATGTTATGACTTCCAAAATTCAAACTATCAAATCAAAAATGAATCTAGAGAGGGGTTTGATTAGAAAAACATGGGGTTAAATTTGATGGTCAAAAGGCCATCACAATAGTGCAAAATTGCCTAGAAATAATATTTAAGATAGACAAGAAACCATGTGCTTAATTAAGAGTGCAAATAACTATGTTGTCTACATGACAACTCAATTAATTATGAAAACTCTAGTGTTTTAAACACCATGTGCTAAATTAGAGTTGCTTACTTTTGTGTTGTCAACATGACAACTCATAAAAGTACCCAAACTCCAAGTGTCAAACTAATAAATAATAAAATAATGCATTGACTTAAGTAAACTTAATTAAAGTGTAAATAGTGAATACTTTTCACTTCTATTGGTGTTTGTAAACTAAAGTAAACAAATCCCTAGAGGTCTATGGTCATTGTGTGGAGGGAGATGATGGGGATGATGGGGTCTTCCTCACACACTCACTTGTCCTCTTGTTTAGGCTACTCTCTAACTGGAGCTGATACAAACAAAATAAATATGAATGAATAATTATTATACATTTAAATAAAATATATGTAAACACAAAATTAATTATATTCTTAGCACCATCAAATAGTCACTCTTCACATCCACCTCAAAGGCTTGCTAATGATTAGGAGTAACAAGGCCCTACAACAATTCAATCAATATAGTCACTCAATTATACTTATAAATTCCATTTAAAATTTCAATACTAACTATGAAAACTCTTTCATACCTCCATCTATGGCTCTAAACTAGCCATCATAGTAGCAACTCCATGATCAATGGATTGGTGAAGATGAGGAGGAGTCGCAGACGTCAACAACTACAAATCATATAATATAATTTACATATAACATGAAACATAAAACAAATATAATCAAATTAATTAAATTATAATGAAACAAATGTACCTCTATGAAGCTTGTATCATGCCTAGGCTTAGAGTCCCTTGTGAATGTCGATGGTCCAGTAGAGAACTAATGCACATGGATAAATATTTTTTGTCAATCCTTCATATGATTACTTAATAAATATATGTATTAATTTAAATTATTAAATTGATACATACCTCTCAACTCATCGACGGGACATAAAATGGGGCTGAGGAATCTATACTAGGGCCATCAACACTCTTATCTTGAATTTTGAACAATGTCAAGACATGCTAATTAATTAGTCATTCACTGTACATATGAAATGTAATCAAATTAGTTTATTATAATTGTAATTTACCGATGTGTCAATACCAAATGTGTCACTCAAGAACTCATCAATGACTAGCCCATCATTCATAGTGTCTACAACATCACTGCTAAATGTACAAAAGGATATACATAATGTGCATATGTGACTGTGATGCAAAGAAGGCTTCTCCTCAACTAATGGACTAGCACAATAAATGAGGTTCTATGTCAAAGCATTTATATTCCCTAGAGTACTAGTCTCTACATGTTCCTTCACTACTAAAGGAATAATCACACGCTAACCCTATGGCTTGACAATAGGTGCCCTATTTACATTAGGGTCACGACATGCCCCTAGTCTCTCAAATGATGACCCCCCACCTCTACCATGAGAATCTAACATATCAAAGTAATTAGGCATATACCCAAGGAAAAATTCACAATACAATTTCTTTAAGAAATACATTGAAACGTTGTGATTATTGTAGGGAAGGGCATCAAAGACCATCCACCATCTATCCCAAAATTTATTTATAATATCATCATGTATGCACCAATGGATGGGAAACCTTTTAGTTGTATATTTAACAATGTACATATGCTACCTTTTTCTATTTCTTTTTTTCTTACATCTTTATAGGATAATTTTTGTATACTATCTTCTTTGTTCTTCTCTCTTAGCATGCCAAATGTCCAATTGACCACTAACAAAAGCTACATGGCTCATAATGGACTCAAGAGAGGATGCCAAGTGTGCTCTCATAGGATTAGTATTCCCACAAGATTTCGACCCACCAATGATTGCTTCTAATTCATTTTTCCCTTTTTCTATTTCATTCATTATATTGTCTCGAGTGCCAGGAGGAGGTCTTTGAATCAGTGGAGGTTACAAAAGTTCATTTTGATCTTGTGGAGGGTTTTGGTTTTTTAATCTTATGGAGGGTTTTGATTTTGATCTTGTGCAGGGTTTTCATTTTCATTTTGTTGACCAAGCTAGGGATTTCTTGGTTGATTAGTCATGTTGCCTAATAAGAAACTAATTTCATTTTAAATAAATTAAAAAAATTGAATAAAAACTAAAAAAAATACAAAACAATGCAAAAACATACAAAACAATGCAAAAACAAGAGTAGAAAACATACTAGGTGATCCTGATCTTGATCTTCGACAATGAGGAGGCATTTTGAGGAAGATATTGAGAAAAATCTTCAACTTTTACAAATAGTGTGTGCATTCTTGAGGGGAAAGAAGGTAGCATCAAAAAAATAACATGAATTGAAATGGGTTGTGGGTTTGCAACCCATATATAAAAACTTCTAATTTTTTAAAGGGTGTGTGCACTATAGTGTTGTACGCTTTTAGAATTGTAAAAATCTAAGTTGGGTTGTCATCCTTTTGACACCAAAACTTGGTGTATTCCACCTATAATATGTCCCTAGATTTACTAGAACTCTTAGGGGCATATATTATCATGAAATGTGTTGAAAGCGGTCATAGGTCTATGACCCCTTTTGACCCATCTTTTCATGAAATTTGTCAAAAGGGGTCATAGGTTACCCTATGACCCCTTTATACCCATTCAAACAAATGAAATTTGTCCCTAGGGGTCTTTAGACCCCTAGGGACATATGTTGTTATGAAATGTGTTGAAAGGGGTCATAGATTATTATATGACCCCTTTCCACCCATATGAGCAGTTATAATGTCCCTAGGGGTCTTCCTGCAATGGTGTTGCACTAAATATCTTTCTTTTAATAGAGGTATATATACCCTAAAGTATATTTAGGATATTTTTATAATTGACTCAAATAAAAAATATTATAAAGATATGTAGTTTTAATTATATTTTAAAACAATTTTATTAACTTGATAAAAAAATTAACATTGCAAGATTATATTTTGTATACATGTTAACATGTCTATTTCAAATATTTCTTTTTAAATTATAATCTTGAACAAGTAATCTATGAAAATTGCTATAATAATCATAAATTATAATATTTGTACAATCAAGTTGTTAGAATTCTTTTAGAATAACTGAGTGGGGGGGGGGGGGGGGTGAATCAGTTATTCAAGGTCCAAATGTCCTATTAATACTGTTTTAATGAATCCATATCCTTTTCATCTTTTCAAACTTAAATCAGTCATATAAGCAAATTACTATAAATCAACATGCAAAGATAAAACATTCAAAATCAACACATGACACAATGATTTATGTGGAAACCCAATTTGAGAAAAACCACCAGTAACATGCTACTTGATTCTCACTCTTCTGAAGTGATGCCCTGTTAAAAACCTGCCCTGTTAAAAGCTTACAACACACTGTTAAATTTGACCTTGTTAGAGGATTTTACCAAACTATTAGGAATGGGCCTGATTAAAGGTCTTTATAACATTCACTTGGAATGTCACCTTGTTAAAGGATTAATCTAATGGTTGTTAAACCAACCTAAGTCCATAGGATTTATCTTACTGTTACAATTGCTAGAAAGTAATGATAATGGTCTTTTGATCTGATATAACTTACAACATACTTTGCAGATTTTAGATCACTCTTTTCAGTTCAATCCTTATGCTTGGCTTCAATCTCTTCATCTCTGACTGCTTGTCTCCCTCTCAAGCTTCATCTTCTTGAGTCTTCTTACTCATCTTGCCAATGCAATCGTCCTTGTGGTCGTCTATCCAAAAAAAGTTCCTGTGCTATCTTCTCCTTAGCACATTCTTCAGCATTTCATGCTTTTATGCTTGACCACAGCTCTCTCTCTCACTATTCCCTCTTTTTTTTCATTAACTTATGTCTTCTTATATAGAAGTTTGATTTGCCTTTGCCGCTCAATTTTTCTTTTCCAATCTTAGGGTTTCAAAATGGATTAGGTAGGATACAATGTATCTACCCCATATCTTGTTCTCTTCTAGAAACTTTTCCAGTTGTATCTTAAAAATGTTCTACATGGTGTTTTGTGCCACCAACTCATCATTCTTATCTTCCTTTTAATTCAGATATTTCTAGATAACAACTTTGTCAGCTTAGATCTGACAAATCTTTGATTTCCAAAATAATGCAGCAACTTGGCATTATTGAGTTACTGGTGCTCGGCACCTCTATGTTACTTCACATTATTGAGTGATTGGTGCTCAGCACCTAGTTTTGCTCAGCACTTGATTCTGCTCGGCACTTGATTCTACTTTGCACTTGATTCTGCTCGGCACTTAATTCTGCTTAGCACTTGATTTTTTTGGGCACTTGGTTTTGCTCGGCACTTGATTCTACTCGGCACCTGAACTTGCTCGACACTTTAACTAGGAATTTGCTTGGCTCTTACTAGCTTTCTCGGCTTCTTCTCTCTAATGAACTTAGTTAAAAGACTTAGCAAAAACCTTAGATCTTTGATATGTTCCAGTGTGCTCATTCTTTGTATCTTTTAGTATGTCATCCAATACACTATTTCATCAATGGCTTAACTGATCCTTGTACTTCATTACAATAACATAACTTCAACCTTTCTCTAGGTGTTCTAGTTACATCTTATTGATTGCCTCCACCTTGACAATCAACTAATTGATAGTATTTGGATCACTAAAGCAATTGTCATCCTTGCAAGTAGCAAGTTTGACATCAATGACAAAACAATGATTGAGGAAATTCTTTACCAGTTCCATATATTATTCCAACAACTTTTCTTATGATCATTTCAATCATTTCCAACAATCTCCCTCTTTGGCATTCATGGAAAACCAAATTGATCAAGTAATCAATTCAATTACCACCAATATTGTATACATTAGCTTTTTGCATTTTCACTACTGATCTCATATATCTCCCTCTTAAATATATCTCCCTCTTTCTTTGCATTGATCAGTTTTTTGCATATTTCTCCCTCTTTGACATAAATGCCAAAGATGTAGCATCTTTATCATGCAAAATATAAGCTTTGGCTTCTTGTTTTTTTTCTCCCTCTATCACCATGCTTGTGACTGATTTGGAGTTTCTGTTCCTGGTGTCATCCTTTGCATCAACCTATTAATATTTTAATGATTTATTCCTGTTGATGCAAGGCAGCTTCCTTGTTGCCTTAAACTGCTTGACTTAGGGGTATAACCCCCAACTTGCCTCTAAGATATTCATAGGCATCCTTGGGCAATGGTTTGGTGAAGATATTTGTAGTTTGTTCCTTTGTGTGAATGTATTCCAATTTCACTTGTTTGTCTTCTACCAATTCTCTGACATAATGATACTTGATTGCAATATTCTTGGTTTTTGCATGCATCACAGGATTTTTGGATATGTTTATAGCACTTGTATTATCACAATACAATATCACCGGTTTTGTTACTTCTTCTTTCATTCCATTCAATAGATGTGTGAGCCATACAATGTTTGTAAAATTGACTGTAGCTGCCACATATTCTGATTCTGCAGTGGACTGGGATATACATGTTTGTTTCTTGCTAGTCCAGGTAACCAACCTTTTTCCTAGAAATAATGTACCTCCACTTGTGCTTTTTCTATCATCAATGTTTCCTCCCCAGTCTGCATCTGTATATGCATTGAGTTCAAATTTTCCATTCTTTTTGTAGTATAGACCAAAGTCATCAGTCCCTTTGAGATATCTCATTATTCTTTTTACTACTATGAGATGTTTTTCTTTAGGATTAGCAGAGAACCTAGCCACTATTCCAACTGCTAATGCTATGTCTGGTCTACTATGTACAACATATTGTAGTCTTCCAATCATGGATCTATACATTGTTTGATTGACTTCAGCTGACTCATCATTTTTGGATAGCTTATTTCTTGTGGCCATTGGTGTGCTGACTGGTTTGGATTCCTCCAATCCAAATGTTTTAAGAATTTCTTTGATATATTTTGATTGTATAATAAATATTCCATGTTTGAGTTGATGTACTTTCAATCCAACAAAAAATTTGATTTCTCCAAACATAGACATCTCAAATTCATGTTTCATTTTGTCAGCAAAGCCTTTGCAAAGTAATTCCTTACCACCAAATACTATGTCATCCACAAAAATTTCAAATACAATAATGTCTTTATCTTCTTCAGCTTTGATGTACATGTTGTTGTTATCATTAGTTCTTTCAAATCCAATTTGCACTAGATACTTGTGAAGTCTCTCATACCATGCTCTAGGTGCTTGTTTCAAGCCATAGAGTGCTTTGTGTAATTTACACACCATATCCCTATTGTTTTCATCAAAAAATCCTTTTGGTTGTTCAATGTAGACTTCTTCTTCTAGTATACCATTTAAGAAGGCAGATTTTGCATCCATCTGATAGACTTTAAAATCTTTGTAGGCAGCATATGTAAGTAAAGTTCTTACTCCTTCCATTCTAGCAATAGGAGCAAATGTTTCTCCATAGTCTATTCTTTCTTCTTGAGCATAACCCTTACATACTAGTCTAGCTTTATTTCTGGTAATCTCACCATACTCATCTAGTTTGTTTCTGAATACCCATTTGGTGCTAATCACATTCTTGTCAGTTGGTTTGGGAACCAAACTCCAGGTTTTATTTTTTCTTATTTGACCAATTTCTTCTTCCATAGCTTTATACCAGTCGCCATCTTGTAATGCACCATATACTGTCTTGGGTTCAAATTTGCTAATCAGACATGATTCATGTCTTAGTCTGTTCCTTGTCATTGGTCTTGCATCTTTGTCACCAATTATTTGTTGAGTAGGGTGATGTCTTTTTACATATTTAAATAACCTTGGCTCTGTCCTTGTTTCCATGTTTGATCTTTCGGATTCAGGATCACTATGCACTTCATTATCAGGTTGTTCTTCATCATATATGTTGTCTTCAGAATCAGATTGTGCATTTTCTTCATTCTGTAACTTGGCTTCTGAATGCAACTCGGCATTCACTGGTTGTGAATCGACTAAAATTGACACTTGTTGTTGATTTTCAATTTGATTGACATCATCCTTATCAGCAGTCATTCCTTCATAAGAATATAAAAAGGTTTTGTATTCTTCCATTTTCTTTGGCATTTCAGCTTGGACTTCTATGTGCTCATCAAAATTTACATTAGCACTTTCCACAATTTTGTTAGTGTTAATATTCAAACACTTATATGCCTTACTTCTAGTGGAGTAACCAAGAAATTTACCTTCATCACTTTTTGCATCAAATTTTCCATTTCTAACATCTTTAAGGATAAAACATTTGCAACCAAACACTTTGAAATGTTTTACATTTGGTGAGTAACCATACCATAATTCAAAAGGTGTTGTATTTGTACCTTTTTTGACTTGTACTCGATTCAGTGTATGAACAGCTACGCTTACAGCTTCTCTCCAGTATTTTAGAGCAGCATTCTTTTCCATCATTAATGTCCTGGCACAGTCAATTATAGACTTGTTTCTTCTTTTAACAATTCCATTCTATGGGGGAGTTCTAGGATCTGACGTTTGTCTTTTGATCCCTTTGTCATTATAGAATATCTCGAATTCATTTGATGTAAATTCACCACCTCTATCTGATCTTAGGCATTTCAGGCTTTTTCCAGTTTCCTTTTCAACTCTAGACACATACCACTTAAACATTTGAAAAGCATCAGATTTTTGTTTTAAGAACATAATAGTCATCATCCTGGAATAGTCATCAACAAATAACATTATGTATTTATCTCCTCTATAGCTTTGTATTTCCATTGGACCACATAAGTCAGTGTGAACTAACTCAAGTATCTCTTCAGATGTATAGTTTTTACTTTTGAAACTTGATATTGTCATCTTTTGTAGCTGACATTGTTTGCACATGATATTATTAGGCTTCTTTAATTTTTGTAAACCTCTAACTTTCTTCATTCTACTGATATTGACTAGATTGTCAAAGTTGACATGACATAATCTTCTATACCATAACCATTCATCATCAAATTTTGCAAATAGAAAAGAAACATCATCCATATCAAGGTAAAACAAATTACTCTTTGTTTCTTCTCCTTTTCCTATCAGTTTACCATCATTGTCATAGATTTTTGCAGTTTTGTTTTCAAATTCCACTTTGCAACCTACATTGCCTAATTGTGAGACACTCAGTAAATTGTAGTTTAATCCTTCAACATAGTATGCATTGTCACATGAAATTTGTTCTGTGAGGTTAATGGAACCTTTTCCTTTGATTTGACGTGGAGCATCATTACCAAATCTAACACTATTTCCATCATATTGAGTAAAGTTAACAAACTTACTTTTGTCTCCTATCATGTGATGTGAGCATCCACTGTCTATGATCCATCTGACATTCTTGTTTATACATGTCACTAGTGTTGTGGCTTCTTCTTCATCAGATTGGTCCTTCATGGCTACATAAACAACTTCATCATCATTGTCATCAAAATTTTCTTCAACAATATAACACTTCTTACCTTTTTCTTTGTAATCTCTCTTGTCATCATCTCTTCTGTTCTTGTTTTTGTTGCTTTCCTTGGAATCCTTTTTCTGTGGACACCTTGCAGCAATATGACCTACTTCATTGCAATTGAAACAAATGATAGGCATCTTACCTTTGAATTTTCCTTTGCCCCTGTGAAATCTTCTAGCAAGCAATGCTTCCAATTGTTCCACATCTTCCTCATCAGTGCTACTGTCACTAGATACATACTTCATTTTTTTTCCTTTCCTTGATTTCACCTGTTCGACATCTTTCAGTGATAACTTGGCCTTAAAAGTAGATTCAGCATTTTCAGGTTTGTAGTTGTCAAAGTTAGATAACTCAAATGCAGTGAGTCTACCTATTATACCTTCAAAGCTTAGATTATTTCTTGGTATATATCTTAGCTTTTGTATTGCTGATACTCTAATAGCATAGATAGGGAGCAAGGTTCTTAAGAACTTACTATTAATAGTATCTTCATCCAGTTGACCATTCAAGCATCTTATTGCACTTACCACTTCCTTTATTCTTGCACCATACTGAGCAACATTCTCATTTTCTTTCATTTTCATATCATCAAATTTTCCTCTGAGACTTTCTCTTTTTGCTCTTTGTACATTTTGATCTCCTCCATAGATGTTTGATAGGGCTTTCCATATTTTGAATGCAGTGTCACATCCTTTGATATCATCAAATTCAGCATAGTTGAGTGCAGAGGCAATTTCCAGCATTGTCTGGTTGTGTTCTTGCTTGTTTTTCATGTCTTTAGCAGTAGGAACACCTGTTGGATCTACATGTTCAGTGACAATTGAATTTTGGGCATAATCTCCTATGGATCCAATATGTAGCTTCATCAAACTTTGCCATGCAAAAAAGTTGTCTTTTTTGAGCTTGGGAACTTCTCTCTTTGGCATTTTGATCTTTTCTACTAGTAGTCCCTCTAAACTGAATCAGCAGTCATGCTCTGATACCAATTGTTAGAATTCTTTTAGAATAACTGAGAGGGGGGGGGGGGGGGTGGGGTGGGAGGGTGGGGGTGAATCAATTATTCAAGGTCCAAATGCCCTATTAATACCTTTTGTAATGAATCCATATCCTTTTCATCTGTTCAAACTTAAATCAGTCATATAAGCAAATTACTGTAAATCAACATGCAAAGATAAAACATTCAAAATCAACACATGACACAATGATTTACGTGGAAACCCAATTTGGGAAAAACCACCAATAACATGCTACTTGATTCTCACTCTTCTATAGTGATGCCCTGTTAAAGGCTTACAAAACACTGTTAAATGTGACCTTGTTAGATGATTTTACCAAACTGTTAGGAATGGGCCAGATTAAAGGTCTTTATAACATTCACTTGGAATGTCACCTTGTTAAAGGATTTATCTAATGGCTGTTAAACCAACCTAAGTCCATAGGATTTATCTTACTGTTACAATTGCTAGAAAGTAATGATAATGGTCTTATGATCCGATATAACTTACAACATACTTTGCAGATTTCATATCACTCTTTTCAGTTCAATCCTTATGCTTGGCTTCAATCTCTTCAGCTCTGACTACTTGTCTCCTTCTCAAGCTTCGTCTTCTTGAGTTTTCTTACTCATCTTGCCAATGCAATCATTCTTGTGGTCATCTATCCAAATAGAGTTCCTGTGCTATCTTCTCCTTAGCACATTCTTCAACATTTCATGCTTTTATGCTTGACCACGGCTCTCTCTCTCTCACTATTTCCTCTTTTTTTTCATTAACTTATGTCTTCTTATATAGAAGTCTAATTTACCTTTGCTGCTCAATTTTTCTTTTCCAATCTTAAATTTTCAAAATGGATTAGGTAGGATACAATGTATCTATCCCATATCTTGTTCTCTTCTAGAAACTTTGCCAGTTGTATCTTAAAAATGTTCTACATGGTGTTCTGTGCCACCAAATCATCATTCTTATCTTCCTTTTAATTCACATATTTCTAGATAACAACTTTGTCGGCTTAGATCTGACGAATCTTCGATTTCCAAAATAATGCAACAACTCAGCATTATTGAGTTACTGGTGCTCGACACCTCTGTGTTACTCGGCATTATCGAGTTACTGGTGCCTGACACCTAGTTCTACTCGGCACTTGATTCTACTCGGCACTTGATTCTGCTTGGCACTTGATTCTACTTAGCACTTAATTCTGCTCGGCACTTGATTTTGCTCGGCTCCTTCTCTCTAATGAACTTAGTTAAAAGACTTAGAAAAAACCTTAGATATTTGATATGTTCCAGTATGCTCATTCTTTGTATCTTTTAGTATGTCATCCAATACACTATTTCATCAATGGCTTAATTGATCCTTGTACTTCATTACAACATCATAACTTCAACCTTTCTCTAGGTGTTCTAGTTACATCTTATTGATTGCCTCCACCTTGACAATCAACTAATTGATAGTATTTGGATCACTAAAGCAATTGTCATCCCTGCAAGTAGCAAGTTTGACATCAATGACAAAACAATGATTGAGGACATTCTTTACCAGTTCCATATATTATTCCAACAACTTTTCTTATGATCATTTCAATCATTTCCAACACAAGTATCTACACTTTTGGTATAATCATATATTAAGATGTATTAAGATAAAGTTATATTATATTAAAATAAAAACCAATATATAAAACTATTGATTCATAAAAAAATATTAAATATATAACTATTTTATTAATTATTTAATTAAAAAACTATAGAATCAATATTTTGAACTAAAATCTTAAATTAATTAAACCAAGTGTTAGGATAAAACCATGGACAGAAATAAAAAATTACATGCAAATATAACCAATAATAGAAAATAATAGATCACACAAAAATGAACACAAGGCACCAAAATTTAACGTTGTTCACCCAATCTTTGGGCTACATCCACCAAACAACAAGTCTAATTTTATTACAATCTAGTGATTACAACTTGATTACAATCCATAATGCCTTACAGCTCAATACCGTCGTAAGAACCAATGCCTAACCCTAAACCCTTTTATACACGTATTTTATATTTTTTTAGGGTTATAATTAATAATTACATGTTGGCCCTAAATCTCAATAAAATAGGGCCCAAAAAAAATTATGGAGTATCTATAGTACTTTCCTAGTCAGTCACCACAATCTAACAATCTCCCACTTGAGGACTGATCAAGCTCCACACTAAACAAAAATCTCCCACTTGGAGACTGATCCTATAGCAATACCACTACCACATGGGGCTTCCACTGGATCAAACCACCCTGGGCTCTATTGTTATTGTATTCATGTTCAGTCTAGAAGACGAACTGAAGTTGAAGATGAATTTCTTCATCCAAATCACCATGAAGGAAGGTATTTTAACATCCAACTGCTCTAAATGAAAATCTTCAGTAGCCATAACACTTGAAATAGTACTAATAAAAGTCATTTTAACAACAGGAGAAAATATCTCATCAAAATCAATTCCCTTTTTTTGTGTAAATCCTCTTACAACTTACCTGGCCTTAAATCTTTTCTTACCTCCTTCCTCTTCTTTCAACCTGTAAACCCACTTATTATGTAAAGCCTTTTTACCTGCAGGCGACTTGCACAAATCCCATGTCTTATTCTTTAGCAAAGAGTCCATTTCATCTTTCATTGCAGACTTCCACTAAATCTTAGTATCCACCTGCATAGCTTCATCATAACTTTCAGGTTCACCAGCATCAGTATGTAAAATAGAATACAAAAAGGGAGAAAATCTTTGTGGAGGTCTAATTTTCCTCGTTGACCGTCTAACATTCACTGGTGTGTGTGGTATTTTTTTTGGTGGTTGTTGCACATCATGAGTAATGGCTGGAACATTAGCTTTTAGAGTATCATCCAACACTACATAATCATTTTTTTTCTTCTCATGTTGTTGCAATAGATCTTTGTACAACACTTTTTCATTGAATATGACATCCTGACTTCTTACAATTTTATGATTTTAAAAAACCCAAAGTCTATAACCAAATTCATTAATTCCATATCCAACAAAGACACATTTCTTTGATTTAGCTTCTAGCTTAGTTCTATTTTCAGAGTTTATATGAGTAAAAGCTTCACAACCGAAGGTCTTGAGAAAAGAATAACTCACCTTCTTACCATTCCATGCCTCCTCTAAAATACTATAGCCCAAAGGAGTAGAGGGACCTCTATTAATCAAGTATATAGCAGTATTGATAGCCTCCACCCACATGTGTAAGGGCAACCTAGCATGCAACCTCATGCTCCTTGCATGTTCCATTATAGTCATGTTCATGCGTTTAGCCACTCCATTTTCATGTGGAGTCCTTAGAACATTTTTTTATATATGAATACCATTAGTGGAGCAATAATCTTCAAATTCATGACTGCAATACTCACCACCATTATCAGATCTGACACATTTTAATTTCTTACTAGTCTCATTTTCCACCAAGCATTTCCATTTCTTAAAAGTTTGAAATACATCATATTTATGTTTAAGGAAATAAACCCATAATTTTCTAGTTGCATCATCAATAAATGTAACATAATAATGAGAGCCACCAAGGGAAGATACCTGAGCTAGTCCCCATACATCTCTATGCACAAGCTCTAATTTCTCCTTTTTGTTTTCCTTCCCAGTCTTTACAAAACTCACTCTTTTTTGTTTTCCATACACACAACTTTCATAGGAATTCATATTAACACATTTTAGACCTAGTAAAACTTTCTTTGAATGAAGTACTTTCATACCTTTCTCACTCATAAGCCCAAGTCTATTGTGCCACAATGTTGTATTAGAATCTATAGCAGCTATTTGTTCTCCCTGCTCAACTGCAACAATTGTTCTTAAACATTCATTTTTCTCTGAAACAATCAAAGTAGAAGGAACAATATGACCTATACAAAGATATAAGGTGCCTACTTTCACACCTTTTTCTACTACAAGGGAACCTTTTGAAACCTTCCAATTTTTATTATTAAAAGTAACTATACAACCCTCATCACTAAGTTGCCCTGCTGAAATTAAATTTCTACTCAGCCTTGGAACATGTCTTACCTCATGTAGTAGCCAATGATTCTCATTCTACAACTTAATCTTATTTTTTCACTTTCCAACAGTCTGATAGCATTCATTATCCCCCAAATAAACAAGCCCAAAATCCCCTTGGACATAATCAATGAAATAACATCTATGAGGTGTAGCATGAAATGAAGCACCAGAATCTAAAACCCATGAATCATCAACACTTTCTAAAGAAAAAAGTAAAGCATCCTCTTTGGATTTGTTACTTACCACATTTTCCTCCTTGTCTCCATCTGATTTATCTCCTTCATTTTTCTTTTGATTCCAGTAATCTTTCTTTTTATGACCTAGTTTCTCATAGTACCAGCAGTCATTTGGTCCTCTCGATTGAGACCTCTTCCCCTTTGACTTTCTTCTTGATTTCCCATGATTTCCAGAGTTACTTCCTCTCTCAGTCATTTTGCCCCTACCTTGTGCATTCAAAGCACTTCCTAATGTAGATCCACCTGAGGATTTCCTACGAGTTTCCTCACTCAAAACAACACCAATCACATCATCATATTTTAGGGTACTAGATCCAGGAATAGAATTACTCATCGCCATTACCAGGCCATTCCATCTTTCAAGAAAAGAACAAAAAATCAAGAGAGCCCTAATTTCTTCATCAAAATTGATACACACAGAAGATAACTATCTAGTAATATTATTAAACTCATTTAAATGATCTACAATAGATCCACCTTCTACCTTTTTCATATTAAAAAAGTGGTTCGTGAGAAATACCTTGTTTGAAGCAGAGGGCTTTTCATATAGTGTCACTAGGGTTTTCATCAACTCTTCTATCATCTTTTCTTTTGTAATATTAAATGCAACTGATAGTGCTAGGCATAACCGAATGCTTCCAAGTGCCTTTCTATCCAAAAGATCCCATTCATCATTTGACATAGGTCCCCGATTCTTGGCTTTGCCTTCCAACAGCTTCCATAAATCATTCTAATAAAGATAGTCTTCCATTTGCATCTTTCATAACTTGAAGTTTTGTGCATTAAACCTATCAACCCTCAAGTTACCCTCATCTGCCATCGCTCCCACTCAACTATGAGACTGCCACTTAACCTTGAGACTTTTCTATAGAGGATAACTGAAAGAAAACCTTGCTCTGATACCACTTGTTAGGATAAAATCACAGACAAAAATAAAAAATTACATGCAAATATAACCAATAATAGAAAATAATAGTTCACACAGAAATGAACAGAAGGCACCAAGATTTAATGTGGTTCATCCAATCCCTGAGCTATGCCCACCAAATAGCAAGTCTGATCTTATTACAATCTAGTGATTACAACCTGATTACAATCTGTAATCCCTTATAGCTCAATACCACCACAAGAACCAATTTTGCATCACATCAAAATAATAAAATACCTAACCCTAAACCCTTTTATACAAGTATTTTATGTCATTTTAGGGTTATAATTAATAATTACATGTCGGCCTAAAATTTCAATAAAATAGGGCCCAAAAAAATTATGGAGTATGTACAGTTTTTCCTAATTAGTCATCACAATCTAACACCAAGTTATTTAAGATTATAAATATTTAAATTAAGTGTAGAAACTAATTAGAAACTAATTCTCTTTTGACTTCACCTGCAATGAGGACATGGCTAATATTCTATGTGAAGGGCCTTGGAGCATAGGATAAGCAACACTGCTATTGCAAAAATGGTCTTCAAAATAGAACATAAATGAATCCTTTTTTCAGCAAGCTCCAATATGGGTTAGACTCCCAGAGTTCCCCTTGGAATTCTAGAATGAGGATTTTTTTTTGGGTGTGGCTAGTTCTTTTGGAGAACTTTTATCTATTGATCCGATCACTGCTTCTAAGAGCGGACTAACCTATGCAAGGATCTATATAGGAGTAAGGGAAAGGGATGATATGCTTGAAGTGGTGTGTTTTGAGTCTAAACTCAGCACTTATATTCAATAATTGGACTATGAGAGTGTACCTTTTGGATGCTTTCATTGTCTTAAGACTGGACATAAGGATTTTCAATGTTCAAAAGCTAAAATGGATAAGAAGAAGATTCTTTCTTCTTCTTATCTCAATAGGGACAAGAAAGTTTGGAAGAAGAAGACCACCATCTCAGGCCAGAAGGTTGGTTCTAATATGGTTGGTCAGAAGGCTAGAGAAGTAAAGAAGGACCAAAATCAAAAGCTAGCATCTTCTACTGCAATATCTCAAAACAAAGATAAGAAGGATGTTACCCAATCTAAGATTTTGGAGCTAGCCCAGGAATCTTTAAATGTAGAAGGATCCATAGATCTAAAGGAATTGCCAGAGGTAAATGTCCCAGAAGTAATTCAAGAAGGATCCATAGATCTAAAGGAACTGTTAGAGGAAAATATCCCAGAAGTCATTCAAGAAGTCATTCAAGAGATAGTGGATACTTAGGTCATGGAAGGGACAACAAATTTGCAACAGGTTAATCCTATGGTAATAGAATGCAAGGAATCATCTCAGCAGATTATGATGGAGGTTGATTTGAAAGGGATCCCTGAAGAGTCTGAAGGGGGGAGTGTTTTGGCCTCCAAGGAAGATGATAAGGGTAGAGTAAAGAAGGATATAATTATCTATTACGGTCTAGAGGATAATCTAGTTTCCTCTAGAGCAGGATTTGAAAAAGTAGTGGAGAATGATGTTTTGGAGAGGGTTCTCAATTATTGGGAGGATCTTCCAAGTACTCCAAAGAATGCTCTCATTGTATCTAGGTCATTGGACACTGAATTGGAAAGAGAAGTTTCTCTTTCCCCTAAGCCTAGTAAGAAATGTGTTAGAGAACCCTCTCTAGCCTCTTTGATGGAGACTAGAAGTAGTTGTAAATTAGATGTGGGAATAGTGGCAAGAAGAGGTAGAAGATCAAAGAAGCAAACCAAAGAGGAGGAGACCAGAAGATGTTTGGCAAATGGGCACCAGGGAACTCTTTAGGAGTGTTCCAAGAATGGAAAATGAAGATTATTTCATGGAATATTAGGGGCCTTAATGGAGCCCACACATAGGAAATTATTAGGAATTTGATAAGAGATCAGAGACCTGATATTATGATGATCTAAGAAACTAAGATGAAAAAGGATTTTCTAGGGAAAATCAAGTTTAGTAACATGATGAGTGGGGAGGCTTTGGATTTAGAGGGTGCTTCTAGTGGTCTATTGACCCTGTTTAATAGCAAGAATCTTAGAGTTGAATTGGTTTTTAATGAAGGTAATATTCTTTTCTGTAAAGTTTATCATATTCAATCCAATGAAAACTAGTTTTTGTTGAATTTATATGCTCCTAACAATAAAAGAAAAAGAAAAAATTGCTGGACTAAAGTAGGAGAGCTAGTGCAGAGTAGTAATTTAAAGAAAGGTATCATTATGGGAGATTTCAACACTCCTCTTATGGATGAGGAGAAGATGGGTGGTCTAACTTTGGACTGGGAAAGTAAACAAGACCTCTCTAGCTTCATCAATGGTTTGGCTTTTGTGGATTTTGATCTAATGGGAGGTGCCTTTACTTGGTCAAACAAATGTATTGGGCAAGATTGTATCTAGATCAGATTGTACAAAGCTTTAATCTCTCCTAATTGGCTGAAGTCTTCCTCTTGTAGGATAGCTCTCTTTCCTAGAGTGGGTTCTGATCATTCTCCTATTTCCCTCTTAGTTGTTCCTATAGGACCTAGAAGGAACTCCCCTTTTAGATTTGAAAAAATATGGACCTCTGATCCTGATCTTTTGGATAAAGTTAAAACTTGGTGGGGATTAGATGTGGAAGGCATAGCTATGTTTAGAGTAGCCATGAAACTAAGTAATGTCAAGAGGATGGTTAGAGTTTGGAACAAGTCTGATTTTGGCCATATCTTTCTTGAGAAAGATGACTTGTATGATAAACTTATTTCTTTTCAAGCCTCTATTCAGTAGGATGAGTATGATGAACTTAATAGGGAGGCTAAGTTGTCTATTCTTATAGACTTACATAATATCATCAGCAAAGAGGAGAAGTTCTAGAGACAAAGATCTAGGGTTAACTGGCTTAAAGAAGGAGATTAGAATTTGAAGTTCTTTCATCTAACCACTCTCAAGCATAGATCTAATAACAGAATTGTTGGTATCATGAAAGGGTAGGATCTACTAACTAAGGAGAATTAAATATTAGCTGAAGTTATTTCCTTCTTCTCCTTTCTCTTATCTTGGGACCCTCTACTGTCTAAGGTGGACTAGGAAGACATGGTTGCTTGCATTCCTTAGATCACCCAACCTCACCATAATTTAATGCTTTGAGCTATTCCAATAGCTTTTGAAGTTTGTAAAGCTCTCTTTTCTTTGCCTATAGATAAATCTCTAGGCCTAGATGGGTTTCCTACCTTCTTTTCTTATATGTATTGGTAGGTGGTGTTGGAAAATGTGGTGAAAGCTGTTTAGGAATTCTTTGGAGCTAGGAGCATTCTAACAGAGATTAACACCACTTTTTTGGTTCTCATTCCTAAAGTACCTGGGGCTAACTCTTTGGACAAGTTTAGACCTATTAGTTTAAGCAATTCCTTTTACAAGATTATTTTGAAGGTACTTACATCTAGGTTTCTCAAGCTCCTCCCTTTGATCATTTTACAGCATCAAATGGGTTTTGTCCTAGACAGACAAATTTTAGACTCGATTATGATGGTGCATGAAGTGATCCACTCCATGGAAGCTGGAAAACATGAAGGGATATTGCTTAAACTAGACCTCTCTAAAGTCTATGACTGAGTAGACTAGTCTTTTCTTGATATGGTGCTCAAGGATTTTTGGTTTGATTTAAAAGTTTGTAAGTTGATATCTCAACTTGTCTCTACTTCCTCTCTAGCTATGTTGCTTAATGGAGCTCCTTCAAAAAAATTTCAAACCCTTAAGAGGTCTTCATCAGGGGGATCCTCTCTCACCTATTCTTTTCATTACCTTGGCTAAATGTATAGGAAGGCTTATTGAGAAAAAGAAGAAGGTAAAATCAAAGGGATAAAACCTTCCTCTAAAAGTGATCCTTTCTTGCATCAACATTTTGTGGATGATACTATCATGGTGCTAAGGCTTCTGTGAAGGAGGAAAAAGCTATGAAGGATTTCCTAAATATCTACTCCAAAGGGTTAGGTCAGCTTATTAATTGGGATAAGAGCTCTTTATACTTTATTAATACCCTAGAGGACAGACAAAGAAAAATTTCTAGGATTCTAGGTTGTGGAGTGTGAAAGTTTCCCTCTACTTACCTTGGGCTTCCTTTGGGACTGATTCCTCTTGACTCCTTCTGCGACAGTATTATGGATAGGTTCAACAAAAATTTAGTTGGCTAGAAAGGTGCTACTCTTAATCAAGTAGGCAAATGCCAACTTGTTAAATCCACCCTTTAGAACTTGCTAGCATCACTTTGAGCCTTTTTGTGATTCCAATCAAATTTTTTAAGAGGATGAAGAAAATATAGAGGGATTTCTTATGGACCGGAGTTTAAGGGAAGAAAAGATATCCTCTAGTTGCTTGGGACAAAGTATGTCTCCCTAAGAAATATGGAGGTCTTGGTATAAGGAAGCTTACACATCTAAATAAGGCTCTTTTGGCTAAGCAATTATGGCATATCTTCAATAGCATTGGGGAATGGAGAGACATTTTGGTTAACAAGTATATTAAGAGGCCTTCAATTCAGTTCACCCTTTTTAGTGAGGATATTCTTAGAGGATCTACTATCTGGAATGGTTTTCTGAAAACTAGGGACCTGGCTAAGGAAAAAGTCTATTGGAAATTGGGGAATGGAGAGGATATGCAATTTTGATCTGATAGTTGGCTTATTTAGGGTCCCCTTGTGAACAATCTTGTCTATGAAGTTTGGGTGAATCAATGTATTGAACATTTTGGGCTTAAAGTCAGAAAATATAGGAATGACCAAGGTTGGATAGATCTATCTATAACCTCTGATGATCTAAAACCAATCATGTTAATGTCAAATTTGATGGCTCTTAGCAACAACAGGGATGAAATGATCTGGGGGGACAACTGTAATGGAAACTACTTGGTGGTAGATTGGTTTGCAAATAAAGGAGTTGAATCTGACCAAAAGATGACCTAGCCACTGGGAAAGAGTTTTTTGGTCGATGTTAAGAGCCTAATCGAGCTAGATAACATCTAAGGGAGTATGTAGGAGATCAATTTGCAATTATGACTAGGAAAGGCTTTTGGGGAAAGGGTACAATTCATAAAGGTTGTATTGGAAAGTGCAAGAGGTGGAATTTATTACAATTTATTTGGCACACTTTATGGGTCATTTTTTGCATATGCAACCTATGTAATGGTAAGGTTAATTTCTTTGGCATTTTTCTTAAACACGGAGATTTCCATCAGGTGGTGAAGTTATAGAGGGTTGTGCTTATGAGAATTATGCGAGTGCAAAGTGTTGAAGTGATGGGTGAAAGGTGTAGAAAAGAACTGGTGGGAAAGAAGGAAAAATGGAGAAGTAGGGACAAAGTGTGGGAGAAGCTGGAATAGGGCAGGATTACAAGATATATCATGAAGCTGAATGGTTTTGATCAAAATGTGACAAATGGCATGGTCAGCTCGTGGAAGGATGGTAGAGTCAAGCTAAATGGGGTTTCATTTCTAATAATAGAGGAGGTGATTTTGGCTATTACTGAGATTTCGATGGAGGGTTTTAAGTTCTTTAGGGAGAAAAAGCTCTCAGCCAATGTAGAGAAGGACTCCATGGACAACACTAAGGAGCTAAATGCCCTGAAAAAGAGTGATCCATTCTATGATCTGAATTCCATAATGAAACTACGGAGGTATGTTCTATGTACTATCATTGAGTGCATTACTCTTGACCCTAGGTTTGATCATGTTCACACCCACCATTTTGTTCTTTTGAATCATTTTTGGCATGATAGTAAAGTTTCTTTTCCTTTCTCTTTATTGACTTCCATGAGCAAGGCAGTGTCTAGCTTTAAAAAGAAGCCCACTACTAACCTCGCTCTGCATGAGGGGTTGTTATTGCTTATCTATGAGAACTTTAAGGCTCAAATGATAAGGAACATCCCCTCATAAGCTAGGAAAGAGGAAAAAAAAGCTCAAGCTACTCCTTTGACTCGGATGAAATTCAGAGCATTAGCTCTAAGGAAGGGGGGTTAACTTTATCTGGTAAAAATGTTACACCTCATGATAAGAAGTCACCATCTCCTAGTACCCCTAGTAGAAAAATCCCTAGGGGTCATGGTTAGAAGATTCTTGGGAATGAGGAGAAGGACTACAATGATGAAGAGGAGGATATGGAGACTGAAGATGAGGATAAGGAGAAGTAGGAGGAAAAAAAGGAAGACCAGGGTGGGAAGAAATGCAAGCGGGTGGGAATGGAGGATGAGAGGTCAAAGTGAAAACTAGATATATCTTCGCTACCTCTCTCCCCTATCCATTCTCAAGCCCATCCAGATGAGCAGATAAAGGTTAGTATTGGAGATGGGGGGCGGGGGGTGGGGGAAGTGCTAGCCAAAGAAAGGATGAAAGAATGGATAAATTTTACTGTGAGGACAACCAAAATGGGTATTTTCAGAGAAGTGATGAATCCCTAGATTCTGGTGGACAACCAAGAGGAGTCGTGGCTTGAAGAGCTAATTAACCCTGCAGTTGTGGCAATCTCTGATAATGCCAAGGAAACTAGGATGAACCTTTTGAATAATGCTTGCAATAGCATGATTGACAATTTTAGGTCAATCAAGTGGCTTTTTCATGAGCTAGAGGAGGTCAAGGAGAAGGTGGGTCAAATGGAAGGAGACATGAATTTAATGGGTCTTGAGAATGGGATAGACTAGGATGATAGAATTAGCCTGGTGAAAAGGAGGATCCACAACCTAGAAAATTAAAATCACAATCTGTTGAGCCAGATGATCTCACTGGTCAACTCAATTAATGACAACATTCTATCATTAACTAATTGGCTTAAAGGTAGAGGTATATAGGGGGATGAGGAAGGAAACAATAGGGGAAAAGCTAGATCTAATGATGAAACTACCACAGGTATCACTTATACTAGTTTGGACTAGGATGTACATAGGACTCATTAGTAGGAGGCTGAGGAGAACCAGATGGCCTACAAGGTTGCCTAGGTCATGTAGGAGCTCAAAAGAAAGAATGGGGATTAGTTATTTTCTTTGGTTCTAGCTATTCCTTCTTGTCTACCTTTTTGTCCTATCTTTTGCCTTTTTTTTTCTAATATAACTATTTGGCCTTTGTGGATTTGGCTGGGCCTGTAGACACCTAAATTTGATTACATCGCTTTAGTAATCCTATTTAGTTATCTCTAAAGGCATCATTAATTAAATTCTTATTTAATTAATCCTTTTCCATCTCTAGTTGATTAATTTAATTAATCATCTATAGTCCTAATTGATAAATCAAATAATCTATTATTTATCAATTAAATCCTTTTCTCCTATCTAATTCCAAAAATCCCCATTTATTAAATAAATCTATTTGATAAATGAAATCCTCAAATTCAAAAACCCCTAACCTATCTCTAATCCTCCATTTAGCCTAATCCACCCCATCCACCCATACTAACCAAGCTTAGCCACTAACTCACCCACCCTCATTAATGCCATCCACTTGCACATCTCTAACATCTCTAATCTAATCCTAAACCCAAGCCTAATCCACTCCCTAATGTTGTCACATTCCTTAAACAAGTTTTAGACTTTCCTAATCCAAACCAAAGTCTCCCCTCAAAAAACCCAACCACTAAGTCATGAGTGCTCTTACAAAACATAAAGACTCTTACAAGCCCACTCATGACTCTTACACCCATCTTCCACACTCTTCCCTCTTCCACACTCATTCCTCTTACATCCCTCTTACATACTCAACCCCACTCATCATGACTTTAACCAACCCTTTACCCTACCCTCTCACACTCATCCTCCTTGTGACAAGTGTCACCTTTCCATTGGTGCTAAACAAGCACAATCCATGTGCTCCCCTTTGAGTGCATCTTAGCCCTCCTTAAGCCTTCATCCATCCTTGCATCTAAGCCCTCCATCCCTCTACCCCTTAGCCTATAAATTGAATCCCATCCCAAGCCATTTCATCAACAATCTTTGAGCTAAAGTTACCATGCTATTTTGAGAATCAAAGCCATCAATATTACCCTTATAATGCCAAATTGAGAGCTCACAAAGCTACCAATTTTCCATTACCCATCTCCATTGAAGCAGCTTTTGAGCATCTTGAGCATACATCCACAGCAAAAGGACACATCTACAGAATCAAGAAAGCATGGAGTGTTTTCTCTTGTGAGGTTTGCACTTCTTGTTTGCTTTCTTTGTCTAAGCATATATGTGAATTCAGTTTTTGGTTTGTGAATGTTTACTTTATTTGTTAATGTTCTTTGCATACTAATTCTTGTTCTACAAGGCCTAGTGCTTATTATTAGCCTTTAGACTTGTTCTTTTTTGGCTAGGCTTTTAACACGTATTATCAGCCTTGTTTTTGTTTTAACTCTTGGGTTTCAGGGTCCCTATAAAACCTATTTATCTAATCAAAAACTAATTAGAAACTAATAAAATTAAAATGATAAGTTAATTTTTTTTGTTGTTTGAGTGTTATTTGGTTCTTTGTTATCATTTTATTAGGGTTAGGATAGCTGAACCTATTCTTAATCTAGTACTAATTATAATTTAATCCTAGAGTAAACATAATTAAGCACAAAATCAAATAAAAAATTAAAATTCAAGCTTAATTAAATCAAACTACAAATTAAAAATTAATTAACTAAACCAAAATGAACATTACAATTAATTTACAATGCCAATTCAACATATTATTTTCCAAAATTTTCATTCATGAGTTATATGTCAAACTACTTATATAACAAGTGCCACATACTGGCATGTACTTGATGTTATAGTAAATTTTAATACAAATAGTAATATAAGATTAATAATGGAAGTGAATTATCTAATACAAATAGAAATAAAAGATTAATAATGGAAACAAATTATTTATTGTTGTCAAGTAGTAGTAGAAGAAATGACTACAAAAAACTTGTCAAGTTTCCCATATTAGAAGAGACATAACTAAGATTAAATAAGGTCTATACAAAGAATTCTACTATAAGATTAAATCAAAATTTGAATTTTAGTGGTTTCGTAGGATTTAGACCATTTTAAGCATTTTTACGCGTAGAAAAAACAACAAAAAAAAGTTAAAATTTTTTTTTCCATAGTTAAGCTCTCATTTTTGAAGATTTTGGCTAACTAACTAAATTGCTTTTTTTTTGTCTCATTTCAGGTTGGAGCACATATGGAACCACTAACCATGTTTCTTACAGGTTTTCATATTGCTAAAAAATGAACTTGAATGTTTAACCATTTGTCTTTGAATGCATGTTGCTAAAAAAATGAACTTGAATGGTTAAACACATTTTCCATTGAATGAATGTTGCTCAAAACACACTCTTGAATGTCATGGATTAAAATCAACTTTCCTTGGAATGCATGCTTAAAACAAAAAATCCAATCTTGAATGCCAAGGATCAATTAACCATTACAATATCAAACACTTCATTTGGAGCTTCTAAAATTGAACAAAACAAATCTCTTTTTCACATGCAATCTAGGTAAAGTTTGATTTTTGGACATTTAAGAAACTTTGTTAAGTTAAAATACAAATTTACAAAAATCAATTTGAGTAGTTCCTTGGACTCACCTCTTTTCTAATCACCCATCAAATATTAACCATTGGTTGCAATCTCAGCGCCATTTATGGGGATGGGTCTACTTGAAAAAGGTGTTAAATGTTCCACAATCTAACTCACTCACTTGGTCTTTGAACGTTTGCTTTAACTTTATCAAAATTCTTAAATGGCCAAAACTCTAGATTAAATCGATCACACTTCAAGTTTGGGCACTAAAATTGAACAAAAACTAACGTGGAGAGCCTCCGGGCACGCGCTTGAAATCGAATCTCACACACTTTTGTTTTGGGCTTAAAACAAACTCACACTCAATCTTGAATGCCTTAAAGAAAATTAATCGATACTTGACGTGGAGGGCCTCCGGGCATGCGAGTTTGCTTTTGTTGACCCTAACTCTTCTTATTTTTTGCATTCTTCGATCGATTTACTTTTGTTGGCGCTTCAAGTTGGAATTGAACATTGTCTCTTAAACATGAGTGCTTGCAAAGTCTAGATTAGCACACATAAGAGTCAGTTGGTAAAAGAACAAGCGTGTTTTTTAGCCCAAGGTCATCCAAGTCTTCTCTCCCCTTGTCGTCTTTCGAGGCCATCTTGGGTGCATAAGATTAGGATCCAAAACCTTGTTTCTTTTTAGGAGGCCTGCTTGGGGATTTCATCACCCCCTGGACGACCTCAACTCCAGCGTTCCAACGGAGTATAAAAATCGGGAGGTGAATCGAAAGACACCTCTCTTGGGATCAAGATTTTGTCATTCGGGCTAAGCCTCAAGGAACTTTATACCCTTGAGAAGTGAAAGAGGAGAAGTGGGTTACCGCTCCTCTCGGCTGTGTGACATCCTTTTGGTCTCATCTACGGATTTGAGCCTCACGTACCTTGCGTATATCGAGGACTCCCTAGCTAAACCAATTGTCTGCCTTGCAGAAAACCATCTAGGATGTTAATGTGTTTGGAGTGACTGATCGAAACATTTGTAGAACATACACACTCCTTGGCACAAGTATCACATTCTGAGAACCACAAACTTCTATCTGGGTGTTCCTATCTATTGCTTGTTTTTATTTTACTTGTTGAATGAATGTTTGCCAAACTTGGTCAATCCTAGCTTAGGGCACACTTAGCATAGTCACTGCCTATTTTAGAAGTTGAACAAGTTGAAGCAAAACAACTGAGATTTTTACCAAAGCCAAGCAAATTCAAGAATTTATGTCGGAACAACCCAAACCCAAACAGAAGTTTCACAAGGTCAAACTCAAGCCATCTCTAGCATACCAAGAACTTTCAGCCAAGAGAAAAGAAATAACACCAAGCCCACGAATTACCAAACTCCACAAAGCAGAGGACAAAGCTACCGACGAAGCACTTCAAGAGGCCTGGTTAGAGCGTACCATCAAATTTAGCCAACATCCAAGAGTTAATCCTGCTTATGCCTTACCAACTAGGCATGATTTCTATGATTAGACACCCTTGTTTCTCCACATCTTCTTGGATAAGCTTCACTTTAGAGTCATCTTTGTAGAAAAGCCAGCCATCTTAGGTTATCCCCTTAAGCATTATTAGCTTATCCATATCATTTAGAATCATACCATCTAGCCAGTAATCAAAAATCTACATATCTAAGCTTTCAAAATTGTTGTCACCTTGCTAAAAGTTTGTCATTCCTAAAATCTTCCAAATCCACCAATCTCACCAAGGTTATCCCTTTGAATAGAGCTTTGTCTAGGGTAATCTAGCTTTGTCACTTGTTATCCCTCATCACCTTGAGCTAAAGGTTGGGATTCACAAGTGGTCAATCTCATGTTCTTCCTAAAGGATGATCAGTCTATCCTTAAGTTGACACAATCACCACCAAGCTTGCACATAGGAAAGCAGACCTTTTGTTCTTTGACAACATATCTTTGAAGTTAGAATCCCCAACCCAATCCTCCTTAGGTTTTGTCATATAGCTTTGCCTCAACCTAGGAAATCATTTGCATAGAAAAGCCTTCCCCCTTTTGTATCCATCAGCATTATTGCATCTCATCCCTAGGAGCATTTTTCATGCCACCCGTCACTTGCTTAGCCAAGAAGAAAGAAACAATGGAGCCCTATCATTTAGATCGAACAGCCTCACCCCCCTTGAGCACTCATCCATCCTTCAGCCCAGAGCCAGCTATGCCATCACCTACTGACATTGAAGCTTTCATGAACCAACCAGGAAATGTAGTATTGGTAAATGTCATTATAGACAAAAACAAAGAGACAATCATGGCTAATTTTCGAAGGGACAATGTAGGAACCTTTGACTTTGGAAGACCCCCTCCATTATCAGATCCATCTCACCCATTGTTTGGGCAGCTGCCACCACCCATAGGCTCTTATGATCCAAATTATCCTCAATTTATTCCAAAAGAAGAGCCTCTAGCCAATCCATATGACCCAACAGACCCAAACATACCATCATCCACCCAAGTTGAAATCTCCATGCCGCAAGCCAACCCAGCCACCACCACTCCATCCTTGGTTCATACCTCTCTGCTCCAAACCCCCTTTACCCAAAACATCTCACCGTTCACCCCCTTCACTATTGATGCTGCTCCCCAACCCAGCCTTCCAAATCCACCCATCTCCCAAATCAGTGCTAGCGTCTTTGGCCAACCTCAACAATATACAACAGGGATGTCACCCATGGGGCCAAGTAATCAACCTTTCATCACCCCCTACGTGTTCACTGCAGCCCAGAACACAATCCCATCATTTCCATTAGGTCTTGGGAGCTCAATACCATTAGCCACAAATCTACAAGCTACTACCCTCACTCCACAAAGCTATCAAATCCCACAAGCTACTACCAATTTTCTACCAAGCTCCCAAATGACCCCAGCTGCTGCCACCACTCTACCAAGCTTCCAAATCAAACCACAAAGCTATCAAACCCCATCAATTCCATTCCCAAGCTTTCAATTACCACCACCTCCACCACCAACTAATCCATTACCTCCAATTACCAACTACTTTTCAATGCCACTTCTAGGAGGTAATCCACCACCCCAGCCAACCACCAATTATTTGCAGATACCATCCCAAATGGGGGCACAACCCACATATATTGGTCAAACCCCACAAGCCCTCCGATCCTTTCCCCAAGCCTCACAACCATCTTATACCTTACCTCCACAAAGCAATCCATTTATCCCACAGCCAGCTTATGTTCCTCAATCCCAACCTCAAATCCCATATCAACAACAAGCCTCGTAGCACATGCAGCAATATGCGCCACCTCCCCCTCAACAACCCGTTATCCACCATGCAGCTGCCCAAACAATGTACAATCCCTATCAGCAAATCCCTCATAGCCATCCATATATAGTGGCCCCATCAAGCACATACCTACCTCAAGGCACTCCTACATTGGGGGCACCCCAACCATCACCTATCAATTCAGAGTGGGAGCAAATGAAGACAGCTCTGAAAGCCATCCAAGAAGGGAATGATCCAAAGACATTCAAGTTTGAGAATGTGTGTCCTTACCCATTTGACAGAGCCATTACCACGACACCATTTCTCGAACACTTTGAGGTACCTAAATTTGACAAATTCAGAGGAAAAGGAGACCCTGTCACACATATCAAAGAATTTTACATGCATTTCCAGGACGTGGCATACAATGATGTCTTCCTCTTGCGCCTTTTTCCCAAAAGCTTGGCTGGACCAGCTCTTGAATGGTTTTATAGAATCCCCTATGGCACAATTAAAAACTTTCCTAAATTATCTGAGGCATTTGTAGCCCAATATGCCCATCTTGTTGAAACAGAGCTATCAATAGTTGATCTTGTCCACACCAAGCAAAAAGGTGGAGAAAGCCTTGCCGAATACCTGCAAAGATGGCAAACCCTTACCACCCGCATATCCTGCACCTTGCCAGAACGCCATGTGGTGAAAATGTTTATTGATAATGCACATCCCAGCTTGGCCCACCACATGACCATGAACTGTTTGCAGACCTATAAGGATATCAAAGAGAAAGGAATGATCCTTGAGCAAGGGCTCATCAAAGATGGTGTGGTAAAGATTTACAAAGAGGCCAACCAAAATCAATCACATTCCAATGACAAGTCTAGGTATTGGAACAAAAACAAGCATGTTGCAATAGATGGGGTTACTGATACCAGACATGTGAATATCGTCGGTCCTTCTCAAAACTAGTCTAACCCACCATATCAAACAAACAACCAACAAGCTATCAATTACCAACAACGAAATAACCAAAGCTATCAAAACCACAATACAAGACCCAACTTTCAAGGGTCTAACAATCAAGCTAATGCCATCAATGTAGCTACAGGGCAAAAGCCCAAATTCCAAGCTGCACCTAGAAACTATACACCCCTTGGTGAGCCATTGGATGTTATTTTTGAGAAATTGGCTAAGAAAAACCTCATCAAATTTCCTCCTACCCAGCAAATTGATCCAAGCCAATCCAAAGCTGCATGGTACAAGGACAATGAGTATTGCAAGTTCCATAGGGTAAATGGTCACACCACCCTCAGATGCATGAAACTGAAAGACTATGTGTAAGACCTCATTGATCGGAAGGAAATCACTGTTGGTGCCCAAACCTCTCCCAATGCAGGCTTATAGATTTATCAAAATGCTTTTCCTCCACACAACAACCAAAATCCTGGAAAAGCACCTATCCAAAACAACACCAACAACCGCCAGCCAAACCAACAGCATGGGAAGAACAATGACCACACTTCATCCTATATAGACTATGGTAGCCTCATAGGTTGTATATCTAAGAAAGAGCCTTCTGTCAATGTTATCAATATCTGAGGACCAGACAATGAGTGTGCAGTCACCACTCGAAGAGTGTGATTTAACATCGCAGGCCCACCAGTTTCATCAACACCATCAGCTCCATCAAAAAGCCGGTACAATATCTTGGAACACCTTGGGAACATGCCAGCCCAAATATCCATTTTAGACCTTCTCCGCACTAGTCCTATGTACAAAGACATCCTTGATAGTGCTCTCATAGAATCCCGTGTCCCTTCTGATATCAATGCTACTGATTTTTGTAATCTTGTTGGACACCTTTCATCCTCATGTGCCCTATCTTTCAAACCCACCGACATACCCGCGGTTGAGCCAGATCACACCCTTCTACTTTGCATAGCCATCATGGTATCCAATTTTTCCATGAAAAGAGTAATGATAGATAATGGATCAGCCTTAAACATTTGCACCCTAAAATTCATAAAACAAGCTGGGTATACTGAGGCAGATATGATCAGTGAGGTTATCACCATCAAAGCTTATGACAACTTGGAAAGGACCACAGAAGGGACTATTTTGCTACCAATCAAGGTTAGGCCAGTCATTCAAGAGACAGTTTGCCATGTTGTTGATCTAAACCTACCATTTAAAATCCTCCTCGGTCGCCCATCGATTCATGCTATGAAGGCCGTTCCATCCACCTACCATCAGTGCATCAAATTTCCACATCAGGGCACTGAGGTAACCATCCATGCCGATCCAGAACCCTTTGCTTACTGCAATGTGGTTGAAGCTTTATATACAAACCATTGCCCTGGAATAGACATCGGCATAGGCATCGCCAGCTCATCCCACACTTGTAATGACGCAGAAACCATCCTTGCCTCCACCCTATCTACTGTAAAGATCAACAACAAAGGTTGTAGAGAATATAGTCTATCAGATGCATTTGCTGTCGGAGCAATCCCACTTGATCCACATACCCATGGACGACCAACATATCACAAAGCTAAGGAGATTCCACCTCCTCGATACAAACAGTTTGGCCCAACCACCTTTGTGTCCTCAAAAACCCCTCTTCATGAGGAGCTCACTCCAAATATCAACAATTGGCTACATAAGGATGCACCTCCAAGAAATCAAGCACGCCTTGATCACTTCAGCTAGAAGTATCCCCAACAACATAAGCTCATCACTGAAAAATGGAACTATCAAGGAGGTGGACTAGGACCAGAAGAAAGGGGCATGCAATGTCCCATCGAAGCACATAATTGGGAAATAAAGTCAGGTCTTGGCTTTGGCATACCCACAACTGGAGGCACCAACGAGAACGGTCACGCTTTTTCGAACATCCACCGCAACCTTGTCAAAATCGAAGACATTTCTGAGGAAGTTGAAAAGAGAGCCTACAACGATATCCCAGACCAAATCTTCCTAGGAGACTCTGTTCTCCGAGAACTATCCATCCATCTCATTGACCTACCACTTGCTCATCCACAACTCATAGATTGGGACCAACCAAGTGTCATACATATTGATGAGTTCGCATCAGAGGAAGCACTTCTAAGATTCATGGGAGCTGAAACTCCTCATAAGAAGACAAAGCCAGATTCTGCCTACATCTACAAGCTAGATCCTAAGGGGTATTTTGGAGAAAATCCCCAACCTAGTTTCGATACACCCAAAATTGGAACTAAGGTAATTCTGGGACTAGCTAAGGCAACGAAGAGAACCCCTCAGCAAGAAAATCCAGAGCCATGAGTAGAACATGAGGATTTAGTATTTCCTCCTCAAGATAATCGACTAGAGGTGTCTTCTATTCTAATAGAGGATACTAGAGAAGTCAACATTGGTTCTTCAGAGATCCCTAGAATTGTTCACATTGCTGCATCCCTATCACAAGACCAAGCTGACCTCCTCTTTGAGGTTTTACGAGAGAACATTGGCCGATTTGCATGGTCATATCAAGACATGCCAGGACTTGATCCAAAGCTTGTAGTTCATCATCTTGCAGTCAATCCAAAGATCAAGCCCGTCAGACAAAAGCTTAGAAAAATGCACCCCAAGGTGGCATTACTAGTCAAAGCTAAACTAGAAAGAATGTTAGCTGCTAAGGTTATCCGACCTATCGACTACTCAAAATGGATCTCCAACATGGTCCCTCTCACTAAGCCTTTCGGTGACATCAGAATCTGCACTGATTTTAGAGATCTTAACAAAGCTTGTCCAAAGGATGATTTTCCCTTGCCCAACATAGATATGATTGTAGATCTTACATCTGGACATGAAATTCTGTCCCTTATGGATGGATTTTCTGGGTATAATCAGATCAAGATTGCAGAAGAGGACCAGCATAAGACAGCAGTCACTACCCCCTGGGGAACCTTTTGCTACACCATGATGCCTTTTGGCCTAAAGAATGCTGGGGCTACCTATCAAAGAGCTATGACAACCATTTTCCATGATCTTATCCATAACATTTTGGAGGATTATGTGGATGATATCCTGGTCAAATCTCACACCTTCATGGATCATCTTGCTGACCTGGAAAAAGTCTTTGATAGGTTGGCCCAATATCATCTCATGCTAAATCCCAAGAAGTGTGTCTTTGGGATCACATCTGGCAAGCTTGTAGGCTTCATAGTTTCTAAACGAGGTATAGAGATTGACCCCAAAAAGGTCAAGGCTATCTTAGACATGCCTCCTCCCCAGACACTGCGACAGCTTCGCTCTCTTCAGGGAAAACTTCAATCTGTCCGGCGCTTCATCTCCCAACTTGCAGATAAGTGTACACCATTTTCACACTTACTAAAGAAGAATGAGAACTTCAAGTGGGATCTTTTATGTCAGCGCAGCTTCGATCAGCTCAAGCAGTATATCACCAATCCCCCTATCTTGGTTCCACCAATTCCTGGTCATCCCTTGATCTTGTATATATCAGCAACACCAACTACTCTAGGGGCACTTCTGGCACAACATGATGATTATAGCAGAGGGAGAGCCATCTACTATATCAGTAGAACCCTAGTTGGTTATGAACTCAATTACACTCCTATGGAAAAAGCTTGTTTGGTAGTTGTTTTCTCAACTCAAAAGCTTCGCCACTACATGCTAAGTCATACCATCCAACTAGTCTCTAAGATTGATCCTCTCAAGTATATGCTCTCTAGAATAGCACTCACAGATCGGCTAGCAAAATGGGTTATGCTACTAAGTGAGTTTGACATCCAGTATGTGGATAGAAAGGCAATCAAAGGGCAAGCTATAGCAGATCACCTAGCTAATGAACCTCTAGTAGATGCATATCCTTTGCTCACAGAATTTCTAGATGAGCATATCTACCTAATTGAAGAACAAACCCCATGGAAGCTTTATTTTGATGGCTCATACACCTCTCATGGATCAGGGGCAGGAATATTATTAGTTACACCTCAAGGAGATTACATTCCAAAAGCCTTCAAGCTACAATTCCCTAGCACCAACAATATAGCAGAATATGAAGCTCTTGTAGCAGGATTAAAGATAGCTGCAAAATGGAATATCACTGAGTTACAAGTCTTTGGTGATTCCCAACTCATCATCAAACAAGTCTTAAATGAATATCAAACCAAAGATGAAAAGCTATTACCCTACAAAGAGCTAGTTGATCAGCTGACCCAGCATTTTACAAAGCTTTAGTTTACACAAGTGCCTCGAATGTAGAATAAGGTAGTAGATGCCATGGCCACTATTGGCTCGCTCTTGGAAATTCCCCTAGAAGCTACGCAGTATGAATTTTTAGTTGAGCAGCTCCTCACACCCACTTATGCGAATGAGGATTCAAATCGTGTTTGTATCTTGGTTGGTCCCCAATCCCCTTGGTACCATGAAATTCACGCTTACCTTAACGATGGTATCATATCCCCTCACCTCACACACACCCAACGCCAAAACCTTATTCAAAAATCATCCCGCTATGTTATCATAGCCAATACCCTATATCGTCGGGGTTATCACGATACTCTCTCTCGATGTTTAGATGAAAGTGAGGCCGCAATGGCATTAAAAGAAGTACATTCTGGACTTTGCGATGCCCACACGAGTGGTATTGTCCTAGCACGACAAATCCTTAGAGCAGGCTACTATTGGCCTACCATTGAAGAAGACTCTTGTGACTTTGTCAGAAAGTGTCTCCCATGTCAGCAACATGCAAATCTTGTGCACGCTCCAGCACAGGATCTACAACCTATTGCACCACCTTGGCCTTTTTCTTGTTGGGGCCTTGATCTAGTTGGAACTATCACACCTCTCTCATCTGATGGACATAAATGGATAATAACAGCTACAGACTATTTCACTAAGTGGGTGGAAGCAGTCCCCCTAGTCTCAGCTATAGGAGTTCAAGTCTCCAAGTTCATCTTGTACCACATTGTTTGCCGCTTCGGCATCCCATCCACCATCTTCACTGACCACGGAGGTAACTTTGAAAATATCAACATGGAAGAATTATGCACTTCCCTCCGCATCCATCACCACTTTTCTAGCCCATATTTCCCACAAGGTAACGGCCAGGTAGAGGAAACTAATAAAACCCTCCTCAAAATCCTAAAGAAAGTTGTCAATGATTCCGGCTGTGATTGGTACCTTCAAATAAATCTTGCTCTATGGGCCTATCGAACTTACTTCCATACATCCACAGGCACAACTCCATACTCCCTAGTCTATGCTGCCAAAGCGGTATTACCTATAGAAGTTGAACTTCTCTCACTATGCATATCTTTGCGAGGGCAAATCTCAGATGAAGAGTACAGAGTAGCTCGACTCACCCAGCTAGATCTCTTAGACGAGAAGAGACAACAAGCCTATGACCATCTCACAGTCTATCAAACTTGTCTCAAAAGGAATTTCAACAAGAAGGTGCTCCCACGACACTTTCAGCCAGGTGACATGGTCCTCAAAGAAAATATGAAAGTCCAAGCAGATCGAGAAAAGAAAGGCAAGTTTGAACCTACATGGCTTGGTCCCTATGTGGTTACTGCCTCCTTTGGCTCCGGAGCCTATCAATTATCTACACCAGAAGGAGAACTCTTGAATGATCCCACTAACATCATTCATCTCAAGAAGTTCTATGCTTGAAGATCCTTGGTATACCCAGCTTTTGAAAAAATACAAAAAAAAAAAAAAAAAATAGTAAAGAGAAATAAGCGTCCAATGGTGAAAACTTGGCAATTCAAGCGCCTTGGATAGGTACCTTGGTGAAAACTTGGTAATTTAGGCACCTTGTGTGCTAAAGACTAATCCATTATCTATCACTATCCTATCCCTCATCCATCCACCCACCATCCCATAAAACACCTGCTTGTTCCCTTGGTGTTCCAATCAAATATCCAAAATCTGATGGAGCTTGTCAATACCTCCTGTGCAACTTGTAAATCTTGTACCAAAGCTTGTATTATACCTTGTAAATCTTGTACCATACCTTGTATATATTCAAATCTTGTCCAAAGCTTGTACCATATTCCAGCTTGTAAATAATCTTGTATCTTAGCCTGTATCCTATCACATGCACACACAGAATCCCATTTTCCTTAAAGCTTTTCACAAACTGTCTACCTATCCACCTATCAACTATTATAGACATCCCATCCTTCACAAACATTTCCATCTCACAAAAAAAAAAAAAAAACAAAACATGAACAAACTTGTACATTTGTAACATATCTTGGTCTGTCAGCTTGTACATCCTCTTTAGCTTAGTATCATTGTATCTATCTGACATTCGTGTTAGTTCATCCTTGGTCAACATCTTGCACACATCACACACCTTGGTTAGATATTCCAATGCATCCTTTAGCTAGATCTCCTGTCACCAAAGTGTTATCCTTCTTAGTTCAGCTTGCCAGATGCATCACTCATCCAGATCCATCAGCTTAGGTGCTCTCTGATAGATCCTTGCAGGATATAGCTTTCCTCATGTCTGATCTTGGCCCATTAGTACCTCATCCTACCCATCTCATTGGCAAACAGTTCTCTTTTGGATTTTTGCTTTCTTTGGATTTGGGATCTTCCCTTTTGGGTCTTGAAATATCTTTTCCAAGCAATCTCTTTGTTCCCTCCTCAAGGTTGTCATGATCTTCCATATCATGGTATGCTGCGAATGGGGAAATTAGAACGTAAGGTCTTTATTAGGTCTTTTGCTTGTTTTCTTTTTCTGCTTGTGGGTTACCTAGTGTCATTTCCACGCTGCTTCCTCTAGGATTCATGTGTGATACTGGAGCAATCCTTGTGTGTTTGTTTTGAGTCAGTTCGTCAGTCCTCTGGACAGTTGGTGAAAAGGCCTTGATGTTCTTGGTAACCTTGGCAATTAACCAACAATCCTATAGCAAATCTAGTGCTCAACTATATGGTGGTACGTCTCTTTGAAGTATCCCCCCACTCAAAAAGCTTCAATGGATTCCCTTCATCTCCATTATCCCCCATCCATATCCTACATCTATCGCTCCTACCCCAGTTTATGCATTAGTATCTCTTTGAATCACTCCTCACGCTTAGCTTTAGGGATCCACAATCCTAGTCTTAGGGATCCACCAATCAAATCAATCCACCAAGCCTCATCTTTTGAGATCCACAATCCTAGTCCTAGGGATCTCCGAAACCCATCTTCTGCCAATCTGACTCTTTGAAATCCTGTTGCATCAACTTTATCATTCTATCATCCATCTCCCTACCATGGATTCCCTTTTATAGCGCTTCGCTCGTCCATCTCCCCCCCCCAATCCTGAAAAGTCTTAAGCTTGCTTTACTATTGTGCCTCTGATTTCCCTTTATCATTCTCCTGTAGTGAGAGTTTGAGCTAATTCAGCCCCTTCTCTTTGCCAACCTGTGTCTTAGCTCATCTCAATTTCTTGTACTTTTCAAGAAGTCGTCGAGCCTCATTTCTCTCCCTGCCGCCTTCTTGAGGGGACATCATCTAAGTCTAGTCTCTCCTCTTCTTATCTGAGACTGGGGCAACCTCGTTGCTAAAACATCTTCCTCGTGTCGTCTTCATTCAAACTTCTTTGAAATAGTGTTGTCTCAACACTATGTCAAAGAGGGGCAAAATGTAGACACCTAAATTTGATTACATCGCTTTAGTAATCCTATTTAGTTATCTCTAAAGGCATCATTAATTAAATTCCTATTTAATTAATCCTTTGCCATCCCTAGTTGATTAATTTAATTAATCATCTATAGTCATAATTGATAAATCAAATAATCTATTATTTATCAATTAAATTCTTTCTCCTATCTAATTTCAAAAATCCCCATTTATTAAATAAATCTATTTGATAAATGAAATCCTCAAATTCAAAAACCCCTAACCTATCTCTAATCCTCCATTTAGCCTAATCCACCCCATCCACCCATACTAACCAAGCTTAGCCACTAACTCACCCACCCTCATTAATGCCATCCACTTGCACATCTCTAACATCTCTAATCTAATCCTAAACCCAAGCCTAATCCACTCCCTAATGTTGTCACATTCCTTAAACAAGTTTAAGACTTTCCTAATCCAAACCAAAGTCTCCCCTCAAAAAACCCAACCACTAAGTCATGAGTGCTCTTACAAAACATAAATACTCTTACAAGCCCACTCATGACTCTTACACCCATCTTCCACACTCTTCCCTCTTCCACACTCATTCCTCTTACATCCCTCTTACATACTCAACCCCACTCATCATGACTTTAACCAACCCTTTACCCTACCCTCTCACACTCATCCTCCTTGTGACAAGTGTCACCTTCCCATTGGTGCTAAACAAGCACAATCCATGTGCTCCTCTTTGAGTGCATCTTAACCCTCCTTAAGCCTTCATCCATCCTTGCATCTAAGCCCTCCATCCCTCTACCCCTTAGCCTATAAATTGAATCCCATCCCAAGCCATTTCATCAACAATCTTTGAGCTAAAGTTACCATGCTATTTTGAGAATCAAAGCCATCAATATTACCCTTATAATGCCAAATTGAGAGCTCAAAAAGCTACCAGTTTGCCATTACCCATCTCCATTGAAGCAGCTTTTGAGCATCTTGAGCATACATCCATAGCAAAAGGACACATCTACAGAATCAAGAAAGCATGGAGTGTTTTCTCTTGTGAGGTTTGCACTTCTTGTTTGCTTTCTTTGTATAAGCATATATGTGAATTCAGTTTTTGGTTTGTGAATGTTTACTTTATTTGTTAATGTTCTTTGCATACTAATTCTTGTTCTACAGGGCATAATGCTTATTATTAGCCTTTAGACTTGTTCTTTTTTGGCTAGGCTTTTAACACGTATTATCAGCCTTGTTTTTGTTTTAACTCTTGGGTTTCAGGGTCCCTATAAAACCTATTTATCTAATCAAAAACTAATTAGAAACTAATAAAATTAAAATGATAAGTTAATTTTTTTTGTTGTTTGAGTGTTATTTGGTTCTTTGTTATCATTTTATTAGGGTTAGGATAGCTGAACCTATTCTTAATCTAGTACTAATTATAATTTAATGCTAGAGTAAACATAATTAAGCACAAAATCAAATAAAAAATTAAAATTCAAGCTTAATTAAATCAAACTACAAATTAGAAATTAATTAACTAAACCAAAATGAACATTACAATTAATTTACAATGCCAATTCAACATATTATTTTCCAAAATTTTCATTCATGAGTTATATGTCAAACTACTTATATAACAAGTGCCACATACTGGCATGTACTTGATGTTATAGTAAATTTTAATACAAATAGTAATATAAGATTAATAATGGAAGTGAATTATCTAATACAAATAGAAATAAAAGATTAATAATGGAAACAAATTATTTATTGTTGTCAAGTAGTAGTAGAAGAAATTACTACAAAAAACTTGTCAAGTTTCCCATATTAGAAGAGACATAACTAAGATTAAATAAGGTCTATACAAAGAATTCTACTATAACATAATTTCTTATATCTAAAGAATTTTAATTTTTTTAAAAAGAAACAAATTTATGCTCCACTTTTACCTATAATAATATTGACATTGAATATACTTCCAGTCATTAGCTTACACCAATATTTGAATAAATATATAATTTAAAGTCTTAATGTTGAAATTTATATTTAGTTATGTATATCTATATTTATATTATAAACACTTAAACTTTTAATATTAACGAATATTAAAAATTAAAGACATAATCATAGTAATATTTCAATGCATCATAATAATTATAATATCTATTTTTTTAAAATGACTATCACAATATAAAATACTCTACAATAATTTTCTATTGAAATAGTACATACTAAATTTTTACTATTTACACATTGATTATAGATAGTTCATTTTTGTTGATGACACAAAACTCAAAATATGTTAAGTAAATTAATAAAGTGTCACTTCTCATAGTCTTGCTATTTCCACACACAAAAACATATTATTTTCCAAGAACAATATACATTTATATGTGTAAACCTTTTTTAAAAATATTGTCCTAAAATATAGCCGAAAATAGTACAAGATAAAGAAAGCAACTAGTTTTTCCTAGAAACCTATCCCTTTAACACAAACTTGTTTGATGCAATCATATTTAAAATAATAAATAATTTAGAAAATAAATAAATTGGGACTTTATAAAACTATGATAAATTTTATAATAAACATAACAAAGTGTTCTCATTTGTCCAAACTAATGCACTAACTATTTCAAGTGAATGCAATAGTATTGAAATAGTATTGACTATGCAAGTACAATACCATTATATTTACATTAGAAATGAATCAAAATAGATAAGTTAATGGTTATGATAAAGAAATAACTAGTCAAAATTATAAATAAAAAATATGTTAAACATTTTACTTAGAAATCACTTATAGGAAGATAAATCACACTTATTTTAAATATAGACAACTAGCAATTGCACCCAAAGGAGCAAGGGGTATTCCAATAGTGACAAAAGGTGATGGTTGCCCATGCATATTTTTTTGTCTAGAAAAGTTAAAAATATTATGACCATTTGAGATAGTAACAAAAAAATGATAGCTATTTTAGGTGTTATTTACTTACAAGATTAGGAACCAACATTCTAAGTAAGATTTTGTTGCTTTAGAAGATTAAGTAATGATAGAGATAAAATATCACAATAAGATAAAGAGGCAAAAAAAAATTAACAATTGTTTTCTAGATGTATATCTCTTCATAAGTACATACTTTTTGCTAAATTTGTAGGGACATAAAAAGGAGATACGGGTAAAGAATGAAAGCAATATGTGTGTGTGTGTGTGTGTGTGTGTGTGTGTGTGTCTATACATACACACACACACACACACACATATATATATATATACATATATATACATATATATATATACATATATATACATATATATATATACATACATATATGTATATATATATATACATACATATATTTATACATCCATATATGTATATATATATATACATGCATATATGTGTGTGTATGTGTGTGTGTGTGTGTGTGTGTGTGTGTGTGTGTGTGTGTGTGTGTGTGTGCTCGATGGGAAATATATAACAATAAGTAGAGTCCATAAATTGATGGTACATGTAAGACATACTAATACAAATAAAATTGTAAGAGAAAATAGAACACAATATATAGTATACCATAGCATATATAATATAGATGGTGCTTATTGAGATTGAATTCCAAAAATATGAAAATGTCATCTAGACATGGTATATGACCTTACAATTAACCTTGAGTACAACAACCTAGACATAATACAACAAGTATCAATATAGAGGAATATTGCTTGGAAAAATCTAACCTCATAGAAGTAATTCAGACAAATTTGAAAAAAGAGGGAAAATGCATGCCCAACAAGAAAAGTCTGTTTGTAAAAGCAACATGAAGGAGATGAACAAAGTTGAATGTAGTGAAAGGAGAGAATGTGAAATTTATCATGAAGTCTTTGGATAATTTTTAGAAACTTCATGGCTATACATAAAGAAAATTACTAAAAAGTGGAAAGTCTAGCATTTCTTGGGCTTTTCAATGAATGTATGGGGAAAGGAATTTCCATAGCATCTATAAACTCTTACCTAATTATTTTGTCACATTTACTCACCTCCATTGGTTGGGACTACACACAATATTTTTAAATTTTAACCAAAACAATATCCTTAAAATTTACACAACCATTTGTAGATGCATATACAACTAACAATTGAAGAGGTGGGAGAAGGTGAAAGTCAATGATCATTGGACTTCACATACTCAACACTTATATCAATTATCACTGATTTGATGTAGGTTGGAATCTTCTAAGTATGCTCATGATAATAAATACAATCCCTAATATTGTATCCTCTTCCTCAAGCTCTATATCATCTTACACTAGTCCATTTTTACTAGTCCATTTTGACTCATTTTTTGACAAAAATTGGTCTAATTTTTGACTCATGTTGATCTAATTTTCAACCAATAGGTTTGTGGCTATTTTTGCTGTTAAAATTTTGACCAAAGCTTTTGTGTCAAAATTGTGATGATTTATTTAGTCAGAATTGACCTCTCTTATTAATGCATCCTTGTTGTTGCATTAGTCAAAATTTCCACCAATGTCAGTCAATGCATTGGTCAAAATGTCGACAAATAATTGGTGGAAATTTCTACCAAGATTGGTTGAAATTTCCACCAATGCTAGTCGATGCATTAGTCAAAATGTCAACAAATCTTTGGTGGAATTGTTGACCAAAATTGGTTGAAAGTTCCACCAATGTTGGTCGATGCATTGGTGGAAATTTTGACAAATATTTAGTGGGAATGTCGATCAAGATTGGTTGAAAGTTCCACAAATTTTGGTCAATGCATTGGTGTAAATTTAAACCAACTTATTTTGTTTTTAAAAAATTACTAGAAGATAAATATCCAAAGTAATCATTGATGACAACCTGGTTAGTGATTAGTTTGGATATTTATCTTTAGGTATTTGGTGGGTCTACCACCACCTTGAGATGAGATTTCACAAACCTATATTGATGGCACTACAAGTGGCTACAAATCAATGAGGTTCCCATCTATCAAGGTGCTTCATTCCCTACATCTAGACCATGGAGAGGGAAAGAATATATGTTGGGGTCATAGCATGTTGGACCACCTATACCATGAGTAGGCATGTGAGTTAACCTTATCCTATTAATGCTTAGCTCCCTCACACCCACATATGTCAAATGTAAACCAAATCAAGCATGATTGAATCCACGCACAAACAGAGGTTACACACCACACCTACTAACTAATAGGTGTCTCAGTCATGTTTGAACTCTTAATCAATAGACAAGAATATAGGAACATGCAAGAATCACTACATGAGTTAATGAAACACGATATTATCATCCTAAAAACTCATCCAGATCCTCTGGGTGTTAATTGCTTCCTTGAAAGAGATGGAATTTTTTTTTGGCAATTGCATTTGGTTTGTGTCCTTTAACTTCTTCCACATAGGTTGCAAGGGCCCTCTTAACAAAAAAAATCCATTCACATTATATCATTAATAACAATATGATAGTATAATAACTATGGACAATCACTTACCATAATCATTCATTATATATAACAAATATATCATAATTAAGAAAAAAAATTATCCACACATTAAAGTTAAATGGAAGTAATGAATAGGATAGAGAAGCTAAAATAGTACCAATTGCAAGGCTCGTAACTACCCCCATTACACTTTTAGTTGTCCTCACACAAACAAGGGCCTAAGATTAAAATATACCACATAACATCTATAACCTATGCATCATTAACTCATGTTGATGCCAATCATTACCTCATGTTGATGTCCAAAAAAAAAAGTAGGCATTTAGTATTTACTATTTTATCAAAAATAAAACTTATAAAAGTCAAACTAGACTTACACTAAGTAGCATATCATTGTCAAACAAGTCCTATTGTAAAGCAATATCCTAAAGCCCTCTTCCTATCACCTGCATCTCCTGCCCAATCAAAACCAACAACTCCCTATAGCATCAATGCATGATTCCCTAAATATCTCATACCAAAATGTATTGTGCCCTTTAATTGCAATAACTCATTGTATCTACCTGGACTATTTGAAAGACTATTTCTAACATGACTAATAGATGTGTCTTGTATATCAATATACAAAACAATATGGCATGTTCTTTGGAACAAAACATATTGTGGTTGTTTGGGAGAAGAAATCATTAAAATGAGTGCTCTTCTTTGTAAAAACCACTCATTTGGAAGTTATCAATTTAGGAACTAGCATGGTAATGGTTTCTGAAAGACCATCTGGCTATAATGAATTACCTTTCCTTGGCAAAAAAGATATAAGTTAACTTGTATTGGCACCTCCAACCTTTACCTCAAAGATTTGACTATTACTAAAGCTAACCCAAACAATGGATATATGGTGACATGATGGAGTTTGGTGCTAAGATAGACATGTTGGCTCCAATTTTCTATATAGTAAAATAAAATGAGTGCACCCATTATTTAGCATAGTAATATAGGATATCATTTTTTAGAAAATTCTTTCCATTCTAAAATAATCAAGAAGCAGAGAAAGGTCAAATCAGCTAATGAATTGAAAAATAATAATTCAAAAAAGCTACAAAAATTAGATGTTGTAACATGTAATAGGATGCAATTAATACTAATAAACATCTTACTTGGGATCTTGAGCTATGTGGTGCAACACAAACAATCACTCCACGATCTCAAGTCGTAGAAGGTTATGGTAGTCTGCATATCTAATTATTATGTCATCTAGGAACTCAAAAAATTTATTCCCTCCCTGTAATCTATCTTCATAAAATTCTTGTTTCGAAAGTTTCAAATTCATAATTATACCCTCAAAAAAAACTATAGAAAACATGAATAGTAAGAAAAATAACAAAATGTATTTGATGCAGGTTATTAATTCCTCCAACGTAGCTCACGTAAGTATGAAAATGTGTAATTTATGGTTCCAAGCCAGCCAGTAGTTGTTACAGAATACATCCCATAATAAGTCTTCATGAAGTTGTTGATGAAGACAAAGAGGAAACAAAGCTTGATGAAGAAAGAATGATACTAATTGGTACCATTTTATGTCCCTTGAAGATTGGGCATTTCATTTTTCACAAGGATAGTCAAGGCTAAGAATAACAAGGTAGACACCAAGGGAATGGTGAAAGGCCAATAAAGATGGTACAATGATGATGAGAAGATGCCAACTGGGGTAGGGATATCTAGGCTTGAGGAATCTGAAGATGAGGATAACATGAGAATGTAGAGTCATGTGAAAACTATTCCAAGCATGTGTATGGGGACATCCTATACTAGTATGAATGTATTACTTTGGTTTCTTATACTAACTATGATTGTTTTGCAAGTGTATCCTCATGTAGTACATATTTCTATCATGATAGACTTCACAAGGTTGTGTGAAAGTCACATAGTGATAGGGTTGTGTTACTTATTTTTCTTTTTAATGATTTGGTCATTAGATCTAAAGTGCAAGAGGAAGAAATGAAGGTTTAGGAGAAAGGTATAGGGTATACACTTCCAAAAGGTATCTAAGAACATGACTAATCAATGTGGACAACAAGATGCAAACATGTATAAGCATGGAATTGAAGAAGATACATTCACAAGGACTTCAAGAAGAAAAGCAAGCCTTGAGCATCACAAGGCAAAGTACAAATGTTCTTGATCACTTGGAAATGTTTGTATTGTTTAGTATGATGAACCTCAACATGTATTGGTTGCAATTGCAAATTTCAACTAAATATGTTTTGAATTAATTAACTCAGAACAAAGTAATAGAAATTCTTCTAAAATAGTTTCTTACATCTAAAAATAAAAATTAAAATACTTTTAAAATAGTATTTTATATATCAAAAGACCATAAGTGATACTGAAATGTTCTCATTGATAACCATTTTAGTAGATATGTAAAATAGTTTGAGTGTTGATAGTTTTTTATTAAATTATAAAGACATGCCAGTACAAAAGAAGAGAGCAACTACTTGAGCCATATTTTAGATACTATTTTCCAAGCATATTTTCCTTGTTATTGCGTATAAGTGGATGATAGAGTGAAAAAAATCAATAGACTTTGAGTTAAGAATTTTCAAGATTATAGGTACAAGTTGCAATGGAAAGTTAAATCATGAGAAGCATTCCCTTTCAATCAGATAGTCTCTACAAAAATCTATTGAGATGTTTAAAGAGAAAACATATTAGACATGCTTTGGGAGAGATTAAGATAAATAAGCACACAAGACTAGTGTATGACTTCTACCAAGGCATGTGTTAAAGTGCCTAATACCTATAGTAACATGCATAATAGTTTCACTATTTGTCTAAAGTAATCATCTCTATAATAATTAAAGACAAAGACTTATCTTTTGTATAATGCTGATGTTTCACTTGTATGAAAACCATTTAGATGCAATAAATATTTGGTAAATTTTTAAGCTTCTAAAATCTGATTTCTTAAGAATTTTTAAAAAAACACATGACTGAATACTAAGAAAACATAACAAATGCATAAGTCAAAAATTTCAATTGATAACAAGAAGTCATAGTCACATAATTAATAATAATAAGATTAGGTGTCACAACAATTGTATAGAATTCATCTACAACAAATTCCAAAATGTGTATATGATATCTATTAACAATGTGCAAGACATCTTCAAGGAATCAGTTTTTGCAAATGCTTGAACTCAACATATTTTCTTGCAATGATTTCATTCAATTTGGAAATTTTTTTATATACAAAGTTTGTATATAAACCTTAGTTGTTTATATACAAACTTTCCATGCTATATCTTCATCTTTTTACCACATAACTTTATTTTTTTCAAAAATCATGTGGGCCAAACATTTTCTATTTTGTGATGTAAGACTATTAGATTTGCACGTTTGTCTTCTAGGGAAGTTACCACTACAACCTCTGCAAAAAATTTTCTTATCTTTTATATTTTTATATATGTCCATAACCTATTTCCAAGCCCCTATTTTTTTCATTGGGATTAAATCTGAAAGAAACTTAAAAAATAGAAAAGAAAATCTTATGTTGATATTGATATGTGATCTATCTATGCTTAAGATAACGCACATAACTATCAATTGTAGGTGTAATGTCATAAGTGTTGGTTATATGATTCAAGTATGCACAAATTCATTTTCTTGAAATTTTTGACAATATAACCATTTTGTGCATGTTCTATAATCATTTAAGTCCATAATGAACATCACTTTGAGGCATTCTATCAAATAGTTCTAATGCATTATCTATGATTCCCTATTTTTCATACATGTCTACCAGAGCATTGGCAATTGAAACATTTAAAAAGATTCATCTTCTTCTTGGCATCTTTATGTTTTAATAGAAAATAGTTATTTCTTACTCAATTCAAAGAATCTTGTTGCAAAATTGAACTCCTAGGGCTTACTCATCACAAGGAAATATCTATTGATTGATCTAGGCCTTGGTCCTATTTGAATTCATGAAGAGATTCTCATTTTTTAGGTTATCACTACAACTATAGTGATGAGGCATCAAATATTGGGGTATCTTTTAGTAATTGCAGTTTGGACAACTTGAAGTAGGGTATGATACCACTATAGCATATGGCATTTGGATTCATCATTGTGCAAAGAAGACTCACTATCAATATGGTAATGAGTGATGGAATGTAATTGTTGCTATAACTTATAGTGATATATCTCATTGGCAAGTGGAGGATATGGAATTTCAGTATAGCGATGAGTGATAAGTCTTCATATATTGCTATATGTTATAGTGATCATGATCTATCATTGAGTGGTGAGAGCAAAAAAAGGATATAGCAATTAGTGGTGAAACTTGGAGATCATTGTAACTTATAGTGATGGATAGTTGTATTATTAAAAGGGCATCATTGTGAGTTGCAATGATAAGTTGAATGTGATCATTGATCGCATTTTATGTTATGGAGATATAATGATTAACGATGAGCTACAGGATATCACCATATGTTATAGCAACATTTCAAGTGCCAATATCGAAGGCTGAAGTTTTGATATCACCATACCTAATAGTGAGAAGGCATACTAGAGATCAAAGATGAAGGATTTCTAGTATAGAAATAGGCAATGATGATATTGCCATTGCTATAGAAATAGACATGAAGTTAAAAGCAATTCACTATTTGTGAGAATAGGCTATAGTGATCAAAATTTCATATATTTATATCATTGAAAGTTGTAGCAATCAAATTTTTTAATATGTTTCATCAGGTGGAGAAATAAGTGCATGAAATGACTTCTAATAGCCAGTTCATTTGCTATGATGATTAAAAATGACTCTATGTTTCAATTTGTATGGAAAGTAAATGCACGAATGCAATCATTAATAGTTTGAGCTCACAAATTCTTAAATGAAAATTGTGATATTGTTGTTTGTATTCAATTTTTATAAAGAGTTTACTCAAAGAAATTTTTAGAAGGTGTCATGGAAAGTTCTAGTTTTACATAGTGGAGGAAAGCTGAGAAATTCAAAAAGGGTAAAGATGATAAGAAGCAAAAAGTACATGATGAAGTGCCACCAAGGAAATTGAATGAACACCTCATTGAACAAATAACTTTTGTAGGTCCTAAGTCAAGAAGAAGAAAATTTGCATCCCTAGAAAAAATTGAGGACAAGTACAATGACATTGGACATGTATGGACTAAGATAGGGGTTATGAGATTTTTTTATATCATTATGTGGGGAGAAATCACAAGGCACCTATCTTTCATCCTTGGGAGATGAATTTAGGAAAATTGGCAGTACCTAATGTATTTGTGAATGTGGAGTTACTCAAGGTAATTATAAGAAAATATAACACTAAAGATAGATGCATATACACCAAGGATGGGAAAAAATTCATGGAGATATCTATTGAATCTCTAAATTAAGCTTTTATACTCACTGTCGATCTAACTAAAAGATTTTCATTCATAGCATTAAAAAATGAGTATGAGAGGTTAGATATTTCATATATGCAATGGAAATTGATGTTACACAAAATAGAAAAGGAGCCTCTAGCTGCAATAGATGGACCTCCATTCAACATCAAAAAATTTAAGACATACTTTGACATGACATACCAATCATGTGGACAAGTAGGAGGGATCGAAACACCTAATTTGATGGAAATTAGGCCCATGGTGTTAGTATTAGACATTCAAATGTTGGATCCTAGACCCTATGATTATGCAGAGTATGTTGTTGATAACATTCATACTTCTTTTGTTAATTTTGAAGATGTTGAGTACCCTAATTTTAAACATTATTCCTTGCTTATGCATATGGTTTTATATTTTGGGAAAATGAGAGGGTTGTGGGGTGAGGGTTTGGAATTGAATTTGAGGGAGTCTAATGGTGAAATGAAGCATGTTCAAATGTGGATACCCATATGGGATTATAGGTTATGTGCTTCTTGTTACCTTACATTTGAAGATCATTGTGTTCAACCTTTGTACACTTTGTGTGGACACTAGTCTTTTCCCTCAATTAGCCATGATATTAAAAGCTTTTTAAGACATAGGGACAATGGGTTGGGAGAGAAAATCAAACAAAATTGGGAACACTGGTATGCATATGATTACTTCACTTGTATCAGAGTATTTGGGTTTGAAGGAAGGCCATACAGATTACCAACATCAGTGCCTGATACAAGTGAACATCCCAAAATTATAAAGCAAATTTATAAATCTAGCAAACAACATCTTGGAGGTAAAGAAAGAAAGAAAACTTTCCTTCTAGCAACTTTATCTTTTGGAGACTTTATTATTTATACAACTAAGTCATATGACAATATTGGATCAGAGAAATTGTAGAATGAATATCACATGTACACCATGCATTCCTAGAGGAATTATGATCCTAAAAGATACATTCATGCCTGTCAAAAATCATAGAAATTGGGTAATTATATTCACCAAGGAATTGAATATGAGGAAGGTTTCAAGAATTTGGAGTGGGAAGAAGTACTACAAAAGATTTAGGCACAAAATAGGGAACTAGAAGAATAATGGGAAAAAGCTAGAGAATAATTAAAGAAGACATTTAGAAGATTCAAGATTCCCCTATTCCAATTTCAAGAACTATAGACAAGCCAGTACTTCAGCCCTTGGAACATGACATGCAAATCCTTTACAGCATAAATTCTAAGAAGGATGAAAGAATTTTTGAGTCAAGAAAATCCAAGAAGTTTATGGTTGTTTTGTATAAACACAAAGGCAAATTAATGAGATAGAATATCCAAAAAAAATCTCCTAAGAATGAACAAGAACTAATGATAAATTTGAAGAAAGATATCAAAATGGAAGTTAAGCATATGACTTTGGGAAGAGGAAGGAAACTATTGAATGAAGTAGGGGTGATGGTTCTGCCTAGTTGGGATTTGAGTGCATCGTACATATTTGATAGTTTAATTAAATCTAGTAAAATGGATATGAAACTTGATGTACTGGGAGTCAAAGATGTCATAATTGGTTCAAGATTTGTGGAAGACAAAAAAGTAAAGTTGTTGTGGGATATGGAAACTATTGAATTTAGCAAGGGTGATGGTTATGTCTAGTTGGGATTTGAGTGTATCATACATATTTGATAGTTTAATTAAATCTAGTAAAAAAGATATGAAACTTGATGTACAGGGAGTCAAAGATGTCATAATTGGTTCAAGATTTTTCAAAGACAAAAAATCAATGTTGTTGTGGGCCTTATACCCCCCACACAAAAGGCCACAAATTATTGATGATGATCAGGATTTTGGTCATTTGATGACACTGAAAGTAGGGGTGATAGACCCTAACAAGGTTGCAGGTATGCAAGTGGACTTGGCATTGTTTAATCAAGCAAGTGTGAAGCAAGTGACATTTGAGAGGGATAATTAAAAGACATTCTATGAAAATATGTTAAAGTTAGGGAACCCTCAAGTGCAACCAATGATACAATCATCTTCTAATGCTCTAAGAATTGAATTAAAGAAATTGAAAGAAGAGAATACAAAATTGAAAGATGTTTTGATGATTAGAAGAGAAGTCTCTGTCACTTTGATAAAAAATTCATTTTAAGAAGTTGCTTGACAAATTAAGTTAGGTTTGGGATATTTATAGTACTTATAAACCCTTATCTTTGAAACATAATGAGATATATAAGAGCTTGAAAAAAGAAAAGAATACCCTCAAAGAAGATGAAGATATTGGGGAAGCAGAAAGGTTCGTTAAGGATAATGCTGCATTTTCACAAGAATTTTAGTTTTCTTTTAGGTAATGGAGGAATAGTTATAGAACACAGATTTATATCTTGAAAAGATGAAAATGGGGAATCCATTGATTGAGAGAGATGGATAGATATGTTTTATGTGATACAAGAATGAGCCCTAAAAGTTGCACAGAATGTTGACCTAGAGATGTCAAAGGCCAACATGCAGATGGAGTAGTTGTTCAAAATTGAGATCAAGGCAAGAGAAGTAATCAATGATGCAAATTTACTAGGAGATATCAACTATTTAGAATATATCAAGCAATGAAATGATTTTATTGAATCATCATCATCAGAGTAGGTAGCATAAGTCTTTGTTCTATAAACTTGTTTTATGTGCATACAGTTAATTGTTAATGAGTTGGTTAGTTGTAAATTTTGTAAGCAAGGGATGTACCCTTTCACTATGTAAACAATCTAATGCCTATAATTATAAGGGAAAGATTTAGAATATGATATCATATCATATAGAATTACTATCAAGACATTATTCTTATAGTTATACGAAGAGAAGTCGATTCTATTGTCTACTCTGGATTTTGGCTAGAACTATCTACACATTTATGATAGTAATAATACTATGAAAAAATAGAATGATTTATTATGAGTAAATTAAAGAAAAATATTAGATAAGTTCTAGTTTTATGCTCACTATAATCTAATTGAAATTTTATATCAATTTATCTTGTATAGAGAATGCAACAAAACATATTGCAAGTTGCATTTTTGAAATTAAAGTATTAAATATAGAATTAGTAGTATAGTAGTATCAGATAATTATGACTATTATGAATAGTTTAAGATCTTGAATAACTGTGTGAATCTAGTACTTCCATGTCTATACTTTGAGAAACAATAACCATAGTAAGACATGAGAACAATAATAAATCATCAAATAACAAACACAAATAGAAAAAAAATAGAAAAAAAAAATGATCATGTATATTCTATGGAGACAAGACAACTTGTTATTAGACAAGTGAAGTTTATTAATGGTGTATCAACTTACCTTCCTAGTTTCTCTACAAGACCATAGATGCCTTCATCGATCATCATGTAAATACTATTGTAAACTTTAATAAACAAATAACATTTAGGAACTTACTGCATTGGACATCGTTGCTTTCTTTTGGCCTCTACCATCATTTTCTATCTTGCAATATTTTGCATCATTCTTCTCATTGGCACTTCCTCTTCACTTGCAACCCCTACCAACACCTCTTACCTCAAGCTAGGGAGCTTTTACATCATTGTTCTCATTAGAGCCATGCATTTCCATGATAGAATTAGAAGGCTAGTATGTAGCAACTAAGAAAATTCTTCTAAAATAAGAAAAATAAAATTAAAAAGGAAAAATCTTCACCTCATCTTCTAATACAGATATTGGTGAATCAAAATCTCCTTCAACCTTGGCAGCCTCAATATTAACCATTTTCAAAATCTACATGACAAAATGAAAATTAAACCCAAAACAATCAAAAGAAGGAAAGATTTCAACCTTCAAAATTTGGGGTTTCTACTTTGGTTATGGAATAAACCAACCAAATAAATGCACGTGCAACCTTTCAGCTATGATTAATCATGAAAGACTAGAAATGAGGTATCACCTCTAAGAAAATATTGACAATTAAACCTTATCAAATGAAAGAGATATATAGGTGTAGAATAGTTCAAGTTTCTGCAAACTGAATTGGAGTCCCTTGAAGATGCTACATCCAACATTAGACACATGGCACTCAAAAACTAAAGCTACATGCTTTAACATTTATGATAACTACATTCAAATAGATATACTATTTCAAGTTATTCATCATTAGTAAGCAACTAAACAAAAGCTATCAATTAAGAATAGGTCAAATAAAAAAAGAGTTCATTATTTTCAAATATTCATACCTATACCACATGAGTATCATCCCATCATTCTAGACCTACAATGAATGAAATTGATTAATTAATGATGGTATGTTAGTTTGAGCTTCAATTCGTTTTGAGAATAATTTAATATTCTTTACTTAACGAGGCCAACCACGAGAAGGTGAAAGCTCATTTGGCATAGGCTTTCAAATTCTTGGGTATGGCTTTCAAATTCTTGGCGTAGGTGTGTAGCCATGACTATATAGCCTTCTGTCAAGGCAATTTTTTATGTTCATCCCCGGGCTCTCCATTGAATTGTGTACCCTATATTTTTTGCTTAATGTCGTTAATTTTACATGTATGATTTGATTAAACAAAATTATTTGCAACATTAGATAAAAAAATTTATATATGAAATTCCATTGGTGCTATCTACAAGTCGAGAGTGAAGATTCATATAGCCACCAGAGCCAAGTTTACGTTGACAAACTTTTTGTAGTCTCGCTTGTGTAAGTTTTGATGTATCCTATAGTCTATGAAAAGTTTGAAACATGTTAGATTATATATTTAAAAAGATCATTAATTAGTGCATGATTACATTCTACATAATCCTATCATGGCATACCTTCTTTTTCCCTTTTTTGGTTCATTTCCTTTACCACATAGCCTTTTCTCTTTTGCATCTTATATTATTTTATTCCACTCCATCAGTGGAACCATAGGAGGATGCTCATACTTTGGGTTATCCTTTACACCCCTTTTGTATTGGTCCCTCACAGTATTTATATGCTTGGATGCTCTTTTGAGAAGCGGGGCACTGTAAAAAATAAATTTTTTTAGATCAATAAATTTAATATAGTATAATAAATGAAAGAGAAGAACAATATTGTAGCAATGATATGAAACTATGTACCTTTTACATATGGTGAGTCCAAATAGTTTCAATGTCATTTCAAAAAGATGATCATAGAAAACATTATTCCTATAAAAACGTCATGGGATTATCATTTCAAAACAAATTATGTATAAGTAAACTACAATTACATTGTAAATAATAACAATTTTAAAGCACCTAGAAGCTTTGGAAATTTTAATGAAAATATAGTTATCTTGTCCAGCAATAATGTCCCCACAAATGAACCAGTACTAGTCACACAAGCTACTCCAAGAAATGGTTTAACTTTAGTAGTACTTGTCTTTGTTGTTCTATCAAATGATGGTGTATCTATTAGTGCACAAAATAGGTCCATGAGTATAAAATCCACCCAACAAAAAAAACAATGCATGATTAGCACATTACAAAATATAGATGTATTGCTTGCCCCTAGTTCGTATTTTGTTATCATTGCTGAACTCTTTTAGAGCTAGTTTATGTTATTGGTTAGCAGCATTCTTTTGAGATTATCAGATATTGTGCTATGTATTCAATTTATTATGTGATGAGATTACTTAGACTCTACATTTCATGTATGTATGATGATTATTTTTAGTGTTCGCAATTATTGATGATGATTATTACATTGCTTTTAGTTATTAATGATGAGTAGTAAGATGATTTATTATCATATGTATTTTATTATGGATACTTATCCCATACTTGCATGTGTATGGTGTGCGTGTTTGCTTGCGTGTTTTCTTTTGTATGGCGTGTTTGATCATGTGGTTAAGGAAGGGAGTCGTAGTCACCTGCTAGTCGGGATCTACACGATGCACCACTTCCTGCCATTGCCTATTTAGTTTAGTATATATTGTGCTTGTACATGCGTGATTTTTATGCAGGTTGCAGGTACTGGGTATCGACTTTCCTAAATTGTCAAGATGAGCGTACCCTATCACATTATCTCAATGATAAGAGACGAGAGATAAATTCTCAAGTCCACATCTCAACCCTTTTTAAGCTATTTGTTCTAATTGGAAAATTAGGACAAGTATCTGAGTTGAGTACCTTCCGAATACGTTGGATAACGTAATTCACAATTTAAACCCTTGGTTTAATTTTGTATGTATTTTGGCTATGATGGGTTTTCATATTTTTACATTATGAGTCTTTGATGTATTTTTATTAATTAAGCCTAATTAAAAAATTTAATTAATGGTTTAATTAAATTAAAAATTAATATGGTATTTTAATATCTATTTTATTTAATTAATTGAGAAATTAATTAAATAAAATAATTAAATTTAAAAATAAAAGTTTAAAGTTTAAATTTGGAATGTGACAATATTTATTTTAATAATAATATATTTAGAGTTCATTTTTAAATAAATGACTAAATAATATTATTATTAAAGCTGATAAATATTTTAGCAATTAAGTTTTGAAAAATGAAATCTAAAAGTGGAAAATATATTTTAAATTAATAAAAGATTCTAGATTTCATGTGATTAAAATATAAATATATTAAGATTGAAAAGTGGAATTATTAAAGTTAGTGCATGAGATTTAATAAATAAATTAATTAAATTGGAAAGAGTAAAAGTAAATATTAAATTAATTAATGTGCATTATTTTAATATTTTCTCACATAGGAGTTGGCAAATTCTCGGGAGTTGTCATGTAGACAACATTGGAGTTTGCACTCTAAGAATGCACTAGTTGTCTACACTTAGGAGTTAGCATTTTTATTTGAGCACATGGTGTCTACAACCTTAAGCCTTATCTAGAAGGTTGGAGAAGACTCATGCTTGGTTGTCATGCTTATCTTCTAATTGTTTCTAGAGACACTCTAGATGCATCTTAGAGGCCTTTAAATAGAGGCCCTCCTAGTGTGTTTGGACAAGCTTAAATGAAAGCTGAATGGAAGCTACAAGCTACAAGCTTAAATGGAAGCTACAAGCTACAAGCTAAAATAGAAGCTTCAAACTTTAAGTTTACATGAATTTGAGAAGCTCATATGCTTCTACATGCTCATTGGTTTTCTACTTCCTTCTATGCTCCTTCTAGCACCTCTACTCTCTTGGAGGATTTGATTGGCTTGGATCTTGGAGAAATTGTGAATGATAGAGAAGGAAGGGATTTTCTATGGACTTCTGAAGCATGGCAGATTAGCATCAGTGTCCAGGTGCACTCGTGATATTCGCATATTCTCTTTGCACTATTTCTCTTCCTGTCTTCATCGTGTTTGTTATATGTGTCTAAATACTCTTGTGATTGAATTTATAATTGAAATTAGAATCTAGATATTTTATTTGGTTGAGAAGAAAATAATAGAAAAACCCTAGATCCAATTAAGGAAGAAATTAGATCTAAACGGGTTTGGGTTCGAATTAGAATCAAATTGATAAATAAATTTGAAAAAAAAGATTTCTTAATCTATTGTCAAACTTATTTAAAAATTAATGAACAATTATTTTAAGAGGAAATTCTTAATTGTCATGTCACTACCCCTTGGATAGACCCAAACTTAGTCATTCATAACTTTTTATCGTGATTGAATTTATTCGATCGCTCTGGTTAGAAGTGGCGCAACTTGGCCCTCTCCAACATATTTCAATTTCAGCCCAATCCAATGGTTCATTAGGGAGATATGGCCGTCGTACTGAGACTGTTTTATTCAAGGACAGATATTTCTCCATTTTCCATAACCAAGAGTTCTTTATGCTTAAACTTCACAAAAATAATATATCAAAGCATGGAATGAATTAAAGATATTATTGCAATTTTTTCTTAGTAGAATTTTATTTTTATGCATTAGTTTTATATGATTTATTAACTAATCTAATTTAATTAAAATTAGTTAATAGTAGAAGAAGTATAATTAATCTATTTATCAACTAACATAGGAGGTATTTAGTTGAGATATTAATATTGAATTTAGATTTAAATAAGAATTATTATATTGACAAGGAGTCATAGCTACATTATAACATTGTTTTTGATAAGGTAAACAGGTTTTAAGGGGTCCTGAAACCCATAAGTTTAACAACAAGAAAGGCTGAAAATAAGCGAAAAAACACCCAGCCAAAACATAATCCTTACGACTGAAAATAAGCCCAAAGGCCCAGCCCAAAACAACTGCCCACTAAACAGCCCAGAGAACCAACCAGAAAAACAAAGACCAGACAAAAAGCCAAAGCCAGGAGAAACAAAAACCAAAGGACAGAGACCCAACCTAGCAGACTACTTCTCCATCTCGAGCATGGTCTGGGCAGCTCCGGCGCACTCTTGTTGCTCTTCTGCCTTATGATCCTGGGTGTTTGTCAAATCCTGCTCCATAGTGTTGTCCTTGGCTTTATCCACATCCAGCCTATCTTTTTCTCTGTTCTGTTTATCATCTTCCTCCATCTGGTTCCTGTCTTTGAGATTTTCCAAGAGAGAGAGAATGTTGTCGTTGATCGAAGCGAGGAGGGAGATCATTTGACTTGCCAGGTTGTGGTTGTAGTTCTCAATATTTTTTACTCTCCTCTCCATCAGAGTCTCCCAGCTATTCCGGTCGCCTTGGCTTTCTGCACCTGTCTTGCTCTTGATTTTTTCCATTTGGGAAACCCTATCTCTGACATCCTCAAGCTCATGGAAAAACCATTTAATTGATCTGAAGTTGTCGATCATGCTATTGCGGGCATTGTTCAACAGATTCATGCCCGTTTCTCTTGCATTATCAAAAATAGCCACCATAGCCGGGTCAATTAGCTCATTGAGTCTACACTTCTCGAGGTCGTCCACCAGGAGTTGGGGGTTCATCGCCTCTCTGTAGATACCCATAGTGGTCGTTCTCACATTGAAGTTCTTCCAAGCCTTCCTTCTGTTATTAACTTGCACTTCCCCCTCAATCTGTCCAGAGTTGTCATTTTCCTCCAAAAGAGGCTGAGGATGTATAGGGGAGAGGGGAATGGGCAGAGAATCCTTTCCCTGACTACAGGAGCGCTCTATGCTCTCTCCCTCCCTCTTTTGTCTTTTTCTCAGTTTCTCCTCATCCAGCTCCTCCTTCGAAACCTTGTCAGAATCATCAGTATCCATTTCCTCCTCCACCTCAGCAGAGCCAGTTTTAGCTGGGGTATGACCTCTAGGGCTCTTTCTGCTGGGTAATTTGATAGAGGGGTAATCCTTCTTATGGCTTTTAGTCTTCTTACCAGAATGCTCAAAAACCTCATCAGAGCTGATGCTCTCGACATCGTCAGAATCTGAGGAAAAAATGGAGCTGCTCTTGTCAACATCCGCCCCCTGGATAGGGTTTTTGCTAAAGGTTTGAGCGTGGAAATGCTCATGAATCAGAAGCAGAAGACCCTCACGTAGAGCCAGGTTGACGGTAGCTTTCTTTTTAAAACTAGAAATGGCCTTGTTCATCGAGTTAAAAAGATAATACGGGAAGGAGATCTTACTACCATGGCGAAAATGATTCAGAATCACAAAATGGTGAGTCCTAACCGTATCAAACCTGGGGTCTAGGGTTATATATTCAATGATAGCATAGAGAACATACCTCCAGAGCTTCTTTATAGTATCCGTTACAAAAAACGTCTCTTTCTTGCCCAGCTTGTTCAGCTCTTGAGTGTTTTTCACAAAATCCTTGATTACATTAGAAGACATCTTCTTGTCTCTGAAGAATTTATGCCCCTCCATCGGAATCCCCATGACTTCAGAAACCACATCCTCAGTAATTTGAAAGTAGACCCCGTTCACCTTAACCTTACCATTATTCCATGAATTCACCATGCTGTTAGTGATCTCAGGATCCGAGCCATGAAGTTTCTCGAAGAAATTAGTAACCCCACCCTTTTCCAGCTCTCTCCAAACTTTGGCCTTGTTCTTCCACTTCTGAACTTCCCCCACCGGCTCCTTTCTGCTCCTCTCACCTGTCATGTTTACCTGTTCAACTTCCACAATTCTCATGAACTCTGAACTGTGCAAGTTATTTACATTTGAAAAAATGGTGATGTTTCTTTTATGATACCCGTGAATAAACCCCTTTCTGAAAATAATGGTATCGTCCTTTCGAACGTGTCAAAATGTCAGAGGAAACCCCTTTTGCTGGTGAAAATCACGATGCCAATAATGGCACTTACCATTTATTAAGCAATCTTTATTATCCATAATTGCATTGGATTTGAGCCGTCCTTCCCAAGATTTTATCTTGGTCGATGACCAACTTTGCCTTTGTCGGAAAATCTTTTTTGGCATGCCAGGTCAGATTATTGGTGGCGTTAACCCCTTTATTTGCAAACCAATCAGCGACTGGGTTTGCCTCTCTGTAAATATGAGTGACGTGGACCTTATCGAACTTTGTGAGAGTGGCGCAAGTCTCAGCAATTATGTTCGCAATTGTCCACGAGGGAGGGGAAATACCATTAATGGTATTAATAATATTTTTGGAGTCCCCCTCCAGCCAGAGTTTAGTAATCTCGGCTTCAAAAGCCAACTTGACCACCTTACTCGTAGCTCTTGCTTCAGCCAAATGAATAGTCTGGATTCCCAGCGGGGAAGCAAAGGCAGCTATTCCCTCCCCATAGCTATTTCTTATGATTCCACCGCAACCTGAAGGGACTGGGTTACCCTTAGAAGCCCCATCAAAGTTGGCTTTTGATCAACCATCTGGGGGGAGAAGCCAGCTAGCATCCTGCCTTTTGAGGTTCCTATCTTTTTCTTTAGCTATCTTTCTGTCCCCTTCTTCTTCTTCTTCCTCCTTCAGCACTTGGAGATTTTCCTTTATATTCTTCGAGACCTTCCTGCCAAGGATTATAGCCAGCTCCTCTCTGTCTCTAAATATTCTATTATTCCTTTCCTTCCAAATTCCCCAGCAAAAATGGGGTAAAATCCAGTCCGAGTGATCCTGCCGACCAGCAATCTTACAAAGACCTTTCCACTGATGGAAAAAATCCATGAGATTATCCGGTTTGCACCAGAGGGTTTCATTATCATGAGTGATGACATTCCACACCTCCCTGGCATAGTCACATAAGATGAAAATGTGATTTCCGATGTTAGCCTGATTCTTACACAAGGGACATCTACTGGGCATAACATGTCCTCGCTTCATGAGATTGTCATGAGTAAGGATTTTGTTCTGAAGAGCCAGCCAGTAAAAAACGTTGATCTTTGGAGTGAGACCCAGAATCCAAGCCTCCACCCAAGGGGCCTTCTCTTTTAAGCTCCAAAGGGAATTATAGCCTGAGGCAACAAAGTATCTTCCATTGGGATTATCCCTCCAGACCAGCTCATCCCCCAAATTGATAGGAATCATGGAATTGAGCATTAGCATTATAGGAGTCAAGTCCTCAGAGATGAGGGATAGGTCACTCCATTCCTGGCCATTCCAATAATCACAAACTTTGGACCCAATTTGATCAGTACAAGCTTGCATCCATCTCTCAAAAATAGGGTTATTGATAAGTGGATCTTGGGAAAGCCATCTATCCGACCAGAACTGGATGTCCTTCCCATTTCCCAATTTCCATGAAATCCTGGCCTTAGCCAGGTCCCTGGCTTTCATAATCCCATTCCAAATGTTCGATCCTTTTGAGATATCTTCATTAAAAAGGGTGAAAAGAAGAGTGGGTCTTCTAAGGTACTTGTTTACCAGGGTGTCCCTCCATTCACCAGTGCTACTGAAGATCCGCCATATTTGTTTAGCTAGGAGAGCCTTATTGAGGTGAGTGATCTTTCTAATGCCCAGACCTCCGTACCTCATAGGGAGGCAAACCTTCTCCCAAGCAACAAGAGGATATCTTTTCTTCCCTTCATTACCATTCCAAAGGAAGTCTCTCTGGATTTTCTCCATTCTTTCAGCTATTTTCCTTGGAATTCCAAAGAGGCTCAGGGCGTAAATTAGCAGATTTTGAAGAGAAGATTTGATTAAGAGGTATTTCCCCGCTTGACTAAGAGAGACCCCTTTCCAACCAGCCATCTTCCTGTTGAATCTATCCAAAATACCATTCCAAAAAGACTTCGGGGGTGAGGATCCCAAAGGAAGACCAAGATAGGTAGAGAGGAAAGAGCCTACCCCACAACCCAGAATCCTGGCGATTTTTCTTTGTCTAAACTCAGAGGTGTTGATGAAAAAGAGCGAGCTTTTATTCCAATTAATCAGCTGACCCGTCCCACTGGAGTAAGTATCAAGAATCTTCTTCAGGGCTCTGGCCTCTTTGACAGAAGCTTCCCCCCCCAAGATAGTATCGTCAACAAATTGCTAATGAGTGAAGGGAATGCAATTAAAGGAGGGAAGGATCCATTTGATACAAGCCTCATGCTTTCTACAGTCTATAATCCTTCCTAACCATTCAGCTAAAATGATGAACAAAATGGGCGAAAGGGGGTCTCCTTGTTTGAGGCCTCTGGAAGGTTTGAAAAAATTAGAAGGGATTCCATTAACCAGAACAGCCAAGGAGGAGGTGGACACCAATTGAGAGATAATTTTGCAAACTTTACTATCAAAGCCAAAAGTCGAGAGGACCTTCCCAAGGAGAGACCAGTCCACCCTGTCATAAGATTTAGAAAGATCCAGTTTGAGAAACATAGCTTCCCGTTTGGATGCCTCAAGAGAGTGGATGACTTTGTGCACCATCTGGACAGAATCCAAAATTTGTCTCCCTGGAACAAAACCCGATTGATGCTGCGAGATTATCATGGGCAAGATCTTGAGCATTCTTAAAGTGAGAACTTTAGAGATGATCTTGTAGAGTGAGTTGCATAGACTAATAGGTCTAAAGTTGTCCAACGAGTCCGCCCTAGGGGATTTAGGAATGAGAACCACAAAAGTCGAGTTTAGCTCCTTGAGAATAGATTTGGCTCCAAAGAATTTTTGGACAGCCTGAACAACCTCTCCCATGATCACCGGCCAGAACCTTTGGAAGAAAAAAGTGGGAAAACCATCCGAGCCTGGAGCCTTGTCAACAGGCAGAGAAAAGAGAGCCTCTCTAACTTCCGAAGCATTAGGAATAGCACAGAGCTGTTTATTATGGATAGGTTGAATGAGCTGAGGGATACAGTGTAACAAATCCTCCTGGTCCAAATTGGAAAGCATTGGGTCCTCAGAGAGAAGGCTAGAGAAAAAGGAAACAGCTTCTTCTGAGATGGCAGATTCTTCAGTTAACAGCTCCTGCCCCTTTTTGATACCATAGATCCTGTTACTAGCACGGTGCTTGAGGGTGGTTAGGTGAAAAAACTTAGTGTTCTGATCTCCTTCCTTTAGCCAGGTGATCCTCGATCTTTGCCTCCAAAATTTTTCTTCCTTATTAATAATATTATGAATTTCAGATAGGGTCTTGAGCTCCGAAACCCTGTTGGTCTCAGTGTAACCTTCCTTCTGAATGCAATCTTGGATAATAGTTAAGTTATCAAATAACTCTTTCTTTTCATGGAAGATGTGACCAAAATCAGATTTGTTCCAAATTTTAATCATCCTCTTCACATTGCTAAGTTTTTTGGTGACTCTGAACATGGCTGAGCCCTCCACCTCTATCCCCCACCATTTCTTGATATTATCTAGGAGGTCAGGGTGAGAGGTCCACATTTTCTCAAACCTGAAAGGATGGTATCTCCTGTGTACTAGAGGGGAAACTAAAAGAGAAATGGAGGAGTGATCCGAACCAATTCTGGGAAGCAGAGATAGTCTGCAACTAAAGGATTGAAGCCAGTCCGAAGATATAAGAGCTCTATCTAGCCTAACCTGAATGCAATCATGGTCTTTTCTCTTGTTTGACTAGGTAAAGGATCCGCCCTTAAGCTCTACGTCCATAAGGGCCAGATTATTTATGAAGTTAGAAAGATCCTGTTTACTTTCCCAATCCGGGGGCATACCTCCCTTTTTATCTTTATCTTCTAGCGGTGTGTTAAAGTCTCCCATGATTATACCTTTCTTAATGTCACAATCTTGCACCATATTACCAACTTTGGTCCAGAAGTTTTTTCTATCTCTCTTATTATTGGGGGCGTAAATATTCACTAAAAACCAGGAATCATTGGTGTGCAAATGTTGAACTCTGCAGAAAAGAATGTTATCTTCATTATACTCAGCTACTATATTGAAATACTTATCATTGAAAAGTAACAGCAGTCCTCCAGACGCTCCTTCAGAGTTAGAGGCTATGCCCTTCATGCTATTGTTGAACTTAATATTTTCCATCCTTTCCTTCTTCATTTTAGTTTCCTGGATTAGAAACACATCAGGCCTTTGGTCCCTTATCATATTTCTAATAACTTCTTGCTTGTGGATTCCATTGAGTCCACGAATATTCCAAGATAAGATCTTCATGATTTAACTACTGAACATGCTTCTTGGATGGTGCGCTGCGTACCATCCTTAATGTTTCTTCTGGCTTCCTCTTTCCTGATTTCATTCTTGTTTTTCCTTCCCACTAGGTTAGATTTGTGGCTGAGATCAGCCTTGGCCATGCTTCTAGTAGAAGGGGGAGATACCGGAGAAGGGTCCCTGCTATTCTTCTTCTTTCTACTCTTGACTTCTGTCCAGGGATTCTCTTCTCCCTCTAGTCCTTTGTCCAGCCAAGCATCAATTCTCGCCAAATCTTCCATTGTTGATGCAGACAGCCTCTCTATGATTCTATTTACTGTTGAAGGGGGGGGACAACACACCGGGTTAGGGTCCTGGGACATGGGTTCCCCCTCCTTTAGTTCTTCCATGGAGTTCGGGACAAAGGATAGTTTCAAGTCATCCTCCTGAGAATCCAGAGGGGGAAGAGTCATATTTTCACCTGTCTCCTCAGGTTTCTTCTCAGATTCCTTTGCATTGGGGAGAGGTGTTGAATCATCTTTCACTCCTTTCTCTTCTCCCCCTCCTACGTTTCCAGTCGCCCGAGGAGGCCCTGATTCCTCTTGGGGCGCATTAGGAGTAGTATTTGTTTTTCCTTCTGCCTCTCCATTTGCCTTGACTTGCGATGCTTTTTTCCTCCATTCTTTTTTGGGATCTAGAGAATCTTTTATCCCCCCTTGTGGACGAGCCTTTCCCACCGTACTCTTCCCTTTGAAAAGTGGGCATGATCCAGCCTTGTGGCCAGCCTTCTTACAATGGAAACAAGAAAAAGGCACACTTTCATAGTCAATCTTTTGAGATCTGTTTCCCAAATGAGATTGTAGTTCTAAAACTTGAGGCATGTCCTGGCCTTCGATGACTCCTACACAGATTCTTGCATAGTTCAATCTTTTCTTAGCTGCTGTGACAGGGTCAATGGAGAGGAGCTCTCCAAAGGTCCTGGCTATGCCATCAAAGACATCCTCATGCCAATATTCCAAAGGAAGTTCCGAAAGTCTTAACCAAACTGGAACCTGAGATTGGAAATCATTGTTCAAATCCAGGTTGGATGTCCATTTTTGCAATATTAGGTTGGATCTTCCCAAAGACCAGTTCCCAGCACATAGTATACGAGAAAAATCTTCCGAGCAAGAGAATTCGAAAGACATGAAGCCTTTGGCCATAGCAGTCACATCTACATGCCCTTTAAGGTCCCATTTTCTCCTGGTAAATGTCCTCACTACATCAATATTAGGTCTTGGCCCTACAAATTTTCCTACCAGAGTGTTCGCCATGCTTAGGATATTGTGGTCAATAATTTCCCTAGGGATTTCCAGAGCAAAAATACCTTTCTCCTTATCAGATTTGTCAATGACTTTTGGAAAAGACGATTTACCTGATGGTTTTATCCCGAATAGATTCGACCAGCGTCCCCATGCCCCAGACGGCCCACTGCCCACATGGGGGGGAGGGGGAATCTTCTCACCTGGATGGGGCATCAAAACCCGTGGGTCCCCATCCTTTGAGGCATCCTCATCTTTCCCCTCTGTTTCCTGCCCTGCGCTTGCTGCATGCCTTGCTGCATGCCCTCCTACAGACGTGCTCTCCTGTCTCCCGCCTTTCTCTAGATTCGAAACAACGTGATTCGAATTGCAGTTCCTGCCCGTTCCATCCCTCTCTCTCACCGTGCCCATCCTAAAAAACTTTAGAGGTATGTTACTTGTGATTATGTTACATTATAACATTGTTATAATATAGCAACGATTTGAATTATTAATACATATGTATTATTAAATAGATTAATGGTACACCTTAATCGTGCTAAAAATTAGTTAAATATTAACCAATGAAGTTTGTAAGGTTTCTTTAAGATCAATTAATGATAGTTTTGATGATTTTATTATTTATTAATATTTGTTGGGTCTAACAAACTATTTATAAATAATAGTGTAAATAGTTCGATTAGATTTAATCTAGTGAAGATTATTTAATGATTAAAGTTTTGTAAAGATATTAGTTTTTGGATTTGAAGTATAATTGATTTTTAATCAATCGATATTCATTGAGTTGATATTATAACTATGATATTAATAATTAAGTTGTGTGATAGAGTCTTATTTGAAAAGATTAATGATAATACGAATTTGTCAAGGGAATGTTGGTATTCTTTGAAAGATGATGAATGTGATCATACGAAATTATTATTAAGATTTTTAATAATTATTATTGAATTATTAATAGGATCATTTGAGTATTGAATTATAGTTGACTTTTAACTTACAAAATTCTAGTTGGTTATTAGTCAACTGACATTAATTGGAACATTGCTATGGTTATTCAATTATTAATTAAATCAATTAATGGGAGTTAATTAGATTTAATTAATAATTAAGTTATGTAATGGAAATTTAATTGATATAATTCTTTTAATGAGATTGTAGAAATACTGATATCAAAGTTGATAGGTCTTATTCTAATGACTTGAATAACGACTTTAGATATTTTAATGGTGAAGACTTAGTAATATATAATTGAGAATTATTAGAATGATAAAAGATCAAGGATTGTGAACTGATATTAATTGATCATTCTAATAAAGTTATAATCTCTTATTCTAAGAATGATAATTGGTCCTCTTATAATATAACGAATAATGATCCTTTGATTTATGTTGGAAGTTGAAGTAACCTTAAAAGAAGAGTTAATCAATTAGAATATGGATTATGGTTAAATATAGAGAACAATTTAATTAAAGGTCAATGATGATCAATTGAGTAAATATTTATTTTTAAGTTATCCTTAGAATATTATTTTTAATTAATAGAAAGAATAATGCTATCGGAGAACAAATGGGTTTACGTATAGGTCAAATGGTAAATCCTTTACACTTGACGTATACTTGAAAATAGAAACTGGAAACCTCTACATTTAATTCAACTATGTGAATTTAGTAAACCAAAACATGTGTTTGCATCGTGTATTCTATATGCTTCTTGTTTTGGATTTTGGGTTGACTAGTGTTGACGAATCCTAGGTTGTTACTAGAGGCTCGGGGGTTATGAGATGTGATGGCATGTTGATTTTATTTGGTTTCGATCTTTATAAGCCCAACCATGGTAATGTGATCATATGCTCTATGAAATGTTTGTATTTGTTCATCAGTCTTCATGTGTGAAGCTGAAATGTATGTGTATGAGATACCTAAGCTAATTATTTTTTAGTCATCGATCAATTATCCTTAGATTATTTTCTAGTCACCATGATGGGACTGAAATGTGGATTTATTTCTTAATGATGTCATGTTGTGACATGTTTTGACTCAACCATTTTGGAGTCTTCGATCAGTATGATTTTGAGATATACTTGGTTGCTTGTTAAGAACCAATGGATACTTATGATTATCAGTGATGCCTTCAGTTTCCAATAGAGAACTGTTGTGGTCATGATTTTCTATGGATGCTTTTCGGATGCTCATGGAGATTTGATGATTCTTCTTATGGATATTTGATGCTTTTATCATGGATATTTGATGATTTTTTTTATATTATCTTTTGGATTTTCTTTACAGTCGCTTGTACAGGACTGTGGTGATTTTATGATTCCATGAGCTTAGGGTAGGTAGTCTACTTGTAGTGTTGAGAAGTGGCTTGCAATGGGGGTCGGGGCCCTAAGTGGTTGCCAGGGTAACTGATTATAAGTTTGGTTAATAAGTGATAACGTTTACACACTAAATGATGATTAAATGAACCTAAAAAGATAATTTTTTTGATATTCTTTCCCATGCCTTGAGCACTTTTATAGGCTAGGATGGGAGTAGTGAGAACGCATGGTTGCGACCGTGCATTTCGTAGTATGCCTCGTCAGTATGAGAGGATACTAGTGGCCGCATAAGATCAGTATGGACTCGTGGAGTTTAGCTAACTGCCAGGGTAACTTGTACGTGATAAATGCGATGACACTTTCTCACTTGCAGAGTAGGTTTCCTACATGTCAATGTGTGCCTCTAGGAATTAGATGTCGATTTTGTGTGATGGAACCTTTGAGTTAGTATACTTTTAGGATTCCTAGACCTATAGAGATTTATAGTTTATGGTTTTGATAGCCTGTTTGGGACTTGAGATTATCTCCTCAACACGGTGGGAGTGGACTACGTAGGTTCCACGTGGTCGGGTGGTAGTGTATTTTTCACTCTTATCATTTGAGATCCATTGAGACACCGTGGGTGGAGTATTCTTGGTTGGTATTTATCTTCATTATGATCTTGGAGCATTATGATAGATGATATACCCTATGATGGATGTATTTATTGGTATGTTTTTATATTGATGATTTGCTTATGTTAGATGATGTTATCTTATGCTTTACTTTGCATGTTAGTAGGATGTTTTAGGAGTGGCATTCCTACTATGTTAATACTAATGATCTCTTCGGTGCTTTGGAATGTTACGCATGGAGGGATGGCTAGGACCCACGATGGTCTAATGATGTTATTTATGGTTGGGAGGAACCGTGCACTAAGTTATTTATGTTTGTGATATATGGTTATCTCTTATGATGGATGTTTATATCTTTATGATGATGATGTATCATGTATGATATGTGGTTTCATTTACTTTAATTGCATCATGGATTAATATTGGATGATGATGTACTTTATTTACATGGATGATTATTGTTTTAAGATTCTCATACCTTGTAACATGTATGGTGGATGATTGAGCTAAACTAAAATGTAATTACAAAAAAAAGACACTTGTAAAATTGTTTAAGAATGTTGGATGTATCATTGTTATTTCATAAGGATTTGATGTTAGATGAATAGCTACTTTAGGTGTAATACAACATTAAGGGATCTTTAAAGAATGTAATTTGTTATATTATGTTATGTTTACTTTCAGTTGGATGTTACTATTGCTTCCGCAAATGTTATGAATGGTTTTACTTTCATGTTTAAAAAAAATTTTTTTGGTAAACTTGGTGAAATTCTTTGGATCCCTTGGCAGGGCATTACAATAGAAAAATAAGACTTTATCAATTGTACTTAGCATATTTGAAGAGGTATGCAAGCTCCATGTTGCTGACAAAGTAGTCAACAATATTAGAGTGATGACCAAAGAAGGCATTTTCACTTCATCATGAGCGGAAGAATACATTGTTAGCAAAGACATTTCCAATGGATAAAGGTCAAATGGGATACTAGCTAGAAGCGTTAAAAAATAAAAGTTAAGTGTTATAATGTTGATGAAAACAAATAATGTTGCACTAGTACAACCACAATCTTATGTTATTGCTCATATTGTTTCACATGTAGCTAATCAACTTTGTTTATTGATTCTTTCATTTGGAGAAACAAATCCAACTCTCTCATCATATCCATATGGAATCACTGGTTTTTATGGGAGAAGTGGATAGCTTCTTATTTTGGTTTCATATATAGATGATATGTATGGAATGATGGCAATTGCAACTGTAATTGGTTTCTATGGCTGGAAAGATATGATTCTCGCATTGCATCTTTTGGTACACTAGAGTAAATTTTCATATACATACTAGGGTTATCTATGTATAAATGTAGTAGTGCAAGAATTTGATGTAGAAATGTGGTGTACAATAGTTGCATTCTTTCTTCTCATAGGAGTTATTTTATGGACTTTGGAGCATAAACCAAACCATGATTTTCAAGGATATCCAAAGGAGAAACCCAAATTGTTAGCAAAGAAATTTGCAACATTGTTTCTTTCCATTTATAATGGATAAAGATCAAAGTTAAGTGTTATAATGTTGTAAAGCCAAAGTGTTACTTACATGAAGGTTGTGTGCTACAACCCTCAGCATATTGACCACAAGATCGCGTAGGTGTCACAAAATCCTATAAGAAGAACACATAATATTTTAGATCATGATCTATAAGATACTATAAAATATAAAAATCTATTGAACTTTATTATTGCTTAAGATTAATTATTGTGCACCTTCAAAGAATTGACTCTAAGTATCAATCCTTCTTTTAGTGCCTCTTTGTCATCGATTATATTTCGCTTAAGGACAAGGTTAAGAATTTCATCACTATATTTTGTTATGAGTTTATGGGCCATGAATATGGGGTTAGTGCTACACGATATGTCATGTACAAGATGCCAATGTTTTAGATCGCATTTGATCTATTATCAATTTTTTTTTTTCCTCCCAATAAGTATCAAGTTATGACATCAATATCAATAAATTTCCATCAAAATAGCTCCAAAGCCATAAAGAAAAGAACATAATAATTTGACATTTGTTTCTATATAATTTGTACAATTACACTAATTAAGGTTTACCTTCATTGAAGAAGGTGTGTGAGCTGGTATATCCCCACCTATGCCTTGTGGTGTATCTATGTCACCCTATGAAAAAGATTAGTAATTCTTAGAAATCAACAATGAAATAAAAGTAATAGACTTACCAAAAAATTATTAATAAAATAATAGATTGTATTAATAAACTAGTAGATTGTATTATAAAAACATACAAGTCAAACAAATTTCTATAAATGAATCATAACCCCATCATACTTGAAATTGATCATACATCGACATACATTTCATTAATCATCATCTTCATCCATGTCATCATCATCATCACTATCATTGTACTTGTCACTTTGATAATCATCGTCACCACCACCATCTTCATCACCATCATCATCATCTTCATCACCACTATCATGACCATCATTGCCTTCATCATCACCATCTTCATCAGCATGATCATGATTGTCATCATCATCACCATCACTGAAATCATCATCATCCTCTTCTTCATCATCATTGTGTAACAATCGTTCTTGATCATCATTTACTTTGTCTTCTGATTCTTTAGTATCTTCTTCTTCCATCACATTATACTTTACCAGCCTTCCTCTAGGACCATATTCAGCAAGAAATGACCAACTTGGTCTATGTGGAATGGAAAAGTAAAACATTTTCTTACATTGGCTTGGAAGAACATGGGGCTCATCTCCAATTGGCTCAAATGACCTTATATTAATCATTGTAAATTCACTATTATGTTCAATAATAATCCTATGAGGATCATTTTGATTCAGTTGTAGCCTATACCATTTGATGAAAAATAGAACTAACTTGAATGATTTAAAGTCGCACTCAAGTATATCATCCAAAATATCATAGTATTGATTTTTAATTTGTTGAGAATGTATGTCATTTCTAGATGAAATATTGGTAACCTTGAAGACTGCACTTATTCCAAAATCACAAGTTTTTTTCATTTCGTCTAACTATTTTATGTAAAATTTACAATCATAGTAGTACATAGCTTTGTGGTGTTTAATCTACAATTATTCAAACATGTCAAGATTATTTGCATTGATTTGTGAGTTCATATTAAACTTATGGACCATGATTAGTAATCTTCTACATACCTTTCTATATTTTAAGCCATATGCTAGATCAAGTACCATTGGCATAACATTGGAATCTCCATTACAATGAGCTTCTTTAACCAATGATGCAACACCATCCCATGTTAATGAGTGACCATTTTTTTGAGACTGTTGAATCCATACTATCATTCAATCAAGATTGTTTGCAATATACAAATGTAGTGCATCCCACTCATGACCAACTATAAAGAAAATAACTAGACCAATTAGAAACAACTTATATTGATAATGAATAAGAATTAACTAACTACAATAATATCTTATTAGTACCTCTCACTTTCTTCACTCTACCTTTCCCTATCAAGTACTCTCTTTCAAATCTATTAATGGAGTTAGGATCCCAAATGCAATCTACATAGATCTTTGATGCAAACTTTAGAAGATATTAACTAATGTACACCATGGTCTAGTATACCATATATCACTCTTCCATAGAACCCTCAGGATGTGCTCTTTGTTGAACCAAACCCTTCATAAATTTCAAGTACATCTCGACCATTCAAATTGACCTAGTTGGTATAGGTCCACATAATTCAATCTCATCAACTTGATGTATCGGGTAGTGTTTTTGAGCATTGAAAAAAGTTAAAGGTTGACACTTTTGCATTTCCCACATAAGTTGTGAAATTTTTCTCTTCTAATAGTTTATAATTTTTTAATCATTCTATTCTATAAAAGGAGGCTCTCTCCACATTTCAAAGGATCTTGTTTTGTAATCAAATTTTTCAGATGATAACAACTTTGAAAAGATTCAACACACCAAAACATATAAACAAGATTTTAGATAAAAATATACAATAAATTATATAAAAAGTAAAGCAAGTCATAAATATAATATATGTACAACAAATTCAAAAATAAAACTTCTAACCTTATGTATTTTCCAAGATCATATATATCTTGTTTAATATTGTTGTCAAGCTAGTGTGGGACGGATAGAGGTAGGACATAATGAAATCATTAAAATTTTATCTTTTCAATATATTATGAAATAATATAATAGGTATTACATGCAATTTTATAAATATATTGTAAATAGAGAACAAGATTTACCTTGACAAAGGTATGCCAATAATGTGTTTTTAACCTTGGCCCAAAATTATTTTTCTTTGATACAAGATTTCTTATATTTGTAGCAAATCCTGTGGAAAATTTTATTTTTTTATGACTTCTTTTAATACATCAGTTTGTTGCTAATTTAAGAACCAAGGAAGGGCAATCTTTTTATGCGGTCTTCATTGCTATTTGATTCAATGAAAAAAATTTAGTGCATGATTCGATTAATGAATGTCATTATAAATTTTGACAATTTTTTCTCTATCACACCTTTCATCCAATATTTTCCCCAGTGTCTTTGTTACATTCTTTTCAATATATATAGTATCAAATAAATGCATGATTAGGAAATTCTTGTAGTATGGTAACCTACTAAAATGAGTAGGATAAATTTTTATTCCTATAGGAAGTTGGTCATTGATGCCTTGATGACCTTCACAAGTATAAATTACATCATTACTAAATAAAGGACAATACCAAAATATAAATTTCAAACTTCAGACCACAAACTGGACATTACCTCGACAATTTAGTTAATCATATTCCAACTTTCATAGATGAGGTGTCATTCTTTGTGGCCTTAATGTTGTCTCCTCTTTTCCATTAAAAAGATATTTTTGAGTAATTCGATACTTATGATTATTGCGGAGAAATTTTCTAAACTCATCAAACACCTACTTTCCTAAACTTCTTGAATGACAAGATTTCATCTTCAAACAACAAACTGACATGCAAATTTTTCCTTTATCTGAAGACCTAATAGATCATGTACAATTGGATTGTGTACAATTATCATGCACAACTTAAACATACAAAAATAATGTGTAAGCACTATAAAAAACTAAAAATATGTGACCTTAATAATATATCATACCACAAAAATGACTTAGCACAAGGGCATCATGTATTGTCCATACAATTATTGCATGGAATTGAAATCATCTTTGTCTTATTGGTCTAGAGATATCATACTTAGTGACCCCATTCCATAACTTCAACAAATTCTCAATAAGGGGCTCAATATACACATTCATATCTTTAACTTGGCACTTACCTAGTAATTGAATGAATAGAAATATTATATAATTATTATGACCATTTTGATGCACTATATATAAATTAATTCAGATAACTATTAATGAAAAAAATACTTGGTACAATAATTGATAACATTATGTGCTCCCTCTTTATGGAAATCCAGGGAGGACTATTATTGTTAATAACAAAAACATGCCACACTAAGTAAACAGATCTCATATCTCCAAATGGATTGACACCATCCACTGCCAATGCAAGCTTGAGATTATGGGGTTCTTCTTTAAAGTGTAGCCATGTTTTTTTCTATCTCTTTAAATGTAGAACCATCCACAAACATTTGCATAATTTCATCTTGATTTCTATTGCATGCATGGTAATCCATAAATTATGCCAAGCTAGTGCACCTAAATAATCATTCAAGACGTGGAATAATGAAAATGTACCAAAGAACCTTGTGAGACATTTTTATTATTATTTGATCTAACTGATATCTACTAATATGACAATCAACGCATTTTGTTGCAAATTTATGCTATTTATGATATACAATGTGACCATTTGGACATGCATGTATCGTTTGATACTTCATTCCAAATTGATTCATAATGGTAAATAATTTTCATTACGAACAAGGCATAATATTTGATGGTGGTAAAAAAAAATCATCTACCAACCTACAACAACAAATATGAATTGTTAATATAATGAATAGAAATAGTATGCTAATATTGAAGATGAAATGGCATACCTTAGCATACATGACATTGTTACATTGGATAAATTATTTATAACCTTCAAGTTCACTAGAAAAACACTATAGTAGAGTAAAGAGTTGTTTGGGAGCCTTAGTATAAGGGCTTGTATTCTGTCTCAAGTATAGGTATATCAAGTGTGATGGTAGTGGTGGCCTTGGTGTCATCACAACTATAAGTGCCTGTAGGGTACTAGTCAGGCCTCCAAATCAATAGATCCCCCTAGCCTCTCTAGTGGTGGATGTGCATTTGGTAGTAGATGTTGAGGCCCTAGTGGTTATCCATCCTTTGGATCTCTAATAGGACCCTATACCCATAGCCTCTATTGCCAGATAAACTGAACATCCTCAAGTAACCTGACCCTCATCTGCTCTACCCTACCCTACTCAACACCCCTATTCTATTGCCCAACTCCCATACCACCAACCATCCCTTCTCTCACCCTTGCACCATCATGGACTTAGATCCCTCTAATCCTCTATGTACCTATTGATCCATCTACTAGACCTCGTGCCACACCACTCTGTGATACCACCACGGCTACTTAGCCTCTCCTCCCATGTGCTCTAACCACACCTCTCACCCTGACTCTGGCCCACCATCTCCCTCTACCTCTCCCAAGACCACCCTCATCATCCTCATACTCTCCCCTACATGATGGTTCATTGATACCTAACAACAGGTTCAGCTGGATCTATGTATCTAGAGAAGGGGTGCTCCTGAAACCATCGTGCATAACCTCCCTCCATCCCTGCATCTACCACCCCATCCTGAAATGCCCATGGCTATGGTATGTCCATCATCTATATAAATGCCTCCAAACAAGACTCATACTCCAAATTTAGACCCCACACCAATCTCTTTGAATGCACTTGAGCATAATGTGTTGATCCCTGTGGCTTGCCCTGCCATTGACCAAACTGTCTCACCACTCGCCTGAAATAAAACTACCCTATCATTGCAGGTACATAACCCAAAAAATACCTTAGGCCAAAGAAATATACCATCTCATCATCATCCTTAGCCCATGGCTCTTTAAACCTATAAGGTATCCACACAACCTCATCGATGTCATCCAAGATCTGCCACCAATACTCTATCTTGCCCAGATGGGGTTGCATGATCACACTAGAATAAATATACATGTACGGCATACCCTATAGCCACTATCACATATACACTAGATTCATAATGGGTAAATTCTCCCATATCCATACCTATAGAAAAATCACCCCTACTAATAGTGACGTGTAACGCCCCGCCAAGGGATCCAAAAGAATTAACCTAAAGTTTCACTAAGTTTGCTAAACATTTTTTTTTTTTTTTAAAGTAAGAAAGTATGACATACACATCAAACAAATAGTAGCGGAAGCAATAACATGAAATCATCGACAAACATACATTGCAAGTTACATTTCTTAAAGATCCCAAGACGTTGAGTCACGTTTAAATTTAATTAATTCTAAGTTTAACAACTATCACATACATATAAAAGAATAATCAGAAACTCCAACGTCCATAATATACATTTTTTCTGAATGCTCCTTGGAAAATTAATTCGGAATGCTCAATCATCCACTGTACATGTCATAGGGTATGAAAGGCTTAAAAGAATATACATATGTAAAGATCAAGATACAACATCCTCAAATCCATGATACAAAGTACAGTAAAAATATATGAAACTATTCACCATACATGATACATCCATACATCCATAATGATAAAACATCTATCATAAAATCTAACCATCCATCATAATAATCCAAGAACATAGTGAAGGTAAATGCCAATCACGAAAACTCCAGCCACGGTGACCACGAAACGGATCTCAATGGTAAGAGTAAAAGCACTACCACCCGACCGTGTGGAACCTAAATGGTCCACTCCCACCGCGCTGAGGAGATAGTCTCAAGTCCCAAATAGGATAACAAAAACCTATAATCAAAATTACTCTCTAAGTCTAGGAAATCCTATAAGTATGCTAACTCAAGGGTTCCTAAAAAGATCGACATCTAAATCCTAGAGGTACCACAAGACACGTAGGAAACCTAATATGCAAGCGGGAAAGTTTCATTGCAAAAGTCACGTAGAAGTTACCCGAGCAATCCCTTAGGAATCTTGGGTCCCTACTGATCCTACGGCCACTAGTATCCTCTCGTACTGACGAGGCATACTATGGAATGCAAGGTCGTAACCAAGCGTTCTCTCTACCCCATCCTAGTCTGTACTAGCACTCATGGCATGGGAGAGAACATACAATTATCTTGTTAGGTTCATTTTCTCTCATTTAGTGTAAATGTTTTCACTTATTAAAAATGACTTACAATGGGTTTCTCAAGGCAGCCTCTTAGGGCTCCGACCCCCATTGTAAGCCACTTCCCGACTCTACACATAGATAACCTACCCTAGCTCATGAACTCGTAAATCAAAGAATCATAATAAAACTACCTCAGTCCTATACAAGCAACTGAAAAACATCATAAAAAGATAATCCACAAATTATATCAATTCTTCATGAGCAACAGATAGCATCAAATAGTAATCATGTAATCATGACAGTTCTCTATCCGCAACTGAAGGCGTCAATGATAAGTCACAAAATCCAATGGTTCTCTAATGAGCAACCAGAAAGTAATACAAGTATAACTGATTGAGACTCAGAAATGGTTATCAAATATAACTGATCGAGACTCAAAAATGGTTATCAAATATAACTGATCGAGACTCAAAAATGGTTAAGTTAGGTATTCTCAAATACATACACCTCAGCTTCACACAAGGAAACTAGAAAGCAATAACAAACCGTAACACAATCATGTCATAGAGCACTTCATCACATTACCATGGTCAGTTTAAGAAAGATCGAGACCAAATCATCATGACATCACATTCACAACCCCAAGCCTCTGGTAACAACCTAAACTAGTCAACACTAAACCAACCCCAAAACATTCAAAGTACAAAGGCAACATCAAAGTCTCAGGGATTGGATCAGAAAGTATATTATTTGAGTTAAGGTAAGCTTTATGTTTCAGTTTAATGTCGAATTCAAGTAACTAGATTTTCACAACTACCCTTTATGATTAACCCTTTCTATAATAACTTTCATTAAATCAATAATCCAAATTTATAATGTAGTCAAATAAAATTCCTTATTAATTAACTTAATTAAACTAATTTTAATTAAATTAATCAATAATCATTTGATCTAATTACTTATTTTAATCTAACCATTAATTTTTAATTTATTAATATTTAAGAAAAATTATTAATAAATTAAATTTACAACTATGTTAAATGCATTATTATTTAACTAATCGATATCAATCAAGATTAAAAAAAAAATTTATTAATTTAAATATATTAAAAAAATTTATAAATTTTAAATTTTAAAAAGTAATAAAATTAATACATAATAAAAAAATGAATTAAAAAAAAACTTTTAAAAAAATACGTTTTAAAGCCCGACGGCTAGAAAGGACCCTGCGGTCCGTCGCAGGCCTACAGTCGCAGGGCCTGCGGCGGCAGGTACTCTGTACCTGCCGTTGCAGTACCTACGACGCAGGTACTATCGGCCCACCGGCAGTGGGGGTGGGTACGGGGTGATTCCCTCCCCCCCACTAAAACAATTTTTTTTTTTTTGTTTTATAATTTATTTTTTTAAAAAAAAATTTAATTGTGTTTTAAAAAAATTAGATATGCATATATCAATATATATAGATTTATAAATATATTAATTCAAATTCTTGTTAATATATATATATAAACGTATAAATATATATATATATTAAAGAATTGTCCCCTTTTTTCTTTTTTTTTAAATATACTAGTATAGAAATAAAGTCAACCATCCAAACTTCTAATCTAGAATTTCGGTATTAGATTCAACCCTTCCCATTTAAATCTCATGTATACAGAAGTTTATAAACAAGCAACTGATAAATACCAATATCGTAACGTTTAAGTATTCTTCATAAGGAATTTCAGATTTACAAACCCCAGACACGAAGAAGACAGGAAAGGATAATTGCATATTTAATGGATAATCAAAAAAAAAACACAAGACCCTACCTGATCCTGATGCTATTATGCAATCTCCAGGAACTGTAAAAGAAATTCGCTCCTCTCAATAATCTTCCTCTGGAAAACTTTCTTCGTATCAGCCTTCTGAAATCTGCTTCCAAAAATTGTCCCCCAAAAATTCCCGTCCAAATTCCTCTATCCCCAAAAATGAACCCCCAAAGTTGTGATAAGCAAATTCTCCTCAATTCGGGGCACTAATTGTGCGTTTAACCGAGAAGACTCTTTGCCCAACTCAGTTAACTCCAAATTAACTTTTATTATCTTTTCTTATTCTTTTGCATTCAACTTTCATGCACATTAAGTTGAATTATTAAATAACTTTATTTAAAATTTCACTTGACTTCAATTCTTAATTAATTTATTACTTTAAATCTTATGTGCACTTTTAAGAAATTAAAATAACATTATTAATTTTTATAATTTAATCTTTTAATTTAATTCTTATATTTAACTCATGTTTAGATCATGCGATCTAGAATTCTTAATAAATTAATATCTTTTAACTTTTTATTTATTTATTTTAGAATTTAATTGATAACATATTTAATTAATTTAAATAACAATAGTATTTAGCATTTATTTAAAAATGAACTCCAAATATATTATTATTAAATTAAATAAATATTATCCTGTTCTAAATATATCTTGAACTTTAATTTCCAACTTTAATTCTTTTATTTAATTAATTAATTAATTAATTAAATATAAAGATATCATAATAATTCCTTATTAAATTAAATTATTAATTAGTCTTTTTAATTAGACTTAATTTATAGAAAAATACACCAAGGACTCATAAAGCAACATACGAAAACCCATCATAGAAAAATACATACCAAATCAAACAAAAGGGTTATAATCACAAAATTACATCATTTGATGCATTCGGAGGGTACTTAACTCAGATACTTGTCCTAATTATTAATTAGGACAATTGGCTAAAGGGTTTAGGATTTGGACTTAAGAGCTTTATCTCCCCTCTCTTACCATTGAGACAGTGCGATAGGGTACGCTCATCCTGACAATTCAGGGAAGTCGATACCTGGTACCTGCAACTTGCATAAAATCCACGCATGTACAAACACAATATTCTAAGCTAAACAGACAATGGCAGGAAGTGGTGCATCGTGTAGATCCCGACTAGCAGGTGACTACGACTCCCTTCCTTAACCATATCAGAAACACCATACATAAATAAAACAGCACGCACACCATACACATGTAGTATGGGGTAAGTATCTATAAGAAGCACATGGAATAATAAACCATCTAACTAATCATCATCGATAACTGAAACCATTGAATAATCATCATACATGCATGAAATATAGAGTACCAAGTAATCTCATCATATAATAAACTGAGTGTAAACATCATCTGATAATCTCTAAAATAATAATACTTAATCATCAAACATAAATTGGCCTAAAAGAGTTTGGCAATCATATCATAAATGTAGCTTGAAAATGTAAACTAGGGGCAGGCACTACATGACGAGGCTCCCAAATACACAACCTAATATAAATCATGATATAAATGGGCCAAAATGTAACTGCCCCATGCAAATCTCTATGGTTGACCAATAATATCATGTATCAATTAGCCCCATCCAACAAGACATCCTCACCCTCATTGGCCTGGCAACAAAAATCCTCCTATCAAAGTAGCCAAAATTGTAGGCAATGCATCATACTGTAGCATCTAGTACTAGGATACATTGTCATCTTTGATGCTATCATCCCCAAAAAAGTCTTTGAAAGTGGTTCCATTGGCAATCTGATCATAATACACCAAATCCCCTACTATCAAGATTTAAAATATCCAGTATACATCCTCGAGAGTCACTGTCATCTCCCCCATCAGCAAATGAAAGGTGTTGTGGTTTGAGTACCACTGCTAGGCCATAATTGTCAATAGCCCCCTATTTACTCGAAACTGGGGCATTTGTAGTAAATGTATAAACCCACATTTATCTATCACTTGTTAGTCTACACCTGACAATCTACCTATTGCATCTAAGGGCCAACAATATAGTCCTTGTACCATGAGCTTACACCCACATACCTATTTTTCATCAAACAAACAACAATATCAGTTTTCCTCACAAGTGAGCATCATACATTTGAATAATATTTACATCTAGCTACATCACTACTAGCTCTATCTTGGACCTATTACTCATCTTTCTCTATCCTAAGTCAAACTTGTTTGTTTTCCCTACTATTTATCCTAAGCTGGGGTATCACTCTTTACCTATCTATCATTAGACTAATCCTACAACATCACTTCATGAATATTTGATTACTATTGTTTACTCATTATGATGCTCCCTAGCTGACAGACCTAAAATCTAGCCTTTTGCTTAATCTTACACTCAACTAAGGACCTACACTCAGTTTTCACACTTTAATAATCATTTGCACTATTTCCTAGGACATATGCACTACCAAATCCATTAAATGCATTAAACTAGGTAGATGCGCTATCTTAACATTCAAAAGTTCTCTTTTCCACATCATATGTGCTATGACATGTCAACACACTATTAAAATGATCATATGCATTATTTTACAGGTAAAAAATGCTATTAAAATTATCATATGCATTATTTTACAGGTAAAAAATGCTATTAAAATCAAATACATTGAAATGTTACACATATGCACTACAAGACTGATCGTATCTAAATCGAGAAAATGCACTACTAAAACCACTAAATGCACTGAATTTTCCCTACATGTGCTAATTTACCTACAAACTAGGTTTCTGAATGCACTTTTTCATCCTACATATGTGCTAAAGGATCATTCGAATGTGCTACAAGATTTCATATGCACTAAAAGAAAAGGTAAATGCACTAAAAGGCTAAAACTACCACATTTATCATAAAAATTTGTGCAAAATTCCAAAAATATAGGTACACATGCACAAATCTTAAAAATGAAGGATCTCAATGACTTACCAGGGCATCATACTCTATTAGATGCTCGTACCTATGACCCCTCTTAAATATGTGCTCTCATAAAGGGACCACCATCTTGGCTGACTTAGAGCTCCAAATCACCAAATGCAAAAGGGGAATGTGAAAATGACAAGGGTAAAAGGTCTTTCAACCTATTTAACCCTCCTTAGGGGCATTTATATCACTTTTTTACCCTACTTACCCAACATTGGACTCTTTTTTCTCACTTTCGCAATTAGAGTATTGCATCAAACCAACTTGATCATCTTTATCCGTCAACTATCAATATTTTAGAAATAAAATTGGAACGCCCCTATTTTTGAACATTCATCTTTTCCAATTTCATTTCTAAGGGGGTAGTATATCCATATCAAACTAGGGCATCAAAAAATTTCAAATATCAAAAATGCACTACCCTATCCAAAAAAATAAAAAATCAAACATCAAATCAGCCAAAACCAGGGTATCCAATTAAAAACATTGCAACATTAATCAACATCGCAACATCAATTAAAAAAATCAATGACAATCAAGATATCAAACCATCAACGATCAGACATCAAAACATCATTCAATCATTAGAATTCAACCTAAAATCAAAAAATAAAGATAGTCTTTGAACTAATATGCTTTACATATTACCTCAAAGAGGGGCATTTATAGACACCAAAAAATTGGCAAAGACTTGAATTATGCAATTTTGATCAATCAATGCAAATCAAGGAGAAAATTAGAAATACACAATAGACTTTCAAATCAAAATCACATTAGGTCATTAATTATCTATCAAATCAGCAAGACCTAAATCAACTTTAAAAAGGAGAAAACAATTCAAATTCATAAAATGAAATTCAAAAAAAGAGGAAGAAAAAGACAAAGTGTTGGAAATAAATAAACATTATTAAATAAATTATCCTCACAAAAGAGAAATCTCTCTTTTTCATTTAAAAAAATTAGAAATATCTCCATTTATCCTCAAAATTAAGTCTGTTGGATTCTTCCTCCTAGTCTCTTATGAGATATTTTTAGTTTCACTTTCATCCACTAGTCAAAGGTGAAAATCTTGATTCTTACTCCAACCCCTTTTGAAATCCTATAAATAGGAGGGAAATTCAAGAGCCAAAGGACCCATGTTTTAGGCATCTGCACTATAGGCACACTCTAAGTTATCCTTTGAGCATTATCATTCTTGCAAATTTATAGCATTTTAGCATTATTTTTTTCATTTAGCATCATTTATTACATGTTAGCTTGTTGTATGTCCATTGTCATAGCATTCTAAGGGTTTTCATCTTCATATAATCTACATTATAGTCATAGATCTTGCATGCATTCTTATAGATTTGCATTCTAAGCATACTCCCATTCTAGAACTGTCACTGAGATCTTGGTCTGAGAGCTTTCTTAGCAATTGTAGTTAGAGAAACATGAGATGCTTGTAGAATTTATATTTTGATAACTATTTCTTGGATTTAGTCTAGATCGTTGTTAGTCTATCTGCATTCTACATTAAAGTTTCATGAATAGGCATTTATATCGTGTACAAATTGGTACCCACCATGGGGCTTGAGCTCAAAGCCTCTCTATCTTCAAATCTTTTAGTCTAATCTTTCATTTTTAGTATCGATATATATTTCTTACTATTTCCTTTTGTAGATCTGATCAATTATAGAATCTATGACATTATAGAGGCCTCATATTAGTGAGAACAATGTCCCAACATCTTCCTCGAACCCATAAGGACGAATTCTGAATCTTCTAATGCTTTTGAGCTCTATTTTAACACTTCTAAGAGATATTCTATCACTTTTGAACTCTTTTTCAATGCATTTAATATTTCTAAAGTGCATTTGAATAGTTTTGTAATTCATTTACATCTTTATGTAGTGCTTTTGAATAGTTTTGTAATGTATTTGATCATTTCTGAAGCGCATATAAAGTGTTTAATAATGCATTTGATTTTACTATAGTGCATTTGATAGATTAAATAGTGCATACAAAGCTTTCTATAATGCATATGAGTATCTCTATAGCATATATGGTAAAAATTATAATTTCTTAAATCTAACTTCTAGATCCAAATATTGTTTGCTTACAGGCCCCTTCTGAGTTAACGAAAAGCTCTCAGATTGTAGACAATATGCAACAGGAATAAAGACCTTCCTAAATGCACCTAGCCTTTACTAGCTTCAAATTAGGTAAGAGGACTTTGGCTCTTGTTAATATAAAGTGTGGCATCTCAAAGTTCCAAACGTAGCTTAATAGAAGCGTTCAATCTTGTTGATCCAAAATAGAAGTAGGCCTATCCTCTCAACTCCTTCGAGTTGATTAGAATGGTCAACCTTCTATAAAGATTGGTTACAATTGAATGAGGAAAGAATCCACACATAGCTTAACTAGGAGCCCCTTTGTCTTTAGTAGCATAAGGACTACTGATTAAACCTTTGTGTCTATTGTGTCTGGGAAGTCAAAATAGCAAGGATATGCTCTCACTCTTCTTGAGTGATCAAATTCCCAAACCTATTTTTTATTTCCATTTCCTTCTTTTCACTAGGTAGGATTATCTAGCCATAGAAAGGCTACCTCCCAAGTTGCCTTAGCAGGCCTGTGAGAGGGAATGCCTCCCAATCTTGTATTCCCAATCAAATTCAAGCTACCATGTTTAGAATATAACCTTCCTCTAGTAGTCCCATAAGGGATTCTACCAAACCTCCTTAGCATTGGTGGGAAGCTCTTTGTCACAAGAGAGGTAAATAAGAACAGAGTTGGTTAAACATTAAGACCCACTAGTCACCAGCTTTAAATAACCTTGTTAGGAAGATCTTTCCTTTGACTTTATAAGTGGGTGCAGTATGATGTTTTTCTTTGATTTATACTAATATTTTTCTTGGGTGTGTTTTAAAAATTTAATAAGGAACACCAATGTAGATTACTGTCCTTCTGAAAGATGCAACTTCAAACTGAACATTGAGAAACCAAGTCCAAAACAAGAACGTTGCTGAAAAATCCTAAAGTAGCACATATACTACATAAAATAATGCATTTGAAAACTCCTATGATACTTTTGATCTCTGTTATAACATATGTGCCTACAAAACAATGCATCTAAACCTTTAAATGACACATTTGCACAACTAAACAAAACATTTGAATCATTAAAAAACACATATGACAATTAGAAGAGCACATCTATGAATTTAAAAGTGTATATGATCAGTTAAACAACACATTTGATCAATTTGGTAATGCATTTGAGAAGAGAACACAAGCAGAGACCATCTGCACGTGTGATAATTGTGAACAAACAACAAATTTAGACACCCTTTTCCTTCCCAATATTTTACAAAGTCTAAGGAATTCCATATTTGACCAAAAAAATCTTTTAGAAATAAGCAAAGCTACAAACATTATTATCAACCCAACAACTATCATTACTTCATTTCACACATTAAGCTAGAGATATGTAGAGACAAACATCCAGCCTTTACCTAACTTCATGAAATTGAAACTCATCCTATCAACATTAGCAAACACCTTGTCCAACCTAGCTTGTCACTACAAATGAATTATGGTAAACAAAAACCCTCACATTTCAAAAATGCCTAAGAACTTAATGAATCCAATTCATATTTCATGCCACCCCATTAAAATAGTATAGCTACAACACTGAAATGATCACCTATATGAGTGAGTGCTATAATAACCAGTAAAACAATCAAATGCACAAAACCTCTAAATCTCCTTGAAACTACTACAATAATAGATTGCTCATAGAATGCAATTATTCACAAGTCACCCTTGTTCAAACAAAATTCAGAATCCTTAGCCACAATGGGTTCATCTAACATATGGGATGATAAGAGTATTGAAACTAAAATCGAAGATTTTCAACAAAATCTTGAACTTGTTGACATCATGGACAAGATACTTCAGAAATACAAGGAGTGTTCTATAAGAGCATTAGCACAACAAGGTGAAAAATTAACATCCAATTTTGATGTGACCAACTTGAAATGAGATGAAGAAGAGTCATCCCTAAATGTTGTCACATAAAAATTACAAGACCTACAAATGGAAATGGAAAGTATGAAGAGAGGAAAAACATAACCCATAAAATTCAGCCTCAAAAAGATGTGTCCTCTCCCTTTTGATAAGAACATTACCTTCATACCTTTCCCACAAAATGTACAAATACCAAAATATGATAAATATTTTGGTACATCAAATCCGCAAGATCACCTTAGACAATTCCATACCCTGAGTATGAAATTTTTCCATGACACAATATACCTAATGCATCTATTTCCTAGGAGCCTTAGAGGGCAAGCCATGGAGTGGTTCTCCAGGCTACCCTCCTATCTCAAGATCTTTGACCAATTGACTTTTGTGTTCATCTCCCAATATTCCTACAATATCGAAAGGGAAGTCACAATGATTGACTTATGCAACATGAATAAACTCCCTAGCAAGTCATTTAAGACCTTCCTACAATGATGAAGACACATGTTCACAAAGTATCATAGAGACATACCAGACAAAGAGAGGACTGACACCTTCATTAATAGTCTCTCCAAACTGATGAATTACTAGCTCCAACTCCAAGGGCCCAAAGATTTCAAAACTACCTTAGAGAACATTGCTAAGGTAGAAGATACCTTACTAAATAATGACATTACTAAACTATCAAAAGATGGTAAGGGTTTTTCAAACAACTCCACACAGACTCATAATTCCTCTGATTAGCTAATTGATAAACAAAAGTCATGGTGGAGAAATAAAAACGAGAACACCATTAATAATAGGATGGTTGAAGCTAACCATGTCAAACCTCAAACCAATCTAAGTTAGTCATTTCTTGTCATCAACAATACCAACAACAACACACCTACAAGGCATTGCTCACCCATTCTATCAATGTAATGCAGAAACTCCCTCAATGTCTAATCAACAAATTGCTTACAATCAACCTCCTCCTCCCCATAGATATCAATCCTCTAATATACCCAAGGTGTATACTCCTATTAGAGTGTCTTACAAAAGTGCCTTGCAAACCCTCTTGGTTGATGAGCTCATTGTACTTCCTGACATCAAACCCTATGAACCCCAAGTTAAGTCGAAGTGGTGGAATGACAAGCACATTTGTGTCTACCATCAAAACAACAGACACCTAACAAATAATTGTTTTTCACTTAAGGGAGCAATACAAAAATTAATCAATGATAGAATCATAGAAGTGAACAACGTTAGCAATAATGAAGACCACACAGCCTTCAAGAACCCTTTCATGAGCCATGAAAAGGGGGAATCCTCCAAACCTAATCAAACTAAGGTTAATTACATGCATCATTATGAAAATGCCAGTAATGTGATCTCCAGTTTGATGATGTAATGAATGTTATCATAGTTAAGGATTTTTTATTTTTTTTAAAGAAATCCTCAAATGTCTTTACCTAAGGTCAAGCCTCTAAAATTATCTTACCAGGACCTGTGATAAATCTTGATCATAAAGCTACAAGTTCCTCCTTGCCCAAGTACAACTCAGTCAACCAATTACTTAAGACTCTAGTCCACATCTCCATCTTTGAACTATTTCAAATCTCTATAGAGCATAAAGAAATACTCACCAAAGCCTTAGTTCCAAATGATCTATATGTGAGTAGATTTCAGAAATTCATTAGCAATCTAGTTGCCCCTCGCTGCATATCTTTTTCATCCAAAGATGACATGTCTGTCATTGAGCCACAAAACTATCCTTTGCATATTGAAGTCTTTATACATATAAATAGTGTTAAAAGAGCATTAGTCGATGGTGGGGCAGGCCTCAATGTTTGCATACTAAATCTAGTAAAATCCCTAGGATATGTAGAAGATGTTGTTGACCCAATAAAGAAAATCATCATCAAAGCCTACGATGATGAGGAGAGATCCTCCAAAGGCATGGTCATTTTTCCAATCAGAGTAGGACCAATTGTGAAAGAAACTATTTGTCAAGTCTTGGACCTACAATTAACTTATAACATCCTTTTGGGAAGATTGTGGATTCATGACATGCATGCTATTCCCTCTACTTACCATTAGTGTGTTAAATTTTTTTACATTGGTCAAAAGGTGATCATACCTGGAGATCAACATTTTTCCCAATATTGTAATTCCCTTATCCCTAATAATAGGCAAGAAACTAGCACACTGATAGATACCATTAGCTAGTCCACATTTACAGATGCTTCATGCTCTACCAGTCAAAATGATAACCACTCATCAACATCAACTAAGGGAGAAGAGAAAGGTGGTCGTTTAGGTGCTTCCCTTCCTTCACCATCATCATCCAAAGACCCTAAATAGTCACACTATGAAGAAATGGATAGATTGATGAAAGAATTTGACAGAAAGTATAAATTGCAATGCAAAGGAGTGGGTGAGTACTCAGTCTCCTTATTTGATCCCCCACTTTCTTCGAAATCTCATTGGAAACCATCATCCACCACTAAGCCTTATCATGCACATTTTATCAAAGCAAGTGGAACACCTCCAAGTTCAGTAGAAGAAATTAGTCAAAGAAACATTAACATCTCCCCCCACCTACATAGAAAAGGTTTCGATCTCATGAAAAAATAGGATATATGGGAGATGGTCCCTTAGGGAAAGGGATAGGAATCGTCGAACCTCTAATAGCACAATTTAGGTCCAACAAGTCCAAAATAAGGGTAGGGTATGGTGAACAAGACAAGACACACATCTCTTCCAAGGCTCATCCTAAGCATAGTGATTCCTCCTCTTCCACCTTGGTATGGGTACCTAAACAAAGGGATGGTAATAGCCAGACAACAAGTGACATCAAAAATGTAGATCTATCCCTCTTAGGTTCACATCCCACCTATAAAAAAGATGATGATGATTGCACTAAATGCGAATTTGGATCATTAGTCAAGGAGTCTCTCCATGACAAAGAATGTGATGTTGTTCACATACTCACATATGATAGTTTAGCTACACAAGGAACAACCTCTTGTCTGAGACCCATTTCACTGAGAGTTGGCATATAATAGAGTAGCTTAGAAGATGATGGACATGTTGAAGGTTTTTGGTTTCAAACCCTATTTCCTTACTTCTGTCCAATAGAAGTTGAAGATGACTACTATGAGCCTCTTACAAGCTCTACTTTTACTAATACTCTAGAAGAAGCTCATGTCATAGATCTAATGGATACATCATACAAGCTATCCAATGAAGTCATGTCTTTAAACCCTACTAAACTCTTCTCATATTGTGAACCACTCTCCCTAGTCCATCCTAAACTTATTAGCTGGGACACAATTGAGCCTCACCACATTCCTCATTTTGACACTAACCATCATGTTTTTGTCTACCTTAACGTGGTTGAACCATCTCATCAACAAAGAATAGAAAAGATGCATATAGTTGGGTCTGATATCAATCACCTCAGTCACACTAGAATAGGTTAGGCATTTCATGGCATTAATGATCACTACCAAGTTGTCATTGATCTCAAGAAAAAAATGGAAACAAATAGAAGTGGTGCATCCTAAAGTGAAAACCCAACTGTGGCACCCACGGCTGGGGTGATTGATACCTTACCCAAACACACTAAGGAAAGATCTTCTATTTTGATTAAACCAACAGAATAGGTCAATATTGGCACAAAAAAAGAACTCAGGGTCATTTATTTAGCACAATCCCTAAGCACAAAGGAAAGAAATACATTTGTTTGCTTATTTGAAGAAAGATAGATAAAGTTTGCATGGTCATATGCAAACATGCCTAGATTAGACCCAACTTTAATTCTCCACCATTTCTTTGGAGGTCAAGCCAGTGAAATAAAAGCTTCAAAAGATGCATCCCTATATAGCTCTACAAGTCAAAATAGAGTTAGAGAAGTTAACCAACACCAATTTCATCCAGACCTTGGTGTACACATCATGGACATCCAACATTGTCCCCATATCAAAGAAGAATGGTAACATACATATCTGCATTGATTTCTAGGATTTAAACAAAGTATGTCCCAAAGATGACTTCACTCTTCCCAATATTGACACCATTGTAGACCTAACAATAGGCCATTCCATGTTTTCACTCATGGATAGGTTTTCAAGGTATAATTAGATTAGGATAGCACTAGAAGATCAAGAGAAAATAGGATTTACTTATGTGTGGGGCATATAATATTGGAATGTGATGCCCTTTGGGCTAAAGAACGTTAGGGCCACCTATCAATATGCCATGACTACTATCTTTCATGATATGATGCCTATCTTTATAGAAGATTATGTGGATGACATCCTCGCTAAATCCCATAGCTGAGAAGAACATCTCCCCATACTGGCCAATATATTCACCCACCTAAAAGCGTTCAAGGTTAGGCTCAACCCCAAGAAATGCACTTTTGGCATCAAATCGAGAAAGCTTCTCAGATACATTGTCTTAGCCAAAGGGATAGAAGCTAACCCTGAAATGGTCTAAGCCATAATCAACATGAAACCTCTAAAAAACTTGAGTCAATTACATTCTCTTCAAGGCAAGATTCAATCAGTTCGTCAGTTCATTTCTTAGTTGGTAAAAAAAGTGTATACCCTTCACCCACTTACTAGACAAAGATATAATTTTTTAGTGGGATGATCAGTGTCAGAAAGCTTTTGACTTAGTCAAAACCTACTTGATGAATCCACCCATGCTGGTACCTCCAATATCACACAAACCTTTGTTACTATATATCTCTCTAATAGATAAATCAATTGGAGCCCTCCTAGCACAAGAAAACAACCAAGGTCAGGAATGGGCCATCTATTACATTAGTCATACCTTGGTCAATTATGAGCTCAATTACTCTTTTATTGAAAAGGCATGCCTAGCCGTAGTTTTTGCTTCCCAAAATCTATGTCATTATCTTCTAACACACAAATTCAAGCTCATTTCCAAAATTGACCCCCTTAAATATCTTCTCAACAAAATAGCATTAACATGTAGATTGGCTAAATGGGTGATGATCCTAAGTGAATTTGACATTGAGTACATTTATAGGAAAGAAATTAAAGGATAGGCCATTGCCAATCAATTGGTAGAGGTGCCTACAGAGAGTTCAAATCCTATCTTAGCTTATTTCCCAGATATGAACATTCTTTAGATAGTGCCAATAACATGGAAATTCTATTTTGATGGTTCCTACACACATCATGGATTAGCTGTCGGTAGCTTTTTCATCACACCACTAGGTGTTACCATCCCTAAGTCTTAAAATTTGCTTTTCTCTTGCACCAACAACATGGAAGAATATGAAGCTTTGGTCTTGGGTCTCAAACTAGCTTTAGAGTGGAAACTGATAGCACTAGAGGTCTATGGAGACTCCCAGTTGATCACCAATCAAGCCACTAACATTTATTAGACCAAAGATGAAATTTATTGCCTTACAAACATATGGTTGACACCCTCAAGGCATGTTTTGTTCATATTACCTTTGAACAAATTTCCATAGATAAAAATAGAGTAGCAGATGCTATGGCTACCTTGGCCTCCTTGCCCCAGTTCTTGGAGCAGCATGAGCAGTATGAGTTCTTAGTGGAAGAGATGGTTCAACTTGCATTTATTCAACCAAATTCCCTTATCATTTTCCACTTAGAGACTCCTAATTCCCTTTGGTATAACCTAATCATTGCTTAACTCTATGATAACACGATTCATTTTGACCTCTCATGTAACCAAAAATGAAATTTTATACGACAAAGCTCATGTTACACTTTGGTGGCGAATACCTTGTATAGCTAATTTACCATAGGAGTTCAAATCCTATCTTAGCTGATTTCCTAAACATGCACATTCTTCAAACAGTGCCAATAACATGGAAATTCTATTTTGATGGTTCCTACACACATCATGGATTAGGCATTGGTAGTTTGTTCATCACACCACTAGGTGTTACCATCCCTAAGTCTTAAAAATTGCTTTTCTCTTGCACCAAAAACATGGAAGAATATGAATCTTTGGTCTTGGGTCTCAAACTAGCTTTAGAGTGGAAATTGACAGCACTAGAGGTCTATGGAGACTCCCAGTTGATCACCAATCAAGTCACTGACACTTATCAGACCAAAGATGAAAATTTATTGCCTTACAAACATATGGTTGACACCCTCAAGGTATTATTTATTCATATTACCTTTGAAAAAAAATCCAGAGATAAAAATAGAGTAGTAGATGCTATGGCTATGTTGGCCTCCTTGCCCTAGTTCTTAGAGTAGCACGAGCAGTATGATTTCTTAGTTGAAGAGATGGTTCAACCCATATTTATTCAACCCAATTCCCTTGCCATTTTCCACTTAGACACTCCTAATTCCCTTTGGTGTAACCCCATAATCGCTTACCTCTATGATAACACAATTCTTTTTGACCTCTCATGTAACCAAAAATGAAATTTCATACGAAAAACCTCATGTTACACTTTGGTGGCCAATACATTGTATAGAAAGGGTCTTGATGGTACTTTATTTAGATGTCTTGAAAAGTATGAGTCTAGATTTTCTCTGTAGGAGGTCCATGTAGGGATTTGTGGGTCACACTCTAGTTGGTTTACACTAGCAAAGAAGATTCTTAGGATGGACTATTTCTAGCCAACCATGGAAAAGGATTATATTGACTATGTTAAAACTTGCAAAAAATGTGAAATCCATGGTAACCTTGATCACGTACCAGCACAAAAGCTCAACCCTTTAGCCACACTATGGCCTTTTTATCAATGGGGCTTTGATTTGATTAAAGCTATCCATCCACTTTCCTTCAGCAGACATAAATGGATTATCACTACCCCATAATACTTTACCAAGTGGGTCAAAGCAGCGCCACTTGCTGACTCTACAAGAAAAAAATCACTTCATTCTAAACCATATCATTTGTTGGTTTGGCATACCTCATGCCATTCTCATAGAAAATGCCTTGTACTTTAAAAATCAAATAATTGATGAATTATGTAGAAAACTTCACATTATAGACCACTCCTCATCAATTTATTATCCCCAAGGAAATGACCAAGTAAAGGCCACCAACAAAACCATTATCAACATCCTCAGAAGGACTATCAATGATATTGGTAGAGATTGGCATTTACAATTGTACCCCACCCTCTAGGCCTACAGGACAAGTGTTAGGACATCTATAGGTGCAACACCCTTCTCCTTGGTTTATGGTTGTGAAGTTATTCTTCCTTTAGAAGTTGAGATCCCATCCTTGAGAGTTACTCTTCAGGACATCCTATTAGATGAGAATTATAGAGTGGCCCATATAAAACAACTAGAATTGTTAGAAGAACATTGACATGTAGCACATGAACATCTCAAAGTGTGTCAGAATAGGTTGTCAAGACATTACAACAAAAAGGTCAAACCCTGTGTTTTTTAGATTGGTGACCTAGTGCTCTGAGAAAACCCTAAGAACCAAGCGGCTAGAGAAAAGAAAGGTAAGTGGGAAGCCAATTCAATTGGTCCTTACATTATCATAGAACCCTTTGGGACTGGTACTTATAGACTTTCAAATTGTGATGGTATAGACCTAGTAGAACCCATTAATAACATCCATCTCAAGAGATTTTATGTCTAGAGCCTTGAGAAACACATCAAAAATACCAAAAGTTTTAAAAAAATGGGTGCAAAAGAAGTGAGAATGCCACCTTTGGACTTCCCTAAACAACACAAGTCCTTCAATGCTGAACAAAATCAAGACAATACTTGAACAACTATCTTTGTGACAATTTTTTCTTGTTTGAGGCTTACCTAGCATAGTTGAGTTAATTTCACACATACCCAATTGAGAAACACTCGTGTTACAGTTCAGTGGTCCCTTAGCAGTAGAGACAACCAATATGATAGCAACAAAGGGAAGAACCACAAATTGTGAGAAATAGGGAGTTAGATTCTGTATTGAGATATTATAGACATGACTTGCAAGAAAATCAATGCACATCTCAGCTATTCACCTTGACCAACAATCTCCAATGTTTATTTTAGCCCTCAATAGACCCATTTGATGTCCCAAACTCCCTTCATTGCCTCTTTAGGTACCTCACATGGTCTTGGTTACCCCCATATTCCAAAAAATCTCACTCACATCCTCTGTACCACCCCCACAGACCCAAAAATGATCCAAAATTATCAAAAAAAAAAATCATCCAAAATTATCAAAGAAATTAAAAAATTGTCAAAAAACTTCAAAAATTGTCAAAAATTATCAAAAAAATTCAAAAATTATCAAAAAATTCCAAAATTGTCAAAAAAAATCAAAAAATTTCAAAGGTTGTCAAAAATTATCAAAAAATTCAAAAATCATCCAAAATTATCAAAAAAATTCAAAAGTTGTCAAAAATTATCAAAAAAAATTCAAAAATCATCCAAAATTATCAAAACAATTCAAAAATTGTCAAAAATTATCAAAAAAATTCAACAATTGTCCAAAATTATCAAAGAAATTTAAAATTGTTCAAAAGGGGTTCATAATTGCCAAATATAACCACAACAACTCAAAAAATTAACATCTCAAAATTGCTATCAAATGCAACTGACTTTAGCTTAGTTAGGCTACATGGCAAGACATAAAATATTTGAATCCAACATGCCTCACTGATATTAAGAAGTAGCATAATAATATTTTGAAACATCTCATTAGGCTTTCAAAAATTTGGCATAACACGAATAGTGCAAGAGGTGCCCCCTTTTCCTTCCTCATGTCATGAAAAACAATTCCCAACATATCATTAGTCTTATTTATGTTGCAGTGGCCACGATTGGTCTAGCCCCCTTCAATGAATATATCAATGCTATCTCAAAAGCCCAAATATTTGTTAGACTCTTTCATTCTCACTCAACTAGGGTTATAGAATAAGTAAGCATAAGTGTGAGAGCTTGGTTCCCCCTCAAGCACCTGTTTAGTCCCATGCACCTTTTTCAGGACCCTCAAGCATGTTTTTAGACCCAAGCACCTTTTTCAAGCCCCTCAAGTGCCCTTTTAGGCTCAAACACCTTTTTTAGGCCCCTCAAGTGCCTCTTTAGGCCCAAGAGCCTTTTTCAGGCCCCCAAGCACCTTTTCCAGGCCCCTTAAGGACTTTTTTCAAGCCCCTCAAGTGCCTTTTCAGGACCAAACACCTTTTTAGACCCCTCAAGTGCCTTTTTAGGCCCCTCAAATGCCTTTTTTAAGCCCCTCAAGCATCTTTTTAAGCCCAAATGCCTTTTCAAGCCCCTCAAATGCCTTTTTTACGCCCCACCCAAACTTCTTTCCATAGGCCTTGAGAATATCTATCTCAGAACACACCTAGAGAAATGTCCCAATGTTGGCTTTGTAATCATTTGTAATGGCTATTAAATGTTTTACATATCATGACTCTCCAAATGTTATACAAATCTCTACTCATCTTTCATCATGAGCCCACACAGACATTCAATTCCTCACCAATAAGTAAAGGTTTTCCCTCCTCTACGAACTGTATTGTTCCCACTTTTACAAAGATTAAAACCTTTCTAAAAATCACAAAAATATTCAAATATCTATCCAAAATCCCAAAAACATTCACATATTCCTTAAAGTGCTAAAAACATCCACATATATTTTGAAAATACCAAAAATAAACATGAAAATATATTACAATCAACTTCAGTTGTCCCTTTGCTTGCTACAACAACAAGCACAAACTTTTATTCTACTATGATGGCAACAACAACTTTACATTTGATAAACGTTTAGAAGATTATTTATTTTGGCCTCCCTGGAGTAGGTGGCAAGATAGGGTGTCCAACCAATGGTGTTTCTTTTGACCCAACTTCAAAACAAGAAGCTCCTAGCATCAGCCCTCTACATACCCACACCACATCCATGTGAATCAGAAACCTCCCACCAATTAATTATGCATTCAACAGTTGTGTGAATTCCCTATCTACAAATTGCATCTCTCACCAGTCCTCATTCAGGAATGCCTAATAAAAATATCCCATATAATAAGCAGCTTCTTGGTGTACCTTTGTCATCTGATACATTTCCATGAACACATTCTCCACCAGCTTGTTTACTCTCGGTGTCGTGATTGCTCATTGGGCCACATCTTGCTCCTATTGCATTTGATTAGTCATCAGTTTCTAGTGCTCCACATCTACTTTTGCCTCAACCAAATGCTACTGCAATTTTCTAACCTTCCCCTTACTCAATGCTAACTCAATTGTCATGTAGCTTCAATGATAGGGAGTTTTCTTTTGCAATCACCTCCCTAAATCACTCAAACTGTGATTGCAACAACACTAGCTTGTTCTGAAAACTTTCTAAACCCACTTGCACCATCTTCAGAGATTCTTGCAACCCTTGAGCCTATGATCACTCTACCCACATTCCCATGTCATTTTTGTCTACCCATGATTGCTCCACACATAGTTCCACTTCTAGCAATTACACCCATGCCCTCTCTACATCCACTACTACTTGTTGTCATCTTGCCTCTATTTGTGATCCATCTTCCCATGCCTTCTCCATCAATCCCAGCAAAAATGCAACCTCTTTCTCTAAATTCTTTGCTCTAACTCTCTCTACAGTTAACACTCTCTATAATTCTTCCATGACACTTGGTGCTTGATCTCCACCCCTCGCTTCTAGCTAGGGCTCTTCCACATTTATATGACTTACCTCCCCTTCCGTTGATCCTTGCCCCAAAATCCCAAGGCCAAGTAACCAACTTAATCCATGCCTCACCCCATTAACACCTCCTACATCCTTCAGAGCTTCTCGCATGGACCTTTCAGTAGATTTTATCTTCCCCATCTCCTCCTCCACTCCTAACATACTCTTTGTCAGCCCAAGTGGACTATTTTCCACCTATGTCCTTGGCTCATTATCCAATACCACCAATAATAGCTATTGTGTTGTAGCCCTCAACAACATCATTAACACTAACAAGGGAATTTCTTTTGCCCTACTCCCTATCTCTTCAAGTTGTGCTGACCCTTGTCCTGCATGACTCGCTTCACCTGGCTTCGAAAGTACCACTTGTAGTTCTGACTGATACACCAATTCCTTGGAGGTTCATCGAATGCACTTCGCTCTTTGCCCTTGCCTCGTCCACCTTCTTTGGCTAGCATCATCCTCTTGCTGTGACTAATTTGGTGAGCCAAACATACTTCCACTTGCAAGCTTCCTACTACTTCTCAATATATCCACTAGCCACATTCTACTCTCCACCTCACCTTGTTCCATTCCCATGATATCCACTTATTTATATCCTTCACTCACTTGAGACTTGTTTGCTATGGTCTTACCATGTATCGGCTCTTTGCATCTTGCTACACTAGTACTAGGTACTCTTAACCCTTGGCTTTGACACTTAGACACAGTAATTCCTACCAACACACATTGCCAGAAAAAATCCACTGCTAAATTATCGCTGAACATCCCACGCTTTCTCACTCGACTAGTACAACAATCACTCCTAGGAAAAACTAAACAAAATCAACACTATTACACACAACTGGCAGCACGCCTAGTCCACAAACAATGGTTTTTTCACTATTATGCACTTATAGTGCCTTGATGATGTGTTTTACTAAAGGTGTTAAGATGAAGTCATGATATTTTATTGGTTGTTTCTCTAACATGTCACTATTTTCATGCCTTTTTTTATTCTTTTGTGGATATAACTTTGTTTTCTAATAATTGTCATATTTCTCATGTACAATGTTCATGTTTTCTATTACTTAGCGTGACACAATATTCATATCATAATAGTTGAGCTAGTGGTGATTGTACTTAGTCACTTTTTATTAAATGCTCTATGATGACAATTAATTTTGCATCTCTTTACAAAGTGATAGTTAGTTGCATTCATTTAGCTTGCATTTTCATCTTGGGTTCTTTAAAAATGAAGGGTTGGCACATCAATCAAGATTACACAAGAAGACCTTCACACACTCTGGCAACACATTCACGGCTGGTTATCCAATAATAGACAACAACATTAACATCAATATGAGCTTTTAGCACTCAACTATCATGAACTTTCTCTCCTCACAATATCACATCATGCATCACACTTCATTGTTTAACATCATCGTCATATATTTTCATTCCACCTATTGCATTATGTGGCTTTTGAATCTCAAACAATTCTAGTCACTATTACCTTGTATCAAATTTCATTCCTCATCACACCTCATCATCTACTACATTACATGGCTTTATAATCTCAAGCAATTTCATTTTGTCATGTCCCATTTCATTGCCTTTTCATTTATCATTATTCAGTACATCACATACCATTCCCTTCTATTTCACTTCCTTCCATATCATAGTGTGTTTCATCTTATTATATTTCACTTCCTCTATTTTCCTACATTTGTGACTTGTATTTCATGTTCTTCATCACATTGCTTTTGATTCATGCATTTCATCTATTTCATATTATGGCTTTTGAATCTCAAAAGTTGACATCCCATCTCATAACTTTCAAATCTCAGACAATTTCATTTCCTTCCATTTTTCACCTTCATTCACATTCCATTTGTCACATTACATTTTATCACATTTTATTTCATTATATTCCCATTACATTTTATCACATTTTCATTTATCATTTCATATCATTTCATCCCATCTTCACATTTTTCTTTTATTCTCATTTTATCATGTTCCATTCCATAATACTTTGCCAAAGATTCATTCATTTACATTTTTCCTTTACATTCTCATTTATCATTTCATTCCCTATCATTTTCATTTTCCTTCAATATTCATTTTATTACATATCATTACATTACATTGTATCACCTCACAAAAAAATTCATTTCATTACATATCATTACGTTACCTTACATCACATTTTTATTCCATTACATACAATCCTATTTTATCATACCTTATATCATATTTCCTCTCATTACATCATATTAATTCCATTTCCTTGTCGTTTCATCACATTCCCAATTCACTTACTAATTTCTTTTTATTACATTAGCTCTGATCATTTCATTCCCTATCATTTCATCACATATCATTTCTTTCATTAGACATTTCATTTTCATTTTATCAAATTTTCATTACATTACCACAGCATTCATCCCATTACAATTTATTTTTCATGATTAATTTCATTACATTAAAAATGACTGTATAACATCACATTACATTTTATTATATCATGTTACATTACACCAAATGTTGTTTCATTAGATTCTATTTTATTACATTCCATTACATCTCATTTCATTAAATCCAATTTCATTTTATCATATTTCATTCCATGTCATTACACTCATATTATCACATCACATTTTCATTACATCTTTGCCATGCCATTTATTTTAATCATCATCCATATGTCATTAATCATTCACATATATACACATCAACATCTACTACTGGGTATGTGTAGGATAATGGTCAACAAAATTGTGCTCTTAAGTGGCAATAAAAAATTAGAAAATTAGGGTTAGGTCAATTTGACATGCAATTTTCTACTTGTTATTAACTTTATATCAAGAAGTTGAGAGAAAAGAATCTCTAGAAATTGAATCTAGTTTCTAAACTATTAGGACTTATCTCAAAAAAATAAAAATTGATTGGTCAAATTTTTGAATTTTAATGCAATAGTACAAAAATTTCAGGAAAAAAATAAGTAGACATATGTCTGACCACCTTAATCAAAATCAAATCACAATATTTTTTAATAATATTCTAGATATAAGTAGTAGACTCATGCCTGGATGTGACATATATTTTTGGGTATTTTATTCTAAATAAATAATAAATAATTCATTTTTGACTTTAGTATTTTTAGAATTCAAAAAACTCTCATGTCTGACCACCTTAACTAATTCAAAACTCTACAAAATCCAATTTGTCATTTTTTTTTCTCCTTATAGTAGAAGAAAGATAGAATGTGATGCATCTTTTGGATTTTAAAAAATGTTGTACCATTTGAAAGTTATAGTTGTTTTTCAAGCAATGTGTCAGTCAGCACTTTATACATAAGTCCATTAAAAATTAAGTAATAATTACGTACTAAACTCATAATTTGACAAACCTTACATTTGTGGAAAGATAAGAACATTCTTAAGAAACCATTTTCATTTAAGCAAATTTTGGTGAAAAAAAAGTCATCAGCTACATGTTTGAAGTAAAAATCACATAAAAACAAGCCAAAAGCACATTTTTAGGATGTTTTTAAGGTTGACCATATAGATTTGATATCAAAAGATATAGTAGACCTTATAACGATATTAATTATTCTCATTTAGTATCAGGGTGGGTGGGAAAAAAGTTGGAATAGATTCGAAATGGTTTGAGATATTTCATAACTACAAATTTTTCAAATCGCCACTTTTTGGCACACCATGATCCTGCACATACCCTACTACCATATACATCATATCAAACCATCACATGCATACATGAGTCCATGATATAACAATTGCACACATATGAATGTCTATAAGCTCGAATATCTCATAGAGAAAAACCAACAATCACATAATACATCCACAGGCCAAAATCAACATGAATATTAGATAAACTACATCAATGAGAACATCCAATAGATCTAATAACATGAATGTCAATAAATCATAGCATCTATCCACATGAACATCCAAGGATCAACCAAATACTTTAGCATGAGTATCAAATAAACATCAAAATAATAATCATACATAACGAGGCTTATGGTCACAACACATAATGTCAACTCATCCCTGGGTAGGTGGCTGACCCAAAGGTCCCTACTTGCTAGGGTCACTCGTATCCTCTCGAGGTGTCTGCCCTATCACATCTATCATTGGTGCAACATCAATTATCTCACTTTTTGATGCCCCATCTTTCCTCAGTGGCGGTGGTGGCGGTGGTGGCCTTAGCATCATCATAGCTATAAATTCATGTAGGGTACTAGTCAATTCACCCACTCGAGCCTCCACAACACTCATCCGAGCCTCCAAATTAGTAGATCCCCGTGCCCTCTCTAGTGGTGGTTGTGCATCTGGTAGCACCTGTTGCAGCTCCAATGGTTGTCCATCCTATGGACCTATGATAGAACCTTGTACCCATGACCTTTGTCACTAGATAAACTAAACATCCTTAGGCAACCTGGCCCTCATCTGCTCTGTTTTATTGCCCTTAGGAAACCTCTGTCTCATTTCCCAACTCTCACACCACCAACCATTGCCCCTCTCACCCTCACACCACCACAACCTTAGATCCCTCCAATCCTCCTTGCACCTATTGGTCCATGTACTGGACCTCGCACCACACCCCTCTGCGATACCACCACGATTACTCGACCTCTCCTCCCTGTGCTCTAACCACACCTCTCACCCTAACTCTAGCCTACCATCTCCCTCTACTTCTCCCTATATGAACCTCATCATCCTCATCCTCTCCCCCACTTGATTGCTCATTGATCCTTGGAATAGGCTTGACTAGATCTATGTATCTATGGAAGGGGTGCTCTCAAAACCACTGTGCATAATCCCCCTCCATCCTTGCATATTCTACTAGACCCCACAACTATGGTATGTCTATCATCTACAAAAAGGCCTCCAGAAAAGCCTCATATTCCAAAGTTAGACCCCACACCACTCTCTCTGAATGCACTTGAGCATAATGTGTTGATCCTTGTGGCATGCCCTATCATCGACCAAACTATCTCACCACCTGCTTGAAACAAAACCACTCTATCATTATAGGCACTCAGCCCATTAAATACCTCAAATCAAAGAAATATACCATCTCATCATTGTCATCAGCCCATAGCTCTGTAAACATGTAAAGTCTCCATACAACCTCGTCAATGTCATCCAAAATATGTTGCCAATACTCTGTCTTGCCCAAATGGGGCTGCATGATCACACTAGAATAAGTATATATGTATGGCATACCCTATGGCCATTGTTGCACACACACTAGATATGTAATGGGTAAATGCTCTCATGTCCATACCTATAGCAAAATCACCCCTACCGATAGTGATGAGGCTCCTAAATACACAACCTGATGTAAATCATGATATAAATGGGCCAAAATGCAACTACCCCATACAAATCTCCATGGTTGATCAACCATATCCTCTATCAATCAACCCCATCCAACTGGACATCCTCACCCTCGTGGATCTAGCAACAAATATCCTCCTATCAAACTAGCCAAAACTACTAGCAATGCATCATATTGTAGCATCTGGAACCAAGATACACTATAATCCCCAATGTTGTCATCCCCAAAAAAGTCTCTAAAAGCACTGCCATTGACAGTCTAATCATAATACACCAAATCCCCTACTATTAGGATCCCAAATAATCGGTATACATCCTCAGGAGTCATTTTCATCTCCCCCATCAACAAATGAAAGGTATTGTGGTCTGAGCGCCACCACTTGGCCACAACTATCAATAGCCCCCTATTCACTCAGAATTGGTGCATCTATAGTAAATGTGTAAACCCACATTTTTCTATCACCTAGCAATCTACACTTGACAATCTGCCTACTGCATCTTACGGCCACAGACACAATCCTCATACCATGAGCTTTCACACATGTACCTATTTTTCATCAAACAAACAACAACATCAATTTTTGTCACAAGTGATCATCATACATCTATCTAATATTTACATCTACCTACATCACTATTGGTTCTATCTTGGACCTATTACTTTTCTTTCTTTGTCTTGAGTTAGACTTGTTTATTTTCCGTACTCTATATCCTGAACTGGGGTATCACTCTTTATCCATCTATCATTAGACTGATCCTACAACATCACTTCATAAATATTTGATTAGTATTGTTTACTCGTTATGATAATCCCTAGCTGACAGACCTAGAATCTAGCCTTTATTTAATCTTACACTCAACTAAGGCCCTATACTTAGTTTTCACACTTTAATAATCATTTGCACTATTTCCTAGGACATATGCACTACCAAATCCATTAAATGTGTTAAACAAGGCAAATGTGCTATCTTAACATTCAAAAGTGCTCTTTTCCACATCATATGCACTATAACATGTCTACATGCTATTAAAATGATCATATGCATTATTTTACAGGCTAAAAGTGCTATTAAAATCAAATACATTGAAATATTACACATATGCACTACAAGACTAATTGTATGTGCTAAATCAAGAAAATACGCTACTAAAACCACTAAATGCACTAAATTTTCCCTACATACACTAATTTTCCTACAAACTAGGTTTTTGAATGTGTTTTTCCATCCTATGTATGCACTAAAAGATTTCATATGCACTAAAAGAAAAGTTAAATGCACTAAAAGGCTAAAACTACCACATTTATCATAAAAATTTGCACAAAATTCTAAAAACATAGGTACACATGCACAAATCTTAAAAATGAAGGATCTCAATGACTTACCAAGGCAATGTAGTCTATCGGATGCTCATACCTATGACCCCTCTCAAATTTGTGCTCTCGTAAAGGGACCACCATCCTCGCTGACTCGAAGCTCAAAATCACCAAATGCAAAAGGGGAATGTGAAAATGACAAGGTTAAAAGGTCTTTCAACCTATTTAACCCTCCTCGGGGGCATTTATATCACTTTTTCACTCTAGTTACCCAACATTGGACTTTTTTTGCTCACTTTCACGATTATGGTATTGCATCAAACCAACTTGATCATCTTTATTAGTCAACTATCTAACATTTCAGAAATAAAATTGGAAGCCCCTTACTTTTTTAGCATACATCATTTCCAATTTCATTCCTAAGGGGGCTATATATCCATATCAAATTAGTGCATCAAAAAAATTCAAATATAAAAAATGAGCTACCCTAGCCAAAAAAAAAAATCAAACATCAAATCAACTGAAACTAGGGTATCCAAGTAGAAACATCACAACATCAATCAACAAAATCAATGATAATCAAGACATCAAACCATCGATGATCAAACATCAAAACATCATCAATCAGACATCATTTAATAATCTGAATTTGACCTAAAACCAAAAAATCAAAATAGCCTTTGAATTAATATGCTTTGCATATTACCTCAAATAGGGGCATTTGTAGACACCAAAAAATTTGCAAAGACTTGATTATGCAATTTCAATCAATTAATGCAAATTTAGGAGAAAATTAGAAATACACAACAGACTTTCAAATCAAAATTGCATTAGGTTATTAATTATCTATCAAATCGACAAGACCTAAATCTACTTTAAAATGGAGAAAACAATTCAAATTCATAAAATGAAATTCAAAAAGGGAGGAAGAAAAGACAAAGTGTTGGAAATAAATAAACATTTTTTAAATCAATTATCCTCGCAAAAGAGAAAATCTCCCTTTTTAATTTAAAAGAATTAGAAATATCTCCATTTATCCTCAAAATCAAGTTTGATGGATTCTTCATCCTAGTCTATTATAAGATATTTTTAGTTTCACTTTCATCCACTAGTCAAACGTGAAAATCTTGATTCTTACCCCAACCCCTTCTAAAATCCTATAAATAGGAGGGAATCCAAGAGCCAAAGAACCCAAGGTTTAGGCATCTGCGCTATAGGCACACTCTGAGTTATCATTTTAACATTATCATTCTAGCAAATTCATAGCATTTTAGCATTGTTTTTATGTCATTTAGCAACATTTATTACATGTTAGCTTCTTGTATTTCCATTTTCATAGTGTTCTAAAGGTTGTTATCTTCATATAACCTACATTATAGTTATAGATCTTGCATCCATTCTTATAGATCTGCATTCTAAACATGCTTATGTTCTAGAACTATTACTGAGATGCTAGTCTGAGAGCATTCTTAGTAGTTGTAGTTAGGGAAACATGAGATGCTCGTAGAATTTACATTTTGATAATGATTTTTTAGGTTTAGTATAGTTCATTGTTAGTGTATCTACACATGAATACGTGTTTATACCATGTAAAAGGGTTATTTTGAGTGAGGAAACTGATAGGAAAACCTCAAGTGGATCTACATTAGGAAGTTCTTTGAATGCACAAAGTAGAGGCAAAACAATAGAGAGAGAAAATAATTATGGAAATTGTGAAAAATCAAGAGGAAAGTCAAAGGGGAAGAGGTCTCAATCAAGATGACCAAATGACTATTGGTGTTGTGGAAAATTAGGGCATAAGAAGAAAGATTGCTAGACTCGAAAGAAAAATGAAGGAGATAAACTAGAAGCAAACAAGGAGGCAAATGTGGTAAATAAAAAATTTGAAGAGGATGATTTGCTTCTATCTTTAGAACATATTGATAATTTATGGGTTTTAGATTCTGGTACTTCATTTCATGCTACACCTCATAGAGTTTATTTCATTGATTATTTTTGAAGGAATTTTGGAATTTTTTATTTGGAGGATAATGAATCTTGTCAAATTGTTGGAAAGGGAAAAGTTAAGATTAAGTTGCAAAATAGGAATCATTGGCTATTACATGAGGTAAGACATGTTTGAAGGCTGACTAGGAATTTAATTTTAGTAGGGAAACTAGGTGACAAGGGTTGTGTAGTTACCTTTAATGATAAAAATTGGAAGGTTTCAAAAGGTTTCCTTGTAGAGAAAAATGTGTGAAAGTAGGCACCTTATATCTTTGTATAGGTCATATTGTTCCTTCTACTTTGATTGTTTCAAAGAAAAATGAATGTTCAGAAACAGTTGTTGTAGTTCAACAAGGAGAACAATTAGTTGTTGTAGATTCTGATACAACATTGTGGTAGAACGGACTTGGCACATGAGTGAGAAAGGTATGAAAGTACTTCATTCAAAGAAATTTTTACCAGGTCAAAAATGTGTTAATATGGATTTTTGTGAAATTTTTGTGATGGAAACTAAAAAAGTGAGTTTTGTGAAGACTGGAAAGGAAAATAAAAGTGAGAGATTAGAGCTTGTGTGTACATATGTATGGGGACCAACTCAGGTATCTTCCCTTAGTGGCTCTCATTATTATGTTACATTTATTGATGATGCAACTAGAAAACTATGGATTTATTTCCTTAGATAGAAATCTGATATATTTCAAACTTTTAAGAAATGGAAATGTTTGGTTAAAAATAAGATCAGTAAGAAATTAAAATGTAACATATCTGATAATGGTGGTGAGCATTGTAGTCGTGAATTTGAAGATTATTGCTCCATTAATGGTATTCATAGAGAGAAAATTGTTCCAAGAAGTCCACAGGAAAATGTAGTGGTTGAACGCATGAAGAGGACTATAATGAATCATATAAGGAGCATGAGGTTACATGTTGGGTTGCCCTTGAACATGTGAGTAGAGGCTATCAATACTATCGTATATTTTATTAATAGAGGTCCCTCTACTCCTTTGGGTTGTGGTATTCCAAAAGAATCATGGACTAGTAAGAAGGTGAGTTATTTTTTCTCAAAACCTTCGGTTGTGAAACATTTAATCATATAGATTCTAAAAATAGAACCAAGTTGGAAGCTAAGTCAAAGAAATGTGTATTTTTTGGATATGGCATTGATAAATTTGGTTATAGGCTTTGGGATTTTGAAAATCATAAAATTTGAAGAAGTAGGGATGTCATATTCATTGAGAAAGTGTTGTACAAAGATCTATTGCAGCAACATGAGAATAAAGAAGATGATTATGTAGTGCTAGATGATACTCCAAAAGATGATGTTCTAGCACTTCCTCATGATGTGCAAGAACAAAAACAACAAATATCACACACTAGTGAATGTTAGATGGTCAATAAGGCTAAGTAGACCTCTAGAAAGATATTCTCCCTCTTTGTATTCTATTTTACTTACTAATGCTGGTGAAATGGAATGTTATGATGAAGTTTTGTAGGTGGATACTAAGATTCAATAGGAGTTTACAATAGCAGACAAAATGTACTCCTTGCTAAAAAATAAGACTTGAGATTTATGCAAGTCGCCTGTAGGCAAATCGGCTTTATAGAATAAATGGGATTGTAGGTTGAAGGAAGAGGATGGAGGTAAGAAAAGATTTAAAGAAAGGTTAGTCATAAAAGGATTTGCACAAAAAAAGGGCATTGATTTTGATGAGATAGTCTCTCCTATTGTTAAAATGACTTCTATCTGTATTGTTTTAAGTATTGTGGCTACTAAACATTTTCATTTGGAGCAACTTGGTGTTAAAACAACCTTCCTTCATGGTGATTTGGATGAAGAGATATATATGGCACAACCACAAGAATTTGAGGTTAGAGGTAAGAAAACTTAGTGTGTAGATTGAAAAAAAGTTAATATGGCTTGAAGCAAGCACATTAGCAATGGTATCTAAAACTTGATAGTTTTATGCATGACCATGGATATAGTAGGTGGCATTTAGATCATTTTTTTTATTTTAAGAGGTTGGATGATGATAGCTATATTATTTTATGTTTATATGTTGATGATATGCTTGAAGTTGGGTCTAACATGGATCACATTAAGGGGCTGAAATGCTAGTTAGCACATGCATTTTCTATGAAGGATTTGGGGATAGCAAAACAAATCTTTGGAATGAATTTTTGCATAGATAGAAAGAACAATAAATTGACATTATCTCAGGCTAAGTATATTGCAAAGTTGTTGCAACATTTTTCTATTGAGAATGCTAAAGCTGTCAGCAAAACTTTACTTGGTCATTTGAAGTTGACCAAGGAGATGTGTCTGAAGAGACAAGAAGAGGATGATAAGATATCCAAGGTGCCTTATGCTTCAGCTGTAAGAAGCTTGACATATGCTTTGGTATGTACAAGGCCAGATATTGCACATGCAATGGGAGTCATTAGTAGGCATATGAGTCATCCAGGGCTTGAGCATTGGAATGTAGTTAAATGGATTCTCAAATATTTGAGAGGAACATCTAGTAAGTTTCTACATATTGGGGGCTCTACTACTAATTTATAGGGATATGTTGACTTAGATTTGGCAAGGGATATTAATACCAAGTGGAGTACTACAGGTTATGTATTTACTATTGGTGGCAGTTATGAGCTAGCTTTCTTGGTTGTAGAAGGTTAACACTTTATCCACTATGAAGGTAAAGTATGTTGCTACTATAGAGGCAATCAAGGAGATGATATGGCTTCAGTTCTTCCTAGAAGAATTGGGACACTCTCAAAAAGGATAATTATTTGTTTATAGATAGTCAGAGTGTCATTCATCGTGTGAAGAATTATGCTCTACATTCAAAGAAAAAACATATACAGTTGTGGTACCATTTCATTTAGTTAGTTTTGGATGATGGATGATTAAAGCTAGATAAGATACATATAGATGAGAATCTAGTGAATATGTTTACCAAGGTAGTGATAAGGGAGAAGCTAAATTCCTCTTCAATTTTGGTTGATCTTCTAGACTGAACAAAATAAATGAACAACAGAGTCTGGGGTGGTTTGATCTAGTGGGAGCCCCATGTGGTAGCAGTATTGCTATAGGACCAGTCTCCAAGTGGGAGATTGTTGTCTAGTGTGGAGCCTAATCGGTCCTCAGGTGGGAGATTGTTAGTTTGTGGTGACTGATAAGGGAAGTACTATACATACTTCATAGTTCTTTGGGGCCTATTTTATCACAAATATTTTATCAATAATTTTGGGCTAACATATTGTAATTAATTATAACCCTAAAGTAGCAAAAATACTTGTATAAAAGGGCTTAGGATTAGAGTTTTTTCCATAAGGTGTGATGCAAAAATTGCTTCTTGTGATAGTGTTGAGCTATAAGGGATTATAGATTATAATCAAGTTGTAATCACTGGATCGTAATAATATTGGACTTGTTGTTTGGTAGATGTAGCCTAGGGTTTGGGTGAACCATGTTAAATCTTGGTGTCTTGAGTTCTCTTATGTGTGATTTATTATTTCCTAGTATTCTTTATGTTTGCATGTAATTTTTATTTTTATTGAGGTTAATCCTAACATTTAAGACTCATTGTGTCTATTTTATAACTAGTCATCAAGTTGTATGAAAGAATCAACATTTTATGAAGGGAAAAACATGTTTTATGGAGAAATTTTTTTTCTATGACTCCATATGGATTGGCATGATAGATGATGCACATGTGAATTTGGATGCCTATGTTACCTTTAATTTGCAATTGATTTGGTTGAATTTGATTGAATTTTGAGGTAGTTATAGCAAATTTTTTGACTGCGGGCTTAAAACCCTCATTTCAAGGGTTTGAAGCCAAGAAATGGCCATAACTTGCAATTTCACCATTGGAAATTGATGCTCACTAGTGAAATGCAAGTAGGTATGATGAATTTTGAGACTTCAAAGGCTTAGGATAGGAAAAGCCCATTAACCACTTCAAACTTGATGCCCTAGGCTAAATATTACTATGTATTTAGCCTTAGAATGCATTTTTTGAGCAAGTAATCAACAAGGGAAGATTGTGCATTAGATTTTTTAGATGGAACAATTCATTCTTGATCTGTAGGAGGTCACCAAACACAAAGATCAGTTTTATGCACCCAATGGAGCTAGTTCTAGCAAGCCTTAGCCTAATTTCTAACCTAGAAAATCAAATCCAAAAAATCCTATAATTGGAAGTAATTATAGTTTGGATTGTAGTAAGAGTTTTCAAAAGAACTCAATTCAGAGTGTTGTTCCCTATAAAATAGGATCCAAAATTTCCCATAAATATGTTGAACAAAATGTGTGTGTGTGTGTGTGTGTGTGTGTGTGTGTGTGTGTGTGTGTGTGTGTGTGTGTGTGTGAGAGAGAGAGAGAGAGAGAGTAACATATTATCTTGTGTATAATGATTTTTGAAAATTTATGTTTGGTTCTTTCTAAATTTTTGTCAAGAAGATGAGTGTTAGAGATTATTTTCTATTAGCAAGATTGGTTTTTTGGCTTTCTCTTAAAGTAGTTGTATTTGATCCCAAGCTCTAACTATTTAGCAACCTCAAAGTGAACATTTAGGGTAGTGAAGCAAGAGGTATGATGTCTAGGTATGATATGTATCAAAAAAGAATCTAAGCTATTGATAAGAACTACTTTTATTGGAGAGTGCAAGGGCTTGTTACATAGCACAAAGGATACTTATCACTCGATAAGACAAGGTGAGAAGAAAACAAGACATGACACTCTAAGACAACCTTATTGGAAAGTAGGCTAAGAACTAAAATTCAATAGAGTGTCTTATGCCACAAGTAATAGGTGTTTCTTTTGATCTAAGCTAAGTACTTGAATTGAAACCTTAGCTAAGTTATTCAAAGAATGTCATTATAATGGAAAAAAGAAATAACATTTAAAGCCTCAAACAGAAGCACAACCCTTAAAATAAGCATAGTATGCCACAATCCTTTAATTGTTGAAATAAGAACCAAGCAATAAGATACTATACGAATTACAATATTTACATAATTTATTTTGTTTATCCATAAATACAAGTAGAAGATAATGCAAATACTCTCCCATACTTCTCATTCATCTCTCTACTTCTAGCATCACTATGAATATGATATAATTCTAAGTATTCAACTATTCTTCAATTGAAAGAGTCTCAAACACAATTCAATTCAAGAAGCTTCACAATTAGAATTATAAGAGTTAGAGTCATGATAGCATTAACTATTCACTTTCCATAGATTCTTCATATAATCATGATGAGGTTAATATTATAAAAGCTCTGAATCAAGCATGATCAAGTGTTAAAATGAGACAAAGTTCACAAAAAATCAAAGTTTGGGCCAATCATAACCTTAACATAATATTGGAAATAGCATATTGATGCCCATCAAATTCAAACATGGTCTGAAATTGTGTGTTATATTTTTTTTCAAATCTTCTACATACTTTCATTTTGTAGTTAATGCCAGTTGACCTTTTTCTTGTATATGCACTTGTTTTTTCTAATGAAATAGGCATTAATATGGAAAAAATGCTTTTCAAAAATACAAATATATCACTTAAAGAGGTGAGTAAAGCTAGCCATTGATATAACAAGAGAGAACCTTAATCGTCATATCCAAAGAGAGAAACAAATCTAATAAGTAGAAAGAGCTAAAACACCAATAATAGAAGGCAAGTCACTGTCATCTAGTTGTCAGCTAAAGTAATGTATAAAACATTCAATTTTGAATATGATTTTGGGGCTTTATTTACCTAGCATCAATATCTTCAAGAATATTTTTTTGAAAAAACTCTTCTTTATACGTACTACAATTGTCTATGGATAGCCATAAAAAAAATCCAAGTATATTGATAGGTAAAGTGAAATAACTTAGAGAATACCAATAATCTAGGAGTCAAAGAGAAAGGAGATGTAGTGGTGATTAAGATGATGAATGAGAGATATGAACAACCAACTAAGCTTGTGGAGATTATTAGGAATAGGATCACTAAAGTTTAAAGGGAGAAGAGAAGAAATTTAATTTGAGGTTTAGGAGGCAAAGGCGATGGAGGAGAAGTATTTGAATTAGTATAATTGTCATTTATTAGTTAGGTAAATAATGATACTTTCATGAAGAACATATTTGAAATAAGTTGAGGAAAATGCATTAAAAGATGCACAAGGGAAAGCTAAAGCTAACTTTTATGTACTAAAAAAAAATCCTAAATAAAAAATAACCCTCATTGTAGACTAGTCATATCTAAAGAACACTATTTCCTTCAAAAATATCTCCTGAGGTTAACTTTTAGACAGATCAAAATCTGATCCAATTTGAGCATATAAGGTATAGAAAAAATTGTATGAGATGAAATCCACCTTTATGAAAATCCTAACAACCTTTATGAAATTGGTGTTGGGTCTTGTTCTCAATCAACTAAATCAACAGCTTCAACTGTTGGTCATAAAACTACTAGATATGGCCCATTGTTTCTATAGGCACCTAGAACCGAATATGCATATGGCTCATGTAATTGGTTGTAAAAGATATGCATTGACATAATCAAATGTTATTTGAGTGTTGTCAGCTACTTGGCAGCAACTACTAGACTCTGCTATGAGATAAATTACCAACATCGATATCTCTAATATATTTATTTAAACAATTGAGATTGCTTCGCAATCATCTTAGCTATTTAGGGTTTATTTTAGTAGATGCTAGTGTTATTCTTCCAGTCACCAAATTTTGACTTTTTTTGTGTTATCATTGTTGTATGCATTTATCTACGAAGGAATGAGTTATTGTTTAATCATATCAATATCATTAATTTATTATTTTATATAGTTATTCATTTAGTTAAATCATATTTTCTTATTTATTCAAATGTTGTTAATTATTTGTATTCAGTAAATAGAATTTTATTTTTCATTTCATTAACTAATTTATTTAAAGAATATTTCATATATGATTATGATATTATGTTGATTGAATCTATGGTAGATGATTATAGTATAATCCACACATGAATGAATATTTCACATCCTTGTTCATGACACTCAAGTGACTTCATTTTAGCCAAGGTCTTATCATTGATAAATAAACTCAAAATATCCACTCTTTGGAAATCTATAATCACAAATGAAGATAGTAAAATCACTTTCTATTCTTTCAATTTTGAGTTGCATACCTCTTACATAGTTTCAAGTGTTTTGGGTGCCTCTTCAAACAATCCTTGAGACTCAATAGCTTCCTTGTACACAAGTTTATCTTTAAAGTCTACTACACCAAAATTGTATGTCTTGATTGCTACTCCACAAGAAACAATCTACAGAAAGAAGAGATCAATCTCATTCGTTATTGAACACAAATCATAATCCCACAAATATATAGGCATATTTAAAGAGCACAGGAAAATCATATTGCTTGAAATCCTTCTGCCATTAAACATGATGAAATCTTTTTGAACTTTGAGCTTCTCGTACATTGGAACATAAATTTCTTTGAATGTCTCCTTCTCAAACAACAACACCATCATTGAAGGGGAACCACACTATTGAAGCCGAGCAACGTGGGTTCCTAAAATTATATGGGGTGCTATTGGTGCATCTTGTGGTAGAAAAGTTGTGCATTGAAAACCCAACTCTCACTACCCTGATACTGCCGACCCGCCTTTGCTCCTAGCTTAAAACTTCATACACATGTAAGCCATTTTTTAATTATATGCAGAGACTGTAAATGAAATGTCTATGGCAAAGCTTACAACCCAATCAAATAATCATTTTCAATGCATTGAAAGGAGAAGTTGAAACAAATCCCATTGGAGTCATCTAACCAAATATACGAGAGCAGTTGTAGGTAATGAATAGAGAGGAGGTGAGAGTGAACATGGTTGGTCCATATGGAAAAATATCATTGCAATGCCTTCAATGCTCCATTAAAACCTAACCACTAAAACATTGCTCGATGTTTCATGTATTTGTTCAAAGTGTCATTCACTTGCATTAAAATCTCAAATCTTAATCACCAAAAGATTTGATGATCTTGCTAGGCACAATCATTTAGAGTGTCATTCACTGGTATTTGAAATCCTACAACTTATAACCTATGTTTGAAATGGCATGGGGTCAATGACTTACCAGAGAAATGATCTCAATCCCTCCTCCCACATCCATGAGTGATTAGCTCATAGTGAAAATCAAACCTCCCGTGCACTTTTCTAATGTTATTATTTGTTTATAATCCTTTTTGGTTTAAATTTCTATGAAACAAAGTCATGTTGATCGAATTTTCAACCAACTTGGGATCTTAACAAAAAAAAAAAGTTACAATCAAACTGAAAATAAGGTCGAATATTAACACCAAATCTACTAGTGTTATCTCTCCCTTCCTCATCTCTCTCCCTCTCCCTTCTACATTTCTCTCTTCATCTCCATCTCACAATCTCTTCTCCCTACTAAATATTTATGTTTCCTCATCTCTCTCTCTCTGAGAATATCCCTCTATCACATGCCCTAATTATTCTCTTTCTTTGTCTACCTCATATCTTTACCCCTCATTCCTCTCTACCTCATATCTCCCATCCACCTTTCTTCTTCTCTTATCTCCCTCGTCCTGCAATCATATCTTTCCCATAACTATTATCTATTACTACCTCTTGTCTTCTTCCCCCCTCTTTCTGTCTCTCTTTCTCTCTCACCCCATCTTTATTTCTACCTCTAACTTCACTCCATATATATAGGGGTCTCTTTCACTCCTCTCTCTATTTGTATCCCTATCTCTCTTCCCCCACTCTCTCCTACATATCGCTCTTCGTTGCTCTCTCTCTCTCTCTCTCTCTCTCTCTCTCTCTCTCTCTCTCTCTCTCTCTCTCTACTTGCATCTCCTTTGTATATGCCCATTTCTCTTTTCTCTTTATCTATTTGTTTGATGTTAGAAACTAATTGATCCATAATTATTGAGAACAATGGATGACTATTGATATATCTATTGCCATCTAATTTTTTCTCATCCATTTTTAGGCAATGTTTCATGCCCCCCAAACATATATAGACTATTCAATGTCTTATTAATTTTTTCATTTTGGTTGTTGGTTATTTCCTACTATTTCTTGTCATTTGTGTTTTTTTCTGCCCCCACCATTTTCATAGCTAAAAAGCTACTTTCACATTATCTATTTTATGAAACAACTTGATAGTATTTACTTTTAGCATATTTTTCCTAAAGTATCACATCTTTCATTAATTTTTTATCATGCTTTAAATTTGATTCCTTAAGCATACCCATATTGAGAAGCCATATTTTTTATAAAAATCATTGAACAAACAATATTAATAGAGAGATTAAAATATTGGTAACATTTGAAGAGATTTAAAAAACACAATCTTTTATGGTTGGTGAAATAATAATTAAATGCATTTTAAAAATAGTGTGAATTGTATATCATTTTCCATCTTTATCACTCTCTTCCTTCCATCCCTATCTACTTATGTATCTCTCTTTCCCCTTCTAAATCTACCTCTTTCTATTACTATTTCTTCCTTCCACTCTCAATATTATAAAATTAGATTTACATTACTATTTTTAAATATAGACTAATTAAAAATACATTAATAAAATAATTATATATCTTTTAATTTTTTACTATTCTTTTTAATATTAATTACTTAGATGAAAACCTAATGTAGAAAAATACATAAAATATTAAATAATTTAATTTTATATAATAATAACTCTAAAATTATGAATTAAAACTTATTAGCAACTATTAGAGTCAAAACCCTTAAATAAAAATAAAAACCTTTAAAACAACCCAACACCTCTCATCTAATGTCAGTTACTAATGGCACAGGCTCAACTCATAACACACATTTTAACGTCATACAACCTATCATAAACAACTCCTTCCTTAAACTTGCCATGCAAAAAAATTAATCCATCACTACAACACAAACTCTTCTTCTTTCCTGTGGACCGCAGAGCTCAAAGAAGCCACTAATGACTTCAGGCTGCCAACATTGGTAAATGATGGTGATGAGGAAAAGGTTATTGAATCCGTTGTCTATTTTACTGGTTGATTCATAATTTGCTCCAGGTAGGGGATCATTTTTAGAAGTGGAGAAAAGAAGTAGAGTGGGTGAAAATTCTCTTGACGGCTACACATTTTTGTGCACAAAGCCATCTTGTGAATGCCTTGGAATTTAGGGAATGACTTAAACATTACACACTAAGCTTAATTCTTGGACCAAAAATGTTAAATAGTCAAAGTTGACTTTTTTTTCCCAAGCTTTATTCTTCCTTTAGTGCGTGATGTTTAAGGGTGGCCGGACTTTAGCTATGACTTGAACCTTGACCTATTGGACGTCAACTGTTCTAGCAAAAATATCCGACACTTGTATGTTTTAATGTGCAATGGATAGTAAATTAGTGCAGTCAAAGATCTTTTGGATGTTTGTGCATTTATTGATATCTAAACTCAAACTGTACTTCCTTCACATGAAATCCAACAATCCAAGATGGTCTATGGTAGTTTATTAAAAGATACACAATATGGTTTTTACTACAAACCACTTACAAAAACTAGTAGTTTTAAGTGTTGAAGAGATTTTAGATAATAGCCTATCGGCTAATTAATTATTTATATAGATATACAGAAAAAATATGATAAATAGATTTGAAAAACTTATCTCATAATATAATAAAACTATAATTTGGATATGTGTTGTTTCTGCATTGGAGGGCTAAGGGAGATACATCTCTTGTGTTTAAGATATAGAAGCAACATGGTAGAGAATGAAGGAGGGGCACACTGCTAACGGATGTTCCTCATTGAAGACAGAGTTGTCATGGAAGGGGGGTCACTACGATGGTGGAGTGAGAAGAAATGGTGGTGGTTCCTTTTTGACTTCCTTTTGTAAGGATTGGAATGTCATGGTTGGTTTGTAGAACAACAGGGCCCGTGTTATGTAGGAAGTGGAAATGTAAGTGATGCAAATTTTTGGAGCGAACCAAAAGATAGGCAATGCATTTGAAGGAATAATGAAGCCTAGTAAAAGATCTAGTTTTATGCGGCGATCTAGGTTTTTTATAATGCTAGAATTGTACTTGTTAATAGATATAGCTTTGTTTAACCAGTATTCTATTTTAAATTATATGTTTATGGAAAATATGTAAAAGCTTATAGAGTTGTAAAAATTGATACAGTAGAAGATGAGTAGGTAGCTATTGATCCATGTGTTTTAGTAGGGTGTTGCAAAAAGAAAGTACCTTTTATTGTAAGTAGCTATTGATCCATGTGTTTTAGTAGGGTGTTGCAAAAAGAAAGTACCTTTTATTGTAATGAACTTTTAGAGATAATGATGATCTATTCTTTTACTCTTATTAATAAAAATACCCATTACCAACTACAAACAAATTACAAACTTATATTCTATACTTAGATGAAATACAAACTTATATTATATCAAATAAGAAAAACACATTATAATACATTTAAATATAATTAAAATCTATATTTAACATTAAATACAAACTTATATTATATCAAATAAGAAAAACATATTATAATACATTTGAATATAATTAAAATCTATACTTCAATTAAATACAAACTTATATTATATCAATAAGAAAAATACATTATAACACATTTAAATATAATTAAAATCTATACTTAAATTAAATACAAACTTATATTTTATCAAATAACAAAATACAGAATATAATACATTTGACACAAAGAAGTTTAATAATATATTTTAAAATAAATATATTTAAAATATCTCTGTTGTTTTTACCAAGCAAAATGTATAATTGATCAAATTTCAAAAAATTGAAAATATAATAAAAAAAAATTAAATGTTCAACATTTTTTGTTCATAATCTGCATATTTTTTATCAAAAAAAATAAAAGTTAGAGAAAAAATCACTGTGTGTAAGACTAGCCAATGCCTTAAAACAAGTCAATGAAAAAAAACAGAGGAGGAAATAGCTACCATTTTTGTAATAATCTATGTTGAAATTTTATAGATTTGATATAGGTAGCATAAATTCCTAGTAACCAAAAGAGTCAATGTCCTAAATTTCATTGTTGTTGGGCTTGGGCTCATGCAAGAGCCCATGCTAGTGCGAAGAGTAATTATAGCTCAATAAAATGCTCCTTATAGTCATCGGCAATCAATTGTATAGTGCATGGTGAATTCAAAAGTTATTTATACACTTTAAATGTAGGCAACTTCGGTCTGGCAGTTGGATAGGCAGTAGTCAATACAATATCTTAATTGTTGTTTGACAGCCCCCACAATAAACGAGTGTCTCAATAATGGCGACCAAATTTTTGATGCCAAATTTTTGCTATGAAATAATTCTTTGGGTGAGGCATTTTTAAACATCACATACCGAAAGAAATTAAGTTTGAAAAAATAAGTCAATTTGACTATTAAACATTTTTAGTCTAGGAATCAAACTTTAATGTGTGATGTTTAAGTTGTGTGAGCTCGTTGTTGACCATATCAACAATTATTAAGTTGGCAAAATGCAATATAAGCACACATGGCGTTAGCAAGAAAAGTCTTCATTTACACCAAGATGATGTGATGTATAAAACATGACACTTATTTTAAAATATGTGATGACAATTGGAAAACAAATAAAGGAAGGGAAATTAAACACAGCATAAAGTTTTCAATGTGGCATAAATAAAACTTGTTTTGGTGGTAGTGTTTTGTAATGTCCCCTCTTTAGTTCGACATGGCATTGATCATGGATTTGCCTATTCCAGACTCTCGTAGGCAAATGGTGTGGAAAGAGAGTCAATTCTACGGATCAGATAGTCATATCTTGCTCTTGAAGAAGTGTTAAGAGGTTATATTTTATCATTATGTGATATTGGGGCCCACATGTTATAATTTTAATTTGAGTTGCACTTTTTATTTTATAAAATTACTTTATTATAAAAAGTGCATTATAATGAGAAATTATAAAGGATGTTTCTAGAAGTTCTAGCAACTTCTTAGAAAAGTGAATAAATAGAGGGTTGGGCCTCTCATTTGGACATGCTTGGATTGGAGAACTCTTCTACTTCTTCATTCTGAAGACATTTGTGGACTTTGGATCTGCAAATTATTCGATCTTTGGGAACGAATCACTCCCTTGGATTGGCGACTTTGAGGGTGTGAAATATCACCTGAATTGTTGCATAATTGGAGTTGGTATTCAGCCATCTCATTGGAGCTTATTGAGAATTCGTTGTTAGGGTTTGTTTTTGGTTGGGATAAGGATTTCAGATTTGCCCTATCATTGGAGAAGCATTTGACAAGAGTTTGAAGACAGAATAAGTGCATTTTTTCAGAATTGGCAAAGCAAGGTTCGAAACCACATAATTGCTCATATCTCCTCAACCCCTTGGAGTTATTTTTTATGGTTTTATAGGGTTACTACCTAACCCTAGGCGCCCATTTTCCTTGCATTTGGGGGTCCCAAAAACCCTAATATTATTTTATTTCAGCAGTCGTACAGGTACGGCCTGGTACGGCCCTGCTAGTTTGGGCAGCAGCAGCAAATTAAGGACAGTTTGGGGGTGCGGTTGGAGGTCTTCATCAATGATCTGCAGCAAAACATGGTGTTCTTCCATAGTTCTTCAAACCAGGTTCTTGCATTCTGAAATATATGTCAATTTTTGGGTAAATTTGCTGTCATACAGTCATTGTAATAATCAGTCCAGAATTGGTAATAAAATAATTTTAGAATTTATTGCATTGCAATTGAAATATAGTTCAATGGCTTTATATATATTGTAATTCTGTGATTATATTCTGAAAGTATCAAATCTGAAATTACCATATTCTGAATATTGTTACTGTTACATGCCAAGTGTTTGACAAAATTCCTAAGTTCAGTTGAGGGTTTCTGTGGCCTTTATAGAGAGGGTCATTACAGTGGTATCAGAGCTATAAGTCCTGCCATCCTGTGGAGGTCTTATAGGGAATTTGGAACAGCTGGATAGGAGGGAAAGTGTTTGACGAAATGTCAAAACACTAAAATTAGAGCATGCGACAAAGGCCTTATAATTTCCGCAATACCAAAGCAAGACAAGATAGGATTTCTGACCTGCAGAGCGAACAGTCTAGCTCATCTAGCCAGGTGGACATAGAATCCAGTCATACAGACACAGGGGAGGTATTTTTTTATCAAGACTACGACTACAATATGGATAGAGGCAGGAATGCTGATCCAGATCCGCAAGAGGAAAGATTTTTATAGTTATTAGACACCCTGGCACAGGGACAACGATTAGCCAAACAAAGAGCACAAGAACAGAATCAGAGAATGGAACTTATGATGCAGATGATGGCTCGACAAATGGGGTTGAACACTAACATAGGTGGAGGAAATAATCAGAATGGTCACAATCAGAATGGTAATAATCAGGATGAGAGACATAATGGAGGCGAACAAATTGGGAACAATTTCGGTCATGCCCCCCAGCAAGCTCGGATAGTAAGTTCGAGGCCTATGATTCCTACGTTCCTTCCTAGAGCTCTAGAGCAGCCGGTACCAGAACCCCAGATCACTGACATACAGGATCAGATGAGGAGAGATTGGGAAGCAGGAGGACCAAACTTTACAGCTGCAATCACCTTTAGAGAGTATATGGATGTGCGGATGAAGCATATGCCCCATGGACAAGACAGGACTCATAACTATGAGCTACGAAAGAAAGTAGGAAAACTACAGTTACCATATTATGATGGCTCGGGGAAGTCTACAGCAAGAGCTTGGGTTCAAAAGCTTGACACATACTTTCAATTGAATCCTATGTCTGAGGAAGAAGCTATTAAGTATGCAGCAATTCACCTGGATGGGTTAGCACACAAATGGTGGCATCATGGTATGATCACTATGGGTCATGCACACATTACCTCATATGTAGAGTTTACAGAGAGACTGATTGAACATTTTGATAAGAAAGATCTAGAACTCCATTTCAAGGAATTAGCCCAGCTTAAACAGTGGGGCTCATTGGAAACATACATTTCAGAGTTTCAGAAACTTGCAGTGTTAGTAACAGATGTATCTGAACGAAGGCTATTGGTTTTATTTATGGATGGGTTAGTTGATCCGTTGAGAGGGTGGATTAAAGCTCTCAACCCTCCCACTTTGCAGGAAGCCATTAAGAAAGCTCGTGACATGGATTCCTCTTCAGCTTCTAAAAATAAATTTCAGGCAAAGAGTTTCCCTTCAGGAAAAGATAAGGACAGGAAACCCTTTCATAGAGAGGCACAGCTACCTAAGGAAGAAAGTAAGAGGCTGGACAAGGAGACACTTAATGACTTGCGTAGGAAGAAGCTATGCTTCTATTGCAAAGGCCCGTATGAGTACGGCCATGACTGTCCTATGAGGCCAAAAGGGAAGGCCAACCGGGCAATGTGGGCTTATTACGAAGGCTCAGATTTAGATGGTTCAGAACATCATGATGAGGATCCAGATGAAGCAGAGGGAGAGCAGGAGATAGAAAGTGCAGGGCAAAGGCAGGAAACAGAGCTACATTTACAAGAAGCACGACTGTCTAATATCCAGAGAGAGGGATCTTTCAGACTTCGGGGAGTCTTGGCTGGATAGAAGGTTATTACATTGTTGGACATAGGTGCCACGCATAATTTCATTGATGCACGATTTGTAGAGAAGCGTGGACTCATTACTGAGGAGTTCGAAGGACTAAGAGTCAAGGTAGCTGATGGATACACTCTTCGTTGTGACAGGATGGTACGAGACTTACCTTTGCGCTTGAACAACTATGAGTTTAAGGCAGATTATCATGTGGTCAACATGGGTGACATGGACATAGTACTTGGGATGCAGTGGCTACATTCATTGAAGGTGGTTACCCTAAGATAAGAGGATATGGAGATACAATTCGAAATAAATGGTAGGATTCATGTGCTAAAGGCTATCCGTAATGGAGACATCAGGACTATCTCATTTAGGCGGCTGGAGAGATTAACTAGGCATAATGATATAGAGTGGGCAGCAGTTTTTACTTTGATACCTACACAGGAGGAGCAACATAAGGTGGAATATCATCCTGATATTCAGAAGTTGAGGATTAAGTACGAAAAGGTATTCAGTGAGATTCCACCAGGCAGGCCACCGGACAGAGGTATTGACCATATTATTGAACTGGAGGAAGGTGCTAAACCTATCATGATCACACCATATCGACATCCAAAGCGACTCAAGGATGAGATCGAAAGGACCATTGAGGAGTTGCTAGCTATGGGGCACATTCGACCTAGTAAGTCACCTTTTGCATCTTCTATTGTTTTGGTAAAAAAGAAGGATGGAATGCTTCAGATGTGTATTGATTAGAGGGCATTAAATAAGAGAACCATTAAGAACAGGTATCCTATTCCTCGCATTGATGAGTTGATAGATGAATTGCATGGGGCCTGTTATTTCACGAAAATTGATTTGAGATCAGGATATCACCAGATCAGAGTCCGTGAACAAGATATTGAGAAAACTGCTTTCAGATGTCATTGTGGGAACTTTGAGTTTGTAGTCATGCCTTTCGGCCTGACCAATGCACCTGCCACTTTCCAGTCCACTATGAACTGAGTTTTCCACCATCAGTTGAAGAAATTCGTGCTGGTGTTTTTTGATGACATTTTGATCTATAGCCGATCATGGCAGGAGCATCTAGAGCATTTGGAGACGGTGTTGAGCATTCTACAGAAGGAGTCCTTGTATGCAAAGGAGTCCAAATGTGACTTAGGGATGACCGAGCTATTATATTTAGGACACATCATTAGTGCAGAGGGAGTGCGGATGGATCCTAAAAAGATTCGCGCTATTGTTGATTGGCCTCCACCAGAGAACCTTACACAGTTAAGGGGGTTCCTTGGTTTATGTGGTTTTTATCGCAGGTTTGTCAGTGGCTACTCACGACATGCAGCTCCCATGACAGATTTACTAAAAAAAGGGGAATTTGTGTGGACTCAGAAGGCACAGGACTGTTTTATGAGATTTAAGGAGATAATGACTACGTGCCCAGTTCTAGCATTACCTGATTTCACGAAGCCATTTGAGCTTCAATGTGATGCATCTGGAGAGGGAGTAGGTGCTGTACTTATGCAGAATAAGCACCCCATAGCTTATGAGAGCAGGAAGCTCAGAGGCCCTGAGCGTTCATTCAGTATATATGATAAGGAGATGTTGGCCATCATGCATGCTTTGGCCAAATTCAGACAATATCTTGTGGGTAGCAAGTTTTGTATTAAAACTGATCATAACAGTCTGAGGCATTTCTTGGGACAGCAGGACCTGAATGATCGCCAACAAAAGTGGGTAAGTAAGTTGCAGGCATATGATTTTGACATCTCATATGTCAAGGGAACTCAGAATGTTGTTGCAGATGCTCTATCTCGAAGGCCACACCTCACTCTTATGGTTCAGATATCAGAGGATTGGCGACACTTGATTATAGCAGAGTATGCCAGGGATACATGGGCCTCCGATATAGTAGAGGGAACAGCGATTGATACCAAATACACACTTGTGGATGATTTGATCATTTACAAGAATAGGATTTACCTAGTCCCAGGATCGAAGGTTAAGCAACTGATTATGAGAGCACTTCACGACTCACTGACAGCAGGCCATCCTGGGTACTTCAAGACTTACAAGTCAGTTCGAGAGCGGTTCACTTGGAAAGGGCTGAAAGCTGATGTTTTGCAGTATGTTCAAGAGTGTCTTGTTTGCCAGCAAAACAAACAAGAACACAGCTATCCGGCAGGGCTCCTACAGCCACTTCTGATTCTCGACAGGAAGTGGGAATGCATCTCCATGGACTTTATCACAGGTTTTCCCAAGGTACAAGGACGAGATTGTATTTATGTGGTGGTAGATAGATTAACGAAATATGCTCATTTCTTTCCTATCACCACTACACATTCAGCAGCTCAGGTGGCAGAGGTTTTCTTTTGGGAGGTTTTCAGATTGCACGGCTTGCCTCAGAACATTGTGAGTGATAGGGATAGTCGTTTCATGAGTCACTTTTGGCAGGAGGTATTCCGGTTATGTGGCACGGAGCTTACACCCAGCACTAGCTATCACCCACAAACCGATGGTCAGACAGAAATTGTGAACAAATGGGTGGAAGGGTATTTAAGGAATTATGTGGCAGCTCAGCAGCGAGCTTGGGTCAGATGGATATATCTCTGCGAGTATTGTTACAATACTACATATCATATGACTATACAGATGACACCCTTCATGGCACTTTACGGTTATGAAGCACCTAGTTTCTTGGATTTTTTGTTGAGCGATAGCCGGGTACCCAGTGCAGGTGAATTATTACAGGAGAGTAAGGATATAGTTGCTACCCTCAAAGACAATATTGCAAGAGCTCAGAACCAGCAGAAGAAATATGCAGACCAGAAGAGAACTGAGCGTAGTTTTGAGGTAGATGATATGGTTTACCTCATGTTGCAGCCATACAGGCAATCTACTCTTAAGAAGAGTGGGGCAGAGAAACTTAAGCCACGCTATTATGGACCATTCAGGATTATCAGGCGAGTTGGTGAAGTGGCTTATGAGTTGGAGCTTCTCGCAGACAGCAGAGTGCACAATGTGTTTCATGTGTCACGCCTCAAGAAGGCGTTGGGTCAGAATGTGGTGCCTTCTGCAGTATTACCTCCTTTAGACGATGAGGGAAAATTGATTTTAGTACCAGAATCCATCCTGGAGAGCAGAGAAAAGCAGCTTCGTAGAAGGGTGATCAGAGAATACTTGGTTAAGTGGAAAGATTTACCTGTTGAGGATGCTACTTGGGAGGGGGAGGCTATTTTGCAGCACCCGACGTTGAGATTGCTTGAGGCCAAGCAATTTCAGGAGGGGCAGACTGTAATGTCCCCTCTTTAGTTAGACATGGCATTGATCATGGATTTGCCTATTCCAGACTCTCGTAGGCAAATGGTGTGGAAAGAGAGTCAATTCTGCGGATCATATAGTCATATCTTGCTCTTGAAGAAGTGTTAAGAGGTTATATTTTATCATTATGTGATATTGGGGCCCACATGTTATAATTTTAATTTGAGTTGCACTTTTTATTTTATAAAATTACTTTATTATTAAAAGTGCATTATAATGAGAAATTATAAAGGATGTTTCTAGAAGTTCTAGCAACTTCTTAGAAAAGTGAATAAATAGAGGGTTGGGCCTCTCATTTGGACATGCTTGGATTGGAGAACTCTTCTACTTCTTCATTCTGAAGACATTTGTGGACTTTGGATCTGCAAATTATTCGATCTTTGGGAACGAATCACTCCCTTGGATTGGCGACTTTGAGGGTGTGAAATATCACCTGAATTGTTGCATAATTGGAGTTGGTATTCAGCCATCTCATTGGAGCTTATTGAGAATTCGTTGTTAGGGTTTGTTTTTGGTTGGGATAAGGATTTTAGATTTGCCCTATCATTGGAGAAGCATTTGACAAGAGTTTGAAGACAGAATAAGTGCATTTTTTCAGAATTGGCAAAGCAAGGTTCGAAACCACATAATTGCTCATATCTCCTCAACCCCTTGGAGTTATTTTTTATGGTTTTACAGGGTTACTACCTAACCCTAGGTGCCCATTTTCCTTGCATTTGGGGGTCCCAAAAATCCTAATATTATTTTATTTCAGCAGCCTTATAGGTACGGCCTAGTACGGCCCTGCTAGTTTGGGCAGCAGCAACAAATTAAGGACAGTTTGGAGGTGTGGTTGGAGGTCTTCATCAACGATTTGCAGCAAAACGTGGTGTTCTTCCATAGTTCTTCAAACCAGGTTCTTGCATTCTGAAATATATGTCAATTTTTGGGTAAATTTGCTGTCATACAGTCATTGTAATAATCAGTCCAGAATTGGTAATAAAATAATTTCAGAATTTATTGCATTGTAATTGAAATATAGTTCAATGGCTTTATATATATTGTAATTCTGTGATTATATTTTGAAAGTATCAAATCTGAAATTACCATATTCTGAATATTGTTACTGTTACACGCCAAGTGTTTGACAAAATTCCTAAGTTCAGTTGAGGGTTTCTGTGGCCTTTATAGAGAGGGTCATTACATGTTTGAGACCATAAAACTAACAGGCTAGACGTGTCATTTATTGTCCCCTGCATGTTCTTGCCTAGTGTTGGAATTATGTGGTAGATTTGAAATGATACTGAAATATGATTTTCTTTGCGGGTGATTGTTTAGGTTGAAAGAAAACTTTGAAAGGTTGCATTATGAATTTTTTTTTGCTCTTTGTAAAAATTATTGAATTCTTTGTTGGTCTGAGAAGGGTTTTTTTTCATCATATCTGCAAGATCAAAATTTTATATTCCATGAAAGAAAGTTCTAGGTGATTCTTTAATAGCAGATACAAAAAAAAATTCTTGTCTTCTGGTTGATTCTTTGATAGCGGACTCCAGCATGGGTAACAATGAATAAGGTTTTGTTTGATACTACAAGTTCTATGGTTTGAAAGAATGATTTCTTGTGTTGGTATTGATCAGTTCATTATATATATCCATTTGTTTGTTTATCTGTGCATGCATAAAACAAGATGAATGGAGTTCATCTTTTAAAGAAGAAGAAGGATTCTTGAATGCATAAAGTTTTTTTGGAAATGGAGGTAAAACTAAAACAACTTCCACGTATGACTGTTTGGTTTGCTCAAGAATTTTTTATTTTGAGAAAAGAAAACGTGAAATTTTTCATTTCAAGTTTTAAAAGGAAAATACAGCCAGACTTTTGATAAGTATAAAGGTTTTTGAAGAAACTTTTCTCATATAATGAAATAAGTAGAAGTCTTGTCCTTCAAAGAAGAAAATTTTTATCTTCTATTTCAAGTTTTCAAATTAAAAAGAGAAAAACACGGTTAGTTATGAATAAGGCATTATCATTTTCAAAAATGGTAATTTATTTTTGAAAAAGAGAGAAAGGGTTTTGAAAAAAGAAAATTGCATAAAGAACTCCTTTGGATCTGGTCTTTTTAGAGGCATTTTTTTTCCACTGTAGATGATAGTTTTTTTAAAGGGGGCAAAAAGATTTGTTTTGGAAAAATAAAAGTGAAAATCCAGAATAATTAACACTATTTTTTTAAAGGAAAAAATATGTTCTATCAATAATAGTCTCAGTTTATAATGGGGTCATTTTTGGATCCTAAAATGGCATTTTGTAAAGGTTTTGCTTGTGAAGTTTCTTGAGGTTTTCAAACTCGAAATACAAATTGCACAGTTTTTGAAGGATATGGTTGATAGTTTAAAATACATGAACAAACCAAGACTTAACTGTTTTGAAATTGGTTTTTAAAAAACAACATTTCATCAAGGAGTTTTTGAAAATGAACGTAACTGGTTCAATTAGTTTTGTAACTGATTTACTTTGAAATTTTTCTCTATATATAGAGAACATTATAAAATTTGAATGAGTTGTGAGTGTAAAAGGCATTAAAAGAGACACATACATTTTGTGAAAGATTTGAAGAGAGTTGTATTTAAAAGCTATATTATAAGCTTGTATACATGTATAGATGCAACATATACATTTGTATGTGTATATAAGATTGTAAGAATAGTAGGAGATATAAAGGGTTGAACACCCTAAGCAGTTCTCATTGCTAATTGTAAAGGAATTGAAGCAATAAAGATTACAGCTTCACAGAGTGGTTTTTCTCCCTATGACAAATCTCATTTGAGGAATTTTGAGGGTTTTCCACTCGGAAAAATCCATGTCTCTATACTTTGTGAGTTGGTATTTTCTTTCTATTCTTGGTGAATTCTTTTAATTTATAGCATTGTTTTATATTCAACTATGAATGGTTAAAGGATTGGAATCAGTATTCTGAATTAAATTTATATAGTTTTGATTCATCCCTCCTCTCAAAACTCTAACACTTCTAACAAGCAGTATTAGAGCATAGGATTCCTTTTAGGAATTGTTCCAAGGATATTGATTGGAAGTTATGGCACAATCTGAAGGAGCTTCCCTTAATAGGGCTCTGCTATTTGATGGAAACAATTATGTTTTCTAGAAAGTTATGATGGAGGCCTTCATACACTCTTTAGATGTAAGAATGTGGGATGTTGTTATTACACAATGTATTGTCCCACCAATAGTTCCTATTGATGCAAATGATAAATTGACACTAGAGTTGGATAAGAAGGCAAGATATGCCCTTCTTTGTGGTCTCACAAAAGATGTTTTTGCTAAAGTTGTCTATTGCAACTCAACAAATGACATTTGGGTCAAACTTGAAACAATCTATCGAGGGAGATGAAAAAGTAAAAGAGTCCAAACTACTAACTGTCAAAACATAGTTTGATAATTTGAAAATGAATGAAGATGAAACCATTGTAGCATATTTTCTAAGAACTGATGAAGTAGTAAATGCTAGAAAGAGTCTAGTTGAATAGATAGAAGAACGTGATATAGTTTCAAAAGTCATTAGGTCAGTATTACCTAAATTTGAAACTAAAATATCTACATTAGAAGAAAAGAAAAGCTTCTCAAAAATGACCCTGCATCAACTACAAGGAACTTTAACTGCATATGAAATGAGGATTAGCAATCAAGCTAGTTCCTCATCAAAAGAATCAACCTTTAAGGCTAAAAAACATGATGAGAGTGATTTAGACCTAACAGATGCTTTAGAAGCATTCCTGGTTAGAAGAATGAGAAAGAAATATAAAGGCAAACCTAAATGTTTCAAATGTGGTCAGTTAGGACATTTTGTTGCAAATTTTCCAAATGTCAAACTTGAAGATTGTGATGAGAAAACTAATAAGGTTTCGAAAAAGAATCCTTGGAATCAAAACAAAAGATTCAAGGACTATAAAAAGAAAAGTCTTCTGTCAAAAGAAGATTCTAATAAAGAATCTAGTGATGCTAATGAAGAAGGGGAAAGACTATTCATGGTTGAAATAGTCCATACCCCTAAACCTGAATCTAGTGAATCTGAATCCTCATCTAATTCAGATGTAGAAGTAGATCTCGAAGAAGAACTTCTAAAATCTTTGCAAGAACTTAAAAGATTAAAGAAGTTAATGGCTAATCATGAAATTTAAAATCAGAAACTTCAAGGAAAGTTAAAAGAAGAAAATTTGATTATAGAAAATCAAAAAATCTTACTTGAGGAAGAGGATTAAAAATTGAATATTTTACAAAGTTCATCTAAAGAACCTATTACTCAGAAAACAAAAGTTCTTTTCAATGGTTATTGTTTCAATTGCAATATTTTTGGGCACAAGGCTATCTTTTGTGAAAATGGCACTAGTCAAGGTAGAAAAAAATTTATTAGGTGCTTTAAATATTTTCACTATGGCCATTATGTAAATCAATGTAAATTGAATTTGAGACCCAAACAAATATTGAAGCAAGTGAAGATGACTGAAAAGTCTCTAATTGTTGAAACAGCCCTATTTGCTCAAAAACCAGCAACATGGGTCTTGAATAGTGGCTACTCACACCATATGACTGGGTGTAAAAGAAAATTCAAAACCCTAGAAAATTTTGATGGAGTGTTTGTATGATTTGGTGATAATTCAGGAGCCTATATAACAAGAAGAGGCTCAATAATTTTGAACAAGGATACACCAATTCATGATGTATACTTTGTTGAAGGTTTAAAACATAATCTTTTGAGTGTCAATCAGATATGTGATAGTGTGTACTCTATTTCCTTTAATACAAAAGGATGCTATCTTAAAAATAAAAGAGACAGAGTCATTACTAGCAGGTTAAAAACAAGAAAAAATCTTTATAACCTAATAAATTCAATTGTTCAATAAACTTCATGATTAATACGTGTCTTATGAGTCAAGTAGAAGAAAATTGGCTATGGCATAAAAGACTAGGACATCTAAACTTTGATAATCTTGCTAGAATCAACAAGAACAAAAAGGTCAGAGGACTATTACAAATAACCAAACCAACAAATAATTCTAAAGAATGTGTTAAGGGTAAACAAACAAGAGTATCCTTTAAAACAAAAGAATACTCATCAAATAGACCACTTGAATTAGTGCATACCGATCTATGTAGCCCAACTAAAAATACTTCATTAAATGGTGAAAAATATTTCATGTTGTTCATAGATGATTATTCAATGATGGTTTGAGTAACATTTCTGAAACATAAATCAGAAGCTTTTGACCGTTTTAAAATTTTCTCAAAAATTTATTGATTATTGTGAAAAACATGGCTTTAAAAGACAATACTCTGCTACTAGGACACCACAACAAAATGGTGTTGTAGGAAGGAAAAACAAAACCATAAAAGAAATGGCCAAGACCATGCTGAATGAAGCAAAATTGCCTGATAAATTCTAGAAAGAAACTATTTATACAACTGTCTACATCCTTAACAAAGCACAAATCAGAATTAGAACAACTTATACTCCATATGAATTATGGAATGGAAAAATAGTGAATGTCAAAAATTTCAAGATTTTTGGCTGTAAATGTTTTATCAAAAAGAATGATGATTCTCTAGAGAATTTCAACTCAAGATTTGATGAAGGGATTTTTCTTGGGTACTCCACGAATAGCAAAGCCTATAAATGCTATAATAAAAGGCTGAACAAAATTGTAGAAGCTATAAATGTCATATTTGATGAAAATATTGTGTGTTGTAATGACAAAGAAGATCATAAATATTCATCTTTCCATAAATTAGAAACTTTACATGATGAACATCCTGAAAATGATAAAACTAAATTTGATGTTGAAAATGAACTTGCTGATGAAATTGAATCAAAAAATTGCTCAAGTCCCAAAATAACAAGTGCTAGTTCAAAAATAAAAACTTCTTCTAGAATAATAGCTAAGAGACATCCTGAGTCTCAAGTTATTGGAGATGTAGAAAAAGGAATTTTAACTAGAAGAAAAGCCAAAATAGGTGAACAAGTGAATGTTGTTGAACATTTTTGCTTGATATCAGATTTGAACCAAAAAGTGTTGTTGAAGCTTTATCAAATTCCTATTGGCAAAATGCTATGTAGGAAGAAATAAACCAAATAGAGAAAAAAAAAGACTTGGGAACTTGTTCCTAGACCTAGTGACAAAAATGTCATAGGTGGAAAATGGGTATTCTATAACAAACAGAATGAAGAAGGCAAAGCGATCAGGAATAAAGCCAGATTTGTTTGCAAAGGTTATGCTCAGCAAGAAGGAATCGATTTTGGTGAAACCTTTGCACCAGTTGCAAGGATGGAATCAATCAATCTTTCTTGCATATGCCAGATAAAAAATTCACTATTTACCATATGGATGTTAAAACTTCCTTCTTGAATGGATATCTCAAAGAGGAAGTCTACATGGAACAACTAGAAGGTTTTGAATCTTCTGATGAACCTGATTATGTTTATCAACTAAAAAAGGCTTTGTATGGCTTAAAACAAGTTCCTAGGGCTTGGTATTCCAAGTTGGATAAATATTTAATTTCAAATGGATTTTCTCATGGAAAGACAGAGAACACTTTGTATATCAAAGTTATAAATGATGACATTTTGGCAGTAGAAATATATGTTGATGATATTATTTTTGGGTCTACAAATGATGAATTAGCAAAACATTTTTCAAAGATCATGGAATCTAAGTTTGAAATGTCACTACTAGGCCTGCTCACATTTTTCTTTGGTTTGCAAGTCTCACAGCTTGATCATGGACTATTTCTTTCTCAAACTAAATATGCAAAAGAAATGTTGAGAAAGTTTAATATGGCTGAATGTAAACCAATAAGTACTCCTATGGAGACAGGCTACAAACTAATAAGAAATGATGACTCCCCTTCAGTAAATCAAACTCATTATAGGTCCATGATTGGAAGCTTGTTATATCTAACTACCTCTAGACCTGATATAATGCAAGCAATATGTATGGTGTCAAGATTTCAATCTAATCCAAAGCAATCTCATCTAAATGTAGTGCATAGAATACTAAAATACATTCAAGGCACTCTTGATTATGGTTTAAGTATCCTGATAGCAATGATTTTACACTTTCTAGTTATATTGATGCAGATTGGGGTGGATCTAATGATAAAAAGAGCACTAGTGGTGCAACCTTCTTTCTTGGTGAGTGTTTGGTTGCCTAGCATAGTAAAAAATAAGATTGTATCACTTTATCCACTTGTGAATCTAAATATATTGCTACTACAAAATGCTATACTCAGTTAATTTGGATGGATTATCAGTTATCTGATTTGGGCATTCAAGTTTCAAAACCTATTTCTATCATGAGCGATAACATGAGTGCTATCCAATTGAGCAAAAATCTAGTAATGCACTCATGCACAAAACACATGGCCATTAAACTTCATTTCTTGAGAGATAAAGTTCTTAATAATGAGTTTAAATTGGTTTATGTGCCTACTCAAGGATAGGTGGCAGACATTTTTACAAAAGCACTACCTAGAGAACTATTTGAATAGTTAAGAACTCGATTGGGAGTCTTCTCTCAATCAATGCTAGTATAAGATTCTTGCTAACAAACATTCTATGTTAAGTTTCTACTCCTCTCACAAAAATTTCTCATGAAAAGCAGATGGTCAAATTTTTTGACGCAAAATTTTTGGGGGAGTAATCAACATTATTTTGATAGTTCTCATATTTGGTTCTCAACATTGTATGATGGTTCTGTTCTCAAATTTTGTTCTTGATGATTGATGATTCTTGGTTCTTTTTGGTTCAACATATCATGGAATAATCAGCATTTTGGTTCATTATCTTGTATATACAAGTTGAAACTTGTTTTTCAAAAAAAATTCTCACCTTGTATATATGAGATGGTGAAAATTTTTGCCTCAAAAAATGGGAGAGATTGTTGACCATATCGACAATTATTAAGTTGGCAAAATGCAATATATGCACATGTGGCATTAGCAAGAAAAGTCTTCATTTACACCAAGATAATGTGATGTATAAAACATGGTGTTTATTTTAAAATATGTGATGACAATGAGAAAACAAATAAAGACAAGGAAATTAAACATGACACAGCATAAAGTTTTCAACATGGCACAAATAAAACTTGTTTCAGTGGTAGTGTTCGAGACCATAAAACTGACAGACTGGACGTGTCATTTATTGTCACCTGCATGTTCTTGCCAAGTGTTGGAATTATGTGGTGGATTTGAAATGATACTAAAATATGATTTTCTTTGTGGGTGATTGTTTAGGTTGAAAGAAAACTTCAAAAGGTTGCATTATGAAGTTTTTTTTTCACTCTCTGTAAAAATTATTGAATTCTTTGCTAATCTGAGAAGGCTATCTTTTCATCATATCTGCAAGATCAAAATTTTATATTCCATGAAAGAAAGTACTGGGTGATTCTTTAACAACAAATACAAATGTTTTTTCTTTTCTTCTCGATGATTCTTTGACAGCAGACTCCAGCATGGGTAACAATGAATAAGGTTTTGTTTGATACTACAAGTTCTATGGTTTGAAAGAATGATTTCTTGTGTTGGTATTGATTAGTTCATTGTATATACCCATTTGTTTTTTTATCTATGCATGCATAAAATCAAATGAATGGAGTTCATCTTTTAAAGAAGAAGGAGGATTCTTGAATGCATAAAGTTTTTTGGGAAGTGGAGGTAAAACTAAAACAACTTCCAGGTATGACTGTTTGGTTTTCTCAAGAATTTTTTATTTTGAGAAAAGAAAAGGTGAAAGTTTTTATTTCAAGTTTTAAAAGGAAAATATAGCCAGACTTTTACTAAGTATAAAGGTTTTTGAAGAAAATTTTCTCATATAATGAAATAACTAGAAGTGTTGTTTTTCAAAGAAGAAAATTTTTATCTTCTATTTCAAGTTTTCGAATTAAAAAGAGAAAAACACAGTCAGTTATGAATAAGGCATTATCATTTTGAAAAATGGTAATTTGTTTTTGAAAAAGAGAGAAAGGGTTTTGAAGAAATTTTTTTGCTAAAAGAACTTCTTTGGTTCTGGTCTTTTCAAAGGCATTATTTTTGCACTGTAGATGACCTTTTTTTAAAGGGGGCAAAATGATTTGTTTTGGAAAAATAAAAGTGAAAATCCAGAATGTTTAACACTATTTTTTAAAGGAAAAAATATGTTCTATCAATAATAGTCTCAGTTTATAATGGGGTCATTTTTGGATCCTAAAATGGCATTCTGTAAAGGTTTTGCTTGTGGAGTTCCTTGAGGCTTTCAAACTCGGAATACAAATTGCACAATTTTTGAAGGATATGGCTGACAGTTTAAAAGACATGAACAAACTAAGACTTAATTGTTTTGAAGTTGGTTTTTAAAAAACAACATTTCATAAAGGAGTTTTTGAAAATGAACCTAACTAGTTCAATTGGTTTTGTAACTCATTTACTTCGAAATTTTTCTCTATATATTGCAAACATTGTAAAATCTGAATGAGTTGTGAGTGAAAAAGGCATTGAAAGAGACACATATATATTTTGTGAAAGATTTGAAAAGAGTTGTATTTAAAAGCTATATTATAAGCTTGTATACATGTATAGATGCAACATATACATTTGTATGTGTATATGAGATTGTATGAATAGCAAGAGATAGAAAGGGTTGAACACCTTGAGCAATTCTCACTACTGATTGTAAAGGAATTGAAGCAATAAAGATTTCAGCTTCACGGAGTGGTTTTTCTCCCTATGACGAATCCGATTTGAGGAATTTTGAGTATTTTCCACTTGGCAAAATCCATGTCTCCATACTTTGTGAGTTGGTATTTTCTTTCTGTTTTTGGTGAATTCTTTTAATTTCCAACACTGTTTTATATTCAGCTATGAATAGTTAGAGGATTGAAATCAGTATTCTGAATTAAATCTATATAGTTCTGATTCACCCACCCCCTCTCAGAACTCTAACACTTCAAATGACCAAAAAGTAAAATCATCTGTAGGCAGAGCTCTTGTTCTCATTTTTCAACTGCATATTTGATAAATAGCAGTTTTATTCCAACTTGACAAAAAACTCTATGCTAGGCTTGGATACAAATAGATTTCGTGGGTACAGAAAAGGAATACTTCATAGAATAAATTATGGCACTAATTAGATATTGTTTGATGGCAGATGAAAGAGAGATATCATGTTTCTAGCTTCGTGCTTAAACTAAATTTTATTTGCTTCCTTTCATTCTAGGAATTCAGTTTATGCTTACTCATTTTGTATGCATATCGATACTGCCTCTGTTAACAACTTGTTGGTAAACAGATTTGTCACAGTAGAATTGGCCCAACGGAGTGTGTGGCAAACCGTTCACAACAGTTGGATAGGCCCTTGATATCCAGCCTTCCTCTGCATTTGGAGGGGCAGCTCCCTCATATGATATAATTTTGAAGCTTTTCAAATAGATATAAAATTAAAATTGAAGGGGGAGAAAGCTCATGATGACGAATGCACCACACGACTTCAAGGCTTTCCCAAACTACTAAATTAAAATTGCTAATAACAATGATCAAGATCTATGCTTGAAAAACTATTACTAGCACAACGCTGATCCACAGATTCATAAACATCTACACCATACCGTGAGAATGGTCACTACAAAGAGAATCAAAATTTGAAACAATTTAGATTTGAAAAGAGGGAACTCAAACTGCACATTCCATTATTTTCTTGCACCAAGAAAGCAATAGAGGTTTTTCAATTCATAAATAAAAAGTGTACATACTTTCCACATTTTATCCCTGGATCAAAATCTCAGCATGGTGTTCCCTTCTTTTTCCAACCCCAAAAGTCCCCCTTTACAAAGCCAAAAGGTGTCCTTATATAGACATAGAGGTTAATAACTACCTCTTCGTGGTTAATAACCACCTCCCAAATACGTGATTTGGGTGAGGTTAATTAACCTCAACAAAATTAACCTATATGCTCTGAAACTTGAACCTTAGATATTTTGATGGGATGATTGAATAATCTATCTTTAGTGATCCCTGATAGATTATATGTGAGCTAAAGTTCAAACACAGTGACCTTCCCAAGTTCATGTATACTATCTACAGGATGCTCCAATCTGCCTACCACCTCAATCACAAGTGAAGGAAAGGTGGCAACTGGTTCACCACTTTTTTTCTATGTCGCATGTACCTTCACGTTGCATCTTCATATCACCCTCGCTCTTCTCTCCTCCTTTAAGGTGAGGTATTGTAATGTCGATATGCATTGATTTTTCATCATGCCCATTTGGGTTATCATGGATTGTGGAAGAGAACATTTCTTCATGCATTTTGTGCTCTCACCTCAAGAATTTGAATCCATTATTCTACCGCACTCTAAAGAATTGTGCCCCATTGATTGAATAATATCATGGACAGACAACCCTCCTCCTTCAAATTCAGTATGAGCAGAGTAGTTGGGAGAATGAGCAGCATGGTTCATTTGAAAAAGTACAACCCCAGAAATTCATCTCCTTCTTAGCTTCTCTCATCCTTCTTCTCTTTGTGAATAGTTTAGCTTGTATCATATGTACCTACATATGGCACACCTATGACAATTCTAGAACTTTCACTGATGGCAGCACTTATTCCACAAACTTGAATCTTATTATCAATGATCTGTTTCTTAATGCACCTCAAAGTTCAACGTTTAACACTTCTTTCCATGAACAATCTCCTAATACAGTCTATGGTCTTTTGCAGTGTACTAGAGATATATCTAAACTGAAATGCTCAAACTGTGCGGTGAATAGCAACATTCGACAATGTTGCTCCAACGATATAGGTGGGCGAATATGGTTGGATGACTGCTTTCTGCATAATCGCAATTCCAACTTCATTTCAACGCTTGATATTACTAGAGCACCTATCTTGGCGAACAGGATTACTATAATCGGGGAGGCATTCAGATCCACTGTCACCGGCCTTCTATCAAATCTGTCAAACAGAGCTTACATCCCTGCAAATAACGGTTTCGCTGGAAGAGAATTTGCTATGAAGGTGTCTAATTCAAGTCCGACTCTTATCACATAATCATGGATGTCCTTTCCTCCTTGCAGAGCTTCTAGATGAGTGCAAGCCTTGAGAAATGACGTAATTGTAAATTTGCGTGGCTTCAACCCTTGCCTCTGCATATCATGTAGCACTTGCCTTGGATATGCTCATTGATTATGGCATCCCGTGCCTCCACATGCACATTGACACATACGCCAAATGCCAAGATATGGACAATGCTCGTAAAGAGGCAAAATGTCTTTTCAAGGTTGTGTTTCTTTTATTGCTTTGATTGTTGGTTACAGTCGCAATGGCTTGGACCAGGAAGCCGTGGAATCGTATATCACATCCCAATGTAAGAGACGGGAATATAACCAATACAGTTTGCATATATCTTTCTCCCTCATTTTATCAAATAGTTTACGTGCCTCTTCTATTTTTCCACATTTCATGAACATATTAACAATAGCACACCTTGTCGATGCCTGCTCACAATCTCCACTCTTGATAACATATGCAAAAACCTGCTTGTCAGTTTCCAGCATCGAAATTTAGGAACAGGCACGAAAAACACCGGCCAATATAATCTTGTTTGGAAAGTAATTGACCTCTAACATTCTACTAAACACCTGCAGTGTCTCTGAACCCAGTCCATTCTTTTCCATTTCCTCCACCTTAAGATCAACCAGGTGCAATATCCGCACTTGTCTTTTGGAGGATCTTACTTCCAGTTCTTAACCTTAATTAGCTAAACAAAGAAGGTTAATGATTGTCTCAAAGAGGTTAAGAAAAACATGTTTTGGACGCTATCATTAACCTTTTGAGAGGTTAATGGTTAGGAAAAACGTGTTTTTGGGGGTTATCATTAACCTTTTCTTTGGAGGTTAAGAAAAACGTATTTTTGAACGCTATCATTAACCTATTGGAGAGGTTAAGAAAAACGTATTTTTAGTGGTTAACATTAACCTTTTACTTGGAGGTTAAGAAAAACATATTTTTGATGGTTAACATTAACTTTTAAGAAGTTAAAGGTTAAGAAATACGTGTTTTTGGTGGCAATCATTAACCTTATATATCTTGAGGCTCAGGAGTTGGATTTTAAAAATTTCAAATGCTGCGTGGAGCTGGGGACGAGCCAGAGACGTGGAGGCTTAAAGACTCACAAATTTCACAGATAGAATGATCCATTTAAGGCTTAAAACCAAGCAAGTTTTAAAAAATAACAACGGCTTATAAAATTGAAAGAATTTTATAACTGGGCAATAGCTGGCTCTAACTGGGGACAAGGACTGACAAGGACGAAGCTCGAATCCAGAATAAATAAAATAGTGCCTTATCCATTGGGATATAAAATAGAGTCATCTAAGGGACCAATTTGCAAAAGGGAGGAAACTAGCGCCAAAAACTAGACAACTGAAAGAAAACTAGGCACAACAAAAACTCCTAATTAGACTATATACAAGGTAGGTTTCCCTACCTATAGTGACTCAAGGTATAATCATACAAATCCATTCACTAGCTGGGGAAAATAAATACCATGGTGTACCACCATATGACAATTCTTAAGCTTCCATGGGCTCAGATATAAGTCCGCTCCTTGAATTCTAATTATGAGATTCTTAGCCTGCTCAACATCTCTAGATAAAGGGATGCATCCAAATAACCAGGCTCCATCAAAAATCTCGAGCTTCAAAATCAACTCTGCTTCTTGTTGTATGTCACTAATGACTTCATTTTCAAAGAGTTGAAGTATAAGATTCTCATGTTCCTGAATGCATATTTGATCTTCTCCTCTACTTGGCATGCCCTTAACCTGAAATTGTAATGATTGGTCATCATGAAGTCCTGAACTCATTTCCGACAATGGACACTCTTTTTTTTTCAACTGGCATGATCATGGTTGAATCTTCTGTAAAATTATTCCAACTGGGATGCACACCGATGTTATATTGAATCTCCTCATGATCCATTTCTTCTTCCTTCTCTTCCAAAAGATCATCTTGAATTTTTAGTAACTTCTGAGTTACATGGGTACCATCTTCAACATTGCGGACCATAACTTCAATTTCCATCCCATTAATATCAACATTTTCCATCTGAAGGGCCTTCTGATGGTTAAGATGAGAAGATATCAAACCTCGTATTGGATTGCCTTCATACAATCTGTGGAGTGAAGTAACCTATGGGGTTATAATAACCATTGAACCTTGTCTTTGAATACCAACTTGAGAATCATCAGTAGAAATGTCTTCATCTACAAACAAAGGATTAAAGTAAACACTTTCTCCATAGAGGAAATTATCATCCAAAGCTTTTGAGCACAAACTCGGGATAAAAACAGCATTAGAGTTTCCTTCCTCAGATTCCTCCATGAGATTACCTGCTGACTGATTACTTATTTTATCATGGTTATTCTCCTCATAGAATCTTTTTGACATAAGATCTCCTATTTGATGAGAAGGCTCAAAAAGAGGATTTCTTTGACTTTCAAATAATCCATAGGATTTCAAATCTACTTCCATTTGATCATAGGAACCTGTTGCCATATAGCTTTCATTTTCAATATGTTCTATGATATCTATCCCCTTTTGAATCATCATTTCTTCACCAAGACATTCTTCATGAAATGCGAAAGGTGGCATGCATGATAGAGAATGAAGGCTAAATAGTTTATCTTCTTCTCTCTGAAGCTGATTTTTAACGTTTCCATCAACCGATCGTTTAATCACAAGTTCATCAATATCATCAAATGTAAAGGTCTCCATTTCCTCAGGGAAAGTAGATATTTGTAGAAGTTCATGGCTGCTTTTATCTCCATCAATGGTAGTGGTTTTTGATTCTTCCATTACATCTAGAGTATTGATATCATCAATAGATTCATCATCACGAATGGTCATTGAAGGATGATTTGGAAGATTTTCTCCACATAGGAAGTCATCATATGAAGCATCCAGGCACCATGTTGGAATAAAAGTAGTGTGAAATTCACTTTGATCCACAGTTTTGTCATCTTCAATCATTTGTTGTGTAGTTTCTCGAGGTTTTGATATTTCTCTTTCTTTCTCATTAGGATTGAGATGATTGAATAATTTCTCTTGGATTTGGAAATCTTCGCATTCATGCCTTGATACATTAATAGACCCTTTTTCTTCTATAGATTCTATTCCTCGATCATCTCCTAGATTAGACATAGAACCTTTGTCTTCTTCCATGCACGAAGATTTAGATGAATCCTTTCTAACATTGGGATTAGAAGATGTTCTAATATCAAGAAAGTAATTCTTGCATGGGTCTTCTTTCTCAAGTTCTCGCAGCATCTGAAGTAAAGAAGGATGTACTTTGTCAGGATCCAGGCGTGCATTGCCATAGAAACTTTTTAAGAATTCCACCTGATTGGGATCAATAGAAATATGATTTTGATGAGCAATAGGTGCAAGCATTGGGACACCTTTTCGACCACCACTATCCATCTTCGATTGACATGAATCACTTTTCTTATCAAGCTCTTCTTTATAATTACATGTAGAACTTGTTTCTAAGGACGATTTGGGCTTGTGAGAGAAAAATTGATAATCTTTACCATCTTCTTGTTCAATCTTTTGCAATGTCTGGAGCAAAGATGGATGAGTCTCGCTTGGATCTAGTTTCCGTCCACCATAGAAACTCTTCAAAAAGCTAGCTTGTGTAGGATCAATCTGAATTTGTTGAGATGCAGGTGCATGAGAGACATTCCCATTATTTTTCATTGCCGATTTAGATGAAGCACATTTTTTAGCAAGGCCTTCTTTATCTTTATACACTGAATCTCTTTCCAAGAAGGATTCTTGATAATGAGAAAGAAACCCATATTCTTTTCTATCATCTTCTTCGATCTTTTGAAAAATTTGCACCAAGTAAGGATGAACCATTCTTGGATCTAGCTTTCTGCCACCATAAAGATTCTTCAAGAATTCAACTTGCAGAGGTTCATCGGGAATCTGTTTCTTAGGATATGAAAAGTATTCATCATCACTATCGGTATCACTATCACTTTCAACTTTTCCCTTGTACCAAACCATGATTCTGAATTGCCACCTTCAAATAGAGTCGCCAATAATCAACCTTTAAAATAGAGTCGCCAACCTTCATTCCAGGGAAGGTACCTTTTATCAACCCATGTTATTGATTATTGTTCACTTGGTTTTGGATGTGACCAAGATTTGGCCTATTTCTTCTTGGAATGACCACTATTCTCTCAATAACTACAATGTTCTAACCAATAGGGGCTCTTCGCAAGATTTCTCCGAACTCTTCTTCTTCTTCAAGAACTCGATTAACTTGATGATACTCTTGTACACTTCATCTACACTTCCAGGCTAAGTGTTCAAGTCTGAGATGATATCTTCCTGGGTGTCTTGAAAGCCAAGGTTCGGTTGGAGAACAGGAAAAACGTTCTCATCTGGAAGCACCATTGTACTTCATTGTAGGCGACTGTCAATCTTTCTGTTCAGTATCCCTAGTAGAGTCGCCAAAAATCTGTTGGTAAACAGATTTGTCACAGTAGAATTGGCCCAACGGAGTGTGTGGCAAACTATTCACAACAGTTGGATAGGCCCTTGATATCCGGCCTTCCTCTGCGTTTGGAGGGGCAGCTCCCTCATATGATATAATTTCGAAGCTTTTCAAATAGATATAAAATTAAAATTGAAGGGGGAGAAAGCTCATGATGACGAATGCACCACACGACTTCAAGGCTTTCCCAAACTACTAAATTAAAATTGCTAATAACAATGATCAAGATCTACGCTTGAAAAACTATTACTAGCACAACGCTGATCCACAGATTCATAAACATCTACACCATACCGTGAGAATGCTCACTACAAAGAGAATCAACATTTGAAACAATTTAGATTCGAAAAGAGGGAACTCAAACTGCACATTCCATTATTTTCTTGCACCAAGAAAGCAATAGAGGTTTTTCAATTCATAAATAAAAAGTGTACATACTTTCCACATTTTATCCCTGGATCAAAATTTCAGCATGGTGTTCCCTTCTTTTTCCAACCCCAAAAGTCCCCCTTTACAAAGCCAAAAGGTGTCCTTATATAGACATAGAGGTTAATAACTACCTCTTCGTGGTTAATAACCACCTCCCAAATACGTGATTTGGGTGAGGTTAATTAACCTCAACAAAATTAACCTATATGCTCTGAAACTTGAACCTTAGATATTTTGATGGGATGATTGAATAATCTATCTTTAGTGATCCCTGATAGATTATATGTGAGCTAAAGTTCAAACACAGTGACCTTCCCAAGTTCATGTATACTATCTACAGGATGCTCCAATCTGCCTACCATCTCAATCACAAGTGAAGGAAAGGTGGCAACTGGTTCACCACTTTTTTTTTATGTCGCATGTACCTTCACATTGCATCTTCATATCACCCTCGCTCTTCTTTCCTCCTTTAAGGTGAGGTATTGTAATGTCGATATGCATTGATTTTTCATCATGCCCGTTTGGGTTATCATGGATTGTGGAAGAGAACATTTCTTCATGCATTTTGTGCTCTCACCTCAAGAATTTGAATCCATTATTCTACCGCACTCTAAAGAATTGTGCCCCATTGATTGAATAATATCATGGACAAACAACCCTCCTCCTTCAGATTCAGTATGAGCAGAGTAGTTGGGAGAATGAGCAGCATGGTTCATTTGAAAAGGTGCAACCCCCCAAATTCATCTCCTTCTTAGCTTCCCTCATCCTTCTTCTCTTTGTGATGAGTTTAGCTTGTATCATATGTACCTACGTATGGCACACCTATGACAATTCTACAACTTTCACTGATGGCAGCACTTATTCCACAAACTTGAATCTTATTATCAATGCTCTGTTTCTTAATGCACCTCAAAGTTCAAGGTTTAACACTTCTTCCCATGAACAATCTCCCAATATGGTCTATGGTCTTTTGCAGTGTACTAGAGATATATCTAAACTGAAATGCTCAGACTGTGCGGTGAATAGCAGCATTCGACAATGTTGCTCCAACGATATAGGTGGGCGAATATGGTTGGATGACTGCTTTCTGCATAATCGCAATTCCAACTTCATTTCAACGCTTGATATTACTGGAGCACCTATCTTGGCGAACAAGATTACTGTAATCGGGGAGGTATTCAGATCCACTGTCACCGGCCTTCTATCAAATCTGTCAAACAGAGCTTACATCCCTGCAAATAACGGTTTCGCTGGAAGAGGATTTGCTATGAAGGTGTCTAATTCAAGTCCGACTCTTATCACATAATCATGGATGTCCTTTCCTCCTTGCAGAGCTTCTAGATGAGTGCAAGCCTTGAGAAATGACGTAATTGTAAATTTGTGTGGCTTCAACCCTTGCCTCTGCATATCATGTAGCGCTTGCCTTGGATATGCTCATTGATTATGGCATCCCGTGCCTCCACATGCACATTGACACATACGCCAAATGCCAAGATATGGACAATGCTCGTAAAGAGGCAAAATGTCTTTTCAAGGTTGTGTTTCTTTTATTGCTTTGATTGTTGGTTACAGTCGCAATGGCTTGGACCAGGAAGCCGTGGAATCGGATATCACATCCCAATGTAAGAGACGGGAATATAACCAATACAGTTTGCATATATCTTGCTCCCTCATTTTATCAAATAGTTTACGTGCCTCTTCTATTTTTCCACATTTCATGAACATATTAACAATAGCACACCTTGTCGATGCCTGCTCACAATCTCCACTCTTGATAACATATGCAAAAACCTGCTTGTCAGTTTCCAGCATCGAAATTTAGGAACAGGCACGAAAAACACCGGCCAATATAATCTTGTTTGGAAAGTAATTGACCTCTAACATTCTACTAAACATCTGCAGTGTCTCTGAACCCAGTCCATTCTTTTCCATTTCCTCCACCTTAAGATCAACCAGGTGCAATATCCGCACTTGTCTTTTGGAGGATCTTACTTCCAGTTCTTAACCTTAATCAGCTAAACAAAGAAGGTTAATGATTGTCTCAAAGAGGTTAAGAAAAACATGTTTTGGACGCTATCATTAACCTTTTGAGAGGTTAATGGTTAGGAAAAACGTGTTTTTGGGGGTTATCATTAACCTTTTCTTTGGAGGTTAAGAAAAACATATTTTTGAACGCTATCATTAACCTATTGGAGAGGTTAAGAAAAACGTATTTTTAGTGGTTAACATTAACCTTTTACTTGGAGGTTAAGAAAAACATATTTTTGATGGTTAACATTAACTTTTAAGAAGTTAAAGGTTAAGAAATACGTGTTTTTGGCGGCAATCATTAACCTTATATATCTTGAGGCTCAGGAGCTGGATTTTAAAAATTTCAAATGCTGCGCGGAGCTGGGGACGAGCCGGAGACGTGGAGGCTTAAAGACTCACAAATTTCACAGATAGAATGATCCATTTAAGGCTTAAAACTAGGCAAGTTTTAAAAAATAACAACGGCTTATAAAATTGAAAGAATTTTATAACCGGGCAACACAACTCAAGGAGACAATTACAGTGGCATAGAAATCGTTAAGGAGTTGTTTGATGTACAATTCAATTACGCTGAAATTAATCCTAATTTTTTTTAATCTATTTTATTTGTGTTTCTTTTGTTCTTTCATTCTAGTAATGGATTGCCGAGTGCAATCTTACATGTATATATAAAAATTACATACACAATCTAATCCACGTCCACAAGTACTACAGATATAATTTCATGATTTGTAGAAATCTACTGACTTTAAGAAATCAATCTACAAAATCAAAGAAAATCTATAAGACCAACAATCTCACTAATTATTCCTTCCCTTACATCAACATTAAAATGATGACACTGTCGTGAACGCACCAGAGTAGCCATTTCTATGATGTTTTAGCTTAGGCACAGTTTACCCTGTCTAACAACTGCAAAAGTGTGCCTAATTTCAGATCTTTATACTTTAGTGGAGATCATTAATGTTTCTGCCCCGTTTCATGACCTTTGCCATAATTTACTCACTGCTTAGACACCTAATACATGCGCCCGAAATTTCTCTCTCTTAACATTTAGCTCATATTACGAAGGGTTTGCCATTTTTGGGTTTCTTGGTGGGATTATTGGAGGTTTTGGTCGTAGGAGATGTTTAGTGTTAATCTGAAATTTGGGTGGAGAATGCTCTTGATGTGTTCTTCACTTATTTTGAAAGCCTGCGTGCTCTAGGCATTTCATGTTTCTTCCTTGTCTTGCCTTGTTTGCACAAAAACTTCGTTTTACACCTTGAAACAACCGCAACCTTAATCATGTTTAAGATTCATGGTCTAAAATATTGCACCCTAACACGACAACCTTCCATTCTAACTGGGGAAGACCTCAAATGATATTAACATACAAAGAGAGATTGATTGGCAACAAAATGGATAAGGTACACTGAATACTCTAGTAGATTGCATTGGAAACTAAAGAAGACTAAGAAACAAACTGTACTTTGAACCCCACTGCTCACCAAAATGTAGTGAAGTTACAGGGTCTAAAAAATATGGAGTTCTGTATCCATAGTTACAGCCCCCTAACAAGGCACGTGTTAGCCAAGAAAGCAGAAGAAACCGAACAGAAAATATGTACAAGAAAACTTGGAGACAATGAATTAATCTCCGTAAAATTCAATGCCTATCACAAAAATGAACAGCAAGGCATAGCATTGAATCTTTCTTCCAACAACTTGAATCCTTCATTTAAACAAGATTGTTGAACTTCTACCGAATTTTATCTTATTTGATGCATCTTTTACATAGCCTGGCTACTCCGTACAATAACTGTAAGATTAGGGACAGGCTACAGTTATGAGCAAGCATAGCCCAACAAGAGTATCCCCTAAAGAGAACTGTCCTCCCAAATATGACTAGGAACAATGTTACAATGCAACCCTTGTTTCTATAATAACTAATCAAAAATATTATTTCTAATGTAAAGATGAAGCCATACTATTTCCTTTATTCAATCATTCAGCGAGGTCTGACATCTGAATCAGGGCGGTGAATGGTTCTTCTGATGTACTCTCAACTGTAGATGGAAAAGTGTAACTCCTGAATTCGTATGATGTTTGCAATGCTTCTCTTGGAATCCTTGTCTGCTCGAACATCATGTCTTCACTCTTCACACTGCCATGAAATTTTGTCTTTCTTGTGTCATCTCTTACACAAATAAGTTCCTCCACCACTTCTTTCATTGTGGGTCTCTTCCTCCTTTCAAAATGAAGGCACTCTCTTGCAATGCTTGCCATACCTTCCATCTGTTGCCGATTTTCCTCTGATATTTTGATGTCTAAGATTTCTCTGAGCCGATTATTGTCGAGTCTTGAGAGAAAGAGACTAGACAAACTCCACTCGTGGTTGGCTCTTTCTATACAGATGGGTTTTAAAGATGTTAAAAGCTCAACCAGGACTACACCAAAACTGTACACATCACTTTTTTCGGTGAGTTGATACGTCTGAAAGTACTCAGGATCTAAATAACCCCTTGTGCCTACTATATTATTAGTGGTGACATGGGTGTTATTGGAAGTAGAGATGAGACGAGAAATTCCAAAGTCCGCAACTCTGGGAGATAATTTCTCATTCAAAAGAATATTAGACGATTTTACATCTCGATGGAAAATGGGTTGAGATGCTCCAGAATGCAGATATGCCAAAGCCTCCCCTGTTTCAATTGCAATCTGCAGACGGGAAGCCCAAGACAAAAACTGCTCCTTGAAATGTAAATGTTGAAAGAGTTTTCCATTCGAAACAAATTCAGATACTAGCATTGGGAATTTAGTTTGTATGCAGCACCCTAACAATTTCACTATGTTTCTGTGATTTATCTGGGAGAGAATTGTAACTTCATTCAGAAATTCATGGTCATCCTCCACATTTATACGGTGGTTGGATTTTTTAATTGCCACAATAGTATCATCTGTTAGGATGCCTTTGAATACAGTTCCAAAGCCACCACTTCCTAACACCATTTCCTCTGAATAATTATTAGAAGCTCTTGACAATTCTTTGGCAGAGAAAATTCTTAGGCTTTCTCTTCCCACTGCAGATGCTATGTGTTGCTGCAATTGCTGGTAATACTTGGCCTCCAACTGTTTAAAGTGGCGTTTCTTTAGCCAGCAAACGAAAAGAGATGCTGCTAAACAGACGACCACAAACGAAGATACGGACCCTGTGCAGTTTACCCAATCAGACGTTGTAAGGAAAAATATGGTAATTTTTAAAAATAATCTATAAGGAATGCCAACATTCAAACTAAGACAAACACACGCAGCATATTCAATATTTCCCTACCTATAATTGCAGCAAAGATAAGGCGATTTGATCTTGTCGAAATGCATCCTGTCTGATTTCTAAAGCCGTCTCCCTTATATCCATTTGCACATGAGCACTTGTAGGAACCTACCAAATTATGGCATATTCCCCCTTCCCCTGCTCCTATGAACATATTCCTCTTTCCAGGACTACATTCATTTATATCTGAAGGCACATCATCATTGTTGTTAGGATCTAAGAGATTTTTGGGACCATTGGTTATCTAAATAGGAGAAGTGACATGTTCTTACCTGTACAATCGGTGCCATTAGAGTAACCGTTTCCTTGATATCCAGGGAGACATTCGCATACGTACCCCTTTCCTGAAGGCGAGTCGAGACATTTTGCTTTGGAGGAGCAAGCATAATCGCCCATGGTTTCAGCCGTGGCACAATCTTGGTCCCCAATACCCCAGTTAAGGCGGAGACCATAAGATGCTTTCATGCCTTCTCCCCAGAAGAGCTTTGTTCTATTGTCAACGATCTTGAAGGTGGAAGGGTCCATTATGGTGGAGAAGCCACAAATGTTTGTACTAGAATCATTGGTCCAATTAAAGTTAAACAGACCTCCACCCGTGAAATATACAGAAAGCAAATTATTTGGTATGTTAATTTCGCAACAGCCATAGGGGCAATATGGTTGATTGCTATGAAGGTTAAGTGATATGCATTTGGACTCTCCAAAAGCCCCAAAGCTGTAGGTACCGAATGTTTGGTTGCCTATAACCACTAACCTATTGGACTCGGAAAGAGTGAAAGGCCCACCAGAAGGTAGCTCAAAGTAGTCTCTCGCCCCATCATCCGAATCACAAGAACCGACTCTGATTCTAGAAGAATTTATGATGAGGTTTCCCTTATAGTCGATCTCCATAATTTTGAAATAGTAACCACCAGTAAAATTACCTTGAAAACCAGTAGAATTGCCAAGAAAGGCAATAAAGTATGGAGACAGCATCATCCCACTAGAATTGCTCTTCCGGCATGTGATATGAAAATCAAAGTCAGGATATCCACATTCAGGATTGTTGATCCAGAAAGGGTAGCTCACTTCGAAATCACCACACTTCTCAGGAATACATTTTGCAGCAGCAAAGCCCACCAAAAAGAGGAAAATAAGAAAGCGATGCGTTTTCCTTTGGAGAAACATTTTCTAATTGAGCAGAACAGGCTACTCACTGATAATAGCAAACGATGTGGAGAAGTGAATTTAGCTGCTGGAAGTAAATAGCAACCTGTGTGCGTAACAGGGCAATAACAGAGAAATTTGCGAAATACAATTTGAAGTTTCCAAGAAGTTTCTTGCCGTGGACAAAAGAAATCTAGTTCAGACATACCATTTGAAGTTTCTGTGTAGTCTCCTACGGTGAACAAAAAGAAATTTAGTTGAGAAATACGGACATTATCAAAGATTGAACTTTCCGTGGTCTAGAAAAAAAATGACATACGCAAAGGTTGAACTTTCCGTGGTCTTCAAAAATAAAATCGAACAATTTATTTTCAACTCTTTAAACGCGAATGGGACTAATCTTGTCCAGGAACAGTGCAAAGCTAGGGTCAATGGTGGATTGTGAAGTTTCCAAGTAGTTGTATACAAATTTAGTACGATATTAAAGAAATTCCCTAGCTTTTTCATATCATTCAGCTTTTCCAAAGCCTTTCAGATAGATAACAGAGCTTTTTGTTGGAATTTTTAACTTCACGTGTTCCTCAAAACTAAAATTTCGTGGAAAATGTGCTCGATGCTTGTAGATTGCTAGACTTTAAATTATAGTAAATATATTAAAAGAGTTGAATTTTAAATTTATTCATACCAAAATTGAAGGATGTGATTCTAATATTTATAATGATAAAAATAATTTATTTGGATAATTTTTTATTTAGTTTTTTTGTCTTAGTATATATGTAAAGGTCATGTACAATTCATGTAAAAAATTCGTAATGTCTTTGTATTTGTAATAATATTATTTTAGGTAGTCTGAATAATAGTAGAGTTGGCTTGGATTATGAGTTCGATCTCAAAAGAGGATCTCACTTCGGGGGATTAGTCTTGCCCCAGCGCATGCAGGGACTAAAGATACGTGTTGCTAGACACAAGACTAGGTTATCGGGATACCTCCCATGTATTAAATAAATACTAATCATTTTTGAGGTAAATGAATTGGGATCACTCAATATTAAAGCATTAAACATCTATTCATTTATATCTATATAAGAGTAGATCGTGACAAATTAAAAGTTGGTGTTAAATATTAGTTTGTATATTTTACTTGACAAAATTAGTATGAGAGTTTTGGTTGCGAACATGCTTTTGTCCTACATATTATGGAATACCAAGATACTTTGAGCTAGGGTAACAATCTAGTTTTGCATGAAACTATGTCATCCATCAACTTGTCTATGTATCAAGGCATTTCTTGATCCAAGACTAGTAGGGGAAATGAAGCTAAGTCCAAATATCTTAACAACTTGCCAAGAGCAGACGGAAGCAAACACATGTTCAGCAACAAGAACCAACTTTAATTGGAATCAAGTATTGGTTGAGTAGACAACTCACATGATAAAATATACTTTCAAACATCCAACATGTCTATCTGTGAGGCCTTTCGGGTTGCGACCAATACAATGAATTGCAACATTAGAGCTTGAAGCTTGCAATTTTGATACTTTCCTCTACAAGTCTACCTTCATACTACCAAAACTTATTTTTCTACTTCTAATCCAAGTTCTTATATTGTTGAGATACAAGTGTCTCAACCTTTCAAGCTTTTTCCAAAAAATCCTTTAAAAAATTGTGGTAGTTTTCCACAAATTTATGCATTGGAAGAAGGTGTATGATTTGTTAGAAATGTGCCCTATCAATAGTAGAATATAGGAGGGCCATTTTTAGAGCATAGATGACTCATTATATGACTTTGATGAGGGTCTAAACTAGGGGATAGAATTATGGATGAGATTTCTATTTTAACTTTGTTGTTTTTCCCATCTTGGAATTATAATTATCAAGAATGGGCAAAATGTGGCATGGCAATTTTGCCCATGGTTTTTTTAAACCATAAGTGGTTTCTAGGTTGTAAAATCACTATATAAGGAGGGCTTGGAGAGGATTTTAATCATTGATTTTTGTTTGCAAGACTGGGTGTTAGAAGGTGTCTCTTTGAGTTCAAAGTTGTGGTTATGCTCTTGCAAGTGTATTGTAATCTTTTGATTTGATAATACATTATGCGGGTTTTAGAGAATGGGTTTTTTCTCCCCTAAGGGTTTCCCCATGGTAATCACTGTGTTATGTGTTTATTTTTATTTTTATTATTTGTTAATTCATTTCTTGAGATCTTTTGTCATACTTAAGTTGAAATTTGCATAGTCATCTTCTAAAGACTAGTGTAGGAAGTGTTTCCACCTACCTTTTCTTTCCTTACAAGTGGTATTAGAGCCTAGCCAGTTTTGGTTATATTTGTTGGGCACAAGGTTTTTTGAGCTAATCAAGGTTTGAGTGGGAGCTTATGTAGAGTATTTCATTTCTGTATTGTAGGATTGAAAAGATGGCAAGCATGTTAGGGAGGACTGATGTAGAAAGTTTTTTGGCACAAACTTTGAGATGTGGAAGCCAAAGACAATTTTTTTTTTGATTGATTAGGATCTATGGGATGTAATCGATGAGAATAAGAAGAGGCTCACAAACTTGACTTTAGTTGCACAATATGATGTGACATATAGAAAAGCTAAAGGTATCATCAAATTGTGTCTTGTAGACTCAATTCTAATAAATATCTAAGAAGAAACTCCTATGAAGAAGATTTGGAAGAAGCTAAGCGAGATCTATCAAGAGAAATCACTTGTGAACAAGATTTTCTTGAGGAAGAAACTATATTCCCTGAGAATGGAAGAAGGTGGATGAATTTTTGAACATCTTGAAAGATTTAATATGTTGGTAACTCAGTTGACCTTAGTAGGGATGCCAAATATTGCTATGTTCATTGTCAAACTCATGGGACAGCCCTGCAAAGCCTTCAATACAATTTGAAAGGAATTTCCTAGCTTTTTCATATCATTCAATTTTTGCAAAGCTTTTAAGATAACAGAGCTTTGTATTGGAATTTTTAACTTCATGTGTTCCTCAAAACTAAAATTTAATGGAAAATGTGCTTGATGCTTGTAGATTGCTAGACTTTAAATTATAATAAATATATTAAAAGAGTTGAATTTTAAATTTATTCATACCAAAATTGAAGGATGTGATTCTAATATTTATAATGATAAAAATAATTTATTTGGATAATTTTTTATTTAGCTTTTTGTCTTAATATATATGTAAAGGTCATGTACAATTTATGTAAAAAATTCATAATGTCTTTGTATTTTTAATAATATTATTTTAGGTAGCTTGAATAATAGTAGAGTTGGCTTAGGTCATGAGTTTGCTCTCGAAAGAGGATATCACTTCGGGGGATTAGTCTTGCCCTAGCTGATGTAGGTACTGAAGATATGTGTTGCTAGACACAAGACTAGGTTATCGGGATACCTCCCACATATTAAATAAATACTAATCATATTTGAGGTAAATGAATTGGGATCACTTAGCACTTAAAGCATTAAACATATATTCATGTATATCTATATAAGAGTAGATGGTGACAAATTAAAAGGTAGGTGTTAAATATTAATTTGTATATTTTACTTAACAAAATTAGTATGAGAGTTTTGGTTGTGAACATGCTTTTGTCCTACATATTATGGAATACCAAGATACTTTGAGTTAGTGTAACAATCTATCTTTGCATGAAATTGTGTCATCCATCCACTTGTCTATGTATCAAGGCATTTCTTGATGCAAGACTAATAGGGGAAAGGAAGCTAAGTCCAAATATCCTAACAAGTTGCCAAGAGTACACATGGAAGAAAACACTTGTTTAGCAACAAGAACCAACTTTACTCATGAATCAAGTATCGATTGAGTAGAAAACTCAGATGATAAAATATACTTTCAAACATCCAACATGTCTGTTTGTGAGGCCTTTCGGGTTGTGGCTAGTACAATGAATTAGAACATTAGAGCTAGAAGCTTGCAATTTTGATACTTTCCTCTACTGATCTACCTTCATACTACTAAAAGTTACTTTTCTACTTTTAATCCAAGCTCTTATGTTGTTCAGATACGAGTGTCTCAACCTTGCAAGCTTTTTCCCAAAAAATCTTTAAATTTTTTTTGGTAGTTTTGCACATATTTATGCATTGGAAAAAGGTGTATGAGTTGTTACAAATGTGCTCTGTCCATAGTAGAATATAGGAGGGCTGTTTTTAGAGCATAGATGACTCATTATATGACTTTTATGAGGGTCTAAACTAGGGGACAAAATTATGGATGAGATTTCTATTTTAACTTGGTTGTTTTTTCCATCTTGGAATTATAAATGTCAAGAATGGTCAAAATGTGGCATGGTAGTTTTTCCCATGGTTTTTTAAAACCACAAGTAGTTTCTAGGTTGTAAAATCACTATATAAGGAGGGCTTCTAGGGAGGATTTTAATCATTGATTTTTGTTTGCAAGACTGGGTGTTAGAAGGTGTCTCTCCGAGTTCAAAGATGTGGTTATGCTCTTGTAAGAACTTGTATTGCAAGTGTATTGTAATCCTTTTGATTTGATAATACATTATGCGAGTTTTGGAGGATGGGGTTTTTCTCCCCTAAGGGTTTCGCCATGGTAATCATTGTGTTATATGTTTATTATTATTTTGATAATTTGTCAATTCATTTCTTGAGATCTTTTGTGATACTTAAGTTGAAATTCACATAGTCATCCTCTCAAGGCTAGTGTAGGAAGCATTTCCACCTACCTTTGTTTCCTTACAAGTGGTAGCAGAGCCTAGCTAGTTTTGGTTCTATTTGTTGGGCACAAGGTTTTTTGAGCTAATCTAGGTTTGAGTGGGAGCTTATGTAGAGTGTTTCATTTACGTATTGCAAGATTGAAAAGATTGCAAGCATGTCAAGGAGGATTGATGTAGAAAATTTTCTAGCACAACGTTTGAGATGTGGAAGTCGAAGACGAAAAATTTATTGATTGATTAGGATATATGAGATGTAATCAATGAGAATAAGGAGAGGCTCACAAACTTGACTTCAGCTGCACAATATGATGTGACATATAAAAAAAGCTAAAGGTCTCATTAGATTGTGTCTTATTGACTCAATTCTAATAAATATCCAAGAAGAATCTCCTACAAAGAAGATTTGGAAGAAGATTTGGAAGAAGCTAAGTGAGATCTATCAAGAAAAATCACTTGTCAACAAGATTTTCTTGAGTAAGAAATTATATTCCTTGAGAATGGAAGAAGGTGGATGAATTTCTGAACATTTTGAAAGATTTAATATGTTGGTAACTCAATTGACCTTAGTAGGGGTGCCAAATATTGCTATGTTCATTGTCAGACTCATGGGATAACCTTGTCATGGCCATAGGGAGCACTTTAGTTGTCTTGAAGATGGTGGATGTTGTTCATTCTCTACTTTCTCATGAGATGGGAAGGAATGTCTCTTTGAATGCAAAAGAGTCTTTGAGTGTTTGAGGAAGACCAAAAGAAAGAGGCAAGAATGAAAAAAAAACATCGCTATTCTAAATCCAAAAATAAGATGAGATCAAAATATCTTGGTAAGTCCAAGGTAATCTATTGGATTTGTGGAAAACCTGGTCACTTTTGAAAGGATTGCAAAGAGGAAAAGAAGAAGAAGAAGCAAGATTTTGATTCTAAGTCTGATAAGGAAGATGGAGATTCTTTTATTGCAGCCTTGAGCACTTGTGTAGGTGACAATGCATGGTTGATAGACTCAGGTGCATCTTCCTACATGACTCAGACTAATAGAGATTGGTTTGGTAAGTAAGAAAATTTTGATGGTGGTAAGGTGTATTTGGATGATAACTTAGTTCTTGATATTGTTGGTCATGGAAGTATTTGTGTGAAATTTTTTGATGGTAGAGTTAGAAGATTTGGTGTTTTCTTGCATATGTTGGGACTAAGAAGAAATTTTTTATCTATTAGCAAACTAATAGATGTGGGTGTGCATGTACAATTTTTTGAAGTAGGTGCGTAAATTGTAAGAAGTTCTATGGTGATAGCAAGAGGAAGAAAATTGGGTATGTTGTACTAGTTTGATGGATACACAATTGAGTGCAATAGTACTTATGGTAAGATTGTGACAAGGACTACTTCATTGGGGAAGGAGAGGGTTTCTCCTTCAACAAATGGTCATGGTTTTTGGGTACCCAAGGGTGCTCTATCCACCAAATCAAATTTTCCTATGGAGAAGACCATATTATGGCACTAGAGACTCAACCACATAGGTGAGAAAGGTCTAAGGAACTTGAGAAATAAAAACCTTGTTCATGGGTTAAATGACTGAAATCTTGAGTTTAATTTTTTTTAGCACTGTATCTATGGTAAACAAAACCACATTCAATTTTATTTAAGTTTTCATAAGTCCTCGTGTATTTTGGATCTAATTTATTCATATGTATCTAGTCTAGTTGATGTTCCTTCTATTAGTAGATCACTTTATTATGTTTCTTTCATTGATGATTCCAGTAGAAGAACATGGGTTTATTTTCTTACAAATTGAGGTTTTCAATCACTTCAAAGAATTTGAAGAAATGGTTGAGTTCTAGACTAGAAAGAAGATAAAATGTTTGAGAACTGATAATGGTGGAAAATTTTGCTTCAATGATTTTGATACATTTTTTAAAGATTATGGTATTAAAAGATAAAAGAAAACTCCCTAATCTCCATAAAAGAATGGAATTATTGAAAGAATGAACAAAACCTTGATGGAAAAGCCTAGGAGTATGCTAAGTGGAGCTAGACTAGAACAAAAGTTCCAAGGTGAAGTTGTAGCCACTATTTTCTACCTCATAAATAGGTCACTTGCATCAACTCTTATTGATAAAACATGAATGGAAGCATGATCAGACCACAAGCCTTCACTTTGATAGCTGGGAGTAGTTGCTTATGAGCATATGCTCATGTGCCAAAGGAAAAGAAGAGAAAATTGGATTAGGAGACTTTGAATCCCTATTAGGAGTTGTGGAAGATAGTTTGATCCACTAGCCAAATATCTTCAAGGGAGCTACCAATGAACCCACTGTCCAAATGATATTTGTATTATTCCTTGTGAAATAATATAATGGTACTATATCATTCCTTCCTCTTTCACTATCATGTCAAGCAGACCTCTGCTCCTTCTGATCTTGTAACCAAATCACAAATCTTGCATCCAATAATCCCTTGGATCACTTACATGCATTCAATAAGCACCACTAGTACATTTGCACCCATTTTTCTACCAAAATTTTTGACCAAAACTATGAATCCTCATTTTTTGTTTTCATTCCCGCATTGGTCGCAAAAAAAATAATATTCCTGATTTGGTCAAAATTTCAACCAACGTCATTTACCAATCCAAACTATTCCCAAGTTGGTCAAAATTTCAACCAACTTGGGTCATAATACAATTTGGATTATGCATTAAAATTTAGATAAGTTGCACGCGAATGTGAGAAATTTCACATAATAGTTCAGTGCGCATTTTTACTGAACTTCCATCTTTTCTTTCCATTCCTATTCTATCTTTCATTTTCCATTGCGGAACATCCTTTCTGAGTCCTAAGTCCTGCATCAATGGACTGCATCACTAACTAGTTTGGAATGGGAATGGAATGCATCAATCGCTACGACTAGTTCGGACTGCATCAATTGTCGGTTCAACATATCTATCTATATAGATGGGCCAAAGAAGCATATATATAGGGCAAGAGCATGGACAGAAGCAATGGTGAGTGATTTGGTGGGATATGGTTTGGACACCAGAACTACTTGAATTAGGAGGACAAAGCAGGGAGAAAGTAGCTTCAGGGTGCCAGAAGTGATTCACCAATTCGATCCTAAAATGTTAGGCCTCTGTTATTGCTGCTACTTTTTTTTGAGCAATTGGCACAAAATTTGTATCCCCTTAATGATTTCGCATGATAGGGTTTGGGCAACAAGTTTTCTTAGTTTTGCAAGATAGGGTTTGCAGGATGAATAATTTCTTAGTTTAACATTATTCATGCATGATTTTTTTCTTGCAAGTGATCGTGAATCATGGTATTCCTCTAGATGTGGTGGCTTCTTTGAACTTCCTTTTGAAGACAAGTTGAAACGAGGTCGAGAGGAAGGAAAAAGAGATCATATTTCTATTTAAATTATTTTAACTAATTTCTAGGTTTTTAAATTAAATCATTGTTTATGGCAAATGTAAAATTCTGCAACTGGTTTCTTTTTATGCAGAGGATTGCGGATCATATTCTCAATAGGACTTCACAAGCTCTTTCCTATATATTTCAACTTTCCATGCTTACATATTTTGGATGCACTACCATATTTCCTGCATATTACCACCATGCATCAGAGAAATCAGGCTTGTATACAATACAATACTTCAAATACATTTTTTGACTTCAAGGTTCAAAGGTTCTTGCATATTCATCTCTTACTACTTCTCATGCTTTATTGAATTCCTCCATATTAAATTTCACATACTCTATTGCACATATCAAACTTCAAATACTCCTTTGTACATATTAAACTCATCATACTTTTCCACTCCATATTACAGGGTCTTCATACCTCCACACTTTTCATGCCTTACCAATTAGTATTTATGGATTGCTCATGCTTCACTACACTAAAGTTTACATTAATGCACACAAAATGCTAAAATTAATGATAACACTTAACAACTTCTGGGAGTGACACTATTGGAGAAGAGTACAGGAGCATTTACCTCTGCCTTGATGTTATATCTTGGCAATAGCCACCCAGCCAGTTTGTTAGACATGGCATGGATGCCTATGCTACCCCTTGCACCACAAAAAAAACACAGCCCCATGAATATCAATTGGGCCCTTGAGTTGTATGGCTTTGTCAAATATATGTATCATCCTCATTCGTTGTTGCATTAATTACAGTCATGTCAATAGTGACGAGTCTAGGGAAGGTTCCTTGGGTCAATAGTCACTTAATGAGATTTGAAATTGTGATCTTATTCAAGAACACAAGTCCTCTCAAGTCCTATGTCATAAAATACAGGACTTATAAGTACTCTGAAGAGTATAATAGATAACATAAAACAAAAAGATTGTCCCATTTTATTTCTACGACACAAACTACCTAATAATTACTCTTAAAGTATGGTCCCATAGTCATGATTTGTCCTACACAATAAGCCATAGAAGAACATAAATACAAACAAAATTATTGAAGGTAACCAACAATCACAAAAACCTACAACATAAACAAAAATATGATGTAGCAATTAAAAACTTGTTGAGAGCATAAGATTAATGACTATTGCTTACCACATCCCCGTGGAATAGATGTTGCATAAACCATATTCAACTGGCCTTCATGAGAAAGGGTCTCAAGTCTAGATCTCTCAGAGCATTTGTTGTAGTAGACATATCCGACACAATAAAAAAAATTGATATAGATATATATCAGGAAAACATTGTTCACTGACCACTATCCTTTACATGCTACTACATCATTGATTTGGATTGAAGTTAATTCATACTGTTAACATGCCTTCAACACTATCATAATAGTGTAGTTATCATCTGTTCATCATTGTTATTTATACATCCCTTTTATAACCTTTGCATGCTTACCATACCAGTCTTCAATACTATTAGAAGGACCTCATAGGTCTGTCACATCATGACAATTCCCTTTGAGCTCATGGAAAGATTTGAGACCTCAATCTTCTTAGTACATCTTTTTCTATTACATAATAGACCTCTCTATTTTTTCATGTCCTCATAATGGTGTCCTCCATGACTGCTCTGATGGATACCTCTACTTTGTCTTGCATATCCCAATCCATTACTCTTAATTTCAATAGCAATGTCTTTCTTTTAGGATTACTAATTAATGTTCCATCATTTTAAAGCACTATATTTGATGGCAACAATAAAAGATAATATGTGACTATCCTCATTGTGACAATCTCACAACCTTTAATTGTTTTGTATTTTACCTTCTATGATCTATAAGATCTATTTCTATTCACTATGCATTAACGTCTTTTAGACACGCATTCCATGATTTATGACCTTAAAACATATACCACATTTAGTTTGATAGGAATGTTGTCTCTTAACTTTATAGTATTATACTTGACAATCAAACCACCCAAAAAATTTCATCAATACAATAATGACATTATTCTTTCCAAGAAGCATGGTACCATTAGTTTTCTTATCTTTCTTATTTGAAGGTACTGACTCAAAGACATGTTAATTCTTTCTTTGAGATCATTTTTGAGAAAAGTAATTTTAATCTCCATTTGGTTTGTGTTTCCAAAATTAACAAAACTTGAATGGTGGTCCATTAAGTTTTTTTTTTTTTAAATCTCCTCATCTTCTATCCTTTCTTTTTGTTTTGAAAGACTCACTTGTACCAATGGGTCTGGAGGTTCCAATCAATTCCCAAGTTCCTTTATTGAAAAAGGCTAACTATTTAATGTTGATTGGTTTTCTCCATGCATCAAGCTTTTCAGCTTGCTTGTGATAAGTTGGTTTTAAATCAAAAGCAACATTAATTTCTTGTTCAAATTTCTTATGGAAAAATGAATTCTTTGGAGTTTATGATATTTTCTTAAATTTATTTAATTCCACATCTCCTGTGGCCTACAATTCTTTACTGTAAATCAGTGCATTTCAAAAATGTGGCTTTTCTGAATTTGTAGCTATAGTTATAACTTATGTCCTATGTAGAACATGACCATCAATTATGCTGCATCAATGAAATATATTTTGACATATTCTTTGACAATCTTCTCCATAAATTTTTGGTGCCACTTTCAATGGGCATGTATTCCCTCAAGATTACTAACCTTTATGTGTCTTTTATCACTACCATCTAGATTCTACAATGGCTATTTAACTAGATGAAAATGAAGAATTATTTTACAGAGATAGAGAGTGTTATTAAAAACAATAAATTTGGTACCCAAGACCAAATGTTTTTATACTATGATAGAAGTTGGTCTGCCTTGAACTGTTAACTATTATTTTATTATTGTATTAGTCTTTTATCTTTAATTGGCTAACTTTTATAATACTTATATGTAATGTTATATACTCTTACCTACGAATAATGAAGATGACATATGCACTCTTATGAAGATGACAACAATTAGATTAACCACCTAAACATTACCACATTTGCAAAGAAAGGGGGATCTATTGGAATCTCCAGTCTAAGAAGATTGGGTATTTCTAGATGCCTGAGAAGATCTACTAGAGTCTCCAGTTTGAGATCTAATTCTGATAAGATTTTATGATCTCATATGAACACATAAAAACACTTATTGTAGGAGGCCCATTGATAAATACTATCTCTGCAAAATAGAGTCTGAAAAGTAATCTCTTGTGGGAAGGTCATTGATAATATAGAAAAAATCTCCATAATGAGTAGATTGGTAGATGTAACACATAGCTTTCCAAGCTAACAATAAGGGTCCATTGCTGACACCATCATCCTTAGGCAGGCATGTTCCCACTAATGCAATTTCAAACAAACTGCTACATTTGATGGCAACAATAAAAGATAATATGTGACTATCCTCATTGTGACACTCTTGCAACCTTTAATTTTTTTTTATTTTACCTTCTAAGGTCTTCGGGATCTATTTCTACTCATTGTGCATTAACGTCTTTTAGACACTCATTCCATGTTTTATGACTTTAAAACCTATACCACATTTAGTTTGATAAGAATGTTGTTTCTTAACTTTATAGTATTATACTTGACAATGAAACCATCCAAAAAAATTCATCAATACAATAATGACATATTTTCTTTCCACGAAGCATTATCACCTAAACATTACCACATTTCCAAAGAAAGGGGGATCCATCTGCATGAAACACATTAGTGCAAACAAAGTCTGGTTGGGGTCAATAGCACCATCATTGGGTGTGAATAAATCATAGTTCAAAGATACCTAGTGAAGGTTGTCCATCTAGGCCTCACAATACCATGAAGAGCAACTTTGTTTCACCAAAATAAAATGCTACCATGGACTTCAAGAAAACAGATAAGGAAAACTTAATGTCTAGTCCCTGATGAAGATAGAAATTATATAGAAAACATACTAAGTATATGAGTTCTTGATACCTTGCATGTTATCTGGTGTTTAGTAGCTCCATGAAATAGCATAATTTTTGACATTAATCTTCATATAGGTGTACTAAAACACATCATAGACTTCCTTATGTTTTTTTTGGACTAACACAATTAACCTTGACTGGTGCCCTATTTTTATGCATAAAGGTTGACCTATTAACAAAGGAACTACATGAAAAAATCCACCTAGCACTTCCTACTATTAGAAAATGTTTTCTTAAACCATCAAATGGTCAATTCCAAAAGGAATTAGTCCCAAGAGTTCTGCAACTCTCAATCCCCAATTCTTGACTCCAAACCTGATTTTGATAGGGCTTCCTCAATGTTCACTCTCCACTTGATCTTGCATTTAATTGGTGATGGATTTACCTTCACTTTACTCTATTGAAACATTCCCGAGCATAAAATCCACTCCTTCTCGAGTAACTCATTCATTGCCACACATGGCATTCAATTATATTTTCACATTGTTCCTTAACTATGACCACTTCTATCAAACACAAATTTGCATATGCATAGTTATATTTTTATGATACATGTTAAGTAACATCATTCCTTGAATTTTAGGCCTCTACGTTCTGTTAGATTGTGGTGACTGATCAGAAAAGTATTGCACATACTTCATAAATTCTTTGGGGCTCAGGGAATTGCCCCAAAAAATAATTTTTGGGCCCTATTTTATTGAGATTTTGGGCCGACATGTAATTATTAATTATAACCCTAAAGTAGTAAAAATACTTGTATAAAAGGCACTTAGGGTTAGGGATTATTTTATAAGGTGATGCAAAAATTAGTTCTTGTGGCGGTATTGAGCTATAAGGGATTATGGATTGTAATCAGGTTGTAATTACTAGATCATAATAATGTTGGACTTGCTATTTCGTGGACGTAGCCTAGGGATTAGGTAAACCATGTTAAATCTTGGTGTCTTGTTTTTTTTTTCTATGTGATCTATTATTTTTAGATATTGGTTATATTTGCATCTAATTGTTATTTATGTCTATGGTTTAATCCTAACAAGTGGTATCAGAGCGAGGTTGTTTTTCAGTTATCCTCTGTAAGAAAGTTTCACAGTTCAGTGGGAGTCTCATGGTTGAGTGGAAGTGATGGCAGATGAGGGTAAGCTGAGGGTTGACAATTTTAATGGGTATAACTTTCAGCTATGGAAGATGCAAATGGAAGACTAGCTTTATTAGAATGATTTATGGAAGACATTGGAAGGTAAAGCCAAAAATTGGGCATTTATGTCAAATGATGAATGGGACTTTTTAGATAGAAAGGCACTTCGAAGCATTTGATTATGCCTAGCACCATCGGTGGCATTTAATATTACAAAAGCAAAGACAATAGAAGAGTTGATGAAAACCCTAGTGACGCTATATGAAAAGCCCTCCACTTCAAATAAGGTATTTCTCATGAAGCATTTATTTAATATGAAAATGGAAGATGGTGTATCTTTTGAAAATCATTTAAATGAGTTTAATACTATTACTAGTCAGTTATCTTCAATGGATATCAATTTTGATGATGAATTAGGGCTCTCTTGATTTTGTGTTCTTTGCCTGAAAGCTGGAATGGCTTGGTAATGGCTATGAGTAATTTTATTCCTATATCTAGCACCCTAAAATATGATGATGTGATCGGTGTTATTTTGAGTGAGGAAAATCATAGGAAAACCTTAGATGGATCTACATCAGGAAGTGCTTTGAATGCACAAAATTGATGCAAAACAACTGAAAGAGGAAATAATTTTGGAAATCGTGGGAAATCAAGAGGAAAGTCAAAGGGGAGGAGGTCTCAATCGAGAGGGCTAAACGATTGCTGGTACTGTGGGAAACCAGGGCATAAAAAAGAAAGATTGTTGGAATTGAAAGAAAAATGAAGGAGATAAACTAGATGGAGATAAGGACACAAATGTGGTAAGTAACAATTTCGAAGAGGATTCTTTTCTTCTATCTTTAGAAAGTGTTGATGATTCATGGGTTTTAGATTCTAGTGCTTCATTTCATGCTACACCTCATAGAGGTTATTTCATTGATTATGTCCAAGGAGATTTTGGACTTGTTTATTTGGGGGATAATGAACCCTGTCAAATTGTTGGAAAGGGAAAAATTAAGATTAAGTTGTAGAATGGGAATTATTGGCTACTACATGAGGTAAGACATGTTCCAAGGCTGAGTAGGAATTTAATTTCAGCAAGGAAACTCGGTGATGAGGGTTGTGTAGTCACTTTTAATGATAAAAATTGGAAGGTTTCAAAAGGTTCCCTTGTAGTAGCAAAAGGTGTGAAAAAGGCACCTTATATCTTTGTATAGGTCATATTGTTCCTTCTACTTTAATTGTTTCAGAGAAAATTGAATGTTCAGGAATAGTTGTTGTTCTTGAGCAAGGAGAACAAATAACTATTGTAAATTATGATATAGCACTATGGCACAAAAAACTTGAGCACATGAGTGAAAAAGGTATGAAAGTACCTCATTTAAAGAAAGTTCTTCTAGGTCTGAAATGTGTTAATATGGATTTCTATGAAAGTTGTGTGTATGGGAAAAAAAAGAGAGAGTGAGTTTTGTGAAGACTGGGAAGGAAAACAAAAAGGAGAAATTAGAGCTTGTGCATACTGATGTATGGGGACCAACTCAAGTATCATCCCTTGGAGGCTCTCATTATTATGTTACATTTATTGATGATGCAACTAGAAAGGCATTCATTTATTTCCTTAGATAGAAATCTGATGTATTTCAAACTTTCAAGAAATGAAAATGCTTGGTTGAAAATGAAATTGGTGAGAAATTAAAATGTCTCAGATCTGATAATCATGGTGAGTATTGTAGTCATGAATTTGAAGATTATTCCTCCACTAATGGTATTCGTAGATAGAAAACTATTCCAAGGACTCCATAGGAAAATAAAGTAGTTGAACGCATGAAAAGGACTATAATGGAGCGTGCAAGGAGCATGAGATTACATGTTGGTTAGCCCTTATACATGTGGGTAGAGGTTGTCAATACTACTATATATTTGATTAATAGAGGTCCCTCTACTTCTTTGGGTTGTGATATTCTAGAGGAAGCATGGATTGGTAAGAAGGTGAGTTATTCTTTTCTCAAAACCTTCGATTGTGAAGTTGTTGCTCACATAGATTCTAAAAATAGAACCAAGCTGGAAGGTAAGTCAAAGAAATGTGTATTTCTTGGATATGGCATCAATGAATTTGGTTATAAGCTTTAAGATTTAAAAATCATAAAATTGTAAGAAGTAGGGATGTCATATTCAGTGAGAAAGTGGTGTACAAAGATTTGTTGCAGCAACATAAGAATAAAGAAGATGATTATGTAGTGCTGGATGATACTCCAAAAGCTAATGTTCCAGCCATTCCTCATGATGTCCAACAACTACAACAACAAATACCACACACACCAGTGAATGTTAGACGGTCAACAAGGCAAATTAGACCTACAAAAAGATTTTCTCCCTCTTTGTATTCAATTTTACTTACTGATGTTGGTGAACTTGAATGTTATGATGAAGCTATGCAAGTGGATACTAAGATTTAGTGGGAGTCTACAATGAAAGACAAAATGGACTCTTTTCTAAAGAATAAGACATGGGATTTATGCAAGTTGCCTGAAGGTAAAAGAGCTTTATAGAACAAGTGGGTTTATAGGTTGAAAGAAGAGGATGGAAGTAAGAGAAGATTTAAAGCTAGGTTAGTTATAAAAGGATTTGCACAAAAAAGGGGCATTGATTTTGATGAAATATTTTCTCTTGTTGTTAATATGACTTCCACCTGTACTATTTTAAGTCTTGTGGCTACTGAAGATTTTAATTTGGAGTAGCTTGGATACAATAGGTATCATTTAGATCATTGTGTTTATTTTAAGAGGTTGGATGATGATAGCTACATTATTTTATGTTTATATGTTGATGATATGCTTGTAGCTAGGTCTAACATGGATCATATTAAGGGGCTAAAAGGCTAGTTAGCACATGCATTCGAATGAAGGATTTGGGGGCAGCAAACAAATCCTTGGTATGAAGATTTTTAGAGATAGGAAGAATAGAAAATTGATGCTATCTCAGGCTAATTATGTTGAGAAGGTGTTGCAACATTTCTCTATGGAGAATGCTAAAGCTGTCGGCACCCCATGACCTAGTCATTTGAAGTTGACTAAGGAGATGTGTCCCAAGACACAAGAAGAGGAGGATAAGATGTCCAAGGTACCCTATGCTTTAGCTATAGGAAGCTTGATGTATTCTATGGTATGTACCAAGCTAGATATTGCACATGCAGTGGGAGTTGTTAGTAGGTATATGAGTCATCTAGGAATTGAGCATTGGAATGCAGTCAAGTGGATTGTTAGATATTTGAGAGAAACATCAAATAAGTGTTTACACTTTTGGGACTCTACTACTAATTCACAAGGCTATGTTGACTTAGATTTGGTAGGGGATATTGATACCAGGCAGAGTACTATAGGTTATGTCTTTACTGTTCATGGGGCAGTCATGAGCTAGGTTTCTAGGTTACAGAAGGTTAATGTTTTATCTACTATAGAGGCAGAGTATGTAGCTACTACAGAGGCAACCAAGAAGATGATATGGCCTCGATTCTTCTTCAAATAATTGGAACACCCTCAGAGGGATAATTATTTGTTTACAAATAGTCAAAGTTTCATTCATCTTATAGAGAATTCAGCTCTACATTCAAAGATCAAACACATACAGTTGTGGTACCATTTCATTTGGTCAATTTTGGAGGATGAAAAATTAAAGTTGGACAAGATACATATAGATGACAATCCAACAGATATGTTTTAAAAGGTAGTAACAAGGGAGAAGTTGAACTCCTCTTCAGCTTCGGTTGCTCTTCTAAACTAAACATGAATAACAGAACAACAGAGTCCAAGGTGATTTGATCCAATGGGAGCCTCATGGAGTAGCGACATAGCTATAAAGTAGCGACATAGCTATAAGTGTTGGAAATAATCAAGACTAGCTAGGTTACTAAGAGGGGAGGGGTGAATTTGTAACCTCAAAAACTTTAAATCAATTCAGTACTTAATCCATTCATCATTCATTCATCTAATCTACTATATGCATGAGAAAGATAAATATTTATAACAGATGAACACAGAATTTTGGTGACCCAAAACCTTCCAAATAGAAAGAAAAACTAGGGTGGGGATGATACCCACAAAACTTCACTACTACACTATAAAGTTGGCCTGTTAGGGCTTACATTGATCACTTTTGATGATCTACCCTATTAAGAGCAATTTGAACTGCTAGATCCACCTTGTTAGAGGATTTACAAACATACAATGAAGTATGCACTCTGTTAGGAGATTTATACAGAGACTGTTAAGTCTACCCTATTAAAGGATTTACACAATTGATTCACTTGTTAGGATGAAATAGTGGATCTACTTATAACTTGATTGCTGATTAGATCCTTGAAGTACATATCACCTCTTCTGAGTGATGAATCTTTAATACTCCTTGTAGACCTTGTTGAATACTCTTCTCTGCTGCTGATTCACATTTACTCTACTCAAAGCATTACATGTCCATTCCTTGATACACACATATTGTAAATGATATAATACATTGCATATATACCATTCCAATAATCACAATTGCAAGGTCAGTTGAAACACAAGCGAACAAAATATTACTGAGTCAACCAAACAGTAGAAAACTCAGGTTCTTCAAGCTAACTTGGTGACCTTCTGATACTCGACATCATCATGCACTTGGTAGAAGTTGAAGCTTGGTCCATACTAATCACACAACGTAGCTTGGAACTTGGTAACCATTGGAGACTCGGTAGATATAGTTTCACTCAATAAAAATTGAATCCTTTGTTTACCTTGCTTTCACTCGGTAAACACTACACATCCATCATTTGGTAAACACTGGCTTCCATCACACAAACTTATGACTCGATAGACACTGTGAAGCTCAGTGAACACTGTAGGCTCAGTAGACACTTCTAGACTACACACTCACTCAGTAGCTTCAAGAATGCTCGATGTGAACTGTTTGACTACACGCTCACTCGATAGCTTCAGAAATGCTCAGTGTGAACTGCTTAAGTGATGAACCTACAAGGTAACCACTAAATTCTTAGTATACACTGTAGACTGAGTGATGAGCTTAGTGATGACTCATAATTGAATAAGTGTTGTCACTAATGACAAATACAATATAATGCCAACAATCTCCCCCTTTGGCATTAGTGACAAAAAACACTTATGAGCCAAACTTTTTGTACACTGACATACTGGATTTTATTTTTCAAAATTCACCTTTGTAAACCTATTGTATATACATTTCTTACATGTCTTTACATATCTCCCCCATACATATGGCATGGTATATACATAGCTTATCACTGTACATATATCAATCTATTATATTCTCCCTTATTTTCTCCATTGTCTCTTACTCCCCTTGACTTTTACTATCCCTTAGTCCCCCTTTTTTATAATAATGCCAAAGGTAATCATACTTATACAAAGACACCAAAATGTGGGAGAAACTCATAATGTACCTTAAGAATAAGAGCTAATGTCTTATCCCAGTTCTCTTGCAAAATTTTGCAGATATGAAGTGCAACTTGGACTTTTGCTGATACTTCAATCATATGATCTACAACTAAAAAATTTGTTATCATGGATCAATATTTTTGAATAAGCAATGTGCTTCTACCTTGTTTCCATGATAGGAAGGATCATGTTCTGGATGTCTATTAGTGTAGACTGGATCCTTGCTTCCTCTCGCAATAGTTGAGCTTGCATGTTTGATAGGAATCTGATCTTTATGCAGTGTGCAGAGCTTGAACTAGGGTCAAGCTACAACTTTTGAGCACTGGCCTTCAAATCCTCATCAATTTTATTCAATTTTACCTTTATTTCTTTTGTGTACTTGGTAACATCACATAGCTTGGAAAAAAGGGATGTTACATTTGTAAAAGAATTTCAAGATTAGCCAAAATTGTAGAAAGTTATATCTACTTAATGGCTATTTGTTGAGCAATATGCTCAAGCACTTTATTGTCAAAATTTTTCTCTTCCTTTTCTATAAGCTTCTCTTGGCCAGAAGTGTCCTCATTGAACTTATGTATGACCTCTTCTAATTGTTACAAAATGTGTTGAGATGAATCCACATCAACACCTATTGCCTTAGTAATTATATTTTTAGCACTTTCAATTATAGTGAATTCTCTATCTCTCTCATCTCTAAGTTGTTTCTACCTTGCTCTTTGCTCTAAAAGCTGACTGGCCAGTCTCATTTCATCAACTATGGCAGTATCCAAATCTATCTTAGGTATAACAATTTCCTTGTCCAAGTCTATATCCTCATCAATTGCCTTGCCAGTAAAACGAAGTTTTAGTGGAGTCTTTGTTTTTTCTTTAGTGCTTACTTACTTGGATTTAGAAATAGAAACAATAGTTAATGAAGTTGGACTAGCAGGAGAAACTTGAATTGGTCCAACTAGAGGAGAACTAAGAGAGGTGCTAACTGTATCCAAAATTGATTTGCTTCCCAAAAATGAAGTATCAATAGGTAATGTACCAACTGGAATACTTACAACTAAAGAACTAACTGGAACAAAAATTGGCGTGGTTGAAGCTATGGATGACAAAACTGTAGAGCAAATTGGAAAACTTACTGTACATGTTGCAGTAGAGGTTATCACCATTGAAGAACTGGAAACTATACATACTGCTAAAGTAGATGACTCAGGAGATGATGAAGAGGGTTGTAGCTCGGTAGATGAAGTGCTTGACACTTCCATTGAAGATACTTGTAGCTAGGAGGTGACAGGTGATGATTGAGCTATTGATGTGGCAATTGTGCTCACAGTCTCAGTTGTAGAAGTTATTTCCATAGTGGATGTAACAGTCTTTGGTGGAGAGTGAGGAAGGGATGCAATAACTTATGCTACAATTTTTACTAGATCTTCTTCATCCTTCTCTTCCTCTTCAGCTTCATCATCATCGTGATAGTCCTTAACATCAAAAGTGACACATGGAGTAATATCTTCTTCATCATTGTCACTATCATCATCATCATCATTGATTTTTATAGGATTATTACTGGGCTTATGCAGATGATAGATGTTCTTCCACATTTATGTAGCATCCTTAACTATACGCTCAATATCTTTTATCAAAATTAAACAATTATGAAACCTGATTTTCATCTTGTCTTCATTCTTAACTCTGCATTGGTAAGGCTCAGTACCAACTATCTCAAAGATTGTTCATATATATCCTTTGCAGTTTGCATAGCTGATTCCCATCTAGGTTGTAATCTTGCTAGTAGCTCATTGGAAATTTGAGAGGCAATTTGATCAAGAGAATATTTCCATTTTCCCATCTTGGAGAGTACTAACTCCTCAATTTGCATTTTCTTAGCATCTGTTCTAGTTTCATATTTTAAAGCCTTGAAGTTTGAGATGCCTACACCTTCTTCCATTTGTTTCAATCTTTCTTGGAAGGTGAGAGGGGGCTTACTAAATACAAATTCACTGCCTCCTTTCTTCTTTGATCTTCTAGTAAACATAGTTGTGGAGGCTTTGGGTGGCTTGGTAATGATTACCTTGCCCTTCTTTTTGACTAGCTATGCTTCTTTCTCATATTCATCTTCATCTACTGATTCATCTTCATCTTCTCCTATTCCTTGGGTAAGCATGAGAGGGCCAGTTGCAATTTTCAATTTGGCTATCTTCCTCTTGCCTTTGCTGATAGCATGGGGTAGCTTTATTTCAAGCTCAATTCTAGCCTTTGCCTCATCATAAGTTCCAAAAGTGGATTTCTTTGGATCTAATGGCTCATTCACCAATGCTTCAATAATATCCCTAGTTTCATCAATATTGACCTCATAAGGAAGAGGTTTCACCCATGCAACTCGGGGCTTGACTGCCTAAATGTATACTCTATCATAGTCAACCATAAAGCATACATCGTCTTTGTACTCTTCAACCAATTTTGGTGGAATTTAGAACCTGTTATTCATCCTTTCCTTGAAATCTTCAAAATAATTATCCATGGTGCTATCAAAGTTTACACTCATTTCTGCTACAAACTCATTTATCTGGTATATAACAGGAATATATTTTCTCCACACAACAGATCCTTTGGATGGAAATAATTTGTGTACATAGAAGAAAAGACATGTCAAAAAAGAACCAAATTTGTAAGGGTTGTTCTTTGATGTCCTAATGCTGTCCATATTCTTGTTCAATTGTATTAACAATAACTCTAACAAATCAAATTCCAAATTTTTCTTCACAACCTTGAATGCAAAATCCACAGCCTCACAAGGCACACTGTTCAAATGAATAGAGCTATAAATCTTGTGAGAAATGATGTGAATGCCAAACCTTAATTCAACGTCAAAAACAGTGCTAACCTTCAAACCTCTACCATCCCATTCGGCTAGGGTTTTCTTCTAAAGTTTGTCCCGACCTAGGGTTTTGGTAGTTTTTGCTTTACTTAGCATGGGGAGACTAGTAATCTTATGAATCATCTTCTTGGTGATTAATATTGGCTTCTCTAACCATAGTTGACTATTGTTCACACGACTGAGGATGTACCTAATCCACTTAATCTTGAAATTCCTCGGCATATGCAAAATATGGGTTAATCCTTTGGTCTCTAGATGCTTATGCTCGGGTTTCAGTGAACCATAAACACACATTTCTCCCAAGGCATTGTCCATTTCTAGGGTTCTAATCTCTTGAACAAAACATTTGAAATGTGTATGAATATCATTGATAAAGAGTTCCCTTGGTGGAATTTGCGATTGAGCTCCATTGGGGTCGAGTGACTCTATAATTGCTAGAACTAGCTTGAAATTTGGCGCTTTCCACTCCACACCCTTAACCAACATTTTTGAACCTTTTTTTGCCTTGCTATTGTTGCTACTCCCAGATGCCATTGATGCTTCGTAAAAGATAGAAATCTTTCGAACAAATCCTTTGCTCTAAAAATTGCTTGAAATAGCCTAGATGCACCTGAAATCGCTTAGCTTTGAGAATTTTGAAAACTCGATGAGAAATGAAATCAAATTCTATCTTTTTGATGAAAATTCTGCCATGAATGTTCAATACAAAAGTTGTTGTGATGACAAAGTGCTTGACAGGCTGTCATTCACTCACTTGCTCAGTAGAAACTTGGGACTCAGTGATCGAACAAAACTTTTGTTACTCCTGATCTAGCTTAGTTGAGTCTGTAACTGACCTTGCTCGATATGACCTGATTTCTTGTGACCCTTTGTATCTAAAATACTAATTGGATCTTTTTCTTTCTTTCATTTGGAACTACTCTAGATATAGCTTGACGATATAGTTCTAGATCCTCCTTCATGAATCTAATTGGAAATGGTGGAGTCACCCACTTCTTGAGTGACATGGCCATCATTTGAACTATACTGCTCGGTAGATTTAGGAATCTATTGTTGTCTCATCTGCTTCCAAATGTTATCAGCTTTAGCTTTCTTTTCATCTTCAATTCTTCCTATATTCATGCAATTCTTCTCTATATGACCGAGTTCAGTGCATGTATAACATCTTACTGTTGTATCTTTTTTTCTCAAGTGATGGCTTGAGCAGTCTTTGCCAATATGTCCATATTCTCCACAATAATGACATATGTACCATGTATTGTGATCCCATCCAAATATTGCCTTAACAAGTTTTTTAGTTGGATTGAATGATTTGGATCTGCATTAGACTGATGTAGGAGCATCTTGGATTTACTTGGTGATTGCTTTGGAGTTCATGGGAGGAGGCTCAGTAGTTTCTTTAGAGGGTGTTTGGACTGGTACTCGATCAAAGAAGGATTAGAGCTCAGCATGGTCTAGGAAGCTCGGCATGGTCTATGGAGCTCAGCATGGTCTATGGAGCTCGGTATGGTTTAGGGAGCTCGGCATGGTGTATGGAACTTAGACTAGTCTATGGAGCTCGGCATGGTCTGAGAATTTGGTGTCTATTTTAGGCTATATAACTAGTTTTCTACAATGCATTGAAGGATGAAACTTTCAGAGATTGAAGAGGACATAGACTTCTACCTACGGTTTGAAGCTCGAGTTTGAATTCATTTGGAGCATGGAGATATTGTAGTTTTACTAAGACATCAATTTTAGGAATTAAATTGTTGTAGGAGGCGGACTTTGGAATTTAGTTTATGTATTTGCATTTAATTTTTATTTTGGGCCAACTTTTGGCTTAGATTGGTATAAGTAGGGGTTGTGGGTGTTGGAGTTGATGAAATCCAACTCCAAAGACTCCCAAGATCACCTGCATGCGAAAACATATCAAAGAGAAGCCAAGGAGAGAAGAGCGTGGAGCAAGGGAAAATCCCTAAATGGACATGAGAGAGAAAATATGGAAACACAAGAAAATATGTATTTACAATATGCAAGAATTTCTTATGAAAATACAATGAGGGAGCCTGAATATAAAGAGCTCTAGGAATCTCCTAGAACAAGCTACAAGATGCTAGGAGATAAGTGTGACAACTAAGCATACATCCACATAAGGTGGAAAGTCCTCGAACAAGGTGAGAGGATAAGTATGACTTAGGAGAGAACAAACTCCCATATTGTCAACAACTTATAGCTAACTCTTAGACTACAACTAATAAATGAATGCATTTACCTAAGTAAGCTTAAGTAAATAGAAAAATAATTACTAAATTAATTATTTACTCTAACAGTGGGCAAGTCGTTAGTAATACTATTCATTCACTCAGAAGAGGAGTGGGTGTGGGAAGTAGCTTTACACTTGGATGAAGTTGGAGCAGAGCTAGTAGCTATGGCTTGGAAAATAAGGAGATAGCTTGGTGGGCTTGCGAGAACAAGTTGAGATCTCCCTTATGGGTTTCTACCAGAGTGTGGATCTAAACTAGCTAGGGTTTGGGATTGGATCTTGAGGGATCTTGCAGAACTATTACTTGCTTTGTATTTGGTCATAACCAGGAAGGCCTTACAACTTGACACATTGCATGTAATCAGTTATATTTTATGAATATATTATTGTGATTTGGTATAAGATCTTCTGTTATTGCTTCCTGTTATTGTGTTTCTATTGCATGGTTTTATAGTAGGGGGCTAGGACATCTCCTTTGGGGATGCTCCTGCCTTGCACTATGTCAGGTGGTATCAGAGCGAAGGTTGTTCTTGAGTGTGTAGAAAGATCACCAAAGCTAAGGCAGTTTGCAACAGGACTTGGGTTGAGGAGGAAGATTCTGTTGGTGGATTTTTTGCAGAGGGTTTGGGAAGATCTTGGAAGATGACCCTGAGAAGATTAGACCCTGAGATGATTACAAATATTCATGATATGGTGGAAAGGAGGTTTGATGTGGTGGAGAGGAGTTTTTTGAGATGGCTACTCAATTTGAATCTAGCTTGGCTGATCGTGTTAAGGACGAGGTGAGGAAGGAATTTTGTAGCTATTTGTGGAGCTAGAGTCTCCCGATCCAAAAGAGAGTTGTTTGGCCAGTTAAGAGACTTGTTCGTGAGAACAGATGGCATAACAAGGTCAAGGTGGAAGAGGTTGGTTTTGTTGATTAGTTTGTGGAGTCTGATACAAAACCTGCAGGACAACTAGAAGTTGTTGCCAAAGATATTCCTAAAAAGGTTGGTTTTTATGATTAGTTGGTTGAGTCTGACATGGAAATTGCAGAGTGCTTGGTTGTGGATGATCTGGTTATTGTTGGTGGTGAGTTGTGTGTTGCAGAGCATCTTGTTGGGAGCAATGAGATGGTTGGTGTTGAGAGTTTGGCATGTGTTGATGGAGATCTTCATATTGTCACTGATGTGGAGTTGGTTTCTACTGGTATGGATTCACTAGTTGTTGATATGGATGGGGATTTGTTGATGAGGCATTATGTTCAGTTTGTTCCTGGAAGTGAGCATGATGATTGGTTGGATGTGATTCTAGTGTTTGACAGAATGATGTAGATGTGGATGATGTGTAGATTGGTTTTCTTATCCCTGTTGGAGTGGAAGTCTTTGGTGAAGATGAAGTTGGTTGTTGCTCTTTCTTTGGGCATCAAAGTGTGGGACACACTTTTCTATTTACCTAGGCAGTCTGATGCAGGAGCATCTTGGGTTTACTTGGTGACTACTTTGGAGTTCATGGGAGGAGGCTCAGTAGTTGCTTTGGAGGGTGTTTGGACTAGTACTCAGTCAAAGAAGGATTGGAGCTTAGCATGGTCTAGGAAACTCGGCATCATCTATGGAGCTCAATATGGTCTATGGAGCTTGGCATGGTCTAGGGATCTCATCATGATCTATGGAGCTCGACATGATCTATGGAACTTGGCATGGTCTATGGAGCTCGGCATGGTCTTTGGTTGCTCGACATGGTCTGAGAATTTGGTGTTTGTTTCATACTATATAACTAATTTTGCACAATAAGTTAAAGGATGAAACTTTTAGAGATTTAATAGGGCCTAGCTTTCTACCTATGGTTCGAAGCTCGAGTTCTAATTCATTCGGAGCTAGGAGATATTGCAATTTTACTAAGACATCAATTTTGGGAATTTAATTGTTGTAGGAGGCTGACTTTGGCATTAAATTTATGTATTTGCATTTAATTTGTGTTTTGGGCCAACTTGTGGCTTAGATTGGTATAATTAGGGGTTTTGGGGAAGTCTTTAGTAATATTATTCATTCATTTAGAAGAGGAGTGGGTGTGGGAAGTAGCTGAAGAGGGAGTTTTCCTGAGTCTGTGAATAGAGCACTGAATGTGATGTATTTTACACTTGGATGAAGTTGGAGCAGAGCTAGTAGCTATGGCTTGGAAAATAAGGAGATAGCTTGGTGGGCTTGTGAGCACAAGCTAAGATCTCCCTTATGGGTTTCTACTAGAGTGTGGATCTTGATTAGCTAGGGTTTGGGATTAGATCTTGAGGGATCTTGCAGAACTATTACTTGCTTTGTATTTGGCCATAACCGAGAAGGCCTTATAGCCTAAAATATTGCATGTAATCAATTATATTTTATGAATATATCATTGTGATTTGGTATTAGATCTTGCATTATTGCTTCCTATTTTTGTGTTTTCGCTGCGTGGTTTTATAGTAGGGGGCTAGGAAATCTCCTTTGGGGATGCTCCTACCTTGCACTGTGTCACATGTATAACATCTTACTATTGTATCTCTTTTTCTCAAGTGATTCCTTGAGCAGTCTTTGCCAATATGTCCATATTCTCCACAATAATGACATCTACACCATGTATTGTGATCCCATCCAAATATTGCCTTAACAAGTTGTTTAGCTGGATTGAATGATTTAGATCTGCATTGGAATGCCTTGTGACTATGCTTCTTGCATTTGTGACATTTACCTTCAAATTTTGGTTTTTCCTTGCATCCATTAGCTTTGTGACCATGTTGATTGCAATTGTAGCATTTTCCATTGAATTTTTCTTTTCCATTGCTCTAACATTTGTTTGATGTATGACCTAACTTACCATAGTGATTGCAAGTAGGTCTTTGATTCCTTTGGGCACCTTGTTTGGAAGATTCACCTTCTTCATTATATCCAAGTCCCGCTTTACCTTTTTGTCTATGAAGATTCTGCTCATTTTGTTGATTTAATTTATTCATATCTTCTTGAGACTTCATCATTCTCTCATTGATTTTCTTTTCAGCATTTAGGTCATTTTCCAAACTTTCACTGATTTGTCTTTCAATGATTAAATCAATCCTTAGGCTTTCATTTTCAGATCTCAAATTCATGATTTCTTCATTTGCATTGGATAGCTGATTGATAAGACTTTGATTTGCATTGATCCTTTCATTTGTCTCATTTTCCAATTTGTTTCTTTGTTCCAAAATTTCACATAACCTTGCTGACTGAATTTCTTGTTCTCTTCTTAGCATTCTTAGTTCTTTTTGCAGAGATCCATTATTTTCTAGGAGTTCTTTGATTGCATTGTTTGCTTCATCTAAGCTGGTTGAAGGAAAAAAGTCTTCAATCTTTTCTTCAACATACTCGAGATCATTCATCTGATTTGCAAGTTCCTTTCTTCTTTTTAGGGATTGTGAAAGGTGTTCCTTTGCTTCCTTGATTTGAACTATGGCCATCTCTAGATCTAGCTTTTCATTTTCAATTGCTTTTTCAAGTTTGAATATCTCCATTTGTCCTTTAGATCTTTACTCAAGTTGTCAAACCTTATCCTGAGAACCACAATGCTTTGATACCAATTGTTGGAAATAATCAAGAATAGCAGGTTACTGAGAGGGGAGGGGTGAATCAGTTACCTCAAAAACTTTAAATCAATTTAGTACTTAATCCATTCATCATTCATTCATCTAATCTACTATATGCATGAGAAAGATAAACATTTATAACACATGAACACGGAATTTTGGTGACCTAGAAACCTTCCAAATAGAAAGAAAAACTAGGGTGGGGATGATACCCACAAAACTTCACTATTGCACTATAAAGTTGGCTTGTTAAGGCTTACATTGATCACTTTTGATGATCTACCTTGTTAAGAGAAATTTTAACTGCTAGATCCACCTTGTTAGAGGATTTACAAACATACAATGAAGTATGCACTATGTTAGGAGATTTATAAAGAGATTGTTAAGTCTACCCTATTAAAGGATTTACACAACTGATTCACCTGTTAGGATGAAATAGTGGATCTACTTACAACTTGATTGCTAATTAGATCCTTGAAGTACAGATCACCTCTTGTGCTTGATGAATCTTTACTACTCTGTGTAGACCTTGCTGAATACTCTTCTCTATTATTGATTCACATTTACTCTACTCAAAGCATTACATGTCCATTCCTTGATACACACATATTGCAAATGATATAATACATTGCATATATACCATTCCAATAATTATAATTTCAAGGTTGGCCTAAACACAAGCGAACAAAATATTACTGAGTCAACCAAATAGTAGAAAACTCAGGTTCTTCAACCTAACTTGGTGACCTTTTGATACTTGGCATCATCGTGCACTTGGTAGAAGTTGAAGCTTGGTCCATACTAATCACACAACGTAGCTTGGAACTCTGTAAGCATTGGAGACTCGATAGATATACTGTCACTCGATAAAAATTGAATCCTTCATTTACCTTGCTTTCACTCGGTAAACACTACACATCCATCTTGGTAAACATTGGCTTCCATCACACAAACTGATGACTCGATAGACACTTTGAAGCTTAGTGAACACTGTAGGCTTGATAGACACTGCTAGACTACACACTCACTCGGTAGCTTTAGGAATGCTCGGTGTGAACTATTGGACTACACACTCACTCGGTAGCTTTAGAAATGCTTAGTGTGAACTGCTTAAGTGATGAACCTACAAGGTAACCACTGAATGCTTGGTATACACTATAAACTGAGTGATGAGCTCAAGTAATCATTCAAAATTAAATGAGTGTTGTCACCAATGACAAATACAATATAATGCCAACAATAGGATCAATATCCAAGTGGGATATTGTTGTCTAGAGTGGAGCTCGATCAGTCCCCAAGTGGGAGATTGTTAGATTGTGGTGACTGATCAAAAAAGTACTATACATACTTCATAAATTCTTTGGGGCTCAAGGCATCGCCCTAGAAAAAATAAAATTGGACCTTATTTTATCAAGATTTTGAGCTGACATGTAATTATTAATTATAATCCTAAAGTAGAAAAAATACTTGTATAAAAGGGTCTTAGGGTTAAGGATTGTTTCATAAGGTGATGTGAAAATTGGTTCTTGTGGCGATATTGAGCTGTAAGGGATTATGAATTGTAATCAAGTTGTAATTACTAGATCATAATAATATTGGACTTGTTGTTTGGTGGATGTAGCCTAGGGATTGGGTGAACCATGTTAAATCTTGGTGTCTTGTGTTTTTTTTTGTATGATCTATTATTTTCAGATATTGGTGATATTTGCATGTAATTGTTATTTCTGTTTGTGGTTTAATCCTAACATATTCATTGAATGACCTTCATTCTCCCTAAGGTATTACAGTAATAGCAAGTTTCAATAAAGAGTGACTGATTGAATTATAATTGGTGCAAAAATAACTTACTATAATATAAAATTCAATAGCAAAACACAAAAAATGATGAAGGGATTGGGTCAAAAAATATGGAGATCCAATCAAATTGGGATTCAAAATGGAGTCAATTTACAGAAAATAAAAAGATTTTGCATTTGATGTTTCTTGTTCACCAATACATAACCTAATTCATCTTCTCCCCTTGTCGTAATAGAGACTTCTTCTCTCATATAAAAGACCCCCTATAACTACTTAAGAAAATGACTCAACCAACTTCCATTTGTCGAGTTGGATGTTAAGCATACAACCTGAAACTTCTCAATCCCTAAACTGGTCGTTACTTTTTTTAAATATTTAAATTTTAAATAACAAAAATGGCTTTATTTTGATACTTAATTTTTTGTCTAATATCTAGACTTGTCCCATGCCCCTTCTATACTTCTTCAAACATTATTGAAGCTTGGACACTTTAGTCCATTACAATCAAGGCTTTAGTCCATGAGAGGACATTACACAATAAAAGTAGTCCTTCGAGGAAATTACAATATGATTGAAGAATTACACTATTTTAGTATCATTATAGGTTCTAGACCCTTTCAATTGGTTTGAAAACCATGTTTATACATTCCATCCTTCTAGTTTGTTTTCAATATAATATAGTGGATAAAAAGAAATTAGTTGCATGAATATTGTTCGCTTAAATCACTATGTGACATTTGTCAAATTTGGAACAAATATTCTTTGGGAGGTATTACATTATTATCTGTGAAGCAATTTCTTTTGCACTAATTTTGGTTGCAAGTTATAGTTGTCTGATGTTAGTGATATATGAAATTAGTTGCATGAATATTGTTCGCTTTAATCAATATGTGAGATTTGTTAAATTTGGAACAAATACTCTTTGGGAGGTATTATATTATTATCTGTGAAGCAATTTCTTTTGCACTAATTCTGGTTGCAAGATATAGTTTTCTTATTTGTATTATCTACCATAGTTAAAAGTTGTTTTTTGGTAAAGGCTTTCATTAATTAGACAATATATTATCCATTGTAAATATTAGTTAACAACAAGGTGCTTTAGGAATTAGATGTGTATTAATTTTACCATCACCTTAACTAATTTCTTGCTTTTTAAATTAAATCATTGTTTATGGCAAATGTAAAATTTTGCAACTGGTTTATTTTTATGCAGAGGATTGCAGATCATATTCTTATTAGGACTTCAAAAGCTCTTTCCTGCATATTTCAACTTCCCATGCTTACATATTTTGGATGCACTACCATATTTCCTACATATTACCACCATACATTAGACAAATTAGGCTTGTATACAATACAACACTTCAAATACATTTTCTCACTTAAAGGTGCAAAGGTTCTTGCATATTCATCTCTTAGTACTTCTCATGCTTTATTGAATTCCTGCATATTGAATTTCAAATACTCTATTGCACATATCAAACTTCAGATACTCCTTCGAACATATTAAACTTGTCATACTTTTCTACTCCATATCACAGGCTCATCATACCTCCACACTTTTCATGCTTTACCAATTAGTATTTATGGACTACTCATGTTTCACTACACCAAATTTTACATTAATGCATACAACATGTTGACATTAATGATAACACTTAACAACTTCTGGGAGTGACATTATTTGAGAAGAGTATGGGAGCATTTATTGCTTCCTTGATGTCATAACTTGGCAATGGCCACCCAACTAGTTCGTTAGACATGGCATGGATGCCTGTGCTACCTACCTGCACCATAACAACAACATGGCCCCATAAATATCAACTAGGCCCTTGATTTGTATGGCTTTGTCAGATATATGTATCATCCTTATTCATTGTTGCATTAATTATAGTCATGTCAATAGTGACAAGTCTAGGGAAGATTCCTTGGGATTTTCCCTCCTAGTCCTTCTCTAGAAGTTAAATGGTTGAAAATAAATACTTGACATTCAAGTCCTCAACAAATTTCTTTTCATTGCAATAAATAGAAAATGAAAAACCCACACTTCTAGTTCGACTAAAAATGTCTTCACCCACTGAGCAAAACTATGATTATGATTTTACTAGTACATTGATAATATCTGACTGTGAGCAATATCAACCTTTTCCATAGCCTATTTTTAAGGAAAGTTGGGCTCTTTAGTATTTGATGTTGATTACTACTATAGGAATTTATATCACATTTTATCAAGTTCTTTTATCTAGACTACCTGTATCAGAATTTCTCTTTAGATATGTCTTTGATTGAAGGTATATTCTATCCTCATTTTTTGAATTTGTGATAGAGCCTCTTTTCCAAGACCCTCTTTTTCATTAATTTTATCTTTGGAAGCCTTCGCTAGATTAGAATATACATGATTTCCCTACCTATACCATGAGCTTTTCAATCTATAGTGTGTTCTTAGATATCTACAGAGTGATGGAATTCTCTAATCCTTGTCAGACCCTTGTTCTTCAATTCCTTGCAAAGCCAAGGAGTCAAGACTTTCACAGTATCCATTCTTGGCATTAAGGCACTAGTGAAATGAGAATTATATTCACTTCATTAACACAACAACTAAAAAGAATGAGAAGTGTTATGAGAATTATTTAACTATTAATTGGCTTTTTGTAATAGGTCAGACAGGGTACCCAACATTAGAGTCTTGAGAGAACAAGGAAGCATTTTAAGAGGCTTGTTTAGGATACTGATCTCATGCAATAAATTTCTATTTTTTTCTAGCAACACCATAAATTTAAACTCCAGATTCTCCTTTCATAGTTTTTTATTGAGATCTCTTGTTAGGTTATTCCTCATTTCTCCATACATTTTATTTAACCCCACTCTCGCTCTTCTGAATGCATGCTTGATTTGGATTATACAATCTCTTATTTCCTCCATAGTTATATGTCTAGCATCTATAACATAGGAAAACAATTTGATACCATTGAGAGTGAGGTGCTTATATATGACATTTTGTGTTGGTTACAGAGAGGAGATGATGATTTGGCAAGTCCATTCATTCCTTTTACTTCTATTATGTATTTATGCCATCTAATCTATATTTATATCTTTTCCCTATATAATGATCTTGTCAACACCCCCTGAAATTACATTAAAATTTAAAATTGTATTTTATTCTTGTATCCTAATATAAATCAAAATGATATCTTGATTTCCCTACACTTTCAAACTCACTCATTGATTTTTAATTCACTTTGGCTTTCATCAGACTACTATTTCAACTTTGTTATAATGTCCACATATTATAAATTTTGAAATTACTAAATTGTGCATGCACATAAGCTTGTTCCTGAGGTGTGGTTTTTAAAATTTTGTAGGGGTCAACAACATATTGAATGCCCTATTGTTTCATCTTTTGATTCTCATTCTTAGGTTAGGTGTTACTGGAGCTGCTCTTGCCACTATTATCTCTCAATAAGTGAGCACTTATGATCATCAAATGTGACTATCTATATTTATTTTTTTATAGATCTTTCCTCCAACATGTGAGTTGCCCTTAGAGAGAAAGTTTTGAGAATGTCATATTTGATGGATCAGATTGATATTAAGGTTATGAAAGTATCTTATTTGCAATCTTGTAATATATATATATTTCCATTAGTAGTTCTTGTTCCTACATTAGTTAACCACCAATTATTGTTCTTGCTCTTGTAAACATTCTTGTAGGTTCTCAAGTATGGGTGCAAGATTCTGAAGTGGCCTAGATTGATGGAGAAGTCATGGAGATTAAAGGTTAGTAGGTTAAAGTTCAAACAGTTGATGGAAAGTTGGTAAGTAAACAATTTTATTTTGAATGACAATCTCTTTAGATTTCTTTTTTAATTTATTGTGACTACTTACAATGGGTTTAACAAAATCCTACCAATGGAAATAGGTACTAGCCATCAAAAGTTTCTTTAAGGCAATGACTAAGATTGAGCAAAGAGAAATGGGTATAGTGTAGTTTCTTTAAGGTAATGACTGAGATTGAGCAAAGAGAAATGAGATCAACATCCTTAGAAGAAAGCACCCTCAATGTAGTTGATTTTGCAAAGCAAGGACTAGTTAGAGTTCACCTCATCATCATCTATTACTTATAGATGATCTACGTGGAATTATGCAAATTTAATTCATGAATATAAAAGCAAATCTAAATGATTTCATATAGTGTACATTTATGTCCAACTAGTTCTTTGGATTTTAGATCTCTCAACTATGGGCAATCTTAGATAGCACCAACAATTTGTTACAAGAATCTACATTGAATTAGATTTTACCAGTTGTCGAAAGTGACTTGAAAATATTACTATTTGAAAGCACACCCTGATTGAAAATTTTTGTTGAATCAGCTTCATGGTTCTTATTGCAAAGAGTGAATGTAATATAATGTGGAAATCATAGCCAAGCTAAATGAGCATGTTGACCGACTGCTAGTCCATAGTTTGAAGGATGAAGATTAAAAGATGGGTATAAATTGATGATTGAATTATTATCATATCAAAGTTTTAGATGTGTTAATTTTTAGTTTTTAGTCCATGTTGTCTTACCCAATGATTAATGTACCAATTTCTTGTATGTTGTTGGCCTTTAAAATATTGTTACAGGGCTTGAACTTGTATCATCATCATGATGTGGCTATTGCCATGTTAATTGAAAAAGATTTTGGTGCACATTTCAAGGTGATGGAATACAGATAATATCATGAACATGGCCATCATCACATTCTACTCACAATGAACTAAATGTAAATGTACAAATTTATTCCATACATATAAAAGTAGGTCTATTCAATTTCATACAGTGCATAGTTATGTCCAGCTAGTTAATTGAATTTTCTATCTCATAACTATGGGTATTTTAAGGTAGCACCAATGCTTTATGAAAAGAATACTAATTGGAAGCATTTCTTGATTGATTTTATTTTTCAAGTTAGCTTCATGGTTCTCATTACAAAGAGTGAACCTACTATATTGTTGATAGAGCATCCAAGAACATGAGTATTATCCAAGTGTGTGTTAGAAAATGATCACTACAGAAGAATTATCTAAGTTTGTGTTAGAAAATGACTCTGCTTAGTTTTTGGGTCCCTATTATATGACACTTTGGTTTTATTAGAAATTTATGTTTTCATCATTCTCATGTGACAAAAATGCAAAGGGAACAATTCCCACATTTTAATAGCTAGTAAATAGGTGGTATTGTTCTTTGTTTAGTGAATTCCAACATTAACAATTAATGGTACTCAGTTATAGGTTTTGGAAGTAGCAACTTATGGCTGAATTAGGTTAAGGTAACTTTTTAATTAGAACTTGTTTAGAGTTTATTATAATGAAAAGTTAATAATAATTTTCTTGACTTTTTCCTTTGTAGGGTTGCTATGTATGTATTGTGCTAGGTTACTATGAAGGCAGGGATATGTAAGCTTTTCCTTCCCGTGAAAGAGTTTTGCCTTGTTATGTATTTAGCATTATCTCCTATTTAAATGCCTAATTAAATGGAGTTTTTAATGCAGGTCTGAGATAATGAAAAAGGGAAATGGAGTATATTTTCCTGAAGAAGTCAGTAAAAATTCCATGAAAGCCAAGTTGCTTCTAGAACAGCTTTTCCAAATGCAATTTATCTTTATGATTTTTGAGCACATTTATAAATCTACTTCATGTTTCCTGGCAGAAACTTTGTAAATGGCTTGTACAGCTTCTTCTTGTAGTAGACTATTTGCACTCTAATCATATCCTTCATAGAGATTTGAAGGTTAGTTATTAATTATTTATTAATATTTGTTAATAAGGGATTGTACTACTACTCATTTTAGCATTTTTCTTAGGAAATGGTAACATGATATAATGTGTCATTTTCTTTGTAGTGCTCAAATATTTTTTTGACAAAGGAGCAAGATGTTTGTCTTGGTATGTTTTGATTTCTTTGGAATTTCCTATACAAGATGTAACTCTTTTGACACTTAAGTATAGATGAAGGTGCTTGGTCTATCATGTGACTCAAGAATATTCACAATTGTTATTGGTATAATGAATTTGCAAGAGACTTTGGACTAGCTAAGAGGTTGAACCCAAATGATCTTACTTCTTCCGTGAGTTTTAAAACTTTAAGGGTCCATTTGGCTACGAGAATAGGAATAGCTATTCTAGAACACGTATTTTGGAATAGAAAATAGGGCTACATATTCCTATTCTCTGTTTGGTTTAGCCAATATTTGATGGGGAATTTGCGGACCCCAAAATTTATGTTTTCTAAAATAAATAAAAGTGAAATAGGAATACGTATTCTAATAATACCTATTTGGATGGAATTGCAAAACCTCATTTTTGGGCCAAAATTGGAATATGAATTCCTATTTTACTTCATATTCCAATTCTGATTTGGTGCATCCAAACGAAGAATTCAAAATTTTAAGAATTTACATATGCATATTCAGCTTGTATTCCCATTGCCAAACGGGCCATAATTTCAAAGCTGTCTAATTTACATATTTTTCCCAAGAACTAAAGAAAAGAGAACCTATATTTTAATAAGATGCCAACGTAAATGGATAGATTATATAAGTACCCACATTAAACCAAGTCATTTAAATTAGTTTGCAGTTTTCAAAAAGATTGTGCCACAAGCTAACTATGATGAATTGGAAAGATGATTGATACATCCGCTTGATTTGTTTTGATAACAAGGAACAAAATATAATCTTTATTAACATGAACTTGAAAAGATGGATGATGCATGAGTAATAAGCTTTAGTGGAGCTATTACCTAATAAATTTTTTTGATGCTAAACTAAAGGGATATTGTAGTGTGTTTTGTAACTATGCATATTTGAAAAAATGGAATAATACAGATTATCACTATTAGGAAATTGTGCTGAAGTTATTTTTTACTTCTTCTTTTTTATGATGGAGTGCAATATCCCTCCTTGCAAGTTATTTCTCAATGAGATTAACCTAAAAATATATGCTAGTAAGCATTATTAAATTTAAGTATACTAATTGATGTATCCATTTCTTTGTGAACTCTACATAATTCTAACATAACTAAGTGATGTGTTTGGCTAATCTTGCAATTGCTGGATATGGTACTGCTCTTGGTCTGATTCGTGCACTTCATTCTGAGGGACTGTTAGAGATTGTTTTTTGCACAGAGATGAGACCATTCACCCAGGTACTGTGGATGGTTCTTTGTTAATTTTTGTGATCGAACTCTATATTTTAGTCTTTAAGAATTCACTTCATGTCAAAAATCTTCAACAAAAAATTTTAGTGTTGTTTGTATCTAGATTATAATAATTAATGTAACATGAAAAATTATCATAAACAATTTTGACTCAAAAATTTATCATAGATTATTTCAATTTAAAAAGTCATCTACTTTAGCATATGTAATGATTTCCACTTGCCAACTAATTGTTCATTTGATGTCAAGAGATTGTTCTAGTTATTATTTGATCAAGGGTCCTCTCTAAACATAGAGAGTGTATTGATGGTTGACAATTTCACAGGCTTACTGATTATTGAAGAGATTAGGTGGAAATTTTTGCAATATTTTATTTCAGCTAGTCATACTTGTGCTACTATTTTTGGTTTTTGAAAGCAACATAAGTTTTTTATTAGCATTTTTCCCAAGAAACTTCCCTATTGTACCCCTCAAAGTTGATGAAACATGAAAAGTGTTGAACATTTTTATCCAACTCTACATTTTATTAAAATTCCATATCTGAACAAATTGATCACATATGATTTCAATATCAAGATTTATATTGACTTGAAGATTTTTTGCATTTCTTTTAGGGATCAAGTCTCACCGCATATGAATTGGTCCATGATCACATACCTGCAATCCTTATAATAGATTCTGTAGCTGTGGCATTGCAAAAGTCAGGTCATGTAGATGCTATAGTTGTAGGAGCAGATAAGATTGTAGAAAATGGCATGTAGAATTACGATTAATATCTTGCAATTTGTTTGCTATGATATTTGAAATTGATGTTCATCAAATTAAATCTCATTAGATGATTGGCTGATAGAATTTTTCCAACAACATTTTTTCTTGTATGTTAAAGCTTGCTAAGTTGGCATTATATTTTCATAGATTACATAGAAAATAAAATAGGGACATATAATCTAGCACTCTCAGCTTTGTAACTTCATATACCATTTTATGTAATTGCTCCTCTGACCCCAGTGGATCTCTCAATTTCCTCTGCTGAGTATATAATAATTGAAGAGAGGTCACAAAAAGGTAATAATTGAAGAGAGGTCACCAAAAGAACTAACTCATGCTCTTGGTGGCCAAGGTCAACAAGTAGCTCCATCTAGGATTTTTGTTTGGAACCCTACTTTTGATATTACCCCTACAAATCGTATCTTAGCCATTATAACTAAAAAGGTGCATTGTCATATCTACTCTTTTGTGAATAAACTATCATTTCGAAAAAAAAATAAAATTTGATCTCAAAGTTGGTTTTCTTCATTTCATATATTGTACAAATGCAACCATGATATATATTCTGGCGTATAATATTTAAAATGTGTTGTGTAAAATAGGGCATTGTTAAAAAGAAGTATCCAACTTCTATGTTTGATTTAAAGGAGTTCATAGAGAGTGTTTCTTAAAGAGCAGACAAAGGATGCATTGGACAAGTGCAACTATGATTTCCATAACAATTTAAATAAACTGAAGTACTCTTCAGTTGTTAAATTCTAAAAAAAAGAAAAATGACTACACAAGAAAACTTCAAAAGTAGTTGTTCCACAGTAAACTTCAAAAGTAGTTATTCCAATGCTGAAGTTCTTAAGGGATAAAATGCATAATTTTCATATAGTGGTGTTCAATTTAGGATACTTTTCTTCTTCAACTTATGTACTATACTATACTGTACTTTGAAAATTGACTTTTATGAATATGAAATTCCTTTGTTACTTTGATTGTATAATATATCATTATTCATAGTTGAAAAAAATTCTGTCAACTTTGGCAATATCAAGAGTCCATAATGAGGCACGTTACACTTCAATAGTTCTGCTTTTGCTTACATTCTTGGGTGCTTTCATTTCAAAGAATACATTTCCATGCTATATGCTTATGTTCTTCTTTGTTCCATGTTGTATCAAGTAATTGTTTCTTATCCAAGCCATTTAATTTGCAACCTTTTAAGTCTCTACAAAGATAAAGTTGGAGAAAGAGACTTTTTCTTCTCAAAGGTGTCCTCTAATTGTAAAATGTCCGCTTTACAATCAAAGGACACCTTTGAGAAGAAAAATTATCCTACTCCAACTTTATCTTTGCAAAGATTTAAAAGGTTTAAAATTAATGGCTTGGATAAGAAACAATTGCTTGATACATCATATATAAATAAAAACTCGACCAAACATTGGTGGAAATTTTAACCAATTCTTGATAGTTTTCTACCAAGAATTGGTCAAAATTTTAACCAATTATTAAAAAAAATTCAACCAATTCTTGATAGTTTTCTACCAAGACTTGGTCAAAATTTCCACCAATTATAAAAAACTTTGACCAAACATTGGTGGAAATTTTGACCAATAACGACAAATCAGAGCTAGTAAAAATTAAAAAGAATTGACGAATGTATTGGTCAAAATTTTGACCAACTGTAGCTTGGTCAAAATTTTGATGAGAAAAATTACCACAAACTACTTGGTCAAAATTTTGACCAACCTAGGTCAAAATTTCAACCAAAATCCTTTGAAAATTGAGTCCAAATTCACTAGTGCACTCTACTCCTTTTTGCACTTCACACTTCAATAATGATCTCAATACTTGAATACACACTTTACAATCAAGGAAGATATCTTTCCTTTATAACATATCTTCATAATAATTCCCTAAGTTGGCCTTAAGTCTTTTCCAATAAATTATAATAAGATAATTAATTAATTATAATTATAATAGCACTATCAGCTCATAGTATATACAAAACTTCACATGTGTGATACTAGGGCTTGCAAACTCACTGACATCATCAGAGGATTGTCCTCTGTCGCTAGTTGACTATAGATCTCTCCATTACATCTTAGATGTAAGATAGCCAACAACCATCAAGAACTTCTTTCTGAATAGCCAACAAAGTTTTCTTAACAAGAACAAAGGAACTAACATAGGATAGGAGAGAACATAAAGAAAATCTAATTTGTTTATTCATTCAAAATATTGATATGTACATGTCACAATGTAAGGCCTTCCCAATTACAACCAATAAAAATGAAATAACTACAAAACTATTTGCATACTTGTGAGATCCATGATCTCCAAATTTTAAAATCCTCCTCTATCTTCTCTAAGCTACCTCTAAACCAAGAACTTGACTCCCTATTTATACTAGATGAAATGGTTCAAAGAACCTTCTAGGTCCAACATAGGATAAATTAATCACCCTAAGATAGTTTCAAACACTTCCCAATGATAGATCCATTTATTTGATGGTGACCTAAATTACATGCACAATTGGCCTAGAAGGAAGAAGGAACAAAGAAACCACTTAGTGAAGAGAATAACTAACAAAAAAAACCATGAATAGAAGACACTAAGCCAAATCAATGATAATAAAATTGACCACCTTGGTGAAAACAAAAATCAAACAACTCAGTGATTGAATAATCAATTAAGCATGCTAAAAAACTGCCAGGAAAAACCAACCAAAAGATAAACAAGCACAAATGCCAAGCTATGAAGGCACATGATTGAAAAGAAACCCAAGATGCTCTTGCATCAGACACTTGGGGTTGAAAAGAAAAGATTCTTTGAATCATGCAAGAGGTTCAATGTGAGCTATATCCAAATCAAACTTAGAAATCCATGTAGAATCTTTAGTTGGTATGTTCTTCCATTTTACCAGGTAATCCATGTAATCCTTTCCTCTTGTGCTTCTACCAACTCTCTATTTTCTAGAATTTTTTCCACTTTCTCCATCTGCTTCTTAGGATAATCACTGTGTAATGTCATTCTTTATCAAGCTTATGGTATTGATATAAATCTACAATATTGAACATAGGAGATGTGTTCATTTCATTAGGTAACTCTTTTTCATAAGCACTTCCACAATCAAATCTTTTCAATATCTTGCAAGGACCAAATTTATTCATCTTCATCTTACTGTATTTTCCAACAAGAAATCTTCCTTTATTCAAATGAACCATCACTTCATCAAAAACATCAAAAATCTTGTGTCTCCTTGATCTATCTGCATCATGCTTGTATTCCCTATTACTTTACTGCAATTTTTATTTCACCTCCTCATGTGATGTCTTCATATATTCAACATAATTTTCTCCTTCTACACATCTCTTCTCTTCTCCAAGAAAATCCTCCAAATCTGACATACCTCTAGGCTGTTTGCCAATAAAAATATGTAAAGATATCTCACCAGTACTTCTATTCATTGAAAAGGTATCTTACCCCTAATTTTCAACATTTTTCAGTGGCTAAAAAAATTATCTACAAAAAATAGGAAAATATATCAATTCTTATTCCAAATTATTATTAAAAATTAGAATCCTAAATATCATCCATTTCTACACATTTCATTAGTTTACTTCATTTTCAAATTCAAAATAATAATACCAATTTTATGTCATTGAAGGTGCACAGGTATACTTTTGTTAGCCTTTCCCTTTACAAAAGGGTGACATGGGTTTGTGCTTTTACCCTAGTATTTTGACTCACTCCTTTAACAACTTGATAAAATCCACAATACTAAAACAAGAGAAGAAATTTAACAAGTTCCAAATGGGCAAAATGAATCATATGTTGATTTCAACAAGGCAAAGTTCTTGTTTTTTATTTTTTAAATGTATTTTCAATAAATTATAGTTTGATTCTAGCTTGACAGAAAAACTTACACTAATATTTGATTCAAATAGATTTTGTAGGTACAAAAAGGGATATTTCATATAATAAATTAAGACACTAATTAGGCAATGTTTGATGGTAGATGAAAGAGAGAAATCGTGTTTCTAGTTTCACACTTAAACTAAATTTTATTTCTTCCTTTCATTCTAGGAATTTGGTTTATGCTTCTTCATTTTGTATGATGCCATTATAGTCTCTCTTAACAACTAAAGGATACAACCACAGTGTGATATAATTTTTTAAATGTTTGCTTGATGTACAGTTCAATTAGGTAGGAATCAATCTTATAGGATTTTTTCAATCTTTTTTTGTTCATGGTTTCTTTTATTCTAATCATGATTATGAGTGTGATCTGGAATGTCGATGCAAAAACTACATAGACAATCTTTAATACAAAAGCACTACAAATATAATATCAGGATTTGTGAAAATTTATTGACTCTTAGAAATCAATTTAATAAATTAAAAGTAATCTATAAGACAAACAAGCTCACAAATTATTCCTTTCCTTGCATCAACATTTAAATGATGGTATTGTGATGAACACATTGGAGTAGGTTGGACATGTCTATGCCAATAGACATTAATGCATGAACTAGTTGATTGTTGATTGAGGCCTCAGAACACATAACATATTTTTTCTTCCCTGCGAAGATTACTTATGGCCTTGCCACTTGAAATGTTTGTGTGTTTTCCAACACTCACTTTGGATGATATCTCGACCCAAATCACTTGACTCAAATACCTTAAAAGATGAAATTAGAACCTAAGAAAATTCATTTCAACTGATTGCCTCTCATTACTATCTTAGGAAAATATTTTTATGGGTTTAACCTATCAATAAGTGCACTTCTAATTGTTGACTTTCATTTTATTTAGCCTTGTGCTTGCATCACTTAAGCTTTTTCTATGATTTAAAAACTTAGACATATTAAAGAGGTTGTTAAACAAGCTAAATAGTGCACCTTGTTTTATCTTGAAATCATCACAACACCTAGTGCTCTTTAGCATTTCTCTGATGTTTTAGCTCTGGTATAGTTTACTCTATTCAATAATTGCAAAATTGTGCCTAATTCCATATCTTTATATTATAGCGGAGATCACTAATGCTACTACCATGTTTCATGACTCTTGTACAACTTACTCACTATTTTTACACTTAATAAATGCACCCAATATTTCTTAAGAGTTTTATTTTTCTTAGTGGGATTATTGGAATTTTTAGCCATAGGAGATGGTTTGTGGCCCTCAAATTTTTAGATAGAAATTTGGGTGGAGAATTCTCTTGATGTATTCTATACTTCTTTTGAAAGCCTCATGATATAGAAATTCCATGATTCTTCCTTCTCTTTCCTTCTTTGTACAATAACTTTGTTTTTCACCTTGAAATAGTCACATCCTTATCATGTTGAAGAATCATTATCTAAAATATTACACCAACTCATGACAACCCTATAATCTAACATAAGTCTTTAATTGATATTAACAGACAAAGTAAAATTGATTGATAACAAATAGGATAGGTTCATTGTGTACTCTTTTTCTCTAGTAGATTGCATTGAAAACTAAAGAAGACTAAGAAACAAACTATACTTGGAAGCCTAATGCTCACTAAGATGTAGTGAAAGTTATAAAATAAAAAAATTGGGGTTATGTATCCATAATTACAACCCCCTAACAAGGCATGCATTAACCAAGAAAGAAGAAGAAACCTAACATAAAATATCTACAAGCAAGAATCATTAACATGGCTCCATCAAAGTAACATTTATCACAAAAGTGAAGAGCATCACATAACATTGAATTTTTGTTCAAACAACTTGAATTCTTCATTATAAACACAATTTTTGAACTTATATTGAATTTTATCATATGTATTACATCTTTTACATAGCACGGTTTCTTTGTATAATATCATATTATGGGCAAAATGTAGTTATGAGAAAGTATAGTTACACTATCAAATCTCAATAGAAATGTGCTCCCAAAATCGACTAGAACAATGTTACAATGCAACCCTTTTTCCATAATAACCAATCAAAAATATTAGTTCTATTATAAATTTGAATCATTACTATTGTCTTTTCACAATCATTTAACTAGGATATTTGAATCAATGAAGTGAATGGTTCTTCTGTTGTATTCTCAATTGCAAATGGAAAAGTGTAACTCTTGAATTCTAATATTATTTGTTATGCTTCTCTTGTAATGCTTGTCTGCTCAAATATTGCATCCTCTTGCTTCACACTACCTTGAAATTTGATCTTTCTCATGTCATCTCTTATTGTAATGACTACCCCTACAAAACCAATGCAACATCAACAATTCCCATAATATGTGAAAGTCAAGGAGAGTCAAAGTCATTTGAATATTTATTAGTCAACATTAGTTGATTAACTATCATTAACTTAAACAAATTTGATACATATAAACATATGCTCAAATCTAAAAGAAACCATATTTATGATACTAGGATACCAAGATGTCTCAATTATGCCAACCATTTTGGTAGAAGCTCCAGAACCTATCTAAGAACACAAGGGCAAGAATATTGTAGGAGTGTTTTACTACCCTTCCATGAAGCCATTAAGTTTCCTTGGAATCTTTCCTAATATGAAAGATACTCAGGCCGACATCAAGGAAGTCTAAATAGGTAAAACCTAGAGTGGTAATGGAATTGTGTGGTTAGAAGAAGTCATGTTCTAACACTATTCACAACCACTTAGACACTCACAGAACAACATAATTAGGTTCATCATATCATAATCAAAGAAGTTTATCATCCACATGTCTAATTCACATCATAACCCTCATATATGCATGTGACACATGTAAGACAAGCATCATAAGAAATTCTCTATGTGGCACCATCAAAATGTGTCATATGTAACCATATGTAGACTGAATTCTACTCATATGCAGACTGAATTCTACTCATATGCAGCAAACAAAGTATGAAATATCTACACATATGCTTATAATAAAATACTATGGCTAAGCTTTTAAAGTAACCATATTTATATTAAAGATCTAACGAAAACATAATCAGGACCATTTGATCGGCACTAATGGCAGAGAGAAACAAAACATAATACATCCATCTCTAGCCCTTTCATTTTATAGCCACATTTCACATAACCATAAGGGTACTAAAACCAAATAGAGATAATGAACTTAGCAGTTAACTTAGAGAACATTTACACAAGACATAACTATGGCATGTTGGAACTGAAGTTGTTTTTCTTTAATAGCATAAAGAAATACTCTCAGTGAGAAAGTAAGGAAAAATATACTTTAAAGAAATACTCTCAATGAGAAGGCAAGGAAAAATATACTTCTACAATAATCCATAAGTAATTTGTCAATGAAAGTCCTTCTCTAGTTCTAGTATACAATAAGTACTCATTATATGTTTTTGTTCTATAGAAATATCTTAGTTTAAATTTTACTGCCACGACAACTAGTAAATCATGTAAGGAATCTTATCATAATGAGAGGACACACAAAAACTAGTAAAATTTGAGAATACACTTTAAGATGATAATAATAACCTAAAAAAGGATGGCTAATTAAGTATAATACTCTCCCTTAACACATAAAATAGACATTTACTTTCCTTGATAAGGTTTCCTTAACTAGATATAGGAGTTTCCTAATTCCCTTGAATCAATTCATCTAATAGTAACACCTGAATTTCTATATCATAATTGTTTATCTACCTTGTGAAATACAACTAACCTATGTCATTCCTTGACAAAGTATTCATGATTGAATGATACATAAAATTAAACATAATTTTTAGTGAAGAATTGAAATAAGATCACATGCTTCATTTTATATATAAATAGTAGTAATTTAATTACAATCCCCTGCCTTCACCAATATAAAAAATAAAACACAAGAGAATTTATTACTAATTAGTGTGGTTCAAATTAGATATGCAAGAATATGTTACTCTTGGATGCACAAATAGGTATTAAGGTAGACTTTGTATGGCAAGGTCATGTGTTTCTAAGGTTACATGAAGAACTTTAATTAGCTAGCAATATCAAGCTATGTTTCATTTACTTCTTTCTTTGTTGTGTTTGGTCTAGACATGGTGAACTCAAGAAACTTGTGCATGGGTTCATCACACTTACCATGATTGTTATTTGGTATGGAATATGCAATATGAAAACCACCCAAGTCCATAGGATTCTTTAAATGCCCAACTCCATTTTATGACACCATTTGGAAGGTGCATAATGACCACTGGTTTTAGTTACCATTAAGTGGTTTAACTCATCTATGGAAGATTTTTTAAAATAAAAAGGAAAACTTCAATGGTTGTAGAGTTTTCAAGATATTAAGATTGTATTAACATTCATGACAATAAATCCAAAACTCATTATGTATATGGATTTTAAGCAACATATAATGATCAAACACTTATTGGATTTTAAGCAAAATGAACTCCAACACTTCCACTAGTTTTATTTAAAAAGAAAAAAAATTTATAACATTAAGCATTAAACTTGGAGAATATGATTTAGAAAAATAATTTAAGGAAACTGGTATGACTGTTGATGCCCAATTTCCTATTGATTTTTGCTTCTTTTCCCCAAAACCTTGTGCTCATTTTTTTGTCACCCTTGTTCCCTTCTCCCAAATTTGTTATTTTATAATATCTTCCCCTTCCAAACCTATTGGTGCATAAAATTTCAATGAAGTTGTAATCTTACATGTTAGGGACAATGTGCATCACCGTAATGAAATTATAGAAAACATCCTTCCTAGTGGCCTCCCTGAAATGCTCACCTTTGTGCCAGTAGAAAGAAACCATAGGGATTTTTGTATCTTGCAAAATAATGATGCAAAGTCCCACCTCAAATTCCTTATCCTTTAATTGAGCCACAATAGATTCCTCCAGTAGGCCTTTCATTTGGAAAATGTGTATCATTATCTTCTTCTCACCATAAATTTCCACAGCAAAGAAAGATTGCTTATTTAGTATGCCAAAATTGATTTGAATTCTTAGAGGGTTTCCTAAGAAAGACGAAACAAAAGTATGCATGAGGTTATTGCAGAGAAGAAGATTTCTTTATAGCTAGAATTTATCTTCCATATTGATCTCTCAAATTTGGAATGGTTCTGATGACAAGTGAGAAGATACTAAGGTAATGATTGGAGGGGACACTGAAAAAGACTAGGGAGCTCAATAACCACTTTTCTTTATATTTGGGTAGATATAAAGATGGCAGCTTCATCTTGGTTGAACGTGAAAGTTACTTCTCAAACCATTTCTCAAGATAATATGTTCATAACTAATGAATACATTTTTTATCAAAGGAAAAATAAAAATAGTTTTAACTATCAAAGTGGCATCTGAATAACAAAATGTTTGGTAACTGGTGAAGTGGGTTGTGACACTTACACAAATAAGTTCCTCCACTACTCCTTTCATTTTGGGTCTCTTCATCCTTTCAAAATGAAGGCACTCCCTTGTGATGCTTGCCATACCTTCCATATGTTGCAGATTTTCCTCTGATATTTTTTGATCTTAGATTTCTATGAGGTGATTATTCTTGAATCTTGAGAGAAAGAGACTATACAAACTCCACTCTTTGGTAGCTCTTTCTATGGTGATGGGCTTCATAGATGTTAAAATCTTGACCATGACTACACCAAATTTGTATACATCATTCTTTTTGGTGAGTTGATATGTTTGGAAGTACTTTGGATCCAAGTAACCCCTTGTTCCTACTATATATATATATATTACTTGTACTGACATGGGTGTTATTGGAAGTGGAGATGAGACAAGAAACCATCGAGTCTACATCTATTAAAAAAATAGAAGTAAGAAAGAAAGTAGTGACAACAGATAACAAAAGTATTTTATTAATCTGGTTGCACAATAATACATATTAGATAGCCTCTATAAATAGAGGACTTCCAACTAAAAATGAAGAGTCTAGAGCATACATGTGGATGGTGTAATGTGACAACACTAACACTTAACCTAACAACCTAGCCATGTGTTTGGAGAAATATTCAATCATGTGCATACGTGGTGGAGTTAATTTCAGTTTTAGTTACAATAGGAGGAAGGCATGTAGTAGAATCGGTCTATTCTAGCACCCTCCCTTAATTTCTACCACTAAATACTTTGTGGGAGAAATTACTAAATTCAAATAACTTCCTTAATAATGTTCTAAGTCTAATCAAATAGGATGGGTCCTAACATTAAGTCTTCTTAGGTACCCATTTACAATATAAAATTTGGGTTCCCCTTATCACTATGAATTTGAAATTTTCTTTGGGTTACCCATAACCATTTGTGATTTCCCCGAAAAAATACACTTGATTTACTTTTGGGTTTCTCACCCAAACAAGTGGTTTTGTCTTACCACAAAACCTTCAAAAAAACTTTTAGGTTTTGCACCCAAACAAGTAGTTTTAGCTTACCACAAACATTTCCAAAACTTTTAGTTTTTTCACCCAAACAAGTGGTTTTGGCTTACCAAAAACCATTCAAATGATTCACCTAAACAAGTGGTTTTGGCTTACCACAATCTATTCAATAGATTTTCCTAAACAAGTGGTTTTGGATTACCATAAAGCCTTCAAACTTCACAAAAATATTGTTCCAATAACAGGGAAACCAACTCTAAACTTTTCTCATGCAAAATAATATTGAGTCCATATGAAAAAAAATCCATCTACCAAGGCACATGGGTACCTAGTTTCTATTCTTACTAGTTCTCTAGGAATATTTGTTAGATACATGGTCCATTAATATGTTAAACCGAAAGAAAGAAAGAAAAAACTTGTGGGGTGTTGGGCATAACTAATAATGCACCTCTTACTAAAACTATCACTAATTCGATCTTCATTGATTTTAGCTTATTATTTCAATATATACATCATCAGATTTTTTCAATTCTTAGAGAAGAAAATCTTTCTTCCTCTTCCTTTAATTGACAACAAGGCTTCTATAAATGTTAAACATTTCTCACACAATACACAACTAGTTTGTTCAATCTCGATTTCCTTTGGTGGCAACTTTTCTATCTTCAACTTGCTTCTCTCAACACTAGAAGCTTAGATTGTATCTTCATAGGTTCTCTTCATTCTAGACATTGACTTCAATGATCAACCTTTCTTTTCATTTGGCAGCAACATATCTTCTATGTCACATTTTCTTAGACAACAACTTCATGAATCAACAAAGATCAAAGATTGACATACTCAAATAAAATCATAGCCCAAAAAATCCAAAAACTTTCATACCATATTAAAAAAAAAGAACGAAGAAAGAAAGTGATGACAAAAGATAAAAAAAGTATTTTATTAATCTAGCTACACAATAATACAAATTAGATAGCCTCTATAAATAGAGGGCTTCCAGCTACAAATGAAGAGTCTACAATATACATGTGGATGGTGTAACGTGATAGCACTAATACTTACTTAACAACCTTGCCATGTGTTTGGAGACATATTCAATCATGCGTACACATGGTTGACTTAACTATAGTTTTAGTTGCAATAGGAGGAAGACATGGAGTGGAATAGGTCTATTTCAACAATAACTTTGGGAGATAATTTCTCATTCAAAAGAATATTAGACAATTTTACATTTGAGTGGAAAATGGGTTGAGATTCCCCTGAATGTAGATATGCCAAAGCCTCCAATGTTTCAATCACAATCTTCAGACAAGAAGCCCAAGACAAAGATTTCTCCTTGAGATGTAAATGTTCAAGCAATATTCCAATCAAAACAAATTCATATACCAATATTGGGAAATTAGTTTGGATGCAACACCCTAATAGTTTCACCATGTTTCTATGATTTATTTGAGAGATAATTGTAACTTCGTTAATAAAATCATGGTCATCTTTACATTTATCTTGAATCAATTTTTAAAAAGAAAAATAAAGATGAAAAAAATCAACATCTCTATATAAATATATTAACTAGTATTAATATATATGGTGACAAAGATTCTACAACTAATTTTATTGTTGTTAGGAGACTAATAATGTCAAATCAATCATAACAATAGAGGAAATAAATGATAGTAGAGAAGAACTTAACAAATTTTAAACGAGCTAAAAGAAAAATCATATGTTTATTTCATCCAAGGCAGAGCTTTTATTATTTTTACACTGCATGTTCAATAAAATAGCATTTTGATTCTGGTTCCACCAAAAAACACATATTCTAAGCTTGGATAAAATAGTTTCCATGGGTACAAAAAAGGGATAGTTCATAGAATAAATGAAGGCACTAACTAGGCATTGTTTGATGGAAGATGAAAGAAGATCAAAGAGGGAAATCATGTTTCTAGTTTCACACTTAAATTATAGTTATTTTCTTCCATTCATTCTAGGAATTCAATTTATTCTTTCTCATTTTATCAAGGAGACAATCACAGTGGCATGGAAATCTTTAAAGGCCTATTTGATGTACAATTCAATTTGATAGAATTCAAATCTCTTGTGCTTTCTTTTATTCTAATGATGATTACGTAGTGTGATGTGAAATATCAATATAAAAACTACATTCACAATCTAATCCAAAAGCATTATCAACATAATGTCATTGTTTATGAAAATCTACTAACTTTTAAAAACCAATTTAAGAAATTAAAGATAATCTACAAGACAATTAATCTCACAAATTATTCCTATCCTTAAATGATGGCATTGTGATGAACACACCAAAGTATCTTGGAGATGTCAAAGCTAATAGACATTCATGCCTGAACTAGATGATTGTTAATTTGGGCTTGGGAACATATAGTGTACTCATACTTCATCCTTTTCTTGATTCCTGTGAAGAATATTTATGACTTTGCCACTTGAAATGTGTGTGTATTTTCCAATACTCTCTTTGTTTTATGTCTTGGCCAAATCCTTTGACTAAATGACCTTAAAAGATGCAATTAGAATCTGGGCGAATTATTTTCAACTTATTGCCACCCTTTACTATGTTATGCATGTGTTTCTATGGCTTTATCCTATCAATATGTGCACTTTTATTTGTTGACATTTATTTTATTCAGCCTAGTGCCTGCATCACTTAAGCTTTTGCTATTATTTAAAAACTTGGGCACTGAAAAGAGGTTGCCAAACAATGCACTTCTTTTTAAACTTGAAATCATCACAACACCTAGTGCATTTTATATATTAAAAAAATCATTTCTCTAATGTGTTAGCTCAACAATAGTCTACTCTACCTAATAACTACAATAATGTGCCTAATTTCAGATCTTTTTACTCTAGTGGGATTAGTGGGATTTTTGGCCCTTGAAGTGTTAGATAAACATTTGGGTGGAGAATGTTCCTTGATGTGTTCTTCACTTCTTTTGGAAGCCTTTGTGTTTTTTCTTTCTACACTATTTTTGTTTTCTTATTATAATGTATTAAATTTTTATTAAAGTATTATATTGATTAGGTTAAATAGTTATAAAGTAGTTTTTGCATAGTTAAATTGTTTAACTAATTTCTATCAGGTGTACAAACATTATAAAAGACCCATAAAATGTAATATCTAATACAATTGAAATAAAAGAATATTTTGTCTATTTTCATAACAACTGATATTAGAGAAATGATAATACAAACTTAGTGGGGCTATGCATCTTGTGTGCTATTTTATTTTATTGTGTCGTGAAGTGAAGAAAAAGGGAGGTAAACATATATTCACATTGACAATGTCATAGGCTTGCACTAAAACTTTGTAGCATTTGTCTATAGAAAAAAAACTAATGACGTCATAGTTGAAGTCGAGAAGGTATCTTTATCTTGCAATAGATCAGATCACAAAATCTTTTTTAGATTATTGTGTGTTGTCATTAGTTTCTTGTTTCTTAGAAAAATAAAGAATATGTTTCCATTGAAGTTACTTAGTGAATCATTATTTTGGAGGAATATAAAATTAAACATCCAATATTAGAGAAGGTGACCACTTCATAATTGGTATGACATTAATTTTAGTGAAGACTACATTTATGAGAAGCATCATCATTCACCAAAAGATGTGTATGTACAATGGGATGATCTTCAACACAATCAAAATTGATCCTAAAATAATAGATCATTATGTGATAGATGTATTTATTCCATTCAAGTCTATAAAGCATGGAAGCTCTTCATAATTGGGTTGTAAAAGCCTAAATAAGTACATCAATATTCCTACCTTATATAAGGAAGAAGTCTGTAAAGAATCACCTAAAATATCAAATGAGTAAACTTTAATATCAATAGTCACATAATCAAATATTATGATTAGAGATAAATGTAAGATATTGTGGAAGAGGAATATCAATAGTCAAGTATTATGATTAGAGATAAATCTCATTCAATCCCCATGCACACTCATTTTTAAAATGTCAATTAGATTGGAGGAGAAAAGTATTATTAATCATATTCATGAAATTTGAATGTGCAACAACAACATCAAAGAAATTTGACAATTCCTCTGAGATGCAAATTTGTTGCAGGGACTATATTTGGTGATCTAGATAGTATATATGAGTGGTTTATTAAAAAAATCACTTTCTTTCATATAGGGCTGATTGCCAAATCACAATCCTTGACAAAGGAGGTGTGAATTTGATGCGGTCATGATATTCCAAGGACCGCATTAACTCTGGCTACTACATTTGAAATTTAAAATTTTCACAGAGTGGTAATGAAATTCACAAAGATATCGTCAAGGCAATGGATTTTTTTCACTTATCATAAATATTACCCTTTTGTGGAAGTCAAAGAATATATTAAAAAAAAGGTTGTAATTCCATCATTTCTTCTTCCAAGTGTCATCATATCTCATTTTCAGGCTACATGGAAACCTTATTGAGCATATATCATGGTGATAAGACAATGGGTCCCAATGTCTCATAAGAGGGGAGAATGATCAAAATTGAACTGCTATATATTATATTAGATCATATATTTTAATTAATTCTTGTATTTAATTAATTCTAATGACTTTTCAATTTGGAATTTTCATTCAATTTCTAATGAAGATGTAGATAAAGAGATCTTTCAACTTCCATGAAGATGTATAAAGAGGCTCAAGTTGAATTGAACAAGGTAGAATGATATATGGAGTCTGTGAGCATACATCTTATCCATGAGATTTCCCACATCCTATGGAGTTCATGGGCATATATATCATTCATGGGATTTCCCAACTTTTATGAACTTGGACATACAATTCATCCACAAGTTTGTCCAAATATTGATTGAATCCTAGGCATACATATCACTTATGAGATTCTCCATAATTGTACAAAAAAATTAGCATTAAGAATAAATAGAATTTTTCATATGGTTTATTATGTGTTTGCAATACTAGTATTTCTTCTTTTGGTATTGTCCTCTAAATTGATAAAATAATTCAGATCAATATGCCTCCTGATCTTTCTCTCTATTCCTCCTTTCTTTCTAGATATACCTAGTAATCTCTCTTCTCCCATTGGTTCTCTCTAGTAAAACCCTATAATATATAAATATCTCCCTAGAATCTCTAGATACACCCCAAATATCCCTCTCTTTCACCCTACTTCTGTCTAGATACACCTCCTAATCTTTAGGGCCACTCTTAGGGGTTGCATTATGGTGCAAGAGAACCTACAATAAATTTTGACTCATAAAAGCCCTAAGAACACCTATAATATGTTAGATCTATCATTTAGGCATCTAGACCAAATTGTAAGGCCTAGTTCCAAGATTGGCACAGTTATAAGCCCTTGGTAAACTATGGTCAAAGATAGGCAAAAGGCCTAAAATATTAGAATTTTGCATACTTTCATTTTTTCACATTTTCTGGTCCTATTTGGACCAGTTATACTAGTCTTAATGGCATTTTGCATAGAGTTTTCAAAAATCACTAAAAATTGCAAAATTGCTCAAAAGTTGTTCGGCAACTTTTGAGCAAATTTTTGTAAACAAATGTAAAACCATACCAACAGCCACAAATAATTTTGAAATGTTTTTGTGACTTTTGGAAGGCCTATAAGAATCCTTTTTAGATGGGTGATAAGAAATAAGGATGTATTACACATTTTTAAATCAATAAAATACCATATTTTCTTGTAATCTACCTACTGAAACACATTATATGGATCTTTATGGACACATATGGGGTTGAGACCCACATTTTTGGATAGATGGATGAATTATCTTTCCAATGCATCTGGTTTGAATTCTCCATCTGTCTCTTAACTCAAGATATTTATATCTTTACACAAGTAGATCTGAATTTCTTACTGACCTAAGGTTTTGAGGGATTTTGAGGCATAGAAAAAGATTTCACTATGGGAATCTAATGGCCTTTGGTGAAATCCTATTATTTATAATTTACTATACTATTCTATTGAATTTGGATTGTACTTGCAAGGGCCCATTAGTTATTTGATGCCCTAGGCATGCAAGACCCATGTGCATGCTCAGAAATGAATGCAACATCTCCCACAACTTGCTTCAAACTTGGCATCAATGCTTGAAACAAGGTTGGTGACTTTCCTAGGTCTTCTCTCACATGTTCCCATCATTGGTTTTCAGCATGGAGTCTTAGAACATGTACTTCCTTTGTTAATGGAGACGTAATAGGCCTAATTGCCTAGGTGAGAAATGTTAGAGTAAATAATTAATATTTAATTATTTATTCTATTGCTTAAGTTTACTTAGGTCATGCATTTATTTAATATTTCATATTTAATGCATGTTGTGACAACACGGGAGTTTGTTCCCTTCTAGTTGTCACACTTATCTTCCAGCTTGTTCTACAAGCTTCCATGAGCTCTTTATATTCGAGCTCTCCTCATTGTATTTTCATATTGTAAAGCCATTTCTTATTGTAAATACATTTCTTATTGTGTTTGCATTCATGGTGTCTCTCATGTCCGTTTAGGGTTTTTGCCCGTGCTCCATGCTCTTCTCTTTGACAGGTTCGCATGCAGGTGATCTTGGTGTCTTCGGAGTTGGCTTTCCTCAACTCCAACATGGTATCAGAGCCTTCCTGCTGCAGCTTCGTTGAAGAAATTTTGAAGCCGTGATTTGAAGTCACAAACCCTAGTTTGTTTGTGCATTTTTTCTTTAAATTAGGGGATCAGCAATTTTCGGAGCACTTTTAGCCCAAACGGACATCACCATTGGATCCGGAAGGCCGTTTGCAGTCAGGGTTCATATAAAACTTTTCGATTTCGGACACAGGGCAATTTTGGCAAATTTTTGAGGCCTCCAGGAGTTTGAACTATGTATCTATGAATTTTTGCGGGCAATGCTGTGTTCTAATGCATCCATGGTTCGATGGTTCGATAGTGTGAACTATGTATTCAGTGGTTGATCCTACATACAAGGCGATTGCAGTGGCTGGCTACCTATGCATTTCGGTGAGATGGATCATCTACCATATAGACATGCTTGGCTCGTGCCTTCTTCTTCCATGGAGGTTTCTTCAGATCAGCAGTTTGGCAGATTTGCGACTTCTTCATGCTTCAATGATGCTGCTTCTTCATGATCATTCCTTGTTCCTGTTTTAGGGGACATTTTCCCTAGTTGGAGACTTCTTCAGTTCTTCACTGGGTTCTTACCTCTTTTTGGGGGAGGGTTTTTCCCATGTGGTTTTCTCTCTTTTCCCGCTTACAGAGGTTTCATTTTTCTTGCATTGTACTTGGGTACCTAAAATGGCCTCGTTGCCGGGACCCATTATGCATTTCATCTTAGCTTTGTGAGCTTAAGGCATTTCCCTAAGTTGCACTTAAGGGGGGGCGTTAGAGTAAATAATTAATATTTAATTATTTATTCTATTGCTTAAGTTTACTTAGGTCATGCATTTATTTAATATTTCATATTTAATACATGTTGTGACAACACGGGAGTTTGTTCCCTTCTAGTTGTCACACTTATCTTCCAGCTTGTTCTACAAGCTTCCATGAGCTCTTTATATTCGAGCTCTCCTCATTGTATTTTCATATTGTAAAGCCATTTCTTATTGTAAATACATTTCTTATTTTGTTTGCATTCATGGTGTCTCTCATGTCTGTTTAGGGTTTTTGCCCGTGCTCCATGCTCTTCCCTTCTATGGCTTCTCTTTGACAGGTTCGCATGCAGGTGATCTTGGCGTCTTCGGAGTTGGCTTTCCTCAACTCCAACAAGAAATTGAACAAAGCCCTATTTTTTTGTGTCATCAAACCTTGGTTCTTGATAATATTTTGTAAGTCCCAAAAGAGTATCCAAAAATTTGATTTATTCCCTAGGTTGTGTGGAGATATTTACATTTAAGTCAATTTTTCATCAAAAAAGGCTACTAGCCTTTTTAAGTGGTTTGACAAAGCAACTATATGCTAGATGTTGTATAGCTGGACTTTAACCATTAGATCATTACATTTATGACCTAAATAGACCATTCCCTTTAGTATGAGTCTCCCTTGTTAATTTCATGAAGTTTAAGGTTTTTACCAAATTTGATCAAATTGTGCATTGTGAGCAACTTGTGATAAGTTGTCTTATGTGTAGGGTTCCCTTGTGATTGAGGTTTTCCCTATTTGGATGAGTGGTTGTGATAACCTAACATCATCCCTAAAGCACTTATGATTTTTGGTTTCACTTTTTCTCATCATACCAAGAAATTTGGTTGATAGGACTTCAGTGTAGAGGGTCTTAGGACCATTTGACCATCATTTGATCAAACGCACTAGGCTCCATTGCATCAAGTCGTATCAGAGCCATGGCTCTTATTGAAGAAAATCAATAAATACCTACAAGGGTAACTAATTTTTAACTAGAAAATATAATAAGAGAACAAAGGACAACTAACATTGCTCTAGCAAAGAGGTTGAAGGAATTTGAAGGAAAGTTGGACAAACAAAAAGGGGCACAATCTGAAGAAGACCAGAATACTGAGACTAAATACCTTGAGGAAAATGGTGAAGTGCATGCAGAACAAATGCCTCTTTTGAATGCTCTCAAATCCATGGAGAGAATAACCATGGAAGGGAAGTTGGAATTGCAAACTTTCAATGGCAAGACGAATGTTGATTTGTCATTGGATTGGATTGAAGCCCTAACTAGTTTCTTTGAGTGTGTAGACATTCCACAGAAGTAGAGGGTAAAGATGGCAAAGTCCAAGTTGAAGGTGTAGACACCTAAATCTAATTACATCAATAAATAATCATATTTAGTCATCTCCTAGGACATTATTGATTAAATATTTACTATTTAATTAATCGTCATCCCCTAGTTAATTAATTAATTTAATTAACTATAGTCCAATTGATAAAATCAAATGATCACCCAAAATCAATTTATCAATTAAATCTCTATTCCTCTATTAAATTGGATAAATCATCAAAATCTATTCAATTTAATTCCATACTCTCATTTTATTGAATAAAACATTTAATAAAATATCTAAAATCCAAAAAGCCTCCCTAAACCCTATCCTAACCCCTAATCCAACCCATTCACCCATACTAACCTCACTTAGCCACCTAACTAATCCATCCCATCAAAGCTAAATCACTCACCCTTAACCCCCCTTCTAACCTAATCCTAAGTCCTCTTCTATTCATGTGCACAATCATAAACATGGGTTAAGAATTGCTAACCCAAGCTAAAGTTAACAAATATCTTCTCCCCTCACCCTCCAACATAAATGACCCTTACACATCTCTTACACCTCTCCCATCCTCATTTACATCTCTTACATGACTCTTACATACTCAACCACCATCATCAAGCCTTTGACCAACCCTTATCCTATCCTCTCACACTCATCCTCCTTGTGACAAGTGTCACCTCCCTATTGGTGCTAAACTAGCACAATCCTTTTGCTCCCTTTTGAGTGCATCCTGACCCTCCCTCACCATCTTATCATCTTGAAATCCTGGCCATCCATTCCTTCAAACCTTGGCCTATAAATTGAACCTCCTCCCTTCACAAAATCATCCACCTTCCTTGCAAAGTTATAATGCTATTTTGAGAGCTCATAAACTACCAAAATACCATTATAATGCTGAAATACCTCCATGAATCCATTATTAAAACCCTCATCCATATACACTTTTGGTAAAAACCCCCATCCATTGGAAGCTTGAGTGCAATGTGAGCATACATCCCCTCTCATCAGGGACATAGCTTCATCATCACGAGAAGCATTTGAGGAGTTTACCATTCTTGGTCTACTTTCCTCCATATTGCTTTCTTTGGTCCTATCTTAAGTTTTAACTAATTTAGTTGTGTTAAAGCTCTCATTTAATAGTTACTTTTCAATTTGCACTACTAGACTAGGTGATATAGAAGGGAGCACTCCTAACTTGGTGAAACTTCATCCAGACTGAGAGGGTAAAGAAAGGAAGAAGCATGATCTCTTCTTGGGATAGAATGGCAGCACTAGTCAAAGAAACATATGTTCCTAAAGACTATGGCGTACAACTCCATAAGAGAAAACAAAGTTTGAAACAAAACATCATCTAGATGTTAGTTCCTATACAAAGGAGTTCTTGAAGTTGTATATGAAAATCAACACAATAGAGGATGAGGAAGAAAATGAATGGTCTCAATATACCCATCCAAGAGGAACTCATCATTCACACTCCCACTTCAATGAATAAGTGCTATCAACTAGCCATCAAAGTGGAAGAAAAGTGGAAAAGGAGGTAGGATCAAAACAAACACAAAGAAAACAATAAGAACTTCAAGCCCAAGAACAATTCTTGGAACAAGAGGCAAAATAGTAGAAACAAACCAATTGATCAAAATAAGGATCAAGGAGGAAAATCTTTCAAAAAGGGCAAAGGAAGAGGAAATGACTCTCTCACATGTTATAACTACAATCAGGTAGGACACCATATAGGAAAGTACCATGATAAGAGGAATAACAATTAAGGGGAGAGAAGAGTACAACTTGTGGAGGAAGAGAAACTTGGTTTCAGAGACCTTGAACCTAAGGAAGCAGCATGTCTAGTGATGAGGGAAGTATTTTTACAAATCCCTCACACCCAAGAGACACCCCAAACAAAGAATCTTTTCAAAACAAAGATCAAGTGCCAAGGAAAGGTATGTAATTTATTGATTGATTCAGGCTCAACTAAAAATCTTGTTTCTTTTGAAATGGTAGAAAAACTTAAACTACCTAAGAAACCACACCCCTTTCCATATCATGTCTCATGGCTAACAAATTGTTAGCAAACCCTAGTAACAGAACAACAATAGGTAGAGTTTTCCTTAGCAAATTTCAAGGACAAGGTACTTTATGATGTTGTTGAAATGGATGTCTCTCATATACTCCTAGGTAGGCCCTTGCAATATTATGTTGATGTCATCCATCATTTCAAAAAGAATACCTACTCTATAACTAGAAATGGTATAACTTTCACCATGAAACCCATGCCTGATCTTAAAGCAAAGTCCATTGTTGTAACCATCGGGGAAAAATAAATTCTAAAAGCATTGAAAGAACTTGATGCCCAAGTTTTTAGATTGGTTTCCAAACCAAGGGAAAAAATAATCTCAAAAGACAAAGATCCTATCCCACAAGAGATACAAGACCTGCTGCAAAAGTATAGTCATGTCAATGCTATTGATCTACCCACAAGCCTCCCTCCCATTAGAGATATTAGTAATCAAATTGACTTGATATGTGGCTCTTCTTTACCTAATAAGGCACCTTATATGATGACCCCATCCCAACATGTATAAATTTCCAAGAAAGTTAATGATTTGTTGGAAAAAGGTCTAATACAAAGAAGCCTAAGTCCTTGTGTTGTTCCATCTATCATTGCTCCCAAAAAGGATGGAAAATGGAGGTTGTGTACTGATAGAAGGGTTATCAACAAGATTACTATAAGGTATAGATTCCCCATTCCAAGAATTGAGGATCTATTAGATCAAGTAGGAGGAGCTTGCTATTTCACCAAGATAGACTTGAAGTCTAGATACCATCAGATCAAAATCAAACTAGGTGATGGATGGAAGACAACATTCAAAACTACTGAAGGTTTGTTTGAATGGTTAGTAATTCCCTTTGGGTTAAGCAATTCCCCTATTAATTTTACGAGGCTTACGAATGAGATATTCATTTATTTTATTGGCAAGTTTTTTGTTATTTACCTTGATGACATACTAATATTCAATCATAGCAAGGAGTAGCATCTTGATCATATGGAATAGGTATTAAGGAGGCTTCATCAGCACAAGTTGGTGATCAACTTGGAAAAGTTCATGTTTATGAAGAAGGAACTTGTGTTCCTAGGTTTTTTGATTTCACAAGGCACTCAAGATGGACCCTGAGAAGGTTGAAGCAATCATCAACTCGCCTCCACCAAAGAACCGAGGTGATGTAAGAAGCTTCCATGGACTTTCCACCTTCTATAGAAATTTTTTTAAAAGTTCAATCATATGTGTGTACCAATTCTTGACACCATTAAAGAAGGTGGGAAGAATAAGTTTGATTGCACAAAGAAAGAAGATGATGCATTTTAGTACTTGAAAAACATAATTTCTCAATTTCCCATCTTCGTGCTACTTGATTTTAACAAAGTTTTTACTGGGGAAACTAATGCAAGTAATTTGGCCATAGGTGTAGTCCTAAGTCAGGAAGGTAAGGTAGTTGATTTCTTCTCTGAGAAATTAAATGAGGCCAAAAAGAAGTTCTCAACCTATGACTTGGAACTTTATGCCATGGTTCAAGCCCTCAAGAAATGGAGGGACTATGTAATGTCCCAAGAATTTTTGGTATATACTAACCATGCATTGAGTTTTCTCAATTCACAGAAAAAGCTCTTTGTCACACGTTTTAAATGGATGGAGCAGTTGCAGGCCCACACTTTCAACATCAAACACAAGAAAGGTGTGGCAAACAAGGTTGCAGATGCCCATAGTAGGAGAGTTGGACTGGTCGAGGAGGTACAACTTCAAAGTGTGGTAATTGAATCCCTCAAGCATCTCTATGTTGATGACCCTAATTTTGCAGAGATCTTTCAAGTTTGTACAGAGATAGTTGGAAGATATCATACTGATTTTTCTCAATACCTGATTCGAAATGGAATCCTATTCAAAGGAGCTCAACTATGCACTCCCAAATGTTAAATGAGGACAAATATAATAAGGGAGAAACACTATGGTGGCATAGGAGGACACTTTGGCATTGAAAAGACAATAACCATGGTGAAAACAAGCTACGTTTGGCCAAAGATATTTCTGAATATATAGCCTCTACTAACACATAGACGTCAACATGGTCTTATTTGCGAATTCATCCTAGAATGAACATTGGATTGTTCATCCAAAAATCAGCCAGCAAGGCGACTTGTTGTCTTCTGTCTAAAGGGATTTTGCTTGTTAGATATCCTCAGATTTGAGGTGTTATGCAACCAAACCCTCTAAGAATGAAGGATTTAAGAAATAAAATTAATCTATATGATTTTACAGATTAATCTAGAATGAGAAATGCATTCTAATCTAAGAACAAGTAAAGGAAACTAGATTAATCGTATGCATATTATGCTAAATGAAATTAAGCTAAGGATGCAAATGTATGTAAAATGTGAGCAAATGTGAGTATGAATTCCAATAGAACTTCGATAAAAATTCAATTCATCCTCCAAAAATGAAGAGATGAGGGTCTCTTAAATAGACTTTCTTGGAATCCATCGACGGTTGAGATCAATTTTAATCAACGGTCAGGATTAAAGGTGAAGTTCAGTCGTAAAGGAAGATTCCCAAATTAAAGGGACTTAACTAATTTAATTTGAGTAGAATAAGGAGTTAACTGATTTAATTTGAGTAGAATAAGGAGTTAACTGATTTAATTCCTTTTTGATCAACAGTGAACTGGGAATTTCCCTTTTTTGAACTGAAGAGAGATTTTGGTGAGATATTTAATTTAATAAAATGAAATATGTTCTCATAATTACTGTAGACACCTAAATTTGATTACACTATTTTAGTAATCCTATTTAGTTATCTAAAAAGGCATTATTAATTAAATTTCTATTTAATTAATCCTTTGTCATCCTCTAGTTGATTAATTTAATTAATCATCTATAGTCCTAATTGATAAATCAAATAATCTATTATTTATCAATTAAATCTTATTCTTCTATCTAATTCCAAAAATCCCCATTTATTAAATAAATCTATTTGATAAATGAAATCCTCAAATTCAAAAACCCCTAACCTATCTCTAATCCTCCATTTAGCCTAATCCACCCCATCCACCCATACTAACCAAGCTTAGCCACTAACTCACCCACCCTCATTAATGCCATCCACTTGCACATCTCTAACATCCCTAATCTAATCCTAAATCCAAGCCTAATCCACCCCCTAATGTTGTCACATTCCCTAAGCAAGTTTAAAACTTTCCTAAACCAAACCAAAGTCTTCCCTCAAAAAAACCCAACCACTAAGTCATGAGTGCTCTTACAAAACATAAAGACTCTTACAAGCCCACTCATGACTCTTACATCCATCTTCCACACTCTTCCCTCTTCCACACTCATTCCTCTTACATCCCTCTTACATACTCAACCCCACTCATCATGACTTTAACCAACCCTTAACCCTACCCTCTCACACTCATCCTCCTTGTGACAAGTGTCACCTTCCCATTGGTGCTAAACAAGCACAATCCATGTGCTCCCCTTTGAGTTCATCTTAGCCCTCCTTAAGCCTTCATCCATCCTTGCATCTAAGCCCTCCATCCCTCTACCCCTTAGCCTATAAATTGAATCCCATCCCAAGCCATTTCATCAACAATCTTTGAGCTAAAGTTACCATGCTATTTTGAGAACCAAAGCCATCAACCATACCCTTATAATGCCAAATTGAGAGCTCACAAAGCTACCAATTTGCCATTACCCATCTCCATTGAAGCAGCTTTTGAGCATCTTGAGCATACATCCACAACAAAAGGACACATCTACAGAATCAAGAAAGCATGGAGTGTTTTCTCTTGTGAGGTTTGCACTTCTTATTGTCTTTCTTAGTCTAAGCATATATGTGAATTTAGTTTTTGGTTTGTGAATGTTTACTTCATTTGTTAATGTTCTTTGCATACTGATTCTGGTTCTACATTTTGGCACGCCCGGTGGGACCCCACTATGGGTCATTTAATCATCTATTTTCATCTATATGTCATTTTTCTAACCATCTAATGTTTGCTGTTGTTTGAGTGTGTTGTGAGGGTGTTTTGATTGTTTTTGCAGGTCAAAGAACGCACTTAGGAAGAAGAAATACCATCTAAAAAAAAAAAAAAATTCGCATTTTTCAGCTTTTTTGGTGCAGTTTTGGCGTCTACAACCTGTTCTGTCTGCGAAAATCGACATTTGCAAAAATCCGCATCTGCGCAAATCGACATCTGCGCAAATTCGCGTCTGCGAAAAATCGACGTCTGCAAAAATCGACATCTGCAAAAATCGACATCTGCGAAAATCTGCATCTGCGAAAATCGTCATCTGCGAAAATCCGCATCTGCGCAAATCGGCGTCTCACCTGTGTTCTGTGCTGCAAATTTGTTTTGTCCTCTTCATATTTTGGCGTCTCTGTATTTAAGCGTCTTCATATTTTGACAGACTATCTTCTCTGCTTGCATTTTTACACGTAGAAAAAACAACAAAAAAAGTTTAAAAAAATTTTCCCATAGTTAAGCTCTCATTTTTGAAGATTTTGGCTAACTAACTAAAATTGCTTTTTTTTTCTCATTGCAGGTTGGAGCACATATGGAACCACTAACCATGTTTCTTGCAGGTTTTCATGTTGCTAAAAAATGAACTTGAATGGTTAAACACATTTTTCATTGAATGAATGTTGCTCAAAAACACACTCTTGAATGTCATGGGTTAAAATCAACTTTCTTTGGAATGCATGCTTAAAACAAAAAAAATCCAATCTTGAATGCCAAGGATCAATTAACCATTAAAAATCTCTTTTTCACATGCAATCTAGGTAAAGTTGGATTTTTGGACATTTAAGAAACTTTGTTAAGTTAAAATACAAATTTACAAAAATCAATTTGAGTAGTTCCTTGGACTCACCTCTTTTCTAATCACCCATCAAATATTAACCATTGGTTGCAATCTTAGCGCCATTTATGGGGATGGGTCTACTTGAAAAAGGTGTTAAATGTTCCACAATCTAACTCACTCACTTGGTCTTTGAATGTTTGCTTTAACTTTATCAAAATTCTTAAATGGTCAAAACTCTAGATTAAATCGATCACACTTCAAGTTTGGGCACTAAAATTGAACAACAACTGACGTGGAGAGCCTTCAGGCGCGCGCTTGAAATCGAATCTCACACACTTTTGTTTTGGGCTTAAAACAAACTCACACTCAATCTTGAATGCCTTAAAGGAAATTAATCGATACTTGACGTGGAGGGCCTCCGGGCGCGCGAGTTTGCTTTTGTTGACCCTAACTCTTCTTATTGTGTGCATTCTTCGATCGATTTAATTTTGTTGGCACTTCAAGTTGGAATTGAACATTGTCTCTTAAACATGAGTGCTTGCAAAGTCTCGATTAGCACACATAAGAGTCAGTTGGTAAAAGAACAAGCGTGTTTTTTAGCCCAAGGTCATCCGAGTCTTCTCTCCCCTTGTCATCTTTCGAGGCCATCTTGGGTGCATAAGATTAGGATCCAAAACCTTGTTTCTTTTTTTAGGAGGCCTGCTTGGGGATTTCATCACCCCTTGGACGACCTCAACTCCAGCGTTCCAGCGGAGTATAAGAATCGGGAGGTGAATCGAAAGACACCTCTCTCGGGATCAAGATTTTGTCATTCGGGCTAAGCCTCAAGGAACTTTATACCCTTGAGAAGTGAAAGAGGAGAAGTGGGTTACCGCTCCTCTCGGCTGTGTGACATCCTTTTGGTCTCATCTACGGATTTGGGCCTCACGTACCTTGTGTATATCGAGGACTCCCTAGCTAAACCAATTGTCTGCCTTGCAGAAAACCATCTAGGATGTTAATGTGTTTGGAGTGACTGATCGAAACATTTGTAGAACATACACACTCCTTGGTGCAAGTACCACATTCTGAGAACCACAAACTTCTATCTGGGTGTTCCTATCTATTGCTTGTTTTTATTTTACTTGTTGAATGAATGTTTGCCAAACTTGGTCAATCCTAGCTTAGGGCACACTTCGCATAGTCACTGCCTATTTTGGAAGTTGAACAAGTTGAGGCAAAACAACTAAGATTTTTTTCCAAAGCCAAGCAGATTCAAGAATTTATGTCGGAACAACCCAAACCCAAACAGAAGTTTCACAAGGTCAAACTCAAGCCATCTCTAGCATACCAAGAACTTTCAGCCAAGAGAAAAGCAATAACACCAAGCCCACGAATTTCCAAACTCCACAAAGCAGAGGAAAAAGCTACCGACGAAGCACTTCAAGAGGCCTGGTTAGAGCGCACCATCAAATTTAGCCAACATCCAGGAGTTAATCCTGCTTATGCCTTACCAACTAGGCATGATTTCTATGATTAGACACCCTTGTTTCTCCACATCTTCTTGGATAAGCTTCACTTTAGAGTCATCTTTGTAGAAAAGCCAGCCATCTTAGCTTATCCCCTTAAGCATTATTAGCTCATCCATCTCATTTAGAATCATACCATCTAGCTAGTAATCAAAAATCTGCACATCTAAGCTTTCAAAATTGTTGCCACCTTGCTAAAAGTTTGCCATTCCTAAAATCTTCCAAATCCACCAATCTCACCAAGGTTATTCCTTTGACAGAGCTTTGTCTAGGGTAATCTAGCTTTGTCACTTGTTATCCCTCATCAACCTTGAGCTAAAGGTTGGGATTCACAAGTGGTCAATCTTGTGTTCTTCCTAAAGGATCATCAGTCTATCCTTAAGTTGACACAATCACCACCAAGCTTGCACATAGGAAAGCAGACCTTTTGTACTTTGACAACATATCTTTGAAGTTAGAATCCCCAACCCAATCCTCCTTAGGTTTTTTCATATAGCTTTGCCTCAACCTAGGAAATCATTTGCATAGAAAAGCCTTCCCCCTTTTGCATCCATCAGCATTATTGCATCTCATCCCTAGGAGCATTTTTCATGCCACCCGTCACTCGCTTAGCCAAGAAGAAAGAAACAATGGAGCCCTATCATTTGGATCGAACAGCCTCACCCCCCTTGAGCACTCAGCCATCCTTCACCCCAGAGCCAGCTATACCATCACCTACTGACATTGAAGCTTTCATGAACCAACCAGGAAATGCAGTATTGGTAAACGCCATTATAGACAAAAACAAAGAGACAATCATGGCTAATTTTCGAAGGGACAATGTAGGAACCTTTGACTTTGGAAGACCCCCTCCATTATCAGATCCATCTCACCCATTGTTTGGGCAGCTGCCACCACCCATAGGCTCTTATGATCCAAATTATCCTCAATTTATTCCAAAAGAAGAGCCTCCAGCCAATCCATATGACCCAACAGACCCAAACATACCATCATCCACCCAAGTTGAAATCTCCATGCTGCAAGCCAACCCAGCCACCACCACTCCATCCTTGGTTCATACCTCTCCGCTCCAAACCCCCTTTACCCAAAACACCTCACCATTCACCCCCTTCACTATTGCTGCTACTCCCCAACCTAGCCTTCCCAATCCACCCATCTCCCAATTTAGTGCTAGCATCTTTGGCCAACCTCAGCAATATACAACAGGGATGCCACCCATGGGGCCAAGTAATCAACCTTTCATCGCCCGCAGCTTGTTCACCACAGCCCAAAGCACAATCCCATCATTTCCATTAGGTCTTGGGAGCTCAATACCACCAGCCACAAATCCACAAGCTACTACCTTCACTCCACAAAGCTATCAAAACCCACAAGCTACTGCCAATCTTCTACCAAGCTCCCAAGTGACCCTAGCTCCCACCACCCCTCTACCAAGCTTCCAAATCCAGCCACAAAGCTATCAAACCCCATCAGTTCCATTCCCAAGCTTTCAATTCCCACTACCTCCACCACCAACTAATCCATTACCTCCAATTACCAACTACTTTTGAATGCCACTTCTAGGAGGTAATCCACCACCCCAGCCAACCACCAATTATTTGCAGATGCCATCCCAAATGGGGGCACAACCCACATACATTGGTCAAACCCCACAAGCCCTCCGATCCTTTCCCCAAGCCTCACAACCACCTTATACCTTACCTCCACAAAGCAATCCATTTATCCCACAGCCAGCTTATGTTCCTCAATCCCAACCTCAAATCCCATATCAACAGCAAGCCTCGCAGCACATGCAGCAATATGCGCCACCTCCCCCTCAACAACCCGTCATCCACCATGCAGCTGCCCAAACAATGTACAATCCCTATCAGAAAATCCCTCACAGCCATCCATATTTAGTGGCCCCATCCAGCACATACCTACCTCAAGGCACTCCTACATTGGGGGCACCCCAACCATCACCTATCAATTCAGAGTGGGAGCAAATGAAGACAGCTCTGAAAGCCATCCAAGAAGGGAATGATCCAAAGACATTCAAGTTTGAGAATGTGTGTCCTTACCCATTTGACAGAGCCATTACCATGACACCATTTCCCAAACACTTTGAGGTACCTAAATTTGACAAATTCAGAGGAAAAGGAGACCCTGTCACACATATCAAAGAATTTTACATGCATTGCCAGGACGTGGCATACAATGATGTCTTCCTCTTGCACCTTTTTCCCAAAAGCTTGGCTGGACCAGCTCTTGAATAGTTTTATAGAATCCCCTATGGCACAATTAAGAACTTTGCTGAATTATCTGAGGCATTTGTAGCCCAATATGCCCATCTTGTTGAAACAGAGCTATCAATAGTTGATCTTGTCCACACCAAGCAAAAAGGTGGAGAAAGCCTTGCCGAATACCTGCAAAGATGGCAAACCCTTACCACCCGCATATCCTGCACCTTGCCAGAACGCCATGTGGTGAAAATGTTTATTGATAATGCACATCCCAGCTTGGCTCACCACATGACTATGAACTGTTTGCAGACCTATAAGGATATCAAAGAGAAAGGAATGATCCTTGACCAAGGACTCATCAAAGATGGTGTGGTAAAGATTTACAAAGAGGCCAACCAAAATCAATCACATTCCAATGACAAGTCTAGGTATTGGAACAAAAAAAAGCATGTTGCAACAGATGGGGTTACTGACACCAGACATGTGAATATCATTGGTCCTTCTCAAAACCAGTCTAACCCACCATATCAAACAAACAACCAACAAGCTACCAATTACCAACAACGAAATAACCAAAGCTATCAAAACCACAATACAAGACCCAACTTTCAAGGGTCTAACAATCAAGCTAATGCCATCAATGTAGCTGCAGGGCAAAAGCCCAGATTCCAACCTGCACCTAGAAACTATACACCCCTTGGTGAGCCATTGGATGTTATTTTTGAGAAATTGGCTAAGGAAAACCTTATCAAATTTCCTCCTACCCAGCAAATCGATCCAAGCCAATCCAAAGCTGCATGGTACAAGGACAATGAGTATTGCAAGTTCCATAGGGTAAATGGTCACACCACCCTCAGATGCATGAAACTGAAAGACTATGTGCAAGACCTCATTGATCAAAAGGAAATCACTGTTGGTGCCCAAAACTCTCCCAATGCAGGCTTACAAATTTATCAAAATGCTTTTCCTCCACACAACAACCAAAATCTTGGAAAAGCACCTATCCAAAACAACACCAACAACTGCCAGCCAAACCAACAGCATGGGAAGAACAATGACCACACTTCATCCTATATAGACTATGGTAGCCTTATAGGTTGTATATCTGAGAAAGAGCCTTCAGTCAATGTTATCAATATCCAAGGACTAGACAATGAGTGTGCGGTCACCACTCGAAGAGCGCGATTTAACATCGCAGGCCCACCAGTTTCATCAACACCATCAGCTCCATCAAAAAGCCGGTACAATATCTTGGAACACCTTGGGAACATGCCAGCCCAAATATCCATTTTAGACCTTCTCCGCACTAGTCCTGTGTACAAAGACATCCTTGACAGTTCTCTCATAGAATCCCGTGTCCCTTCTGATATCAATGCTACTGATTTTCGTAATCTTGTTGGACACCTTTCATCCTCATGTGCCCTATCTTTCAAACCCATCGACATACCCGCGGTTGAGCCAGATCACACCCTTCCACTTCGCATAGCCATCATGGTATCCAATTTTGCCGTGAAAAGAGTAATGATAGATAATGGATCAGCCTTGAACATTTGCACCCTAAAATTCATAAAACAAGCTGGGTATACTGAGGCAGATATGATCAGTGAGGTTATCACCATCAAAGCTTATGACAACTTGGAAAGGACCACAGAAGGGACTATTTTGCTACCAATCAAGGTTGGGCCAGTCATTCAAGAGACAGTTTGCCATGATGTTGATCTAAACCTACCATTTAACATCCTCCTCGATCGCCCATGGATTCATGCTATGAAGGCCGTTCCATCCACCTACCATCAGTGCATCAAATTTCCGCATCAAGGCACTGAGGTAACCATCCATGCCGATCCTGAACCCTTTGCTTACTGCAATGCGGTTGAAGCTTCATATACAAACTATTGCCCTGGAATAGACATCGGCACAACCATCGCCAGCTCATCCCACACTTGTAATGACACAAAAACCATCCTTGCCTCCACCCTATCTACTGTAAAGATCAACAACAAAGGATGTGGAGAATATAGTCTATCAGATGCATTTGCTGTCGGAGCAATCCCACTTGATCCACATACCCATGGACGGCCAACATATCACAAAACTAAGGAGATTCCACCTCCTCGATACAAACAGTTTGGCCCAACCACCTTTGTGTCCTCAAAAACCCCTCTTCATGAGGAGCTCACTCCAGATATAAACAATTGGCTACATAAGGATGCACCTCCAAGAAATCAAGTGCGCCTTGATCACTTCAGCCAGAAGTATCCCCAACAACATAAGCTTGTCACTAAAAAATGGAACTATCAAGGAGGTGGACTAGGACCAGAAGAAAGGGGCATGCAATGTCCCATCGAAGCACATGATTGGGAGATAAAGTCAGGTCTTGGCTTTGGCATACCCACAACTGGGGGCACCAACGAGAATGGTCACGCTTTTTCGAACATCCACCGCGACCTTGTCAAAATCGAAGACATTCCTGAGGAAGTTGAAAAGAGAGCCTACGATGATATCCAAAACCAAATCTTCCTAGGAGACTCTGTTCTCTGAGAACTATCCATCCATCTCATTGACCTACCACTTGCTCATCCACAACTCATAGATTGGGACCAACCAAGTGTCATACATATTGATGAGTTCGCATCAGAGGAAGCGCTTCTAAGATTCATGGGAGCTGAAACTCCTCATAAGAAGACAAAGCTAGATTCTGCCTACATCTACAAGCTAGATCCCAAGGGGTATTTTGGAGAAAATCCCCAACCTAGTTTCGATACACACAAAACTGGAACTAAGGTAAAATCGGGACTAGCTAAGGTAGCAAAGAGAACCCCTCAGCAAGAAAATCCAGAGCCACAAGCAGAACATGAGGATTTAGTATTGCCTCCTCAAGATAATCGACCTGAGGTGTCTTCTATTCTAATAGAGGATACTAGAGAAGTCAACATTGGTTCTTCAGAGATCCCTAGAATTGTTCACATTGCTGCATCCCTATCACAAGACCAAGCTGACCTCCTCTTTGAGGTTTTACGAGAGAACATTGGCCGATTTGCATGGTCATATCAGGACATGCCAGGACTCGATCCAAAGCTTTTAGTTCATCATCTTGCAGTCGATCCAAAGATCAAGCCCGTCAGACAAAAGCTTAGGAAAATGCACCCCAAGGTGGCATTACTAGTCAAAGCTGAACTAGAAAGAATGTTAGCTGCTAAGGTTATCTGACCTATCGACTACTCAGAATGGATCTCCAACATGGTCCCTGTCACTAAGCCTTCCGGTGACATCAGAATCTGTACTAATTTTAGAGATCTTAACAAAGCTTGTCCAAAGGATGATTTTCCCTTGCCCAACATAGATATGATTGTATATCTTACAGCTGGACATGAAATCCTGTCCCTTATGGATGGATTTTCTGGGTATAATCAGATCAAGATTGCAGAAGAGGACCAGCATAAGACAGCATTCACTACCCCTTGGGGAACCTTTTGCTACACCATGATGCCTTTTGGCCTAAAGAATGCTGGGGCTACCTATCAAAGAGCTATGAAAGCCATTTTCCATGATCTTATCCATAGCATTTTGGAGGATTATGTGGACGATATCCTAGTCAAATCTCACACCTTCATGGATCATCTTGCTGACCTGGAGAAAGTCTTTGATAGGTTGGCCCAATATCATCTCATGCTAAATCCCAAGAAGTGTGTCTTTGGGGTCACATCTGGCAAGCTTCTAGGCTTCATAGTCTCTAAACGAGGTATAGAGATCGACCCCAAAATGGTCAAGGCTATCTTAAACATGCCTCCTCCCCAGACACTGCGACAACTTCGCTCTCTTCAGGGAAAACTTCAATCTGTCTGGCGCTTCATCTCTCAACTTGCAGATAAGTGTACACCATTTTCACACTTGCTAAAGAAGAATGAGAACTTCAAGTGGGATCTTTTATGTCAGCGCAGCTTCAATCAGCTCAAGCAGTATCTCACCAATCCCCCTATCTTGGTTCCACCAGTTCCTGGTCGTCCCTTGATCTTGTATATATCAGCAACACCTACTGCTCTAGGGGCACTTCTAGCACAACATGATGATTATAGCAGAGAGAGAGCCATCTACTATATCAGTAGAATCCTAGTTGGTTATGAAATCAATTACACTCCTATGGAAAAAGCTTGTTTGGCAGTTGTTTTCTTAACTCAAAAGCTTCGCCACTACATGCTAAGTCATACCATCCAACTAGTCTCCAAGATTGACCCTCTCAAGTATATGCTCTCAAGAACAACACTTACAGGCTGTTTGGCCAAATGGGTTATGCTACTAAGTGAGTTTGACATCCAGTATGTGGACAGAAAGGCAATCAAAGGGCAAGCTATAGCAGATCACCTAGCTGATGCACCTCTAGTAGATGCATATCCTTTGCTCACAGAATTTCCAGATGAGCATATCTGCCTAATTGAAGAACAGCCCCCATGGAAGCTTTATTTTGATGGCTCATACACCTCTCATGGATCAGGGGCAGGAATATTATTAGTTACACCTCAAGGAGATTACATTCCAAAAGCCTTCAAGCTACAATTCCCTAGCACCAACAATATAGCAGAATATGAAGCTCTTGTAGCAGGATTAAAGATAGTTGCAGAATGGAATATCACCGAGTTACAAGTCTTTGGTGATTCCCAACTCATCATCAAACAAGTCTTAAATGAATATCAAACCAAAGATGAAAAGCTATTACCCTACAAAGAGCTAGTTGATCAGCTGACCCAGCATTTTACAAAGCTTCAGTTTACACAAGTGCCTCGAATGCAGAACAAGGCAGCAGATGCCATGGCCACTATCAGCTCGCTCTTGGAAATTCCCCAAGAAGCTACACAGTATGAGTTTTTAGTTAAGCAGCTCCTCACACCTGCCTATGCAAATGAGGATTCAAACCGTGTTTGTATCTTGGTTGGTCCCCAATCCCCTTGGTACCATGAAATTCACGCTTACCTTAACGATGGTATCATATCCCCTCACCTCACACGTACCCAACGCCAGAACCTCATCCAAAAATCATCCTACTATGTTATCATAGCCAATACCCTATATCGTCGGGGTTATCACGATACTCTCTCTCGATGTTTAGATGAAAATGAGGCCGCGATGGCATTAAAAGAAGTACATTCCAGACTTTGCGGTGCCCACACGAGTGGTATTGTCCTAGCATGACAAATCCTTAGAGCAGGCTACTATTGGCCTACCATTGAAGAAGACTCTTGTGAATTTGTCAGAAAGTGTCTCCCATGTCAGCAGCATGCAAATCTTGTGCACGCTCCAGCATAGGATCTACAGCCTATTGCACCACCTTGGCCCTTTGCTTGTTGGGGCCTTGATCTAGTTGGAACTATCACACCTCTCTCATCTGATGGACATAAATGGATAATAACAGCTACAGACTATTTCACTAAGTGGGTGGAAGCAGTCCCCCTAGTCTCAGCTACAGGAGTTCAAGTCTCCAAGTTCATCTTGTACCACATTGTTTGCCGCTTCGGCATCCCATCCACCATCTTCACTGACCACGGAGGTAACTTTGAAAATCTCAACATGGAAGAATTATGCACTTCCCTCCGCATCCATCATCGCTTCTCTAGCCCATATTTCCCACAAGGTAACGGCCAGGCAGAGGCAACTAATAAAACCCTCAAAATCCTAAAGAAAGTTGTCAATGATTCCGGCCGTGATTGGCACCTTCAAATAAATCCGGCTCTATGGGCCTATCGAACTTCCTTCCGTACATCCACAGGCACAACTCCATACTCCCTAGTCTATGGTGCCGAAGCGGTATTACCTATAGAAGTTGAACTTCCCTCACTACGCATATCTTTGCGAGGGCAAATCTCAGATGAAGAATACAGAGTAGCTCGACTCACCCAGCTAGATCTCTTAGACGAGAAGAGACAACAAGCCTATGACCATCTCACAGTCTATCAAACTTGTCTCAAAAGGAATTTCAACAAGAAGGTGCTCCCACGACACTTTCAGCCAGGTGACATGGTCCTCAAAGAAAATATGAAAGTCCAAGCAGATTGAGAAAAGAAAGGCAAGTTTGAACCTACATGGCTTGGTCCCTATGTGGTTACCGCCTCCTTTGGCTCCGGAGCCTATCAATTATCTACACCAGAAGGAGAACTCTTGAATGATCCCACTAACATCATTCATCTCAAGAAGTTCTATGCTTGAAGATCCTTGGTATACCCAGCTTTTGAAAAAAAATACAAAAAAAAAATAGTAAAGAGAAATAAGCGTCCAATGGTGAAAACTTGGCAATTCAAGCGCCTTGGATAGGTACCTTGGTAAAAACCTGGTAATTCAGGCGCCTTGTGTGCTAAAGACTAATCCATTATCTATCACTATCCTATCCCTCATCCATCCACCCACCATCCCATAAAACACCTGTTTGTTTGTTCCCTTGGTGTTCTAATCAAATATCCAAAATCTAATGGAGCTTGTCAATACCTCCTGTCCAACTTGTACATCTTGTACCAAAGCTTGTATTATACCTTGTAAATCTTGTACCATACCTTGTATATATCCAAATCTTGTCCAAAGCTTGTACCATATTCCAGCTTGTAAATAATCTTGTACCCTAGCCCGTATCCTATCACATGCACACACAGAATCCCATTTTCCTTAAGCTTTTCACAAACCATCTACCTGTCCACCTATCAACTATTATAGACATCCCATCCTTCACAAACATTTCCATCTCACAAAAAACCAAAACATGAACAAACTTGTACATTTGTAACATATCTTGGTCTGTCAGCTTGTACATCCTCTTTAGCTTAGTATCATTGTATCTATCCGGCTTTCGTGTTAGTTCATCCTTGGTCAACATCTTGCACACATTGCACACCTTGGTTAGATATTCCAATGCATCCTTTAGCTAGATCTCCTATCACCAAAGTGTTATCCTTCTTAGTTCAGCTTGCCAGACGCATCACTCATCCAGATCCATCAGCTTAGGTGCTCTCTGATAGACTTTTGCAGGATATAGCTTTCCTCATGTCTGATCTTGGTCCGTTAGTACCTCGTCCTACCCATCTCGTTGGCAAACAGTTCTCTTTTGGATTTTCACTTTCTTTTGATTTGGGATCTTCCCTTTTGGGTCTTGAAATATCTTTTCCAAGCAATCTCCTTGTTCCCTCCTCAAGGTTGCCATGATCTTCCATATCATGGTATGCTGCGAATGGGGCAATTAGAGCGTAAGGTCTTGATCAGGTCTTTTGCTTGTTTTCTTTTTCTGCTTGTGGGTTACCTAGTGTCGTTTCCACACTGCTTCCTCTGGGATTCATGTGTGATACTGGGGCAATCCTTGTGTGTTTGTTTTGAGTCAGTTCATCAGTCCTCTGGACGGTTGGTGAAAAGGCCTTGATGTTCTTGGTAACCTTGGCAATTAACCAACAGTCCTATAGCAAATCTAGTGCTCAACTACATGGTGGTACTTCTCTTTGAAGTATCCCCCCGCTCAAAAAGCTTCAATGGATTCCTTTTATAGTGCTCCTCTCCTCCATCTCCCCCCCAATCCTGGAAAGTCTTAAGCTTGCTTTACTATTGTGCCTCTGATTTCCCTTTATCATTCTCCTGTAGTGAGAGTTTGAGCTAATTCAGCCCCTTCTCTTCGCCAACCTGCGTCTCAGCTCGTCTCAATTTCTTGTACTTTTCAAGAAGTCATCAAGCCTCATTTCTCTCCCCACCGCCTTCTTGAGGGGGCATCATCTAAGTCTAGTCTCTCCTCTTCTTATCTGAGACTGGGGCAACTTCGTTGCTAAAACATCTTCCTCGTGTCGTCTTCATTCGAACTTCTTTGAAATAGTGTTGAGACAACACTATGTCAAAGAGGGGCAAAATGTAGACACCTAAATTTGATTACACTATTTTAGTAATCCTATTTAGTTATCTAAAAAGGCATTATTAATTAAATTTCTATTTAATTAATCCTTTGTCATCCCCTAGTTGATTAATTTAATTAATCATCTATAGTCCTAATTGATAAATCAAATAATCTATTATTTATCAATTAAATCTTATTCTTCTATCTAATTCCAAAAATCCCCATTTATTAAATAAATCTATTTGATAAATGAAATCCTCAAATTCAAAAACCCCTAACCTATCTCTAATCCTCCATTTAGCCTAATCCACCCCATCCACCCATACTAACCAAGCTTAGCCACTAACTCACCCACCCTCATTAATGCCATCCACTTGCACATCTCTAACATCCCTAATCTAATCCTAAATCCAAGCCTAATCCACCCCCTAATGTTGTCACATTCCCTAAGCAAGTTTAAAACTTTCCTAAACCAAACCAAAATCTTCCCTCAAAAAAACCCAACCACTAAGTCATGAGTGCTCTTACAAAACATAAAGACTCTTACAAGCCCACTCATGACTCTTACATCCATCTTCCACACTCTTCCCTCTTCCACACTCATTCCTCTTACATCCCTCTTACATACTCAACCCCACTCATCATGACTTTAACCAACCCTTAACCCTACCCTCTCACACTCATCCTCCTTGTGACAAGTGTCACCTTCCCATTGGTGCTAAACAAGCACAATCCATGTGCTCCCCTTTGAGTGCATCTTAGCCCTCCTTAAGCCTTCATCCATCCTTGCATCTAAGCCCTCCATCCCTCTACCCCTTAGCCTATAAATTGAATCCCATCCCAAGCCATTTCATCAACAATCTTTGAGCTAAAGTTACCATGCTATTTTGAGAACCAAAGCCATCAACCATACCCTTATAATGCCAAATTGAGAGCTCACAAAGCTACCAATTTGCCATTACCCATCTCCATTGAAGTAGCTTTTGAGCATCTTGAGCATACATCCACAACAAAAGGACACATCTACAGAATCAAGAAAGCATGGAGTGTTTTCTCTTGTGAGGTTTGCACTTCTTATTTTCTTTCTTAGTCTAAGCATATATGTGAATTTAGTTTTTGGTTTGTGAATGTTTACTTCATTTGTTAATGTTCTTTGCATACTGATTCTGGTTCTACATTTACCTTTTTCATTTAATTAAATAATTCTATTTAATTAATTAGAGGCACTTTTCTTATTTAATTAAATAACTTCATTTAATTAATTAGGAATGACTTCCCATTTAATTAAATAACTTTTTTTAATTAATTATAAGTAAGTTCTCCATTTAATTAAATAATTTTGTTTAATTAATTAAAATAGGCATATTGATTAAATTAAATAATTTTAATTTCATAGTACATTAGCCTTAGGATATAATTAAAGTATAAATACTTAATAATTAAATTAAATATTAATCAATAGGTTTAATGTGACTAATATGAATAAATACTATAGGAATTAAATAATAAGCATGATGAATGGAGATTAGGGTTTTCTGCATCTGACATTTACATCAAGTAGCGAGTAGCAGAATAAGAATTTTCCTAGTGAAATAGGACTTAGGATTGATCAAAAATAGACCAGAATTGGTATATTAGCAATGAGCCAATTTTGGGGTATTACATAAAGTTCTTGACTTATTCTCAGATTCGAGTAATTATAAGATCCTCTCTCGCAACCCTTGCCCGATGATCCTTAAGAGAGTCAAGCCCAGTTTGGCCAAGTCCTCTTTTGATGAGTCAACAGAGAAAAAATTGTTGCCATCTAAAGAGGTGACCCCTTGCATCTATGGGGTTCCAAAAATTCAAAAAAGTGGCATCCCTTTTAGACCTATCGTTGATACCATTGGCTCTCCCACATACTTGTTGGCCTCCTACCTGGCCAAGATCATCTCGCCTCTGCTAAGGCAAGTCTAACTCTTTCATCAAAGACTCCAACCATTTTGTCCAATTCATTCAGGACACCAAGTTGGAACCTAGCGACATCTTGGTTAGTTTTGATGTGGTTTCCCTCTTCACCAAGGTCCCTATTCCTGATTCCATCCATCTTGTAAAGCACAAGGTCAGGGATGAGATTGCAAAGTTGGTGGAGCTTTGCTTAAGATCAACCTTCTTCTCTTTCCAAAATGTCTTCTATGAGCAAGTCGATGGAGTAGCCATGGGTTCGCCCCTCTCCCCTGTCATTGCCAACCTCTTCATGGAGCATTTTGAGGAGACGGCTATCCATATCTTCCCCATCAAACCCAAATGGTGGAAATGATATGTTGATGACACTAATGTTTGTTGGCCACATGGACATGAGAACCTTGAAAAATTTCACTCTCACATCAACATTTTGGTCACCAACATTTCCTTCACCAAAGAGCTTGAGTCAGACCATCAGTTGCCTTTCCTTAACATCCTTCTTATCCAAAAAGCTGATGGGACATTCGATCGCAAGGTTCATCGTAAGACCACCCACACTAACTTGTACCTTCACGCATCCTCCCACCATCACCCCACCAAAAGGTTGGTATCCTTAAGTCCCTCGCCCTTAGAGCTTTTAGAATCTATGATGATGATAACTTGCATGAAGAGCTCACTCATCTTCGTCATGTATTCATGTTAAATGAATATTCTCACAAGAAAATCTCTAAGGCTATCATCCAAGCCAAGTCCTTCTTTCTTTCTAAGTGTACCCCCATGCTTGCCCCCAACCCACCTCCCCAGTTCGCCACCCTTCCTTTTGTTGATGGCATCTCTCATAAGCTAGCCAAAATCTTGTCTAAAAAGGGTCTTCATACTACTTTCAAACCCCTTTCACAGTTAAGTCATTGAGTCCCTCCCCTTAAAGACACCAAAGATTCTTTCCTTGACTTAGGAGTCTACAAGATTGTGTACTCTTGTGGGGCCCCTTACATAGGATTAATAGGCCGTTCTTTTCATACCAAAATTTGTGAGCATGGCGCGGACATCAGACATGACAGAGTCCATAAATCAGCCCTTGCAGAGCATTCCTCGATCACTAAGCATCACATTTGTTTGGAGGACACCCAAATTATTTCCAAGGAGGATAACTTCTTCAAAAGAAAACTTAAGGAAGCTATTGAAATCAACTATCATCCCATCAACCTCAATCGAGATGATGGATGGTCCATTAGCTTGCCTTGGCAACCTCTTCTGAGCTCTCTTAATACCCAATGTCAGCCTTGATGCTTCCTGTTCTTTTTTGCCCCCCTTGGTTTGTCCCTAGGTCTATCCTTGTCCCTCCCCCATTTTAACTATTTTAGTTTTGGGGGGGGCCTCCTTCATCTTTGGTCTCTTGGCCCCGCCCTTAGTTTTCTTTTTGGGCTCCTCCCTCCCCATGTGCTCTATGCTCTTTTTTCAGTTTGTTTCCTGTTGGCTCTTCTCTCTTTATTTTTCATTCTTTTTAGCCCTCTGTGTCACTCTAACCCTTGGGCTCTTCCTTTGCCTTTGGTTTCAGCCTTCGGTTTTCCTCTTGAGTTCGTGTTTTTTATTATTATTATTATTTTCTTTTTTCTTTTTTTTCATTCTTATTTATTTTATTTTTATTTTTATTTTTCATTTCTTTTTTTTTTCTTTTTTCTTTTTTTTAAATCTCTTTGTAGTTTGTTGTCTTTATTTGTGGTTAGTATCTAGTTTTGTGTCTTTTTTCGTACATATGGCCTTTATCCACATTTTCTTTCCTTCTTATTCCTATGCTTGCTCATATATATGTATATATAAGCTTTTATATTTTTTAGGTTCCAATTATTTATTTTGAGCTTTTTGCTCCTTGGCTTAATTTCCTTTTTGATTTACTTTTGTTTTTTTTCTTGTTCGTTTTAGTATTATTGTCCTTTCCTTTGTTTCTCTTCTTGTTTTTTTTTTATTGGAGTCTTTTTCCTTTGATTTATTTCTTGTCATATATATATATATATGTGTGTGTGTGTGTATGTATGTATGTATATATGTATGTATATATATATGTATTAGGATATATATATATATATATATATATATATATATATATATATATATATTTGTTTATACATATATATAAATATATATACATTTGGATATATATATATATATATAGATATTTGTTTTTACATATATATATTTGTATATACATATATATATATATACATATATATATATATATATACATATATATATACATATATATATACATATATATATATATACATATATATATACATATATACATATATATATATATACATATATATATATATATATATATATACATATATATATACATACATATATATATACATATGTATATATGTATATATATATGTATATATATATATATATATATGTATATATATATATGTAAATAGGTTTATTTATTTATATTGTGTATATATTTATACTCTTACATATATTTATATATTTATTTATTTTCCTTATTGTAGGTTCAACCATTTTCCCTCTGTTCCTTTATTTTTAAATTCTTCACCTTCACTATTATCCAATTAAACCCTTCTTACTCTTTTCTTAATTTTTAATAGATTGCATATAACTTTTTCTTTTTGTTTTTTTTTTCTCTTCTCTTTTTGGTTGTGTCTTTATTTTTAGTCTTCTTGGTTTTTGTGCCCTTCCTTCCCCCTCCTTTTAGGACTACTTGAGGTTTCCTGGTCTAAATATTTCATATTCTGGTAGTCTCTCATCATGATGATGGATCATGTAGTATGATCTGAAACGTTGATGCTAAAAAAACTCACACAATCTAATCTAGAAACATTAATTTCATTATGAATGGATTGTGGAAATTTGATTATGTTAAATGTTATAATATGTTCATATGGAGTATTTTATCTCTTTGGTTAGGATGGTTAGATCATATTGTCATGTTTATATTCCTAAGGCCATGGTTGGAACTTTGACATTGATCTTGGTTTAGTTTCTTGGTATTGAATACACTAATCATAAGCTAGATACTTCATGATATTGCTATGTTGCATTTGGAGTACCCTAACCCTAACCCTAATTCTAATCCTAACTCTAACTCTAACTCTAATGCTAGCACTAACACTGGCACTAACACTGGCACTAACACTAACACTAACACTAACACTAAAACTAACTCTAACTCCAACTCTAACTCTAACTCTAGTTCTAATTCTAATCCTAAACCTAATGCTAACCTTAACTCTAACTATAACCCTAATGTTAATCCTTACTCTAACCCTAATTCTAACCCTAACTATAATTCTAACCCTTACTATAACCCTAACTTTAACTCTAACTCTAACCCTTATTCTAACTCTAATTCTAACTCTAAATCTAACTAAAACCCTAACTTTAATCATAACACTAACACTAACTATATCTATAACCCTAATTCTAACCCTAACCCCAATTCTTACCCTTACTCTTACCCTAACCCTAACTCTAATCTTAACTATGGTTGTAAACCAAATTCTAATGCTAACCTGAACCCTAATTCTAATTCTAACCCTAACCCTAACACTAATTCTAACACTAACTATAACTCTAATCCTGACCCTAACTCTAAACCTGACAATAGCCCTAATCCTAACAATAGCCCTAACCCTAACTCTAACACTAATTCTAAAATTAAGCCTAACCATAACAATAACCCTAACCCTAATTGTAACTCTAATCCTAACCCTAGCTCTAGCTCTAATTCTATGTCAAACCCTAATAATATCCCTAACCCTAACCCTAACTCTAATTAAAATCCCAAATCTAACCTTATCCCTAACTCTAATTAAAACCCTAACCTAACTCTAATGGTTATGGCTTCATATGCCTTTTTTTCATTTCTTATAAAATAGTCAACCACAATTCTCCACTACAATATTACCTTGTAACAACATCTCATCCCTTCTACATGTAGAAAAAATTAAAAAATTATGTGACTTAGGGCATAGACAACCCAAATCCAAGCCACCAACCTGAATATGAATCAATAATGAAAGATCAATGGGAAAACACAACCCATAACCAAGCCATAAATGCAACTTATAAATATGGACTACTTACAACACTACACAACTTGTAGACCTAACAAGTCATCATACATATCCAAACCAAATATTGATAACCATATCATCATGAGACCAATCTAAAATATAAATTGAGTATACAATGAAATCAAATCTAAATCTCCAAAATATACAATTTCATAAATTCACAAAGTTACCATAGTCAATTCATAAATTTTTTAGATTAGTATATCACCAAATAAATCATGCCAACCCTACACCAAATATAAACCAATGTATAGAGCTCTCCAAGAGCTTTATGTTGGCTACTTGAAGTCCAAAATCTAACTCCCTGCTGATAATAACGACAACACTTAGTATGTGGACATCAACCAATGTGATAGTAACCAAAATGTGCCTAACAATGGCATCTCATATTTCAATGGAAATCAAGAGATGAACCAAAATTCACAAGATAATAATGGTGAGTCTTCTATGTAGTACAATGCTATGGTGTTAGAATATTATGATTCTCCACAAATTCCACAAATGGAATAGCTAGCTAGTGAATAATTCACTTTTCCATTTAGTCAAGAATCATATCCCCAACTAGAAGAGATGCTAGCATTTAAAAATGACAATCAGAATACATACACTTTGCATAACTAAAGGGAACCCATGACTGATGGGATTCCTCTTGCCTTGTATCCAATGCCTCCTGATCCAAGAGAAAATAAGAATATAGTACCTAACAGAGCACCCTACATTAGGTAACAAAATCAAAATCAAGGGAATGTGCCTATGATCCTAAATAATCCTATTTGGGCAACTGAAAAGTACAATTTGCTGTAAGATCTAAAGAGAACCAAGGCTAATATGTCCATGTTTGATATGCTACAAAATTTTCCTAATTAAAAGTAAGAAGTTTTGAGGGCTCTAGATCATCCAAAGGCCACACCAAATAAAAACATAGTCCCTCAAAAGATAGCATCACAACAGGTCAATACTGTTGAGGTAATGCCTACCATGTATAAAGAAAAGGTTGAAGTGCCTCTTTTCTTGCTTCATCTTAGAATTTTTGGAAAGAACTTGCACAATTTCCTTACAGATTTAGGAGCTTCTTGCAACATCATACCACTTTCGATAGCTCAAAGGTTGTGAGTCACTCCTCAACCCTCATATCAAATAGTGATACAACTCAATAAGATAAAAGTAAAAGTTATCAAGGTATTGAAAGATGTTAGAATACATTTAACTATAGAATCCTAAATTCAAGATATTATAGACTTACATGTTGTCAAAATCCCTAAAAATTATGAATTATTGCTAAGTAGAGAATGGACAAAGTTATTGAGAGGATGATTTTCAATAGATTTTACTCAATCATGGCTACCTTGGAAGGGACTAATCTATCATATCAAGATTGATGCTAAGCCAAAGATGAAGACAATGATCATAGAATACAATGCACCAAACAAGATAGCATTTTTAAAAGTCAAACGAGGCTCCTACAAAGTGATGTCTCTTGACATAAATGCAATTGAGAAACCTGACCATTTGAATAAATAATCTATGATCCCTACTCCAAAAGAAGAACTCATCATTCAATTTGTAGATAGTATTGTTGTAAACTTACAATGCTTAGGAGAGTAAGTAGACCCAAATATTTTTCTTCTTCTAGTATTATGTGGGTTACACAAAGTTAGCCATTCATAATTTAAAAGCTTGCATTATCAAAAAGTAGTTTCTAAGGTACTCACTTAGATAATGCAATCAAAAAATGACCAAATACCAAATGAGGTACAAAAGGAAAGTTCAAGTTCTACAAGTACATTTGAATTGGTTGAGATTTATGAAGAAGAAAAACAAGATTCTAATGCATCATATAATGATACTTCTTTAGATGTTGGGGGTTTATGCAATCCTCCACCTAGAATGATCAAAGTCTATAGGAGAAGATGTTTTTTAAAAAGCCAAGGTTGGACCTCGGTGGTTGTTCATATAAAACACAAAATTGATAAGATCACTAAATTGATTGGAGATATTCAAAGTCAAAAAGAAAAAAAAATGGGCCCTGTATCCAAGATAAATTGTGGAAACTCAACACTATGTGAAAAATTGCAATGGGTTCCAAAGAAACAATTGTTTAAAACTCAAGTCATGGAAAAGCTACATACAAACAAGCACAAGATGAGAAATCCCAAGGAACAATCAATATAAACACTTAGGTTTGATAGCTCGAAATGCAAATTAGGAGTTGACATAGGTATTGAGCTGATAATCCCAAAGGTAAGTCTTTTTATGCAGCATATCATTTACAATTTAGATGTACTAACAATGTTGCAAAGTATGAAGCCTTGATTCATGGACTTCTCTGGGCATTGGAGAAAGATATCAAAGCTCTCATAATTGAAGGAAGCTCTCAGTTAGTGATCAAATAGTTGAAATCAATACACTCGTGCAATGATAGGAGACTACTTCTATTTTGAAAAAGAGTTTAGGACTTGTTGGAATATTTTGAGGCCATGAACATAAGGTCCATCTAAAGGAAATGAACATGGTATCTGATGCCCTTTCTATTTCAGCAAGTGTGTTGAAACTGATTTAAATGACAAAGATAAAGAGATTTTTAGTTGAATTAGTTTATGCCACATCTATTCTAGATAATATTATGAACTTTCAAGTCTTTCAAGATGACCAACATATTCTCGAGTTTATCATGTGCAATGGTATTTTCAAGGGACAAGATATTGATGATACTCCAAATGAAAAACATGAAGAAGATGACCTAGAAGATGAAGATGTAATTATAAATTTGAAGACCAATACTATTCCCAAGGGGATGGTAGAGTTAGAATGCATCTTTGATTGAGATGAATCAATATGTAGTAAAGGAATGTTGAAGAAAAAGGGGTTGAACAATGTGATTCATATAATTTAGGCATGAAAGAAGATGCAAATATGGTGAGAATTAGAAAGGGCTATAACCTTCAAGAATGAGAAAGTATGCTTCAATTTCTTATGGAGTAAAAAGATCATAACATGGAGTTATGAAGAGCTTGAGACTTATAATCTTGAGATCATCACTTGTGACATTTGTTGGAACTTGATGCCAAACCATTTTGTCATAGACAATGACTAGTGAATCCCATAATTGAGCCTTTGATAATGAAAGAACACAAAAACTACTTGATGCTAAGATCATCTTCCTAATCTGACACTCTACATGGGTTGCTAACTTGGTCCTAGCAAAGAAAAAGATAGGATAAATTTTCTTTTTTGTGGATTTTTGAAATTTGAACTTGGCTTCCTAGAAGGATAATTACCCATTGCCCTTACTCAACAAAGTGTTGCAAATTGTGAATGGGTCTAAAATGATGTCTTTTTCTAGATTGACACTCCAGATACAATCAAATGATGGAAGATGAAGAAGATAGGTTGAAGACTGCATTTACAAAAAAATCGGTGAACCTTTACATACCATAGGATGCCTTTTAGGCTGATCAATGTGGGAGCCACCTTCCAAAGGGAAATGGAAAAAGAATTCAAAGGGTTGATAAATAAGTGCACAGTCATCTACATGGATGCTCTCACTATCTTTCCAAAATAAAGGAGTACTTATATTGTAGACTTGAAACATGTGTTCAACTGATGTTGGAGGTATGGTATATCACTAAATCCCAAAAAGTGTTCATTTAGGGTCACCAAAGGAAAATTTGTGGGTCATATTATTTTTGAAGTTAGGATATCTATTGATCTTGGAAGGATGGAGGGCATTCTTAATCTATCACCACCTCATAGTCGTAAAGAGCTAAAATATTTCTTTTGAAAAATCAATTTTGTGTGTAAGTTCATTAGTGTATTTGCTGAGATAGTGCATCCTCTTAATGATCTTCTCAAGAAAGGGTCAAATACTAAATGGGTTCCTAAAATAAAGAAATGTTTTGAAGGCATCAAAGTAGCAATCTCTACAACCCTAGTGGTTGTAAGACTAGATTATGATTCACCATTCAAAATATATTAATTTTCTTCAGAACATTGATGTACTAGGATTCTTACTCAAAAGAAAGAAAAAAAGGATGAGAGACCTATTACATTCACGAGTTTCCCACTAAACAATGTTGAGTTGAACAATTCTAATCTTGATAGACAATCTTTTGCATTGATAAAAGTAGTTGAGAAAATTTCCCATTATATACTTAGGAGTAAGATATACACAGTTGTGCTTGACCCTGTAGTTAAGACATTGTTGATGTAGAATGAAATAGGTGAGAGATGAAGAAAATAGATGACTATATTGCAAGAGTATGATTTGGAGGTTCAACTAATGAATTTGGTAAGAGGACAAGGGTTAACCAAGATGATAGTTGACAATGAGATCTATAATGATAATTAAATTAGATTTCATCATGAAATCAAGAATGATAATCAACAATAGATCATGGTGTCTCAAGTGGATATTGATTAAGGAATAATCATTGATTTTTGGAATCAAGATATTGTAACTATCTTTTACAAAATCAATACCCCAACAGGATGAATAGTTCCCAGTATAGAGGATTCAAGATGACATGTGAATCCTACATGTTGCAATATAGAAAAATTTACAAAAGGAACTATGAGGAAATTTATTTGAAATTCTTGGGATGCGAAGAAGTGAGAAAATTTCAGAATAGTTTCATGATATTTATGGCATGGTACATGGATCGGTAGAAGCTAAAATGCATATGATTTTGAGTTTAAGTTATTTTTGGCCAACCATCTTTAAGGATACTATAAGGAAACTTGTAACAAATAAAAAATATAACTATTTCCACATAACCCATAATAAATCTAAAATAAACATCCAATTAAAATCCACATGTAAGAGAATAGAAAACATACCCACAAAATTATGACACAAGATACACCTTGGGAGACCCTCATTTAGGGGAAAACCTAGCCTCTAAAAGCATCCATCACCATTTATTATTCAGAAAAAATACCATTGCAATACAACTATGAAAGCCTTTAAAGGCATAGCCACAATCGAGAAATCCATGTGAACAAGCATGAATCCACACATCCCATGTCATGCTTCCAACCTTCACAAATGCTCCCTTGGCTAACCTATCAAGCCTTTTGCCACTTGACTCTTGCCTTTTTGCTTTCTGTCTTTTCACACCAACAACTACCCTTGTGGTTATTCATATATAGTAGCAAGTCCCACAAAACCACCAAGTGGTATTACATAAACCATGTGCTACCCAACCCATTGACCCCACATTTAATATTGAAATTTTAATTCTTTCCCCAATATTAAATAATTACATGAAATATTATCATAGTGTTACAATACAACTCATCAAGTATATCCCATGGGAATCTTTACATGTTGTACGTCCATATAGGTGCTCCTAGATACAACATTACATAATATAATAAAATAATACGATATAAAAATATTATGCAATGTGTGCAACACCCATAATCTCAACAATCTCCCACTTGTTATATACATTGTATAGGGTCAATCTATAGCCACATAAATGAACAATGGAATGATCCCTCCTAGCACATATACCATCATGGATTAAAGTGCACAAAGTGCTTCATCCTAGTACCCATAATAAAATAAATGTATCTAGCATCTCAAACATGAACGAAGCTACCTCCTATTATGCCACTACCACTAGACATATATAGAAGCCATCAAAAGAGAAAGCTACCCAACCTATCACATTAGAAGATCATAAAATCTTGTACCAATTGAAATGCCAAGCACAAAAAACCCAATCCAAAGGTAATCACATGTATCCGTAGATGTCAAAATATCCATAGTTGAAATAGCACCCACAACAAGTGACAAACCCATCCAACTATCCATACCTCCAAAAGTATACCAAGTGAATCTCACATCATCAACATATCTATTATGTAACCTACAATCACAACCTCAAGTGAGATATCTACCACATATATACCAAGAAGCTCCCATTGCAAAATATAATCTCAAATCTATAACTAATCCACTCACAACATCTTAAAGAAGTGAATCCATGTAGTATCAAGGACATCCACATCACATAAACCAATAACCTACAAGAACAAGTCTCATAAAAAATCTTCAATAGCCTCCCAAGCTCTCCACAACCAATAGAGGAAAGTGATAAAGAAATAACTATGTCATATCTCACATGACATATATGAGCACAAATGAGTGATCACAATATATAACCAATCTCAAATCCAATTTTAGCAAAACCAAACATCCAAGAGCATAACCAAGACCAAAGAGAAACCATGCAAATCATAACTATGTCATGTCCTTCTACACACACCTCTATATGTAAACTATGTAGATATGATCTCCTCCATAAAACCCCAGCAAGTAGCCTCAACAAAACCCAAACCATACCATATATATAACATAATCATGGATGTAAGCCTCTCACAAGAAGATCAAACTCATAAATCAATCCTAGTCCAAGGAATAACCATTCCTAATCTAAGGAATATACTCAATATAAAACCATCTCCCAAACTCAACCACCATAACAACATATGCAAAATGCAGATAAAAAATGTTAAACCAATTCTCAAATGAACCCTCTAGAACTAAATCATGTACTGTAGCTCAAGATCCATATCCATGAAAGACAAGCATAAACATAATGCACCTAAGAGAAACAATAAGCTATACCTCTCAAGTAGAAAAACTGTCAAGTAGACCAAGAGTGGGGAATGAGAATGCTCATCAAGATATCCAAGTCTAAAACCAAGACTCATCTAAGAACAATCTCCTCTCAAGTCCATATCAAGTGAATGTCCCTCAGATTTCCTATTGAAACCATCAATTGTCCCAAAAAACACATCTCTAATCCAAGAGAAATTAGCATCACCATTGTCTCTACGTATCCATGACCACCTATAACCAATCAATCCATGCCAACTCCAAATGCAACATAGCAATATCATGAAGTATCTATCTTATGATTACTATACTCAATACAAAGAAACTAAACCAAGATCAATATCAAAGTTCCAACCATGGCCTTAGGAATATAAACATGACAACATGATCTAACCATCCTAACCAAAGAGATAAAATACTCCATATGAACATACTATAACATGTCATACCTCTAAATGAGTATCAAAAGTATACCATGACATAAAAATGAAACCATCCACACACCAAGAATAACATGTCAAATGAAAGCATAAACCACACCTTTACTAAGAACCTTGGGAGTCCTCAAGATGCAACCATCTCCACACACCATGAAGATAACCAAAAACCCCATGAGTCCTCAAGATATCACCATCTTCACACACCATAAAGATAAGCAAGTGGACCATGCAAATGCCAAAGATGTTTCTATAGCAATAGGATCTAGGACAAATCTCCAACATCTAAAAACACTCAATAAATATATCAATGCCAAAAAACTCCCACTCAACCATGGTATTGAGTAACCCATGGCATCATAATATCCATCTCCTACATGAAGATCCTCTAGGTCTACACTCACACAACCAAAGTGTCAGTACCAAGTGAAACCAAGATCTCCAAACCAAAAAGATACAAACCAAACTAGGAACTAATTCTACATTGTCACCCCATCATTGTCACAAGCTCTCACTAAACTATGTATCCAAGATATCTATGACACATGATTTAAAACCATCCTCTAACCAAGAGAATCAACCAATCCATCAAGCCATCAAAGAACTCAAAGTACACATCATGAGCTTCTCAAAAGAAAACAAATAACCATGATCCTCAACCAAGAAGATATACCACCATAACCAAATTAGGAATCTAAGCCAATGAACATCAAAGATGTACCTATATATCCAACTATGTCATGCCAAAACTTATGGCACTATGATCACATCCATGAACCAAGCGTCTAACTCTCAATATCTCTAACTTGTCAACATAAAATAGTCAACCACAATCCTCCACTGTGATTATACCTAGTAACAACATCTCATCCCTTCTACATGAAGATAAATTAGAAAATTATGTGACTTAGAGCATAGAAAACCCAAATCCAAGCCACAAATTTTAATATACATCAATAATGAAATATTAGTGGGCAAAGACAACCCCTATCCAAGCTATAAATGCAACCTATAAGTATAGACCATTTACAACACTACACAACTTGCAGACCCAAAAAGTCATCATACATGTCCAAACCAAACACTAATAGCCATATCATCATGAGACCAATCTAAAAAATGAAATGAGTATACTATGACATCAAATATTAAATTTCCAAACATACTATGTCATAAACTGACAATGCTACCATAGTCAATATATACCATAAATAGTTTAGATTAATCTATTAATAAATAAATCATGCCAAACATATACCAAATCTGAACCAATGTGTAGAGATCTCTAAGAGCTTTCCATTGACTACTTAAAGTCCAAAAATCTGACTCTATATGCCCAAGTTATGCCCTAATCTATGCTCAAAATTTTTAAAAAAATCTAACTTTTGGGCTCTTAAAATCTAACAAAACATCAAAATCACAAAATCAAACCTACACCAACTTGTCGTTCTCTAAATTAGCTTTCCAACTCCTATAAGAAGTTTGAAATATGATATCCTGAGAGAAAGTTATGGTCATTTTACTAAGACAATCCTTTTACCATTTTCACTGCAATTTTTTTTTCTAATGAAAATTTCAACAAGATTAAATTTGATGGCCATCATAGCTTGAAACTAAAAAAATCTTTAATTTCCTTTCAACATGGCCAAACTAGGGTATATTCTATATCAAAATTTATAGAAACATCAATCTAGATCCAATGGTGAGATCTATTTTTGCCCAGGAGGTTATTTCTGCAAGCTCCCCCCCTAAAACCCTCATTTAAATGAAACACCTCAAAAATCCATATGTCCAACAATTTCACATGCCCAAAACATTTCAACATTCCATCATAATAGAAAATAAAAAAAACACTCAAATTTTCAATAAACAACTCATATATCTTTCCCTTTCTTTTATCCTCTCATGCATTCCCATGGATTGAATCTATGGTTACAATAATAAAAGCATAGCTTTGACACCATGTGTAAGGAAACTTGCAACAAATAATATAACCGTTTCCACATAACCCATAATAAATTCTAAAATAAATATGCAATTCAAATCCACATGTAATAGAATAGACAACATACCCACAAAAAAATGTGACACAAGATATACCCTAGGAAACCCTCATTGAGAGAAAATCCTAGCCTCCAAAACCATCCATCACCATGTATTATTCAGCAAAAACACCATTGTAATACAACCATGGAGGCATTCAAAGCCATAGCTATAATCGAGAAATCTATGTGAGCAAACATGAATTTACACATCCCATGCCATGCACCCAACCTTCCCAAGTGCTCCCTTGGCTAACCTATCAAGCCTTCTCCTACTCAACGCTTGCATTTTTTCTTTCTCACTCTCACACCAAAAAATATCCTTGTGGCTACTTATATAGTAGCAAGTCCCACAAAATCACCATGTGGTATTATATAAACCATGTGCTAAAACCATGTGCTACTTAACACCTTGACCCCACATTTAATATTTGGAATTTAATTCTTTTCTCCAATATTAAATAACTATATGAAATATAGACTTGAACTCATCAAGTATCTCTCATGTGAATCTTCCCATATTGCACGTCCATCTAGATGCAACATTACATAATAAAATAAAATAATACAATATAACAATATTATGCAATGTGTGCAACATCCATAATATAAACACATGGGACAATTTAATGTGTCCTAAGAACTATTGTGAACCATTAGAATCCCCAATTTTTATTCTTAGGGGTCCTAGGAGACATTAATTTGTCATAGGACCCCTTATGACCCCTTTCAACTTCTCATGACCACTTACAATACATTAATATATGGTAAAGGGTCCTAAGGTGTTTCAAGGCACATGAATGTGTTCTAGTACCCCATAAGATCTCTCACAATCTTCTAATGCTCCTACATAAATATCCTAGGGGTACTAAACATTTTAAAGGAGTCATAAGGGGTCCTAGGACATATTAATTTTTCCTAGGACCACTTAAGACCCCTTATGTCCCTTTAGGACTCCTTACCATACATAAGTTTATGTTAAGGGGTCCTATGACATAGTAATGGGGTTTATGACCCACTATGACCCATACAAAGTATTCTTAGGAGCCATAAAGAGTTTTAAGGAGTCATAAGGGGTTGTAGGGAATATTAATTTTTTTTAAGAGCCATTACTACCCCATATGAATTTTTACAACCACTTACCCTACACTAATGTATAGTAAGATGTCATAAGGGGTCCTAGGAGATGCTAACATGTCTGAGGAACTTTCAATACCCCTTACAACCCATCATGACTTTTAAGAATACATATTCTGGTATTTAAAGGGTACTAATGGATCATAAGGGGTTATATAATACATTAATGTATCATAAGAATTCATGGGACATATTAATATATTATGTCAACTAATGTGCTAGATAATGGATCCTTTTTTAGTTATAATATATTCTAATAGATCCTAAGGGGTCATAAGGGGTCATGGATTAAGTTAGTAGTTCCATTAAGACCCCTTAGAACACATTAGGATATGTTAGAACACATTAGAACCCCAAAGTGTTTTCTATGATGACTAATGTGTTCCAAGGGGTTCTTAATGGGTTCTACAGCATCCTAGGACCCCTCAGGACCCATTACAACTACATAGGACACATTAGGACACAATAGCATGTTGGATACAATTGTCTAATTGTTTTTTTTCTTTGACATTACACAAATGTCATATCAATTGATAATTAGTGCTTACCAAGCTCACTTGGTTAGCAAGATAATTTTTCTTGTTTATCAAGTGTTCTTGAGTTTATTCTGTGAAGACAGTGTCTACCAAGCTCACTCAGTCATCAAAGGAAATTTAGGCTAAAAAGAGTGTTAACCAAGCTCACTTGGTTAATGAAGAAAATTCAGTGATAACGGATTTCACTCAGTTACCAAAGGATTTTTGCAAGTTCGTAGTGTTAACCAAGCCTCTATTGGTTAACATAGGAAATCGTCTCAAAACTAGTGTTTACCGAGCAAGGTCAGATAATGAAGGATTTTGTTGTTTTGACATATGAAGTTCAATTATTTTAAGTATTGGTGTTAGCTGACTATCGTAAAGATTATTGGTCATTCTAATTTGTATTGAGCTGACTTGACAATTTGGACTATATAAATATAATGTCAAGTTGTGATTTTCAAGTGTGTGCAAGTGTGTTGATTGAACAAAAAGGAAAAAGAATGGGAGAAAACTGGAAGGATAAACAAATATCCTTGTGGAGCAAAAAAGTGATATGCAATTAGGAAGGATCAAGATTAAGCAGAAAAGAGATTTGGATTCAGCAATTCAGTTGCATCACAATCAGGTCATTTGATTGTTGCTCTCTAACCATTGTAGTAGTGATCTAAAATCTCTTAACGGAGTTGGTTTAATAGCTAGTTGTAAATCCTCTAACAAAGTGGAAATTCCATTGAATTATTTTTAAGACCTCTCACAAGTCACTCCTAATAGGGTGATAAAATCCTCTAACAAGGTCACACCTAATAGTGTGTTATGTAACCTTTAATCGGGTTGGCTCCTAACAGGGCTCACTTTAGAAGAGTGAAAAATAGTAACTAGTTACACTGGTGGTTTTTCCCATATGGAGTTTCCATATTAAATCTGGTGTCCCATGTGTTCATTTCTTTTCTCTCATGTTTGCAAGATAATTATGCATAGTATTAAATCTACTAAAGTAATACATACTCTAAATTTATTGAGTTACATTAATTTCTCTTTGTTTATCGAGTTGTAGTAGTAATCAATTTTATTAGTATAACTTTTATTGTTGACATCTAAGGGATCTAGGATTTATTTTAGTGGTAACTCATTCACACCCCTCCCCCCCCTTAGTGATTCCTTCTATATTTCCAACAATTGGTATCAAAGCTTTTGGTGCTTGTAGGAAAGTTTCAAGGACCTAAGTAGAAGACCAAGATGTCTAACAAGAGAGAAATCCCTAAGCTTAATAGAGACAACTTTTCAGCATGTTATGGAATCATGTGGCTTCATCTAGCTACAATCAATAATTTAGGTTGTAAATACCTTGATGAAGAATACAAAACTCTTGCTAGTACATTATCTATTGAAAATCTTGCTGAGAAAAAGAACCATAACATCATGATGATTGACATTGCATCTACTCTCAACTATGACAAATTTGATGAGGTTAGAGATTGTAAATCTACTTTTGAAATGTGGAACAAGCTCAAGGAAATCTATGGTGGTGATGACAATGAAAGGAGAGCCAAAGGAGAAAGCCTTAGAGGATAATTTGATTAGATGAGAATGAGAGAAGATGAAAATGTTGCCAAATATGTGGAAAGAATTAAAGCTAGTGTCAATGCAATTAAAGCATCTAGAGGAGAAATCAAAGAAGAAACTATTGTAGGTAAAATGCTCAAAAATTTTCTTCGCATCTATGCAATCAGAATATCTATTATTCAAGAAGTGGGATGTGATTCAAATAGCAAGTTAGGTTTGGATTCCCTAGTAGGAAGATTGATAGCTTTTGAACTAGACAACTTTGACAATTATGTTCTAGCTTCTAAATATATTGAGTATGCATTTGAGGCCAAACTTTCACTCAAAGAAAAAGGAAAGAAAATAAAGGACAACCAGTTAGATAGTGAAGAAGAAACCAAAGAAAGCTCAGATAGTGATCTTGAAGTTGTTGAAGCTTTACTTGTAAAGTAATATTCTAGAACCAGAGGAAAATACAAAGCTAAAGTTCCCCTAATCTATTTTTCATGTGAAGAAATTGTTCATATTGATGCCAAGTGCCCAAACAAAGATAGCAAGTATGAGAAAAAGAGCCACAAGTATAAAGGCAAAAAGGATTTCAAAAATCACAAATCATACAAAGACAAAGGTAAGAAAACTTGTTTTATGGCTAAAGATTCTGATAGTAGAGAGAATGAAATAGTATACATTGCTATAAAAGATAATTTGATGATGAAGGAGATAAGATGGCGCTTATCTCTCATAATAGTAAAAATGATAAATGGTTCATAGATAGTGGATGTTCACACCATATGACTGGAGACAGAACAAAGTTTGAACATTTTGAACACTATGATCGAGGTAGTGTAAGATTTGGAAACAATGAACCTTGTTGCATCAAAGGAAAAGGGCATATCTCATTAACCAATGAACTTTTATGTGACAATGCCTATTGGTTTGAAAGACTAAAACATAATCTTTTGAGTGTGCCATAGCTAATCAACATCTGATTAAAGGTAGAATTCATGCATGGTAAGGCAATATTGGATGAAAAAGGGAATTTGATTGGATCAAGCAAAAAAACAAAGGTAACCTATTTTATCTTGATCTTGGTGAGTTTCATGTCTTATTGCTCAAGTAGAAGAAATTTGGTTATGGCATAGAAGGCTATGTCATGTGAACTTTGATAATATGGTCAAAATAAGAAAATTTAGAAAAGTAAGAGGTATCCCTAGTTTGAAGAACCTAGATGTTGGTTTATGCAAGAATTGTCAAATTGGCAAAATGGGAAAGATTGATTTTAGAAGAAAAAACTATCAATCTAAAGATGTCTTGGAAATTGTGCATCCTAACCTATGTGGACCAATTGGTGCACAAAGATATAGTGGAGAAAAATTCTTTATTCTTTTTTTTATGACTACTCTAGAATGATGGTTGTTCTGTATCTAAGTGAAAAGTCAAAAGCATTTGAGAAATTCAAATGGTATCTAGAAAGAGTAGAGAAGGAAACAAGAAAAAGATTGAAATGCTTAAGATCAGATAGAGGTGGTGAATTCATCTCCAATGAGTTCAATAATTTTTGCATTGAAAGAGGAATCAAAAGATAGGTATCAACCCCTGGTACTCCCGAGAAAAATGGGATAGCTAAAAGAAGAAACAAATCCATCATGGATTGTGAAAGGATTCTAATGATTGAAAAGAATATTGCTATCAAATAATGGAAGGAAGCTATTAGCACCTTAGTTCATACTTTGAATTGAGTTCAATCAAAGAAGGATTAAGACAAAACTCCCTATGAACTATTGTATGGCTACAAACCCAATGTAAGTTACCTGAAAGTATTTGGAAGTAAATGTTATATCTTGAAAGAATCTAGAAAAGACAAGTTTGATTTAAAAGGTGATGAAGGTATATTTTTAGGATACTCCTACAAAAGAAAAGCATATAAATTTTTGAATTTGTCTACTCACAAAATCATAGAAAGTGCACATGTGAGAATTGATGAGTTTGCAGAAAAGGTTGAAGAGGAAAGCAATAAAGAACCAAAAGACTATAGAAGATTTGAATTCTTAGGCATATTTGATAATAAGGATACTTCATCTCCTGAGCCTACTATAGTTATCGAGTTGCAAATAGTGCAAATTGAGTCAGAGAGAATTGAGTTACATTCTGAAGCTACCAAGTTAACACCTACTGAGTTTGAAGAACTCGAGGCACAGACTGAAAAATTCAAGTCTCAAGTTGAAATTCAAAAGGAAGATAATGCAATTCATTCAAAAGGTAAGGAACCTGTATTGGCCAAGTATGTTAAGATGCATCATACACCTAATCATATTATTGGAGATAAATCAAAAGGTACTATGACAAGAAGTAAGCTAAAAGGTGCATGTTTACTTACTAAATTTGAACCTAGAAGTATTAAAGATGCATTGTAAAATGAAAGTTGGATTGAGGATATGAATGAAGAAATAGAAAAAATAGAAAAGAACAAAACTTGAACCCTTCCACCTAGATCGAAGGATAAAAATGTGATTGTAACAAAATGGGTATTTAGGAATAAGTTGAATGAAGATGGTAAAGTACCAAGAAACAAAGCAAGACTGGTATGTAAAGGCTACTCTCAAGAAGAAGGAATTGATTATGGTGAAACTTTCACCCTTTTTGCAAGATTGGAAGGTGTTAGGACCTTTCTTGCATATGTAGCACATAAAGGATTCAAAGTATATTAGATGGATGTTAAATTTGCATTCTTGAATAGAATTATTGATGAAGAAGTCTACATTGAACAACTAGAAGGTTTCATTGATCTAGACAAAAGGTACATGATTTGCAAATTACAAAAAGCTCTATATGGTCTCAAACAAGCTCCTAGAGCATGGTATGAAAAATTACATAACTACCTAATATAGATTGGTTTTCAGAGAATAAATGATAACAATAGTATGTACATCAAGGAAGGACCAGATAACAAGATTTTGTTAGTAGAGATATTTGTGAATGATACTTTATTTATAGGGAATGATGACCTATGCAAAGAATGTTTAGAACAAATGAACAAAAAGTTTGAAATGTCTATGTTTGGTGAGATAAAATTCTTTGTTGGATTGTAGATACAACAAAACAAAAATGGTATCTATGTTACTCAGTCTAAGTATGTCAAAGAGATACTCAAGAAGTTTGGAATGGAAGATTCAAAACTAGTTAGAACACCCATGTGTATTGGACTGAAGCTTACCAAAGATGATGAGTCCAAAGAGGTAGATCAAATATTATATAGATCAATGATTGCGAAATTACAGTATGTAGTTCATACAAGACCTATTATTGCCTTAACAATTAGAATAGTGGCAAGATTCTCAGCAAAACCTAGAGAAAACCACATGATGGCAATCAAAAAAATCTTGGGATATCTAAAAGGCACTGAAGACTATGGGTTATTGTAAAAACTTGGAGAAAATTTAGACCTAAAAGTATTTACTAATGCTAATTGGGAAAGAAATCTTGATGATAGAAAAAGCACTAGTGGTGGAGAATTCTTTCTTGGTAAAAGACAAGGAGGAAGCAAAACTGCACATCTTGATCCACAATAGAAGTAGAATATGTTGCAGCAATAGTGAATTGTTCTGACATTGTTTGGTTCAAAAAATTGCTACAAGGTATGAAGATTGAAATAAAAGAGCCAATTCTCACATATTGTGATAACACAAGTTCAATTAACATATCAAAGAACCCAGTGATGCATTCCAAATTAAAGCATATTTCCATAAAATATCACTTTGTCAAAGAATTGGTGTAGGACAAAGAAATTAGGTTGGAATATGTCCATACAAAAGAATAGATAGAAAACACATTTACCAAGCCATTACCTAAGGATTCATTCTTGTATCTAAGTGGTAAGCTAGGGGTCATTCCCCTATTTGAAGCTCACTAAATGAAGTTTTAGTGATGCATCAACAAGAACCAAGTTGAAGATCAATCAGTTGATGTAGGATAGTCAAGAGAATATTACATATGAATCAGTACTCAAAGTACATCGATACTAATTTGGTATGTGTCATCAAAGAGGGAGAAGTATACTGTCATATCTTTCTAAAATTTGTTTTGTCATTTCAAGAGGGAGAAGTTATGTAGTTCCTTCATGAAGGGAGATTACTACATGAAGGAGAAGTTTCTGTCAGGAAAGGTCTTGTTCTCAAATTTCAATGTGCTATGACATGTTATGTTGCTATCAATGCCAAAGAGGGAGATTGTTGGATGCAATTGTCTAATTGTGTGTTGTCTTTGATGTTACACATATGTCATATCAGTTGACAATTAGTGCTTACCAAGCTCACTTGGTCAATAAGATAGTTTTTCTTGACTCTCGAGCATTCATGAGTTTATTATGTGAATAAAGTGTCTACCGAGCTCACTCAGTCATCAAAGGAAATTTAGATAGAAAAGAGTGTTAACCAAGCTCACTTCATTAACAAAGAAAAATTTGGATAGTGATAACCGAGCTCACTCGGTTACCAAAGGATTTTTGCAAGTTTACAGTGTTAACTAAGTCTTTGTTGGTTAACACAATAAATTATCTTAGAACCAGTGTTTACTGAGCAAGGTCAGCTAATGAAGGATTTTTTTGTTTTGACATATGAAGATTAATTATTTTAAGTATTGGTTTGTGCTGACTATGGTAATGATTATTGGTCATTCTAATTTGTATTATGCCAACTTGAAAATCTAGACAAGGTCAAGTTGTGATTTTCAATTATGTACAAGTGTATTGATTGAAATGAAAGGAAAAAGAGTGGGCATGAACTTGAGGGATAAGTAGATAACCTTGTGGAGTAGAAAAGTGATATTCAATCAGGAAGGATCAAGATTAAGCAAAAGAGAGATTTGGATTCAGCAATTCAATTACATCAGAATCATGTCAATTCATTGTTACTCTCTAACCATTGTAGTAGTGATCTAAAATCTCTTAATAGAGTTGGTCTAATAGCCAGTTGCAAATCCTCTAACAAGGTGGCAATTCCATTGAATTATTTTTAAGACCTCTCACAAGGCCACTCCTAATAGGGTGATTAAGTCCTCTAACAAGGTCACACCTAAAGAGTGTATTTTTTAACCTTTAATCGTGTTGGCTCCTAATAGGGCTCACTTCAGAAGAGTGAAAAATAGTAACTAGTTACATTGGTGGTTTTTCTCATATTGAGTTTCCACATTAACTCTGGTGTCTCATGTGTTCATTTCTTTTCTCTCATTCTTGCAAGATGATTACTAATAGTGTTAGATCTGCTAAAGTAGTACATACTCTACATTTATCTAGTTACATCAATTTCTGTTTGTTTACCAAGCTACAACAGTAATCAGTTTTATCAATCTAACTTTTATTGTTGACATCCAAGGGATTTAGGATTTATTTTAGTGGTAACTAATTCACCCCCCCCCCCAATCAATTACTCCTATATTTTCAACATAGTGTACCATAGAACTATTTTTTTTTTTCTAAGGGCTTGTGATGGGTTATAAAGCTTCATATTTGGGCCTAGCTACAAGGTCATAATAGGTCTCAATGGGACCTGGGACTAGTTAGGACCCATTATGACTACTTATGATATATTAAAATGACTTCGAACCCATTAGTCTATCATGTGATGGTTAATGGGTTCCAAGGGGTCCTCATGGGTTCTAATGTGTTCTAGTGTAGTCATAATGGTCCTAAGAGCTCATAGAACCACTTAATATCCATTAGAACTTCTTGGGACACATTAGAAAATGTTAGGACATATTATAACCATAAAGTGTTTCCTATAATGATTAATCTTCTCTAAGGGGTCCTAAACTTAATGGGTCATAACATGGGTCCTAATAGCTGCTATGACCACTTACAATGCATTATAATGTCTTAGGACCCATTAGAAAACATTATAACCCATTATTATTTCCTACAACCTATAATATGTTATAATGTGTCTTATGACATTAATATGTCCTAAGACCCCTTATGACACATTACCATACATTAGCATATAGTAATGGATCACAAGTGGTCATAAGGAACCCTATGACACATTAATGTGTCTTATGACTGCTTAAGATCCATCAAGACCTTTGAGGACCTTGAAAAAGCTCTTTTAGAGGTCTTAAAGGGTTTTTAGGGATCTTGAGTGGTTCTACAACACATTAATGTTTTGTAGTACCCCTATCAATACCTTTGGATCAATTAGGGGAAAATGTTGCCATTTTCTTTTGCATAGTATTTAATGAATGATGTTGTATCTTAACCATAATTTTAATCAAAATTCTAATTTTAAACCATAAAACTAGCCATATTCTTAAATCTAACCTTAATCCTAACATTTTCCTCAACACTAAACCCTACTCAAAACTCTATACTCAACCCTAGTTCTAATTAGAACCTTGGTTTGAACATTTAATTTTATTCATAAAGAAGATCATGACCTACACCTTTAATCTAATTGTATCCCTAAAAATGATGTAAACCTTAACCCTTTTCTTAATACTAACCTTAGTTATAATTATAGCCAATATATGAACCTTAAACATAGCCATAATTCTCAACTTTGACCCTTACACCAATAAAACCTTGCACCAAAATTAGTTATCAACTATTAGAAAATATTGAATTCTGTGAAATAATGAATTCCTCTTTATCGAAGTATACATTATAGTCAACTTGTAGGGTAGAGAGAGAGAGAGAGAGAGAGAGAGAGAGAGAGAGAGAGAGAGAGAGAGAGATTAATTTAACATAATATGAATGACTAAACCTATTTTTAGTTAAACAACTCTATATTATAATATTATATTTGATATTGCAAATATTATTTTTCTTAATTCCTTTTTTATTGTTGATCTATGAATATTTAATTTATTACAAGTGATAATACTTTTATCCTTTTTATCAAAATCATTAAAGCTATTTGATATTAAATTTACATTTGTACATATTTAATATAAATATTCAACTAAGTTTAGGAATTGTTAGAGTAATATGTTGAAGAGACAATTATTCAATTGTAGATTGTTAGTGATGTTACACAAATGTCAAGCTTTAACCGAGTACAATGTAAGCCAAGCTTAGTCAAGCACTAAAGGATATTCTAGTATCAACCAAGCTTTGTTGGTCATCAAAGCAGTTAGTGCTCACTAAGTTTGGTTGGCCATTGAAGGAGGTTCTATATTATCTAGATGATTAGTCCAATGTTAACCAACTTTCAATAGATGACTTTGATTAATTAATTAGTTAATGCTAGCTAACCAAATGGATGTTAAATATTTGTATGGAATGGTATTCAAGCTGACTTGACATTGAGTATTATATATGTGCAAGTTCAAGTTGTGAATTGAAAAATAAAATTTGGGAACAATATAAAAAGAAGTGAAATTAGAAGGATATCTGATTAAGGATAGAAAATCTGAGTTAGAAGACCAGCTATAAATAATATTTTGATCAAGAAGGATCAAGAGGTTAAACTAGAAAAATGATCTAAATCTATAAAGTCAATTTAATCAAGAATCAGGTAAATCATTGTTACTCTCTAACAATTGTAGAAGTGAGGAAATCTCTTAATAGAGTTGGCTTAATAGTCATTGTGTAAATCCTCTGAGAAGGTGGCATTCCTAGATTGAAGTGGTTGAAGACTCTAACAAGGTCACTCCTAATAGGGTGATTCAAATCCTCTAATAGGATCACACTTAATCGTGTGATTTGTAACCTTTAACAAGGTTGGGTCCTAGTAGGGCTCACTTTAGAAGAGTGAAAAGTTGTAACTAGTTGCAGTGGTGGATATCCCAAAGTGAGTTTCCATAATAAACCTTGGTGTCTCATATGTTCATTTTATTTTCTTAATTATTAAAATTTTCCTAAAAATTTACTAAAGGTTAATACACATTAATATATTAAGACTACCTTTTTAATTGAGTTACAGTGAATATCAAGCTTGAATCGAGCATAGTAAGGATTTGGTTTATTAATTGAGAAGTTGTATTGACATCTAAGGGACTTGAAATTATTTTTTGGCAACTGAGTTACCCCTCCCCTTTGAGTTAATTCTTGAGTTAATTGTGGTATCAATGTTGTTGGTGTTTTAAGGAAAGGTTTCAAAGACCTAAGCTAAAGATCAAGATGTCTTACATAAGAGGTATTCCTAGGCTTAACTAGGAGAAATTTACAAGGAACTGATGAAGCTACATCTGGGAACCATTGGAGATAAAAGTCTACACTTCTTGGTGAACTAGTATGTTGTACCACCAAAGCCTTTAACTATGAATTAGATGGTGGATATGAAGAATCTCAATACAATGATGATTGATATTGCTTCCTCTCTCAAATATTTTAAATTTGATGAATTCAAATATTTTCCTATTGCCTATGACATGTGGAACAAACTAGAGAAGATCTATGGATGATATGATAATGTGAAAAGAGCCAAAGAAGAAAGTCTAAGAGGCCAGTTTGATCAAATGAAGATGAAAGAAGATGAAAAAAGTGCTAAATACAGTGAAAGAATCAAAGCAAGTGTAAGTGCAATCAGAGTCACGAGAGGAAAAATAGATCATACAATAGTAGTCAGAAAGTTATTGATAACTCTTCTTCCTATTTATGTAATTACAGTTTCACATATTCAAGAGATAAGATGCAATCCTAAAAAATGATATAACTTTGGATGCACTAGTGGGAAGATTGACTACTATTGAGTTTGATAACTTTTATAACTATCTTCCTAATATTAACAACATAGAATCTGCATTCAAATCCAAACTAACTCTTGGTAGAAAGAGAGAAAACTCATAAGGAAAATAGATTAACAATGAAGAAGATGATGATTTTGAGGATGACCTTGAAGTCATTAAAGCCCTACTGACAAGAAGGTTACCAAAAGGAAAAGGTAAATATAAAGGTAAAATGTCATTGATTTGTTTCTCTTGTGAAGAGGTTGGTCACATTGTTGCAAGGTACCCAAACAAAGAAAAAAAAAGATGGCATAGGATTCAATAAGTTCAAAGGAAAGAAAGACTTCAAGAGCTACAAGAACTACATAGAAAAAGGTAAGGAATCTTGTTACATTGCTAAATATTTTGACATTGATGATGAAATGATATATATATCTAGTAAGGATGAATCAGATAATGAGGAAAATTAAAAGATGACACATATTCCTCATGTTAGAAAGAATGAAATATGGATAATATATAGTGGTTCTTATTATCACATGACTAGTAACAAAACTAAGTTTGAACAACTGGAACATTATGATGGTGGAAGTGTTAGATTTGGAAATAATGAACCATGTTATGTGAAATGAAAAGGATGCATTGCATTAACTAATGGAATCAAATATGACAATGCATATTAGGCTAAATGACTAAGACATAATCTTCTAAGTGTGGCATAACTAAACAACATCGGATAAAAGGTAGAATGCATGAATGAGAAAGCCAAGTTGTTTGATGGCAAAGGAAACCTAGTTGGGACTGGAAATCAGACTAAAGGTAATCTATTCTATCTAGATCTTACTAAAATTTCATTCTTTTTTACACAAGTAGAGGAAAGTTGGCTATGGAATAAGAAAATGTTTCATATAAAATTTGATAACCTAGTTACCATAAGCAAGAACAAAAGTGTAAGAGGTAGTCCAAATCTGAAGAAAATTGATATGGTCATGTGCAAACAATGTCAAATTGGAAAAATGGGAAAAAGTAGTTTCAAAAGTAAGAATTACTATACAAAATAAGTCTTGGAACTAGTTCATATAAATCTTTGTGGACCAATAGGTAAAGAGAGCTATAATGGAGAAACATATTTCATTTTGTTTGTTGATGATTTTTCTAGGATGATGAAAGTGATGTTCCTAAAAGACAAATATGAATATTTTCAAAAGTATAAGTGGTATCTGGCTAGACTTGAAAAATAAAAAAGAAAGAATCTAAAATGCTTGAGGTCAGATAGAGGAGATGAGTTCATCTCTAATGAATTCAATGAGTTCTGCAATGAAAAAGGGATCAAAATATAAGTATTTGTACCTGGTACACCTCAGCAAAATGACATAGTAGAAAGAAGGAATAGATCCATCATGGATTGTGTAAGATCACTGATGATTGGGAAAATGTTGAAACCAAATACTAGAAAGAAGTAATCAATAGAACAATTCATACCCTGAACCAAGTTCAACTAAACTATACAAATAAAAGACCTTATGAATTATGGTATGGCTATAAACCTAATGTCTGTTATTTAAAAGTATTTGAAAGAAAATGTTATACCTTGAAAGAAGCAAGGAAAGGAAATTTTGATTCAAAAAGTGATGAAGGCATATTCCTAGGCTACTCCAACAAGACAAAAGCATATAGATGTTTAAATATTGATACTCACAAAGTTATATAAAGCATACATGCAAAAATTGATGAGTTTTTACAAAAGAGTGAATAAAAAAGCAACAAGCAACCTAAGGACTACATAATTTTTTTTACTATGAGTTTGGGACTATACCCAAGTTACAAGCAAGTATCGTTAGGCAATAGAAAACTATACCACCTAGGTCACCTAAGTCCATAGTTCACACCAAGTTGTAGCTAGTGCAATCTAAGCTATAGATAATTCAAACTAAGTCTTAGAAAATGAGAGCCTAAGTCATAGACAAAGGGAACTAAGTCTCTAATAGTTGAACCCAAGCAAATAATAAAAGATCATAGAATCATTGAACATGGTGAACCAAGTGAAACAAGTCTAGAAACTAGAAGAAAAAGAACCAATACTTGCTAAATATGTTAGAGGACATCATGCACCTGAACACATAATTGGAGATTAGGCAGGAAGCATACTGGCAAGGAAAAAATTGAAAGCTGCATATTTTCTCAATGAATTTGAAGCTAGATCTATAAAAGATGCTTTGAATAATGAAATTTGGATATAGGAAATGAATGAAGAAATTGAAAGAAATAATATTTGGACTCTTATTCCTAGACCTAAGGACAAAAAATTAATTGGTACAAAGTGGCTTTTCAGAAGAAAAAAATTGAATGAAAAAGGTGAAGTATCAAGGAATAAGGAAAGGCTAGCGTGTAAAGGATATGCTCAAGAAGAAGGTATTGATTATGGAGAAACATTTTCTCCTATTTTAAGACTTGAAGGAGCCAAAACATGACTTACATATGCTACACATAAAGAATTGAAAGTGTATCAAATGGATGTAAAATCTTCTTTATTGAATGGCATTCTAGAGGAAGATGACTACATTAAACAACCTGAAGGTTTCATTAATCCAAAAACAAGAGACATGATTTGAAAATTGCACAAAGCTTTATATGATCTAAAACAAGCTCTTAGAGAATGGTATGAAAGACTAAAAGGATATCTAGTAGGGATTTGTTTTCAAAGAATAAATGATAATAGCAACCTGTATATTAAAGAAGTACCACAAAACAAGATATTGCTAGCAGAAATATATGTGAATGATATTTTATTTATAGTACATGATGACTTATATAAATCATTCTCTAAAGAAATGAGGAAAGAATTTAAAACGTGAATATTTGGAGAGATAAAATTATTTGTTTGTTTACAAGTTCATCAAATTGAGGATGACATCTACATCACTCAATCAAAGTACATCAAGAAAATATTTAAGACCTTTGGATTGGAATATTCCAAACTAGTTGGAACACCTATGTCTGCTAGACACATACTATCTAAGAATGATGATTCAAAGGAGGTAAATTAGACTACCTAAAAAGCCATGATTGGAAACCTTTAGTATGTGATACACACAAGGCTTGATATTGCATTAGTAATCAATATAGTTGCAAGATTTTATACAAATCCTAAAGAAAATCATATAATGGCAGCCAAAAGAATTGTCAGATATCAAAATGATGTTGAAGACTATGGTTTATGTACACAAAAGGAGGAAAATTTGAGTTAAAATCCTTTACTAATGTAGATTGGGCTGAAGCATTGATGACAGGAAAAGTACCAGTGGATGACCACACTTTATTAGAAAGAGGTTAGAGTCATTAACAAACAAGAAGAAAAATTTCATCTCTTAGTCAACAGTAGAGGTAGAATATGTTGTTGCAGTAGTTAATAGTTCTAACATAATATGGATCAAGAAACTATTGTTTAGAATGAAGGAATAAATCAAGGAACTAGTGGTTATCTATTGTGACAATACAAGTACAATCAACATTTGTAAGAACCTAGTCATGCACACTAAGAAAAAACACATTGTAATCAAGTATCATTTTTTGAGGGAATTATCTCAAGACAAAGAGGTAGATTGGAATATGTAAACACCAAGGTGTAGGTTGTGGACATATGCACCAAGCCATTATCTAAGGATGAATTTATGTATCTTAGAGGTAAGCTAGGGGTCATTCCCTTGTCTCATGGTCAATAGAGTACAGATTAGTGATGCATCAACTAAGATTCATTAAAGAATTATCAAGTTGATGCAGGGTCATCAAAGCACATTGCATATGAATTAGTATATCAAGTACTTTACAATTTTATTGTATTAAGTACTTGGAATTTGATGTCAAAGAGGGAGAGATTTGTGTAACAGCAAGAGGGAGAGATTGATAAGACATAGTTTGAATATATATAATAGAGGGAGAATCGCAGAGGGATTTCTCATGGATGAAGAATTATAATCAAACTAAGTATATTATAAAATCATATAAATCATTTTATTGCTCTAAATTTTCTTTTCATAATGACATGTTATATTTTCATTAATGTCAAAGAGGGAGATTGTTGAAAATGATTATTCAGTTGTATATTATCATTGATGTTACACAAATGGAAAGCTTTAACTAAGAATAGTGTAAGCCAAGCTTAGTTAGGAACTAAAGGAGGGCAACCAAGATTGGTTGGTCATCAAAGAAGTTAGTGTTAATTGATTTTGGTCAATCATCAAAGGAATTTTTCTAGTAACTGAGTGATCAGTCTAGTGTTATTTGATTGTCAACAAATTATTTTTGTTAATTAATTGGTTAATAAAAGCTAACCAAATAGATGTTAAATACTTGTATGGAAGGGTATTCAAGCCAATTTGACATTAAGTATCATATATATGCAAGGTCAAGTTGTGGATTTAAAAAAAAATTGGGAACAATGTAAAAAGAAGAAAAATGAGAAGGATGTTTGATGATGGATAGAGCATATGAGTTAGAAGCCTGATCTAAAAAGAATATTTTGATTAGGAATGATAATGAGGTTAAACCAGAACAATGATTTGAATTCCCAAAGCCAGTTTCCTCAAAAATCAAGTCAATCATTGTTACTCTCTAACAATTGTAGCAGTGAAGAAATCTCTTAACATAACTAGCTTAATAGTCATTGTATAAATCCTCTAATTAGGTGGAATTTCTAGATTGAAGTTTCTGAAGATCTATAACAAGGCCACTCCTAATAGGATGATTCAAATCATGTAATTGGGTGACACTTAACCATGTTTTTTGTAACTTTTAATAGGGTTGGCTCCTAATAGGACTCACTTCAGAAGAGTGAAAGTTGTAACTAGATGCATTAGTGGTTTTCCCAAATTGGGTTTCCATGTGAAATCTTGGTGTCTCATGTATTTATGTTATTTTCTTAATGCTTTATGTCTATAAAAAGTTACTAAAGTTTAATGCACATTAATATTTTTATACTACTTTGTTAACCAATTTAGAGTGATTATCTAGTTCTAACCGAGCATATCAACGATTTGGTTTATTAAAAGAGTAGTTTGTTTTGACATTTAAGGGACTTGGAATTATTTTGTGGTGACTAATGTACCCCTTCCCTCTCTACTACTTCTTTCATTTCCTACATAATAATTTTTTTCTAATTCATTAAATCATATTAATTTAGTTACTAAGTCACTCATTACCTCTATTCTACTTAAGCTAAACTTTAGGCATCTAATAATTAATTAATTTACTAATTATTATCATGAAACCTAACTTAGTTACTTGTTAGGGTTTTGATATCCCTTTATAATGAATAATCTCTTTGTAATTTGGTAGATTAATTAGTTAAAACCATTTTTATGCACATTTACATCATTTTTTAAAAACAAACTATTGTGGTTTCATAATGCACACCCTATTTCTCCTAGAAATGGGGACCCCATAGTGTTACCTAGACCCCTAATTTGGAGACTACAATATTTTTGGAACTACTTCTGGAGTCTAGGTCTAGCCTTTAACTCTAACTAAGAAGCCCACAAGTGCCAAAATTGAGAAAATTTGGAGAAAAGGAGTGGTTTTTGTGTAAAGAGTGCACTTAGTACACATGCACACCTATCCTAGGTGACAAAGTGTTCTAAATGCCCAAGTGCACACTCTTCATCATTTGAAGATGTGCACATGAACACCTGCACATGTGCACACCTCCAAATGGTGTGCACTCTGAGCTTGGGCCTATATAAGCATGGAATCCCCTCCCCTCTCCTAATTGTTCTCCATGCATCTTTAGTGACTGCACCTATGCACCTGTCAAGGTGTGGTAAACCTGCAACAAAATACAAGTTATACAACACCAAAGGTACACACATGTGCACCTATTCAAGGTGGGAATGTGTAGACCTTTGTTCACACACAACACAAAAATCCTAAAACCAACACCTAAAATACCTAAGGCACAAAGACAAGAAAAGGTGTGCACATGCACATCTATTCAAGGTGTATGTATGTACACTTTTTTGTAGTGAAACCTAGAACCTAAGCTAACTAAAACCCAAGGAAAGTGATGCATGCACACACCTCCCCAAGGTGCACACATGTGCATCTTTCTCTAAAAAAAATACAAAGGCATATATAAGGGTACACACCTATGCACCCCATCAAGTTGCACATGCACGCACCCTTTGTGCACACAAAAACATTAGACTAAGTTCCCCCACTTTTCACACCTAGTGCACCTATGAAGATGCAAAAGGTGTGCTATTTTCCATTCTAGGGCTATTAGGGGGATTGAACTGGCTTTCCACTATTTTGGTAATTTGGGCTAGGTTTTTTGACAATTAGGGTTTGTTTTAGGTGATATTTTTAGCTCTTTGGATAATGTATTTCTTGTGTGTAGATATAATAGTCTCATCATCATCTTCAATGGTAGAAAATATTTCTCTCAAGCCTACTATCTTCAAATATCAAGGAACGCCAAAGAAATCTCACTTCGAAGATAGACATGCAGAAATCAGAGATGCCAAACTTAGACATATTTACTGGAATGCATTTCTCACCATATGCAATAAGAATAAAGAAAGATCTACAATGGTATCAACTATGATCAAGTTGAGTCTGGTAAATGCAACATCATATCCAACTTTAGTACAATCTTTTGAGTTAATTATGAAATTGGCAGAACAGTGTGTGCCTAAAGAAAAGGTTGTCAAGTGTATCATAGGGAGATAGTTCTATATCTCAAATTGAGGAATATTTAGAAGGTGTTTCATCTCCCAAGGGTCGATCAATATGTAAAGATGACCTATGACTGAGTAGAAAGATGGTATAGGGAGAATGAAAAGAAAGGAAAAGAAGTAATTCAATCTTTCTTCTTGATTGATAAAACACCAATAGGTTGTAGAGTCAGAAAGGTAGATATGACTTTGGGTTATATGAAGGATAACATTAGATATTCATTAGAGCTTTTGAGTAGAGTCATGGGCTTATTGGTAGCTTGACATCTTAATATCTAGATAGTGCACTTCATAGAGACCATTAGGATGACCAAGATGCTAATGGACTAGGCTACTATCCTCAATGATAATCCACATGAGCATCTGGTAGATGTAAAAGTTGATCCAAGATTTTACATGACACCATACATGGTGTACTTACTAGCAGCTCAAACAATGGACTACCCAAGACTTTAAAAAGGGGTAACATGCAAGATGCACATGCATGGCCCTATGTGGTATACCCTCACTAAGTAAAGAAGAAGCCTTCAAATTAGGGAAAAGAATACAAGATACTGAATCAAAATTTTATATTCATAATCATCCAATTCATAGAGCGTGATTATGCTAAATAGATAGCAATAGAGGTAGTAGCCAGAATCATAGAAATTAACACCTACTACATCCAGTTCAAAACTTTCACATACGTAAGGGTAAATGGCACACAAGTGAACCCAATAAAGCTCCTAAGATATCCTTCTGACAAGCTCATTTTTTTGGATATCAATATACAATTAACATCCACATATGACAGAGTGAGGAAACAACACAAGAAGACATGGGTGTGGTTGATCACCATAGCTACCTTTGAGGTCAAGTAAAAATAGGATATAATGACCTTTGATTTAGAATGAGATCAAAATCCCTTGGTAGAGTACAACTCCCCTCACCTATACTTTGATAATATTGGAAAGTGCAACATCTAGTAGGGAAGTAGTTTGTGTATAAAGATGCACTAGAGGATCACTTGATGAATGCCATAGATGACAATGATGTCTAAATTAGAGGCTATTGTAGGATGACTATATTTAGAAAAAAAGGTGCCTAAGATGAAGATCCCTCTTAAGGCTATTGAGAAGGACACAAAAGATGTCTTAGATCCAAATATATAATAGGGATAAGATATCTGATAGGCTCATAATGAATGTAAAAATTGGCAGGGATGAGAATGCAAACATCAACAATAGAGACTGGCATATTGTCTAGTTGACAAGGGAATAGATCAAGAAACCATTCAAACTTGATCTAGTTCCCTAGGCTATTCCTCTTCAAGCCACAACACACCTAGCTATGGGTAAAGGTGCAAAAGTAATAATACCAACCTTCCCTTCTCAAGCTCTAGTGAAGCTAGAAGTAATATATCGAGGGAGGTTGAGTACTTTAGGGAAGATAAAGGGAAGAATAAAAGGAAGGGAATGACAAAGGCTAACAAACATCAGTCCCAACCATCTCAACAACCATAACAAGGTCTTAAATGAGCCAAGCCTCAAGATAAGCTTATAGCATAAGTCCAAGAGACTAAGAAAGTGCCTACATCAAGACAAGAGTAGGAGCTAGAAAATAGGAAGAATTAAGGGTTTCATAGGAAGGTCAAGAGGAAGAATTCCCCCCCTCAACATCTAAGAAGGCCAGGATTGAGTCCACTATGTCAGGGTCACATAAGAGAAAATTGAAGAAAAGGGATACTCCTCCTCTACAGGTGCCTAAAACCATTCTTGAAGCTAAAGAAGAAGAGGAGGAACAACTTGATAATTTTCCCTTGAGTCATAAGACTCGATCATCCAAGGCCTTGGAAGAGGAAAGAAGAAGGAGTTTCATATTAATGCCACCATCTAGTCTAAGAAAACTTATTCAGGTTACAACTTCCAAGGATGAGTAGCAATACTAGATCACAGATATGGAGGCTCATTAGACTAATGTCTTTGATCTATCAAATTTTGATTTTATTCCAATAGGCATTGAGATGGTAGGGAAGAAAATATATAGGATACTCTAATGAGTCAGTCCCTAGGAAAGGAATAGAACCAATTAGTGTACACTCGAAAGTGTCCCACTCTAAACCATTCTATCCAAATGATTCCATGAGTTTGGAATGCTTGGATGCCGGCTTAGAGCTCCCTATCCACAGAGTGCAAGAGAGTATATTTCAAGAATAAGAAAGCTCTCAGATAAGCCTTAGAGATACTCTTCTTGCTAGTAAACCATGCAATGGGAGGTTTTTTGAGACAAGAGCAAGAGTGCAAATGTCCCAAGGAGTTCCTCAAGAATGCAATGCAAATGAAGATTAAGCTAGAATGAGATGCAAAGTATAGCTATGTTAAGCATGTATGAGAGTGTTACAATCCAACTATTAGACTATGTGATTTAAGCTACATGTAAAAATGAAAGCGAAGCTAAGCTAGAATGCCATGGATGAGAGAATGTAGACAAGAAATAGAAGTTCTCCACAAAGCTCCGAAGAAAACCTGTTAGAAAACCTACAGCATAATAATGTTCAAAAGATGGATGGATTGAGGGGAAAATATCTCTCCCTTTTAAAGATGTACGGACGGTGGAGATCAAGATGAAGATGGTGGATGATCAACGGTTGAATTCAAAAATAGGAGTGATCCATGTGCACACACAAGTCAACCAATAGAATATAAGTTGACTTGTCATATAAGACAAAAGTCACAAAGCCTTTTCTTTTAATTGCAAAATAGAAAAAGGACTTTATGTGTGCACTTTAAGTGGGTTAGAAGAATGGGGTCTTTTATTTAATTAAAAGGGGACATGTTCTTTTAATCAAATAATGAACTTAGGATAGCATAGTCAAACTATAGGTTATAATCAAATAAATTGATTATTAGCAATTTGGTCTAGATAAATGATTAAATTAAATTAGCCAAAATGCTGAGAAGGGGGCTAATAGTCTAGATGACCATTTTTAGGTGATTACAATTAGCACCTCTACCCCAAGGACCTTTGGACCTACCTCTACTACAATTTCAAGATCTATCATTCATGGAAAAAGGATCTTTGAAACCATTTCCTCCATCTACTAAAGTATAAGAAAAAAAACTAGAGGATAACGAAGATCCCTAGAAAATGCAAGCTAAGGAAGTATCAGAAGAGGAGCAAATACATGAGGAACCTCAACGAAATTCTCACAATACCAGGGCTAAAACCTTATCCCAAGTAGAAATAGAGACTCAAACTAGTAATCTCACTTAATGAGAAAGGACTCAAGAGAGAATTGATAAGGGAAAGGGACCTGTAGTGCAAACCCCCTCTTTAGTCAAATATATGTCTCCAATGGGTATTAAACCAACTTGGATAAAGGGGGAGCTTATGGTTCAACAAAAGAGGTAGTTAAATGTAACTTCTAAGGAGGGAATGGATGAACCAATAAGAGCCATCAACAAGCCTAAGCCAGCTATGGGTGATGCATGACCATTGACCTTCATCATGAAGAACTAAGATAGGAACTTTCTTGCACACATAGCCATCCCTCCTCCACATGTTGATACAAAATATTTGACTCCTGGTGGTTACAAAATCAAGGAGGTCTTGTTATGGAATCCCACAATAGATACTACCAAAGTTTTGATCACTACAAGCATAAAAGAAGTGTTCAAGCAGATGGACAGAAATGAGTCAAAGTTGCTAATCCCGAGGAAATAAAATAAAATTATGAGAGGCTATCTACATAGAATAGTGGGCCTAATAGACCTAGATCATCCAAAAATCACTCTTGTTGCATCACTAGAGAGGAAGGAAAAGGGGATGATTCAGATGGATCTATTCTTGGGAGCATTTCAGCAATGGCGTGATAATTTTGAACAAAAGGGTGTATAGATAATACAAGGTAATTTGAACTTGTTACATTACATTCATTCAAGTGTAGGTAAACTGGTATCCATAGTGAACCAGGATTTTGCGCTAAGGGATTAGGTACATACCTAAGAAAAATACCTATGGATTTTGATAATAATAAATGGTCAAAGGTATCGCACACTCATGGAAGTGTATACAGTGGAAAAGCTTGATAAGCTCAAAGATTAGATCGAGAAAATAGCTTTCGACAATAAGGTCATGGAAGGACTTCATGAAGATATTCAAAGGTTAAGGGATCAGACTCAAGAGAAGATTTTGGAAGTGGAGAAGTACTATGATGTTGCTACCCTTGAGGTTTTTGAAGATGAGTAAAAATAAAGCACAAGCTAGTGCAATCAATTATCCAACAATTCTAAAGAACTTTCGAGGGTGCTTCACCTTATGAAGATATTAGGCAAGAATTTAAGGATGAAGAGGTATTGTTGGAACTAGACACCAAACAAAAGGATTTTGCAGAGACCCATATGGTGGTTAGTAACTATAAATAGACAGTTAAAGATAACTATAAAGTATTGGATTTTTCAGAAGCTTCCCAAGTAGTGAAGATTATGGAGAACTTCAAGAGAAAACATCTAGATATCACTCTACTATAAAGGGGTACAAAACCTAGAAGATAGAAATTCATTTTTGACACTTGGGAAAATTTTAGATTTTTGGAACCTACCATCAAGGTGTGCACATTGTGCAAAAGCACTATTATTAGAGGTGTACTAGAAATTTTGAAGAAGTAATAGTGTGCTGACAGTTAACTACCAATTCCTAATTTAGAGTTTTCCATGCACTAGAAATGAATCTGATGGTAGTTCAACTTCTAAGAACACCTAGAGAAGGTCAAGCTTCCATTTTTAGAGCTTCTAATGACTCTCAGATCCTCTTGCAATTTCCTTCTTCTTATTTACAAGTCTCCTTTCTTTGTTTTAAGTCATGTAAAGGCTCATGCAACCATTAATTGATATAAAAAAGGGTGGAGACTTAGCACCATTTAGAGAGTTAGTTTATATATAATTAGACTTGTTTTATTAGTTTTAAGCATATATTTTCATGATTATATCTATTACTCTCAACACAAATTGAGGAGATGGATTTTTTTTAAATTCAAGAATGTAATATGTATTTCAGGTCTTTATTTTTATATAATAATATATGCTATTGGCTATCTCATTCTGATTATAGTTATTCTTTCCAAAGTGTGTTTTTTTTTTAATTCTTATTCATGAATAAGAATGGTTCCAATGGTTTTGTTGTGTTTATTTGATTGTGAGATATTTTAGTTCTAGTGTTTGTCACGTGTTGATGAATTCCACTAACATACCAAGTTGGAGAAGAGATCATCCTATTGTTCTTGCATAGCTTCTTGTCTCACATGAGCACACTATTCATGGCCTTGTGATTTGATGAGAAGTAAAACATATTTTCAATGATTTCATTAGTGGAATTGAGGAAGCATTGCTCCTATTTTCATTGGTTTCCTACCTAATCTTTTTTATTATTTAACTAAAAAACATGTTATTACGATGGTTTATGTCTATTATGAATTTCCCTTTCAAGTTATTTGCTTTAATCTCTTGTTACCTTTCTTTGGTATTTTGTTTGCTAATAGTTACTTAAATTAGGAATTCATATAGTTGTATTGATAGATTGCATTCATTATAAAAGAGAAAATACCAAAAATATATCTCTTTTGTGGTTTCTTTTGAAAATAGAAGATCAAACATTTTATCTAAATTGGTTCAAACCAATGAAGGCCTCCTTGTGAAAAAATACAATTATCTTCAATTGAGCAGATTCCAGTAGGTCACAAGATCACCTAAAACCTTGGAGTTGATCCTAGATTAGCTTTTCAAGAGAGGAGTTCAAAAGGATTCTTGTCATTAAGCATTGTGCAAAATGATAGCTTAACATGAACCTTCCTCTTATATGAGTTTCTAGGATTATTGCTAGCTAGATCAATAATACAAGCCTCTAATTTATTAAAAATTTATGTTAGATCCATCTTTTCTTTATAGAAAGTTATTCTATTCCTTTCTTTCCGTAATTCCCATAGGAGCATCAAAGGGTATATTTTCCATAAATTACTTTAAACCTTAAAAAACCATATTTTGGAAAACTTTATAGAAAAAAAGTTAATAGGTTATCAAGAAATATGATTTGCTAATTTAATTTCTTACAAAACCAACACTAGTAATTCTTAGCAAAGGGACAATCACAAAGGAAGTGTTCATATGTTTTAGATCTTTTTCGCAAAGTGGCCATCTTGATGGTCCTTCAAAAACCATCTTGGTAACCCTATCTGTTGTTAGAATTTTCTTTTGAAGAGAAACCCTAAGGAAGATAGCTTGTTTCGGAAGACACATCGAATCCCAACATAGATTTAGAGGGATGTCAATCTTATTACATAAGCATGTATTATCTTTTCATACCCTAGTTTGACTTTATAATTTCCATCTTTCAAGACTCCTCAAATTAATTTATCTTTCCTATCTTTATGATTTTCTAGCCTACTTTTTAAAAATTGATTTAAAATATACTTTTCTTGTGATAAAAGTGGAATCTCGTCTAGGGTTTTCCATTGTCACCTTCCATGCTAATTATTGTTAATTTTAACTTTATAATCACTGGTCATAGTTTTACCCTATAGAGCTAAAAGAGTTTTTTTTATGTTTATAGGTAAATTTACACTATCTGGAGAAGGGAGCCCATCCCAAGAATCTTCCCAAAATAAAACATCCTACCTTAAGCTGATATCCCAAGTTAAGTTATTAGCTATTAATGGGTGGTAGTTCAGCATAAAGTTCCAATTTTTTTAACTTTTTGGAGGATTTTTTGTTCTAAACAAAGAGAAAGGATTATTATTGTTTAGATATTTATGATATAAAAGTTTTGGCCCATTTACTATTTTTTTTTATAACATTCTCCAAATAAGTTTTTACCCTAGCACCTCATTTTTCCAACTCAAATTTTTTATGCCTAGGCCTCCAAATTCTTTAGGTCTCCATATTTTTCCCATTTTATAAAAGCTTGCTTTTTCTTATCTTCAGTATGTTACACGGAGAAACTTTTAAATTTAGATTCTAATTTTCTTTTACACCTTTTGGTAAGGGAAGACATGACATATAATATGTGGGAATGGATGAAAGTACTTCATTGATCATAGTCATTCTACCAACTTTAGTTAAACATTTCCATTTCAAAGTTCCCATTTTTTTAAAAATCGTATCCTATGCTTTACATTCTCTAATGTCTTTTCAAGTTGAACACCAAGATATTTGCATGGAAAGAATCATTTTCTAAATTCCATTACTCTGCAAACTCCTCTGTCCATTTCCTCTTTGGTATTAATAAAGAAAATCTTTAGTTTTTTAGCATTTACTTTTTGGCCTGATGCATCCATATAATTATTTATTATTTTCTTAATAATTTTGAACTTCTTCCAAAGTGCTTTCTTCTAGTATAAATATATCATTTACCAATTGTTGATGTGTTATTTTAGGGACCTCCTTAGTTATTTTAATTCCCCTTATTTTCCTTTCAGTTTGAGCTTTTATTCTAGCTTAGTCAAAAGCTTTAGCCATAAAAATGAAGAGAAAAGACGAAATAGGATCCCCTTATCTTATTCCTCTAGATATACTAAAAAATCATTCAAGGGTACCATTTATGAGAAGGGAGATTTTTGGTGTTGAAATGTAATTATATATTAAGTTGATCCATTAATGAGAGAATCCAAAAGCTTCAATAATTTTAAATTAAAAATCTCCTATCCATTTTATCATAGGATTTTGGATATATAACTTCATTAGCATAGAATATTTCTTATTAATTTGTACAAAGTGAATTAATTTTTGCATTGTGATATTACCATTGATAATTGACCTATTAGAAAAAAAAAACATGTATGTTTCTCCTAAATGAGATGTGGTAGTACTATTTAAGTATGTTGGCTAGTACTTTTGAGATATTTTATAAATTATATTACATAAGGCTATGGGCCTAGTTCAATTTTCTTCAGAATTAAAGATAGGAATGTACTATCAATTTCAGATAGAGTAGAACTAGAATTCCTAGTTTCCTTAATAGCCTCCCAAAGGTTGGTTCCTAGAAAATCCCACCATTTTTTAAAATAAAAAAGGTCTGAAAGCCATCAAAGCTTGAAGATTTATTAGGGTTAAGTTGAAATAAGGCATCTTTAGTTTCTTCTTTGGTAAACCTCTTATTTAATTTTTTGTTATCTTCTATACTTATTTATTTTAGGAATAGATGCTAACATCTTATCCTAGACTATTAAATTTCAGGATTTGAAATTATTTAAGATATTTGTATAATATTAAACAAAAGTTTCCACTATCTCATTTTTATTTTCAATTACCCTTCCTACATAATCCTTGATTTTTACTATTCTAATAATAATTTCTACTATTGATAGTATTATTATGAAAAAAAGTGTATTTCTATGACATTCTAACAACGATGTTTCTCTTTTTTAAAGAATATTTCTTCCCTTTCTAAGATATTTTCCTATTTGACCAGACATTCTTGTTCTTTGATATATTTATCATTATTCATTCCTAACTTGATAATTTCTTCATTTAGGTTTTTATATTCTGAACTTCATCCTCTAATTTTTCTTTGAATACATTTTTTATATAAAAAAGAAGCCAAAATGGGGGCTAACCTAGAATAGAAAAGAAAAAAAAAGATGAAAATTAGTTGAAAGTCATTACCATATGATCAACCAAACCCCTTCCTTAATATCAAAAACCCCCAAGCTAAGATATTTATATACTTTCTACATGCAATACCTACAAAATCATCATCATTATACATATAACTAGCCTACTAAATCTTGTTGGGCATTTAAAAAGTCCAATTAATATCAACGTAAACAGCCCCTTGGGCTAACTTAAAACTAACTATTATAACAAAAGGCCAAAAAAAGAAAGTACAAAATCAAGAGCTAACTCTCTTTGCTCTAATTGTATGGGTTCTCTAGAAGCAAGTGCAACCAATTGTCCAATAGGAGACCATACAAAAATTGGGTCATCTCCATATCCTTATCATCAGTGTCCTCCTTGCCTCCCCATAGTAGGTGAAAGGTAGTTGCTACCGAATGCATCACCCACATAGAAAAGTTAGCAACCCTATCAAATTTATCCTCCAACTCTGCATTCTTCTTGATGAGGCTAGTGATGGATTCCTCTACCTCAGAATGTCTAGGCTACCTTATGTTTTATTAATTTTAGCCATTATGCTTCCCTCCTAGATATCACCTCACATATGTTCCCAACTTTTTGTTCATCACTTCCAACAGGAACTCCCCCTTGAGTTTGGCTGCCCAAATTCACTATTGTAACCATTGAAGTAATAATGCCCTGCTCACCCATCACACCTTCTTTCCTATAATCTAGAGTATTGACTTTAGTTTTAAAGTATCAAACACCTAGAGAGAATAGGGCTATTATATTCCTCTTCTATAACTTCATCATCCTTCCCTTCACTACTAGTCCCATCCTTCTCTTGCTCCCCACAGTTCCTCCTAGTAGCTTTTCTTTTAGGTCTAGGGCTAGTTTTATTTCTTGAATTATTAGTGAACATGGAATTACTAGGGTTTTCCTTACCAGGGGTGGTCAGGGTTTTCTTTTCTCTCAACCTCTTGCATTTCTTATTAGTGTCCTTCCTAGCAGTAGTTCTAGTACTTTCCACATCTAGAACCTCAACCTTTTCCATTTTTATTTTTCTAGCCATGGCAGAAGGCTCCCTATCAACCTAGGTTTTGGTAGAAGGGTCAACAATTGGGAAACCTCACTGATATTGAGGGGAAGGGCGAAGGGATTTGTAGATGAAGACCTTTGTAAAATTTGTACAAGTGATAAATTAAGGCTTGGTGGTAGATAGTATAGCTTTTACCCTCCTCTCTCTTCTTACAAATATTCCATACACAATTTTCCATAGAATGTAATAAAAAATAAGGAAATCAGAGAAATTCCCTATATCTAAAATGGTTAAAGATGTGGAAGTGGTAATAGTAACACACCTTGACTCTATCTTTCATGGTTATGTATCTCATGATAACATAACAGAACATGCCCCGTGGGTCTTCTTTAAATATGTTATTAAAATGGTCTTTGTTCCATTTATTAATTTTTTTCCTTTTTATGATTTCAATTTTGCTATAAAACAAAACATCCTTAATCCTTCAAATTTCTCTTCATGCCACCATTGTTTTATATTATTAAGATTTCTTTTATCTAGAAACCACATTTTCACACTAAATAAATTTCTTGATGCTTTTTGTGGTTCACCTATTTCTAGCCTTACTAGATAGTGATTAAATCTTTCACTAGGGAGGATGATTCTACTGAAAGGATGATTAAATTTTTTTAAATTTCTTTTCAATATGACTCTAGTGATGTTATTAAATTTCTTTTATATTTATAATAGCATCATATCTTATACCTAATATTTAAATAGGAATTTAAAAAAGTTAACGAATATTAATTTTTCTTATTTTCTTTTTCAAATTTATTATTAGTTAGATCAAATATTTTAGTTAAAGTAAACTTTGCCATATATATATAAAGATTGTTTACAAATTGAGTGCTCCTTACACACAACAATTACAAGCTTATTCAAGATCCTTACAAGCAATCAGACTAGAAACAATAATTGGAAGACCAAGTGTTGCAACTTATAACTCCAAAAACATATCCCACTTGGGGTTTGAACTAGAGTGTCCAGAATGAGAACACGTTGCTTCAACCAACTAAGCTAAACCCCTTGAACATAAATTTTAATATTTGTTTTTTATTTATGCCATATATACAATTATTGACTAATATGAAAATATATTTAATATTGTGTATAAAAAGATTTTTAATAAGTCACAAAGCCTTTTAAAATATTATAGGGTATGTGCAAGATCATTATCAACTAAACTATGCTCTTAAGTGACAACAAAAAATCAAGGCTATGTCAACTTGACGTGCAATTTTCTACTTGTTATTAATTTTATATCAAAAAGTTGAGAGAAAAGAATCTCTAGAAAATTGAATTTAGTTTCTAAACTACTAGGATTTATCTCAAAAAAAAAAAAATTGATTGGTCAAAATTTTGAATTTTTATGCAATATTACAAAAATTTTAGAAGAAAAATAAGAAGTAGATGTGTGTCTGACCACCTTAATCAAAATCAAATGATAATATTTTTTAATAGTATTCTAGATATAAGTAGTAGACTCATGCCTAGATGCGACATATATTTTTTGAGTATTTTTATTCTAAATAAATAATAATTAATTAATTTTTGACTTTAGTATTTTTGGAATTAAAAAACTCTTGTGTTTGACCACCTTAACTAATTCAAAACTCTGCAAAATTCAATTTTTTATTTGTTTTACTTATAGTAGAAGAAACATAGAATGTGATGCATCTTTTGGATTTAAAAAATGTTGTACCATTTGAAAGTTATAGTTGTTTTTCTAGTGTGTCAGTCAACACTTTATATGTAACTCCATTAGAAAATAAGTAATAATTACTTACTAAACTCATAATTTGACAAACCTTACATTTATGGAAAGATAAGCACATTCTTAAGAACCCCTTTTCATTTCATCAAATTTTGGTGAAAAAAAGTCATCAACTACATGTTTCAAGTAAAAATCACATAAAAACAAGCCAAAAGCACATTTTTAGGATATTTTTTAAGTTGACCATACAAGTTTGGTATCAAAAGATATAGAAAACCTTATAAAGATATCAATTGTTTTCAATTAGTATCAGAGTGGGAGGGAAAAAAGTTGGAATAGATTTTGAAATGGTTTGAGATATTTCAGAACTACAGATTTTTCAGATCGCCACTTTTTGGCACACCATGATCCTGAACATACCTTATACAATAAGCAAAACACCTTATTGTATTTGTCAAAGGAAATATACTATTGTATTCACTACCTCTAAAAACTTAATTAACTTTCACCAATCACAAAAAAAATTTTATTACTAACTTAAATATTTCTAAAGTTCTAATGTTAATATATAAATTTTAGATACTATTTAAATTATATGATTGGCTATATTATTTTAGAATTATAGGAGCCCTTTTTTCAAAGGGTTCTCCATATTCCAATTTTGTTTACTAGATTGTAGGAATAGTATATAAACATGTTTCATAATATGATTATTTTAAAATAAATATGTTTTAAATTTATTAAATAAACACTTGCATCCCTTAGAAAATAAAGAAAATTATATAAATGGTTCAAAAAGTAAATATTAAAGTCACAAAAATTATTTTAAAAAATACATTCCAAATTTATTGGTTCCAATAAAAAAAATATCAAATTTAAAAACTAATAATATGCTTTTGTAACATATATGCTTCACTTTTCCTCAATATAAATTTAAAAATTAGATAAAATTAGATTTTCAATTCATACACAAGAAAAATACTCACCCATTATCTAATAGTTTTTGAGAATTTTTTTATTTTTAGTCATATGTATCACTAACTACATTATTTTTAAACTTTATAGCTTTTACACAATTGCATACTTATATAACAAATGTTAATTTTGAAACTCTTTTATTTAGAAATTTTCTTGTGTTTCACTTAGTTTAAATTTTCTATTTTCTCATGATATAGAAAATAGTTCAATTGAACTTTAAATTCATAGATTTTTTTTTAATTAAACCAATACATATTGCGATGGTGGTTGGCATCATTGCTTGGCTTCCCCGCCTTGTGGTGGCACGGACTGGTCCCCAGGCCCGATGGCTCCCCCTCTTGGTGCTTGGCGTGTTGATCATTGCAAGTGGTCATTTCACCTAGAAATTGGTTATCTCACCTCCATGACTTGATACCAAAGATGCTAACCAAGTCCCTAATGATGTTGCTGATAGATGGACTATTCCTAGCCCACCTACCATTCCTAGGGATGACTAGGGATTTTGTGATTGGGATGAACCACCCACCTCATTTGGCACTACTTTAGCTACCTAAGGGTTGCTTCTTATATGTTTTTTTTGAAGAATAGTTGTTGATTCTAGCTTTGGTCATGTGAACTTTCGCGAGGTGATCTTGTATCCCCTGACCCTTTTTTGTGAGTTGCAACTAAGTATATTATTTATTAATAGAAAAGGATTAATCATCAAAACAGAATTTAAAAAAATTGACTACTCTATTTTTTTCCAAAAGATAGAATATTGTCATAAAAGTTCTAAATTTTTTATTTAAATTTTCATTTATAATTACTATAAAATCTATTGAACAATACATATGTGGCACTTGTTTGAATGGGCAAAAAAACTTCTTTCTTTGTTAATTTCTTCTCCACCTTTCATCTTATTTTTCTTATAAGTCCTTGTTGACTCTACACCTCATTTTTTGTTTCAACAATTACATGTCTTTTATTTCATTCACTAAAAAAAATTCTAATTTTTTTATCAATTATTTTAAATTATTTATATTTATTTTTAAAGGGAAAATATTTTTTAAAGATCTTTTTTTTACTTATATAAAAGAGTTGCGCGCAACATGAGTCCCTACCATTTGCACTATTTGATTTTTCTTTTTGTGTTTGAATTGATAATTTATGTTTTTGTTCATAGCAATAAGAAATATAAATATAAATTAAAATAGAAATAAAAGTAAACATCTCATGTATTCATATGATTTAGTATTAGTTAGAGAAATAACTACACTACATTTCACAAGGCAACCTTCCATTTATTTTAGGTGTAAGAAAGATAGTTTGTATGGAGTTTGAAAAGCATATAAATAATTTTAGAAAATATATTGGGGCACTAGCTAAAAGAATGTGAAATACTCTCTCAATATCGTCTTCTTGCGTAGAATTTCTGGTTAAGGATAGGAAAGTCAAAGACATGTTAATGTCTTACTAGGAGTTAATCATTTGGTTTAAATCATTTATATTTACTTATTAACAAATAATGAAATGAAGATTTCTTCAACTAAACAAGTCTCTTAATTCCTGAATAGAGTCCTAAACCTATTCATCAACTCGGTAATATAAGATTTTATTTTTACCCAGTTTCATGTTTTATTTATTATTTATATATTTCTTGGGCATTTGATTTTTCCTTCAATTAATTTATACAAAAGTGTAATGTATTAATTTATAAAGTGTAAGTGAACTAAAATTATATTGTAAAAGTTAATATTATTAAAATTTAATTTTTAAATTATAGTAAAAGAAAAATAAAAGGATATGGACAATTAAATCTATTGTTGGCTATCTAAATTAATCATCTAACATGCTATAATACCATCTTGTTTATTCTTTTATTTATCTATTTTTTATCATGTCAATATAAAAAATAATAATGAAAGCAATAATAAAATAAAATTCTAACTACTCTATTAGGTAAAATGCTTATAATTTAAATGGATACTTCAAACCAAGCCTATAATATTGAAATTAATTTATGGGTCATAATAAAAGTAACCAAGTATAAAGAAACTTAACTCGTGAATATAAAATCATTGGCGAATTAAGTTGATTTTTATATTAGTGTAATTTAATGAAAAATTATTTTTTAATTTATTAGAAATTTCAACTTGTAATAGTTAAATTCAAATGTTCATATTATTTCTCATGATATTTATTAAATTTGAATTTCAAACACACTCAATTTATAATAACTTAAAAAATTATACGGTATGTTTTCTACTGCTTGAAAAAATATAGAAATTATGAATCTTTACAAAATGCCTTCATTGTAGCTTTCACTATTTCTCCCTGATACTATTCAATGAGTTGAAACAAAGTCAATAGAGATCAGAGATTGCAAGCTTCCACGGCTGGTTTGAACTTTTGCAAAAGCAGACATCCACATCCATTCATAACATCACTACATGTATTCCTATCTAACATCCCCACCAAATTTATCTCCATAGTTTTTTGAATGGTTAAACTATTGTCACCACCTTCAATGAAAGACATTAGTTCTTGGATGCTCTTCTCCACACAAAAAAAATATGGTTGTCATCCTCTTGATGAAGCATGGCAAACAAATCTAGTAGAAGTTTTAATTCCAGATAAGAGAGTACATTTTGAATCTAGGTCTCTTTATTAGTACTCCAATGAATTGCTTCCAAATATTACATGATGCAATCATTAGCCAACATTTCAAAAGCAAATAACATAATTGCCAAGCATTCCTCCATGCTAGAGAAATGTATACTCTCACCATCCATGAGTGCAATTCATTTCAAATGGTGATAAAAGTTTTGAGGAGTAGTTAGGCATGTGTCAGTTGGTTTATCCAATGAAGATCCATCAAAAAGCTCTAGTTCAAGAAGCTTTGATCTTTTCAGGATTCAAGAATGGAGATTAATTGGGTTTCTTCCATAGTCTCCCTCGTTTGAGTCTATCAACTCTATGAAGTGAAGTTGGGCCTCTACTATTTCATAAATAAATACATTATAAGGAAAAGTGAAGATCCTTTATGTCTACCTATGTTGAGCAGTAATAGGGATTGTTTCATTAATGTTTGAGGAATTAGATAATTTCTACAAAAAACAAAAATCCATCTTAATGCAAACTTAGACAAAATTTGATGGAAGTTTGGCATTGGAATAACATAGCTTAAAATAATGCAACTCTTTGTTTTGAAGGAACAAGCAAAAGAAAATTGATTGTTCCAAATAAATGAGTCCACACATCCAGGATGAGGATTGTATCAGAACTGCCTCTCCAAAATAATAGTTTTTTGTCTTTTTTTTGTTTAGCTCTACTTCTTTTATATTTTTCTATTGATTTGCTTCTAAATCTCCCTTAAAACACTTGTATCTTATAAGGAAAAATAAAAACCCTAATCCCAAACAATATATTAATAATGTGTGCCTACAATAATTTTTCTCAATTGAATTAAGAATAAGAAGTTTTTCAACTATGAAAGATTTGATAATAGTTGGTTGTTACAACAAAGGACATAGTTTTACATCCTTAGGAATAGACGGTGTACTATGTCATCAATTTCTATTGAAAATAAGTTCTTATTGAATTATAAGAAATGAAACCATTTATACACTCCATTGATGGATGTTTCATTCCAGCTATAGAAACATACTCTACTTCACACAACTAGCTATGGATTCTAAAAATCTATTGAATGTTTATCTTTCCTAAGTTTCTTGAATGTTTTTTTTCACATTTCTTATGAGATCAAAACCCACATAAGAATTAAGAAATATACATTTTGTAAATATATGTTCTGACTATGAAACCTACATAATGAAGCATTGGATTGAAAAATGTAAATTATTAAAAAAAAAATCTTCAGAAAAATTAGCAGTTATGAAGATTTTGTAGTTGAGTATGTAGACATTCAAAATTATAATCAGCAATAAAAATACATTGTAAAAGTTGAAGTAAAATCGACAATCACCTCATGAATTCTAGTCCATTCTTTTGGTTCACTATAATCATATCCCAAGAAATGAATGATGTAGATGAGAATTGACTGAATTAATAGTGACAAAAATATTCAAAAACCCTATTACAAAAAAAGTATTTATAAATGACATTGAACTAAACCAATCTCTTCACATGTGTTGATTCTATTTTCTCTCAGATTGCCACATTCAAAATTTATGCAACATGTGTAAAGATAGAAAATTTACATGGATTTTGAAAGAATTATCATGCTATGAGGTGGAGCATTTATAATGTGCCAAATGCCAATATTTTGAGTAATCTTGTTTTCTTCCTAATTTTTCCCTACAAAAAGAAAATGACTGCCAGGAAAAAAAGGCCACATCCAATGGGAAAAAAGAAACAAAAGTAAAAAATTATAGTTTAGTAGAGAATTAATACAAACTATAGGCTAAGTAATTGTTGTCACAATTCTTGAAAGATGGATTAATATGAAAATGCATTTGATAACTTTAGTCTCCTGCCTTAATGGCAGGGACTAATAATATTAAAATTTAAAAATATTTTCTTAAAATTAAATATATCAAGTATGAATTAAATTATTTTAAAATATATATGCACATAAATAATATTCTTGAAGTTTGCTATGAAAAGCAATAAAAAAACTTATCTTTTGCAAAATAAAACTAAGAAGTGAAAGGGTCATGTTTGCATATTTGTTATTTGTGCAAGAGATATATGATAATAAATATTAGGTAATGTATAATAGTTATTTTTGTAAAAGATATTTGATAGTCATGTCTCAATAAAATGACATGGCGGTAAGTGTGCCATGTGGGACAACTAGTGATGATGTTTGAGCTAGAAAACTAATGGTGGTTGTAAGACCTGCCCCCTACAAAATAGGTGCCACATCATCAATCCCCATAAAAAGTGGAAAAATCTACAAGAGTCAAAGTTAATATACCCATTGACTAGTCAACAAAAATAATTACACTTAAATTTTAAGGAAAAAAATATAAGAATGAAAAAAGAGTATAAACTAATAGGTTTTAATTCTATGAAAAACATTGTTTAACAAATTCAACAACTGACTAATATAGTATACCGAAAAAACAACCATGAGTCAGTTATAGGATTACCAAGTTTTTTTGAACATGATAGACTAGCTAATAGGAGCTCCAAAACCTACTAAAGAACATAGAAGGTGAGAATATTGTAGAAGTGCTTTACCACCCTACCATGAAGTTGTTCAGCTTCCTAAAATCTTTCCTAACATGAAATATACCCATCTCGATAATAAGGGAGTCTAACCAAGCAAACATAAAGGAGTAATGAAATTGTGTAGCAAAATAGTGTCAAGAACATACAAGTGTCAGTTAATCATAGTTTGACAAGATAACATGAACAATCTTTGGTTATCATTACAGTATCATAGCCTCATCTCATGCACTTTTAAAACATAACATCATTCATCCAAACATGTAGTTACATAATATTTTTCATGCATTCTCTCTCTCTCTCTCTCTCTCTCTCTCTCTCTCTCTCTCTCTCTCTCTCTCTCTCTCTCTCTCTCTCTCTCTCTCTCTCTCTCTCGTATTTGTTTTATTTATTTATTTATTTTATTTTTATTATTTTTATTTATTATTATTATTATTATTTTAAAAATGAAATCCATTGACATGCATCAATCATTCACATCATTTTTCATTCCACCATTACTTATTGTTCCTCACTCAACACCCCACTTTTCTTAAGGATTACGTAAATATACCTAGTTAATAGCATGTTCTTAATAATTTCAAGAGATCTGATATAATTATTTAATTATGCATAGAACTAATTATAAGTGAGTATTAATAACTAATTTAACTAAGTTTGATCAAGATTCATGAAAATAGAATGAAATGGATAATTATTAGTTAGCTAGTTAAGTCTAACAACTATCATTAATTATTTTAAAATCTAACCAAATTTTAACACCTAATCCTTTAAGTATCTTTGCAACAATGAAATTTATAAAATATAATTCTCATTCAAATTGTATCTTGAATGAATTCTTAACAAATGAAGTTATTCTTTAATTCAAAATTTTAAACTCTGACACTTATGTCTATTACTCCCCTATAAACTAAAGCTCTAAGTCATTCATCAAATCAATAACAAAACAATACAATTTTTCCTTATATAAAATCAAACATAAATATGTGTGTGTGTGTGTGTGTGTGTGTGTGTGTGTGTGTGTGTGTCTATTTGTGTGTGTATCTATGCATGCATGTATGTATGTGTGTGTGTGTCTATATATATATATATATATATATATATGCAGTATGAATCTGAATGTACCCCAAAAAGAGGTGATCCAGAAACTAGCAAACGAGTACACAACAAAAAAGGAACAAGAGGAACAAGATTTAGATCCATAAAGATAATATTTCATATATTCAAAGCAAGAAATTTACATTCAACATGCCCAATTGTACAGCCTTCCAGGTTACATCCATTAAAAAGAAGAATACATCTTTTGAAGAAGAATAGATCTCCAAACTCAGATATGGACTTCCATCTCCAAGCTACTTCACCTAATACTTCTCTCCCCAATTCTCTCCCTAAGACTCTACCCAAGATCCCCTTAAATACTAGCATGGCCACATGTTGGCCTATTGTAAATACCAACTAATTAAACCCTTACATTAAATGCATAGCCAAACCATAAGTCAGCTCTCAAAAAATATTAAATACCTATATCAAAATTAGATACAAGAAAAGTCAGCCCAAACTAGAACTAGACACAAATAACTTGGCAAATGAAAGCTTTACAAAATTGGCACTCGGCAACCAAAGAACACTTAGTAGCAACTTTGAACTTGGCACCAACAAGGAACTCAACATCAACAAGAAGCTTAGTATCAATGAGGAACTCAACAACCATTGCAACTCAGTTAGAACTATCAATTTGGCAAACTCATGAACTCAGTCAAGCCTTCCACTTGGCCACAACATCTACTCAGTAGCTACTACAACTTGGTATGTAATGTTACTTGGAAACCATTGATTGAAAAGAATAGGAAAGATAAGAAACCAGGGATGCCCTTGCACCATTCTACCAAGGTAAATAGAAAAGAATTTAGATGCACTTGCATCAACCTCCCTAGGTAAATAGAAAAATGTGTCCCACATTTTGATCCCAAAAGAAAACTCTGAACTTAGCTTCATCTTTACAAAAGGCTTCCAATACATTAAAGAAAAGAGATCAAATCTAAAAATCAGCCACCTATGCTTCATCAATTCAAAAATCAAAATCTCATCCAAATAATCAACATATGAACTCAACTAAAAATCACAATGCTGGACATTTGCAACTTATCATCAGCATCATCCATAATATCATCCTCATATATGAAAACCTGATCAATAACAATATCCAAATCACCAACCTGATCATCAACAATATATAAACTCAGATCCATCATAGAAAAGCATATAAATCCAGAACATACAAATCCTCCATCAAATCAATAGTAAATAAATCCATATTTGGAACATGCAACAATAACCCTATGTCATCCATACTCATAACAGTATATATACTCAGTCCTCTAGCAACATCATGAAAATCCACATTAATAACATCTCTGAAACCCTTAACCATGTCACCAACAAGTATATCCACCTTCTTACCACAAGCAACATCCAGATCAACATCATTTAACTCTAGATCAACAATGACAGCAACAGATAAGTCTCCAATCACATTCATTCCAATATTAACATCATTCTCTATAACAACATCCAATTCCTTACCAACATAAGTGAATTTCTCCTCTTCAGTAGTCTCACTGCGCACAACAAAATGTTCTGCAATTTCCATATTAGACCTATCCATCTGCTCATGAAAACCAAAAGACACCTCCTCCATTTCAGCAAAATTGTCATGTACTTCCATGATCTGTCTTCTTCTCATCGTAATCTCTCTAATTGGCCAACAAACCTTCTTTCTAATCCTGAGATGCCAACTCAAATCAAGCTTTTCTAGATCATCAATCCTTTCATGTACATCATTTCAAAAAGAATCATACTCATCACATTCAACCTCATGAAGATGTCATCCACAATTTTGCGCCAGCTCAATAGCTTCCACTCCAACTACAAGTTTCCTCACCATGTCAAATAATTATGGATCTGCATCTCTCCTTCCTTGAACCATCTTTACACATACAAATAAAGAATGAATGGAAAGTCCTCTACAAGTGTAGGCCAAATCCATAGATCTGCCACCCTACACCAAATTTACAAACAAGCTAAGACTTCCAAAATGAAAAACCCTTCTTTGATAAACTTTTCCCAACCAAGGTCCTAGTACAAATTGCCTCACACTTCGGCGATCTGCTTGCACACTTAGGAATAATTGAGCTCTAATACCATCTGATGTAGTATGAATCTAGATGTACCCCAAAATGAGGTGATCCAAAAACTAGCAAATGAGTACATAGTGGAAAAGGAACAAGAGGAATGAGATTCAGATCCAGAGAGACAATATTTCATATATTCAAAGTAAGAAATCTACATTCAACATGCCCAGCTGTATGGCCTTCCAGGTTATAGCCATTACAAAGAAGAATACATCTTTCGAAGAAGAATAGATCTCTAGACTCAAATACAAACTTCTATCTCCAAGCTGCTTCACCTAAGACTTGACTCCCCAATTCTCTATCGAAGACTCTATCTGAGATTCCCTTAAATACTAGCACGACCACAAGTCAACCTATTGCAAACACCAACTAATTAAACCCTTATATTAAATGCATAGCCAAGCCATAAGTTGGCTCTCAACAAATATTAAATACCTATACCAAAATTAAATACAAGGAAAGTCGGCCCAAACTAGAACCATACATAGATAACTCAGCAAATGAAAACTTTTCAAAACTAGCACTCAACATCTATACAAATTCAACATCCAAAAGATGACTCGACAACCAAAGAACACTCAACAGCAACTTTGTACTTGACACCAACAAGGAACTCAACATCAACAAGGAGCTTGACATCATTGAGGAACTTGACAACCACTGCAACTCAATTAGAACTATTAATTTAGCAAACTCATGAACCCGATCAAGCCTTCCACTCAACCACCACATCCACTCGGTAGCTACTGCAACTCGGTAAGTACTGTTACTTGGCAACCATTGATTGAAAACAATAGGAAAGATAAGAAACCAGCATGCCAAGTAACAACAAACAAATAGCCATAAGATAATATTATAATAAATTAAATCTTCACCAAATCATACTTAACAAAATCACTTTCAAATGAAATAGGTGGAATCTATAAATTAAATCACAATTAAGATTGCATTTATATAACTCTACCCAACTTTTAAAAGAGACATTCCTTCTCAATATTAATATACACAAAATTACGTAGATTTTATTCACCTTCTACCATTATCACTCTAAACATCTCATAAAAGCCAAATCTATATAATTAAAAACAACTTATCAACCATCCAAATTTTTGAGAATATGGTGACATTATAAAATTGTAACAAGTAGAATAGAGATCCCTTAAAGATAATTAATAATCTTGTATTCCATAGAGACCAAGTCCATATCCTTTGACTATATCCCAAATTTAATTTTATGTGGGTAAAATATGAGTCAAAATGCCACGTACTACTCTAAATTAAAAAAATAACTAACACATATATGAAATTTATAGAATTTTATATACAACAAAGTATAGAGTAAATCTGATTACTAGATAGTGATGAGAGACTTATAGAGAAACCCAAATACACATAGCAACCTCAGCTAAATACACCAAAGTAATTTCTCATTTAGGGAGCACACAAAATAAAATTAATTTACTTATAAAGGATTTGCTTTGCAAGACAATTTTACTAGTCTTGGATCACAGCAAAGACTCTTCCCAAAGAAAAACAAAACAAAAGAAAAATAAATGTCCCCATTCATGATAAAATCTTGAAAATATATAGTGAAGTGAGGTAATGTAAAATGTACAGTTTCCAATTACAATAGACTCATTAAATAGGTGTTACTAAATTAACAAGAAAATATCAAAATTCAAATAGAAGTTCATTGTTAAAAAAAAAAGAAGCAAGATAACATCTTGAAATAGAAATAAGATAGTGGTTTATATGAAATTCTAATTTCAAAATGATGATTTAATTTAAGAAGATGTAATTACATTATTAAGCTGATAGGCTTATTGTGGGAGCTTTGCTCCCAAAAAATTGTATTTCTAACGGAAATGTTGTAAGACTCACCGGTTTTTAAACTTTCTGATTGATTTTTCGATGATATACTTAAAACCAATTGCTTTAGAAAATTTCTAAAATTGAAATATTATTATTTCCTTACTTTACTTTAATGTTGTACTTTGTTTACTAAATCAATTAAAATAAGCATGCAAAAATCAAAGCCTAATATTTTGTAATTAAAAGGGAATCTTTCCATAGAAGGGATAAAGGTTGTATTGAGGATCCCATAAAGCTGGCAAATATTTTTGATAAATTTTATGCACTTATTTTCTAATATAGAAAATACTATATTGAATCCCAAATGTTCGTTCCCAAATGACTGATGCCAGCATTTTGATTATTTGTTGCCTTTCTTGTTTTTCCTTTACATTATTTATGAAATAGTTGTTTTGTTCAGGCATCTAATTACCTTCACATTCTAAGTCTTCTTAATTTGTGATATCAAATTTTGAGGGAGGACATTGCTGCATGTAAAGACCAAGAAATGATTCATATTCGTCAGAAATATAGCATACAAAATGACTATATTCTTGAAGAGGACCAAGAAGTTTTGTAGTTGTATAACATATTTGAAGGATAGTTTTGAGTTTGTTACATTTTTAGGTTTAAATTTGTTTTGGATCTAATTTTATAAGGGTTCCAATCAAATTGAGCCTTTAGGGCTATTATATTATTTTGATTAATTTTTTTTTTTTAAACAAGTAAATTTTATTATCTGATTAGATTTTGTATATATAATTATCTATTTATTGATTTTAATGTTCTTATATTTAGATGTTCATATGTTTATTTATAACATTGATAAAAATATTGTATTATATTTCATATCTTCAAATATTTAAATATTTATTCATTGAACTTGATATAGATGTTGAAATCATTATTTAAGTTATATTACATGTTGAAATTCTTTATTAAGAAATTTATTTTTTGAAAGGAAATATTGTAAGACTTTGTCTATTTTAAAGATCATAAAATTCATTTTTATAAATTTAAGTTTTCTTTTAGTATTATCAATCCTAGAAAATATTTCCAATTTTTTGGTTTTCTTTGCAAGTTTGTAATTTTTCTCTATTTATATAATATGTTTAGAAAAATGTAAAATGCATACTACTAAATTATTTCTGATATGTTTCTTATTTTCTATGGGAATTGTGTATCACTTCTTTAGTACTCACTGGAATAAATAAAAACTAAATTGAAAATTACTAGATAATCGGTGAGAGATCAGATAGAAAAGCTTGCAAAACATGAAAAGTCTATGGATGTAAAGTGGGTAAAAGCGTATTTTTAATGAAGGAAACAAATTTTTTATTAAGTTTAACCACTATGCTTTCTCTTCTTTATGAAATTATGTTTATCTCAATTGTTATGATAAATTTCCCACAAAAAAAAGGCCTTGAATCTTCCCACTATAATTCCTTTGAATGCTATACACAACTTCGTTCTATGAATTAATTTGTTCATTTTCTTCGATCTTGTGAACTCTAAGTATTATGTCCTTTGTGCATATGTTCATTCAGATTAAATGGTGCTAATTTATAGGGTATAGAGTTTTAAAAGAATGGTTTATGTATCAGTGTACAATTTGAGAAGAAAAGAATATATAATGAAATAGTTATCTTAAATAAAAATTACCCCATAGTTGTAATACCATTTTATTACATTTAATATATTTTAACAATAAAAATTAGATTACCATTAGTAGCATATTTCTTCAAAACTTAGATAAAAAGGAAATCGACTAATCTAACTATTACATAAATTTATATTTTTAAGATAATAAAATATTGAAAATAGGGAATTGTATTTATTTTCAAAGAGGGGTAAACGCTTTGACCAAGAGCTATGAACCAATGAGGCCACAAACGGGGGACCTCATCCCCATGAGATTTGAACTTTGATGACAAGAATAACAACACAACAACTTAACCATCACAACATGCCACTATTGGCAAAAATATTGTAAAGTTAATAAATTTATGTGAATTTTTTAGTAAAAATGTCTTAATGTAATTTTGTTTGACAGTCTATAAATTTATTTTGTAGTCTAAATTATTGTTTTATCTTAAAAAGATTATTTATGGTTTTTGATGATGTCAAAAAATCATTTTAAAACATTGAAGTTTCCTTGTATTATCAATGTTGAGGAAAGTTTCTAATTTTTTTAGTTTTTAGTCTAAATTACTCTTTTTTCTTAATAAGATTATTTAGGATTTTCTGATGATAAAAATTTCAGTTTTAGAAAATTAAGTTTCCTATTACATTATCAATCTTATTCTAAATTTTCTTTCTTCTTCTAAGTTTCTAATTTTCCCTCTATTTCTACAAAATGTGAAGTGTTTAAGATAGTTTATGTTTAAAAAATAAGCAAACAAAGGAAAATATGACAAATTTTAAATAATTGTTATGTTTTTATTTCATTTTTTTTCAATTTGTTACGTAACATTTTCATCATAAATTTATTTAATCTTTTTTTAAAAAAATCCTATCGGCTCCTCGTTGCATGGACAAAAGCATGCGACTGCTAGTTTACTCATTAATTTTTATAAAATAGAGAAAAATAGATTTAATTAAAAATCTATTTGGCAACAAATCAATAAAAAATCTTAGTAGTAAAAAAAGGGGGTTGTGACAGTGGCCAAATTTCTCTGAACCGTTTTCCATTGAACTTCTAATTACAGATGCACTTTTAAAACTCCAGAAAAGGAGGCGCTGATTTTCATCCCTGTAGTATTGAAAGAAGCTTTTCACTCGCTACTATTATCGCTTTCGCTGTGAGCTGTTTGATTCGAATTGGCCTACGCTTTTGTGCCCATCATCTACGTCATAAGATCTCATTCATTGTCCACATCTGAAAATAATGGATCCATTTGTTATCTCTCCGCCACTACATTCCACCATATCTTCATACGTCCATTGTCGTGTTACATATTAAAAAATATATAGCATTGACGAAGAAGAATGGGTTGCGCTTTGTTTAGGAGAAAAATTAAAGTGGCCGTCTAGACTGTTGACTTTAGAACCATGAACAAGTTCGGAATAGCTACGCAGCAACCAAAATGTACCCTTGTGTATTTACTTAATAAATTAAAAAATACCAATTAGCTGTACTGTAATTTGAAAGTTAATTATTAAAATCAAACGATTGACTAAATCAGGTACAAATACGTGGCTGGCTAAGATAGTGCCGAAGAAGTTTAGTAATGTTGACTATTGACTTTGAAAACAAGTGTATAAAGGATTTGTATAGCGACTTTCAAACAACTCTCATCACATGCGCAGCTTCTAGGTAAGGATTTGTATAGCAACTTTCGAACAACTCTCATCGCATGCGCAGCTTCTAGGAAAGGATTTGTATAGCGACTTTCGAACAACTCTCATCACATGAGCAGCTTCTAGGAAAGGATTTGTATAGCGACTTTTGAACAACTCTCATCACATGCACAGCTTCTAGGAAAGGATTTGTATAGCGACGTTCGAACAACTCTCATCACATGCACAGCTTCTAGGAAAGGATTTGTATAGCGACTTTCGAACAACTCTCATCACATGCGCAGCTTCTAGGATAATCCTCCACCTTTTTCTAGGTGTAATCCAATGGACTAAATCTCAGCTATTCACGCAGCACGTGCATTTGCATTGTTTTGTTTATTGTCGATCTTTTCTATATACAAATTTAACAAATATCAACATAATAAAATACAACATATGTGTTAATTGAATAATTAGAATTTAGAAACTTAATTAAATGAAATATATATTTTTAATTGAAATTTTAGAATTTGAAAAAAATTAATTGAGAAATAACTTTTGAAAGGTGCAACATAATATCTTATGAATAATAAATATATTTATTTTATATTAAATACATTAAATTAAATTATTGGAATTGAAGATAGATGGCTTTGTCATTATTGGAACATGAATTTAAGGGTTCATCTTTTTGTGTGCTATGTGGTAATGGAGAGGAGTCTATCTCTCCTCTTTTTCAATTGCTCTTTTTCTACCTAGTTATGACATCTTTGGTAGAGTGATTGGGGTTGCTCTTGTTGGCATGCTTCCTCCTTGCTCGAGTTTTGGGGTCACTTGGAGAGTGCTCCCTCCAAGACTTCTCCTCTTCATGTTGCATGGATTGTTGGTCCACGTTTTAGGATGTTCGGATTGGAGTCATGCATCTTTGGTGAAAGATTTCCCACTCTCTTCAAGAAACTACTCAGGCTAAGTGTAAGTTAGATGGAGGTATTGATCTTGGTGATCATGTTATTTGCAATTGCCTTAAATTCATTCTCAAAACGAGTTCTCATGGGTTACAGGTCAATGGTATAGTAATGTTCCAAACCATCCTAGACATCAGGGGAAGTGGCAAGTGAACCGTATGGGTCATTGGTTGTCTCCTCCACTTGGAGTTCTTCAAGTCAACACTGATGGTTCTTCTCAGGGGATGCTAGGTCCTGCTGGCATTGGAGGTGTGGCTCGATGCAACTCTAGAGAAGTTCAATTTCTATTCTCAATGCATAAGGGTTGGAATATTAACAATCTCATGGAGGGCTTGAGCATTTTATATGTTGTGGAGCAATGTTGTTTGAGGGGATGACACAAGCTTATATATGAATCTAACTCTCAAGTGGAGGAGAATTTCATTACTTCATAGTTCCTTAAGGATGTTATTTGGCAATTGGCTTCAGCTGTTAATCAAACAATTCTCTTTTGTACTTCTCTAGAATCTATTAGTTTTAATTGCATTCCTTGAGAATGCAACATAGTTGTTGATTGTTTGGCCAAATGGGCTTCTAATCATGTCCAGGATTAGAATATTGTGGATAGGGGGCAGCTACACTTGGAACTGTCTAGTGAGTTAGATGACCTTGTTGCTCAGGATAGAGCTCCTTGTTGACCTCTCATTTTTGTTTCTTATTTTGTCTTATTAAATTTTTACCCCTCTTTTAGTAAAAATTAATACAAATTTTCATAAAAATAAATCATATTTAATTAATATGTTTTAATAATAGAGTACAAATTTATTAATCCCAACCTATTTATAGGTACTAAACTAATATTTTAGCTTATTTTATTTTATTGATTAGTTTTTTTTCTAATATTATGTACTCCATTTTTATGTTCTTATTTTTATAATTTTCTTTTTTTCTCCTTAATTACAATTGATTGAGTGAATTATTCCACAAGGTATTTAAAATTTTAAATTTATAAAAGTTTTCAATATTAGCTTAGGTTGGAGATTGTCTAAGAAAATTAAAATATTTATGTAGAAGCTTCAGAATATAACATTATAGAGTTCAAATATTGTATCACCCCTATCACCTCCTCATGGCTGCATTGAACGTGGCATTCCAAGCTTAAATTCTAAAGGTTTAGGGTCCAATTCTCATCAAGTGGAAAGTGGGACAAATCAATGTTGAATTTCATTTGCTAAATTACTGTTGTGAATAAAAGAGGTCCTCCTTTAAAATCCCTATTCTTTATCAAATTACCTACAACATCCCCAAATTAAGAATTTTATTAAGAATCTAATACTAAATTTTTTAGATTTTGCATAATTAGTATTTTACATTATAGTGTACTATTCATTACCAATTTTACATTATTCTTTATTGTGCTGTTGAACAGGGGTTGTATTGGCAATGCCCTGCCTCCAATAGAACATAAATAATTTTTATTTTCTATGTTTGTAAGGATTCTTTTTTCAAGACCTTCTCTTTCACCAAAGTTTTTTATTGGCATCAAAGGTTTTTGACTACATTGTAAATATTTTAAGAATGTCATACATCATCGAGGCATTTAGATATATTTTATGTATTAGGAATTAAGATAAATTCTATAAGGAAGCAAAGGTGCAAGAAACCGCTTCTTACACTCATCTTGAGAGGACAATTATGCAAATCAACTAACTATTATAGAGATCTCAAGAAATGCATAATAACATAATCAAAATAATAATGAACACATATAACACAATGATTACAATGGGGAAACCCTTCTGAGAGAAAAACCTCACCCTCCAAAACCTGTGCAATGTATTCTCAAATCAAGAAGATTACAATACACTTGCAATGCAAGTTCTTATAGGAGCACATCACCACAACTCAAACTTGGACTTAGACTTAAAGAGACTCCTTCTAGCACCCAGTCTTGCAAACAGAACTCGATGATTCAAAAACCTCCCCAAGCCCTCCTTTTCTAGTGATTTACAACTTGGAAACCATTTGTGGTCTTACAAAACCATAGGCCAAAACCATGGGCAAAATAACCATGCCACATGTTACCCACTTGTCATTTGTAACTCCAAGAATAGCATTTTCGTACACAATTTTTTCCTCTAGTTTAGAGCCTCGTAAAATTCATATAATGAGTTGTTTATACTCTACAAATAGCCCTCCTATATTGTACTAGGGACAAGACACATTTTAATAACTTGTATACATTTTTCCAACTCATAAACATGTGGAAAACTACCACAAACAAATTCTAGAATTTTCTGGAAAAAGCTTGCAAGGTTGAGACATGATTCTCAACATTCTCCCACTTGTAGAACACCTTGCAAGAGTCAGGGGATCCAAAGTGTCATGGACATAATTGCTAGGGGCTGAGAGGCCCACAGACTTTGAACACCATATAAACTTCTTTGTGCTCATAGGCTTAGTTAATGCATCGAAAAAATTAACCAAAGTCTCCACCTTCTCCAACTTCACCTTGCCATGCTAAACCATTTGTCTCACAAAATGATATTGTATATCAATGTGCTTGGTCTTGGCATGAAATATTAGGTTCTTTGCTACATAGATTGCACTATGAGTGTCACTATAAATTGTTACTACACCCTGTTTGAACTCTATATCTAAACACAGTCTATTAAGCTAGATAGCTACCTTGCAGGTATGAGTAGCTACCATATACTCTGCCTCTGTAGTGGACAAAGCAACCATAGCTTGTTGCTTTCTCATCCAACTAATTGCACCACCAAATAATCTAAACACATATGCACTAGTGGATCTTCTTCTATCAACATCATTAGCCCAATTTGAATCCACATAGCCTCGAATATCCAATGAATGCTCATTTCATGTTCCATGGAAACATATAGAGTACTTTGGGGTACCCCACAAGTATCTAAAAACTCTTTTTATTGCATCCCAATGTGCTCTTCCTAGATTAGACATGTAATGGGAAAGTACTCCCACTGCTTGGGCAATTTCTAGTCTTCTAGAGACCATAGCATTCATCAAACTTCCAACAACACTCTGATACGGTACTTGACTCATCTCTTCCATCTCCAATGGGGATGTAGGACACTGTGAGCTAGAAAGCTTTGTTCCCATAGTAACAAGAACACTCATTGGTTTGCAATCATGCATATTGAATCTTCTCAAAATATTACCAACATACTTACTTGGGCCTAGCCATAGCTTTTTTTTCCCCTATCCGTTATAATCTCCATTCCCATAACATACCTTGTTGCACCAAGATCTTTCATTTCAAACTTTACTGAGAGCTAAGATTTTAATTCTATAATCAAACCTTTTCCTTTTCCAATAAATAACATGTCATAAACATATAAGGAAATAACCAAGAAATAATCACCATGAGACTTGTAGTATATACAGTGATTAGATTTGGATCGCACAAATCCCAAACTCAATACATATGTATCAAACTTTTGGTACCACATCCTAGGACTTTGTTTTAAACATTACAAGGATTTCTTCAATTTACAGACCAAATGACTTTTACCTTTCACCACAAAGTGCTCTGGTTGTGTCATATAAATTTCTTCCTCCAAATCTCCATGAAGGAAAGTTATCTTCACATCCATTTGCTCAACTTCTAGATCATAAGCTACTGCAATAGAAAGAAAAAATCAAATGGATGTCATTTTTTCTACAGGAGAAAAAATTTCACCATAATCAATTCCTACAACCTAGGAGTAACCTTTTGCAACCAATCATGTTTTATACTTCTCAATGCTTCCATCTAAACCCATCTTCCTTTTGAACACCCATTTACAACCAATAGGTTTTCGTCCTTTAGGCAATGGTATAAGGTCCCATGTGTCATTCCTCTTAAGAGTTGTCATCTCTTCTTCCATGGCTATTTTTCTAGGACTCTAAATTATTCATACCAAGAGCCTCTTCTACAAATTTTGGTTCATCAATATTACCATTCAAAGCAAATATACACCTCCAATCATCAAGAAAATATCCATACCCTTCTAGTGTTTTCCTTTGTCTACTAGACCTTCGAACAAGATTTGGTTCAAGTTCATGTTTAGGTTCATGATTAGGTTCTCCCTGTTCCTCTGATAATTCAAAACTTGTAGAGCTCTTTTCAACATCTCATCTTTCTAAGGGCCTTGATTCAACTTTCTCAAGTGTAGCACGAAGTTGAATCACATCTTTCTTTTATTCCCTCTGTTCTAGCTATACTATAATAGAAGAAGGTTTAGTTTCTCTAAAAATAACACTTGTAGAATAGAATACCTTTTCTGCAATAGGATCCCAAAGCTTGTATCCTTTCACACCATAACTATATCTGATGAAGATACATTTGACAGCTTTGTTGTCCAATTTTGTCTACTTCTCTTTTGGCACATGAGCATATGCCTCACAACTAGAAACTCTCAAATGTCTAAGTGAAGGCTTGTGGCCCGACCATGCTTCCATTGGTGTCTTATCAACAAGGGCTGATGTAGGAGACTTGTTTATTAGGTAGCAGGTAGTGGCTATAGCTTTAGCCCAAAACTTTTGTTCTAGTCCAGCTCCACTCAACATACTTCTAACCTTCTCCATCAAGGTCCTGTTCATTCTTTCTGCAACTCCATTCTGTTGTGAAGAATACAGAGTTGTCTTCTCTCCTTTAATACCACAATCTATACAAAATGTGTCAAAATCATTGGAGAAAAATTCACCGCCATTATCAATTCTCAAACACTTTATCTTCTTTCCAGTTCTCAACTCAACCATTTCTTTAAATTCTTTAAAACAACTGAAAACCTCAACTTTAATCCTAAGAAAATAAACTCATGTTCTTGTACTATAATCATCAATGAAAGAAACATAATAAACTAATCTACCAATAGAAGGAACATCAATTGGACCAAATACATTTGAAAGTATTAGATCCAAAATACATGAGGATTTATGAGAACTTGAGTAAACCTGAATGTAGATTTGTTTACCATAGATATAATGCTCACAAAAATCAAACTCAAGATTGTAGTCATTCAACCCATCAACACAGATTTTATTTTTTAAGGTTCGTAGACCCTTCTCACCTATGTGGCCAACTCTCTAGTGCCATAACATAGCCTTCTCTGTATGCAACTTTGATTCAGTAGATAGAGCACCCTTAGGTACCCAAAAATCATGACCATCTATTGAAAGAGAAACCCTCTCGGACTTCTCCAACAAAGTAGTCCTCTTCATAATCTTATCAAAAGTACTATTGCACTCAGCCATGCATGCATCGAGCTAGTACAATGTACTTGATCTACTTCCTCTTGCTATTTCCATAGCACCTCTAACCATTTTCACACCTGCTTTAGAAAACTATACATGCACACCCGCATCTATTAGTTTTCTAATAGATAAAAAATTCCTCACTAGTCTTAGGATATGCAAGACACTATCAAATCTTGTAATTCTTCCATTAGAAAATTTCAAATGAATACTTCCATGACCAACAATATCAAGAATTGAGTTATCACCCAAATACACCTTACCACCATGAAGCTTTTCATAGTTACTAAACCAATTTCTATTAGGAGTCATGTGAAAAGATGCACTTGAGTCTATCAACCATGCATTTTCACCTACATGAGTGGCCAAGTCGGTGATGAAAACATCTTCATCTTCCTTCTCTGACTCAAAATCATAATCATACTTCTTCTTCTTTTTCTTCTCCTCCTCTTTGTAGTCCTTTCAGAAGTGTCTAGGTTTGCCACAATTCCAGTAGATCCCCTTCTCATCTCCTCAGAAAGCAGAGAACCAACAATATCCTCCATCTTCAAGATAACAGAAGTGCTCCCTATGGCCATGACAAGGTTGTCCCATGAGTCTAGCAACAAACATAGCAAGATTTGGCACCTTTCTTCTTCATCCATTGACACCCCAACTGAGGTCTACTAAGTCACCAACATATTAAAACTTTCAAGATGCTTCAAAATCCATCCACTTTCTTCCATTCTTAAGGAATACAACTTCTTCCTCAAGAAAATCTTGTTCACAAGTGATTTTTCTTGATAGATCTCACATAGCTTCTTCCAAAGCTTCTTCGTGGTACATTCTTCAAGGACATTAATTAGAATTGATTCTACAAGACACAATCTAATGAGTCCTTTAGCTTTTCTATCTGTCACATCATACTATGCAGCTAAAATCAGATCTGTGGGCCTCATCTTATTCTCATTAATTGCATCTCATAGATCTTGATCAATCAATATATCTTCCATGTTCAACTTCCACATCTCAAAGTTTGTGCTAGAAAACTTCTCTACATAAATCCTCCCTGATATGCTTTCCATTTTTGTAATCCTGCAACACAAAAACAAAAACCTCTACACAAGCTCCCACTGAAACCTAAATTAGCTCAAAAAACCTTGTACCCAACAAATAGAACAACTGGTCAGGCTCTAATACCACTTGTAAGGAAGCAAAGGTGTACAAAATTGCTTCCTACACTAATCTTGAGAGGACGATTATGAAAATTCAACTAACTATTGCAGAGATATCAAGAAATGCATAATAACATAATCAAAATAATAATGAACACATAACACAATGATTACCATGGGGAAGAAAAACCCAACCCTCCAAAACTTGCCCAATGTATTCTCAAATCAAGAAGATTACAATACACTTGCAATGCAAGTTCTTACAGGAGCACATCACCACAACTTGAACTTGGACTTGGACTCGGAGAGACTCCTTCTAGCACTTAGTCTTGCAAATAGAATTTGATGATTCAAACACCTCCCTAAGCCCTCCTTTTATAGTGATTTACAACTTGGAAACCATTTGTGGTCTTACAAAACCATGGGCCAAAACCATGTGCAAAACAACCATGCCACATGTTACCCACTTGTCATTTGTAACTCCAAGAATAGCATTTTTGTCTGGATAATTTTTTCCTCTAGTTTAGACCCCCATAAAAGTCATATAAAAAGTTGTTTATACTCTAACAATAGCCCTCCTATATTTTACTAGGGACAAGACACATTTTTAACAACTCGTACACCTTTTTCCAACTCATAAACATGTGGAAAACTACCACAAACACATTCTAGAATTTTCTAGAAAATGCTTGCACGGTTGAGACATAATTCTCAAAAAATCTTCTTTTGTGTTTGACAACTTTTAAAAAGTCTAGAGTTTGGTAGATTTTTTTATTAAATCAAAATATTTAGGTAGAAAGTGAAGCCAATTTTTTCCCTTTGCTTTCTATCTACTTCATCTAGATATGCACTAATATTAACAAATAATTAGTATTTTTGAAATTTTCAAGCTACCTAGAATTTTATATTTTTTAAATTTAGATTCATAACAATTTATATTTATAGTACGTTGTTTCCTACACTGTGCAACATCGAGCATATATTTTATAATTTTCTATAAGGTTCGTCCTTAAACAATGTGTTAATCTTGACATATGTATTGAAACGTATATTTCATATCATTTTATCCCCCTGCACAACTGTGGGTGGAAGAAAATGAATTATGTATAAAAGTTTTTCTGATAAGCAATTCAAATAAGATTTAATCAATTTTTTTCTTAGAAATTTTATGATAACTATTTTTTAATATATAAGTTTATTAGAGCCAGTTTTTAGGAGAGATGGAATTTTTTTCTGTGACAAATAGAATTTTGAACTTACTCGTAAACATAAATATGTAATGAGATAATTATGGAATTTTTAATGATGTTCATTTCTATGTATATAGTATTAAGAAAAGTGATTTTTTAATAGAAATTATATATTAGTTTTTTTGAAAATTCATTACTTAATTATGTATTATATTTTAATAGGAAATTGTATAATCCTTACATTTGACCCAAAAGAAAATTCTAATCTTTAAATCTAAATATAAATACTAAAATAGTTTTAATTTTGCATCATATGTTTCATGTTACTAAGTATCTATGATGATTTATGAAAACTAATTATTAATAAAAATGTTCCTGAAAGGATTTTACATTGCAATGTAGAAAAACTTTTGTACCATTTTTTTTAGATAGTGAAGCTTTGATGGTCAAGAGAAATTCATTTTCTTTAGACATGCAAAATATTTGGGTAACGCTCAAACTAGAATACTTGCAAAAAATAATAATAAGAGAAGTGATATGCTTATGTATGGAAATTACTAATGTTTTTAATGGAATTTGGCATTCAATAATGTATTAAGATGGACATATTCACTAGTGTAGATGGAAAGGTGTAGTTCCTGAATTTGTAGGTCTTTTTTTATGCTTTTTTTGGAACTACTTTAGATTGCTTAAACAACACAAAATTAGGCTTGATTCCTAGGCTATATAAGTGCTAAATAGTCAAAGTTGACTTATTGTTTCCAAGCTTAATATGTCCCTTAATGTGTGATGTTTAAGGGTGGTTGAAATGCTTAACCCTTGAAATATTTCATCTCCACACTCTGCATTCCCTTGAAATTTCATCTTTCTGGTGTCCCCTCTTATCCATAATAGTTCTTCCACTACCTCCTTCATTGATGGTCTTTTCCTTCTTTCAAGATGAAGACATTCTCTTGATACTCTGGCCATATCTTTCATCTTTTGGAAGTTTTCCTCTCCCAATAATTTGGCATCTAAGATCTCTCTCAGATGATTGTTGTTGAACTTGGATAGAAAAAGGCTAGATAAACTCATCTCATTATGGTTCCTTTTTGTGCAAATGGGTTTTAGAGCTATCAAAAGCTCAACTAGGACTATGCCAAAACTATACACATCACTTTTTTTGGTGAGTTGAAAAGTTTGGAAGTAGTCAGGATCCAAATAACCCCATGTGCCCTTTATATTATTAGTGGTCACATGTGTGTTATTAGAAGTAGAGATGACATGAGAAATCCCAAAGTTTGTAAGTTTGGGAGAAAGTTTGTCATTCAATAGAATATTAGACAATTTTACATCCTAGTGGAAAATGGGTTGAGATGCTCTAGAATGTAGATATGCCAAAGCCTCCCCTATTTCAATTCCATAGACATGATGCCCAAGACAAAGACTCCTCTTTTGACTGTAGATGTTGAAATAATGTTTCATTGGGAACAAATTCAGATACCAACAATGGGTATTTAGTTTAAATGCAACACCCTAACAATTTCACTATGTTTCTATGATTTATTTGAGAAAGAATTGTAACTTCGTTGAGAAACTCATGATCATCCTTCAGATTTATAGCCTTCTTGGACTTTTTAATGGCCACAAGAGTGTCATCTGACAAAATTCCTTTAAGCACAATTCCAAAGCCACCACTTCCCAACATCATTTCATTTCAATAATTTTTGGAAGCTCTTTCCAATTCTTTAGCAGAGAAAATTTTTAAGCTTTCTCTCCCCACTGTAAAAGCAATGTGTTGCTGCAACAGCTGATAATACTTAGCCTCCAAACGTTTCAAGTGGTGCTTCTTTAATCACCAAAAAATAGTTATTATCAAATATGTTTAAGCCAAGCAAGTCACCAAAAAAGAGCATACCAAACATTTGGTTACCTATGGTGGCAGATAAGACTAGGTGGTTGAAAGTTGCGGATCTGCATCCCAACCCATCTGTAAAACCATCTCCAACGAATCCTTTTGCACATGAGCATTTGTAGGAACCTGCCAAATTATGGCATATTCCCCCTCCCTTCTTTCTAACGCACATATTTGCCTCTTTATGACTGCATTCATCTATATTTGATCAACATTCGTCATCCTTGTCGTTATGATCTTTGAGATCGTAAAGAGCAATACTAATAAAGGAGAACTCACGCGGTTATAATTAGCAAAAGTGGGGAGATATACCTGTGCAATCGGTGCCTTTGGAGTAACCATTTCCTTCATACCCTGGGAGACATTCGCATACGTACCCCTTTCCTGAAGGCGACTCAAGACATTTTTCTTTCGAGGAGCAAACATAATCGCCCATGGTTTTAGCCGTCGCACAATCTTGGTCCCCAATACCCCCGTTAAGGCGGAGACCATAAGTAACATTCCAGGCTGATTTATTATTATCCGTGATATTGAAGGTGGAGGGCTCTATTACGGTGGAGAAGGTGGAAGGGTCCATTATGGTAGAGAAGCCGCACGAGGTAGTATTATTGGGCAAATGAAAGACACCCCCACCAGTGAAATTTATCAAGCGCAAATTATCTGGAAATGAAATTTCACAACAGCCATAGCGACAGTATGGTATTTGACTACTTCGTAAGTCAACTGATACGCATCTGGCCTCTCCCAGTTCCCCAAAACTGTATGTACCGAATGTATTGTTGCCGATAACCACGACCCTATTTGACTCAGATAGAGTGTATGGGTCATCTAGAAGAAAGAAATTTCTAGAAATATTGCTTGGACCGCATGAAACGGCCCTGATAGAAGAAGAATTAATGATCAAATGACCCTTATAATCGATCTTCATGATCCTGGAATATTAACCCCAATTAAATTCATTAACAAAACAACTATTTACAAAGCCCGCCGTAAACGCAAGGACATTTTTAATCCCACTATCTTGGTCGTCGATGCACGTGATCCTAAAATCAGGATGTCCACAATCATTGAACCACATTTTTCAGGAACACATTTTCCAAGAGTGAAGCCCACCAAACAGACACAGATAACAAAGCGAGCCAGAAGTCCGCAAGGCATTTCCATTTGCCACAACATTTTGTTCTTGAGCAGTCATTGACAAATGAAAAACCGCAAGGAAATAAATAGTATAAGCCGGCAAGATTGAATGGGTCACTATGGAAGAAATTGCAATACACAAGTCGAGATGTTTCCTGTTGTTGAATGGGTCAGTGCATGTATAGATTATTGTGAATCGTCAATTCAACAGACGTCGTCCACACATTTTCATGTGCCCGGTATGTTGACTGGTGTTTTTACTATCTCAGCGTGTGAGAAACGGTAATTCAGGTGCCCTGTGAGAATATATTGGGAAAGAATAGTTCTACATGGTGTATAAAATATCTCACCGTTGAAAAGATGTTCGAAGAAGTGTAAGGTGAGGAGCGGGCCACATCTCCATCTTTGACATTTTCATCTGAGTAGTAATGATATATCCTTTTCTTTCCGTGTTCAATCATTTCCACAAAAAAAAAAAAAAAAGTTATTATAGGTGTAGATGTAGGGTACTGTCTATTCATATAATTTACAAACACTTATAATTAGCTAACATATATGCTAATATAATATTGTTTGTTAGTAATATATTTTTTTATCAAGGTGCAAATAAGTTGCTGCATAGACAGTACAATAGATGTAGATGGATTGAATATGAAGCCACTATCATTATGTGATAGACTAATTATTGGACAAAGAAATGGGTTGGTTTTAAAATTAAATTATGTATTAAAAGTTTATAAATGCAATAATTTTTTATATTCAAAAACTACAATTATATATAGATCTTTAGTATACATAATACTTTTCAAATAACATGAGTGTATATTAGTTTTGGTGTGTTAAGTCTACAAATATCTTTGTGGAGGCACATATTGTACTTAGACAAATTGATAAAAACAAGTACCTTTAGAATGACATCTCTCACCTTATTAGGCCATAGGTGTTCCCTATATGAATTGCACAAGCTAATTTGTGCAACCAATGGTTGGAAATTGTGGAATAGATTTGGATGACCATTAGACAATCGTAATTGTTCATTTGGTGATGGCAAAAATGTGAATAAATTTATGAATAAAGTAGGTAGGCTGAACAAATCTAAGTACACTCTCCTTTCCTCAACATCAATTTGATTGGTGAATGGCCCATAATATCCTGAAGCTTATTACTCACACTCTAACGTCTGGCAAGCTGCAGATGACCACTCATAATCCACTTGCCAACTTGTTAACTGACACTGCTAGCTCACATGACCCCAACTCACAATTTCTTACCACCGTCTTCTATTTTTTCTATATATTTAACTCAAACAATAATAATCACCAAAAGAACAACAATCAGATGGCTTTGATGATAACAAGCGATGACTCCCCACCCATAAATGCCTTTGTAGGAGTCGATGAATACCAAGAGTTGAAGAATACCAAGAGTTGAAGTGTGTAAATAGATAGATGAATGTGTCTATATGAGGAGTGCGACGCAGGCCACGGGAAAAATATGTTGCAGATATTAGGGACTCTAGTAGACTTTTGACATCGTAGAGGCCGTCGTTGTGGTATATGACCATGGCTTACAAGATCATATGGGCTAAGGCTCTACTTCACTTTTCCCGCATTGTCAGATTATACGATGGCTATGGTTGCATGGAGGGGAAAAAGAGAAGTAGGGACACAACAAAGTGGAGCCACCGACATACACAAAGATTAAAATTGGAAAGGGAGAAGATTTACAATGAGCAATGATTAGGTAGAGCTTTTGACTATTTTGTATATTAAATAACATGATTGTAAAAATCAAAATGGTATTCCTATTTGATTATAACCATCAAATTAGTTAAAAGTTTACAAAAAATTGTTGTAATATATGTTAATATATATAATTAGATTTAAGAGTAAGGTAAGAACTTCCAGTAAATTATGAGCTTCTTCTTTGAGAAATCTTACTTCAAATCTATTCAAGTTTAATTAATAATCATAATAATTAGTCATAATAAAACAAATAATAATAATTAATCTTAGCTTCAACGTCTTATCAATCCTCAAAAAAAAATAGTATCATCAAAAGGATTTCTACAATTCATAAGATGTATTTTCTTTTAAATTAGAGAATGTGTGTATTCACACTCCATCCATCACAATATGAAAGAAACAAACATCACAGAAAAGTTAAATTTATTATAAAAAATAAAGACTTCAAATATTTTTTAAAAATAAGTTTTATATATTTTATATATTTTATATATTTTTATATTTATAATATATAATATTTTATGTTCAAATCTACATTCCAAATTGAATTAAATATTAAATATTTAAATTATATATTTAGTATTAAATTTTCTATGTTAAATATAAAGTAACATATAACAATAAATAATTTGTATTAATTATGTTAAATTACTTTGCTTAAAATATATATAAAGATACTAATTATATATTCCTTATACATTAAATAAACATTATTATTTAAATAAAAATATATTTATATTTAGTGCATTTCTAATAAATACATTATTTTCTTGTTTAATACTATGTTACTCAATATTGAGTGTATATATACCAATCAATGCGTATATATTGCTTTTCTAAATTTCTACTACTTACATTTGTTTACAATGCTCCTTTAATATATTAAAGAAATAATGGGATTATGACATTAAATGGTGGAGTTTAAGCTTTTTTTAAGTGTAAATAGTAGCATTAACAAGCTTTTATATGCACTACAACACTATTTTAGGGGTTGTTTGGTTGCTAGAATATAAATTAAGCATTGGCATTTGGAATGTTGGCTTTGGGATTCTAGAATTCGGAGTCCTGATTAAGATTAGGGAATTCAATTTGGGATTGTTTCATTGACCAAAAATTCATTGTGAGAATAGAGATTTCCTCTGTTTGGTTGCTCATTGTGGAATTGGAATACTAGCCAAAATAACCATATGAGTTAAAAAGTGAATGAGCATACACATCAGCAATACTAATTGGTAAGGCCCGATATTATTAAAAGTTTTGATTCACTCCAGAAGCAATGGTGATGGTATGAATAATGCTATATATATATATATATATATATATATATATATATATATATATATATATATATATGTATGTATATGTATATATATATATATATATATATATATATATATATATATATATATGTATGTATATGTATATATATATATATATATATGTATGTATATGTATATGTATTATATATATATATGTATGTATATGTATATGTATTATGTATATATATGTATATGTATATGTATATGTATATGTATATGTATATGTATATATATGTATATGTATGTATATATGTATATGTATATGTATATATGTATATGTATATGTATATATATATATATATATATATATATATTGCATATGTATATATATATGTATATATATATATATATATATATGTATATATGTATATATATATATATATGTGTATATATATATACATGTATACATATATATATGTACATATATATGTACATACATATGTATGTAAATATATATGTATGTACATATATATGTATATATATGTATATACATATATATATACATGTATACATATATATATACATATGTATATGTATACATATATACATATGTATATGTATACATATATACATATGTATATGTATACATATATACATATGTATATGTATACATATAGATATATGTATCTGTATACATATATATATATATATATATATATATATATATATATATATATATATATATATATATATTGCATTGAATAGAAAGAAGGACATGCATAGTTATAAAGTGAAAGAAGTTCAAGCATTGATTCAATATACAATCACAAACAGATTCAATAGATAGGTATTCAGAAATATTAGAAACATTACGAAAAATAAAATGTAGATATGTATTAGGTAACTTTGTTGGCAACAACTAGTAAGAAAAAAACAAAAATAGTAAAAGGTATGGAGGAAATATATGAAGGCGGTGATCTATGTGAGCAACTCTAGATGCGAAAATCATATAAGCCAGTAATAGCAGAAAATTTTCCCCCCATTTAAAAAAATTAAATTTCAAAAATTTGTGCAAAAATAGGTGCCTCCAAATGGGCATCCGAATGTCAAACCCAATTAAATTTTACTTTAGTTGAAATCCTCATTTTCAATAAATGGGATTTAAAATGGGAATTAAAGTGAGAATTCTAAATAACAAGTATTTTGAAGGAATTTGGAATTCCTATTTTGGGTGTCAAATGGGGATACCATATTCTACTTTTTCCCAATTCCAATTCCAATTTTGTGGACCCAAATAATGGATTAGAATTTTTTAAAAATTTTGAATGTCATTTCCATTGTAATTCCAACTACCAAATGGGCCCTTATAGACAACAATATTATAGAAACATTTTTCATTAGTTTGATATCTTATAAGTCATGGAAACTAAAAATCACAAATGTAACCATCTTAGCTCTTAAATCTTTACTTCCCTTATCCTTCCCTACGTTGTGTATCCAAACTCAACCCAACCTTATGAGTCCAACCTTAGCCACATACAAGTTCTAGCCATCTAACCATACTAGAAAAGTCATGTGTTGTATTTTAGTGATGACATCATTCATTATATTGTAAAATTTGTTGCTCTATGTTAACATTTAGAAATAATTCATGAGAATTACCTATCTTCATAATTATTCTCTATTAACATAAAATTTGTTTGCAAGTGTACACTATCAAGCCACTATAAAATAAATGCACAACTCTCTAAGGCAAGTGTCTACAAAACAACCATCTATCATTTGTAGATACAATAGTATTGAGTTCCAAATTCTGAAATATTGTCCATATGCAACATTAATAAGAAGATGTACATGGAAGAGAGAGTTGAAAACATTTATTTTGTTTACAACTCATTTCAACAGCCCTACAATTTTCACTATAGCCATATCCTAGAAGAATCAAAATAAAAGCTTACAATTCTTATTGTATTTATATCCCTCCAATCATTCAAACATCAATGCTAAAGATTCATTACCTATGGATGGGAGATATTGTGGTGAGTCACACACACACACACACACACACACACACACACACAAAGGCAATAATATATCTATTGGATTTTGCCAAAAATAGTCAAGAAAAATGAGATTACCTACATTAATTTGTAATTTGGCAAGAAAATTATGTCATTGAAAATATATAATCCTTCGTGCACAATTTTGTCATCTAAAGTATTGGAGTATGATATTTTCCAATGCTTTCCTAGAAATCCCCTTAGAATATTATTTGTGGATCACTTCAATGATTCACTAGAAATTGTAAGAGTCAAGATCTTCCTAGATAGCCAAAAGCTACAAAGGGGGGAGTATATCAACTTAACACTTTTAGGAAATCAGAAGTAGTGGCATCCACATTCCTACTTTTACAGGAAATTTGCACAATCCCATTGGTGCTTGGATGAGGCAGTCCATATGTTTAAAAAAAAATTTATAATTATACCCTTACCAAAATAGATTATATTTTTGGTTGTCCAAGAGAATAACTTTCTTTGAAAAACTCTTGTAAAAAAGATTGTTAGAAATGAGATCTCAAGTTTTCAATTTTTATTCTTGAACTAGGTTATCTATCATGATTTTTATATAAGTATTGGAATTCTTTGAATAGGAGAAGAAACAAGGATGATTAAATTTTGATAAATAAATATTTAAATTCTAGTTGTAATATGGTGGTATTTCTTCTTAATAGGGTGATAAAATGGGAATTGTTATAACATTTAAATAGTAGAGTAGTTAGGTTTAATTTAATTCTAGTTATTAAAGTTGTTGTGTTACATGAATCATGAAAAAAAAAACTCTTCCTTTCAAATTTGACATTTGAAAAAAAAAATTTGTAAGAACATCTTCCAAATATTGTAAAACAAGTAAAAATTATCAATCAAGTTTTATTGAGTTATCTTTCATATGGAGAAGGGATATAAAGATAAATGTAGAATGGATGAATATAGAAAGAGCTATATTTAGAGATAGAAAGATGAAATAGAGAAGGAGAGAAGGAGGGAGAAGATAAAGAGAGATATAGACTAATGTAAGAAGAGATAAGGATAAAGAGAGCTATAAATATATAGAGGACGAGAGAGGAAAATTGAAAGGTAAAAAGGAAAAGAGATAAATAGAGATATATAGATGGCCACATGGATTAATAGAGATAAAACTATAAGAAGATGTATAGGGAGATGAGGGAAGTAGAGATAAATAGATAGAAAAAGAGACATCAAACATAGATAAGTATACACATACAAATAGATATGAATATGGGGATAGATAAAGAGAGGGAGAAAAAAATGGTGGGAGAGAGATGTAGGGAGGGCGAAAAAGATAGAGCTTTATGTGAAAGAGAAAGATAAATATATATGACCATGTAAATGGGGGATATATATTTAGGGATAAAAAGGGATGGAGAGATGGAAACAAGTAGAGATACCAATAGAAGGATTTATGGTAGAGATTTAAAGATATTTTAAAAGGAGGTGAGAGAGAGAGAGAGAGAGAGAGGGGGGGGGGGGTGGAAAATATAGATAGAGATGAATATAGAGTAAGAGGATGAGAGAGAAATCAATAGATAAATAGAAAGAGATAAAGACCTATGTCATTGTGCCTAATCCTATGGTTAAGACATTAATTATTCAAAATGAATTATGTGAAAGGTGAGGAAAAAGGATGTCAATCCTTCAAGAGTTTGATTTAGCTAATTCAACTCATGAAGTTGGCGAGAGGGAAAGGATTATAAAAAATGATAGCTAATAACCAAATCGACGATGAGAAGAAATTTTGATTTGATGATGAAATAGATGTGGAAGATCAAAAGAAGATTGTAGTATCTCAAGTTGATGTCAACCAAGGTATAATAACGGATGTTTGGTACTAGGATATTGTTTACTACCTCTTACAAAAGCAGTACCCCAATTGGATGAATAGTTCATAGTGTAGGGGACTCAAAATAAAGTGTGAATCTTATATGTTGCACGATAGGAAATTATACAAAGGAACTATGAAGGGATTTTTCTAATGTGTTTGGGATGAGAAGTAAAAGAAGTTTTGGAAGAATTTCATAATAGATATGGTACAAGGCATGGTTCAACAAAGGTTACAACTCATATAATTTTAAGATTAGGTTATCTCTGGCCCACCATCTTCAAGGATACTTTTGGACATGTTCGTACTTACCACATTTGTCAGACTAGTGCTAATAGAGAAAGACATTCTGCAATGCCATTACAACTAGTGTTCAAGGTATGCCCCTTTGCAAAGTGGGGGCTAGACTTTATTGGTCTAGTGAACCCACCATTGTTAACTAGAGACACTTTTGTTCTCATAACTACCGATTACTGCACACCTTGGGTAGAAGCAAAAACTTTCAAAAATTACACAGCTAAGATAGTCACTGATTTCTTGGAGGAACACATTATTACTATATTTGAGATACCATTCTTCCTTGTATGTGACAATGGTTCATCTTTTGCATCAATATTCCTTACCTAGTGGGCACTAGAAAATCAAGTTATAATCAAGTTCTCTTCAAATTACTATCCCCAAGGGAATGGTGTGGCTAACTCTATAAATAAGAACTTGGTCATGGTAATAAGACATTTGTTGAAAGAAAATCCTAAATATTGGCATACTTAGCTCCAACATGTGTTGTGGATAGACCGAGTCAAGATAAAAACTGCTTTGGGAACATCCCCATATTTTATCATCTACAAAAAAGAGCCAGTGTTTCCACTTAACCTCAAGATTATGTTTTTGAAATTCATGAGTGGGTACACTGAAGGTGCTGATAGGGTTCAGGTTAGACTAATGAATCTTTTGGAGATGGATGAGAAATGGACAACTACCTTAAAACATATGTCAAAACATTAGATTGTTGTTAAAAGGTGGTTTGACAAGAGGGCCATGATTAAATCTTTCAGAATATCTAGCCTTGTTCTTCTATGGGACAAAGCAAATGAAAAGTTGAGCAACCATACTAAGTTTCAATGCTTGTGGATCAGCCCTTATCAGATGGCATAAATTCTTGGATAAAATAATCTTAGGTTGAGTTCTGTACAAGGGTAATTATTTCTATTGCCTGTCAATTCCCAATTCTTGAAACATTACTTCAAGGCCTAAAAGAAAGTAAAGAAAAATAAAGAAAAAAAAATCTTTCAGTAGTGTGTTTATTTATTTCAAGTGTGTTTCTCTTTTAGTTGTGTGTTTATTTTCTAAAATTGTGTATCTCTTTCAGTTATGTGTTTGCTTTATGAGTTGTTTCTTTCCTTTTGTGTTAGTCTGAGGGTTAGGTGCAATCAAGATTCTGTCTTAACATATTTCACAAATCATTCCTTGTGGTTTCTACTTAAAGGAAGGGGTATTTCTTTGCCAAAACACGCAGATGATATGTATCTTCTAACAACTGGAAGAGGATGCTACTTATAGTCGTAAAGGATTTATACTCTTGAAATTAGGATTATAGATTGATAGTTCTCAACACTTTGCAAATTTAAAAGAATTCACTATCTTGGTGCTTTTGAATCAAGGTTGATAGTAGCATGGTTAAGGTACAAAAAAGAAAGGTGGTGTTAGGTGTAGACACCTAAAAATCTTTTAGAAAATAAAGTTTTTTTATTTTCTGAAAAAGTCCTGATGACATCATCATTTATTAATTAATTAATTATTTAATTAATTAATTTATTTTTATGCCATTAAATCCCTTTATCTTAATTAAAAATATTTAATAAATAAATCCCTCCCTAAAATGTTTAAATCTTATTTAAACATTATTTCCTTATTTATTAATTATTTAATTAATAAATTGACCAAAAATCCTAAAATAAATAAAAAATTTATTTTTTGCCCAAAACTTGGCCAATTTCCTTATGACCAATAACCTCTTCCAAAATCTTCTAATCCTTCTTTAATTTCGATTAAAGGCTAATCCCATCATTTCCTACCCCTAATCCCAACTCAAAATATTTAATTAAGATTAAATATTAATCCTCATGTTTATTAAAAAAGTTTTAATAAATATCTCCTCAACCCAAACCCTTGAAATAAATAAAACTTTATTTAAAAATCTAATTTATCCTCATCCTAAGAAGTTCTAGACTCTTCTAGAAGATGTCTTTAAACCTAATCCTAATCCCCTCTTAACCTTGTCACATTCCCTAAACATGGGCTAAAACTTACTAACCCAAGCCAAAGTTAACAAATATCTCCTCCTTCACCCACCCTCATTAAATGCCATCCACTTGCCTATCCCTAAGCTAATCCTAAACCATCCTAATCCATCCTCTAATTATTTGCACAAGCCTAAGCAAGCTTAAAACCTTCCTAATCAAGTCCAAGTCAAATTTGCTCTCATCACCCTCAAAATATCTCAACCATAAAACTTTATGAAGTCCACTAGGTCATAAATGACTCTTACAAGCCCTTTTATTGCTCTTACAAGTCATTATGAGGGTCTTTATGAAGATTTTATCCCTTGAGCCTCCTTTGTTGACTCATCCTTCCCCTTTCCTCCATCCTCTCACCATGTGACATGTGTCACTCCTTGATTGGCTATAAGGAAGCACAATCCATGTGCTCTTCTCTCATGCAATCTAAGCCCTCCATGAGCTTTTTTCCATCCTTGCATCTTAAACCTCAATCCCTCAAGCCTCTTGCCTATAAATTGGATCCTTTCCCTTTGCAAAATAACACAATCCATGAAGTAAAGTTATAATGCTATTTTGAGAGCCAAATCCATACTAAAGCCATCTATCCACACCAAAAATCCACAATCATCCATTGAAGCCTTTGGAAGCATATTGAGCATACATCCTATCTATTTAGACAAAGCTACTCAACAAGAGAGCTTCTTATTGAGAGAGTCCATTAATGGCTCATATTCTCAATTGAGAGTTCATCTTAGTCTATCTTGAAGTTTATGAATTTTGTTTAGTTTGTAGAAGCTTTATTTAAATTTGGTCTTTATTAGCATACTAACATTACTCATATACATTAGGAATAAAAGTTTTCGAAAAAGGTCTAAGAAAATAATCTAACAATAGAGATATGCACTCCAATAAGGCTGTTTAATATATATTCAATTGCTTCATGGAAGAATCAAATGGAGACATGCCAGCTCTGTGAAGTTGAATTCAAAAGATTTATTAGAACTTGAAATGTAAAAATGATAACCCATTAAGAGCCCTCGTGAATGGATTATCTCACCTGGTCAGATAGTGATTGATACACATAATCTATGAAGATTCTGGATGCAAGGATTGGTGGAGTGAAAGATTGTTTCCAAGTTGTTAAATATTGATGACAAGTTTGCACCTTGAAATGTCAAAGTAAATGAATACACTAACCACACATTGAGCTTGAAGATTTGGGATTCTGAAGTTTTGACTACCAAGGGACTTGAAAGTTACTCGAAGTGTTCAAAATCAATTATTAGTTGATACATTTTTTAAAGGATGTTTGCTAGTGAAGAAATGCCTTTTTCATTTCTTCCTTTTTGTTGGGGCTATTTTTTGTGGTTTTCACAATACATGCCTAATTTCTATTAGAAATAGGGACCCCCTAGTTTTTCTTTTTTCTTTTTTTAGGGCTTTATCTAGTGTTTGAGTCAACCTTGGCCCTCTATCTGAGAAACCCATTTGTTAGAAACTGAATATTTTGAGCATACATGTGTTTTTATGTGGAAAAGGTGCACACTAGCACACCTAGTGCCCATGTGCACCTTCCATGGTGTGCTACTGTGCTTAATGGCTTAGTGCAGGAGCACATCCTCTTGGATGTGCACACCTATGCACATGTGTAGATGCGGACCTCCAATAGGTGTGCTCCATCTTGGGCCTATAAAAGTCTAGGACCTCCCCTTCTTCCTCACACATCACGTCGACAAGACCTCTAGCAGTGCACCTCTGCATGTATAGAGGTGCACTATCCTCAAATACTTATAGACACACAAACAAACACTAAGTTAAGCATAAAGGTGTGCACCTATCCAAGGTGTGTTGGATGTGCAGCTTTATTTAATTAAGCAAAGAAAACCTAAAACAAAATAACATCTTATGTAAGGTGTGCATATGCGCACCTTACCAAAACCTAAGATAAGCATATAGAATGGTGCGTGGGTGTACACCTTTTCAAGGTGCACACTTATGCACCATATTTTTTTTGCTTCTAAGACTAAACCTTTAACAAATTAGGGTGCACACATTGTGCACCCCACAATGTGTGCAAGGTGCATACCCTTTGATGTTAAAAATTGTTTAAGGATAAGGGGCAGACCTAGCGCACCTTCAAGTTGCACAAGGTGTGTGAAAACTATCTTTCAAGGTGTTAAAGAGGTTTTTAGGTGTTTTAAGAAGATTTAGGGTTTTTGGGTTAGTTTTCTTAGTAATTAAGGTTTATTTAGAATATTATTTTCCACTTTTTGAACTAATATGCTTTTATTTTTGTGTAGATATAATGGATCTTCTTCATCCTCCATCATAGCAAAGATTACTCCTAAGCAAGTAGTTTTCATTTTTTAGGTTGTACTATCCAAATCCCATTTCCAAGATGCACATTCAGAGATTCGAGATACATAAATGGGTCATATTGATTGGAATGCAATGCATTCCTAGTTCTCTATAATGAACCAAATGAGAGATCCCCAATGGTTTTTGCAGTCATAAGACTAGGATTAGAAAATGTAGCTTCACACCCTATTTCTATACAATCTTCTAAGTTGATCATGACTTTGGCCAAGAATTATGTTTCAAAAGAGAGGGTAGTCAAAAGCATAATAGGAGAGATCGTTCTCAATCTAAGACCTAAGAACATCAAGAAAGTATTCCATCTTCCAAGGGAAAACTAGTATATAAGACTGGCATACCATCAAGTAGAAAGGTGGTATAGAGAGCATGAACAAAAATCTACAAAAATTATTTAATCATCATGTTTGATTGATAGGACACATGTGGGAAGAAAAGCTAGAAAAGTAGATATGACAAGAGATTACATGAAGGATGATATCAGACATTCTATAGTGCTCCTGAGTAGGATCATGGGATTACCAATAGCAAAACACTTTAACATATGAATGGTACACTTCATTGAAACAATTAGAACAATGAAGATGCTAGTTGAATGGGCTACAATGCTTAGTGAGAATTTGGATGAACAACTGGTGGCCATCAAAACTGATCCAAGATTCTATATGACCTCATACTTGGTATATCTGTTAGCAAAAAGGACTACTAATTACCTAAGGTTGTTTAAGAGGGCAAGCATGCAAGATGCTAATGCTTGGTCATATGTGGTGTACCTTGAGCTAGTGAATAAGAAATTGTTAAATCAAAGAAAAGAGTATCAGATTGTGAATGATACTTTCATATTTGCAATAATAAAATTCATTAAAGGTAATTATGCAAAAAGGATGTTAGTAGAGGTAGCAGAAAGAATTGTAAAAATAGGTGCCTACTACATCCAATTTAAGACATTCACTTACCTAAGGGTAGTAGGCACAATGGTAAGTCGTAAGAAGATCCCTAGGTATCCGTCTGATAGACTCATTTTGCTAGAGATAGCAAGGCAACTCACATCTACATGTGGTACAGTGAGGAAACATCATCAGAAGACTTGGGTATGGCCTATCAGCATAGATCCTTTCGAGGTTAAGAAAAAGAAGGATATAATGACTTTTGATTCAGAATGGGATCAATATCCCTTGGAGGATTATAACTCCCCTCGTCCATGTTTTGACAATATTGGAAAAGTCCAATATTTGGAGGGAAAATAATTTGAGCATACGAATGTCATAGAGGATCACAGGATGAATGTAGTAGACAACTACAATATCTAAATTAGGGTTATTGTAGGATGACTCTTTATCTACTAGAAAAGGTATTGATGGTTAAGGTCTCATTGAAATTAGTTCAACAAGACATAGAAGAGGTCTTGGATCCTTTATACAATCAAGATAAGATATTTGATCGACTAAACATGAATGCAAAGATTAACAAGGAGGAGAACACATATATCAACTATAGGGCAAGACATATTATCCAATTAGCCAAAGATTAGATCAAGAAGCCTTTCAAGTTGGATCTAGTTCCTAAAAAAATTGTCTTACATTCCATAGCCTGCCTAGTAAAGGGAAGAGAGGTGAAAGCTACAGTACCAACATTCATAGCCCACTCTCCAATTAGACCTAAAATGGTATATCAACATCATATGGAAGTTGGATACTTCAAGGCACATGAAGGCAAGAATAAGAGGAAGAGAGTTTCTCCTTAGTGAACTAAGCCTAAAGTTTAAGGGATTCAAGCCTAGGAGGCAATTCAAGCCCCTGAGAATCAAGAGCTAGGAAATGTAGAAGCTACTTCAGTCTAGGATAATCAACAAGTAATATCACTAGAATAGCTGCAAGGATTAGAAGAAAGAGCACAAGAAATGTCTCCACCTACTCAAGAGGCCTCCCCATCAATAGCTAAGAAAGCTAAGAAGAAAAAGATTCTAGTAAGAAGAACTAGGAGACAAAAGGTTGTAAGAAGGGTTATTCCTATTCCCTCATTTCCAGAAATCATCCTTGAAGAGGATGAAGAAGATGAACATAACAACCTTCGCTTGAGTCAAAGGACTCATCTTGCTAGGGCTATGGAGGGAGAGCAGAGAAGGAGCTTCACTTTAATGCCACCTTCCATTTCAACACAACCTATTTAGGTTACTACTTTAGAGGATGAGCTACAATAGTGGATTGATGAGCAAGAGGACCAAGGGGCTAATGTATTTAAGATGTCAGATTTTAACTTCATTCTTGTGGGCACTGAACTTGTTGGAAAAAAGATAAGGGATACACCAACAAATTAGCCTTTGTAAAGGGATTGGAGTCAATCACCACCTCAACCACAAGGACTTCAAGGTGCCCCATCATCACCAAGTCATGATTTATCTTTATTGGATAAAGGTTTAGCTACTCCTCTCCCTCTAGTCAATGAAGAATAGGTGTAACTAGTGCAAGAAAAAGAGCCACAACATACATCTACTCATGAAGTATCAGAAGAAGGGTAGATATATGAAGAACCTCAGCAAACTTCCCAAAATATACAGCTAAAGACTATGGACTCAACTAATAAAATGATGTCTGATGCAGATCTCTCACAGAAAGAGAAGACTCTAAAGAGGAGTGATATGGGAAAAGGGCTAGCCATATAGACCACCTCTTTAGCTCAATATATGTCTTCGATGGAAACTTCTCCAAGATGGTTGAAAAGGGAGGTGATGATTAGAAAGAAGATAAAATTGCATTGTATTGAGGATGAGGCAAAAAAAGAATTGGTTGAAGTCCTCACGAGACCTGAGCCACCTACGGGTGATGTGCAAATATTTGTCTTCATTATGAAGAACCAAAATCAGGACTTGTTAGCTCATATTGCCATACCTCCTCTGCATGTAGACATTGAAGATATGACACCTAAAAACTATCAGATTAAGGAGGTCTTGCTAGGAAAGCCAATGGTGGATACTACCAAAGTTTTGGTTAGTACTGGAATCAAAGAAGTGTTTAAACACTTAGATAGAGATGAGGCTGAATTGGTCAAGTTGAGAAAGAAAAATAAAATCATGAGGAGATTTATGCATGAGTTAGTTAGTCCTATTGACCCAGATAATGCAGAGGCCACTTTTGAAGCAAGTTTAGAGAAGAAAGATAAAGAGAAGGAAAGTCTACATGTGGATCATTTTTGAAGGCTTGTTAGTTATGGCAAGAAATTTTTGAGGAAAAGGGTGTGCAAATAATAGAGGGGAACCTTAATTTATTGCACCATATGCATAATAATGTGGAGAAACTAGTTTCTATTTTGAAACAAGATTTTGGATTGATGGATGAGGTACATATCAAGGGAGAAGACCTTTAAGCGTTGTAGTCAATAAAAGATTAGAGGTATCATATGCTAATGGATGTATATATGGGGGATGAGCTAGATAAGGTAGATGATTGAATTAAGAAGATTGCAGCTGGTACTAAAGTAATGGAGGCATTACATGTGGATATTCATAAGCTCAAGGATCAAACCCAAGAGCAAGTTTTCGAAGCAGAGAAGTATTATAGTGATGTGTGCCTTGAAAATTTTGAAGATAAGTCAAGAGATAAACTCCTACTAGTGCAAATAGTGGTTGAGAAATTTTAAAAGATCTTTGAAGAAGCTTTGAGTAATGAATACATTATACAAGCATTTAAGATGGAGGAGGCATTGCTAGAATTTGATGTAAAGCTCAAAGATTTTGTGGAGACTCATATAGGACTGGGCAACTATTGACAAATAGTAAAAGATAAGTATGATGCTTTGGATTTCCTATATGCAACCCAATTGATGGAGATCATAGAGAAATTCAAGAGCAAACATCCAAACATAGCTCTGGTATAAAGGGGAACAAAACCCACAAGCTAGAATTTTAGTTTTGACACTTGGGGGAAAATTTTGGTTTTTTAGCCTTGTCACTAAGGTGCATGTCTCCAAAGGTGTGCAAGGTGCATTTATTCCAAGGTGTGCTTCTCCAAAGTTGCACAAATTTTTTTGAGGAAGTGCAAGGCGCATCGATAATTAACTGTCGGTTCCAAATTTAGAGCTTTCCATGCACCAGAAACACATTCTAATGGCAGTTCAAGTCCTAAAAACATCCAAAGAAACTTGAGCTTCTATTTTTGGCATCTCCAAAGACTCATACATCAGCTGACAACTTCCTTCTTATTCTCTCATGGTTTCTTTTTTTTAAGATATGTGAAGGCTCATGCACCCATTAATTGATATAAACAAAGGTGGAGTCCTACTTAGTACCATTTAGAGAGTCAGTTTGTACATAAATAGATTTGTTTTATTAGTTTAGAAGCATATTTTTGCATGAGGAGATAATTTCTTATAAATTCAAGAATGTAACATGTATTCTGGGCCATTATTTTGATGCAATAATAAATGCTTTTGGTGCTTTGATGTTGAGTGTAGTTATTCTTGTTGGAGTGTGTTATATTTTGTGAATGTATATTCATGGAGTGTGTTATATTTCGTGAATGTATATTCATGGAGTGTAATGGAGCCAATAATTTTCTTGTGTTGATTTGATTGAGCGATCTTTTAGTTCTAGTGTTTGCCATGTGTTTACAATTTCCACTGATATACTTACTTGGAGAAGAGATCACCTATTGTTCCTCCATAGCTTTTTGTCTTGCACGAGCACACTTTTTGTGGCCTTGTGATCTAATGAAAAGTGAAACATCTTATGGTTACTAAATTTCCATCCATGATTGCATCAATGGAATTAAGGAAGTGCTGCTCCTATTTTCATTGGTTACCTACCAATCTTTTCAAAGGCTTAACTCATAGATGTGTCTTTTTTGTTGCTTATGTCTATTAGGGATTTATTTTTCAAGTCATTTTCTTAGAATTCTTGTTAGCCCACCTTTGTTATTTTCTTTTACAAACACTTGGTTAATTTATAAATTCATATAGTTGCATTGTTAGATTGCATTCATTCAAAAATATAGAAAATATCAAAAACATATCTTTTCTTTGTGTGGTTAATTTTGAAATAGCAAGAAAATTAGTCATCTTATCTAAAATTGGTTTGAACTAGCAAAGGCCTCCTTGTGAACACTCACATTTATGTATTAGGTCACAAGATCGCCTAGAACCTTGGAGTTGATCCCAAATTAGATTTTCAAGAGAGGAGTTCAAAAGGATTCATGTCATTAAGCATCATGCAAAACAATAGCTCAACAAGAACCAAACATGAAAATTGTATTCTTCACTTTTCTTATTCTTCTCAAATTCATATCTAATTGTTGCAATTAGAGGTCGAAAATGTCATAGGTATGACCTTTCTTCACAATCATTCAAGCAACACCAACTGCAATGTAGGGTACACTGTCTAGTTGACTTGATTGATAGAACTTGTGTGTTATAACACCCACTGCAAATTTTATCTTAGGATCCTTGATGGTGAAAATCATCACTCCATCCTTGTTCCACACTACCATAGTGTTCTCTTCAATTACATCCTTGCTTTGACAATGAATGGTCTTTACTTTATTTGCAATAGGGTAGCCAGTCACTCGGTCAATAATCTATTTTGTTATCTCAATCGGTCCACCCTATAGCCACAACTTCATCTCATGAACATGACTTAAAATGATCTTAATCCATTCAACTTTGAAAACTTGAGGAAAATATAAGGCATGTGTGAGTGTAGCCTTGACAATATGCTTGTACTCCTCTTTCATTTTTTCATCAATGCACAACTTTATGTCCATGTAATTTATGTCCATGCTTGTTGCAGTTGAAACAATAACCATTGAACTTAGGCTTAGCATTTGACTTACTAGTTTTACTTTTTCAAACATTTGTTGTATGACTTGGTTTTCTATAGTGATAACCTATGGGCTTCTTGTTCTTTGGTTTTGCATTTCTTTGTTCTCTATGCATTTATAGCTCTCCTTGCCCATAGATGATATGAGCTTGGCATAGCCTAATCTAGTAGTACCATTGGGTATCCTTTGTGCTTTCAAATATTCATCAAGTTGTCTTATAGTACCTCCATAAATGTTCATTCTTTCAATAGTTTCCTTTTTATATCTCAACTTATTTTTTGATTGATTTTTCTCAGATCTCATATTTGTAATCTCTTCCACTTTCCTAGAAATCTCATAATTGACACTTAGTAATTGATTGACCATGTCAAATTGATTGTGATTCATCATTTTTTCTTCACTGATCCTTTCATCAAGACTTGTATCCATTTTCCTTTTATCCTCATCTATCATTGGTTTTTCTTCTTCAGGATTTTGTTTTCCAATAACTTCACATAGCCTAATTGGTTGTATTTTATTTTCTCTTCTTAGTGTTCTTATTTCTTCATTTAGGATGTTGTGATTCTCCAATAGATCTATTATTTTTCCATCAATTTCACTAGATCTTCCTTCATCACATAAGTCCTCAATGCTTTCTTCCTTGTATTATGTGTCACTTTTTTGGATTTCCATCTCCTTTCTTCTTTTCAAAGATTTATTCAATTCCTCCTTTGTAGTCTTAACTTGTTCTAATGCAACTTTCACATTAAGTTTCTAATTATCAATCACCTTTCCCAATTTGTAGGATTCCATATCCAAGATCTTTGACTCTCATGTGGTTAGAATTTTTCTTAGAGAATACAACTCTTATACAAATTGTTGGAAATATAATAAATAAAGTGAGATATTGAGAGAGTTGAGGAGAATTGGGATCTTTATAAACTTTCACCACTTCAATTTATGAACCATATTCAAACTTAATTCACCACACATTGTAACCTTAACCATGCATCATCATATATCAATATGTAATATCAGATCTAACCTCTTCTTGCATGAATTAAACACATAAAAAAGTAATCAACACATAACACAAGATTTGGTAACACAAAAACCCTCCAAGGTGATGGTAAAACTGCAGTGGCTATGGCACCCAAAAAATCTCCACTACTATAGAAAAAAAGTACACCTATTAGGGCTATAAATTTTGATCACTTCTATAACTCCACAAATTTGCATTAGCCATTACCTTGTCTTCTTTATCTTTTTTTTTTTCTTTGGTAATTTCACATAGCCTCAATGATTATATTTCATATTCTCTTTTTACTACTCTTACTTCTTCATTTGTGATATTTTTCTTCTCTAAAGATCTACTATTTGTGCATCAACTTCACTAGATTTTCCTTCATCGGATAAGTACTCAATACTTTATTCCAATTATTATGTATCATTTTGCTAGATTGTTGTCTTCTTTCTTTCCAAAGATTTGTTCAATTCCTCCTTTGCAATCTTAACTTGTTCTAATGTAAGTTGCAATTCAAGTTTTAGATTCTCAATCACCTTTCCCAATTCGAAAGCTTCCATCTCCAATATCTTTTACTCTCAAGTAGTCAGAATTTTTCTCAAAGAATATAAATCTAATACCAATTGTTGTAAATGTAATGGTAAAGTAAGATGCTAAGAAAGGGGGTGAATCGGGATCTTTAAAACTTTAGCCACTTCAATTCATGAATCACATTCAAACTTAACTCACCACACATCTCATCCTTAGCCATGCATCATCAACATGTAATATACCATCTAACATCTAATATATTTAACATGAATGAAACACATAAAAAAATAATCAACACATGACACACTATTTGGTAATGCAAAAACTCTCCAAGCTGAAGGTAAAAATGTGGTGGGGATGGGACTCACAAATTCTTTTACTACTATAGCAATAAAGTGTGCCTATAAGGGCTAAATTTTTTTATCACTTCTAATGATGTACCTTGTGAGGGGTCTTTTATGCTAAGAGCTTACAAGACTATTAAGTCTACCTTGGTTAAAGGATTTTTACATAACAATAAAGTGGGAACTTTTTAGGAGGTTTATAATATGCATCTTAGAACCAATTTGTTAAGAGATTCACTTGATACATTGGTTAGAATGTAATTAGAACCATGATCCTTCAATTTTCACTTGATTGTCGATGACAAATCTTCTCTATCAAAACTATAATCACCTCACTATGATAGATATGTAATATCTCCTCTCTATACTTCCCAGTTACCATAGTCCTTCAACTTCTAATTCACCTTGAACTACACAATTTTTTTTCTAACAACTTTAACTCTTTCAAATTAGGCCTTAAACCCTTCTTGAATAGCCATCTATAGAAGTTTCTAGGTAGTGATCAATGATTAGGAATCATCTTTTTTCTGCTTAGTCATTCTATTTTTCTTATTGGTTGATCACAAAACATAGGGATTAATGATCCACAATTACAAGTGTAATTACCTCCTTCATTCTAACCTCAAACTTATAAACATGTTTCCATCTCAACAAAAATGATTAACATAATAGTTTGTGTCATTTTAAACTCACATATCAAAAATTATTTTACTCAACACATATATCTCCTGATGCTTAGCTATGCTTATTCTTCATGTTGTCTATTGATAGGAACTGGGCTCGACCAAAATTGAATCTATCTTCTGAATTGCTCAGTACATGTTGCCTCCTAAATCACTCAAAAATCACTAAAGCTCTTAAAGACTATGGATTTTTTACCAACTCTTATGTGCACTCAACAACTATATCTACCTTGGCATATACTGAACTTATTCACTTCTTTACTTGATAGTTCATCTTGTATGGTGGCTTGGTCATAGTGATGATTGACCAATATTGCCTAATAAATAACTAAGTGTTTTGCATTAATAGACAAGTTACCTTCAGGGTCAAAATTTTCCTCCTAAGGGGAGACATGTTTTTATTATTATTTAAGGACCAAATTCTACATTGCACCTAAATAATCTACCTTTGGTGTGAATATTACATTAAAGAGGATCACCTAGTATCTCATATCTCTTATTGTGGGGGAGGGACATTTTCCTCACATGGGATTTTTTCTCTTTAAATTCTTCTTTGAGCATTCATTTGTATATTTTACCTTTCTATTTCTCTTGTTTTATTTGTTATTTGTTATTTGTGTGTGTGTGTTGGGGGGGGGGGGAGGGTTTGTATTTTATTACTTTCCCTCTTTGTGAGAGATTTTATTTCATATTTTATATGGCTACCTAACATGGCCTAGTAATTGGAAACCATCTTACAATGTGAGTTTAACTAAATTCCCCTAACTTACACATAAGGAGAGTGTTACTGTAATTAAATATTCACTGTTTATGCTTAAATTACTTAGTATTATGCATATATTATAAAAGTTTATACCTATATTTATACATGGTGTAGAGGCAAATCAATGAATGATTCACATAGTTGTGGACAGCCATCATGCAATACTCAGTTGAGTATGGCTTAGCTGAGGCCATGTGAGTGCCAATTGGAACTTACATGTTAGGGGGTACTCAATCAAGTATGAATCAGATATGTACCCCTTAGATGGGTAGCCCTAGACTTATAAAATCTATGAAGGGGCCTTCTAGCCCCTCACTTTGCACAAAGGGGGATAGAGTTGCATCAACATTCTACATGAGTTATTTGGTTGAGAAAAGGTTAGTTAATTTATTTATTATTTTTAATTTTATTAATATAATTGAGTTAGTTGTGAAATCAAACACTATTGCATGGAAGAACATCTATGAGATGCACAAACCCAGTGATCAAGTTGTGTAGATTATTGACAAGGATGATGAAGAAGAAGATGTGGAAAAATATAATGAAGATGTAGAAATAGAAGATGAGGAAATAGAAAATATAGAAGGAGATGGTGCTAAAGAAGAAGAGGATCAAAAAGCTACAGGAGGAGATCTTCCTAAGATTTAAAGTATTCAAGAATTTGATGCAGAAGATAGCAGCAAAGGTTATGGCCTCCATTCCTCATTCTGCAAGAAAAGCCTTAGTGCAACCTAGCTTAGAGAAGGCTTCTACTTGTTTGGGGTAAATACTTATTCACCAATAATCCAACCAATCTCTAGAGAAAGATTACCGAGTAAAAAGATGAGTGAAGTTTCCATTACTTCATCTACCAAGCAGTAGGCTCAGATCATTCCACCATCAAGCTTGACCAAGCAACAAGGTATTCCTATTTTTAGTGTTATTTCAACTATTCCTACATTTTTTGTTTCTACTATTTTCACTACCATTTCTACCATGACTAATGCAATGAAATTTGAGACTCATTTTTAACTAAGCACTTAATTTTTGAATAAAGTAAAAGAAATTGTTTCTTCTATTATTCATTAGGAAAAGATTCAAGAGGTTGAATCCTATAAGGAAGAGATTGATCTAGAGGAGGATATTGTAATCCCAAATTGGGATATTTCCAATCTAACTCCTGATCAGATGGATACCCTTGGTGAGCTTTGGAAGAAAAGAGAAAGGCAACAAAAGTTTAGAGAGGAAAAGAAAAAGAAAAACTAGGTACTTGAAGACATCAAGAGCATATTTGTTGACACTCTGAGCATTGAGGTTGATGAGAAACAACTTATTTTGGATCAACTTGTGGAATTTTTTCACAAGTACAATAGGGAGCTGAATGGGCAAGAAAAACTTCTACAAAGGGAAGAGATAAAGTTTGAGAATAAAGGTTTGGAGAAGGCAACACAAAAGATAGCTATTGACCAACTAGAATTATCTATTATTCTTGCTACACTTGAAACTTATGTAAATAATGTTGTTTCTTTATTTGTCAAGTTAAGTGACACATCTATCATCACTAAGGATATAAAAGATAAACTTTCCAAGATAGATGAATACATGAAGGCAAGTGCACAATAATTGTCACTTGATCCCAATTGCAACTCTGCACATTTTGTGAAGATCATGTACTTGATAGATCTTCAGGAAAAATTACTAAGGGAAGAAGATAGGATTAGGGCCACACTCATAGATATTCAAGGCATGATCCTTCCCAAAATGGATGCACTACAAAAGCATATTGCACATACAAAGACATTGATCCATGACAATAACTTCTCCATAGCAAATCATATGATGGAACTTTCAACAGAAGTATAGATAGCCTTGCATGCATATAAGGTATTACAAGAGAATTGGGACAAGACTATAGAAATAATTTTGAAGGTACACAGTGATTTCTCCTCACATTTTGATATTAACTTGTAAATATTTTACAACTTTGGCTTTTGTGTCAAAAAGGGGGAGAAGATTATTAGTTAAGGAGAATATTATCATACTCTAGATATATGTATTGGGGAGAGATATATGTATGGGGGAGTAGTAGTATAAAAGGAAACACATGGAAAAACATTAGAGAATATGTTTACAAAATAAATTTTTAAAAATCAAAAAAAAAAGTATGAGGTTATCGAGCTACAATAGTAAACAATAGTCAAAACTGAGTTGAAGACCCAAATTGTTGATAATCGAAGTTTTGGCTTGTAATTTTGAGAATTCAAATTTTTGGTATGATAAGTGTTTTTGTCACTAATGCTAAAGGGGGATATCATTGACCTTATGGTCAAATCATTTGTCTATTAGTGACTTAACACTTAGTTAGTTGGTTTCATTTCTACGAGCTCTATAGTTTCTACCAAGCTTACCATTCTTCTAGCAATGTTAACCAAGTGTTTTAGTTGATGCCAAGCTAAACAATCAAATTATAGTTCAACTCAAGATTGATAATGTCTACCAAGCATCTAAGATAGATTATAGTACTTGTTGAGTTCTATAATGTTTACCAAGCTTTAGAGGCAAAGGATAGTGTTAATCGAGCTCTATAGTGTTAACCAAGTATATCAATGTCTATTGAGCCTGCAGTATTAATAAAGTTAATTTAATGTTGACAAAGCCATGTAGTGTTAACCAAGTGATTCTATATCTACTGAGTTTCTTACTATTCACTGAGGCATACAGTGTTGACCAAGTTCCTACTACTTGAAGTGATCAGTATGGACCTAGCTTCAGCATCAACCGAGTGCCAAAGTCTATTGAGTGTTGACAATGTTTGTCGAGTCTCAGAACATCACCGAGTTGTATTTAGAACTCGAGTTACAGTAGTGGGATGACTTTCTAAATTATAATAAATTTGGGATTGTGATCAACTCCAACAGGTAATTAAGTGGATTGATATGTAATATCCTCTCGAATAGAGAAATCTACCACTAAATCAAAAATTGATATCTCAAATTGATTGATTAGAAGAATATAAATATAATGGCTTCATGACTACTAGACAAAATAATAACAATGATAAATCAATCAATCAATATGTTTACTAGATAAATGAATATTAAATAATTATAACTAAATAATTATTTAAAATAGACAAATCTAAAATAAATTATACTTCCAATGTTATATAAAAAAATTAAATAAATGAATTAATAATATCTAGAATAAATAGCACTAAGACTATTATTAATTCATAACTAATTTGAAGTAATCCTAAATAAATATACTTTACCCCTTCAATGAGCCACGACCTTCCTAATATCAAGGTGGTTGCATTTATTTACTTGTATGCCTCAATGAATAAGGGATGGGGAAAATAGAAAAAGAATAAACCATCAAATTGAAGGAAGGAAGATTTTTATAACCATAACATTATAGCCACTAAGACCCTCCATTGCATCAAAATGGAGAATAAAGAACATAGAGAGAATATATGGAGCATCCCATCGAAGAAGATAGCAGTCTAATCACCATGGATAGGGAGTACAATAGTTTTTTAGGGAACATTGCAAAGGAGATAGTCTAGGTGGAGGCTATGTTAGACTATGGAGGTTTTTCCTTGGAACATGTAATCATGGGAATTACATTGCACACTGCATCCCCATCGATATAATCATCATCTTCGACATGATAGGTGTAAGCATAATAAACACCGGTGGTTTTTGTGAGATAGGAATAGAATACTAAGCACCCACACAAGAGGAGGTATGACCAAAATAAAAGGGGGAGACAAAATCAATATGAAAAAAACCATGCCCCACACTTATAATATAAGTATGCAAGGGTATGTTATGGTATGTATTAACTAGTAAGTATATTACTTATTACAAACAATAGTTTGTAATAAACATTTATTTAATTTTATTCCTTATTCAAAATAAATAAATGGACACACGCACACACACAAATATATAGTAAAATATTAAATGAATATAATATCTTGAACCAAGTTCAATCTTGGTGGAAAATTCTTTTTTATTAAGGTCAAGATAGTCCTTTAGGAAGAGAGTGGTCTTAATAATTAAATATGAAGAGAGTCCCATTAGGAAGAGAGTGACCATAACATAAGGCCAAAATATGTTGTAGATGTTATCATATGCATATGTGTCAAGGGCCCTAGATAGAGAATATCTCTTCTAGGAAGGACCTTAAAGGCAGCACTTCATAGAAGATGGAGAAGTAACTAAGGATCTAAGGTTTCTCAAGAGGGTTATTGATCCCAATGTGGAGATGAATTTAAGGTTTGGTTAGGATAGAGAGGTTAGAATAGTGAAATATATTTTATTATTGTATAAATTCTAACATTGGTTTTGTAGGTATTATTTTCCTCACTAGTGGGGACATTACATGATATATATGTAATGTATTATATCATATCCAAATGTGAAATGAGTGTGAAGAAGTAAGAATAAAATGAGTCCAAATTAGTGAAGGCTACAAGAAGTAAAAGGAATAACATAGACTTATCTATCACAACAAGGTGATCATTTTAATTCAAGGAATCTCATTCAGCAAATCAAAGTTGTAGATCAGAGATCAGCTAGTGGTTCATCCTAACAGGTTGATCAATCAAATCTTTTCACAAGGTGGACTAATAGTCCTTATTGCCCCTAATAGGGAAGGTCATCAATAGTTACCAATTGTAAGCCTTAACAGGCCAAATTTATATTGTAGTACTAAAGCTTGTGGGTATCATCCCCACCTTAGTTTTACTTTCTATTTGGAAGGTTTTTGTGTCACCAAATATTGTGTCAAAGTATTATGAATGTTTTATTGCTTTCATTCTTTCATGTATGCAACTAGATCAGATTATATGGTGATGGGGTTGAAAGATTTGGGTTTAACCATGGAGGAAACTTCATCGTTAAGTGCGCTCAGGCTGGAGTAGTATTGGGATGGGTGACCTCCCAGGAAGTCCCGATGCTTCACCCCTGTGAGCATCACCTAGATCCAGTGAGTGCTAAGTGTTCCATTTATTCTCATGAGAGATGGATTCATGTTGAATCACTACTCATGAAACATGGATTAATGAGTTTGACTCAAAATCACACAGTTAAATCCTGATAGCAATATCACAATTTGACTTACTATGGAAATTATCTGCTACTTATATGGTGATGGTTTAATTGGTGAATTAAGTTTAAAGATTTTATTGGTTCTTTGTTCACCTTTCCCCTCTTAGTAACCTAGCCTACCTCATATTTACAACATCCTAATCCTAAACCACAAACATATCCCGAACCCTAATCAAAACCTTTAATTTAACCACAATATTAACCATAATGTAAAAAACTCAAACCTATAACCTACTTCTAATCAAAACCCTATTCCTAACCATGATTTGAAAAATAACTTATAAACCCTAAACATAGCCATAATCTAATCCATATCAAAACTCTAATCATAACCTTAATTATTGATCCTATTCATAAGACCTAAACTCTAAATCCTATGCATGACCCTAAATATTAACAATAATATCAGCCATCATGTAAACCTAAACTCAAACATAAAACCTAATTATATTCAAAAACCTAGCCCTAATCTTGATTCTATCCATGTCAGTATAAACCCTAAACTATAGCCAAAACCCTAACCCTAACCTAAAAATTGATCCTAATCATAAACCCTAACTATTATCATTATTATACTCCTAATCCTAAGCCTTAACTTTAATCAAACCCTAACTTTAACTATAATATCAATCATCAAGTAAGCCCTAACCCTAATGATAAACCTGATCATAAGCTTCAACCCTAAAGCTTATTCATGTTTCCAACTGTAATCAACATCCTAATTCTAACCATGATATCAATCCCAATCCTAATGGTAATCCTAACTATAAATCCTCAAGACTAATTCAAACCATAATCCTAATACCTTAGCATTAATAATTAATATATTTAATTTTTCTTCCATCTTGAACCACAACTACTAATAGCTTATATATATTAAAGAGTAGAAATCACACCTTAGTTTACAATGGGTATGTCATAAATATATGGAATGTCAATTAAGTATTTGTCCCATTTTCAATCTCTCCCTCTCGTCCTTTGTATATCTCCTTATCTCTTTACCAATCTATCTCACCATCTATATCTCTTTCTAGCTCTTAATCTCTATCTCTCCCTATGTATCTCCCTAGATCTATTTCTATCTTTACTGAGTACCTTGCTCCTTAGTATCTAATGGTAGGATTTCTTTGTAGCTTTGATCAAAGAAAACTACTATTTATTGAGGTTAGAATAGTTAAACTCGGTATTTTTCAAAGGGAAACTCATAAAAGAAATGGGTCTTTCATCTTCTTTATCCTACTTCTGCATAAGAATCCTAGCACACATTTCTTACCATTTTAGGATCCTCAAATTTCTTAGAGAGTACAAGGATTTCATTGCTTGGATCTATAAAGAGCTCAAAACATATTGTCCTAAAATCATCACACATGGCATTCTATTGAAACTAGATGCCAAACCCTTCCATAAAAGGCAAAGACCTATTAATCCCATTATTAAACCCTTGATAATGAAAGAAATCAAGAAATTACTTTATGCTAAGATTATCTTCCCCAATCACCATTCTACATGGGTGGCTAACTTGGTTCCTATGAGGAAAAAGACAAGAGAGATTCATCTTTGTGTGGATTTTTATAACTTTAACCTAGCATCTCAAAAGGAGAATTACCCTTTGTCTTCATTGGATGAAGTGTTACAAATTGTCAGTGGTTCTAAGATGATTTCTTTCTTGGATGGATATTTTGGATATAATCAGGTAATGGTTGATGAAGATGACTTTAATGATAAAATAGGGGACTTTTGCATATCGAAGAACGCCCTTTGGGTTGATCAATGTAGGGGCTACATTTCAATGAGCCATGGATGAAGCTTTTAAGGGGTTAATAAACAAGTGTATAGTCATCTACATGGATTATTTAATTGTCTTTTCAAAGGATCAAAGAACTCATATTGTTGATTTATGATAGGTATTCAACAAATGTCATAAGTATGGCATATCACTTTATCCGAAGAAGTGCTCGTTTGGGGTTACTAAAGGAAAGTTCCTTGGATACATCATCTCTGAAGCCAAAATCTCCATTGATCCTTAGAGAATTGAAGTGATTCTAAAGTTTTCACCTCCTCATGATCAAAAGGAACTCAAATCTTTCTTTTGGAAGATAAATTTTGTACAAAAATTCATAAGTGGATTTGTAGAGATAGTTCTCCCCCTTAATGATTTACTAAAAATGGAAGCAAAAATAGAATGGGTTTTGTAAATTAAGAAATTATTTGAGGATATCAAAGTGGAAATTTCCATGGCCCCAGTGCTTGTGAGTCCAAATTATGGACTACCTTTCAAAATATATTTGTTTGCTTCAAAGCATTCATGTGTTGGGATTCTTACGCAGAAGAAGGATAAAGAAGATGAAAGACCCATTGCTTTTATGAGTTTCCCTCTAAAAAATGTCGAGTTAAACTATTCTAACCTCAATAAATAGTACTTTACTTTGATCAAAGCTGTAAAGAAATTCTACCATTAGATAGATTGGTAAAGGGATAAGGAGATATACAAAGGATGAGAGGCAACGATTGAAAATGAGACAAATACTAAATTGACATTGCATATATTTACAAAGTACCCATTATACATTAAGGTGTGATTGCTAGTCTTTAAAATATATAAGCTATTAGTAGTTATGGTTCAAGATGGAAGAGAAAATAAATATATTAGTTATTAATTCCAAGGTATTAGGATTATGGTTAGAATTAGTCTTGAGGATTTATAGTTAGGATTACCATTAGGATTGGGCTTGATATCATGGTCAAAATTAGGATGTTGATTATAGTTGGAAACATGAATAGGCTTTAGGGTTGAGGCTTATGATCAGGTTTATCATTAGGGTTAGGGATTACTTGATGATTGATATTATAATTAAAGTTAGGATTTTGATCAGGGTTAAGGTTTAGGATTAGGAGTATAATCATGATAATAGTTAGGGTTTACAATTAGGATCAATTTTTAGGTTAGGGTTAGGGTTTTGGCTATAGTTTAGGGTTTATACTAACACGGAAAGAATTAAGATTAGGGCTAGGGTTTTGAATATAATTAGGTTTTATGTTTGAGTTTAGGTTTATGTGATGGTTGATATTATTGTTAATATTTAGGGTTATGCATTGGATTTAGAGTTTAGGTCTTATGATTAGGATCAATATTTAAGGTTATGATTAGGATTTTGGTTATGGATTAGATTATGGCTATGTTTAGGGTTTATAAGTTTATTTTCAAATCATGGTTAGGAATAGGGTTTTGATTAGAAGTAGGTTATAGGTTTGAGTTTTTTACATTATGGTTAATATTGTGGTTAAGTTAAGGGTTTTGATTAGGGTTAGGGATATGTTTATGGTTTAGGATTATGATGTTGTAAATATAAGGTAGGCTAGGTTACTAAGAAGGGAAAGGTGAATCAAGAACCAATAAAATCATTAAACTTAATTCACCAATTAAACCATCACCATATAATCTGATCTAGTTGCATGCATGAAAAAATGAAAGCAATAAAGCATTCATAATACTTTGATACAATATTTGGTGACCTAGAAACCTTCCAAATAGAAAGTAAAACTAAGGTGGGGATGATACCCACAAGCTTTAGTACTACACTATAAAGTTGGCCTGTTAAGGCTTACAATTCGTAACTTTTGATGACCTTCCCCAGTAGGGGCAATAAGGACTATTAGTCCACCTTGTGAAAATATTTGACTGATGCAACTATTAGGATGAACCACTGGTTGATCTTCAATCTACAACTTTTATTTGCTAAATGAGATTCCTTGAACTACAATGATTATCGTGCTATGATAGATAAGACTCTGTTATTCCTTATACTGCTTGTAGCCTTCACTAATTCAGACTCATCTACTTCTTACTTCTTCACACTCATTTCACATTTGGATATGATATAATACATTACATATATATCATCTAATGTCCCCACTAATGTCCAGACTCATCTACTTCTTACTTCTTCACACTCATTTCACATAAGAATCCTAGAACAAATTTCTTACGCTTTTCCAACTCTTACCATTTTAGGATCTTCATCAGTCCCCAATTTGTATGAATCACATTTCTCAATCCCCTTTTCTTTTAGCATTCTTTTGTTAAGCATTGATTCATCACAATTGAAAATGCACTCCAACTCAACTATCCCCATAAGGATAGTGTTGGTTTTCAAATTTAGGATCCCATCCTTGTCTTCAAGTTCATCATCCTCAGGTTTGTCATCCAAAGTGTCATCAATCTCTTTCTTTTTAAAGTGGCCATTGCACATGATAAATTGAGTATATGTTGATCATCCTAAGAAACTTGGAAGTTTGTAATATTATCCGAGATAGACAGGGTAGTAACCAATTCTACTAAAAATCTTTTCAATTTTTTTCTCTTGAATGGTTGTAATGCACTAGCTAAAATGGTAAGGGCATTTTCTACCATGTCTTTCCTCCTTGAAATAGACTTTATGTTCAAATTCATCCATTAGATCCCATACTCTCTTCTGGTAAGTGAGTAATCTCCTATCATTGCAAGAGTATATCAATTTCACTTATTTTATCACCCACTGGGAGTCTCCTTCAATTATGAGAGCTATGATCACCTTCTTTAATGCAAAGAGAAGTCCTCAAATCAAAGCTTCATACTCTGCAACATTATTAGTACATCTAAACTATAATTTATATGTTGCATAGAAAGACTTACCTTTTGGGTTGATTAACTCAATACTTGTGCCAGCTCCCAATTTTCATTTGGAGTCATCGAAGCAAAGTGTCTAGATCAAATCTTCTTTAGGCTTCCTAGATTTATGTTTGTTATTCCTTAGCTTTTCCTTTACTTGGGACTGAAAGGATTTTTTCTAAAGGATCCACTATAATCTCTCATGGGGTGGACTTGATGATTTTCCAATGTGGCTCCTTGATACAGGGAGCGTATGTTTATCTTGCTTATTGTGGATTTCCCCAATTAATTCTATAATTTCATCCACTTTGGGTTTTGGATAAATGACTACTAAATTCCAACCTTGACCTTTTACATATCATCTCCTATGGACCTTGATCATTCCTAGTGGGAGAGAAGACAAACCTCCACCATCTGAAGAGGTATCACTATATGATGCATTTAGATCTTCAATTTCCTCTCCAGTTTTTTCCATAGATTCGAATATATTTCTAGAACTTTAATTTTATGTGGGTACCTCTTTTGTAATGTTACCGCTCTTTATTTCCATTATCTACATTAATACTCTAGCAATTGCTTCTTGGCAATGTGAACATTTGAACTATAAATGACTAACTTTATGCAATCTGCAAAATCTTGGGAGAAGCAGAATACTAGGGTTGGCTTCTTCTCCTAAACATTGCAAGTTGGCCACCATGTTGTCTATGAATTGTGTTACGGTATCCTACTTTGGGATTGGAATCATGGATCTTCCATTGTGATCATCTAATATTTTAGTTGAAGTTGTATCAAAAGCGATTACTTTATAAGAGCCAAAATAAAATTGTAGAAATGCCAACCCATTTGGTGCATTGTATTTCGTAATCATCCTTTTTAATTTTGGCTCTACATCATTCTTTATTTAATTATTCAACCCTTTCCAAGGTAACTATAGGTGAGTAAAATCTATTGAGAACCATCCTCTTAAGCATTTTTCTACTCTCTACTTAATATTAACCCATATGTTTCAAGACTCTTAATCACATGTATATCAATCATGTCTTGAATTTGGGTTTCAACTATCAATTATATCCGAACATTTTTCAACACACCAATGACCTTTACTTCTATTTTATTCAATTGTATCACTATTCAATTAGAGGGCTAAAGAGTGACCCCCAACCTTTGTGCTATTGAAAGTAGCATAACATTACAAGAAGCTCCTAAATCAATTAGGTAATTGTGAATATTCCTCCCATATATTGTGATGCTAAGAAAAAATAGAGGCACCTCAACCTTGTATTTTAACATAGTTGGCATGGACTCCAAAGCATTGATCTATTGAGATACTATCTTTTGAGGAATAGTACTTGTATTATGGGGTACCTTTGTATGATCGAGAGTTTTCATCAATGCTTCTCATTGATGAGCACAGTTTTGCAACATGTTAAACATGGACATGTTGGCCTTTCTTCATTTCAAATCTTCCACCGCACTATACTTTTCAATATACCAGGCAAGATTTTTTGAGATTGTAAGCAAATTTCCTTGATTCTAATTTTGTTGTTCTCCATACAAGGGTCTAAAAGGTACTGGATTGTTATTTTCTCTTGAGTCCAAAGGAGTTGGCTATAATGCGAGAGGAATACCATTAGTCATGGGTTCCTTTTGACTTTGCAAGTTGTAGGTATTTCGATTATCATTCCAGAAGGCAAATATTTCTTTAGCTTCAATATCTAGTTCTTGAATGAATGGAAAACATAATTCTTCTTTGGTTGGTTGTCCCATTCCCATGTTTTGTGAAGAATCATAGGATTCTAGCATCATAGCATTGAATTGCATGGGGGGCTCATTACTATTACCCATTGGATTTTGATTTACTTGCCAATTTCCATTGTAATATGTGCCATCATCATTTGGTACATTCTGACTATTGTCATACTGATTGATGTCCATATACTAAGCATTATTGTTGTTATTATTTGTAGGAATACTTCCATTGTTCGAATGGGTATTCCATTGTCGGTTCTATCTTTGGAACCCATTGTTACGATGAGGAGGATTAGACTTGTTTCTTCCATTGTTGATTCCTAGATTGTTGTTTCCTACATTTTTGTTTCCACTAAAATTCCTATTGTAGTTCTAACCATAATTATTGTTGTTGTAGGGACTAGGATTTGTCCTCTAAAAGTTGTTATTTTGTCCTTGTGACAACCTCAACTAGGTCAACTCATTTATGATTTGAGACATGGTCTTTTGTGGAATTCTTTAGAATAACTAAGAGGGGGGTGAATCAGTTATCCAAGGTCCAGATGTATAAATAAAAAATTTCACATCTTAGTGAACCCATAAAACATTTATACTTATGCATACATCCATAAGATTATGCAATCACTTAAAACTTGTAGGTTACTATCAAATCAAATTGCAAAAATGTAAAGCATGAAACATAATAGATTTATCAACACACATAACATAATGATTTACATGGAAACCCAATTTGGGAAAAGCCATCAGTAACATGCTACTTTTTTCACTCTTCTAAAGTGATGCCCTATGAAAGGCCAACCCTATTAAAAGTTACAATACACATTGGTAAATGTGACCCTATTAAAGGATTTCAATCACCCTATTAGAAGTGAGTGTTTTTAGAGGACTTTAGACCATTCACTTGGAATGTCACTCAGTTAAAAGATTTAGAAATGACTGTTAGGTCAACCTTAATCCAAAGGATTTACCCTAGACTGATATGATTGTTAGAGAATAACAGTAAGGCTTGATCTGATACAACTTACAACTTCATTTGCAAATTATAGATCTCTATTTAGTCCTCCATTTTGCTTGGCTTTCACTCATTGTAGCTTTGATATCTTGTTCACCCTTCAAGCATATATCTCCTTAAGCCTTCTTTCTTAACATGACATTATAGACTCTTCTCTTAGGTTACTTGATGAAGCAAAACCCTATGACTCCTCGTGTCCCTTAGGTTCTCGCACATGACAACCTTGCGTTATGACCAACCATTCCTATTAATAAAAAATTAAGATATTTTGCCACTCATTCTCCATCATCCAATTTAGGGTTTGGATGGATTAGGTAGGATACAATAGATCTACCCCATATTCCATATCTACTCTAGAAACTTCCTCTAGAATCCACTTTGAATTCACCTCAAAATGATTTACCTAGAATTTTGTTCTGCTAGCTCATCAACCTTATCTTCCACCTAGTTTACAAAATCCAAGAAAACAAACTTGTCAGCTTAGATTCATTGAATCCACAATCTTCGAAATAATGCAAAAGCTTGGAATTATCAACCTTCTAATTCTTGGCACACACTATGCTACTCAGCATCCTCTAAAGTTTACTAATGCTCGCCATCAACTAAACTTTACACGACATCAACTATCTTGCTCGACATCCACTAGAATTTTCTTTTACTTAGCTCCAACTAATTTTCTACTTGGCTTGCATTGACTTTGCTTGGCACCTACTATCCACTCGGTCAAGCTTAGTAGAAAAAATTTGTATCACATGTTATTCTAATCTTTTTTAGTGTAGCAAACATTTGTAACCTTAAGTAGATTAACAATACATCATGTCATCACTATCTTAATTGATCCTTGTACTTCATTACATAATCATAACTTAAGCTTTCCTCTAGGTGCTATTGTTACATTTTTTTATCAAATCCTCTTCATCAATCAACTAAGTGAAAGTACTTGAATCTTATAAGCAATTTTCTTACCAAAAAATAGAAAGTTTGACATCAGTGATAAAACAATGAATGAAACAAATAGTCTTGTTCAACAATCTCTCTCGACAATGATCTTCTTTTATTAGCTTCTTCAATCCATTCTCAACATCTTCTTCATTTGGGCAAGCTCAGATGCAATGTTGTTCTCTATTTTAGTCGATGCTATTACCTTTTTCTTAAAGAAAGTAGCTTTTGGAGGTTCATACCCTAGGTCTGTTAAAGCTGGGATTGGTGGAGTGGGTGCCTAGTGTAATAGCACTAGATTCATTGGTATGAATTGGCTAGGCATCATCAGTGCTCCAACAAGATATGTTGGCATCATTATAATAGTTTGAGCTAGAGGCATCAATCCTACTCCACTAGGATTGGCCTACATTGTAAAGGTAATTGCTTCTGAGAAGACTTTGTCCAATGTGAAAATATCTATCACAAGAAGTCTTCTTGGGAAAATAGCAGTAAGGTGGTCCATAGAATTTAGGCAAATCTGAATTGCAGCCTCAATTGGTATACTATATGGAATTTTCAGCTTGTGGTAGGCCATATGAAAGTAATGATTGAAGTGTGAAACTATTTCAGCTGGGTCCCTTTTGATTGATATGAATTGGTGATGTATCACAGCTGGGTTGATAAAAGTTTTGAATTATTCCAAGAACAATTTTTTGAAAGTGTCCTAATCTTTGACACATCCTAGCAGTAAGTTCACATACCAATTAAAGGTAACTTCTCCCAATGAGTATGGGAATAAATGAAGAACCACATTCACATTAGCAATCTATTTTCAGTTGCAAATTTCTTTCAATTCTTTGATGTGATCTTCAATTGTTCTTGTCTCTCCATAGATGAACCTTAGGAAAAACTTCTCAAGATACTTAGGAAGATCATTGAGTACTCATGTTAAGTTAATTGGTGAGTCTACGACATTTGTGAAACAAGCCATTAGTGGAGGATTTGATGGAAAAACAAGTCGTTGATGCAAAAATGAAACTGATGAAGATGATGAAATGTTGAATGGAAGTGGTAGAATTTGGGGTAATTCATTGTCGTTGCAAGGTTTGTGGATGTGACTGAGTTCGAGGAACTCATGTGTACCAGGGGAAGATCTTAAAGCTTGTTGAAATGGAGATGATGGATCAAGATTTTCTAGTTTGTGTCAAATTCTAGAAAAGTGCCCCTCTATAGAAGTGCACCTAGTGCACTTAGTGGACATTGGAACCTTCTATACCTTGGAATAGTGACAGTTTAGAAAAAAAATTGAACTTGTGAAAAATACAAAATTTTGAAATTGCAAGTTGTTTTCTTCTACTCTTAATGGTTGGGCCCTCCTTCTAGCACCACTTCTATTGAGCTATCATTTTGCATGATGCTTAATGACAGGAATCCTTTCAAACTCCTCCCTTGAAAAGCTAATTTGGGATCAACTCCAAGGTTCTAGGCAATCTTGTGGCCTATTGGAATATGCTCAGTAGAAGATAAATATGAGTGTTCATGAGGAAGCCTTTTCTAGTTCAAACCAATTTTGGATTAGATGATGAATCTACTTGTTGTTTCAAAATTAACCACTCAAAGAAAAGATATGTTTTTGATATTTTCTATTTTTTTGAATGAATGCAATCTAACAATGCAACTATAAGAATTCCTAAATTAACCAAGTGTTTGTAAACGAAAATAAAGAAGGGAAGGTAACAAGAATTATAAGAAAATGAATTGAAAAATAAATCCCTAATGGACATAAGCCATGGAAACAACACATCTGCAAGTTAAGCCTTTGAAAAGATTGGTAGGTAACCCATGAAAATAGGAGCAGTGCTTCCTTAATTCCACTAATGTAATCATCAATGGGAATTTAGTAACTATAAGATGTTTCACTTTTCATTAGATCACAAGGCCATGGAAAGTGTGTTCATGCAAGACAAAAAGCTATGGAGGAACAATAGGTGATCTCTTCTCTAACTAAGTATGTCAGTAGAATTTGTAAACACATGGCAAAAACTAGAACTAAAGAGAACTCAATCAAATCAACACAACAAAACTATCGGCTCCATTACACTCCATGAGCATACATTCAAAAAATATAACACACTCCACTTAGAATTAGAGAACCAAAAGCATATGTTATTGCATCAAAATAACAACTTAGAAAATATGGGTAAGTGCACCAATTTGTGGTGCGAAAAAGGTGACACCTTTTTTATTTTTTCTATTTCTCAATAAAGTGTATGCACTATATCACACACGCGCTATAGCATGTACGCTCTATATAAAAAACCAAATTGTTATAAATGGGTTGCATACTGTAGCCCATTCTTTTTTCCTTTATTTTCCTACTTCCCCTCCTCACAGTGCATATGTGGATTGAGAGAATAAAAGGCTTTCACCACCCACCTTGCCAATATGCCTCCTTGTTGTCAAAGTTTGAGATCATGAGCATGCTGTATGTTATCTAACTTTCTTTTTGCATTATTTTATATGTTTTTTATATTGTTTTGTAGGTTTTTTTAAATTTTTCTTTAAATTTGTTTATTTATTTAGATTTCAATTGGTTTCTTATCAAAAAATGTGAATAATGAACTAGCAAATTGCCAAGAAGATCAAAACCAAAACCCTCAACAAGATGCAAACCAAAACCCTCCACAACAAGAACAATAGCATCCTGATGATGGATCATGTAGTATGATCCAAAATGTTGATGTAAAAAAATTATACACAATCAAACCCAAAAATTTGATAGCACATTAGCATGGATTGTGGAAATCTAGTAGATCTCATTGATACCCTTCATGGGAGGGAATTTTCTGTTAAGTCTATATTGCTGGAGAAACTTAGAACCAAGCTTGCTAAGAAGATTATAGATCTAGCCTTTCTGAAATGTTGTCGGGACTCCAAGATTGTTCCCACTTTTGTCAAGATCATCCACCACATGTGGAATGTCCACACCAAACATATTTTTCTGCGTGCAGCTTTGGCTCTGCTTAGAGTGATCATTAAATCGACGCGGAGGGCAATTAATCTCCTGAATTCCAAGCTGTTACCACTCCATCTCAAGCTCGCGGCTAGCTTGAGACCAGACCTCTGGATCCGTTTAGATGTTACCTCTCATGCCAAAGCCATGGGCCGGAAATTTGCATGTGTTCGGAGACAACAATCTAAGTTCGATGCTCTCCTCCGGAAAAAGCTCCATTACAATCATGGCACTCAGCAGTTATCCTTTCACCTACGTAATGGGCCCCCCTTTTTGCCCCCTTGCTGGGGTAAGCATGGTGCTGAGTAGCAACTGGACCCACCGCTGAGCAATGTTTGTGGACGTCCCAGCAGCGCTCTTCCTCAGTGGTCGTCTCCTTCTTCGCTCTGTCCTAGCTCTGCGGCGGTGTCGGCAGTGGTTTCCCCAGTTGTGCAACCCATGCTTGGACCCTTGCAGCGTGGTCCTCCTCAGTCGATCTCCTCCCCCAATCTCTTAGCATCTAGGTGGTCGCTCCAGGCAGGCTCGCACAGATCCCTGCACGGCTCTATTCGCCAACGGTCATCTTCCAACGTTTGCCTTCCGTCATGTCAAGGTGCGGCTTCTTCTACCTCCCCCTCTCGTTTCAAATTTAATGATATTTATGAGTCTGTTCCTGCGTCTTTGTCTTCCACGCGTTCTAGTATCTCTCCTATTTATTGCCAACCACCCTCCTCCTTGAATTGCGTCCTTGGCTCGGGTGCTGATTTGCCTGGTAGCTCTGATTGCCAATCCCCTCCTCTTTCTTCCCATTCGCCCCCTCCCCTCTCCGTCAGCAACCCATCCCCTGTGCTTTCTCGGGGCCCATGCATAGATTTGCCTTCGCGTATAATCCCCCCTTTCCATCCGGTTTCCCCTCCCGCTTCGAACAGTGGCCCCATTGATAATTGGGAGTCCAAATTAGTTGTTAACCTTTCTAATGCCCCCATCGACCCTCTCGCTTTTAGGGTTCTCAAGCGGGGTCTCAATTTCTCTCTCTCGCCCCGCACCATCCCTCACGTTGATTTTTTGGTGGACATTGAGAATGCTCTTCATTCTCTTCCAGCCAATACCGCCGAAGAGGCCAGGCAAGATTGTGCCGTAGCTCTCAGGAAGGCCAAGCCCCCCAGAAGCAACATTCCCTCGCATGAGTTTGCAGCTTTTATTAATCTTCTTCGTAATTTTGATCTCATTATTACTAGGGCAGAAAAAGGTAATGCCATGGTAATTATGAACAAGTCTGATTATCTGTCTAAGATGTTGGACCTCCTCTCTGACTCCAGCAGCTACAAGATTGTGGCCTCTAATCCTTGCGCTAAGATTGTGAGAAAGGTCAAAGCTGCTATCAATGATTCCTCCTTCGACATTGATACAAAAAAGTGATTGTTGCCCACGAAGGAGCTCACCCCCCGCATTTATGGGGTCCCCAAAATCCACAAAGCTAATATTCTGCTCAGGCCCATCGTTGACTCTATAGGCTCCCCGACCCACAAGCTTGCAACATTCCTCGCCAAATTATTATCCCCCCTCGTTGGTAATTCCGACTCTTATGTCAAAGATTCCAACCATTTTGTCCAGTTCATTAAAGATGCCTCTTGTGTCAACGGCGATATCTTAGTTAGTTTTGATGTGGTCTCGCTTTTTACTAAGGTTCCCATACCTGATTCCTTAGACATTGTCAAGAAGAAAGTTTCGTCTGAGGTTGCCTCTCTTGTGGAATTATGCTTGAGATCCACTTTCTTCTCCTTCAATGGTGTCATCTATGAGCAGGTTGGGGGGGTTGTCATGGGTTCCCCTCTTTCACCGGTCATTGCTAATTTATACATGGAAGAGTTTGAGGCAAAGGCTTTACACTCTTTCCCTCTGAAACCCAAGTGGTGGAAACGCTATGTAGATGACACCAATGTCTGTTGGTCGCATGGCCCAGAAAAGCTAGAAGAGTTCCATACCCACATCAACAGCTTAGTTCCTGGCATCTCTTTCACCAAGGAGTTAGAAGCAGATAATTGCTTACCTTTCCTTGATGTCTTAATCCTTAAAAAACCCGATGGCACTCTTGGTCGTCGAGTTTTTCGTAAGTCCACCCATACTGACCTCTATCTCCATGCTGCCTCCCACCACCACCCCTGTCAAAAGGTAGGGATCCTAAAAAGCCTAGCCTTAAGAGCTTTTAGGATTTGTGACAGTGACAACCTAGACCAAGAGCTCGCGCACCTTCGTCAAGTATTCAAGTGGAATGGATACTCTGACAAGCAAATATCCACAGCTATTCGCTTGGCCAATTCCCTCTTTCTTTCGGCCCCTCGTCCTCCTCTCTCTATCACCCAATCGCCCCCTTTCTTTTCGATTCCTTATGTCGAGGGGATTTCCAACAAGATCTCCAAGATTTTGGGCAAAAAAGGCATTAGAGTTGCCTTCAGGCCCGCATCCATGCTTAGACATCATGTTCCCCCCATCAAAGACCCTAGGGATGCCTTTGCAGATTCTGGTGTCTATAAGGTCATGTGCTCTTGCGGTACCCCTTACATTGGTGAAACGGGCCGTTCATTCAACACTAGAATGAAGGAACATGCTGCCGACATCAAGCATGAGCGGGTCCTCAAATCTGCATTAGCTGATCATTCTTCCTCTACTAAGCATCATATCTACTTGGAGAGGACGCAAATTGTGTTCAGGGAAGACAACTTCACTAAAAGAAAGCTCTAGGAAGCCATTTTCATCAATGATAACCCTTCTAACCTCAATCGCGATGAAGGATGGACCTTAAGTAGTTCTTGGCATCCTTTGTTATCCTCCCTTCGCAAACCGTCGCGCTCTTAGCTCTCTTTCTTGTTGCGTCTCCCCCTTCTTCGAGCTTCCCGTTGTCCCTTCCTTCCCCTCTGGCTCCTCCTTCTCCCTTCTCTCCGCTCCCCCCCCCCCCCCCTTTCTCCCATGTCCTGGCCCTTCGACTGGGTGAACACATCGTCTTCTTGTTTTTTTTTTGGTTATTTTACTTTTTTTCAGATAGTGTTTAATTATCTTTCCTTTGTTTTCTCTTTTGCTTATGCGTGTGCTTTTTTTTTTTTTCCCCTTTTATATCCTTGTGGTCGTCTTCTCGGTTTCAATTCTTTGGTATGTTGGCATTTTTTCCTTTGCTTTAGCCACACTCAGTGGTCTCTTGGTCTGTCTCTTTGTTATTTTCCCTTGCTCTTTGATGTGTGGTTTCGCTTATTTCGTGGCGCCCCTTCCTCCTTGTTTCTTTTCTTTTTTCACAAAAAAAAAATTTATTTGTGTGTTTTCTTCTTCGGGGTTCATTGTTTTAGTTTATGGGCTTATATATATTCTTATATATTTTTAATTTTTATTTATTTTTTGATCGCTATAGAGATTTATATAAATATGCTACAATATTACTACATATATATATAAATATATACCACAATATCTATTTTAAAAATTAAAAAATTAAAACTTTTCCTCTTCGTGGTCTCTTGTTTAGGTTTATAGGCACGCAGATATATATATATATATATATATATATATATATATATATATATATATATATATACATATATATATATACATATAGATATATATATATATACATACACATAGATATATATATATATATTTTATATATATATATATATATATATATATATATATAATATTGTGATATATATTTAGATATACTTGTAACATAGTGATATATATATAATTCTATTTTATTCTCACATATAGTAGGAACCATAACATATATATATATATATATTCACATATATATGTATATATATATACATGGATATATATGTTTATATATACGCATATATAGTTATATACATATATATGTTTTTACATGTATACATGTATATATATATATATATATACGTCTACACATGTATATATGTATATTTATATGTATATACAGATATATATGTACATACACATTATTATACATATATAAATGTATATATGTATATACACATACATACACGTATAGACATGTATATATACATTTTTCTATATTATCCTTTTTTCTATTTTTCCTTTTTTGTTTTTTAGTGTTGTATTTTCTTTCTTTAGATGGTCGAGTGTTTGGGTTCTCAGTTCTCCCCCTTTATTCTTTGTCGTGCCGGGTGGATTTTTTATATTTCTTTCTTCTTTTATGGCTTAGTCCCCTTCGATTTTTTGACTTTTCTGTAACTTTACATTTCTTGAGCTTCTTTGTTTTTGCTCGCTTGGTTTTATTCAAGTTGATGCACCTTTAGTTCATCGGTGCGGGTATTTTTCTCTCCTCGATCCTTTTCCTTCGGTCTTCTCTTCTTAAGTTAATTTTTGTGCTTGGTGGCTTCCTCTGATTGGGGTCTTTCTTTCCCCCTTCTTTCCCCCCTGGGATTATTTTTATTTTTAATTCATTTTTCTCCTTATGAGTTAGGTGGCTTGTCTCATCAACTAACTCTCTCTCCTCCCCTTCCCCCTCCCTTCTATTTCTTCAGCTGGTTGGATCTGCATTCTAATTTTTCATGTTCTCTTTTCTCTCTAGCATCCTGATGATGGATCATGTAGTATAATTCGAAATGTTGATGTAAAAAAATTATACACAATCAAACCCAGAAATTTGATAGCACAAGAACAATAAATTCTGCAACCTGAACCAATTGCAAGACCTCCTCGTAGCACACAAGAGAATATTTTAAATGAAATAGGAAGAGACAAAACCAAATTAGAAGCACTCATTGGTAGGTTGAAAGCCATTGGACAAACCAATCCAATGAGAGCTCAATTGGCATCCTCCCTTGAGTCCATTAAGACCCACATAGCTTATGTCAATGGTTAGTTAGATGTTTAGAAGGTTAAGAGGGATGAACAAAAAAGATATTAAGCAAATAAATTATCATATCAAGATGTTAAAAAAAATATATACCAAAAGGTAGGATTTGTGCATTATTTAGAAAGCCTAGTGAACAAGATACTATTAGAGAGGGTACTAAATGGTTCCCCATCCATTGGTGCATACATGATGGTATGAGAAATAATTTTTGGGATAGATGGTGGATAGTTTTTGATGACCCTCGTAATAATCATGAGGTCCCAATATATTTCTTAAGAAAATTGTATTGTAAGTTTTTCCTTGGGGAGATCCCCAATTATTTTGATGCATTAGACTCTCTGGGTAGAGGTGGGGGGTAATCATTTGAGAGGTCGGGGGCATGTCATGACCCTAATGTAGTTAGGGTACTTGTGGTCAAACCATAGGGTGAGCATGTGATTATTCCTTTAGTTGTGAAGGATGTAGAGGCCAACACTCTAGGGACTATTAGTTCTTTGACGCAGACCCTCATTCATTGCATGAGTCCATTAGTTGAGGAGGAGCCTTCTACACATCATAATCACATATGCACATCATGCAAATCCTTATGCACATTTGGCTATCATGCTAAAGATGGTATGGATGATGGGATAGTGACTAATCAGTTCCTAAATGAGACATTTGGCATTGACACACATGTAAATTACAATTATAATAAACTAATTTGATCACATTTCATATGTATATAGTGAATGACTAATCAATTAGCATGTATTGATATTGTTCAAAATTTAGGGTCAGAGTGTTGGCAGCCCTAGTAGCAATCCCTGGGCCCCATTTTTCATCTTGTCAATGAGTCTAGAGGTATGTATCAATTTAATCATTTAAATGAATATATATATTTATTAAGTAATCATATGAAGGATTGACAAAAAATTTATGCATGTGCATCAGTTCTCTACAAGACTTTCAACATTCACTATAAACTCTAAGCCTAGATGTGACGTGAGCTTTTTAGAGGTACATTTGTTTCATGTTAATTTAATTCATTTGATTATATTTGTTTCATGTAACATGTTACATTTAAAATGTATTGTATGACATGCATCTCTTAACATTTGAGACTCCTCCTCATCTTTGGCAATTTGTTGATCATGGAGTGGCTATAGCTATGGCTAGTTCACAACCATTTACTGAGGTATGAAATAATTTTCTTGGTTTTAGTTGGTGTTTATAATAGTTAGTATCAAAATTTCTAATGTTATTTATAAGTGATTATATTTATTCAATTGTTTTAAGGTCATGTCACACCCGATGGTCCACAAGCCTTTGAGGTGGACTTGCAAAGCGACTATATGATGGCACCCCGGTAAGAAAATAATTAATTTTGTGTGTACATATATTTGATTTCAATGTATAATAGTTATTGATTCATATCTATTTTGTTTGTATCAACTCAAGTTAGAGAAGAGCCTCAACAAGAGGACAAGCAAGTCTGTGAGGAAGACCCCATCATCGCCACCGTCTCCCTCCACATGATGGCTGAAATCCTCTAGAGATTTTTTTCCTTCCCCTCATAGGAAGGAGAAGATATAGTTGATATACATAAATGTATAGGCATTAGTAGACATCTATGTTGGATTTTATCTTAGTGGACATATTCGATATACATTTGATGTATATATGACATTTTATATTTGATGTATGACATTTATTTTATGCATGACATTATTGGTTAATATATGACATGTTTGTTCATGTATGACATTATTGGTTATCATTTTATATTATATGTTCCTTCATGTATGACATTATTGATTATCATAATATATTATATGTTCCTTCATGTATGACATTATTGGTTAACATAATATATTATATGTTCGTTCATGTATGCCATTATTGGTTATCATAATATATTATATCTTCATTCATGTATGACATTATTGGTTATCATAATATATTATGAGGTTGCATGAGTACTTCTACCTACACCCCTAGTACTCGTACCCACTTACCCAAGTACTGGGTACTCAATTGAGAGCAACATAGCTAAGGACCTTGATTGATATTTTGGATTTTTTTTTTAGTTTTTTGTTTGTGTATCAACTTGTTGCTTATCAAGCTTAATTCAATACCTAATCAGTTTGAAACTTTGATAGAATATTGATTAACAATAAAATTTATTGTTGTTAAGGATAAGTTTATCATTTCCAATATTTCATCATCATATGATTTATGATCTTGTTCATGTTTAAAATTTTACTTCCATGTTATTTGTTTATCAAGCTTAATTCAGTACATAATCAATTTGAATTTTTGATAGAATATTGATTAACAATAAACTTTATCAGTGTTAAATCCAAAAATTTATCATTTGCAATATGTCATTATCATATGATTTATGATCTTATTGTTCATGTTTAAAGTCTGCCTTCTATGTTATGCATCTAAACATTTATCATAAATTATTATTACAAACATATAACAAATCTAAAACTAAAAACAATACATTACATTTGCAAACTTTATCACTATTCTTGATTTGAAAAATCATTGTCATGACTCATAAATTCAGGTTTTCTATAAATATAAAAGTATAATAAAAAATAAAGTTTGACATACACAAGTAACCCCATCTCCTATTATAAAAAATAGTTGTACCAATACCCGTACCCTAAGTACCCCAAGTACCCCCGTCCCCATGCAACCTTGTATATTATATGTGGATCTCAAAATTTTCTATACACCTACATGGTCTATAGGATCTCTTGCTACTTAGAACATCTGCTGACCTTGCCCAACCTCCTCACTAGGTCAACTGATCCAAGCTTGCAACATCACTTCCTTACTCTTCTAGGAACAGTATCCCTCCAAAGGTTTTATAGGTCTACTAGGGTACCATAGCACTCCCTAGTCCAACCAAGGTTTCTATGATGTCCTAAAGTGTTATTGGAACACTTGTACTATGCTTGAATGGATAACAACAATGGGTTTGTATCCGATTTCAAGATTTTTTCACAAAAGGACTACAAGGAGAGCCTCTAATTAGGCCTCCACCCAGATTTCTAGGGACAATAGCTCCTTTGTTACTGTATGGGGAAAAACTCTTCAAACATTTAAGTAGATATTGCAAATTTGTTGTACCCAAGTTTTATTTGGGGTCAAGGATAGTGCCTGGAGGACATGCACATTGAGTGGACTAAATGTTAGCAGAAGCATAATTATGAATGATAGAGGCTGAGAACCATACCAGGCTAGAGAAGATGAGGGGAAAACAAATAACATAATAAGTTAGATGTTAAACTTTAAGTGCAATGCACAGTATTATTATCCAAGAGGTATGATCTAAGATGTTGTACATATCAATGCCTAATCTATTCCCCTAATCTACCACTAAGCTAGCTCCTAGAGAATGGCAGGGCTAGATATGTCAGGACAGGTGCCACTAGACATGTGTGGCAGGTTTTTAGAAGACTTACATTGTTGTGTTTCTCTAATGTGTTCTATAGGTGATGATTGTATTGTTGACAGAGCAATAGAGGGCTTAGCTTAGTCCAGACAAAGTTATATATCCCTAAGTCCCCCAAAACCTTAAGAAGCATTAATACCCATTGTGTCCAATTGCAAAATGAGACGTGGAGATTTCTGAGCAATATGCACTTTTTTCTACCCCTATCCTTTGGAAGGAATTTTTTGTGCTTCCATCATTAGGAAGAGGGTGTCTCTTGTTGGCAAACTTAGATGTTGATTGTTGATGATTTGTTTACTATTGGTTGGGGTGGCACATAGAGGATTGAGTTCAATTGACAATAGATCCTTTGTGTTGAGATAATGGGTGTTGCACACATTGCATAATATTGTTATTTTATTATTTTATTTTTATTATGTGATGTTGTACCTAGATGGACGTGCAACATTTAAAGATTCCCATGGAATATTCTTGATGAGTTGTATTGTAACATTGTGAAAATATTTTATGTAATTATTTAATATTGGGGAAAAGAATTAAATGCCCAATATTAAATGTGGGTTCAGTGGGTTATGTAGCACATGGTTTTAGCACATGGTTTATGTTATACCACTTAGTGGTTTTGTGGGACTTGCTACTATATAAGTAGCCACAAGGGTAGTTGTTGTAGAGAGAGAGAGAGAAAGTGACAAGGAGAAGACAAAAGGCAAGAGTCGAGCGGGACAAGGCTTGACAGGTTAGCCAAGGGAGCATTTGTGAAGGTTGAAAGCATGGCATGGGCTGTGTGGATTCATGCTTGTTCACATAGTTTGCTCGGTTGTGGCTATGGCCATGAAGGATTCCATGGTTGTATGGAAATGGTACTTTTGCTGAATAATATATGATGATGGATGCTTTTGGAGGCTGGGTTTTTTTCCCTCAATGAGGGTTTTCCAGGGTATATCTTGTGTCACAATTTTGTGGGTATGTTGTCTATTCTCTTGCATGTGGATTTTAATTCCGTGTTTATTTTAGATCTATTATGGGTTATGTGGAAACGGTTATATTCTTTATTGTCAAGTTTCCTTACACTTTGCAGCATTGTAGATTTCAATAGAGGTGGCTAGTAATGGCATGACAGTTTTGAATTGAAAACAAGGTGCATAATAAGCTAGGCAAGAAGATTAAGCTCAAAGGTGGTGTCTAATGCTACTTACTTGGTGATGTTATAGGGCTAACAATGCAGTGGACAAGCTTGTGGTGCTGTCTATACTTGGTAGTTATGTTCTACGAAATGGTTTGCATATATTTCTATATTTGTTTAATTTGTGTGATGAATTCAATGACTTTGTCAACTTCATCTTAAGATAGAGTAATTGAAGCTAAGGATAGTAGCACGGGATAAGCCCTGTCATTCAATTATAGAAGTTGAAATTGGAGTAACATGGTAAGGGTTGTGATTCGTAGAGTTGGGAAGACCTTTTTCCATAGTTGTGCTTAGTGAAAAGTAGGCTTCCATCCCATGTATGATTCTTGAAGTAGTACATTTGAAGAAGGTGCAATATTAATCCTTTTACCAAAGGAAGTAGATCAACTTTTTGCCTATCAATGACCAAATTACCATGTGGGGGTGTCTCAAAAATATGAGGGATTGATTAGAGATGATGGTACTTTTACTTCATTAGCAAGTCAACAACATAAGTTTCACAAGTCCATATTCATTGGTAAAAACTATAGTTGTTGTTCTCTTATCTAACAAAATTTGCAAGCTGTGAGCATTTAGTATTGGCCATGTTATATCTGCTTAGCATAGGATCTATCTACCCCATGATGAATAGCTATTGTTGAATCACTGCTAATTTTTCCCATAATTTACCCACCAATCCATTATGTTAACATACACTGAGAAGGGAAGGGCAATGCTTGATAAAAGATGTTGGCTGATCATCATTTCTATGACTAGGACTTCATTTTGTTCTTCCATTGTTCCCATTCTATCTGCTTAGTATATTATTCCCTCCATGTTTAGTACATGTGTATACATATTGTTCCAAATCTGTCATCCTCCTCCTCTCTATTTTGACCTAATTTCACACCATGTTTGCAAGCTTCCATTATTCAAATAGTTGTTTACATTTGCAGTTTGGCTCTAATACCATGTTAAATTCCAAAGATTTGGCTCGGCGTGCCTAAGAATGTTCAAGTGCTCAATGGGATGGGATGAGGTTGGGGATAGGGTTTACCCGACCACCCAGAGCTAACAGAATATATAATTTAATCCCAGGATGAAAGGTGAGAGAGATTTGGTACTTGGTAACTTTGTACTGGCCAACACTACAAGTTTTAGCATCACCTGAGATGGCATCACAAAATCAAAATAGAGTATGATCTCCAAAAAGTGAGAGAGGTTACTGTAGGTCTCTATAACATGGTCCTCTAGGAACTAGAATCACATCCATACCTTGCATGAGGTCCAAGATATGCCCTGTCAAAGATCACTACCCTATGGCATTTAGTGACTCTTAGGAACATTTTAGTTTAGCATGCCTAAGAATGTTTGAGTGCTCAATAGGATGGGATGAGGTTGGCGATAGGGTTAAGCTAGCTATTTGAAGCTAATAGAATAGACAATTTGATCCCACGATGAAAGGTGAGAGAGATTTGGTAGTTGGCAACTTTGTACTAGCCAACACTACAAGTTTCAGCATCACCCAAGATGGCATCGCAAAATCTAAATGAAGTAAGATCTCCAAAAAGTGAGAGGTTACTGTAGTTCTCTACAACATGGTCCTATAGGAACTAGAATCATATCCATATCTCATACGAGCTCCGAGATATGACCCATCAAATATCACTGCCCTATGGCATTTAGTGACCTTTAGGGATGTTTTAGTTCGACATGCCTAAGAATTTTTAAGCACTCAATGGGATAGGACAAGGTTGGGGATAGGGTTTACCTAGCCACCCAAAGCTAATGAAATAGATAGTTTGATCCCATGATGAAAGGTGAGAGAGATTTGACAGTTGGCAACTTTGTACTAGACAACACTATAAGTTTCAGCATCACCCAAGATGCCATCACAAAATCAAAATAGAGTAAGATCTTTAAAAAGAGAGAGGTTACTATAGGTTTCTACAACATGGTCCTATAGGAACTAGAATTGCATCCATACCTCACATGAGCTCCAAGATATGGCTCATCAAAGATCATTGCCCTATGGCATTTAGTGACCCTTAGGGTCGTTTCAGTTTGGTATGCCCAAGAATGTTTGAGTGCTCAATGGGATGAGAAGAGGTTGGAGATAGGGTTTACCTATCTAGCTGGACCTAACATAATAGATAGTTTGATCCCACGATAAAAGGTGAGAAAGATTTGGTAGTTAGCAACTTTGTACTGGCCAACAGTAAAAGTTTCAGCATCACCTGAGATGGCATTGCAAAATCAAAATAGAGTATGATATCCAAACAGTGAGAGAGGTTATTGTAGGTCTCTACAACATAGTCCTATAGGAACTAGAATTACATTCATACCTCACATGAGTTCTGAGATATACCTCATCAAAGATCACTACCCTATGGCATTTAGTGACCCTTAGGGACGTTTCGATTCGATGTGCCCAAGAATGTTCAAGCACTCAATGGGATGGAAAAAGGTTGGGGATAGGGTTTACCTGACCACCCAAACCTAATAGAATAGATAATTCAATCCCTTGACCCTTTTTTCACTAAGTTGTAACTTTTACAACTTTCAATGATGCAACTTTGCACAAAAAGTGCATTTTTTGCATTTTTCACTTGATTCCAATTTTGTGACTTGAAAAAGGTTTGGAAATACTAAAATAACTTATTTCCAAATGCTCTATATTTCACCAATTCCCAAACTACTACAAAGTTGTCAGCATTTTTGCAATTTTACTTTGACAACTTATTCAATTTTTTGCAATTTTTGACATCTTAACTCCTAGATGCCTAAAACTTAACCTAGTGACTCTAAGGACCTTTATAACCTTCTAAGAAACATAAAAGTCCTTTTTTCCTTGAAAAATCACTTATATTGCTCATTTTTATGCCTAAAAAGTGGCCCATAGTGTAAGAAGAAAGACTTGTTCCAAAATAACCATTCCTCATCTTTTGATATGTTATAGAGGAGCAAAATGGGTATCCTAATCTTCAATTTAATTTCTTGATGTTATGGAAAAATGTGAAAAAAATGAAAGAGGACAACATTTTATGCTAGTGTTTGTATTGGAATTATCATTGTTTCCTTAGCTAGTGTTTTTCATGAGTTATAGTATAATAATCTATCTTTTGTTATGATTCAGTTCAATATTTTAGTGTTCTTATTGATTAGTGCTGAAAATGATTTGAAATTTGAGTTAGTGATGATATAAAAGCTCTAAATGGTATCCATGCTTCTTGTTGGTGTTCTTAAATCATCTTAATGGTTCACATTGATTGAATAGACCAAATTTTTATTTATTTGGTGTTTCTTTATTTAGAGTCTAACTAATTTGATGAAAAAATAAGTTGTGATTCTTGGTGCTACTTTGGTGATACCATTGCATACTTTTGGTTATTCATTTGGGTCCTATCCAAGTCTTGGATGACTTTATTTGGATAACATTATTGATTAAACATAATATTTATATCTTTTATTGTACTAAGCATTAGCCAACCTTGTTTATGTTTAATCTTTGTAACATGTATAAATAAGATAACAGTTCTATAATTGAGAGTATGTTAAGTATGCAAAGGATGTCTGAAGAATATATATAATATGCATTTTATGAATAAGTAGACGTTGTGCTTCATTGGGTCTGTCTTGGTATTTGAGATGTTTATCTTCTTGGTTGTAGTAGACATTATGTCAACTCTCTTATAATAAAGATTATATTAGTGAACCCAACTAAAGGAAAAATCTAAGATTTATTGTAAGAAATGTGCTCTACATAGTGTGTCCATAAATTGGGCCATATGCCTCTAGATGTAAGTGGATTGATTTTTTTCTCTATTTTTTAAAAATTAAGAGTACTTTTTCATAGTACAAATATCTTGTGGTTTTGGCTACCACTAGGTTTTCCCTAATAGGTTTCCTCAAGAAGATATATGATGTAGAGCCCTTCACTATCACCTTAAATAGACTAACTAAACTTGAGGATTCAACAATATAACTTAGAATCAACTCAAAGAATCAGTCCTACTCAAATATCAAATGGAGTTCTCTAACTTGGTAGATTGCTTCCTCAACCATGCTCATGAGTTCATATCTCATTATCTCAATCCAATCTATTCAAACTATAATACTCTCTTGGGTTACCTAGTGCACCTAGTGTACTTAGTGCCTCCAACATAGAAAATATCCAATCAAGCTTCCCACACTGACCCTAACACCTTGGATAACCTTTTCAAAGCCTATCTACCATGATCCAACTCCAACCAACTCCAACCAACTCCAACCAACTCATCTTTCACCATTTCACACTTTAGCCCTCCTAGGCCTACCTAGTAGCCCTGTTAGATGGAAATCTACAAATTCCATCAAATGTTTTCCAACAACTTGGTAAGTAATTAATTTTCCAAGTACCCTTTTGGGAGTTATAAAACCCCTATTAATCTCAAACCTTCACCTCTTGACTGGTAAACCTTTCTATTATTGATTGCACATGCATTTAAGCCTAATTAGCCTACCCCAACAAAGGAACCCTATCCTCTACTAATCTCCAAGATTCCCCAACCTAAAACATTCTTTCTAGACCTCTTAAGACACAATATTATCAAACTCCCAAAGTATCACCATTCATCAAACTCGCAAATTAGCAAACCCTCACTATTTGAACAAGAAACCAAGGGTTTTGTAAAAAATACCCCTCTAATTCACTCACAACTCTAAACAAGGTTCAAACACCTTACAATCCACTTTAAAATACCTTTCCAAGCCTTGGTTACCCTATTCATTCCTCGAATCTAATGCAGGAGCACCTAGGTAGGCTAAAGGGTAGACCTAGGGCTTCTTTGGTGTTTTTGGCTTGTAGTGATGCTAGTCACATCACTAGAGTAATAATTGGATAAAATTGGTCCTAATGTGATATTAGACAGGTTAGAAGAGCTTGACAATGCAATATTGCTCCTAATTGCTATAAATTACTCATTTGGCTCAATAGAGCATTTTTGAGTTTTGAGGGCCAAATAAGGTAATCAATTGTTTTAGGGTCATTATTAGGTATCTTGAATCCATTTTAAGCCTTTTGGAAAGTTTGGTAGAAATTAGAGCAAGTTTGGGTTAAAAAATTGCAAAATTGCAAAAATTGCTCATTTCTTGCAAAGTTGTCATTGACAACTTTTGCAACTTTTATGCAAAAAGAGAAACTTCTTTGTGGGAGACCTTCAACCACTTAAATTAGTTGTAAATTTAAACTCTAATAACATATAAAGCCAAACTCAACCTTTTCAAGGGATTGGAAGAAGGAAAAATGACAATGTACAGATTGTAATCAGCATTTTGTTTATTACAACAGTCACTTGCTTTGAGTGTTTTTTTCATGCTTTGTAAAGATCAGACTTAGGGTTTTTTGAGTTGGAATTTTTATTTTTATTTTCCTTCATTTATATTTTAGGTTTTGTGTTGTTATAGAGATTTTTGTGTCTTCAAATAAAATATTTTGAAAGTTAGTAGGTTGTTGTTTTGAACTGGGCAGCTAGCAAAAAATGGAATCTTAGGGCCACTTCCCACTATATAAAATGTATGGCCTCTTTGGATTTGTAAATAGACTCCTTTTAAATTATGTAAAGAAAAGGAGAGCCCATGGAAAGAAAAACAAGCATTTTTAGCGTGATGCCCTAGGCAAGCAAACCATGTTTGGTTAGGGATCACAAATCTGAAAAAGAGCATTTGGAGTGGATTGAAAGGTCTGATACTTCAATCCAAGAACATGGTGAGTAATTACATGGTTAGGGATAACCCCAATCAAAAGTATGAGTCTTGGTAAGGAGCTTAAGGAGGTTTAAATGCCAAACAACACCAAAATCCTTGAAACCCTCAAATTAAGCCTAAAATTATGCTTGAGTTGTACAAACAAGTTGGGTGGTTAAGAGTTAAAAAATCTTTGAGTATTCTGAAAAGGGTATCTATAAATGTGATTTTTTTTTTCCATTGTTAAGGGATTCTTCATAATATCTCAGTTTTACTGCATTTGGAGGGCTAATTCTTATAGCCTTTTTCCAAGCAACTAAGTACAAATTGTCCTATGGATTTCAATTTGCATAGGGTTTTGCACTTGTTTTGGGTGTAGTATTTTGATGACTAACCTAAGGCATGCCTAGGTATTCATTTGACCAAATGGAAAGGTCCAAGGAGCATTGGGGTTATTTGTGTGATTGTGGAAGTTTGAGCAATCTTGTACTAACCTGTTGATGTGCACCAGTTGAAGAAGTGGGATATCTTTGATAGAATCCTTAGAGGCATAGGGTGTGAAATAATCCCTATTTTATTAGGTGTAATACCTAAGAAGACTGTAGAAAAATTAGGGTTTGTGAGCAAGATTGGTTGTCACATTAAGATCATTCCCAGCCATGACTGGTATGGGACTAGTTTCCCTTAATCAACAATTTCCCATCTTTTTGGGTTCTTCAAAGACTTCATCTCAAATCCCTTCATATATTCACTTTATTAAAAGGATATATTATTCATTTGAATGACCACACCAATCAGTAGAAACCCATTGATAGGTGAGTCAAGCCACTTAATAAATTCCTTGCACTAATGACTGTGTGTAGTCACAATACAGGCATAGTCACTTATACTAGTGATTTCTTCACTTTATCACTAAATAAAATACTGAAGTTAATGCATAAACATGTAAGGGAAATAAAAGGAAATTTATTTACACCAAGTTTCAACCAAGTTCATGTTTATATATTCAAACAAATTTGTTGTTATTGGGATTGTACCCACGGGATAGTAAGCTTCATAAAATGCAAAAAATTTAAATTCTATTCATAAAACTTCCATCTTTGGTTCCATTACATATTTTATCATTATATATCATCTCTCCCTTCTAATAATGTGGAAGAACTTCTAAATAGACCCCATCTTCTCCCACAAACCTGACAGTAACTTCTTAACTATTTGTAACTGTCTGCAATAGTGTACTAACTTAACATATGAAAATGTTTTCAAGTTGACAAAAAAGTTGTCAACTTGAAAACTCAACATTTCTATACTACTCTAAAAAATCTTTAACTTATTTACACTATAAAACTCTAAACATATCCATTAGTCCTTTCTCTTAGCCATTTTTGGCATTCTTGACAACATTTTGTCAATTTTATAATTTGCATCTATTTATGCATATCTTGTATCTTAACCTTGAATGACCTATGACTCCTCCATACTATGACTTTGATGAACCAAATACATTACATTTGACTATGAAATTAACATTAAATGACTTTTAACTCCTTAAACCTCACTTCTGCCATTCTGGCTTAAGTTTTCCCATTCTTGGCAATGTATTACAAATTTGACAATTTCATGCTTCCCTTACATTTTGATGGCTTCAATAGCCATGGTCCATCATCAAATGACTTTATATATCTTCATTATTAATTTATTACCCTTGGTACCTTCATGGTCTCCTTCATAGGTCCTGGTGTACCTTATAGTTTCGTGTGTCCACTTGGTGCCCCTGCACCAATATATGATGTTATGTGTTATGTATTATGTATCATGTGTTACAAATCTTGTATTATTATTTAACTTTTTGATATTTGATTTATTTAAGTGGTTGGAATTATTATGTTTGGTATACAATTGAATCACCTCCTTCCTAATATGTGCTTGTTTCTTCTTGGGCCTAAAAATTGGTATTATAGCCAAGTCCTTTAAAGAATGTTTGATAACTTAAGGTGATATTTGACATGGAAAGTTTACAAAATGATGGTCCTAAGTTTGATGGAACTAACAACCTGGTTTGGAAGAATGGTAGGACTACTTATATGATATGTATGGGAGATGAATATTGGGATATTAGTGAGAAACCTTATGATATACCAAATGATCTATCAAATTCTACTACAAATCAAATGAAGAAACTCAAGAAAAAAACATGATAGAAAGTTAATATTTGATTAGTGCCTTGTCTAATATAGAGTATTCTCACATCTGTGGATCAATGATAACCCATGAGGCATGGAGAAAGCTAGAAACTATTTGTAAAGGTGACAGGTATGTTAAGAAATTTGAGTTGTAGGGTCTTTAAGGGAAGTATGAAGATATAAGGGTGAGTGAAAGTGAACTATTTCAATATTTATGTAGAAAGTGAATGATATAGTTGTTCAATTATAAGTAGAGATGTCACCTTAAGGAATGATTATGAACATGACTAAATTTATGAGATCTTTTCCTACATGCTACAATGAAAAATTCGTATCTATTTAGAAATTAAGAACTATAAAACAAGTTTCAAGAGAAGCTTAGGATAGAAGACTTTTTTTTCTATGAGATGACTACTCTTTGTAATGAGCTATCAAATATTGAAACTACACTCAAATCCAATATTTATAAGGATAAGGAAGAACTTTTGAAAGATAGTAGCTATGCTAAGTGTAAGAATTTGCTCAAGGAAAAAAATGAAAATGACAAGATCTAGTAGCTCAATTGATAACACAAATGAGAGAGATGAAATGATTTGATCATTAAATGACTAGATTCAATTATTATCAATAATAAAAATATGTATGGATGCAATATACAAAGATCTTCCTAAATATATATGTAATGCTTGATAATTAGGAGTGCTATTAGTGATAACCTATCAACCAGATAAAGTGTAATCACATATCACCTAAAGGTGGAACATCATCCATTGTACAAAAAAGTATGTGTAACATGTGAAACAATAAGAGAAGGATAATGTAGTAAGAACACAAAGGTGGATCTCACAAACAAATAGGTGTGAGATGCCAATAAGCACATGTGGATTTCTCCTACAATATGTGCTAAATAATGTGTTCACTCTTACAAAAACTAATATGAAAATGTTGTATCCTAAGTAAACATAAGTAAAGTGTAATTAGTAATTAATTCCACCAATACCCCTCCCTCCACCCCAACTTGTGAGAACATAAACATGATTATGTCTAAAGGGAAAAAAGAAGGCTACAAATCAAACATTGATGAACCACCTATGATGAAATAGAAATGTTTGCACAGTACTTCTAGCAACATGCACAAAAAGGGTAACAAAGCTTGGGCATTGCTTCAAGAAACGTGCACAAATAATAAGAGAGTGTAGTAGATGAAAAGCACTTGGAAAAAGGGGGTTGATGGAATGAGGCTACATGCACAGAGACTAGCTTATATCCAAAAACTATGAAAGGGGTTAAAAAAGAGTGTATCCTAAAACCAAAAATGTTCCAATTGTTGGCCAACACACACACTTTTTGTATAGTCATGGATATATTGATCATTCATGAACTTGAACAACTAACACCATGTTAGAAATAGTGTTGTGTAAAAGGACTGCAAAATAGAGGGAAATGGCCATGAAATATACATGATTTAAATAGCCACATTAAATAGCCCTTTATTTCATTAATCACTTCAACTCAATCATTACATTGTATAGACAACCTCATCATATGTCACTTGAACAAACCTATCATGTACAACATGAGGGACAAATCCAAAAAATTAAATCTTAAAATGTTACAATACTACAAATCTCATGGAACACATGTGGGATGAATATACATAATCAAGTATTAACCCTTTCCAACATTCCAACTTTATGATAATAATTTACTAGTCAAAGTCCAACAAATTGGAACGCAATGACTACAAGTATTCTTTGGCATTTGTTACAGGCAACCATGGTTTGGAAGCAAATTAAGAGTATTAGTATTGTAGCTAGGAAAATGAGCTCAATAAACACTTTTGAGATGGTCATCTCATGATGATAATGGATAAATCATTTCTAGGTTCTCTTACTTGTTTTAGAATATACTAACTATATTTCATATTGATCAACTCTAGAAAGAAACTAATTTGAAAAGAATTATTTTCTATGACACTGCATCAATAATTTAAGGACACGTGAGAGTATCTTGTTTTCAAATTTGAACCCAAAACACATAAGGCAATAACAATTGTAAGGAATAGAACCAAATAAATGTAATCTCATGAGAGCACAACCCTCTATACTAGACTCTATTAGGCTACAATATGACCAATCAAATTATAGGGTGATTCTAGAACTTGTTCTTTATTGTTCAAAGCATAAGTTGAACCTACCCAATATATACCTACATCACTTCTAGTGTATTTAGAACTTTTTCAAGTGACCACATCAATGCTCCATATACTCTCATTAGCTACAATGACAATCAATAGATGGAATAAATAGCTATAGAAGCAAATACATTAGAAGCACCATGCCTTGGTTGCCAATGTTAGCAATGCATTGGTGAAGACTCAATATCAATATACTGCTACATTGCCTTGGTCAATATGTGATCTAGTGTCTTTTCCATATCCTTTGAATTGTCATTGTTGCTGCTAGTAGTCCATAAGCAATGCCAAGGATTGCAAAAATAATTACAAAAATAACCAGGAGTGCACCACAAGCTTCCATCGATGCTAGAAAAAAATCCGAAATACCCCATCCATAACAACAATTGTGGCATCCTTCCATACATGAATCATTGTTGTTGACTAATGAAAAGTGGACTATCAGACCTCCAATACCCAGAATTACAAAAAAAACAAAAACTCTTGCATTTCAAATTGAGTTGGATTATTCAAATCGTGTGCAAGCAAAGATACAATTTTCAAAAACAAAATGTAATTTTGAGTTTATGATATGCAACAATCAATAATAGATAACGGATAACTAGACAACCTATTTGAAAAATTGAATCAAAATATAAGAAACAAACCAAAACAATAGTAGAATGGTATAGGATACTTGGACAACAGTCAATCTCATCCATCACTGAATGAATTTTTGAACTCCCCATTTGTGTCCATCAAGTATGCAATATTGCCCATAATAGCAATTGTTTGCAATAACAAATGGGAGAATGATTTAGCTCCACTTCTACACATTAGGTAGTGAGAACTTTAAACAAAATGTAAGGAAATGGTGACACCACTACTGGGGACAACTTGTATTGTTAATGTTTCAATTAATTTGCATGACCAACTAAAAGTAATAGCCATTTTCCTTCTATTTAATGAAAAAAATATATCTTATTTGAAAGCTGAAAAATTGCAACCAGAAATACAATATAGTTAAAAAGGGTGGTAAATGAAAAGAAGCTACATTTGCAATAAGATCAACAATAATGTTCACAGGCTTGCCATTCTCCTTCTACTTTAGTAAATGTAAACAATGAAATCTTATTACTCACAAAGATTCTCCAACTCATAATGAATAATTCTGCATGTGTTCTATTCTTAACGAGTAAATGGGTTAAAAATAATCAAATCTTACACTGAAAATTTTTCTATGCTATTCATTTTTAAAATTTGAGTGAGCAATAACTACCCATAGGATGGCTGCAAACTTAGTGGTTTACCACAAGAAGAAATTATTTATTTCATAAAATTATTGTATCTACTCATTCAAGAATCAATATCTTCTAGTATTGTTCTTTAAGCTATACTATGATGAACATAGCAATGCCATAGGAAATGCATTGATTCTAAATGTTATCTCGAGGGATAATGAAAACAAGTTGATATGTCTCTATTTGTTTCCACTGATGAAGAATAGATTTATTTCGTGGTGTGTACTGATTACACATGTAAGTCTTATTTAATTGACTTGAACATTTATGTAATGGTATATGTTAAGAAGAGTACCAGTGCTATTGAATTACCATGTGGATGCAGGTGGAGGTTTGGGTAAGCCAAGACATGGATAGAGGGGGTATAAAGTGTAGACTATAGATTACATGTTGACATCATCCACTCCAACTCCCAAGTGATGGTAGCTACAAATTCTTCTACTCCACATCCTTGGGGTTGCTGATTGAGATAATCTTGGCAAATCCTCTATGGCTGACATTGTGTTGTGTTGATAGTCATTTAAAGTCCATTGCATTGCTTTTAAATGTTGGATGTATCACCTTAGTAATAGTTCATAGGAATAATGAAACAAAAAAATGAATGATGAAATTTTTGTTTTAAGTAAAGACCATGTGATCACTATTAATAATGCTTATGCATAATGTGTGTAAGAACACTTAGTTACTAGTTCTTGTGACTAGGAGTGAACCAAAGATCATACACTTTGGTCTTAACGCTTCCAAATAGACAACATTTGAAAATTTTATAAGAAGGGTTTTATAAGTTTATGACTTGGATATAAAAAAAATTCAGAGTTTATCAAAAATAATTACAAATGACAAAACAAATAAAAGATAAAATCATGTTAGTCATAATATCATTATTGGTAACAATGTTCCAAATGCAAAGAATTATTTGTTTGAGCTTCTAGCAATGATTAAGCGGCTTACAGAATGGCTTGATGAGTCTTGGAAACTTCTCCCATTGTATCCTTGCTTTCGCTAGTTTGAGGTTTCTAGTTACATGCACACAATCATGACTTTACATCACAAAGCATTCACATTCTAAGAATTTTTATGTTCTTTCATTACATTTTGATCTAAACAACAAATTCTAAACTTTCACTTATTCAAATGACTAATCTGAAAAATGGGTCCTATTAAAGAATCTAATATAAATTCAAATAATGTATCTAGATTCTAAACAAATCAAAACATAAAATCTATGATTTAAACTTATCTCATCACTTACACATAATAACAATACCCACCTTGTCATGTGGACAGTCTTGGGGGAGAGGTTGTAACATTGTATTTGGATCCAATTGATCACTCTTTCTCTCTCTCTCGCTCTCTCCCTATTCAATCTAATGAGCCAACTGGATCTGCTCTACATTTTAATGTCTCAAGTATTCCCTTATGGTCTGACTCGTGAACTTTCCAAAGAATCTTATTATGTGATTTTCTACCATATTTTATCAAGTGGACATTTGATGCAACAACGAGGTTTGAATAATGAAGAATCTTTCTCTCTATTTGATAATCCTTGAATAACCACAAATTAGGGTTCTTCATAGAATATCGTCTAAGCCATTTGCTAGTTACAACCACCGCACCAACATGGTACTCTAAACCTTCACCATCTATAACTAAGTGATCCAATTTTTGTTTGGCTTGGACACAATGACACAAATAATAATCTATCTCTTCTTCATTATCTTCAGGTGCAATAACAAAAAAAACTTGGCCTATAGTGACAAATGTACAAAATGTGGTCATTTATTTAAAAAATACATAGGTAAAAGTTATAAAGTTACACATTGAAATTAAAAAGATATATAAATATATATATTACTAGGTTGTATTAGATCAGACAACTGGTCAAAGTCAATAAATGAATCCATCTCTACCATTTCTAGTGCTTGTGGGAGACGATAGGTGCCAATTGTGTCCAAAACCTGTATATCCCATTTGTTCACCCATTCAGTCAACCCACATTCATCCCAATTTTACTCTACACATGATGGAGAATAGCATGCCATTTTTTGTGTATGGATACTCCATGAACCTGCATCAAAGCTTCTAAAAGAGTGCAACTCACTAGATCCTGTTAGTGTGCAATAATCCTCATATGGTGCAATGTTAGTATTATCTATCAACCAAAAAAATCTACAAATTGTAGACTCGCCTTCCTTACCTAGACCCATTGTAGTGTTACACCATTGGACGATGGATTTTGCATCTATCAATATTGCTCCATCTTTGTACTTTAGTTCTTCACAAGCTAAGGCTCTTTTGATGTATGCATCTGCACCATCGTGCTCTCCCTTTCCATGACCAGCCTCTGTGAAATTCCACATATATTGAATTCTACAAAACATGTGCATCCTGCTCAACCAATAGAACATCCATGCATTCTTGAATTGAGATGCACAATTGGCTAACCAAATAATGTGTTGATGATATGTTATGCCCCTGTTAGCCAAATCTTCATAAAATAGTTGAAAACAACCTTGAACAAACTCTGTAGAATGTGATCGATCATCGCTGGTATAAAAAATGGTACTCTCTCAAAATCTTCTTGTCATCCTTTATATTTGTAGGTGAATGCATAAATGTTATGTGAACAAATATAGAAACATATTGAGAAGTATAATACTTTGCTTGCATCTCATTTTGTGGTTGTAGTATGTAGTTCTCTATGAAGTCTACAACCAAAACAATGGTATCTAGTGGAAATGTATCCTTGCACAACTTGAATTGCAAATCCAACCGTTGAGCTTTATGTGTATGCCTTACATACTCATAAATAATCTATTCACAAAAAATCTTCATGAACTCATACACTAGAATCTTTTCAATGACTAAATCACATCTTTTACCCTATTTCTCATTTTTTAGAGCATATGTCACCATCTTAAATTTTTCTTAATCTACTATTTCATTTACAATTGCATGTGTACTATCCATATGTTCACAAGTTGATAAAAGTTGCAAAGAACCACAGAATAAGCATGTACCATCCAAGCATGATGTCTTGTAAAATTATTGGCCATCCGCTATTTCACATAAAATGTTGGACATGAATTCCCTTGAAGATCTTGGTGGCTAATTTGTGTCACAATCTTTCAAAACAAACTTAGAATGCAAAAAGATAAATATATATATGTGTGTGTGTGTGTGTGTACATATATGTATATATATACATATATATATACATATATATATATATACATATACATATACATATACATATACATATACATATACATATACATATACATATACACACACATATATATATATATACATACATATATATGCATACATACATACATATATATATGCCTAAAAACATCAAAATAGTTAAAAAAAATTAAATATGTATCCTACAACGACAAGTTGTTCATGTGTGATTTATCTTGACATAAAAAGGTTCACCCATCTCAAAAACAAATTGACTAATTTGAATTTGAGGATACATACCAATAAATTTTGCAAAAAATTGTGTCTAAGTTGAGTCCAAAAAAATTTTCACATGTGGGTCATGATTTTGACTACCAATTCTCCTTCTTACAACATCTCTTTGATTAGGGAAAACATGTGTATTATTTTTCCAAAAATCTTCGATCAATGATTTCAAAGATTTACTAATTTCTTTATCCTTTCATGGTAGTCTACTGCTAAATGTCCATAACTCATTTTTTGTTAGATCTTCCAATCTCTCATGCCTTAGCATGGCTCTCCTTAGAGTACCTCTACCAATTTTCAATGTGTTACTTATCTTTCTCATGAGTTGAGCTTTCTTCATTTGGGTACTTACTATTGTCGATGTAAGTACTCATCTTGTGATATTACTATATTTGGTGCATGATTTAAAACCTACTTTTCATAAGCACTCATTAGATTCTTTACAATATTTTTTTCATTTGAATCATCCATCATTCTTAGCCCAAGAATCTTCATGATAAGCCTAAATTTTAAATTCCTCATCATTTCAACAAATAATTGACATTGACCTATAATATTTAATTCTTCAAAGAATAATCTCCACATACAACTAACTTTTCTTTGACAAGTACACTTGCTAATCTTGTCAAGCATTGATTTCAAAATAATGTTAGTATCAATATCAATAAAATATTTTGATCTTCTAAAATGAATTATAGAAGGTGTTATAATATCTTCCATTCCCTCAACATTTTGAACATCAACATAAGGTTGAGTGTATTGCGTACCTTGAACTAAGGATGATGTACCTTGGCAATAACATGCAAAAGATGGAATATCACCTACTTGATATGTTGATATCGTGCCTTCAACATGACATGATGGAGTGTGTACATTGTTTGATCTACAAATTAGTGTCTCTTCAACATGAGAAGACGATCTGACTCCAACATTGTAAGATGGTGTAGCTTCACAATTCAATTGTCTTCTTAAGCATAATAGTCTCATTCATTCTCTTTGTCTTTCCAATTCTTCCTCTTTGTTTCTTTGTATCGGTGGTTCTTGATCCTCTTTGAAAGTCAATTCTTTATTATTGCTTTGAAATTTTCTTTGTTCACGTATTAGTTTCATTTTATTTCTTTTAATTGCCAAATCTCTCTCCCTATCTTCATTTGTTTGAGTTTCTGGTTTCTTCCTTGGCATGACGATGATTTTTACATGTCAAATTATTCAAATATTTGAATTACTTACAATGTCTAAATTAAAAATCATTCAAATACATATAAAAATTAAAATTATTTCAATGAATACACAATATATATCAAACAACTTGCCAAATTTCTAACCATTTCGAAATAACATTTCATTCAAACATACAAATTTCAATGAATTCACTATATATTAAACATGTCAAATTTGTATCTATATATCAACAAACAATATTTAAAAAAGATTTCACTAACCTTTTTTATAGAAATAATATTCAAAATGACTTCAAATAGCGTATCCAATGATTGAATTTGGTGTTTTCTAGCTTCAAAAGGTCTTCAAATAGTGTTTGCTAACTTCCAATAGCTTAAAACCTATGTTTTCTATTGGAACAACAAAATGCACAACAGACAAAAAAGTAGAGAATGGATGAAATGAGACCCAAACTTGCTTTGTGACCATTTTTGGATTACTTGACCATCCCCCATCTCCTACTCTCTCTCTCTCCTCCCACTACCTACTCTCTCTCTCACCCTCTCTCCTCTCCCATCCCCTACTCGATCTTGCACACTCCCATCCCCCTCTCTCTCTCAGGCTACCCTCTCTCTCCCATCCCCTAGTCTCTTTCTCCCTACTCTCTCTCCCCTCTCCGATCCCCTACTCTCCCTCTCCCACTGCCTACTCTCTCTCCCTCTCCCACTGCCTACTCTCTCTGACCCTCTCTCCTCCCCCATCCCCTACCCTCTAGATTTCTCACACACACTCCCATCCCCCCTCTTTCTCCCTCTCTCACTTCCTCTCCCAATGCCTACTATCTATCTCTCTCACTCTCTCTCTCCATCTCTACTCTCTCTCCCATCCCCTATTATCACTCTCTCCCATCCCCCTACTCTCTCTCACACTCTCTCCCATCCCCTACTCTCACTCTCTCTCTCCCATCCTGTTCTCTCTGTCTCTACCACCCTTTACTCTTTCACTCTCTCACACTCTCTCCCATCCCCTACTCTCTCTCTTACACACACTCCCATCCCCCCCCCCTCTCTCCCTCTCCCACTACCTACTATCTCTCACTCTCACTCTCACTCTCTCTCCCTCTCTACTCTCTCTCTCCCATCCCCTACTCTCACTTTCTCTCCCATCTCATTCTCTCTCTACCACCCCCTACTCTCTCTCACTCTCTTACACTCTCTCCCATCCCCTACTCTCTCTTACACACACTCCCATCTTCCCTCTCTCTCCCTCTCCCATTCCCTCTCCCACCACCTAGTCTCTCTCTCTCATCCACTACTCTCTCTCTCTCTTAAGCTACTCTCTCTCTCTCCCCTCTCCCATACCCTAAACTCTCTCCTTTATAGATACACACTCCCATCTCCTCTCTTTCCTCTCCCATCCCCTACTCTCTAGATCTCTCACACACACTCACATTCTCCCTCTCTCTCTCTCCCTCTCCCATTCCCTCTCCGACCACCTACTATCTCTCTCTCTCTCACCCTCTCTCCCCCTCTCTACTCTCTCTCTCCCCCATCCCCTACTCTTACTCTCTCTCTCTCCCATCCCCTACTCTCTCTTACACTCTCTCTCATGCCCTACTCTCACTCTCTCTCCCATCTTGTACTCTCTCTTTGCCACCCCCTACTGTCTCTCACACTCTCACACTCTCTCCCATCCCCTAATCTCTCTCTTACATGCATTCCCATTCCCCCTCTCTCTCTCCCTCTCCCACTCCCTCTTCCACTGCCTACTCTCTCTCTCTCATCCCCTACTCTCTAGATCTGTCGCACACACTCCCATCCCCCCTCACTCTCTCTCCCTCTCCCACCACCTACTATCTCTCTCTCTCTCTCAAGTTCTCTCTCTCCCTCTCTACTCTCTCTCTCCCATACCTTACTCTCACTCTCTCTCTCCCATCCCCTACTCTCTCTCACATTCTCTCCCATCCACTACACTCACTCTCTCTCTACCATCTTTTACAAGCTCTCTCTTCCACCCCCTACTCTCTCTCACACTCTCACACTCTCTTCCATCCCCTACTCTCTCTCTCTCTTACACACATTCCCATTCCCCCCTCTCTCTCTCCCTCTCCCACTCCCTCTCCCACCACCTACTCTCTCTTTCATAGACACACACGCTCCCATCCCCCCTCTCTTTCTTCTCTCCCATCCCCTACTATCTAGATCTATCATAGACACTCCTAAACCCCCTCTCTCTCCCTCTCCCACTGCCTACTCTCTCTCTCTCTATCCCTCTCTACTCTCTCTCTCCCATCTCTTACTCTCAGTCTCTCTCTCAAATCCCCTACTCTCTCTCACACTCTCTCCCATCCCCTACTCTTTCTCTCTCTCTCCCATCTTGTACAAGATCTCTCTACCACCCCCTACTCTCTCTCACTCTCTCCCTCTCTTCTCTCTCTCTCCCATCCCCTACTTTCACTCTCTCTCTCTCTATCACCCATACTCTCTCACACTCAGACTCTCTCCCATCCCCTACTCTCTCTCTTACACACACTCCCATCCCTCTCTCTCCCACTCTCCCACTCCCTCTCCCACCGCCTACTCTTTTTCTCTCCCATCCCCTACTCTCTCTATCTCTCTCTCTCCCCTCTCCCATTCCCTAATCTCTCTCTTTCACGCACTCTCTCTTTCTCCCCTCTCCCATCCCCTACCTTGTCTCTCACTCTCTCTCCCTCTCCCACTGCCTACTCTCTCTCTCACTCTCACTCTCACTCTCTCTCTCTCTCTCTCTCACTCTCTCCCTCTCTACTCTCTCTCTACCACTCCCTACTCTCTCTCACATTTTCACACTCTCTCTCATTCCCTACCCTCCCTCTTTCACACACATACACTCCCATCCTCCTCTCTCTCGCTCTCCCTTTCCCACTCCATCTCCCACTGCCTCCTCTCTCTCTATCCCCCATCCCATCCCCTAGTCTTAGTCTCTCTCTCCCATCCTGTACTCACTCTCCCCCCCATTCCCTACTCTCAATCTCGCTTTCCCATCCTATACTCTCTCTTTTCCACCCCTAGTCTCTCTCACGCTTCCTCTCTCCCATCTCCTACTCCCTCTCTCTTACACGCATTCCCATTCCCCCCTCTCTCTCCCTCTCTCATCGCCTACTCTCTCTCTCACATCTCCTACTCTCTCTCTCCCCTCTCCCATCTCCTCCTCTCTCTCTTTCATACACACCACACACTCCCATCCCCCCTCTCTCTCCATCCCCCAATCCCTCTTCCATTGCCTAATTTCCCTCTCTCTCACTCTCTCCCTCTCTACTCTCTCTCCCCCATCCTGTACTCTCTCTCTCCCCTCTCCCATCCCTTACTTTCTCTCTCTACCACCCCTACTCTCTCTCACTCTCACACTCTCTCCCATGCCCTACTCTCAATCTCTCTCTCCCATCCCATACTCTCTCTTTTCCAACCCTACTCTCTCTCACACTTCCTCTCTCTCCCATCCCATACTCTCTCTACCACCCCTACTCTCTCTCACTTCCTCTCTCTCCCATCCCCTACTCTCTTTCTCTCCCCTCTCCCATCCCCTAATTTCTCTCTATCTCTCTCTCTCCCTCACACACACACAAACATTGTGTCCCCTCCCTCTCTTGCTCTTGCTTTGTGTCTCTTCTTCCCTCTTCTTCCCTCTTTATGCACTATTTAGATCTTAATAGAGCGTACACACTATAGTGTGCATGCACTATTGAGATGCAAATTCAAAAAGCTTTAAATAGTGCATGCACACTTTAGGGAATACATGCTATTCAAAGCTTTGTATTAAATCGAGCCTAAGGCTTTGTTTGGGCTTGGAGTCTATAAACCGGTCTGAGATGTGTTTTGCTGCAAACATACAAAAAAAATTTGATTTTTCTTGTGTCCTCTCCTTCAAGATTCCTCATGGTTAAGCATCGATAAGATTAGGTTACATGACATTGTAGGTCTCCATGTTAGCTATATAACCATATAATGTATTTTTAATTTGAACTATTTCAAGCCTTTCATCTATAATTTCTTTTGAATGTATGTCCATTTTTTGTCAAAAACCAACATGTACTAATTGGGCAGATTTTAGCTCATTCATCAAATTTTGCTACAACTTAGTTTTTTAGAAACCAGACTCCATTCTCTACACATTGAAAAAGAGAAGTTTTGATTTTAGATTAATTTTCAATCATTTCTAGGGGAGCACACAAATATTTCACATTTTTGGGATGTGTCTAGTTAAAAAAAATCATTAAAAAAAATACACATAATAAAATTACTCGAAAAATCTGGTATAAACTACATAGTGTTAAGTAACTTTTGACTAGAGCGATTAAAGAATTTTTTTTAAAAATAAAATTTTAGGGAGACCACAATTTGTACTGTGTTATGATTTTTTGGAATAAACAGTACCACTTTTTGTGGGCCCCTTTTTTGAGGACCTAAAACCAAACCATTTTGAAAAAAAAATAGTAGTTTAGAAACTAGATTCAAAGGACTACTTCTTTTTTCATATCTTAAAATTCTTGTTGAAGTTCAGAAATTGTTGATTTCAAAAAAAAGTTGTCCACTTATACCCCCCTTTTGGGACCACAACTTGGTGCACTTACCCACATGTTACAATCCTAAATTTATAAGAAATTATCTCCTCAATTTGTGTTGAGAGTGAGAGATCTCTTCATGCAAATATATGCTTCTAAACTAATAAAACAAATCAATTTATGTACAAACTAACTTTCTAAATGGTACTAAGTAGGACTCCACCCTTGTTTATATCAATTAATGGGTGCGTGAGCCTTTACATGTCTTAAAACAAAGAAAGCATGAGAGAATAAGAAGAAGGAAGCTACAAAATGATGTAGGAGTCTCTAGAAATGCCAAAAATAGAAGCTCAAGCTTCTCTAGATGTTTGTAGGAGTTGAACTAACGTCAAAATGCATTTTTGATGCATGGAAAGCTCTAAATTTAGAATTGGCAGTTAACTATCAGCACACCTTAGGCTTCTTCAAAAACTTCCGGTGCACCTTTGGAGAAGCACATCTTGGGAGAATTGCACCTTGCACAACTTGCACATCTTTAGAGAGGCACACCTTAGTGACAGGGCTGAAAAACCAAAATTTTCCCATGTCAAAACTGAGATTCTAGCTTATGGGTTTTGTTCCCCTTTATACCAAAGCTATGTCTAGATGTCTACTCTTGAATTTCTCTATGATCTCCATCACTTGGGTTGCATCTTAAAAATCCAAAGAGTCATACTTATCTTTTACTTTTGGCTGATAGTTGCCCACTTCAATATGAGTCTCTGCAAAGTCTTCGAGCTCTACGTCCAATTCTAGCAATGTCTCCTCCATATTAAATGATTGTCTAATGCCTTCATCATATTAGAGTATTTTTCATTTATGTTTATTAATTAAATCATATTGATTTAATTATATAAGTTTCTATTACTCTAGGTACTTAAGCTTCATTTAGGTGCATTACTAATTAATTATTAATCAATAATGTACAACCTAGTTTTTTCCTTTAAGGTTTCTATCTCACCTTTATAAGGTTGAGCACTGTACTTTTTCATTATCTCTTATGCATTTTTCACATTTAAGAACAACTTTTCTTTTGTCTCCATTTTTCTTCTCTTGTAACAGGTTATTGGCTAACAAGTTCTTCTTGGGTTGTGTAGAATTGATATTAATCAATTCATTCATGGTATCAGAGCTCAAATCTGTGGCTACTTGTTCTTGATTTGAAGAATTTTCTGGAGCTTCAAGGGTTTGATCTTTCAAAAGTTTTTTTGGTTGGATCTAGGGATACACTTTTGTTGGAGGCCTCTTGATCCAAAATAGGCCTCACTAGTGGATTCATAGGATCGATCTAGAGAATTTTGATATAAAATTTGACCTATTTTGGTTACCAAAGCAATCTATTAAAAAAAAAAACCATTGGCACGCATTTTGAGGTAATTTTTTAAAAAACATGTAAACATTTTTTATTATTTAAAAAGATTTGCATAAATAAAAGATTAATTTCAAAGTTTTTGGAAAATTTGAAATACAAATGTTATTACAACTATTTTTTTAAATGTTGTTCCATGCATTTAAAAAAAGGTTTTTATCAACTTTAAAAAAGTTGATTTGACACCTAGTATGCCTATGTAGGCACTTGTACAACCTACATCAACAGGGTACACCTACATATGTAGAGGGTACACCTACATGCACAGTAGGGTATGCATGCTTTTTTTGGCATTTTTTTAAAATTAAAAAAACTTTGTTTTTCTCTCCTTCGCTACACTTGGTGGCTCTTTTGGTAAGATCCACCTTTTTTGGTGAGACTTTTGGAGATCTACCAAATTTGGCAAAAAATTTGGTACTTTTCACATGCAATTTTTTTTTGCAATTTTGGGAATGCATTTTGAGGTGCCACATCAGTGCATAGTCAGCCAATGATGTCAGCACCTAGTCAACCACCACATCAGCAACCAATTAGCCAATGACATCAGCATCCAATCAACTGCCACATCAGCCAACTATTAGTGATGACATCATCAAAGTGTCATATGAAGGGCAAATAGTCATCAATTTATTTGCTATGAATATTTTTTCTAGAGAGCTCCTTTTTTGGACCTGTAGTTGGTTTTTACCCATAACTTGGGCATATGGAGGTATTTTTCTAATCTAAAAGAAGTGCCAGAAAGCTAGTTCAGAGAAAAAGACAATGGTGCTGGTTTCATTTGATTTTGAGTTCATTTGAGCTTCCAATTTTGGCATTAAAGTAGAGACATCTATTTCCCTCTTCTCTACATCCGAAATCCAGGTTCTTTTCTCAGTTTTTATGCTTCCTATAGTTGTTTTCTTTGGTATCTGAGGGATATCATTATCTATTATGGGGAGGGGGGGCATTTTCTTTTATATACTTTAATTCATAATAAGACCCTTCTAGTTTCATCTTCTTCTCTCAATGGCAGACTCTTATGTCGCCTACCATACACCACACAACTACCACACTTGGAAAGGATAGATGGCTAGATTGCTTATGGCAAAGGGGTTATTGTCATGTCTCAATGCAACTCAGGCAGTTCTATAGAGGCCTTATGAGCTTCTTATGTAGCATATTAAGATGAATGAGGCAATGGTCCTCATTGCAATGAATATTTTAATTGGGTTACTATTTCACTTGGATGGTTTGAATACACCTAGGGCTATGTAGGATAAGTTTTCCACCTTATTTGGCATAATAAATAAGTTCAGGGTTCTACAAATAGATGTAGAGTTTACCTCCTTGATTCTTGAATCATTCACCAGCATTGAGGATTTCTTGATCAAATTCAAGTCTCTTCTATCTATGTTATAGGTCACTAGAAAGAAAAAGTCTTATGATGAGTGTATCTTCCTGATACTATCCAAGCTTCAAGGACCTTATCAGATTTTCACTTCTACCTTCTACACCACTATGGATGCTCTAGGTGCATGACATGTTATGCCCTCTTTCAAGACCTTTTGTGACTGGCTGACTCGTGAGAAATCAAACCTCACTCAAATAGATTCTCTTATAGGTTTATAGTCATAGGCATTGCTTGCCAAGCCACCTCAGAGTACATAGAAGTCAAAGCAGATATCAAATTCCTCTTCTTAGCACTCTACTAGCCTACCATCTTCTTCTAACAAGTAGAAATAGAAGACTGAGAGACCTACATGTTCCTATTGTCATAAGGGAACACATGATGATTCACTTTTCTATCAGAAGAAGATTGATGGTTATGAGAAATAGATAGTAGATTTACAAGCTCTTCTTCAGAAGATCAATCTTTCCTCTCCATCCTCTTCTGGCTCATAGTGGTCTACCTATCAGTCTTCCACTATCTATTCTATAGCTGGATGAAATCTTTGAAAGGGTCATGCATTACGGGATTCTTTTACATCCCCTTCATAGGTCCCTTGGATATTGGATTCAGGTGCTTCTCACCATATGGCATCTTCTCGAGAGATCTTCTCTTCTTTTGAGACTTCTCCTATTCCCCATATTATCATTGGGAATAACACTATTATGCCAATCTGTGGGAAAGCCATTGCATGAATTTAGAATGGCACATTCAATTATGTGTTGTATGTTCCATCTCTGTCTACAAACCTTCTTTCAGTTTATCAGATTTCACATAATGGGTCTAGGAAGATAGTTGAGTTCACTCCAGATTCAATTTTCATCTGAGATAGTATGATGGGAGGTATTTTTGCTATAGGGATAGTTGATCTTTCCACCCATCTCTACTCCTTTTCACACTTTGGTCAACCTTTTCCAGAGCATGACTCTCCTCCTCTGAGAGAGCATCATGTGTTATAGTCAAGTTGCTTGAACCTCTAAGTGGTTCCTGAGACTACTATTGTGACTACCTTGCCACCTCCTCTTGAACTCTTTTTTTTTTAGTAGGGTTCTTCTTTAGCATTGCCTAATCCTCCAGCTCCATTCATCGAGCCACTAGGTGCAATTGTTGAGGATTCTACAAAGGATATTCATCTCCTCTTTGATGATAGTGTTAGCACACCTATCATACCACTTACATTGGGGATTCCCTTTTAGGATCCTTGTGTCTGCTCCTTTGAGCATCAGCTTGGTCTTCTAGTGACACCTCAACTTTTGAGGTTCCCTCTACAATGTCCACTGACTTTCATTCCTCTACATTGTCATAGTGATTTCTTCATTGATCCAGGGGTTCTTTCATTCTGGGGGAGCTTTGGAGCCTTGACCCTCTCTCACGGGTGGGGGGGGTGGGGGGGGCAGTTGAAGTCATGCATTATAATTATGGCTTTGAGAGAGTCTCATGAAGTCATTACATCTCTTTTTGGAGAGGGGTTTTATCTAACTAGGTTTTCTCCTTTACTTTGGTTTATAGAGATTTCCTTGTACTAGGTACCTAATCAGGCCTTGTTGTCGAGACCCATTTATTTTTTGCTTTCATAGCTTTGCTAGGTAAGCTTACTCCCTGATTTCAACTTAAGGGGGGGGGGGTGTATTAGAGTATTTTTCATTTATGCTTATTAATTAAATCATATTGATTTAATTATGTAAGTTTCTATTACTCTAGGTACTTAAGTTTCATTTAGGTGCATTATTAATTAATGATTAATTAATAATGTACAACCTAGTTTTTTCCTTTAGGGTCTCTATCTCACCTTTATAAGGTTAAGCATTGTACTTTTTCATTATCTCTTATACATTTTTCACATTTGAGAGCAACTTTTCTTCTATCTCCATTTTTCTTCTCTTGTAAAAGGTTATTGGCTAATAGGTTCTTCTTGGGTTATGTAGAATTGATATTAATCAATTCTTTCACATCAGTCAAAGCTTCTTCAAAGATCTTTCAAAACTATTCAACAATTGTTTGCACTGATAGGAGTTTATCTCTTGATTCATCCTCAAAAATGTCAAGGCAGGCATCACTATAATACTTCTCTTCTTCCAAAATTTTCTCTTGGGTTTGATCCTTGAGCTTATGAATATCCATGTGTAATGTCCCCATTACTTTATTACTAACCACAATCTTCTCAATCTAATAATATATCTTATCTAACTCATTATACATATATACATCCATCAACATACAATACCTCTAACCTTTTATTGGCTACAATGCTTCAAGGTCTTCTCCCCAGGTATGTACCTTGTCCATCAATCCAAAATCCAGGTTCAAAATAGCAACCGGTCTCTCTACATTATTCTGCATATGGTGCAATAACTTAAGGTTCCCTTGTATTATCTTCACACCCTTTTCCACAAAACTTTCTCACCATAACTGACAAGCCTTCAAAAATGGATCCACTTGTAGACTTTCCCTCTCTTTATCTTTCTTCTCTAAAGCTACTTCAAGAGTGACCTCTAGATTATGTAAGTCAATAGGACTGACTAAATCATGGAGAAAACCCCTCATGATTTCATTATTCTTTCTCAACTTGACCAATTCAGCTTCATCTCTATCTAAGTGTTTAAACACTTATTTTATTCCAATAGTATCCAAAACTTTGGCAGTATCCACTATTTTCTTTCCCAGCAAGACCTCCTTAATCTAATAGTCTTTTCATGTTAGATCTTCAATGTGTACATGTAGAGGAGGGATGGCAATATGAGCCAACAAGTCCTGATTTTTGTTCTTCATAATGAAGGCCAATGTTTGTGCATCACTTGTAGGTGGCTCAGGTCTCTTGAGGGCTTCAACCAATTCTTTTGTTGCCTCATCCTCAGTACAATGCAATTTCATCTTCTCTCTAATCATCACCTCCATTTTCAACTAGCTTGAAGAAGTTCCCATCAAAGACATATACTAAGTTGAAGAGGTGATCTATACGACTAGACCTTTTCCCTTATCACTCCTCTCCAAAGTCTTCTCTTTTTGTGAGAGATTTGTATCAGGCATCATTGTATCATTTGAGTCCATAGTCCTTGCCTTTGTATCTTGGGAAGTTTGTTGAGGTTCTTCAATAATATTCCCTTCTTCTGATACTTCATCAATGGGTGTCTATCATGGCTCTTCTTATTGAACTGGTTGCACTTGTTCTTCATTGACCAGAGGGAGAGGAGTGGCTAAAACTTTATCCAAGAAAGATAAATATTGACTTGGGATGGCAGGGCACTTTGAAGTCATTGTGGTTGAGGTTGTAATTGACTCCAATCCTCTTTCAAAGGCTAATTTTTTGGTGTGTCCCTAATCTTATCACCAAGTCTAGTGCCAATAGGCATGAAGTCAAAATTTGACATCTTAAAGACATCATCCCCTTGGTCCTCTTTCTCATTAATCCACTATTGTAGCTCATCCTCCAAATTAGTAACTTGAATATGTTGTGTAGGAATGGATGGAGGCATTATAGTGGATCTCCTTCTCCACTCTTCCTCTATAGCCCTAACAAAATGAGTCCTTTGACTCAAGGGTAGGTCATCCTCTTCATCTTTTTCATCCTCGTTACGAATGGTTTTTGGAACTAAGAGAATAGGAATAACCCTTCTTATGACATGTTGTCTCCTAGTTCTTCTTACTAGAATCTTTTTCCTCTTAGCTTTCTTAGCTATTGATGAGGAGGCCTCTTGACTAGGTGGAGACACTTCTTGTGCTTCTTCTTGGTCAACTAGAAACATTTCTTGTGCTCTTTCTTCTAATCCTTGCCCCTATTCTGACTTTGTTACTTGTGGATTATCACAGACTTGTGTAGCTTCTATATTTCCTAGCTCTTGATTCTCAAGGGCTTGAGTTGCCTCTTGGGCTTGAGTCTCTTCAACTTCAGGCTTAGTTTGCTAAGGAGAAACTCTCTTCCTCTTATAATTGTCTTTCTAAGCCTTGAAGTACCCATCTTTGCTATCATGTTGATATACTATTTTTTACCTAATTGCAAATTGCTTTGTGAATGTTGGTACTATAGCTTTTACCCCTCTCCCCTTTACTGGGCATGCTATGGCCTATAATACAATTGTTTTAGGAATCAAGTCCAACTTGAAAGGCTTCTTGATCCAATCTTTGGTTACTTAGATAATACGTCTCACCATATAGTTCATATCTGCATTCTCCTCCATGTCAATCTCTACATTCATGATTGGTCGATCAAATATCTTATCCTGATTGTATAAAGGATCCAAGACCTCTTGTGTGTCTTGTTGAACTGATTTCAATGGGACCTTAACCTTCAAGACCTTCTCTACTAGATAAATAGTCATCCTATAATAATTCGTGATTCGGATATCATAGTTGTCTACCGCATTCATCTAGTGATCCTCTATGGCATCCTCATGCTCAAATCATTTTCCCACCAAATATTGGACTCTACCAATAATGTCAAAACATGGACGAGGGGAGTTATAATCCTCCAAGTGATATTGACCCCATTCTAAATCAAAAGTCATTATATCCTTCTTTTTCTTAACCATGAAAGGACTTATGGTGATGGGTCATGCCCAGGTCTTCTTATGTTGTTTCCTCACTCTTCCATATGTAGATGTGAGTTACATTGCTACCTCCAGAAAAATGAGTCTATCAAATGGATACCTTGGGAGCTTCTTAGGATTTACCATTGTGTCTTCTACCCTTAGGTAGGTGAATGTCTTAAATTGGATATAGTAGGCACCTATTTCTGCAATTCTTGATGATACATCTACTGACATCCTTTTTGCATAATCACCTTCAATGAATCTTATTATTACAAAAATGAAAGTGACATTCACAATTTGATACTCTTTACTTTGATATGGAAATTTCTTCTTCACCAGCTAAGGGTACACCACATATAGTCAAGCATTAGCATCTTGCATGCTTCCCCTCTTAAACAGCCCTGGGTAACTAGTAGCCCTTGCTACTAATACATATACCAAGTATGAGATCATATAGAATCTTGGATCAATTTTGACAGCCACTAGTTGTTCATCCAAATTCTCACTAAGCATTGTAGCCTAGTCAATTGGCATCTTCACCATTTTGATGGTTTCAATGAAGTGTACCATCCATATGTTTAAGTGTCCTACTGCTAGTAATCCCATGATCTTTCTCAATAGCACTATAGAATGTCTAATATCATCCTTCATGTAACCTCTTGTCATATCAACTTTTCTAGCTTTTATTCCCACATGTGTCCTATCAATCAAATATGATGATTGAATAATTTATGTAGCTTCTTGTTCATGCTCTCTATACCACCTTTCTACTTGGTGGTATGTCAGTCTTATATACTGGTCTGCCCTTAGAAGATGGAATACTTTCTCAACATTCTTAGGTCTTAAATCAAGAACAATCTCTCCTATTATGCTTTTGACCACCCTCTCTTCTAAAACATAATTCTTGACCAAAGCCATGATCAACTTAGAAGATCATATTGAAACAAGGTCTAAAGTTGTGTTTACTAATCTTGATCTTATGTGTGTAGAAACCATTGGTGATCTCTCATTTGGTTTATTACAGACAACTAGGAATGCATTCCAATTAATATGACCCATTTCTATATCTTAGATCTCTGAATGTACATCCTAGAAATGGGATCTAGATGGCACACCCTAAAACTTGAAAACCACTAGCTTAGGAGCAATCTTTTTTATGAGGGAGGATGAAGAAGAAGCCATTATATCTACCCAAAATAAAAGTATATTAGTCTAGAAGGTGGAAAATACAATCCTAAATAAACCCTAATTACTAAGAAAACTTACCCAAAAACCCTATATCTTCTTTAAACACCTAAAAACCTCTTTAAGACCCTAAAAGACAATTTTGGCACACCTTGTGCACCTTGAAGGTGCACTAGGTGCACCCCTTAACCTTAAACAAATTTTGACACAAAAGGGTGCACATTTTACAGGGTGTGCAATGTGTGCACCCTAATTTATTGAAGGTTTAGTCTTAGAAACAAACAAAAATAGTGTGCAAGTGTACAGCTTGGAAAGGTGTGCACCTATGCACCATTCTATATGCTTATCTTAGGTTTTGGTAAGGTGTGCATATGCACACCTTACATAAGATTTTAAGGTTTTTAAGGTTTTTTTTAATTAATGAAATAAGGGTGTATACCTATTGCACCTTGGATTGGTGTACAAGGTGGGCACTTTTATGCTTAATTTAGTGTTTGTTCATGTGTGTAGGCATCTAAAGATAGCGCACCTCTATAGGTGCGGAGGTGTGCTACTGGAGGTCTTGTCAGCATGGTGTGTGAGGAAGAATGGGCAAACCTGAGCTTTTATAGGCCCAAGATGGAGCGCACCTCTTGGAGGTGCACACATCCAAGAGAATGTGCTCCTACATGAAGCCACTAAGTGCTCTAGTGCACCATGGAAGGTGTGCATGTGTCCTAGGTTCTCTAGTGTGCACCTTTTCCACATAAAATCAAATTTATGCTCAAAATATCCAGTTTCTGACAACTAGGTTTCCCCGGCAAAGGGCTAGGGTTGACTTAAACACTAGATAAAGCCCTAAAAAGTCTCAAACCCTAGACTAGGGCTCTGGAAAAGAAAAGAAATTAACTAGGGGCTCCCTATTTCTAATAGAAATGGGGCATGTGTTGTGAAAACAACAACAGTTCCCTGTTAGTTTTCATATTATTTTATGTACAAAATTATTTTCCCTCCATACACAATATCACTTGGAGTGAGAAGAAGCTGACAACACAATAGATTAACAAATTTATTAGTTAATTATAGATAGAACTTTGAAATAGTAATGGATGGATATTTTGAGGAATTCAAACAAAAGATGAAAAGTAGGTCAAGGATCCCTAAATCATTGGTTAATAAGTACAATGAGAATTTTTTTTTCTAGTAGACACAGATAGGACCTATATCCAAGCTATCATACCTAGAGAATTGTATGGTTGAAGCCATTGGGATATGAAATTAATATTGATGAAGCAATTGCATAAATCACAACAATCCTTGATGAACCCATTGAAAAGGATGTCAACTCATTTGGCATATATGAAACTACTAAAGTAAACATTTTGATGGAGACTAATGTCCCTAAGTTTCAAAGGAAAAGGAAAGGGATGAGAGAGAATTTGAAGAGAGTTCTAAGAGAAGGTGCTAAGAAAGAGTTACCATTGCAAATTACTAAAGGAAAAGGTGAAGATTTGTGTAGTGATGATGAAGAAGAAGAAGGAAATGAAGAAGAAGAAGGACGTGAAGAAGAGGAAGCTATAGAAAAAGGGAAAGAGATAGTTATAGTTGAGCCACAGACTAGCATAGGGAAGAAGAAAGATTCAAATACTATACCTAGTACACAAAGACTGACCATGCAGAGAAGAAGAAAACTACTACTACAATCATCCAGCCATCAAAGAAGGGAGTTGTCAAAGTGACTAAACTAGCTCAACCCAAGAGCTCAATAAAGAAAAACACTACCATGGAGGAAGTCAAGCTATCTAAACTTGTAAAGAAGCCAAGGAGAGAGCTTGTGATATCAAAGGATGAAAATGATGAAGAAAGAATTTAATCAAGGGACAAAGTCAATTCAAGGTGGATGTGCACAAGAAACTGTAGAATATTGATAAGGTATGTGAAAACATTAGAGGGAGTGTAGAATTATCTATATTTCATTTTGTAAAGTTTGATAAATTAACGAGGATAAAAAAAAAAAAAAAAAGAGGCATTAATTGACATGATGAAAAACTTCAAATACACATCATTAGAGCTAGGAAACATGATACCTAATGAGTTACCTAGTAGAATAGATGAGAAATGGAAGTTTTTAATTAATGAAAAAAGGCAATAAGGAAATGAAAATGTGTCCAAGTGATGCTAGAATTGAATAAGAAACAAATTTCTAAAGCCATGAAAGACTACAATGCTAGATATTTTCCTAAGAGAATAGCTTTCCTAATTTGAAGAGTAAAGTAGAAAATATCATTGAGGAAAAAAATATGGATTGATTCTTGGTGATGAGGCAAAAAAAGATGGCCAAGAAAAAGTTGAATTGGACATCAAAGATGATATCTATGATGATGTACATAAAATCTTGTTGACATAATTCACAGTATGGTACAAAAAAGTAAAGGGTATATTGAAAGAGTCCTTATAGATGATCAACAAAAAATTAGGTAGATAAGGATGTGTTGAGTGAGTAAAATGTCAAAGTTGAGCCATAGAAGAAAAGCGAAGGTCATATATAGACCGAGTCAGTATAGATGCCAACTTGTGAGAAATTGATGGACCCTAATCTTGTGAATGTGCAAGTCAAAGACTATCCCAAGATTGGTACATAGGATTCCACACAATAGGTAGAATCTACACCTATTAGATCTACTATTACTATTGTTATAGTTATTCAAAATGAAGCACATGTTTGAGGAAGTGATGGTTATATCGAGCAAAAAAGCTTGTCACCCACTGAAGAATATAATGTACAAATGCCTAAATAGCTAAATGATGCCACTAAGGGCAATTTCAATGTCAATTTAGAGGAAGATAAGAATAAAAAGAGCTAGAATGATTGAGTGGATCAATCTACTGTAGGTGAGAGACCAAGTGCCTCAAGACCCAGATTGAGGGAACAAGGGAGGTTATCCAACTGAGTTTCACAAATGAACTCACTAATAATGTTGAAAAGGAAAAGGATAATGCACCTGAATAGAAGGTGAATTCTACTAAGGAGAAAATAGTAAGTGTGGACCATACATAGACTAAGGAGGCACAAAGACTCTACATAGATGTACAAACTTAAGGTCTACAATAGATAATGCCAAGCTCCAACACCCTTGATTCCGAAGGAAAGAATATCAAGAAGAGAAAGGTGAAGTCTCCACAAGGTATAAGAGGAAAACCTTTTTAAAAAGTAAATTCCACCAATATAATTGTGGGGGGGGGGGGGGGGGGGGGTGGGGGGGGGGGTGTTGGGTTGTACGTCAAAATAACTTTTATTAACCTTATTAAAACTTAAATATATAATCAAAAAGTCAAATAACCATAGGAATGTTAGAATTCATTTGAATAACTTTTCACGGCTTAGTGAACCCATAAAACATTTACCATTATGCATGCATCCATAAGATTATGCAATAACTTAAAACTTGCAGCTTACTATCAAATCAATTTTCAGAAATGTAAAGCATGAAACATAACAAATTTAGCAACACACATAACAAAATGATTTACGTGGAAATCCAATTTGGGAAAACCCACTAGTAACATGCTACCACTTTTTCACTCTTCTAAATTGATGCTTTGTGAGAGGCCAACCCTGTTAAAGGTTACAATACAAACTATTAAGTGTGACCTTGTTAAAGGATTTCAATCACCTTGTTAGAAGTGAGCCTTGGTAGAGGACTTTAGGTCATTCACTTAGAATGCCACACTATTAAAGGATTTACAAATGATAGTTAATTCAACCTTAATCCAAAGGATTTACCCTAGATTGACACAATTGTTAGAGAGTAATAGTAGAGCTTTGATCTGATGCAACTTACAACTTCTCTTGTAGATTATAGATCTCTATTTAGTCCTCCATTCTACTTGGCCTTCATACTTTTCAGCTCTGATAGCTTGTTCACCCTTCAAGAATTCATCTCCTTAAGCCTCCTTGCTCATAATGACATTGCAAACTCTTCTCTTAGGTCACTTGATGAAGCAAAACCCTTTTGACCTCTTTTCTTCCTTGGGTTCTCACATATGAGAGCCTTTGCTTCATGACTAGACATTCCTTATATAGGAAATTAAGATCTTTTGCCATTCATTCTCCATCGTCCAAATTAGAGTTAAGATGGGTTAGGTAGGATACAATGTATCTACCCCATATCTTGTCTATTCTAGAAACTTCCTCTAGAATCCACTTTGAATTTTACCAAAAATGGTTTACCTAGAATTTTGTGCCACTAGTTAATCATTCTTATCTTCCACCTAGTTCACAAAATCCAAGTAAACAAACTTGTCATCTCAGATTTATCGAATTCATGATCTTTGAAATAATGCAATAGCTTGACATTATCAAACTTTTGATCCTCGGCACACACTGTGTTACTCGACATCCACTACAAGATCACTCGACATCAACTAAAGTTTACTAATGCTCAGCACCTACTAAACTTTACTTGACACTAACTAACTTGCTCAACATCCGTTAGAATTTGCATTTACTCGGCATTAACAAATTTTCTACTCAACTTGCATTGACTTTGCTCAACACCTACTATCCACTCGGTCAAGCTTAGGAGACAAATTTTTTATTACATGTTCTTCTATTCTTTCTAAGTGTAGCTAACATTTGTAACCTTAAGTAGATAATCAATGCATCATGTTAACACTATCTTAACTGATCCTTATACTTCATTACATAAGCATAACTCAACCTTACTTCTAGGTGTTGTTGTTATCTCTTATTGATCAAATCCTCTTCATCAATCAACTAAGTGAATCTATAAGAAATTGTCTTACCATCAAATAGAAAGTTTGACATCAATGACAAAATAATGATTGAAACATATAACAATCTCCCACATAACAATCTTTCTCATACAATGATATTTTCAATCAGATTTCAACAATCTCTCTCTTTGGCATTGATGGCAAACCAAACTGATCAACGCAAAAATGACCAAATGATGAACATCTTGTTCAATCAATCTTATTGGGTTAAAATGGTAAGACAATTCTAAAATGAAATTTTGTATCAGCATTACTCCCTCTATCAACAACTTCCATCTTTTGATTTGGTTACAAAAACTTGTACATATAACTCCTTATAAGTTTCTTCACTTACATCTCCCTCTTAGTAGGTAGATAAGGATTGCTCCCTCTTTTGTGTACTATTTCTCTATCTCCCTTTCTGATCAGCAACATTATCTCTTGATCAGTTTAGTACATATTCTCCTTCTTTGACAACAATGCCAAAAACATATAGCAAAAATGTTGTCATCTTTAATACATGCAGATATGAACTTGTTCAATGTCTCTAGCTTCTCCATTTTGCTCCCTATGTCACCTTACTAGTGGCAGATTTGGAAATTTCACCTCTATGAGTACTTTAGGAAGCTCCTAAAGTAAGATCCTCTACATCAATTTGTAAAATTTTAATAATTAGCTTGTTTGATGCAGGGCACTCCTTTTGTTACTTAGATAGCCTTAGATAGGGGTATCACCCCTAGTTTACCTCTTAGATACTCATGAGCATTCTTAGGTAATTCTTTTGTGAAGATGTCAACAATTTGCATGAGCATCCTTAGGTAATGCTTTTGTGAAGATATCAGCAATTTGCTCCTTTATGTTAACATATTCCATCTTCATATCTTTATCTTGGACTCTCTCACATAATGATATTTGATTGCAATGTGCTTAGTCTTTGTATGCATCAATAAATTCTTAGATATGTTTATAATACTTGTATTATCACAGTAAAGTGTTCCAAGTTCTATGATCTCTTCCTTCATTCCTTTGAGTAGTTGTTTGATCCACACAATTTTTGTACAATTTATAGTAGCACCAACGTATTCAGCTTCAATAGTAGATTGTGAGGTGTAGTTTTGTTTCTTGCTAGTCCATGTAACTACACTTTTGCCTAAGAAAAATGCTCCTCCACTAGTGCTCTATCTATCATCAATGTTTCCAGCCCACTCAACATTAGTGTAGGCTTTCAGTTCAAATTTCTCATCTTTCTTGTAGTATAGACCAAACTCATGTGTTCCTTTTAGATATCTCATTATTTTCTTCATAGCCATTAAGTGATTCTCCCTGGGACTAGCAGAGAATCTTGTAACTATCCCTACTGATAATGCAATGTTAGGTCTATTGTGTACTATGTATTGCAATTTTCCAATCATAGACCTATACAATGTTTGATTCACCTCAACTGAATCATCATTCTTTGATAATTTGTGTGTTGTCACCATAGGTGTACTTACTGGTTTGGAATCCTCCATTCCAAAAGTCTTCAATATCTCTTTCACATATTTTGACTAAGTAATGTATATACCATATTTCATCTGATATATTTGCAAATTCACAAAAAATTTGATCTCTCCAAACATAGACATTTTAAATTCTTGCTTCATCTAATTTGAAAATTCCTTACATAAATCATCTTGACCTCCAAATATGATATCATCAAAAAATATTTCAAATATCAAAATACCTTTACCTTTATCTGTCTTCATGTATAGATTGCCATTATCATCTGTCCTTTAAAATCCAATCTTCACAAGATAGCTATGAAGTCTCTCATACCATGCTCTTGGTGCTTTCTTCAAACCATATAGAGCTTTGTGCAATCTACATACCATGTTCTTAGTGTTAACATCAACAACACCTACTAGTTGTTCTATGTAAACTTCTTCTTCTAGTATGCCATTTAGAAATGTAGATTTAACATCCATCTGATAAACCTTAAAACCTCTATATGCAAAGTAAGCAAGTAGAGTTATTACTCCTTCCATTCTTACAACGGGGAAAAATGGTTTCTCCATAGTCAATTCCTTCTTCTTGTGCATATTCCTTTCAAATTAATCTTGCTTTGTTCCTTGTCACTTCATCATTTTCATCTAGCTTGTTTTTGAATACCCACTTGGTGCCAATCACATTTTTGTCTTTTGGTCTAGGAACTAGACTCCATGTTTTGTTCTTTTGAATTTGTTCAATCTCTTCTTCCATGGCGTTGTACCAATCATCATCTTCTAATGCATCTTTACTATTTTGGCTTCCTTCATGCTTAGCAAACATGATTCACTTCTTAATCTATTTATTGTCATTGGCTTAGCATCTTTGTTTCCAATCATTTGTTCAGCAGGATGATGTCTCTTGACATATTTAGACAATTTTGGCTTAGCTCTTGTTCCTTCATTTTGTTTCTCAGCTTCAAAATCACTATGTGTATCTCTGTTAGGTATCTTAGCATTTCTTTCATGTACACTAAGTTCAAAATCGTAATGTGCATTCACTTCATTCTGTAACTCGGCATTTGAATGTAGGTGGGTTCCTGAATGTAACTTGACATTCATGGGATGTGACTCGGTAGTCACTGAAACTTGCTATCGGTTTCCAACTTGATTTGCAGCATCTTCTTCAACAAGCATACCTTCATAGAAATATACAAATGATTTGTATTCTTCTTGTTCTTTCATAGGTTCAACCTCATATACTTTTTTATATTCATCAAAGTTCACATTTGCACTTTCCACAACTTTGTTAGTGTTAGAATTCAAACACTTGTAAGCTTCACTTCTTGTGGAGTAACCAAGGAATGTACCTTCTTCACTTTTTGCATCAAGTTTACCATTCCTAACATCTTTAAGAATGTAACATTTACTTCCAAATACCTTAAAATATTTTACATTGGGTGAGTATCCATACCATAATTGAAAAGGTGTTGTTTGGGTACCTTTCTTGACTTGTACACAATTCAAGGTATAGACAGTTGTACATACAACTTCTCTCCAGTATTTTAAAGCAACATTCTTCTCCATCATGAATTTCCTAGCATAGTCCATTACAAACTTGTTCCTCCTTTTAGAAATTTCATTTTGTGGAGGGGTTCTAGGTGCAAATGTCTATATTTTGATTCTTGTGTCATTATAGAACATATCAAACTCATGTGATATGAATTCACCTCCTCTATCTGATCTCAAGCACTTCAAACTCTTACCTATTTCTTTCTCAACTCTTTTTATGTACCACTTAAACATTTGGAAAGCATCAAATTTTTGTTTCAGAAATATAATTGTCATCATTCTAGAATAATAATCAACAAATAACATAATGTACTTATCTCCTTTTTGGCTTTGCACATCTATTGGTCCACACAAGTTAGTATGAATGATCTCAAGTATTTTCTTAGAGGTATAAGTTTTACTCTTAAAACTTGACTTTGTCATTTTGCCTAGCTAACATTGTTTGCACATTGTATTGTCAGGTTTCTTCAATTTAGGAAAACCTCTAACCTTCTTCATGTTACTGATACTAACCAAGTCATCAAAATTAACATTACATAACCTCTTGTGCCATAACCATACATCATCAAATTTAACAACTAGACAAGTGACATCCTCTATATCAAGGTAGAATAGATTACCTCTAGTTTGATCACCCTTTCCAATCAATTCACCATCAGTATCAAATATCTTAGCAATCATATTCACAAATTCAACCTTACATCCTAAGTTATTTAGTTGTGACACACTCAAAATATTATAGTTCAATCCTTCAGCATAGTAAGCATTGTCAGATGAAATCTTCTCTATGAGTTTGATGGAACCTTTTCCTTTTATTAAACATGGTACATCATTAACAAGTATTACACTATTTCCTTCATAACAATTTAGGGTAATGAACTTACTTTTGTCTCCAGTCATGTGATGTGAGCACCCATTGTCAACGATCCATCTATCATTCTTGTTCACACATGTCACAAGTATAGTTGCCTCTTCTTCATCAGATTTTTCCTTCATTGCAACATACACCACTTCATCATCATGATCATCAGAATCATCCATAGTATCCTCTTCAATAATGTAGCATGACTTCTTTCCTTTGTCTATGTAGTCCTTTTTGATATCATCTCTTCTATTCTTGAATTTTTCACCACCTTTATAGTTCTTCTTTTGTGGACATCTAGTAGAAATATGACCAACCTCATCATAATTAAAACAAATGATAGGTAACTTATCTTTGAACTTGTCTTTTCTCTGTGGAATCTTCTTGCTAGAAATGCTTCAAGATGGTCAACATCTTCCTCATCAGTGTCACTATCACTGGACACACATTTTACCTTTCTCCTCTTCTTCTACTTGATGGGTTCTTCAAAATCCTTCAACAATAGTTTATCTTTGAAAGTAGATTCAAGAGCCTCAGGTTTGTAGTTATCAAAGTTAGATAGTTCAAAAGCAATGAATCTACCTACCAGACCTTCAGGTATTAGATCATTTCCTAAAATACATCTTAGTTCTTGAATTGCAGAAACTATAATAGCATAGACAGGCAGGAATGTCCTCAAGATTTTACTTAACACAATATAATCATCTATTTGAAGAATAGCACCTTTTATTGCACTTACAACATCTTTTATCCTAGCAACATGTTGAGCAATATTCTCACCTTCTTCCATTCTCATGTCATCAAACTTACCTCTAAGCCTTTCAAATTTGGCTCTTTGATGATTCTTGTCTCCTCCATAGATAGTGGTTAGGGCATCCCACATTTTCTTTACAGTGTCACAGCCTTTGATATCATCAAATTTGGCATAGCTTAGGGTAGAGGCAATCTCCAACATTTCCTAATTTAGTTCTTTCTTTTTCTTCATATCTTCAGTATTGGAGCACCTATTGGATCAACATGTTCCACATCAATCATAATTTGTGCATGATCTCCAATTCCTCCAAGGTGTAGTTTCATCAAACTTTGCCATGCAGGAAAGTTATCTCTGTTGAGCTTGGGTACATCTCTTTTTGACATCTTGATCTTTATGCTTCTAGTACCTTCAAACTAGTCCTTTTAAGCAACTAACACTCTGATACCAATTGTTAGAATTCTTTTGAATAACTGAGAGGGGGGTTGGTGAATTAGTTATCCAAGGTCTAGATGTACAAATAAAATCGTTCACAACTTAGTGAATCCATAAAATATTTACCATTATGCATGCATCCATAAGATTATGCAATAACTTAAAACTTGTAGCTTATTATCAAATCAATTTGGAGAAATGTAAAGCATGAAACATAATAGATTCAGTAACACACATAACACAATGATTTACATGAAAACTCAATTTGGGAAAACCCACCAGTAACATGCTACGACATTTTCACTCTTCTGAAGTGATGCCCTATGAGAGGTCAACCCTGTTAAAGGTTACAATTCACATTGTTAAGTGTGACCTTGTTAAATGATTTCAATCACCCTCTTAGAAGTGAGCCTTGTTAGAGGACTTTAGGTCATTCACTTAGAATGCCACCTATCAAAGGATTTACAAATGACTATTAGGTCAACCTTAATCTAAAGGATTTACCCTAGACTGATACAATTTTTAGAGAGTAACAATAGAGCTTTGATCTTATGCAACTTACAACTTCTCTTACAGATTATAGATCTCTATTCAATCCTCCATTCTACTTGGCCTTCATACTTTGCAGCTCTGATAGCTTGTTCACCCTTCAAGAATTCATCTCCTTAAGCCTCCTTGCTTAACATGCCATTGTAGGCTCTTCTCCTAGGTCATTTGATGAAGCAAAACCCTTTTGACCTCTTGTCTCCCTTGGGTTCTCGCATATGACAACATTTGCTTCATGACTAGGCATTCCTTATATAGGAAATTAAGATCTTTTGTCATTCATTCTCCATCGTCCAAATTAGGGTTAAGATGAGTTAGGTAGTATACAATGTATCTACCCCATATCTTGTCTATTCTAGAAACTTCCTCTAGAATCCACTTTGAATTCATCCAAAAATGGTTTACACTTCTAATGCTCGACACACACTATGTTACTTGGCATCCACTACAAGATCACTCGGCATCAACTAAAGTTTACTGGTGCTCAACACCTACTAAACTTTACTCAGCACTAACTAACTTGCTTGGCATCGATTAGACTTTATATTTACTCGGCACTAACTGATTTTCAACTCGGCTTGCACTAGCTTTGCTCAGCACATACTATCCACTCGGTCAAGCTTAGCAAACAAATTTTGTATTACATGTTCTTCTATTCTTTCTAAGTGTAGCCAACATTTGTAACCTTAGGTAGATAATCAATGCATCATATTACCATTGTCTTAACTGATCCTTGTACTTCATTACATAAGCATAACTCAACCTTTCCTCTAGGTGTTGTTGTTACCTTTGATTGATCAAATCCTCTCAATCAATCAACTAAGTGATAGTACTTGAATCTATCAGCAATTTTCTTACCAGCAAATAGTAGGTTTGACATCAGTGATAGAATAATGATTTAAACATATAATAATCTCCCTCATAAAAATCTTTCTCATACAATGAGCTTTTCAATTAGATTTCAACAAGTAACATAACCATACACAACAACACCAAATTTATTAACTCGGGAAACATTTGATCAAAGGAAAAACCTTGATGGGGATGGTACCTACAAAATGATATATTAATATATAAGTTTCCTGTAAGAGGATGGACCTTGTTAGGAGTCAAAAAAATCCATTTAGTATATGTCATTCCCTACTAAGATATATTGAATCCTTATTACAATATCCTAACCTTGTTATGAGTTGTGTCAACCCTATTGGAAATATCACCAAACACATTGTCCAATTGGCCTCCATAATATTCCTTTCAAAACAATACCAAATGATCTATTGTCTACTAGCACTCTCTACCAAATATAATCACTTTTTTTTTTTACTATGCCTCTATTGCACCAATCACTTCTTAAAATTCAATACCAGATCTAGAAAGTTCCATCACATGAATCCCTTAGATTTCTTACTCACATATACTTCATTCACACAACATTTACTTTACTTTTCACACTTGTTTATACTTAACCACATGGAAAACAACTTTCCTTTAATACCAAGAACTCCAATTAATTTACTTAGTCAGCCTTGAGGATTTCTCAATTTATAGCTAAAATAGGATCACTTGAAGATAAAACAATGCATTCTACATTGCATCTTTTCAAAATTACATAATATTGTTAGCTCACAGTTTTCACAAATATTAACATATGCAACTTTGGAATTCATGCACTCAACCATTTTATCATTATGAAGTCTTCTATCTCTATCTAATTGCGCTTAACTAGATTATATCCCTCTTAGGAGATACAATTCAATTACGAGAAATTGCTTCTCAAGAACTCTTTCTAGATATACTATCTTTAATAAATTTCAAATAACTATCACTAGTCTTTGACTTTTTGCATGCACTCATAGCCACATCATTAGGATACTCTATAGAATATATTCTCAATTGTGCCTAACCTCATCTTCAATACTCAAACCATGCAATCTCAAACTTTGTCTTCTACTCTTTTTGTCTTCACAAAATAACTAGTATGTTGACATCAATGATAAACACTTCCATGAATGCAATATATGATCATACTAACAATCTCCCAAATGCTTCTCTAATGTTATGATACTCCCCTATAGGAATATCATTTGTATTCATGCTAAAAAACTTGTCACATTGGATGAAGAGATTGTGATTCCTAATGTGGATCCAACAAATTTGAGCATTGAGAAAATAAGGAAATTAAGTGACTCGTTCGATACAAAGGCTAAGAAACTACAGATGAGAAAAGCTTATCAACATAGGCAAGTATTGCATGACATCAAAGAGATTTTTCTTGATTCTTTTTTTGTTGATAACCTAGATGAAAAGGGCCCTATTATTGATCAATTGGTTCAAATTGTGAAGAAGTTAAATGACCCTAATATAAATACAAGAGATAAATTGATGCAAAGGTCAAAAATTAAATTTGATAATAAGATGATGGAGAAAGTTGCAATAGAAATTGCAATGAAATAGGTTGAACTTTCAACTCTTGTAAATGGTTTTGAAAAGATAGTTCAAAATGTAAATACATTATGTATGCAGTTGTGTCACGTCCCATCATTTTCAAAACAAATAAGAGATCAAATGGACAAGATTGATGTCAATTTACAAAAAAGTTAGAATACACTGACCTTAATTGCAAGTTCAAGATCAATACAATTTTCAAAGTTATAATTTTTGCAAGGCAAGTAGTCTAGGTTGATATAAGAGGAATGTGAAATAAGGACAGAGAATGACACAATTCAATCCTTATTGACATCTCATTTGGAGGTAACACAAAGACATTTGAAGGCTGCCAAGGATCTAATTTGCATATAATATGATGGACTTAGATCCCAATTTGGATATTGAACACCAAGTTCTTGAGATACTTAAGAATAATTTGGATACTACATTTTCTCTTGTGATGAAATGGAATCACCCATTTCTAGCCAAGTTTAATATAATACTCAGTCCCAGGCTAATGTTACTATGAGGCAGCCATGACAAAAATAAGGGGGAATATTTGTATAGAGATATATAAGGGAGAAATTTCGTATACCAAGAAACAAAGTAATCTATATAGTTATTGAGCTAAGGTATGAAGCACACCAAAAGGGGTGGGGTTAAAGTTTTGAATTTTTGGTTGAAGTGTTGTTATGCAATTTTTTATAATGATAAAAGTATTTTTTCCACTAATTTCAAAGGGGGAGATTGTTGGCCCTGAAGGTAACTTTTCTATTAGTGAAAACCACTCAATCATTTACTATGCAATGTTGGTCAGTCATCATTGCAATTGAGCTACCATACAGGATGAGCTATCAATTAAAGAAGTGAATAAGTTCAGCATGTGTCAAGGCAAGCATAGTTGTCAAGTGTCCATAAGTGTCACCAAGAAATCCATAGCCATCAAGCATTTCAGTGGTTGTCGAGTGATTCAGGAGGCACCATGTGTCAAGAAATTCAGAAAGTAGATTTAGTTTCAGCCGAGTCAAGCCCATGCCAAGGAACACCATGAAGAGTAAGCATAGAAAAGTGTCAAGATATATATATGTTGAGTAACATAGTTTTTTATATGAGTTTGAGATGTCACACTCTTATGTAAACCATTTTTGTCGAGCTAGAAATGTGTTTATAAGTTTGAGGCATGAATGAAGAAGATAATTATGCCTGTAATTACAGCTAATTAATCACTATGTTATGTGATCAACCAATTAGAAAAATGGAATGACTAAGTGGCACAAAGGATGAATCCAAATTATTGATGAAGATCTTCAAACTTCTATAGATGGTTATTTAAGAAGAGTTTAAGACCTAATTTTAAAGAGCTAAAGTTGTTAGAAAATGGATTGCATAGTTGAAGGTGAATCATAAGTTGAAGGACTAAGGCAACTGAATAGTGCAAAGAGGAGATATTACATATCTATCATAGTGAAGAGATTATAGTTCAAAAAGAGAATATCTATCATTAGCAATCAAGTGCAAACTAAAGGATCATGGTACTAATTACATTCTAACCAGTGTATCAAGTGAATCTCTTAACACAGAGTGGTCCTAATAGGCCTATTATAAATATCCTAACATAGTGCTAGCTTTATTGTGATGTAAAAATCATTTCATCAAGGTAGACTTAACAATCTTGTAAGCTCTTAGTAGAGAAGACCCCTCTCAGGGTATATCGTCATAAGTAATCAAACTTTATAGCCCTAACATGCACACTTGATTTGTTGTGGTACTGAAGATTTTTTCGATGTCATCTCCACTACAATTTTACCTTCACCTTGGAGGGTTTATGCATTACCAAATTGTGTGTCATGTGTTGATTATTTGTTTATGTATTTCATTCATGCTATTAGATTTTAGATCTAATATTACACATTGATTATTCATGGTTAAGGATGAGATGTGTGGTGAATTAATTTTGAATGTGATTCACGAATTGAGGAGGTAAAAATTTTAAAGATCCTGATTCACCCCCTCTTAGCATCTTACTTTCCTAATAGATTTCAAATAGAAATAACACCAAAGACATACGATTGATGTCTCTCTAATATGTATGGTTGAATTGAAAGATGTATGGAGTTTGTAAAATATACTCAAGTGTCCCCATATCAAAAACGAAGAAACTATCCTCCAACTTGGGTGAACTAGGCAACACCTAATGATGATAAATGTAGAAAAATATCCAAAACTTTAATATATCATTTGAATTGATATAAGAACCTCCTCCAAATACTAGTCCAAAGTATCCAAAATCATGTCAAACTATGAAGAATGATCATGTAGAGAATAAGAATGAGGTTCCAAGTAGTCCCCCACAACAAATAGAGAAGGGTCATCTCCATCAAAGACAAGATGAAAACTATCAATTATGTTGCTTAAATCTACAATGCATGAGTCAAAAAATAAACCTTCAATGTCCATCAAGTATTCATCTTAGTATATTGTGTTGGGAAAACAATATATATCTCATTGTATTGAATCACAAGAGGCAATAACTATAGAAATGTATAAATCATGATTAATAAAATTAGGTGTCATATTTATAGATGGAGATGGAATGGAATGCTCAAAAACTTGGTCACATGTGAGTATACCCATGTTTAGGTTATAAAAAAAAAAATCTAAGTTCCTCAATTTCTAAATCAACACTTGATATGTAATCAACATATGAAGAATCATTATCATCATGAAAAATTCTACAAAGCATTATAATGAGATGCATGATAGACCATGCTAGTAGGAATAATATCTCCACTCTCTAATTCTATCATTATAGTCGAGTCAAGTGTGAGCACCATAGTCTTCCTTGCTTCATCATGAGTGATTCTATAGATCAAAAGAAGATTATTGATTAACTGAGGAAAGTAAGAAACATAATTGAAGGTACCTTCCCTAATATATAAATTAATACTTTCCCAATCACATGTTGGCATATTACATTCTAGAAGTTTCATTAGTTCTAGTTTGCATTTATAAAATCATCACTTATTTTTTCTAATTATGTAAATGCATTGTCTTGTACTACATATTTAATATCAAAAAAATTCAATAATCAATCAAGTATTGTTCACTTGATGTATGTTGATTTTGATTAGTCTCTATTTTTATTAGAGAAAATGAATTCCATATTTTATTTAATGTAAAAACTTAGTTTAATATTTTGAGATTGTAGTCATGACCTATGCAATGTCTCTATTGGTTCTTTAGTTCCATAAATCATTCTTGGTTCTCTAGTTCCATTATTTATTTTCTCAAAATTTGTAGTTAAAAGATTACCATCAAGAATGACACATACCATCTATGCAATTATCATATGGAAAGTGTGTACATGATAAATGGAGCACTTCCAAACATTACATGGGGACTTCCATAAAAATTGGACGTACATAGATAGAGCATAAGGATGAGTAAACAACATTTTACAAGAAGGTCATGTGAAGAAAATATTATTAATAGTTAAGTTTAAATATGCAATTGCCAATCCACCAATGCATGAGCATAATAGTTTGGTGAAATGTGCATCATTTTTTAATGTTGTTAACAAATATTTTTATTGACTTGTTTTTCATAAAACCAAACAAAAATTTGAGGGAAATATTCGGGGTGTTTAAACATGAGATTTGAAATGTGTTGTAATAGTTGTGTTTGCAAGTATTAATAATGTCAGTTTCCTACATGATATCACAAGTAGACACTTCTTTGGTGTATATTTGAAAGGCCAGAATAATTTATTTATTCAATTTATTGAACAAGAATATTTATTTTTCCACATCTCTAAGATTTTATGCCTTAAAGATTCTTTTTCTGTATTTTAAACTTATTTTCAATAGATGTGTATTTCATGGTACATTTGGAGAACTTTTTAGTATTTTGAAAAGATTTGAGGGTTATAATAGTGCATGATATTGAGTTTACAATGCATTGAAGGGGTTAAAGGATCTATTGGAATATGATAAGCTTATACAATGTAAGAGGGTATTGAATTTTATAATGATGCATTTTTTAGTTGGATTAAGCTTTCTACTTTACACTTAAGAGTCAAGATGACATTTATACACAAAATAACATAATAGAGGCTATATTATCAATTCAAATCAAATATAATGCTTATTTTTATTATCGCACATCATCAAGGTCATTTCTATTTTGTTTCATAAAGGTTTAAGGACTAAATCACTTTCAACATATAATAGATAAAATGAAAAAGAAGATAATAACAGACTAGAGGAAATGAAGGTACTGATGTTTCTATCATCCTAAGTTAGATTCTCACTATGAGATGATTCATTGCATGGAAATCACCCTAAGCCTGTCGAAATAGAGGAGGCGTCAGACACACTTGGAGGATATGTGGAATTTCAAAGGAAATCTATCTCATTATGCATGGGGAGTTGGAGAACTCATGTTGTCTAGATGGTTTTAGGTTCTACACTCGTGAGATCCATTGATTTAGTTGGTTTAGGGTTTCTTGAATGAACATGGAGGAATGGGTAGATGGTTTTTGGTTCTATAGTCATAATATTCGTTGATGCAATTAGTGGTTCTACATTTGTTTAGCTTATCCTAAATATCCAATGGTTCATGTAAAACTATATGATGAAGTTCAGAGTCTGAATGAGCAAGACCAATAATACTCTTTTATCATCACTTCTAATTCAATCTGACAGTTCTCACATATTCATTGTTCATTTTTTTTCCCACTTACTATTACCCACAAATTTTCATTCTCCATGTATGAAAATTAAATCCAGAATGTACTTGTTTACAAAGTTCATTCTCCATGTATGGTAATCAAATCCAACATACTTGTAGTATATTCAATCTTCATGTATGTATTTTCAACATCTTCACAAAGATGGTTCTTAAGCAAATGTTCCAATTTCTACAAGGTTGCTTAGGAGTGAAGTACGTTGAAACACAATAGCTGCCACTAGACTAATCTTTTACAAGGGGGTTTTTCTCACAGTGGATTTTCTATATTCCCCTTTTCATCTCTCTTTTTTACCTCTTTAATTAGTGTTAACTTTAGTCTTACTCAACAATAGTTCTTATACTTCAATTTTTGCGTGTGATCCGTAATTTACAGATGCATTTCTACGAAATAAATGTGATTTTTCAATTCTTATGAAACTTAAGCGTGGTCTCATTTCATGCTAAGTCTCTTTAAAGAACTATGGTTTACCTACTTGCTGATTACATTTTTTTTACCATTGAAACATTGGTTTTCCTCATTGTAATTTGATGGAATAGTGAATATCGAATGAATTAATTATTTGTTACCAATGCTATGTTTTTTATATTCTTTGTGAAAGTGAAAGTTTTGTTTCTTCCCTTTTTCAACCAAATCTTATGTAGATTTATTAGAGATTTTTACAACGTCAATCATAAAAGCAATTTATACACATGGTGCACTCATTAATTCAACTTTGAACAGCTTAAAGATCACAAACTAAACCTTCTTTCTTTTTTCTTTTTTGATGGAGGCTTTAGACCAGCGAGGCACGAAGCCTGCGAGCTACCAACCAGCGAAGGCCACCTATACGTTTTAGGAATTGGATATGGGCCCACTCGTGCCTAAAACCTCTTCGACTTAGAGCCAAGGACTGAGGAGCATCCACGTTGCCAAATTCGCCCGGGGCATGATCCCAGCCTCATCCCTTATGATGTCCTTGGGCCTTGCACTTAGCAAGACTTGATCCCTAGTGAGTTTTTTGTGAGCCATTCAACTTCACCAATAGACCAAGGGCTAATTGACAAACCTTCTTTTTTAGATGAAAAAGATTAAATAATAAAAATTGAGTTACTTTTTTCCAAAAAAAAATTCTTTTACCTGATTCTCCTAAATAAATTTTCTAAATTAAAATGTTAATCTTTATCAATCAGAAAGAAATGTAAATGTCGTAAGAGACGGACTACGTTTAAAGTCTCGGGCCTACTTGCATTATTGCATCTTGTTTTGGAGAAAAATTAAACATCGTGAACCTTTACGTAGGGATTGATACTTGCAATACTCACGTTTTAAATACTTACCATTTCTATACAGACAGTTCCCCAACTTTCAGTTCCACCAAACGGGTGGCTCGTCGTCACCATTTCTATACAAACAGTTCCCCAACTTTCAGTTCCACCAAACGGGTGGCTCGTCGTCACCATTTCTATACAGACAGTTCCCCAACTTTCAGTTCCACCAAACGGGTGGCTCGTCGTCTTCTATCATATTATGAGACTTGAGTATGATCCACCGAACAAGAATAGTAAGAATGCCACGAACCGAAAAGATTGTTACCATTATCACTACGAAATTACTTTTGGTTATTATAGGAAACTACATGGAAATTGTCGCTGTATTTCGCAGATTCTTCTGTTGTTGCTCAGTCAACCATGGAGGCTGCTATTTTATTTTAGCGGCCTTTCATTCGCTAGCATCCTTTAGTTGTTATTGATTTGAAGTACGATTAGCTTGTTTTCCTCCAGTAGAAAATGTTGGCACAAACCCAGAAAGACTGGGGACTTCTGGTTCGCTTTCTAATTTGTGCCTGTTTTGTGGGTTTTACCGCTGCGAAATGTTTTCCTGAAAAGTGCGGTTCGATGAATGTGAGTTACCCATTCTGGATCAGCAATCCTCATTGTGGACACCCTGATTTTCAGATCACATGCAGCAAGGATGAAGATACCGGGATGCCCGCTCTGTTCTTTAGATCTTATACATGTAATTCTACTTGTGTTCAAACTGATGTTTTTAGCGTTAGTACTCTTGATGTTTACGATTTCAAGATTATGGAAATGGATTACGAGGGTCACCTCGTCATAAATTCTTCATTAATCAAGGCCTATTCGTGTGATTCAAACACTATTGCTAGAACCTTATTTGTTCTACCTGGACCTGGAACAAATCTTAAACACAGTTTCACGCTTTCCAGCTCAAATAGGTTGGTTGTTATCGGCAGCCAAGCAATCGGTAGCTATTTTATTAGTAGTTTGGGAGAGACAAAATGTGGACCAACTGACTATCGAAGTGAACAACAATACTGCCGGAATGGTTGTTGTGAAATTAATCTCCCAGATAACTGGGGGTGGATTAATTTCACGGCAGGTGTAAGTCCCAACATTAACATTAGCTCCGGTGGCACGGCTGCTTGTGGCTTGTCCACAATAATGGATCCCTCCACCTTCACGGTGCTTGACAATGAAACAAACCTCTTTTGGGGGAAAGGCCTAAAGGCTTATTATGGCCTCCGCCTCAACTGGGGTATCGGGGAGCAGGATTGTGCCACGGCCAAAGGAAGGGCAGACTACTCTTGTTCCACCATTGCACAGTGCCTTGACTCGCCTTCAGGAAAAGGGTACGTTTGCAAATGTCTACCTGGGTATCAAGGAAATGGCTACTCCAATGGCACTGGTTGCGCAGGTGTTGATTAAAGCCATTGTTAGTTTCATATATTCTCTTCTACAGTAATTTAAAGTTTCACACGTGAGAGCTTCTAACAAATTCGATAATGAATGATCAGATATTGACGAATGTAGATATAGATCGCTGAATAAGTGCGTTGGAGAGGATGGGGGAGGACTGTGCCACAATTGGCCAGGTTCTTACAATTGTTCATGTGAAAAAGGGTATGATGGAGATGGGTTTAGCAATGGGACCGGCTGCATAGGTATTATTTCCATACTTTTTTAAGTATCTCATTTTCTATTTTATAATCATTGCTAGTGAAAATGTCAAAGATCCTAAGACCAACAATACAATTGTTTAGATGTAAACGAATGCAGAAACAAATGGTCGAATAGGTGCGTTGGAGCAGAGGAAGGGGGAATTTGCCTGAATTTGGCAAGTTCCTACACTTGCTCATGTTCAAAAGGGTATGTGGGAGACGGATATACAAATGGGACAGGCTGCATACCCACAAGCTCCAATAGCATTGTCTTTCCTGCGATCATAGGTGAGGAAATATTTCATTTTTTCCGTGTATCTGGTGTTATTTTTACATATATAAGATAATTATATTTTCTTTCATCATCTGATCTGATAAAATACACAGGATCTGTCACTTCGTTTGTGGTCGTCTCTTTAGCAGCATCCCTTTTAGTTTGGTGGCTAAGGAAACGCCAATTGAAACTTCTGGAGGCCAAGTATTTTCAACGATTGCAGGAGTACATGGCTTGTACAGTGGGGAGAGAAAGCCTCCGCATTTTTTCTGCGAAAGAATTAGCAAGAGCTTCGAATAATTATTCCAAAGAGATGGTATTAGGTACTGGCGGCTTTGGAACCGTGTTCAAAGGCGTTCTGTTGAATGGGACTCTTGTGGCCATTAAAAAGTCCAAGCAAGCCTTAAATCTAAAGGAGGACCACGACTTTCTTAATGAAATTACAATTCTCTCCCAGATAAATCACAGAAATATAGTAAAATTGTTAGGCTGCTGCATCCAAACTAAGTTCCCTATGTTGGTATCTGAATTCGTTCCGAATGGAACAGTCTTTCAACGTTTACACTGGAAAGAGCAGGTTTTTCCTTGGGTTTCACGTTTGCAAATTGCAATCGAGACGGCAGAGGCTTTGGCATATCTACATTCTGGAGCATCTCAACCCATTTTCCACCGCGACATAAAATCATCTAATATTCTTTTGAATGAGAATCTCTCTCCTAAAGTTGCAGACTTTGGTATTTCTCGTCTCATCACCGCTTCCAATAACACACATGTCACCACTTGTAATATAAAGGGAACATGGGGTTACTTAGATCCAGAGTACTTCCAAACATATCAACTCACTGAAAAAAGTGACGTGTACAGTTTCGGTGTAGTTCTGGTTGAACTTTTAACAGGTCTGAAGCCCATTTCTGAAAAAAAAGATAGCAACGAGATGGGTTTATCTAGTCTTTTTCTGTCTAGGATCAACGATAATCGCCTCACGGAAATTTTAGATAGTAAAGTATTAGAAAACGAAAACCTTCAAGAAATGGAAGATATGGCAAGGATAGCAAGACAGTGTCTTCATTTAAAGAGGAGGAGGAGACCATCAATGAAAGAGGTGGTGGAGGAACTTGTTTGGATCAGAGGCGGCAAAAGAATGACAAACTTCCACGAGAACGTAATCTGTGACGATGGAATATTTGAACAGACAAGTGTTTTTAGAGAAGCGTCACAAATGCCATATAGATTCAGAAGTTACACTTTTCCATCTGCAAGTGGAAGTACGTCAGAGGAGCCATCCACTGTAATGGTTCAGATGTCGACCCTGTCTGAATGAGGACGAAAAAGGAAATCATAAGTGTTCATAATCATGTTATAAGTCTGTAAGATGCTTTCCTTTTTAGACTATATCTATTATGTTTGTACTAATTGTACCCTATTTATCCATAACATTTAATTAAAATCTATTTTATCATTTTATATGCACCAGGTTAATCTCTGACAAACTATACAAAAGACAAAACAAACTTAGATTTGTTTTTTTAGATTCATGAAAAAGTAGCATTTTTTGTGGAAGTTTTTATTGTTTTGGATTATAAACTACCAGATCATGAAGACTGAATGCTGAAATTTTCATAAAAATCTATAATGTTTTTGATTGTTTGAAAATTGATCAACTGTACAATTTGTCTAAAAGATAGCTGCATCCATTTTATATCTTATTATTCAAAGAGTACAAGTCATGTGTTGCATAAGAACCAGCATGAATCCACTAGATTATGCATTCTCGTATAGTTCCCACACTCTACACAGAATTGGAAACAAATGTTTGGAGAATTCTTTCACTAGCACAAAAACCATTTACAGAGCCTCTACAAAAAAATACCAGCATTCAGAATGGTCAAGAAGACTATAGACCCAAAATGTTTTGTTTTGCTTTTAGTATTTAAAATACATTAAATATTAAACAATACCATTATGTTGGATGAAGAGTCCAAATAGATGTCAATACAATGAAACCATCATTCTGTCTAATGATGGCAAGAGAAAAGTTTTCCTTTTCATAAAACAATTAGAAGTCGATCCAAATATATGGAAGAAATTTTAGTCCATGTCTCAGCAGTCTGGAGTAATCAAATCCAAGCCCAATCAAAATCCCAAGGAGTGTAGATTGAAAAAAAAGTAGTTTAGGTTATCTCAGAGCTTCACCTAAATCATTCTCTGTAGAGATGAGGATCTCTAGGCCCTACCATTCCAAGACTATTTTCTATGCAATTCTATATAGCTTAGATAAGTTCCTTGAGGAAAGTGCCTTATCTCTCCTAAGGAACATATTAAGCTTGCCTGACATTCTGCAACCTTTAAAGGTGGTCAATGATAGTCCTAGAGCTTCATTGAAGGAAGAAGAAAACATAAAACAAATATTCAGAAAAGGTAAATCTGATTGGCAATTGATTTTTAGTCTAATCACCAATTAACGTGATAAGCTTGCTATAGTTCCTTCGCAGGAACTAAAACGTGTTTTTGATAAAATTTGTTTTAATATATTATTATCTAAAATAGGCATACCTACTATATTTGTCAATATTCCATGTTTGAAGTCATATCATAGTTTACATTTTGTTGATTTAATATATATATTTCTAAAATAAATCTAAGAATAATAAGTGTTGTATTAGAATTGGTATATATATATATATATATATATATATATATATATATATATATATATATATATATATATATATATATATATATATATATATATATATATATATATATATATATATATATATATATGAAATAAATCTAAGAATAATAAGTGTTCTATTAGAATTGGTAAAAAATATATTGAATTTGAATATATATAGAATATTTATTCAAGAGAAAAGAAGTTTTTCATTGACAATGTAATAATTAGATTTTTAGTCTGATTTTAAAAAATTAATAGTTTAAAAGTTAACTGATTAATTATTTATTTACTAATCTTACATTTCCTCAAGCTAAATATGCCATGATACTAATTTTATTTTATATTTAAATAGAAAAAATGTTAAAAAGATGTAATATACATAATTTTTAGAAGTGGACACACAATAAGGAACAAAAATATTTATAAATCTTACATCTCTTAACAATTCCTCTACTTCAGATGTACAAGGTAATGATGATATAAAACTAATTTTACTTTATATTATCTTTCATGGATACAAGAACTGATGAAAATGAAGTCCCCTTTGTTAGTTTAAATGTAATATACTTACTTTTTAAAGATGCTACTGAACATGCAAATGTTTATATGCATATGTATACATACATATGCGATGTGTGTGTACATACATAATACATACTTACATATATCTCTTTGTGTGTGTACATATATATAGAAATACACATACACATCCACATCGTCATACACATAAGCTCTAGACTACATCCATAATAGTCTACTTTCTTAATTCTTAATCATTTCTCTTGATTGTGGTCTCCTCCTATCCACAACAATATTCCTTGTGATTTCGATTGTCACCTTCTAACTTTTAACATGAAAGTTCCTCAAACAATCGTAATTACAACATATTTTCAAATTGAAATTGGTCACAAAAATGATGTTGGGTTCACTTCCTCCCATCTTGATAACCATCTATCAAATCCTTCATTGTGAAAAAAGGAAAAGGAGAATTTCCACCAATTCATAATTACTACCTTGCTTCTCTCGAAGCCATGCCATTTAACAAATACTCAATGGAAAGTACAATGTATTCACACTACCTCCTCCTTTCGATTTCTAATGAAATTCCCTCTATGGATATATTTGAATTTTTCCTTAATTATTATAAATATTTAAATAAATAAAACTATGAAACAAAGTGAAACTACTTTTTAATATTTTAATTGAAAATAGTCTTGAAAATAAATTATCCCCATAATCGTGTTGCCTGGCTCTTTCTTTAATAGTCCCCCAAAATTAATTATACGTATATATAGAGTTGTGGAATCTTCAACACCATAAACAACAAAAAGACGAACGAGGTAAAATATATTGAAGTTGTCATGCGAAAATGTCCCTACAAGGACTTGTTATCTGAAATCATTTTTTTATTGTCCTATACTGAAAACAAGATACTGATATCCTTACAAAGCCTAGTCTAGGTGCCGTGCTACGAGATGTAAAGATTATACATTTAGTACAGCGAAAGCAAAATACATCAACCTTATCTTTCAACTTTTAACACGTCCAATTAGTGCGCTCATCCCAGCAGAAATATTATAACTCTGTCCATCTGATCAAGGGTCGCCTTTCTCCAATTCAGCTTGAAAGTGAGTATCAACACCACCGCACAGAATCCTGCTACAGCTGACCATCCAATGCTCAGAAAATACCACGAAAACCCTTTCTCTGTTTCTTCCTTCACATCAATGGCAGGAGGAGAGCGAGATGGATGGTGTGAAGAGCACTTCCAGCTCTCAACAGGGCACCCTCGCAGATTTGGGTTTCCTGCAAATGCCCATTTGTCAAATGTTATCATGTGAAGACCTTGTTGTGGTATCACCCCTGACAGATTGTTGTATGACAGATTCAAATATCCCAAATAATCCAGAGAACCAATCTCGAACGGGATTTTTCCTGAAAATTTGTTGAATGAAAGATCCAGCGATTCCAACTGACTCAGATTGCCCGTGCTGGCTGGAATCTCTCCATTGAAACTGTTCCTAGAAATATTTAGAAACATCAATCCTTTCAGATTTCCAATTTCCGCTGGAATATGGCCCCATAAACTGTTGTTTGCCAGATCAATGCAAGTCATGCCTGAAAAGACGAAAGAGTAGTGCCATTCTGATCCCTTGGTAATCAGATCTATTCCCTCTCTATAGTATTTTGAACCCGCGAAGCTTCGAACCGTTTTGCTGACTTGACTACTAGCAGAGCCTACAATAGTGGCAACAGAACTGCCCGCGGGACTTGAATTTCTACTATCGACAGGTAGATTAATTACAATCGGTCCCGGACTCGGAGACAACGGCGGTGACTCAGAGCGAGGCATACGGTCGTCTCCAAGCACGGACATATTTTCATTTACAAGCAGCATAGGTGAGAAATTGAAGTATGTATTTGGGATTTCACCAAACAAAAGATTAGAAGAAAGATCCAGGAGCCGAAGCTGAGGCATTTTGCCGATCTCTGGGGGGAGTTGTCCCTTGAAATTGTTTGATCTCATCATAAGAACTTGTAGATTTGAACACTTTGCAATCCAGGCTGGAATTCCTCCTGTCAAATTGTTCTGTCCAACGTCTAGCACCTGCAGCCCTGAAATTTGTGTTAGAGACAGGGGAAGGAACCCTCGCAAATTGTTCTTCTCAAGATGGAGAGACGCCAGTCCTGCTAGTTTCCCAAGCTCCTTAGGAATCTCGCCCTCCAGTTCATTACTTGCCAGGTTGAGCATTAAAAGTGTTGAGAGGTTCAGTAGAGCCGAAGGGATCTCTCCGTTTAAACTATTGTTCTTCAGATGCAGGACTTCAAGAGAATGCAAATTACCCAGACTATGAGGGATATTGCCTCTTAGCTGATTGTTTGAGAAATCCAGAAGCCTTAGAGATGTCATAGACCCTAATGAATCTGGTATTGGTCCTTCAATCTTGTTGTCTGCAAGTAAAAGCACCTCCAATTGTAGAAATTCAGGGATATGAATATCTAGCAATAAAGGGCCGTTCAATTCATTTGCAGACAAATCCAACACTTGTAGCTGAATTTGATGTGAGGCAACGCTGACTGTTAGAGGACCCTCCAAATGATTGTTTGACAGGTTCAAGCTGTTCAATTTTGATGAGAATTCCCACAACCAAGATGGAAGCTCTTCCACCAGATTGGCGTTTGATAGGTCCAGAGTTTCTAGTGCAAATTGAGTTGAAATCCAGCCAGGAATTGGACTTCCAATACTACAACTACTGAAATTCAATGTTTTCAGCTGAAATGGAGGAATCCAAGGCTCGGACTCAATGTTTATGTGCAACCCACTATAAGACAAGTCCAGTTCTCTCAGTCTTGAACTTCTCCGCAAGAGAGATTGATCCGAAACTGTTCCTGTCATGTTGTTGTTGGTGAGCAGACATGTTTGCAAAGAAGATGGTAGAGTGAGGGAGGAAGGAATACTTCCATTCAATTGGTTGTTGCTGAGATCAAGAGTCTGGAGTGAAGACAACTGAGCAAATGACAGGGGAATGCCTCCACTGAGCCTATTCCTGCTGAGATCTAAGAAAGTGAGGTCTTTTAGCAAACCCAAGCTAGATGGGATGGGACCTTCTAATTGGTTCATCTGAAGGTCTAGATAAGAAAGAGCTCCCATGTTAGTATTCATGCCCCATAACTTTGAAGGAATCGTACCACTCAAGTTATTGTGGCTAAGATCAAGATGTGTAAGACTTGTGAGATTTGAGATAGCCTCTGGCATGATACCTATGATCTCATTTCTAGAGAGGTCAAGGTATTCGAGTAAATGAAGGTGTTTCAGCCTACTAGGTATTGAACCATTTAACGAATTCCATCCGAGATCAAGTGATGTTAATTCGCTCATGTTCCCCACCCAATCAGGTATCGATCCGGACATCCCATTAGACCTAAACTCAAGAACAGCAAGGGAGGAAATATTTAGCAAAGAAAGTGGGAGTGGGGAGTCATGAAAACAATAAGAGAGGTCGAGATGTGTAAGCTGGGAGAGACTGCCAATAGTACTCCCCCACGCAGCATCCAAGTTTCTTAAATCTACTTCTTCCAATGAAAGATAGTTTAGCGAGGAGAGGGTAGACAACCACTGTAAGCTTCTGATATTCAGGTCATTACTACTCAGATCTAAATGACGCAAGGAAGACGAATTTGCAAGTTGAGGTGGAATATCTCCCTCAAAGAAACAAAGGGCTATGTTTAGATAGGACAGATTTTTCAAGGAGGCCAAACTTGAAGGGAAAGAGGTGCCCATAAAATCATTCCAACTCAAATCCAAATATCTGAGATGCTTTAATTGTGACAAGGCTGAATCAATGTCTGCATCCATATCTTGAAGCTCAAGATCAAAGTCACTAATATCCAAGTGAGTAACATGTCCGCCCGGTTCCATATCATCGCAGTGTACGCCTCTCCATACACAGCAATCATTTCCCTCCCATGACACAAGGGTTGCATGCGTGTCAAGGAAGGCGGCCTTAAGGCTTAGAAGCGCTTTGGATTCATCGGGAGGACATCCATTAACACTAGATAAAACTATAATCACAGAAAAGAAAATAAAGCAGCTTTGAGAGAGGGATGTGAACATACTCGAACTATTCGTGCAAACGGCCATTATGACCACCGCGCACATTCAATTACAGATTCAATTGTTGGCTCGTAGAGCCATAGATTTCTTTTATAGTTAGTTTACAAAAACAATCATTAATAAATTTACGCGTGTATAGTCCTTACATTTACATTAGAGATCTTCAGTCAACCAGATTGACCAATGACTTTCTAGAGTAGCTAGGTCTAACGACTAAAAGGCATAGTAGGACGGCTGGGCTTAACCAGCACACTCAAAGCGTTGACCGCTTGGAGTGGCTGGCATGGGTTCCCCTAACCTCTCATTGTCGCCATTTCCTATCGTCTTTACTTCCATTCATTCAATCTCACGCAAGAAGTTTAAATTTTAAATCAGTTATCCTGCCCATCATATGCAACAAAAAGGTTCCCACCTAAATGTATTTCATTTGCAAGCATATCACTTATCTACACAGTCAAACTGGAGCTTTAAAATAGGTATGGACATCCATGAAAACTTTATGGATTGGAGAATCTTTATGTTAAAAATAATGTTTATTATAGTAGTTGGGCATTTAATGCACAGTCCAGAACTTTCTACTTGCTTCTTGGAGCTTCTCTCTTTGTGCAAAATGTGAATTTAAAATTATGTAGAAATCTTTAGAGTGCTTCCTTTCTTGAAGCCTCTCAAGAACTCTCTAGAAATATGTATGACCTCTATAAATAGAGCATTCCTCTCAGCTGTAATAACATGAAGAAACTTTATAGCTCTTTGATATATTTGAGTCTTGTTTTTTGCTGCTCTGTTTTTAAGCTCTGTTTTTATGCTCTGTTTTCAGTTCTTTGTGCTGCTGTTTTAATTCATCATGGTATCAAAGCATTTTCAGTTCTTTGGGCTGTGAATATATGATGCTTTTGGAATAAATATATGTGTTTTTCTTGTGTGAATCTTTACATTTGCAGGCTGTAACTAAGGAGTGAACAGCAGTTTGGTTTGGGACAAAAAAACTACATCAAAGAAAGGATATTGCAGCAAAAGAAAAGGTTTTTTTCTTCAACAAATTGGTGAGATTTTTTCAGTTTCAAGCTTGGGTGTTCAAGTTTTTAAATATCTTTCATTCTCATCCAAAAAAAAGGAGAGAATTTAACAATGGAATCACTTGGTGTGACTTTGCCTACAGTTAAATTAAATGGAAAAAATTATTATGATTGGGTATCTCATGTTGAAATCACTCTAACCCTTCAAAATTGTTATGATATTGTGACTGGTAGTGAACAAAGGCCTAAAAATCCAGGAAATGATCAAGATAGTTGGGATAAAAGGGACAAGAGGGCAGCAGCACTAATCAAACTTACACTTTCAAAAGAAGTTTTTCCAAAAGTTCGTAATGAGAGAAGTGGAGTCAAAGTTTGGGAGATTTTGAAAGATTTATATCAAAATTCAGGTGATGTATGGATCTTATCTCTCACAACTGAATTATACAATTTGAAATTATCAAGCTCACAAGAGATAGTCCCACATTTAAGTAAGTTAAAGGAAAAGAAAAATGAGCTTGCTTCTCTTGGAAAAGATATAGATGATAAAGATTTTGTGCAAATTATATTACAAAGTCTTCTAGGATCTTATCAATCATTTATAAGGGGTTTAGATACTGCAGATAAATTAAAAAGTATTAAATCAGAAGAATGGTGTGCTAAGTTGGTTCAAGAAGAGAAAAGACAAGTTAAAGAAAAAGAATCATTTGATGGTGAATCTCAAGCATTTGTAATAAAAGGAAAACAATATTATAAGAAGTCACAAGAAAATGAATCTAAAGAAAGAAATTGGAAGAATAAAAATAAGAGTATTTCATATATAGATCATAATAGAAGTAAATGGAAATGTCATTATTGTGGTAAAATGGGTCATAAGGCAAATGAATGTTTCAAGAAGAAAAGAGATGTAGAAAAGAAAGTAAATAATTATCCAAAATTAGGAGAGTCTAAAAGAAATGCATTTTGTGTTGCACTTAAAGAAAATAATACTTTCAAAGAAGATTGGGTTATTGATTCTGGTGCTACACAACACATGTCTCATAATGAGAATCAATTTGAATCAATAAGTGAAAATAATATAGAGAAAATATATTTGGGGGATAATAGTGCTTTAGAAGTTAAAGGGACTGGTAATGTCAAAGTTGATAATGGTTTGTTCAAAAATGTGAAATTAGTCCCTGAATTATAAACAAATCTGCTTTCAGTATCTCAAATTGCAAGTCAAGGACATAAAATAGAATTCTACAATGATAAGTGTTTAATCAAGGATGTCAATGATAATTATAGAGTCATTGCAATTGGTAAAATGGAGAATGGATTATATAGATTTCAAGAATTTACTTCTAAATGTGGAGATAAACATATGTGTGCTATTGCCCAATATGATGATATGAGCAGGTTATGGCATGAGTGTTTGGGGCACATCAATTTTCAAAGTCTCAAGCTTATGGAGAAATTACAAATGGTACATGGGCTGCCAAAGATATCATTAAGCCCTAAGGTGTGTGAAGGATGTGCAATGGGAAAACAACATGTGGAAAGTTTCCCTCAAGGTAAATCATGGAGAGCAAAAACTCCTCTACATTTAGTCCATAGTGATGTAATGGGTTCTTTCAAAACATCATCAATTGGAGGATCAAGGTATGCCCTCACTTTTATAGATGATTATAGTAGAAGAATTTGGGTGTATTTTCTACAAAAGAAAGATGAAGTGTTTCAAAAGTTTAAAGAGTTTAAAGCTTTGACTGAAAAACAAAGTGGAAAGTACTTAAAGATACTAAGAACTGATAGAGGGACTGAATACATGAATAAAGCTCTTTTAGATTTTTGTAAAGAACATGGCATTAAAAAGGAATCAACTGTCTCTTATTCACCCCAAAAAAATAGTGTTGTTGAAAGGAAAAATAGAACTATAATAGAAATGGCTAGGTGTATGCTTCATTCTAGAAATCTAGAAGCTAAATTTTGGGCTGAAGTAGTTCATACTGTCGTATATATCTTGAATAGAACACCTACTAAGGCAGTTTTGAACATAACACCAGAAGAGGCATGGAGTGGAAGAAAGCCTACAGTATCTTATTTTAAAAATTTTGGTTGTAAAGGATATGCTCACATTCCTGATGAAAGGAGGAGCAAACTTGAAAGGAAAAGCGAGAAGTGCATAATGGTTGGATATAGTGAGGAATCGAAAGGATATAGGTTATACAATCCTAGAACTAATGAAATCTATATTAAAAGAAATGTATGGTTTGATGAAGATGTTAAGAATGATAATTCTCCAACATTATCTTTCTTTCCAATTTTGATTGATGACGAAAATTCTACTTCTACCAATAGTCAAAGTCAAGGTGTGCAAACCACTACATGGGATGAGACTCAAGTTGAAGAATCAAGTGAAAGTGATAATGAAAATCCAAAGAAATTTAGAAGCATCAAAGAAATTTATCAAGAAGGTCCTAGATATATATTTGCTAACTATGCTCTTATGACTAAGGTGATGCAAGTTGACACTCTAAACACATATGAAGAAGCAAAAGGAAAAGAAGAATGGGAAGCAGCTATGCAAGAAGAATACAATTCTTTGATGAAGAATGGAACATGGGAACTAACAACACTTCCAGAAGGCAAAAATGTGGTTGGTTGCAAGTGGACCTATAGAACCAAATTCACATCAGATGGAGCTATTGAAAAATACAAAGCAAGGTTAGTGGCTAAAGGTTTCTCACAAGAAAAAGGTATAGACTATACTGAAACCTTTGCTCTAGTAGCTAAGATGACTTCCATTCATACAATAGTTGCTTTAGCTGCAAAGTTTGGTTGGAAAATTTTTCAAATGGATGTAAAAGTGCATTTTTGCATGGTGACTTAAAAGAAGAAATTTATATGCAACAACCACCAGGATTTATTAAGTATGGAGAAGAGAATTTGGTGTGTAGATTAAGAAAATCACTCTATGGTCTCAAACAAGCACCAAGGGAATGGTACTCAAAAATTAATAAGTACTACCTAGAAGTTGGATTTAAAAGAAGTAATGTTGATCCAGATGTGTATGTAAAATATTGTGATAATAAGGTTGTTATCATTGTATTGTATGTGGATGACTTGATTATTACAGGAGATCAGACACATGATATTGAGATAACTAAAAATCAACTCAAACAAGCTTTCGAAATAACTGATTTAGGACTAATGCACTATTTTTTTGGGTATGCAAGTATGGCAAGAAGAAGGAAGAATCATGCTCTCTCAAACTAAATATGCTCTTGATGTACTTAAAAAATTCAATATGAGTGATTGTAAACCATGTAATACACCATGCGAAATAGGAGTAAAGTTAGGTGCTAACTCTACTCAAAAGAAAGTGGATGGAAAATTATATAGGCAGCTTGTTGAAAATCTTTTGTATCTTACCATAACTAGACCAGATATTGCATATGCAGTTGGTATTGTATCGAGATACATGGCAGATCCACACATTGAACATTGGAAAGCAGCTAAAAGAATATTAAGATATATTAAGGGTACTTACCAGCTTGGCATTGAATACAAATATGGAGGAGAACCTACTTTAGTTGGATATATGGATTATGATTATGCAGGTGACATTGATGATAGAAAGTCAATTTCAGGATATATCTTCCATCTTGGATTGGGACCGATTTCGTGGAGTAGCAAGAAGCAATCAACAGTGTCACTCTCATCTACAGAAGCTGAATATATTGGTTTATCAAAGGCATCTCAAGAAGCATAATGGCTTAGGAGGTTACTTGAAGAATTGCATCATCCACAAGACTCTCCAACAACAATATTGTGTGATAATCAAAGTACTATCAAGCTAGCAAAAAATCCGGTATATCATGCAAGGTCCAAGCATATAGAAGTGCATCATCATTTTGTTCGAGATCTAATTGAAAGACAAGAGGTGGAGCTTCAATTTTGCGGAACAAAAGGTCAACTTGCTGATATATTTACAAAAGCATTGCCTATTGTAAAATTTACGAAATTCAAGGATCTATTGCAGCTCAAAGATGTTTCTACTCTCTCCAAATAAACATTATGGGGGGGTGTTAAAAATAATGTTTATTATAGTAGCTAGGTATTTAATGCACAGTCTAGAACTCTCTACTTGCTTCTTGGAGCTTCTCTCTTTGTGCAAAATGTGAATTTAAAATTATGTAGAAATCTCTAGAGTGCTTCTTTTCTTGAAGCTTCTCAAGAGCCCTCTAGAAATATGTATGAGCTCTATAAATAGAGCATTCCTCTCAGCTGTAATAACATGAAGAAACTTCATAGCTCTTTGATATATTTGAGTCTTGTTTTTTGCTGCTCTTTTTTTAAGCTCTGTTTTTATGCTCGATTTTCAGTTCTTTGTGCTGCTGTTTTAATTCATCACTTTAGATTACAGGGGCAAGCTTTCTACAGACATGTCTACAAATTGGAAAAGCATAGACGAGGCACAGGAACCATTTGACGGGATACCTCAAAGAAATTTGGTTTTCAACGTTTGCACCAGACATGCAAAATGCATCTGCTAACGAAAACTTCAATCAAATACGATTGTTGACATAAATATCTTAATTTAGATGCCTTGGAAAGAATGTGATCCCTTTAAAATACGCTCACTGGTATGCAAGTAAATTAGAGTCTCAACCCTTAGTTTGGTTCTGATAAAAAATCGACTTTCCATTTTTGGCTAATCTTTTACAATGCATGTCCTACATCTGCTAGTATCTGCCCTGCCTCTACCTAAATGGGGGCTTTGGAACAAATATGGGAATTTTTCATACGATATGAAAAGAAGAATTTTGTATACAAGCAGTCGTATTTAGACATGCATACAAGTAGCCGTGTCTAGCCAAGCTACGTCAAGTGTCTGAGAGAATTTTTCCAAGAAACTTTTGAACTCAATAAGTTGATGTGAAATATATTAGTTCTAAAATGTTTATTTTCTGGAATAGATTGTGTAGAGATTTTTCATCAACGTTTCGAATCACACTACGTGATCCATCATCAGGAAGATAGAGCAAGAGATGTCAAATAATGCAAGAGGCAGATTTAGCATAGGGTCACAATTTAAGGAGACCAGGAAGAGAGGGACTGCACACTCCCCAACGTCAGTCAAAAGAAGTCAAAATAAAAGATAAAACATAAAAGCACCCAAAAACAGCATGGGGGAGGCCAAACCACCCCAGACATAAAGAGAAAGCAACAATAGAGACCAATATAAATGATATAATGCGAGCATGTTTAGAGGGTGTTTAAGAAAGACTACCCATTAGTAAAAAAGAGTACCAACAAATAATGAGGGGGAATAACCAAAACAATAATAATAAAAAGATAAAATAATGGAAATTTTTTAAAACAATAGAACAGACACCTCTCAAACTATATGCTGATGTAAGAATGTAAGCGGATAAAACAACAAGCATCCAGATCTCAAAGAGCTCCCCTCCTAAAATCGAAATTGAGAGAAAATATATAAATAACCATAAACACTAACGAATAGGCGGGCCATAAATATAACAACGAACTAAACAAAAACAAACAGGTGGCACCAAGAAACATATGTATATATATATATATATATATATATATATATATTTGTATATGTAATAAAGTATATATACAAATGTATATGTCTATATATATATATACATAAATATATATATATATATATGAATATATATATGTATATATGTGTGTATCTATATATATATATATATATATATATATATATATATATATATATATATATATATATATATCTATATATATATATATATATATATATATATGTATGTGTCTATATATATGCACATATATATATAAGAGTATATATATATGAGTATATATATATATATATATATATATATATATATATATATATATGTATGTATGTTTATAAATAATGAGCACACAACCCTGACAAGAAGAAGACCACCGACAAAATGAATGAAAAAATAATAAACCACCCACAACCCCAACCCATGCCAGGAACTGGTTACAAAAGATACCACAAAGCAAGAGAATGAAGGGCAAATAAAAAAATGACACCAACCAGCGCAAAAGTGACATGGGAATCGACCCCACACGAAGGGACAAAAAATAGAAATGCCAGGAGATAATGCGGAGGAGAGAAGAGAAAGAAGAAACATCACAGACACAAAAGAAGAAGTGGCCAACCTGGGGTAACGTGTAAGGCACCCGAGGAGAGGAGAGGGGGGGGGGGGGGGGGGAGGGGACAAGAACCCAGGAGAGAGGAGCAGCAAAGCAAGACGGACGGAGAGAGAAAAAGCTAAACCAACGCAATGAGGGAGTTACTCCGCATAAGTCACCAGAGGATGCCACGAGGGGTTGAGAAGCCAACCATCATCACGATTGAGGTTGATGGGGTGGTTAATAATTTCAACTGCTTCTTTAAGCTTCCTCTTAAAATAGTTGTCCTCGCGGGAAATGATTTGCGTGTCCTCCAAACATATGTGATGCTTGGTCAAGGAGGAGTGTTCAGCAAGCGCCGATTTGTACACCCTATCATGTCTAATGTCAGCCACATGCTCCTTGATACGGGTGTGGAATGAGCGGCCTGTTTCGCCAATATAGGGTGTACCACACGAGCAGACCACTTTGTAAACCCCTGAGTTGGCGAACGAATCTATGGGGTCTTTGATTGGTGGGACACGATTCTTGAGCTTGAAGAGGGGCTTGAAAGCAACATGTAACCCATTTTTGGACAGGATCTTGGCAATCTTATGGGAAATGCCTTCCACAAAAGGGAGGGAGGCGAAAAGAGAACGAGGGGGGGGAAGAGAAGGGGGGGAGGGGGCAAAGAAGAGGGACCTAGCTTGGTTTATGGCCCTAGAAATTTGCCTAGAAGAATAACCATTCAGCCGAAAAACTTGGCGAAGGTGGTTGAGCTCAAGGTTTAGATGATCAACATCACAAATCCTATAGGCTCTTAGGGCTAGGGTCTTGAGAGTGCTAGTTTTATGGCTAGGATGGTGGTGGGATGACGGATGAATGTAAAGGTCGGTATGGGTGGCCTTTCTAAACACACTGCGGCCGAGGGAGCCATCTGATTTCTTGATGAGCAGAACATCAAGGAAAGGCAATTGGTTGTTAGACTCTAGCTCTTTGGTGAAAGAAATGCAGGGCGTCAAATTGTTGATGTGCTGGTGGAACTCTTCTAACTTGTCCAGCCCATGAGGCCAACAAATGTTAGTATCATCTACATATCTTTTCCACCATTTAGGTTGAAGAGGAAAGGAACGAAGGGCCACCTCTTCAAAATGCTCCATATACAGGTTGGCGATGACCGGGGAGAGAGGGGAGCCCATGGCCACACCATCTACGAACAAGTTGATGGTGTGGCCATGGGCTCCCCTCTCTCCCCGGTCATCGCCAACCTGTATATGGAGCATTTTGAAGAGGTGGCCCTTCGTTCCTTTCCTCTTCAACCTAAATGGTGGAAAAGATATGTAGATGATACTAACATTTGTTGGCCTCATGGGCTGGACAAGTTAGAAGAGTTCCACCAGCACATCAACAATTTGACGCCCTGCATTTCTTTCACCAAAGAGCTAGAGTCTAACAACCAATTGCCTTTCCTTGATGTTCTGCTCATCAAGAAATCAGATGGCTCCCTCGGCCGCAGTGTGTTTAGAAAGGCCACCCATACCGACCTTTACATTCATCCGTCATCCCACCACCATCCTAGCCATAAAACTAGCACTCTCAAGACCCTAGCCCTAAGAGCCTATAGGATTTGTGATGTTGATCATCTAAACCTTGAGCTCAACCACCTTCGCCAAGTTTTTCGGCTGAATGGTTATTCTTCTAGGCAAATTTCTAGGGCCATAAACCAAGCTAGGTCCCTCTTCTTTGCCCCCTCCCCCCCTTCTCTTCCCCCCCCTCGTTCTCTTTTCGCCTCCCTCCCTTTTGTGGAAGGCATTTCCCATAAGATTGCCAAGATCCTGTCCAAAAATGGGTTACATGTTGCTTTCAAGCCCCTCTTCAAGCTCAAGAATCGTGTCCCACCAATCAAAGACCCCATAGATTCGTTCGCCAACTCAGGGGTTTACAAAGTGGTCTGCTCGTGTGGTACACCCTATATTGGCGAAACAGGCCGCTCATTCCACACCCGTATCAAGGAGCATGTGGCTGACATTAGACATGATAGGGTGTACAAATCGGCGCTTGCTGAACACTCCTCCTTGACCAAGCATCACATATGTTTGGAGGACACGCAAATCATTTCCCGCGAGGACAACTATTTTAAGAGGAAGCTTAAAGAAGCAGTTGAAATTATTAACCACCCCATCAACCTCAATCGTGATGATGGTTGGCTTCTCAACCCCTCGTGGCATCCTCTGGTGACTTATACGGAGTAACTCCCTCATTGCGTTGGTTTAGCTTTTTCTCTCTCCGTCCGTCTTGCTTTGCTGCTCCTCTCTCCTGGGTTCTTGTCCCCTCCCCCCCCCCCCCCCTCTCCTCTCCTCGGGTGCCTTACACGTTACCCCAGGTTGGCCACTTCTTCTTTTGTGTCTGTGATGTTTCTTCTTTCTCTTCTCTCCTCCGCATTATCTCCTGGCATTTCTATTTTTTGTCCCTTCGTGTGGGGTCGATTCCCATGTCACTTTTGCGCTGGTTGGTGTCATTTTTTTATTTGCCCTTCATTCTCTTGCTTTGTGGTATCTTTTGTAACCAGTTCCTGGCATGGGTTGGGGTTGTGGGTGGTTTATTATTTTTTCATTCATTTTGTCGGTGGTCTTCTTCTTGTCAGGGTTGTGTGCTCATTATTTATAAACATACATACATATATATATATATATATATATATATATATATATATATATATATATATATATATATATATACTCATATATATATACTCTTATATATATATGTGCATATATATAGACACATACATATATATATATATATATATATATATATATATATATATATAGATATATATATATATATATATATATATATATATATTTATATATATATATATATATAGATACACACATATATACATATATATATTCATATATATATATATATATTTATGTATATATATATATAGACATATACATTTGTATATATACTTTATTACATATACAAATATATATATATATATATATATATATATATATATATATATATATATATACATATGTTTCTTGGTGCCACCTGTTTGTTTTTGTTTAGTTCGTTGTTATATTTATGGCCCGCCTATTCGTTAGTGTTTATGGTTATTTATATATTTTCTCTCAATTTCGATTTTAGGAGGGGAGCTCTTTGAGATCTGGATGCTTGTTGTTTTATCCGCTTACATTCTTACATCAGCATATAGTTTGAGAGGTGTCTGTTCTATTGTTTTAAAAAATTTCCATTATTTTATCTTTTTATTATTATTGTTTTGGTTATTCCCCCTCATTATTTGTTGGTACTCTTTTTTACTAATGGGTAGTCTTTCTTAAACACCCTCTAAACATGCTCGCATTATATCATTTATATTGGTCTCTATTGTTGCTTTCTCTTTATGTCTGGGGTGGTTTGGCCTCCCCCATGCTGTTTTTGGGTGCTTTTATGTTTTATCTTTTATTTTGACTTCTTTTGACTGACGTTGGGGAGTGTGCAGTCCCTCTCTTCCTGGTCTCCTTAAATTGTGACCCTATGCTAAATCTGCCTCTTGCATTATTTGACATCTCTTGCTCTATCTTCCTGATGATGGATCACGTAGTGTGATTCGAAACGTTGATGAAAAATCTCTACACAATCTATTCCAGAAAATAAACATTTTAAATCATGGATTGTGGAAATCTGATTGCATTATATTAGTTTTAGTTTTTTTATCTACTATTTTGATACCTCATTGCAACCTTAGTTGTTCCTGTGAATAAATCCATGTACCCTTATTATATAATGTTCCGCCTTGATCATGATTTTTGGATTTCTCATTTGAAACATTTGAGGATTTTTTAAATTATGTTATCCATCCTTCAATGTTTGTGCAAGCAAGCTAGTGAGTCAATTTAAGGCATGTAATCTAAATTTATTAAGGAACCTCCTCACCTTGAAATATTCTATTATCACAATATAACATTGCACTTAGTTTTCTATCTTCCCGACCTTTTCTTTTAGTTAAATCATTTCAAAATTGGAGAAGGAAAAAGAGAATATAAAACAAGTCAATGAAGAGTTGAAGTCACATCTTTCCCAAGGAAATTTCTAGGAATGGAATTCTAATTTACTTTTTCTTTTAAATATTAGATTAATTTATTTTCTAAAAGATTTTTATTAGAATTATAATAGATTAATTATCTCCAATCTTACTTAGATTGGTAATATTCTAGTTTTTACATTATAGATTAAAAATTGTTAGATTAAATTTATTTGTGATATTGCATTAAATAACTTAAATACATTGTGCTTTTAATTTTAATTTAAAATAATAAATCTAAATCATTTTGAAAACTCTAATTGTTTACATGACAAGGGGAAAAACTTGATAAAATTCATGCCAATAGATTGCAGTCAATGAATCAGATCAATTAAAATTACTAAGTAAAAAATATTTATTAAAATTACATCTAAATCATTTATTTAGATTAGTTAATATTTTCATATTTAAATTAAAAGGGAATTCAAAACTATATCTAAGGTTGATTATTCCTTACACTTAGATTAAAACCTTTAGTTAATTTTGACTAGAAGGAAATACTACACAATTAAATATCCTTGCTAACAAGTTTAATGTGTTAGTTTTCATTTTGATTGTGTTTATTGATTTTTGAATCCTACTCCATTTTGTGTCTTGATATCATTTGAACTACAATTTATAATCAACTTGACAAATTCTAAATTATTTTACCCTAGACAAGTTTATTTGTTTCTTCCTTGTATTCATTAATTAGGTGTATCAATTACTAGCAAATACTAAAATCTTAGTATTTTCTAATTATAGAGTATTTTAATAAATTTTTAATTGTTTATAGGTTGTTTTAGTTTCATACTTCCTCATATATTCCTCATATAGTCATGCCCTCCTAACTCTAATCTTATCTTTTATTTTGTCAACCAAGTATTTTGTTTTAATTATCATTTTTCCTTCAATTTTTACCTTTCCCTTATTCTTATTGGAGAATCATCTTCTAGATTCTAGAAATTCTTTCAACCAAACCCAAATCATTCTCTTATATGTATAGTTATCTAAAAAAATCCACTTAGATAACCTTTCCTTGATTATTTTCTCTTTTACATTTATCAAACTCATACTTTCACCCTTCTCCTTTATAGGCATCTATCATGCAATATCCTTATATTCTAATGCTTAACACATTTGTACTATGTTACCCTTTATGGTTATGCTTGGAATCCCTTCCTTTTGGATGCGTAGTGTGATATATGTTCAATCCCCAACCTTGATAAGTGATAAGAATAAGTTAAGTCATCCACGAACCCTAAGTATGACAAATGTATGCATAGAACATTTTCCTTCTAATTTCTATTTAGTATTCCTAATGTTATACTTGAACATTATGACTCGATAGATAACCACTATTCTTCTAAGTTGCTAACACAAGGCATAATTATAATTAGGGTTAGAGGCTCACCTAATCACCAAGAAACCTTGTTCTAAAACAACAACAAAAGAAGGAGAGAGATATAATGTACAAATTAGAGAATTTCATTCATTAAACTTCATACATGTTGAGTTGTGAGGCATTACAAGTTGTGCCCAAATATATTAATAATTAGAATAGAATGATCCTCATACATGTGAGATCCTTGATCTCCAATTCCTGCCAACTATTATCTTTTAACTTCTTACCCCTCAATGTTTAAACTAGAACAAGACTCCCTACTTATACTACACAAAAAATCTTACAAAACCTTCTAGATTCATATTAGAGAAAGAAATGACCAAATACAGGTATTCATTCTTCCCAATGATCAATCCCATTATTAGATCACATCTACAGATAAAATACACAAACCAGCCATACAAGTAAACCCCTTGATGAGACCAAGATCTAGTCAACACCGATCAAAAGAATAACTTGATGAATAAGAACAAGGCATTACTAAATAGACACAGAGTATATAATCACGTCACTTGGCAAACACAACACAATCAATATAAACTAAGGCAACTTTGTAGTGCCTACCTCTAGTTTACATTTTGTTTATTGCCAAACTCTTTTAGGTCAGTTTTATACTTGATGATTAGTAGCATTATCTTTTAGATTGTCATATATTGTCTCATATTCAGTTAATCTTATGATGAGACTACTTGGTACTCTATACTTCATGTATGCATGATGATTATTACAATGATTTCAATTATTGATGATGATTAGTTAGATGGATTATCATATGTGTTTTCTTAGATTATCATATATGTTTTCTTATGGATACTTATCCCATACTGCATTTGTATGGTGTGCGTGTATATTTTCTTTATGTATGGCATTTCTAATGTGGTTAGGGAAGGGAGTCATAGTCACCTAATAGTCATGATCTACACAATGCACCACTTCCTACCATTGCCTATTTAGCTTAGTATATATGTGTTTGTACATGCATGGATTTTATGCAAATTGCAAGTACTGGGTATTGACTTCCTTGAATTGCCAGGATGAGTGTAATCTATCGCATTATCTCAATGGTAAGAGAGGGAAGATGAATTATTAAGTCCAAATCCTAACCTTTAAACCCATTTGTCCTAGAAAATTAGGACAAGTATCTGAATTGATTACCTTCTGAATGCATCGTATGATGTAAATTCGTGATTATAACCCTTTAGTTTGATCTTGTATATGTTTTTTCTATGATGGGTTTTCAGATTTCATCTTATAGGTCTTTGGTGATTTTTCTATTAATTAAGTCTAATTAAAAGATTAAATTAATGATTTAATTTAATGGAAAATTATTATAATATTTTGATATTTAATTAATTTGGAAAATTAATTAAATAAAAAGAATTAAATTTAAAGATAAAATTATAAGTCTAATTTTAGAGCGTAATAATATTTATTTAATTTAAAAATAATATATTTAGGAGATCGTTTTTAAATAAATGCTAAATATTATTATTACTTAAGTTAATAAATATTTTATCAATTAACATTTTGAAAATAAATTAAAGCATGAAAAAGATATTAATTTATTAAGAGTTTTAAAATTGCATAAAGTATGCATGAGATTAAAATATAATAAATTAATTAAAAAGATACAACAAGTAAATTTACTAAAGTTATTTTAATTGCATAAAGATGTAAAAGAAAAGACAATAAAGAGTTAAAAGGTTGTGAGCAAGGAGTCCTCTCGAATGACCACACAATTAGTGCCTTGAATTCAGGAGAGAACTCCTTATCAGCAACTGAGGGTTCATTTTCAAGGGGGTGCAAATTTTGGAGGAGCAATTTTAGAGGTGAATGTTTTCAAAAAAGAAAAAGGGTTCTATTTGTGTGCTTCGTGAGGTTGTTGGCTTAGCATCAGATCCAGGTAGGATCTCATGGTCTATTTGTACTGTGATTTTAATTCTTCAAATTTTTGTCTTCTCCCTGTCTATTGCGAGTGTTTTTTTCAAAATGTTTTAAGTTGAACCCCTTGTATGTGAGTTTATTGTTCTTGATTGAGAAATATTTGTTTATGCTTTGAGAATTCGAAACCCTCACATTAGAATTATTGCTCTTTGTTTCTTAAGAATATATGTGAATGGATTTAGTTGAAAACCTCACCAAGTATGTTTTTGAGAATTATATTTTTATTCAAGTAGGGTTTGAATAAGAAATCAAACAAATTTAAGGACTTGTTTCGTATATTTGGATGTTGAAATCAAGATTTGGATTTTGATAAGAAAATGAATTTTATTGTATAGAATTTAACTAGTTGATTTGGGTTTCTATACCAGCCCTATATTAGGATATTTATTAAAATATATATGTATAATAATATAATTACATAGTAATTTATAATCACTGTGCAATTATATTATTACATTTTATCAAAATGAAATTTGAAGGAGGCATGATTTTGTTTTAATATGAAATAAAATCAAAAAATAATAATTTTGGGTGGGTGGGGGCCGCCACCCCCCCCGACTCCCCTTGTTGCGGCCTTTAGGCTATTTGGGTATTCAGACCCTGTTGCTACACGCTGCAATAGTTATTACTGTTGCTAGTAGTGGCAACTAGGTCTGCGGCCACACGACTATTTTAAAAAAGCTAGCAGACTTTCACATATGTTGTTTCTTTTATATATATATATTATTTTATTATTATTATTTTTAAAAGTTGATTTATTAAAAATTAATAGAATTGAATTTTAATTATTATTTATAATTAATTTTATTAATAATTTTTATTAATATTTATTAATTTAATAAATAATTAAATGGCATAAATATAGTTATTTTATATATAATTATTAATTAATTTAATTAAGATTAATTAATAATGAAAGTTGTTCAATTTATTTAATTATTATAATATTGATTTTAATAAAATTGTAGATTATTTTATTTGAAAATCAACAGGTATTATTTTAATAATTTAAATAAATAATTACCCTTGGATTATTTTAAAAAATTCACATAAATCAAATAGGGGTAATTTTGTATTTTATTCAAACATAAGAATGGGTTAATTGTAAGGGTGAACTATGAAACTTATTTACTTGAAACATATATTAAACTAGAAACTAAAAACCTTACTGTTTAACTCAACTGCATGTTTTCAAATCAAACCAAACTATGAGACTACTCTATTGTGTATGTTGTCTATGTTTTGGGTTTTGCGTTGACTAGAGTGTTGACCAGTTTTAGGACGTCTACCAAAGGCTTGGAGATTTTGTGATTGTGATGTTTTGATGAATTGATCTTGATCTTTTAAACTCAACCGTGGTAATGTGTCTGGTATGCTCTACGATGAGCTTGTATTTATTATTCGTTATTGCTTTCTAGTGTTCTTGTGTGAAGCTGAGGTGAATGTATGGCATACTTGACTTAACCATTTTGAGTCTTCGAACAGTATTTTAGGATGCTTTACAGTTGCTCATAGAGACCTGATGTGTTATTGTGAATTATCTTTTGATGCTTTCTAGTCACTTGTATAGGGCTGAGGTGAAATCTATGATTCTTTGATTCGTACTTTTATGAGCCTAGGGTAGGTAATCTGTATGTTAAGTGGGGAAGTGGCTTGCAATGAAGGTCGGGGCCCAAAGTGGCTACTAGGGTAACCCATTGTAAGTAGTTAAATAAGTGATAACATTTCATTAAATGGGTTTAAAATGAATTAATAAGATATTGGTACCACAAAAAGTCACTAAGAGGCTGGAGGATTAAAAGACTAGCCGAGTAACCTTAGAGTTGACTCGTTAGTATACCTTGTTAGCATGAAAGGATACCAATGCTGCATAAAGTCATTAGGGGGCCGAAGGATTAAAAGACTAGCCAAGTAACCCTAGAGTTGGTTCATGTGATGACACCTGCCCACTAGCAATATAAATTTCCTACGTGTCTGTGTTTGCCTCTGGGTCTTGATGTCGATTTATCTTGGAACCTTTGAGTTATATCACTTTTAGGGTATCCTTGACTTAGATATTACTTTTGATTTTTGGATAGGTATCCTATTTGGGACTAGAGACTGTCTCCTTAGTGTGGTGGGAGTAGGCCTTTTTGTGTTACCATGCAGTCGGGTGGTAGTGCTTTTTACTCTTACCATTGAGATCTGTTTGCTGTTGTCATGGCTTGCATTCCTTATCTACATTTCCTTTCATTATATCTTTGTGTATTATGATAAATGGTTGTATCTTTATGATGGATGATTTCACTTATTGTAATGTACTTTGTTTCACGTATCTGAAAAGGATGATGTAATCTATTTTTATAAATGTATATTCTTGTAGCCTTTCATACCGTATGACATATACAATGGATGACAAATGTATATTATTTAAATGGACTTTGGACTTTTAATTATTCTTTCATGTGGATGTGATATTTATTAGAATTGTATTATGTAAATTTAAATATGATTGAATGTCTTGGGATCCTTAAGGATGTGATCTGTTATGTTTGCCTACGTATGATTGTATGTTATTGCTTCTGCTACTTTATGTTTGACATGTATGTTATTCTTTCTTTTTAAAAAAATGTTTGGAAAATCTAGTAAAACTTTAGGTTAATTCTTTTGGATCCCTTGGCAAGTCGTTACAAACTCAATGAAAAAATATAGGAACACTCTATCGAGCCAACTACGAAAACAACTACTAAGAAGAACTACATTGATAGTTGAGCACTTCTATCCAGCAAGATTGTTGCAAACCCAAGATGCTCCTGTATCAGATATGATCTACCATATACCTAAGCTAAAACCTTCATTTACCAACATATTAGAAGTAGGAATAAGATATGCATATTATTCACGAGTTTTTATTAAAATCGAAAAAAAAAAAATTATATGAACTAAAATAGTTAAATCATAAAAAAATAATGTTTAATATCTATATATTTTTTATTGTATATAAATAGTTTAATCTAAAATTTCATTGAGGGATTATAATAATGTTTCCATTTATCACTACATATGCATTTTTTCTTGTAGCTTAGAACACATGTCATTCACAACTATTTTGTCTTCACCTAGCAATAGATATAGGGGTTAAGTATACATTAGGTATGGATGCTAATTATTGTTGTCATGCTATATTTTTTATTTGATATGAAATCCAATTTAACATACTTCTAGGAATTTCTTCATAGATTTAGATGAGACCAAACTAAAGAACGTCTTAGCCACCTTAGCAATTGGTATAAAGTTACCCTTCTTAGTCATAAAGTTAACACTTCACCTTAAAGAGTCTTATCTTTACGATTTGGAGAGTTCAAATTTTGAATACCATTACCAAGGATATGTTAATTTAAACATTGTTTTGAAGGCCTAGGGAATATATCTATAAGAAAATTATAGCTATTTCCAATTGTATTTAGTTTTTATTTTATTGTGTATGAAGTTGGCATCTCATCAAATTACCTCAATAAATTATGTCATTGTCAAGGATATGTTAATCTAGAGGTTATTTTAAAGAGTTTGGTAGTAAAATAATTGAAGTTGTGAGATTGGATAAGATGGAGTATATCAACGAGAGTGTTTAACTATTTTGAAATAAATTTGAGGATTATATTGTCAAGTTGAATTTAAAATTAATTTGTAGCCATCTTAGATTACCTACTTCAAATATTTCCTCATTTTGAGGTGGTGATTATTTTTATAAGATCTGATATTTTTTACTCATGGCATGCGTAATAGTGATGTGACTAAATCTAGTTCATACTATTACATTAGTAGGTGAAGGTTCATAAAGTTTCTTCATCTCCACTTCTCATGATACATTTTTTTTTCTTGTGAAAATAAATTACTTTCCTTTGAAGGTATAAGCTTGTTTGAGATAACTATAAATTTTTAGCAATGAAATTTTAGTATGAATAATATGGATTATACCTTATACAATACTATTATTATGCTACAAGTAAGTATATGTTTTTATTATGAATATGATTCAAATTACTTTAACTTGATACATGTTATTTGAGTTTTCATAGTTATTATTTACATCCCAGTTTTAGGAAAACATATTTGTTATTGCTCAATTTCAAAGACATCGTGAAGAACTTGATAATCATATTGAGTTGATTAAGTGAATGCCAACATCCATTTTTATAGTAATTATAGTAGAAATTAAATTTTTCAATCCCATATCACCCTAGACACTATTTTCAAACTACTAGACATATTTTAGGTCTATTATGAAAAATAAGCTAAGGCTACCAAGTTATTTGATTGGTTTACCATTTTTTATGGGCATGCCATTCAAGAATAAAATGTTCATGTTAAGGTATTTTAAAAATTTATGAATGATCTTTATGTTGGAGATAAAGTTGCATGGTGCATTTAAATGATGTATGAAAATAGGGTTTAAAAAGGTCACTATTTAAAAGTTCAATTTAATACGATCTTGAAGGAGTATTACATTTATGCACTCAAAATTTGAAGATACAAAAATAATCAAAATTTTGTGGTTCTAAAATTAGTTTCTAAACTACTAATTTTTTTTAAATGGATAATATTAATGGGATCATATATTTCATGCACTCAAAGGTATTCCTACTTTACGTAAAATATATGATAGCTTCTAACGTGTGCACCTCTATGTTTTATTCGGATTTCATATTATTTTCTATTAAATAAAGTTTGAAAAATGTGTGCATCTCTAATTTTTATATGGATTTAGTATTATTTTCTATTAAATATAGTTTACAAAATATATAAACATAGAATTAGTGTATCTATATATCTATATATTTCCACCACGCTACCTCTTCTTTTTTTGTTTCTCTAATATTTTTTATCACATCTAGATCTATCTATGCAAAAATTTCTCCCTACCTTACACACACACACAAAAATATTATGTGTAATATGACCTTGTTGGATATCTGATTATATTTTTAGTTTGTATATAGTTAATGACTTACACATTGAGTGTGGTAATATATAATCAAATTAGTCATTTCATGCACAAAAATCACAAAGCTTGTCCAATCTTGTATCACTCAAAAATTAACATCATTTTAGGAAAGTCATAAATTCAATGAGTAGAATCTTACACCTTGCTCTTAATAAAACTTATATTTGAGTAGTATGAGGATGAATGTAAACCCAACAAGTTTCAAAAACCTTCAAGGACCCTCAAGTATCCTTATTTTCTATTTCTATTTGTATTGATGTTTTTTTGATTCAATGTGGATGCTTATCAATCTCATTGAATAACATTGTAATGAAGCTTTTATTCCTTATTTTTCTTTGGAGAGCTAATTTTTAGGTATCTTGGATTGGAGATGGTTATTTGTTGATTGAAATAAATATCAATGTTCAAGGATTCATGAAAGGTTGGGGTTGATTAGAGGACTTAAGTTATATTAGATTCAGACCATAGCATAATTTGATATACAAAAATGGACTATAAATTGAAAGAAAATTAATAGAACTTTGTTAGTTAAATAATTAATTTAATTTTTATAACACATTAAAAAGAATAATTTATATATTTCAAGGAAAAAATAAATTATATAATACAATATGAGAAGTATATGAGGATTTGGTTATATTGTTCAATTCAAAATATTGACTTTTATTATCTAATATATTTTTTAATTTCTTTAAAAAATAATTATTTTGATGGTATTTTAAAAATATTTTTGAGGAGAAAAAGGTGGTAGAAGAAAAACTAGCTGAGATTAATAAACATATTTTACCCATGGTTTAAATGTTGTTATGCATTCAAGACGAAAAAAATTGCAAGAGGAGTGGGCTGAATTATGTAAGCAAGAAGAAGAGTACTAGAGACAAAAGTCTAGAGAATTGTGGCTTCAACAAGGGGACCAGAATACTAAGTTTTTTCATACATCTACCAAACAAAAGAAGGCTAATAACACAATCTTTACAATTCATGACCATCTACGAAACTTGATTTCTGATGCTAAGTGCATTCAAATTGAGAATGTAAGGTTCTTCTCTAATCTTCTTTCCCCTCCACTACAGGATCACCCCTCTTCTCACCTTGTGGATGAGATCTTGGGTTCCATTCCTTCTTTGATTACGCAACAAGACAACTTGATTCTTATTGCCCCTTTTACTCTCTCTGAGATTCATGATCTAGTTTTTTCTATGCCTGCTGATAAGGCTCTAGGCCTAGACAGGTTCACTACATTATTTTAAAAAAAATGCTTGGATGTAATTTGTTTTGAATTGCTAGAGGCTCTTGAAGAATCTAGGAAAAATTGTCTCCATTTTGAAGAACTTTAATAGCACCAATATTGCTCTCATCCCAAAGGTTAATGATCCCTATTCTTTTGTTGATTTTTGTCCTATTTCATTATGTAACACTATCTATAAGATTATCAAGAAGGCTATTTATTTACATCTTAAGCCCATTATTCCAAAAATTATATCATCAGAACAAGGGGTTTTGTTCCTGGTTGAGAGACAACTGAGGGAGCTATTATAACCCATGACACCCTTCATTCCATCAAAGAACATAATATTTCAGCCTTTGTTGTCAAATTAGATATGATGAAGGCTTACGATAAATTAAATTGGTCTTTTCTTCTTCTAGTTCTTCATCAGTTTGGTTTTTCTTCTAGGTGGAGTAAATGGATTAAGCTTGCATTTCAGGTGCACATTTTTCTATTCTCATTAATGGTGTACCAATAGGTTTATTTGCCTCTTCCCAAGGAGTTAATCAAGGTAACCCTCTTTCTCCATTCTTTTTTATCATTATGGCAGAGGCCCTCAACAGACTTATTAGCTCTTTTAATTAAAAAGGGTTGTGGAAAGGTATCAATATTATAGGTACATCTTTGTCCATAACCCATTCTCTTTTTGCTAATGATACTTTACTTTTTGGATCATCTACATATCAAGAAGCATAGAGTATGAAGAAAGCCATTGACCTATATACACAAGTTTCAAGTCAATGTATCAATGCAATTAAATCTAAAATTTATGTTTTTAATATATCCCAATTGGTTTCTCAAAGAATAATATTTCTTCTTCGTTTTTCCCATGATCATTTACCTTCTACTTATCTTGGTGTTCCCTTTTTTGTGGGATTTAAAAAACCCTCTTATTGGAAATTTGTGATTGCTTGTATCAAGAGTAGAATTAGTGCTTGGAAGGTTCATTGGTTATCCCTCTTGGGTAGAATTTTTCTTATCAAAATTGTTCTTTCTGCCATTCCTAACTATTACTTCTCCATTCTACAAGCCCTCAAAGGTATCATCTCTCAAATTGAAACTTTAATCCGCACCTTTCTTTGGTCAAATAATATGAATGGTCAGAAGAAAATACTATTAATTTATGTTCATTCCATGTCAACCTCCTATAGAATAGGAGATGTTAGAATTCCCAACGTTACCAATAGGAATAGGGCTTTTGGTGCTACTTATTGGGCAAATGTATGAAAAACCCTCTGTCAAATCGTGTCACCTTTTGCAAGAGAAATATTTAGATAACTTGGAACCTTCCAAAGTTCTTACTATGCTAGACCCACCATAGGGGTCTGTCATTTGGAATTTCATGATGGCTTCTTGAGAAGTTATTACTTCATTCATATCATGGCAAGTAAACAATGGGGATAATGTTAATTTTTGGTTTGATTTGTGGAATGAGTCCCCCCCTTGCCACTATTGATTCTCTAAAAGATTTTTCAAACATAGTGATTCAAGCTTGGGGGACATCCTTTTCTGCTTATGTCTCAACTATTCATAGGTTCACTAGGCTAGTCCTTTGGCAAGACCCCTCATCTCTTCCTATATCCCACAACCAAGTTGCTTCTTCCAAACAAGTATTAGCTGAAAAGAATGTATTTATGTCTAATCATCCAAATTGCTTCTTTTGGGTTCTAGCTAAAGATGGTAAATACTCTATTAAACTAAGATACTTGGCTCTCCAACACAACCAATATAATCAGACCACAAATTGTGCTTTTGAATTATGCTGGAATAGCTTAGTTCTACCAAAAGAAGGATACTTTGCATGCTTGCACTTAAGAATCAAATTTTATCTAGTGATCATCTTCACAGATTGAACATTTTTGATCCCTTTAACTTTTTTCTCTATCTACAAGTTATAGAAAAAACATACCACCTCCTCTTAAACTACCCCTTTGCCCAAGATTGTTGATATTTTGTTCTTGATAAGCTTAATTTTCATATGTCATTGCCTAATTCTCTATGGGATTTATTCCAAGCATGGTCAATCTTATACTCTAAATCAATGTTTTCATGTCTTTGGAAGTGCACCCCTACATATGTAGTATGGGCAATTTGGTAGGAAAGAATCAAGAGAATTTTTAGACAGACATCATCTCCAATTCCTCAATTTTTGGAAGCATTAGAGAGATCAATTGTTGATCTTGTTAATGCTCCGGTAAGTAAATATAAGGGTAAACATGTTTTTTCTCCTTGGGATGGCTATATTATTCAGTGGTGGAAGGGTTTACTTTTCCCTCATCTTCTTGCTCCATTGTGCCCGTCCAAAATTCCTCTTATCTGAGCACAAACCAAGTGGATTCCTCCAAGTGTGGGTTATTTCAAACTCAATTTTGATGGGGCCTCTAGAGGACATCTAGGCAACTCTAGCTATGGCATAGTCCTTGGAGATTTTAAAGGTCATGTGATTGCAGCAAAAGCATCTTCTCTCCCTAAGTGTACTAATAAGTTGAGGCCTTGGCCTTACTTTTTGGTTTGGAACTTGCAAAGTCACTTTCTATATCTAAGTTACATGTTGAAGGGGATTCATCAATTATTATTAATGCGTGTATTAAATTTCATGTATATGATTGGTCCATTTAGTATATATTACATCAAGTATGGTCTCTTCTTGACTCAATCTCTGAATGTTACATCATGCATACTTATAGAGAAGGCAATCTTTTAGCTGATTGTTAGGCTAATTTGGGTGCTGATAGGATTTGTATTAACTCTTTACTTTCCCCACTTAACCTCATTGATCTCCCTAACTTGGTTAATATTATGACAAAAGAATATGTTTAGAAATAGGTTGGGTCTTCCTCCTTTTCTATTTGATAGTAAACCATGACTTCTCTTTGATTTTGCATGTTTTTTCTTTTATGGATCTCACTTGTTCTTTTGAGATACTATATGTAGGTCAGGGTCTTGGATTACACTTGCATCAGATGGCTTTCTAATATCATGGTCTTAATTAAAGATTTAGATGTAGATTAGTGATGGTAATCTTTGTGACATTTTTTGCTAGGCTCTGGATCTTGTCTCTCGCACCAATCAATAAATTGTATTCATATGAGTTTTGGGCTCTTTGTACTTACTATATTCTTGATCTAAGAATCTCTAGGAAAAGATTCATTAGTGTTGATAGATACTCTCTCTTGATACAATATTTCTTCTTTTGCATTCCTTTTTTGTATCAAGTAATGACTGGAGCTTTTCTTTTCTGGTTCTTTTCTCTGAGAGCTCTTTTGAACCAGTTATTATTAATATAAATATAATGTTTCACCAAAGAAAAAATAATAATTGAACTATCAACAATTAGGATTTTTAAGAGATCATACTTTTATTATTCCATAATTTAATAAATGATTTATGATATATTTAACCTTAATTTAATAGCTAATAATTGCACACTTCAGCTTCAATTTTTTTCATTTGATGGAAAAAGAATAAAATTTTTGAATGAATATAATAATTAAATGAAATAAAGTAATTGTTCAAATAAGTTATATAACTTTTATTTAAGAATAATATAACTTAGAATTAAATAATAATAATAAAATTAACTTAGAGAGCTACTATGTCATCTATTTTATATACACAATGAATTGGATAATCAAATCATAGTAATGATCAATATAAAATATATAGTATTTTACTTCAAAATAAATACTATATTAATTCAAGCCGTCAAGATTGGTAGGCATAACGTTATGGCGATGATGTCTACAAAGCATAGCCAAAAAAACTTATTAAAAAATACTGAGATAACTAGGTTGTAGAAAGCTCATTAGATTTGCTAAGAAAGACAACAAGTTTACATTGATTATCTTTGTTCCTAGAGAATCATAATTAGAGGCTGATAGCTTCATTATTATAGCTATAACTCTTCTAGCCATAATTTATAGATTACAAAACTGTTGAGAAATGGAAATAAAAACATAAACATTTTTCTCCATCATCAACCATCATGGCCCATAATAGGGCATCTTCATTTTCTCAAGAAAAAGTAGCCCCTTCATCCTACTCTATTTACTATCATTTTTTTCAGGCTTCTCAGCTTTGGGATGTATCTTGAGACATAAATAACAACTTTTTCAATTGACATTCAATATAAAATTTCATTCATTGAGGCATGTTATCAAACAATTAATGTACCTTGTCTAAGCTTCCATATTTTTGAATACATGTTTACTAGAGAATTTATAATTGTAGCATTTGATAGTAAACATCACCAAGATGAATGCTTAGACTTGTTTCAAAGCTCTCATTGTGGCACAAGCTATTAGAAGAAGTCATCCACATCATAAATTTGTTACAACTAAACTCATGCTTTGTTGTCAATCTATTACGCATGTTTAAATAAAACATTCAGTATTGTCAATGATATTCAGTAGACTATTTCTTTTATCATCTTCCCTCTCCCCACATAATCAAGGGTAGTTAGGATAACTATCAATTCTAGCTACATCTAGATGTGACTACCAATGTGGAAGTCTTGAGAGCTCTCTCTCTCTCTCTCTCTCTCTCTCTCTCTCTCTCTCTCTCTCTCTCTCTCTCTCTCTCTCTATATATATATATATATATATATATATATATATATATATATATATATATATAAAGGAACTATAACATATGTTTTAATCAAGAAAAATCAATAAAAGTTATTTTCTCTTCCAATATGTTTTCTGTTGTTGTTCCTAGCTCTTAGATTTATTTATATTTTTCATCTTGGTATCAAAGTAGATTTGATTTCTAGGTAGTAGTTTTTTTGGAGCAAATTTCTAATCTTCTTTGTTGTAGGCTAAAAATTGATTAAGCAACACTAAATCTATTCTCTACACAAGTTTGGTGAGAATTTTGTGTTCTTGTTAACTCTGAGGTGCTAAAAATTCTTTTTTTTTTTTAAAAGAAGAGAAGTTGATTAATGGATTCTCTTGGTACTCCTCTACCCTCAATTAGATTGAATGGAAATAATTACTATGATTGGGTTTTAGAAATTGAAATGTCTCTAACTCTACAAAAATTTTATGATATTGCTAATGGTAGTGAGCAGAGACTAGCAGGTTCTGGAAAAGAATGTGATGATTAGGATAGGAAAGACAAGAAGGCAACAAATTTGATAAAGTTAACACTTTCAGAAGAAGTCTTTCCAAAAGTTTGAAATGAAAGAAGTGGAGTGCAAGTATGGAAGATCCTAAAAAGTTTGTATCAGAATTTAGGTGATGTATGGATTATATCTCTCACCACAAAGCTGTATAATCTAAAAATGAAAGGTTCACAGGAAGTATTGACTCATTTAAGTAAATTGAAGGAAAAGAAAAATGAATTGGTTTATCTTGGAAAGGGCATAGATGATAAGGATTTTGTGTAAATAATTTTACAAACTCTTCCAAGTTCTTATCAATCTTTTATAAGGGGACTTGATACTGTTGATAAATTAAAAGGTGTTAAATTTGATGAGTTGTGTGCTAAGTTAATTCAAGAAGAAAAATGTCAAATAAAAGAAGGAGAATCATCTATTGTTGATTGTGAATCTCAAGCATTTGTAATGAAAGGAAACAATACCATCAAAGAGCACAAGATAATAGATCTAATGGAAACAATTGGAAGTATGTAGATAATAATAATTCATATAGGAATCCAAATAGAAGTAAGTGGAAATGTCATTGTTGTGGTAAGCAATGACATAAAGCTAATGAATGTTATAAAAGGATTAAAATGATTCAAAAAAGAATAAGTCTACAAAATCATTTGATTCTAAGAGGAATGCCTTTTGTGTAGCACTTAAGAAAATAGCTCTTTTAAGGATGAATGGATAATTGATTCTAGTTGCACACAACATATGTCACATAATAAGGAGCAGTTTGAGTTATTAAGTGAAAGCAATGGTGAAAATATATATCTAGGAGATAATAATCCTCTAGAAGTTCAAGGAAATGGAAATATTCAAGAAAATAATGGAATGTTTAAAAATGTGAAGCTTGTCTCTCAACTATCAACAAATCTTCTCTCTATCTTTCAAATTGAAAATCAAGGATACAAAGTAGAATTTTACAATGATAAATTCTTAGTTAAGGATGTGAATAAAAATTATGAAGTGACTGCAATTGGTAGAGTGGAAAATGGGTTTAATAAATTTCAAGAATTCATTGGAAATAAAGATGTATGTGCTATTGCAAAGTATGATGATGTGAGTAGGTTGTGGCATAAGCATATAGGGCATGCAAACTATCAAAGTCTCAAACTTATGGAGAAGTTGAAGATGGTACATGGTCTACCAAGAATCTCTCCAACAAAAGTAGTATGTGAAGGATGTGCAATGGGAAAACAACATGTAGAAAGTTTCCCACAAGGAAAATCATGAGGTCCAAAACACCTTTACACTTAGTCCATAGCAATGTGATGGGTCCTTTCAAAATACCCTCACTTGGAGGTGCAAGGTATGTTCTCACATTCATAGATGACTATTCAAGAAGAATTTAGGTATACTTTCTACAAAAGGAGAAGGAAGTGTTTCATAAATTTAAGGAGTTTAAGGTTCTAACTAAAAAGTAAAGTGGAAAATTTCTAAGAATTGTAAGAACTGATAGAGGTTTTGAACACATGAATAAAGAATTTTTGGGATTTTGTAAACAAAATGGCATAAATAAAGAATCCACTATTTCCTACTCACCACAACAAAATGGGGTAGCAGAAAGGAAAAATAGGAATATAATGGAAATGACTAGGTGTATGCTCCATTCTAAAAAAATAGAGCTACATCTTTGGACTGAAGCAATTCATGTAACAATTTATATTATAAATAGAACTCCTACAAATTTTGTCATGAACATAAACCCTTAAGAGGCTTGGAGTGGAAGAAAGCCTACTGGGTCTCATTTTTGTATTTTTGGTTGCACTACTTATGCTCACATTCCTAACAAAAAGAGAAGTAAATTAGAAAGGAAAAGTGAGAAGTACATAATGGTGGGATATATTGAAGAATCAAAAGGGTATAGGCTATATAATCCTAGTACAAAGGAAATTCAAATCAAAAGAAATGTTTGGTTTGATGAAGGCTTTGAGAATACTAATTCCTCTACATTTTCTCAGTTTCCTTTTTTACTTGAAAAAGATGAGCATATTGATACTAAAGTTTTAGAGAAAATTTTGATATCTCCTATAAAAGGAAAAGAAGTGTAGGATGAAGATTCAAGCAGCAGTGATGATGAAGACACAAGGAATAAAAGGAAAACTTGAAGCATTCAAGAGGTCTATCAAGAAGGCCCCAAGATTGTTGCTAACTATGCTCATATGGCTAAGGTGATGCAGGTTGAAACTGTTAAAGTAATTATTATTTATACTTTTACTTAAGTTTATTAGGTTAATGCATTTAATTATTAGTTGTAGTCTAGGAGTTGTTGATAACACGGGAGTTTGTTCATATCTAAGTCATACTTATCTCCTCACCTTGATTGAGGACATTCCACCTTTTGTGGGCATATGCTTAGTTGTCATTCTTATCTCCTAGCATCTTCTAGCTTGTTCTAGAAGTCTCCTTGAGGCCTTTATATTCGATCTCTCTTATTGTATTTCATATCATCTTTTGTATCTCATATTGTACAGCAATACATTTTTCATTGTTGCAATATTTTCTCTCTTGGTCTATTTAGTTTCTCCAAGCTCCATCCTTCCTTCTTTGGTTTCCCTTCAGCAAGTTATTTGCATGTAGGTGATCTTGGTGAGCTCTGAAGTTGACTTTCATCAACTTCTACATGGTATCATAGCCTCCCTGTTGCTTCCAGGCTAAAGGATTTTTGAAGCCATGATTTAGAGACACAAACATTAGTTTGTTTGCAATTTTTTTCTTCAATTGGGGAGAAGATTATTTTTTGGAGCAAGTTGGGCCTAAAAAAATGCTACCATTGATTTTAGAAGGCTTGTTACAATCAGGTTCCATATAAAATTTGTCCATTTTGTATGTAGTTGATCTGGGAGGCAAAAAAAAATTTGTTGGAGGCCGTACAAACGCATTTTTTGCATTTTTTGCAAAAAATTAAAAATTCATAGGGCCACTCTACGACCACCACCATGCCACCATGGCCCCACCTATGCACCGCCCAAACACCACCCCTACCAGTAACATAGTTGGTCCTCCACCCTCCAGATGGTGCCACCAGTGATAGTTGCCCCTGTGGCCACCACCGCCAGTGGTGACTTCCCTGTCATCACCCACCTATGGCCCCACTAACTGGTGTACTTCCTACAGATAGTTGGTAACACTTGGCACAATGTGTGGGTACCACATGGCACAGGTGCCACATTGGCACTTGCCAAGTGGCTCGTGCCATGTCAGCATGACACATCAACTTCCTGCCACATGGATGCCACATGGCACTAACATGTGGCAATGTTTTTTTGCCACGATGGCTGTCAAGCTATCAATTTTAATCCAGTGATTTTCTGACATTGGCACCACATTAGCACTACATCATTAGCCTCACTTGCAAGCACTCTAGGTCCCTTTATGACCTACTCATCATTTTTTGGCCATAACTTGAGCATACGGAGGTATTTTTGATCAAAAAGAAGTGTCAAAAAGTTGGTTCCAAGATAGAGACATTGGTGTAGGTATTTTGTGGTTTTGATGCAATTTTGTTGCTTGTTTTTGAAGTTAAATTTGGATGTTCTATTTTTCACTCTAGCAAACATATCTTTTGCATCCCATCTTTATTTTTTTTTAAATGTTATATTTTTGGAAATCTAGTTCTATTTACTTTTTAGAAATGCTATTATTTCCTTTAGATTTGACCCCATGCTCTTTTTATCATTTTTTTGGTGTTTTTGCTTTATGGTGGCTATCTTGGGTATTCCAAGTTCGAGGATCATTTTCATGGCATGGAATATTTTTTTTTGGGTTCTACTATCTTTTGTATCAGCTTTTTTCATTTTTTGATCATTGTTGATATCATTTGTAAGCATCTTTATGCAAATGCATTGAGATGAAGTGTCACTCTTGCATTTCAGGTCCATGAACATTGTTTTAAGATAGTTGTCTTGCACTATTTTATAAGGCACCATGGGGGGGTTAGTTGTTGCCATTTTTGTGTCCTCTTCCTTTGTCAAGTGAGTGTCCTTTACATGAAATTAGCCCCATGATGTGTCAATGAAACATGCCTTTACAGGTGTTTGTACCTCTTCCTCTCTCTTGTTGTTCTTAGTTCCTTCTGCAGAGGATTTTGGCTCACCTTTTTAGTTGCCTGTCATCTCACCCCTTCTGCATTAAGGTGTTGGTCTCAAAATGGTTTTGACATTTGAGTGTCAACAACCTTAACCAATTCTCAAGTTAATGTTGAGTATAATACAGAACCTGAACTATAGTATATGCTGAGCTAGAGAATTCAAGAGGTGTCGAGTGAACATCAAGTGTCGAGAAAAGTATAGATATCGAGTCACTATATATGCCGGGTGAAACAAAATTTCTATAGGTGCCAAGTGAGCCATTTTTTCCATATGTGTTGAGCATTAGCAACTAGTATGTGTTGATTAACACAAATCATCATATGAGTTTGTACCTTCACAAACTTAGATGTAAACCATTTTTGGAGTTGACATGGGATGAATCTCGAAGGATCTTGAAGATAAGATCAAATCTTTCACATTACCTATGTAATCAACATGCAGCCAATAAAAAAAATGCAAAAGGCATGCAACCAATAATAAAAGTGCAAGAAATGAGCTAGGAAATGAAGATCTAATATTGATCATAGATTCATACCTAACCCTAAGTCTTCAAAATCTTTAAAAGGAGAACAAAACCCCATTGTATATGTGGATGTGAGAAGTATGAAACCCCATTGTACATGCGGATGTGAGAAGTATGAAACCTCATTGTATATACAGATGTGAGAAGTAGGAAACCCCATTGTATATGTGGATGTGAGAAGTGTATGGGTGAACTATAGCAAAATTCAAAGGGGAGTTCAAAAGGCTTAGTGAAGAACAAAGCAGCATTGTAGAATCTAGTTGTTAAAGAATAGAGCAGCATTGCAGAATCTAGTTGTTAAAGAACAGAGTATCAAAACCTCTAGAGTGACATATCAGATCAAGCAAGGATCATATCAGCAAGAGTAGAACAAGTATCTATAATCAGCAATTGAAGATTGCAAAGCTATTAGGTCAAAGGCTTTCTAATACTCTCCAGTAATTGTATTAGATTTCGAAATCCTATGGAGGGTATGTGTAGGATCATGGTGTGCCAAAATGTGGTGATCTAAAAAATCTTTATTTCTGAAATATCTCAAACCATTTCAAAATATATTCCAACTTTTTTCCCACCCAATCTGATACTAAATAAAAATAATTAATATCTTTATAAAGTCTACTATATTTTATGATACCAAACCTATATGGTCAACTTTAAAAACATCCTTAAAATGTGCTTTGGGCCTGTTTTTATGTAATTTTTACTTCAAACATGTAGCTGATGACATTTTTTTCACCAAAAATTGATGAAATGAAAAGGGTTTCTTAAGAATGTTCTTATCTTTCCACAAATGCAAGGTTTATAACATTATGAGTTTATTAAGTAATTATTACTTATTTTCTAATGGAGTTATGTATAAAGTGCTGACTAACACACTACTTGAAAAACAACTATAACTTTCAAATGGTACAACATTTTTTAAATCCAAAAGATGCATCACATTCTATGTTTCTTCTACTATAAGGGAAAAAAATGATAAATTGAATTTTGGAGAGTTTTGAATTCGTTAAGGTGGTCAGACACGAGAGTTTTTTTATTCCAAAAATAGTAAAGTCAAAAATTAATTATTTATTATTTATTTAGAATAAAAATACCCAAAAATATGTGTCACATCTGAGCATGAGTCTACTACTTATATCTAGAATATTATTAAAAAAATATTATTATTTGATTTTGATTAAGGTGGTCAAACCTATGCCTACTTCTTATTTTTGTTCTGAAATTTTTGTAATATTACATTAAGATTCAAAATTTTGACCAATCAATTTTTATTTTTGTTGAGATAAGTCATAGTAGTTTAGAAACTAGATTCAATTTTTTAGAGATTATTTTATCTCAACTTTTTGATATAAAGTTAATAACAAGTAGAAAATTGCATGTCAAGTTGACATAACCCTAATTTTTTGATTTTTTATTGCCACTTAAGGGCATAGTTTGGTTGATCGTGATCCTCCACATACCCTGGACTTAGGTTGGCCTAGCAACTATTTGTAAATTCTTTAATAGGGTGGCATTCCAAGCGAATGTACAAAAGTACTTTAACCAAGCCTATTTTTAGCAGGGTAGTGAAATCCTTTAACCAGGTCACTTTTAACAGGACAGGCCTTTCACAAGGTAGATCATTGGAAGTGGTCAAACATTGTAACCTTGAATAGTTACACATTGCTGCAGTGATATTTTGTGGGTGTCATCCCCACCCTAGTTTTACCTTCTCATTTTGGAGGGTTTCTAGGTTACCAAATTTTTGTGTTGTCTATTTTCATGCATGTCATTACTTTCTTGTTTATTAGATAAATTTGATGCATGTGAATGGTTTCAATTAAAAGGATTTGAAAAGGTCAAAGTTATTTACTTTTGATTCACCCCCCCTCTTGGAAGTAAATCTTCCCACTTGTTAATTTCAACAATTGGCATCAGAGCTTAGTTCTTACAAGAAGGAGTCTCATAGCTTGGAGAAAAGATTTGGAAATAGACATCTAAAAACTTGGGAAAATCATAGAGAATCAGGTAATAGAAATATAACTTGATTTACATGCTTTGGAAGAAGCTAGAGGAGAATTGAAGAAATCCTTAAAAAGAAGAAAAGAGATTGCCAAAGCTAAGAATGACACACAGTATAGGGAGATTGACACCTCAAATCTATTTTCAAATAGAGATTCCAAAGATTTTGATGCAACAATAGTAGACCTGATGGAGAAGAATAGAACTCAAGAAAAATAAATCAAAATACTCAAGCTTGAACAAGAATCACAAGCCATGATGCTTTGTGAAGTAAGTGAACAGAAGAAAAGAGTCATTGAAGAAAAGGCTATGTTAGAAGAAGACAAGAGAAACCTTGCCAACATACTAGAAGAGAAGTCAATTGAGCTTGCAAGAATTTCAAAAATGTAGCTAGACACCCTAAGTCAAATGTTGAATGCAAATCATGAAATAAAATGTCAAGGACATTGAGATCTCTACACTAAAGATGCAAAATGAACAATTACAAAATGACTTGAAAAGAGAGAAGGAGATTGTAGAAAGCTTCAACAAACCCAATGAAGCCATCAAGTACTTTGAGTAGCTACTAAAATCACCAAGGGCAAGAAATGATACTTTAGGACTAGGTTATATGAGCACTAAACAAGGAGAATCCTCCAAGACTGCAGAAGAAAGGAGTAACAAAGGTAAGAACACTAAACCTACTTGTCATTTATGTGGTAAAAAGGGACAAACTTCTGATTTATGTAGAAGCAAGAATGCTCATCAGCATGACAAGCCTAAGATTGCAATTTATTTTCATAAGTGCAAAAAGCAAGGACATCAAGGACATAACTACAAAACTAGGACTATAAGAACACCAAAATTTGAAGGTCACTACTATAATTGCAAGAAGTATGGACATGCAGCTTTTGAGTGAAGATCAAAGCCTATGTGGACTTCAAATTAGGGAACAAGGGAAGGTAACCATGGTCATCACTACAATTGGGACTACAACACTAGGTATAGTTGTCATTACTATCAGGAATATGGACACATTCCTAAAAATTGCATAAGGACACATTTTAGAGGGAACTACAATAGATGTTGAGCCAAACCACATATTTTAGTTCCTTGAAGACTGGTCATATTAGCAAGAATTTTCCAACAAATTCAAAGGCACCCAACTCAAAGAATGACAAAGGTAAAGAGAAGGTAGATGTTGAACACTTCAAAGGAAAAATGAACAAGACATGGAAGAAGAAAGATGGAAGTAGCACATCAAATGAAGGGATCACTTCACCTAACAGGTCAAGTGGTCACACTTCATCAAACTAAGCAAGAAAAGGAATAAGGGACTGATTTAAAAAGTTTCATCATGCAACAATTCCTAGAAAAGAAAGTATTGTAAAAGAATAGATCAACATGAACAAAGATGCAAAATTGAAAATTCAATATTTCACAAGTGTTGTCGAGTTTGTAGAGGAAGTCAAGTGAAGAAGAAATCTTAGTTAAAGTTGAGTAAATAATACTCTAGTGGAAGCCGAGTGGTGAAAAGACAATGGAAGTGGAGTAATGTAGAATCCTTCAGAAGCTAAGTGGATAGTTGTAAATGTACTGAGCATTAAATGCAATGAAAATAGGGTATGTTACCACATTTTCATTCATTTTTCTTCATTGCAAACAAAAAGAAAAGATGAGAAAGAGTGCAGAGAAAATCCCAAGCAGAGAATCCAATGTATAAGAAGATTTCAACAATATTCCAACATGATTCCATCAATTTTAAGGTATTTACGATTGTGCCGAGCTACGTAGTTTCATGTTTTCTTTGTGTTGAAACCCTAGATTATATAAGATGGCTTCTAGTTCTAGAAAATCTCAGGAGAAGGAAACATTTGAGGTCCAATTAGTATCAAAAGAGGTTACACAACCCAATTTTTGTCCAATTCCAGAGAGGTTGCATACAAAAATGACCCAACCGGAGCCCTATCCATCATACCCCCTAAGGTTGTCATGGTTCAAGACATAAGGAAATTTTATAACTGCAAAATTGCAGCTATAGGTGACATGGAAATGAGGGAGGCATATGAGAAATTGTGTAAAAATGGAGTGTTGAAGGAAGATTACAAAATTGTTGAGAGAAAGGTTTAATGCGAGCCCTAGAATTCCCTATAGTGTTCAAGACTGAATGGATTAGACTAGTTTTGAGCTGAATGCATGATGGTAGTTTATGATTGGAGGATGGTCCTATCAAGATCACAAAGAAAATTTTACATAGAGTGAAAGGGTACCCAACCCTAGATTAGCCAAAAACCCTTAGAAATGATTCTAAGTAGGCAATTGAGAAAAACACAGGTGCAAAATGGAATAAGAGAGGGATGACAATTGACATTATCCAAGACCCTCTAGTTGATTTTGTTGTTAGGGTCATTGCACACAAGTTCTACCAGTCCATTAGACTCAACAATGTGTCTTGTATTGTAGTAGATATAAGATACAAACTGGTGAAGAAGGATCATACATATGATCTTGTAGAGCTACAACTGCAACAGAAAATCTAGCAGCAATTAGAAGAACGAAGGGAGCCCAATGCAAATTTGGTGCCATTTTGATATGCATTTTCTTTTATGTTCAGAATGAATTTCCTTCTTTTGGTAAAGTTGCATGGAAAGCTAATAGGTCTATCATAGCTCAAGTCAATGAATACATAGAGTAGATGGGAGCTAATTTTGAGACCTTGATGACTAGTTATATTTGAAGACTTTAAGAAATCAATGAAGCAATTGCTCAAAATTTTAGTTCCTTAGTAGAGAAACATGTAAATGATGTATGTTTTTTTGTAGATATAGACTATACATACATACAAGATGCAATACCAAGAGTGAGATGGTTGAGACCTCTTGGGTATGAAGTGAACATAGATGAAGCATCAGCAGCAATAACTTCTTTATTAGCAGAAGAAATATACAAGGATGCACCACATTTTGAAACGTATGAAGTAGTGAGATCCAAAATGGATATGGAGTTGAAGACTACCTCCACTTTGCAGAAGAAGAAAAAGCTTGTAAAGAAGTTGAAAGCCAAATTTGGGGAAGGCACTGCAGAAGAAGCAGAGGAAGAAGGTGAAGATGCCAAGGGTGATGAAGAAGAGAAAGATCAAGGGCCACTTTCTCTAACCCAAGGTATGGGAGAGGATGTAGATAAAGAGGAAGGTGTTGAGAAAGAAGCACTCAAGGCTAAGGCAAAGAAAAGAAAAGCCCAAAAGTAGCCAGTTGCACAACCCAAAGGGAAGAAGAAGAAACCAACAAAACCAAGCTCAGCAAAGCCAACAACAAGGGATGACACCAAGACTACAACACAAGGGGCAAAGGAACAAGAAAAGAAAAAGACAATAGAACAAGGAGGACTTGCAAGGCAGAAAAAGAGAAGAAAGTATGTTGCACCTCCAGAATTAGACGAGGAAAGAACAGAGTCTGATGAAGATCAATTTAGATTGGTAAGTCATTCTACCACATCTAAATTAGAAAACATTTTCAATAATATTAGAGATAATGCAGATTTATCTAGTCTAAAGACCATAGGCTTCAATAAGTTGTCAAAGGAACAACAGAACATAATGGAAGAATCCATCTACACTATGATGGCTAAGTTCAAGACCACCCCACATGAACTAGACAATTCAATGCCTAAGGAGCTAAGCTCATTAGTTGAGAATAAATGGCATTACTATCTCAAAATGGAGAAAGAAATAAGAGAGTCTACATTGTCTCATGTAATACCAGACCTTACTAAAGGTCAAATAACAAAGGCTACTAAGAAGCATGGGAGAAAATTTGCACCCAAATACAGAGCCTTCAAAATTTTGCAAAATCAAATTGAAGATGTTATCCAAAAATCCACACAAATGTGGAAATTAATATATGGTTTGACAATTGTAAAGGAAGGGCAAGGAGACCCATTTGAGGGTAGAAATGATGAAGAAGAAGAAGAGAATGAGAAAGAGGAAGAAAGAGAGAGAAAAAGATGAAGGAGAGAAATAGGCAGAAAAAGTGACAATGGAGAAGACACATGGTGAAGAGGCAATAGCTAAGGAACAGTGGGAAGAAAAAAGTGTCCAAGACACCCAACTGCCACCATCAAGCCCTCCGCATACAACACCTACAGATATAGTAACTGTGTAGGATGTTCCTGACACTTTAGCTCAGAACATCAATCCTTTAACTAGAAAGGATCTCAAGAGGATCCTTCACCAATCTACATTACAAGCACAACTTTGCACAAATCCATTTTTGGTAAGTGTTGATGAGTTGTAGAAAGCTATAGCAGAAATAACAAGGGAGAAAGAAAGCACACGAGAACACTCTTCACAACCTCCCACAGCTACAGCAGATCAACCCAAAGAGCAAGAAGAACAAGACAAAATTGCTAAGGCTGATTCTACTATAAAAGTGACAACAACTACTAAGGAGCAAACAAAGGAACAAACAGGATAAAATGTTCCTGTAGCACAAACCCAAGGTGCATGTCCTCAAATTGTCATCTTTGATCAAGGCAGGAGAGAAGAGGAGAAAGAAGTAGAGAAAACCCCTAAGGAGTAGGAGGCAATGAAAACATTGGTAAAATTTCCTACCTCGAGGTCCTAATAAGAAGTTGAGCATTGATGCAGCACCATTGCAGATTTTAACCTCATAGAGTGATATATTAGATCAAGCAAGGATTAGATCAGCAAGAGTAGAACAAGGATATGTAATAAGAAAATGAAGATTACAAAGCTATTAGGTCAAAGACTTTCTAGTACTCTCTAGCAATTGTTTTAGATATGGAAATCCTATGGACTTAGGTTGGCCTAGCAGCCATTTGTAAATCCTTTGATAGGTGGCATTCCAAGTGAATGTACAAAAGTCCTTTAACCAGGCCTACTTTTAGCAGGGTAGTGAAATCCTTTAACCAAGTCACTTTTAACAGAGTGAAAAGTCTTTAACAAGACAGGCCTTTCAAAGGGAAGATCATTAGAAGTGGTCAAACATTGTAACCTTCAATAGTTACACACTGCTACAGTGATATTTCGTGGGTGTCATCCCCACCCCAGTTTTACCTTCTCATTTTGGAGGGTTTATGGGTTACCAAATTTGTGTGTTGTCTATTTTCATGCATGTCATTACTTTCTTGTTTAGTAGATAAATTTGATGCATGTGAATGGTTTCAATTAAAATGATTTGAAAAGGTCAAAGTTAGTTACTTCTGATTCACCATCCCTCTCAAGAGTAAATCTTCCCACCTGTTAATTTCAACATAAGGGGGGGTGTTATTTTGTTGTTCTAATGCTTTCTTGGTTCAATGGTTTGATAGTGTGAGTTATGTATTTAGTACTTTACCCTATATACTAGGCAATTGTAGTAGCTGGCTACCTATGAATTTTAGTGAGATGGATCATCTACTATATAGACTCTCTCGGTTCATGCCTTCTATTTTCTATGGAGGTTCTTCAAATTAGTAGTTTCTTTCTAAAAAAGTTTACAGCTTCTTCATGCTTCAGTGATGCTCTTCATGATCTTCTCTTTATTCCTATTTTATGAGACATTCCCCTAGTTGGAGGCTTCTTTAGTCCTTTACTAGATTTGCAAACCTCTTTTTGGGGGAGGGTTTTTTCCATGAGGTTTTCCCTCTTTCCCCATCTTCAGAGGTTGCATTTTTTTTGCACTGTCCATGGGTACCTAACATGGCCTAGTAGTTGGGACCCATTTTGCATTTCATCTTATTTTTTGTAAGCTTAAGTGCATTACCCTAAGTTGCACTTAAGGGGGGTTGTTAGAGTAAATAATTATTATTTACACATTTACTTAAGTTTACTTAGGTTAATGCATTTATTTATTAGTTGTAGTCTAGGAGTTGTTGACAACATGAGAGTTTGTTCCTATCTAAGTCATACTTATCTCCTCACCTTGATCGAAGACATTCCACCTTTTGTGGACATATGCTTAGTTGTCATTCTTATCTCCTAGCATCTTCTAACTTGTTCTAAAAGTCTCCTTGAGGCCTTTATATTCAGGCTCTCTCATTTATTTCATATCATCTTTTGCATCTCATATTGTATAGCAATACATTTTTCATTGTTGCAATATTTTCTCTCTTAGTCCATTTAGTTTCTCCAAGCTCCACCCTTCCTTCTTTGGTTTCCCTTCAGCAGGTTTTTTGCATGCAAGTGATCTTGGCGAGTTGTGAAGTTGGCTTTCATCAACTTCTATAGAAACTCCAAGCACATTTGAGGAAGCAAAAGGAAAATATGAATGGGATGAGGCTATGTAAGAGGAGTACAACTCCTTGATGAAGAATGGAACTTGGGAATTAGCAACACTTCCAAAAGGGACGAATGTGGTTAGCTACAAATGGACCTATAAAAAAAAGTTCACATCAGATGGAGCAATTGAAAGATACAAGGCAAGGTTAATGGCTTGTGGCTTCTCACAAGAAGAAGGTATTGACTATATTGAGACACTTACCCCTATTGCTAAAATGACTTTCATTCGAACTACTATAACTTTAGCTACAAAGTGTGGATGGAAAATGTTTCGAATGGATGTGAAAGTGATTTTTGGTATGGTGACTTAGAAGAAGAAATTTATATGCAACAACCACTAGGATTTGTTAAAGATGGTGAAGACCATCTAGTATGTAGATTGAGGAAATCTATATATGGCCTTAAACAACAACCACTAGGATTTGTTAAAGATGGTGAAGAGCATCTAGTATGTAGATTGAGGAAATCTCTATATGGCCTTAAAAAATCTCCAAGGGCATGTTACTCCAAAACAAATGAATTCTTTATAACAAATAGATTTAAAAAGAACAAATCTGACCCAGATGTATATGTCAAGCATATTGAATATGAAATTGTTATCATTTTTTTATATGTGGATGATCTAATCATTATAGGGGATTCTAGACAATGTATTGATGACACCAAGACATAGCTTAAGAAAAATTTTGAGATGAGTGATCTTGGATTGATGCACTATTTCTTGGGCATGCAAGTTTGGCAAGAAGATAGTAGGATCTTGCTTTTCCAAACCAAATATGCTATTGATGTATTGAAAATGTTTAAAATGAGTGATTGTAAGCCATCTAATACACCATGTGAAGTAGGTTTAAAATTAAGTGCTCATTCAAATCAAAAGAAAGTGGATGCAAAACTATATAGGCAACTTACTAATAGTCTTTTGTATCTCACAATAACTAGACCAGACATTGCATATGTAGTTGGTGTTGTATCCAGGTACATGGAAAACCCACACTTTGAACATTGTAAGGCTACTAAGAGGATCTTAACGTACATCAAAGGCACTTACAAGCTTGGAATTGAGTACCAACATGGAGACCCCACTTTAGTAGGCTATATAGATTTAGATTATGCAGGTGATATTGATGATAGGAAATCAACTTCAGGATATATCTTCCACCTTAGATCCAAACCAATCTCTTTGTGTAGCAAGAAGCAATCAATAGTGACACTATCATCAATAGAAGCCAAATATATTGCAACATCAAAGGCATCTCAAGAATCTCTATGGATTAGAAAACTACTTGAAGGGACATGTCATCAACAAACTCATCCAACTACCATATTTTGTGACAACCAAAGCACTATCAAGCTTGCAAAAAATCCTGTCTACCATGTGAGATCCAAACATAGTGAAGTTCACCACCAATTTTTTCAAGACTCATGGAGAGTGAAGTAATCAAACTACACTTCTATGGCACTAAAGATCAAGTTGCAGATATATTTACCAAATCATTCTCCACAGTCAAATTTCTCAAATTTTGAACCTTGTTATTTCTCAAAGAATTTGATGTTTAACTTTATTCTTGTAACTTCTCCTACACAATATCTTTAGTGGTGGAAATTAAGGGTGGGTGTTAGAAGAATTCATCCACATGATAAATTTGTTACAACTTAACTCATGCTTGTTTGTCAGTCTGTTACGCATGTTTAAATAAAATATTCAGTGTTGTCAATGATATTCAATAGACTATTTCCTTTATCATCTTCCCTCTACCCATGTGGTTGAAGGTAGTTAGGATAACTATTAGTTCCAACTACATCTAGAAGTCATTACCAACGTGGAAGTCTTGAGAGCTCTATTTATATAAAGGAACTATAACATATGTTTCAATCAAGCAAAATCAATAAAAATTGTTTTCTCTTCCAATATGTTTTCTACTATTGTTCCTTGCTCTTAGATTTATTTATATTTTTTGTCACAAGCTCATGAGAATAGGTGTGAAGTGAGAATTCTTCACTCAAAAACATGCATATGGAGACATATATAGTAGGCAGGGGAAATAGTTTAACAATTTTAAACTTTAGGCAGGATTAACAGTGCATAGGACTAATGACAATAAAAATGATAAACACTAGCAAACATGTCTACAAATTGAACCTGTAGAAAGAGTGCACCTATAATCAAAAGATTCTCCAATCCATAAAGTTTTCATGGATGTCCATACCTATTTTAAAGATCCAGTTTGTCTATGTGGGTAAGTGATATGATTACAAATAAAATACATTTAGGTGGGAACCTTTTTGTTGCATACGATGGGTAGGATTACTAATTTAAAATTTAAACTTTTTGGGCAAGATTGAATGGACAAAAGTAATGATGATAGGAAATGACAATAATGAGAGGTTAGAGGGACCCATGCTAGCCACTCTAAGCTTTGAGTGTGTTAGTTAAACCTAACCTAGTAGGACATGTGGCATAATGGTAGAACTAGAAGAGAAAGCACATATTAGAAATGAAATCTTGTCTTTTTTATGGCTAATTAGATTGTTTTCAATTTCCTTTTTTAGACTTTTATTGTTGGAAAGTTTGTAAAAGATTCATTAATTGACAGGGAGATCAATTATCATGATAGTTTTGTTATAGGTTTTTTTCAAATATCATTCTAAAAAGAACCTTAAAAAATGAAAACATATGTGCTAATAGTCAATCACACATACACTAATAGTCGACCATTTTTTAGCTTTTTCGATTGGTGATTGACTAATTTTGTGAACCACTGTCAGGATATTTCACAAAGACTGCTAGGACATGTAACTACTAGTACAATGTTCTTTGAGTGAGTAAGTGACTATTCGTGCATGAACATAGTGGGTATTGGGAGAGGGATTTGAAATGGTACTTTTAAACCACTTTTTCCTCCATGATACCTATAGATAGGTCCATGAATACCCAAAAGTTGAAACCTTATCTTTGAGCTCTTTACTCACATATGGAGGTAGACTAAAAAAATGGCAAAATTTGAATTAAGGTTTAGGAGTTAAGTGTATGAAGTTAGCCTCGACAACTGCTAGGTCTTTTCTCCTAACCAATTAAATATGAAAAGTCAAAGTTCTTTTTTTCACACTTGAAACTCAAGGCATTTTTCATGCTCCATGATTAATTGTAAGCTAAATTGCAAGCTAAATTGCAAGCTTAAATTTAGCAATAGGAAAAGAGGCATTGATAAGCATTCCCGATATTCTTTTTAATCTTATTATTCTTTAATTATAGTTTAATCTTAAAGTACTTAAAATCTTTGGGACTTTAAAAATAGTCATTGAATGGGCCACTTTCTCTACTAAGAACATATGAAAAACTCTGACATCTATAATCCATATGTTGTTATCAAGTTAATTATAATATATGTTACAATGACCTATCTATTAATCAATCACCAATATTAGTGGTCTTATGTTATATATGTATGTATGTATCTGATTTTTTCTTTAAGTTATTTTGGTAAATTGTGAAGATTCTTTTTTACTTCATCTCTAATACTACCAAGAGATTTTATTCTTTCTCTAAAACCAACTTGGATGATAATCTTTCTAATATGATTTTTTAGTCACTTGAAAGAATTATTTTTATGATGAAAAATCAAACATAATTTAATTTAAAAAGACAAAGATCTAACTTCAAATCATAGTTTATTCATTATCTTGTCATATGTTTCATAAAATTGGAATAATAATTCTTTAAAATTCATTAAAAAATATTATTCATGTATATTTGTTTGTATCCATCAATTGCATAAGACACATTCCCTTCTCTACAATTACACATCTTTAATCTTGTTCAAATATTTGACTAATCCACCCTAAGTCAAAACTTACCTTCATTTCTTGGTCCATTCTCAACCAACTTCTCCTTGTTTTAACTAGCTTAACTCTTTTTTGACGTTGGTAACTCTCATTTTCTATTGTCTAAATGTAATGATCCATTGTTATACGGATGACTTATTATCATAATAATTTCCAATTAAGGGTATTTGTGTTATCAAATCATTAAATATCTAATTTTGAATTATGATCAATTGAATTTATTAATTTTATTTAGTTGTCTTATGTGAAAATCCTATGAATTTCTCTAATTGCTAAGGTCATTTTTTGATGGTAGATTTAGTGTGCAGAGGTGGTGTGAAATAGACTACATGCAACATCCTTTAAGGTCTAACTCTAGTATTGGGATAATTTGTTTTGATTAAAAAAGACAAGACTAGGGTCTTGAACCTAGATATAGCAATGAACTTCAACTATCTCTACTCTAGGCCACTGGAGCCAAATAATAGAGAAGCACACTGTAACCCCAATAGTTAGAGTCCCTCACAAATTAAGAAAAAAATAATAATCAAAATTACTTATGTTCTTTGAGTAGCTTAAAGAAACCATACTAAAAACTAACACTAAACTAGAGAACTTACTAACCATATTCCAAGTCTTCCTTCACGAGTAGTTGTGAGGATTACTAAACTTAACAGTATAGAGGATGAGTCTCAAAATTATCGAGATCTCAATAGTTTTAAAACTTCTTAAATCAACATTAAAAATAAGATAACCAAAAAAAGTCAAAATAGTGAAAAGGAAACATTAGGCCTGTTTGATGTTCTCCCATTCATTGGTTAGATTCTTGATTTTTTCCATCCATTTCTCGATCTCCTTGGATCTCTTTAACTCCTTCCAATTCTCCTCCTTGATTTGGATAACTTTTTTAAGTTTAATTTTCCTGTTGATGAACCCAAAGATCACCTTTCACGTCATTTCTTTCTATACTTTGCAAATGGAAGACACATCCACACCCAATTCAATTCTCATAACTACTAACTTCAAATTTTATCCAGTCCCTCAATATTCTCATTAATTTTAACAAGGCTACAAAAAGGCTACAAGGACTTTGGCACTACTACCTACAGATGCTTGGTCATGGGCAAGGATAGGAAGGTGGTGTGGAGGAACTTTGACTCTGCTTTGGCCAACATGGGCATTAAATGGGAGCTAATCAGAACTCACGTCAAGGAAAATGAGGAGGGAAGAATCCAACTGGAGGAGTTGATCGATCCTTCTCTAGTAATCCGCAGTGACATTACTAAGGAGAACTCAGACATGGATGTCCTTAATAATGCAAAGAACAATGTGGTGGATAGATTCTGAACCACTAAGTGGCTTTTCCACAAAATCCTTGACCTGAAACATAGAATGAGCACTTTGGAAAGGGAGACCTATAGCTTAAAGAATAGGGTCAATGAGGATGAACAAAGCATGGCTGGAAGGATGGAGGAAGTCAAAAATAGAACTCATGTGATGGACAAGACAATACAAGGTATAGTTGAGTAGAGCTCTAGCATCCTCAAGGTCAATGAGAACATCAAGAAGTTCATCCACTACACAGATGATCAGAGCATCAACAAGGAGCAACAACCTGACACCCACAGCTTAAAGGATAGGACTGTGGATGAAGGTGCAGGAAGTGAACCAAATCTAGCACTAGGAAAAAGGATACCCTGGCCCCAGATCAGGAGCTTTCTGAGATGGAGGCAGGAGGCAAGCTATCAAAGCTGGAGATCAATGAAACTGAAATGCTAAGAGACATCATCTAAGTGTCGTGGACTTTTTTGGGCTACCTTGGTTTTTTGGCATCTCTCCCTGGATTTATTTCTATTTGTATCTTTGTTTAGGGAGATTCTTTCTTTTTTCTTTTGGGCTCGGTTTGTAGCATTTTGAGCTCTGTTGTAGACTAATTTGTTATGTTTGATTTTAGGACCCTTTTAAAGCCTATTTTCCTTAATCAAAAACTTTTGGGTTAAAATGATATAACTTTATGTTTAAAGGTTTATGTTTCTAGGGTGACTTAGATTTTATGGTTACATGGTTAGAATCAACTTGTCTTCATTCTAGGGTAAATATATAACATGAACATTAGAGTTAAGATTAGGGTTAAATTTACATGAGTTTTATCATTGTGTTACATGACATTTCTAGGGTTAGGATTGCACGATTATATTTATTTAAATTAGTTTAGGTCAAATCTAGTCAAGATTTAATTGGACTTTCAAGATTAGGGCGAGGAGGTCAAGGTGAAGTTTATATTAGTGTTCATCTCTCTCTCTCTCTCTCTCTCTCTCTCTCTCTCTCTCTCTCTCTCTCTCTCTCTCTCTCTCTCTCTCTCTCTCTCTCTCTCTCTCTCTGTGTGTGTGTGTGTGTGTGTGTGTGTGTGTGACAAGTAACCCATTGGAACTAATATTAAAAAGGGTTAATTCATTGAAATTAAATTATTGGAGGGAAGGTGAAGATTTATAAACATAAACATACACACACACATATACATATATGAACTTAAATTTTAATATATTACATTGTTTGAACGTGTGTACATTAAAAATTTAAATGTATGTACATACATATCCACAATATGTTCATGTATAAAATATGTTACATGTGTGTGTGTGTAATGTTATACATGTATGTATATACATACATGTGCGTATATATATATATATATATACGCACATGTATGTATATACATGTGTGTATATATATATATATATACACATGTATATACATACATGTGCGTATATATATATATATATATATATATATATATATATATATATACACATGTATATACATACATGTATAACATTATATGTGTGTGTGTGTGTATATACAGATATCTATGTATGTATATACAATATACATATATAATGTTAGACATGTATCTATATACATACATGCATGCATGTATATATACATGTGCATGACATGTATATATATCATGTTATATATATGATATATAGCATGTATATATATATATATATGCATACATGATATATATATATATATATATATATATATATGCATATATATATATATCATGTATATATGCATACTATAATATATGCATATATACATGACATATATATGCATACACACACACACACACACACACACACATGATATATGTACATATATACAAAATATATATATAAATTGAAGCAAAAAACATATAAAATGTAACTAAATGCATACAAAAATAAATAAATAACCAGATAAAACTATACCTTTTCCAAAGGTCAATAAATTTAGATGTCATTTCTCTTATTGCACTTCCAATTGAAAGTAATCTCCTCAATCAAAAATGACATGTGGGGTCAGGTTGGGCCTTTTTCAATCTTTCCCCCTTTTTCTAGTTTCGATTGAAAGTGAGAAGCCCAATCGTGGGTTTAACAAACTATGGTCAAGCTTCTTTGTTCCAATTGAAACTATCTTAAAAGTTTTGACCAAAACTTTTAATTCAAAAATTTTACAGTATTTTCGATCGAAACTAAAAAGCGTTAATAGTTTCTGTCAAAACTTTGTGTTTTGTTTTCTTCTATAGAAACTAATTAGTTTCTATTGAATTTTTTTTTCTAAAGTTTCTATCGAAACTAAGATGTGAAATTTTTGTGGTCGTGCGATTTTGGAGGATTTTCTTCCTTTGAAAAAGTGTAACCCACTATTTTGGGTTCACCCTCTCCTCTTTATAGAGTTTGGTCAAGGAAGGTGGCCTTAAGGCTTAGAAGCACTTTCAATTCATCAGGAGGACATCCATTAACAAATAAAACTATAATTATAGAAAAGAAAAGAAAGTAGCTTTGAGGGAGGGATGTGAACATACTCAAAGTATTTGTGCAAACGATCGTTGTGATCAACACACACATAAGTTTGTTGAATCAATTATTGGTCTAGAGAGCCATAGATTTATTTTATAGTTAGAATATGTATGTATACTTTACAAAAACAATCATTAACAAATTTACACGTGTATAGTCCTCACATTTACATTAGAGATCTTCAAGTCAACCAGATTGGCCAATGACTTTCTAGAGTTGCTAGGTCTAATGACTAAAAGGCATGATGGTGGAACTAGAAGGGAAAGCAAATATTAGAAAGGAAAGCTTGTCTTTCTATGTCCAATTAGATTGTTCTTGGTTTCATCTTCTATTTTCTTTTTATTGTTGGAAAGTTTATAAAATATTCAATAGGGAGTTCAATTATCATGATAGTTTTGTCATAGGTACTTTCAATTATCATTTTTTTAGTGATTGACTAGTTTTGTGAACCACTATTGGAATATTTCATAAAGACTATTAAGACATGTAACTACTAGTACTGGTATTTTTTGAGTGACTATTGGTGCATGAACATAGTGGGCATCAGGTGAGTGATTTGAAATTGCACTTTATAACCATTTTGTGCTCCATGAGACTAATAAGTACCGAAAATTTGAAATATTGGCTTTAAGCTCTTTACTTACCTATGGATGTATAACAAGAAAGGAAAAAATTGACTTAAGTCTTAGGAGTTCTAAGTGTGTGAAGTTAGCCTAGAGAGCTACTAGGTCCTTTCTCCTACTCAATCAAATATGAAAAAGTCGGAAAACAAATTCACAATTGGAAACTCAAGGCATTTTCATGCTCCATGATTAATTGTAGGTAGAATTGCAAGCTTACATTTGGAAATAGGTAGAGACACATTGGTAAGCATTCAAGTTATTCTTTTTGATCTTATTGTTCTTTAATTATAGCTTAATCTTAAAGTACTTGCATCTTTGGCACTTGAATGAGGCACTTTCTTTACTAAGAGCATATGAAAATATTTCATATCTATAAGCCATATGTTGTTACCAAGTTAATTATAGTAGATTTTGCAATGACCTATCTATTATTCAGTGACCATATTATTGGTCTCTTGTGTGTGTGTGTGTGTGTGTGTGTGTGTGTGTGTGTGTGTGTGTGTGTGTGTGTGTGTGTGTGTGTGTGTGTGTGTGTGTGTGTGTGTACACACAAAGACAAATAAGATTTGAGTTGACATTGACTGAAACAAGATGAGTACACTCCCATATTAAATAGAAGAAAGAAGGATAAACAGAGTGTTCTAACTTATATATTTAGAAATGAATTCAATTATTATCTTATCAAAGTTATGAATCAATAAGGTCACAAAATAGGAACATTGTCTTTGTTAAAATATTCAAGATATATTACTACTAAGAGATTTGATTCTTTCCCTAAAACCAACTTGGATTTTAAACTTTCTAATATGAGTTTTTAGTCTCTTGAAAACATTATTTTGGTGATGAAAAATCACACATAGATTAATTCAAAAAGACAAAGATCTAACTTCAAATAATATTTTATTCTTTTTCTTTTCATATGATTCATAAAATTGGAATAATAATTCCTAAAAAATTATAAAGAAATATTATCCATATATACCCCTTTGTATCCATCAACTACATAAGAGATATTCCCTTCTCTACAATTACACATCTTTAATCTTGTTCAAATATTTGACTAACACACCTTGAGTCAAAACTTACTCTTATTTCTTGGTCCATTCTCAACCAAGTTATCCTTGTTTTAGCTAGCTTAACTTATTTAGATGTTCATAATCCTCATTTTTCGTTGTAGAAAAAATAAAATTTCAAGTATTTTTTTTAAAGTGACATTTTTCAAAATTTACATTCATGACATTTTAACACATTCTAAAGCTAGGATTTTTTAATGACATATTATGAGACTAGGTTGAAATTAACACAAAGATTAGTTGTATATGTCATGTCTTTAAAATGCAAATCTTTTAAATTTCAATGTGAATCAATTTGAAGAATCATTTTTTTTATGAATTGTGGATAGTTATTAGATATGTTTATTATATTATTGAATTGGTTGATAAAATTAAAGATCTAAGGATGTTGAAATGCAATTGTATTTTCATTTCAACTTAATTTTCTTGTGGTAAATTGGTTATGAATGCAAATGAATTCATCTAATTCTTTTATTTAGATTTTAGAGAAAATATATCTTATATAATATATGTATAAGATTTTTTTATGATGGTGAAAATGTTTCTTTTAAATGACTAAGCTTATTTTATAAATCAAAGACTAAGAGTTTACAATTAGTATAGTTGCCTGACAATTTTGATAGTCTTGTCAAAATGTTGTGATACAATCTTATGCAAGTGATTTTTATTATTTCACGATCCATGTTTTGAAAGCTAAATTTTATCCAAGCATAACCATGCATTCATGCACTATGTCTATGCATAATTCATGATAAATATTCATCCTTTATTGGCAATGCCTTCGACATACATATCAATGACATAATGAAACACTTCGTCATTGAAAAGGAACTAATATGTTAATGTCTACAACTAAAGTCTCATTAAGTGATTTAGATGACATAGATGAGGATCAATGCAATATAAAGTTTTAGTTATTAATTACTCTTCATGTGCCACTAATCAATAACACTACCATATGTTAATGTATATAACTAAAATCTAATCAAGTGATTTAGAAGGCATAGATGAAGATTGATGCAATCTAAAGCTTTGATAATTAATTATTCTTCATGTGCCACTAATTGATAACATATATATAACTATACAAAAGATCTCTTGAATGTGTTTCAACATTTATTTACTTCACTTATATTTAATCAGTTATTGAATCCATCCATATTGTCTGGCATTGTCCCTTTATCATATGCCAACATAAGATTGACTCGTTATATAATAGAATCATTTCATATATTAAATATCAAAGTAAACATTAGTTGGCCAAATTTAAGCATAAGAGTCTCATTCATAGTCCAAATTTGGAAAGAGTGGATCCATAACTCATTGAAGATCTCTCGGGTTCATGGGGCCTACTCCATCGCCTTCCAACATATTTCAACATTTAACCATTCTTCTCTACAATGTTAAATAAATTGCTCTCCCATTTCAGACGTCCATTGCCGTATTACATAATAAAAAATAGCATTGACAAAGAATGTATTGCGTTTTGTTGGGAAAAACTAAAGTGGTCATCTTGACTGTTGACTTTGACTTCAAAAGCAAGTCAATAAAGGAATCGTACGCCGTCGATATCTATTCCTTTACCATTTCTATTCAGACTTCCGAACAACTGTCATCATATGCGCAGCTCGTCATCTTCCACCGTTTTTTATTGTGATCCAACGGTCCAAATTGTCTGCGATCCACGCAATGTGTTTCCGCTATCTACGCCGTAAATTCGCCCGCCGTTTCTCACGTACTTTCCACGGTTACGTTGTCAAACAATTAATTTACAATCATTTATTACTTACTCCCTCTTGACTTATTAAGCATATTTAAAATGAAAATATTATTTTATACTGAAATTTAAGTTTAATTAATATTATTAAGAAAAATAATAAACTCAATAGTTCTTTAATAAATCGGTCAATACAAAAGTATTGAGCTGTCTATTGAGGAAAATAAATCTTTAAACATTTTCGAAACAAAGATCAACCAATCATAAAGAAAGAAAGAATAAAGATCAACCAGTCATAAAGAAAGAAAGAATAGATTAATATGGGTTGCTTTATAGAATGGAATTTATAGTTTCAAAAAGGGCTATGAGATGATAATAAATTCACACCAAAGGGATAAGATAGACATTCCTTTCAATCTGTGTTGGGACTTTGCTTGTCTCTCAAAGGTTGGTATATTTCTATGGCTAGCCTTACAAAAGAGGATCCTTACAGCTGATTGATTCAGCAAGATGAGTTTCGAGGGGCCATTAAGATGTCCTCTATGCAAAATTGAAGATGGTTGAGCATCTACAGTACCAATGCCCCTTTGCTAACAAATGTTGGCAATGCCTATGTCAGAAGTTAGAATGGCAATCAACATTTCCAGATAATTTATGGAACCACCTCAAGAGCTAGGCTAAACATAGATACTCAAGGATCTATGGAAACCTATGGAAAATTTCTCCTTCTAAACTCCTTTGGGAAATATGGAAGGAGAGAAATCAAAAAATATTTAATAATGTAAGGATAGACATGGCTTTTTTCCTATGTATAGTAGAAGCTAGCATTATTGAGGTAATAAACAACAATATTTGAAATTGTTATAAAGAAGGCTCATTCTTAGATTGGGATGCACACATGTGTAAAAATTGGTTTAATTTAAGTAATCCCCACATGTGATCTATACTAAAGAAAACAAACAAGCGAAGGTTGAATGTGAATGGGAACCTCCACCAGCAGGATGGGTGAAATCGAATTTCAATGGGGCCTCCAGAGGTAACCCAGGCTCTACAGGATTGGGATGTACTATACACTCGGATGAAGGCTTGTGGTTAATTAAATAAACCAAATCTTGAGGGGAGACTTCAAGTAACTTAGTAGAATTAGAAGCTATGATTGAAGGATTAAGTTTGATCCTGGAGCTAGGTATATATAAGTTAGTTATTGAAGGAGACTCACAAATTATCCTTAACACATTAAGAAAAAGAAACACTCTGAATTGGATATTAAACTCCAAATTGCAATTTGTATTAAAATTAGCAGATAAAATCAAAGAAATTAGAATTAGTCATATTTATCGAGAAAGGAATAAAGAAGAAGATGCCTTAGCTAATATAGGATTTGATGGTGAGAACATCACCTTAAAGAACTTCTAGCATATTATTTCCTAAAAATCTAATCAGTGACTATAGTATTAATTATTGACAACTTAAGTCTATTTTTCTCTAATTTGTTTTTTTTTCAATTTAGTTAGCTCTAGGAACCCCATCCTATTTCTCTCCTCCCTACTTTATCCTTTTTGAGATTAGGTTTGTGGCACCCTCTTTTCATTGTCCTAGACAACTTCCCCTATATATGGCTTTTCTCTCTGTTTTGTGTCTCCCTTTCTCTATTTTCCTTTTCCTTCTAGCTTGATCTATTCTTTTCTTGCCTTTTACATATTGATGTTCTTTCTTTTTGAGTTGGCCTTTAGAAATTGGTTTTGATTTTTATGTGTTATTTCTCTCTCATTTCAATCCCCTTTCTTTTTCAGAGTAGGCTTCCCCTATTTTTGGTCTTCTTGTTTTCTTTGATGTTTTTGCTCCCTTAGTCCTTATTTGACATATGGTTAGTAATATATATTATGAATAATTATTATCTTTGTTTCCTATTATAAACATTAAGTGGCGTTGATCCCAACTATAAACCTAGTTGTTTATTTTATTCTTTCCTGATATTTTCACACCCTCCCCACTAACTAGAATGATGGTAGGAAACTAGCCCATGTGGTGCATTCACTCACAATTTCATCATTAATGAGATTAGGGCTGCATGATTATCAAAAAATTATGGACTCCTATGTCTTCTTTAGCCCTTTCCTGAAGCTTCAAGATCAAACTAGAAGATTCAAAGTGGGCTTTAAATTGGCATTGATTTCAATTTAATTTTTCCCGCACCTTGTATCTTGTTTCAATTGTTAAGTTACCATGGAATCCTCTATCAATTTGTTTCATGCTTATGAGGATAGGATTATGGCATTTAGGAGTTTCATCATACTAGAGAGATGGAATTGTGTGCTCAAGGATATAGATGACATGACTAGGCTAGCTATTATGTGAGCCTTAGGAGATAAACATTTTAATTATGAATGCACTAATGAAAAAATAGTTCAGTATAAGGAAACTTCATAGCTTGTTTAGCTAGGGCACATGTCACCCATTGAGAAATTATCAGGTTATGCACCAACATTTTTTAGGATACCTTGCTCGATAGTTTATACCAAGAGGTTTTTAGCATTAATCATACGCTAGAGATACCTTAACAAAAGGATTATATAGGTTGGCCCCTTGAAAGTCTTCTAAATGCTAGAATTAATTGTTGCATAATTTAATATATCAAAGACCCTTCTCACTTTGATCAAGTATGGTCGAAAATGAAGCCTAGCTTGCAATTGTTTCTTTGTTGGCGAGGCATGTTTACAAACATCAACTATGATTGGTTCTTCAAATATCTTAGGGCCTAACACCAAAAATACAATTATTTAGATGTAAATGTTCAATGCAAAAAAAATGGCCGAATAGGTTTGTTGGAGCAGCAAAAGGGGGACATTGCCTTAATTTAGAAAGAACTCCTACAATTGCTCATGTGCAAAAGGGTATGTAGGAGATGGCTATACAAATGGGACAGGCTGCATATCCACAAGCTTAAATAACATTGTCTTCTTGCTATCATAGGTGACTAAACTTTTGATATATTGTGGGTATATGTCTCATTTTGGAAGATATAAGATCATTATATTTTGTGCTGTATTGCAGGTCAATTTAATTTTTTGGTTATGATATATCCTCGAATTATATAAGTGTGACTTAGTTTTTAGGCTATGTATAGGTTATTATGGGTTATTTAATACAATTATGAAAGTAAGGTCTATGTTTAATTGTATCTAAATATATATCATGTCTTAAAGCAATACGAGATCTAGATAGGATTCCCCAATCTATTTCAATTTTTGTATAAATAGGTATGGATCAATATCCTTCTAATTTAGAAGCAAGCATTATATGGAAAGATAGTACTTGAAAGTAAAAATGTTATAATGAATAATAAAAAAATTGACTTTTCTTAAAATTCTCTCTATTTTATAGAAGTGTAGCACATAAAACCTATAAGGACTAGATTTGAGTAGTTACTAAAGTAAGTGGCTTTCACTCTACAAATTAGGGTCATTTTGTTTAATCATTGTTAGTGCTTGATATAGATCTATTACTAATTAAATTAGAAATATCAGAGTTTGGAAGCTAAGACTAAAAGGTGTATCTCTAATAATTGATTAATTCATTAGTATACTACTAGTTTTGGATTGGATTGGTTTTTGAAGTAATTGATAGTAGCCCACATGATGGGGGGCTAACTCCAAAGTACAAAAAGGTTGATAAATCAATCAAAGCTAACCTCCCAGTCAACTAACCAATACCAACTTTAAACTTCAAAAAATAATATATGTCCATAGTCAGCTTAACAATAATATCAGTCTTTAAAATAATATGCATAATAGACTGTAAAATAAAATAACAATCCTTAAAAAAATTGCTTATATAAGTCCCCTTAATTGACATAAACATAAAGACCTTGAGGGGTAGGAAGTTCATAGGTGTAATCATTAAAAAAGACAAATATAGAAAAAGACACATGGTTAGTTATCCTTTTTCCAGCCCATCATTGTCATCCTTCTCAAGCACATCCTTGTCCCCATCCCCCCATTCTTCTTTAAATAGTTTTTCTAGGATGGTCTTTAACCAATCCTCAGCTAGAAACCCATAGATAGATCAAGTGGTCTTAGTGACTTTGCCCATATCCTTCTCTTCTTTGTTCACCTACAGAAAATAGAGGGTGGTGACAGCAAAGTGCATGACCTTAGTGGAAAACTCCACCAAGGTTTCAAACCTTTGGTAGATAACAGTTTGATTATTAGCCAGGTCCCTCATGGAATTCTCCAGCCTTTCTAGTATCACCTTGCTATGGCTATGCTTGCCTTTCTTCCCAACACCTTTAAGGGTTTCTTTCCTCGGGAAAGTAATATCTTCTCCCCCACTTCTAGTTGATGTAGCCTTGAGGGTGTTAGAGACATGGGAAGGGCTTATAGGGTTGGGGGTAAGTTTTTTGTCTTGAGGCATTCTCTTAATTTTAGCAGGTTTGGCATTACTTTTGGAAGAGTTGGAGCTGGAATCATGCATGGGGGGGACTTAAAATAGATTTATCTAGAGACATTTGTTGGACCTCCTAGCACTTTGCTTACCCTTCCTAGTGTTTGAATTTGAATCTATCAAGCTTATTTTAAACGTAGGGTTAATTTTGACATTTGGGGCAATGGTTTTCTTGAACTTCCTATGCTAGGGCTAGGGCCAGGGTCAAGGGAGACTTGGGGGGTGACAGAGGAAAGAGGGTTAACAAAAAGTAGTAGATTCAAGGCAAGATGTTGGATATAAAGTTTACTCATCAGCCCTTGGTGGATGAGGTAGAAGGTTTTCCCCTCCTTGTGTTTCCTCTTAGCCTTAAAAATAAAATCCTCTAGTGAATGCAATAATAGAAATGGGAAGGAGATGTGGTCCAGAGTCTTGAAATGATTTAGGATGGGGGAATGGTAGTAGTATCTTGCCTAAAATGGTCCTTCAAGGTGATGTACCACATGATAGCACAACAAATGATGTCCTAGGGCTTAGGAAGGGTTGTCTAAGAAAACCTTCCATGCGTTCTTTCCAGTTCCTCCTTGACATTGAAGAATTTTCGTAGGCTAGCTTCCTCATTGACCTTGGCCTACCTTTGCCATTTATTTCATTCCATAGAAAATTCACCAGCCCTCACAATGGGTTCCTCTAAAATATCAAAACTCATGCCATTGGCAATCACCTTCCCATCCTTCCAAATCTAGAAGAACTGTGTCCATATAACCTCATCGTGCTTCACCATACCCTCCATATATTGTAATAGGTTGCTTTCCTACAAGTAAACCATCACCACCTCGTTGCTATGAATGCTATCTTCCACACCCCCGGGTTCAATTTGATCACTATTTCCCATACCGTCACCCAAATCAACCATTAATTCTTTAGACATCATAGCCTTGTTGTAGGTTCTGATGTTGTTGGATATAAATTGAAGATCCTTAGCAAATAACATGAGAAGGCATTGCATGACCATCATAAGTCTGCAATGTTTTGCAAAAACAATAAACCACTCTTCACAACATGTGTGAACGTTCTCTTTTCGTCTGTAAATGGTTGTTGCCAGCTATATCTTGTGCAAGAATTCATTAACTTGTCATTTTGATCATTACTAGATCATTTGCTACATCTTGCCAAATCCACCCTTAGTATCCTTTTACGACAGTAATCAATGTTCATGGCAATAGAAACCACAATGCAAATCAATAAACAATTGTGCCAAAAAATCCCTTTATGAAACATCATGTTCGCACACCCACGTGGAGAAAAAAAAGCTTGCCACCTATCTTGAATATTCATATGGTATTTATAAAGGTATGCTCCATTTCCATCACAACTTGAGTTGATGATGGCAACAATTTGACATCATCCCATTCCACAAGGCACATGACATCATGGCCAAATTTAGCTAGCTCATCTACCATGCTATTTCCTTCATGATATATGTGGGCAATGTGGATCTCTTGGAAATCTTCTGTCAACCTTCAAATTTCATCGACTATAATTTAATTGACTAGTTTCTTCTACCTTCACCCTTAGCAACCTTAATGATTAACATTGAGTCTCCATCAATTGTCAACTTATTGACACCTTGAGCTCTCACAATTCTCAGCCCCCAAAGTAGCACCAGTGCTTCAACTTCATTGTTAGAGCCCCCTCCACAGTTACTCGTGTAGGAAACAACCATATTTCCCATACTATTATGAAGGATACCTCCTGTAGCAGCGCTACCCATCACATCTGAACCATCAAAGTTTAGCTTGATCTAGGATTCAAGGGGGAGATGCCACACCATCTTCTTTCTAGCCAAAACTTTGGAATTGTCAAATTGAGCCTCTATTGGGCCAAAAATCCAAGCTGAAGCCCATTTTATATCAAGCTCATCTGGGGGGTTCGAGGGGCGAGGGGGGCTTCTGACGCCAGATCCCACTAGACTAGTTAATTGAGTAACAATTATATATTTCTCCTTATGTAGAGGCACTAAAATTGATAATTGAATTAGAATGGAAACTACTTTGATTAAGGGTGGTTTTGAACTAGAGTTATAACAATTTCAATTATTCAAGCATAAGTCTCAAATTAGTAAAACTTAACTATCATGGCAGTAAAAGGTGCCTAATCTAGTTTGTAAACCCATTGATACACACATTGGATTTAGCAAAGATCTCATTAAAGGAAGATCAAAACTAATTAATAACCAAGCCAACTAGCTTATTGGAAGATAATAATAAAAGAAATTAATTACTATCCTTGGTCCGAATCCAAATAGAGGACTCCACTAAATAACAACAGTCGATTAAACTTGAAATAGGAAACACAATACAAATGGTTGACTTATATCAAGCTGGATTAAATAAGCCAAAATTATACTAGGCTATAAAACGGAGACCCTAAGAAAATTTACTATATTTAATTGAAAATGTATAGTATTAGTTTGAAAAGTGATACTCAGTGGTTCTCATAGTGCCATTTTAATTACAAGTTTAATTAGAAACAAATTTTGGTCTTGGAGATTATAATTATCAAAATATCCTCAAGCACTATAATATATTTATCAATAATAGTATTGGGCAGAAATATACCAAAACAAAGGGAAACCAATAAATAAGTGTTGGAAGTCTTATTGGGAAATAAGATACTGAGAGGGGGGTCAATTAGGATCTATAAAACTTTTCACTTCTTGAACAAAATAACAGATTAACTACATTCACTCCTAATCCATCTCATATCTTAGGTCTCATACCATATAACCATGAACAATAAAACTGAAATGAATTCTAACTATGCATAACATCCATCAACATGAAAATGTAAACACATAACACAAAGATTTTGTTAACCCAGAAACCCTCCAAGGTGAAGGTAAAACTGGGGTGCTCGAAAACCTTTGATTTGTTCGACATGTAGTGAAATATAAACAAGTCAATGTAGTTCAGCCTTCTTAGGATGGCTCGATCACACTAATGACTAACCAATGCTGCCTAGAAAATGACAAGTGTTGGACAGTAATAGGAAATGAGGCTTAGAGATCAACAATAAGATGTATATTAAGGTATAGTTAATATGAATTGTTCAAAAGATACATTTGATATGTAATATAGAGAAGAACATTGTGAAATGTGAGGTTTATCTCTAATATAAGTGGGTCAAGTTTATAGTCTAATTAGCACTATAATATCAAAGAAAAATTTAATAAATAATATTCTTTAATAATCTAAATTAGAATTAATCAAGATATCTTTACTATTTAAATTAAAAATCAATAATAAATACATGGTACAACTCTCTTAATTTTAAATTTTAAATTTAAGGAGTAGAAGGCTTAAGATGATAATTAAAATAACTAAAATATGTCATTGTCTAGCTACAATAGACTTGAACTAAGATAAAACGTTATGTATATTTTTTATAAATTGATTGAATAATGTAATGAATATTATTGTGTATTAATTTAAGATAGAAATGTAATACAATAAATGACTAAATAAAAAATAATAGTGTTAGATATTATAATTGATGATAATTAATTAAATGAATAATATTATTATTAAATTATAATTGATTATATTTTCAAAATAAACAATTAAAGTAACCATAAGTAGACCCACTGCATAAAAGGATTACAATTAATTATAATGTTAGAAATGGGCTTATAGGGTTCATAGTAGACACCCCTCCTTATACATTACAAAGCCAAAGACCTATCACTTCAAATAGAGGGGTCACATCAAGTCAAACCACATAAATAGTCAAAGATGTTGATGTAACTAGATCCAAACCTCCTAGTCTAGGTCTCAACTACCCAAACTCTCCAAGGCTTCTCCTAAGCATATAGGGTTACTATTTAACCCTATTCCCAAGAGGATCTCTCTAAATTATCCCCATCAACAAGATCTATTACACTAAATAATATTCCACTTCCTTTTTCTCTTGACTCGCCTAGTCTCCTTGTTAGGCTTTCTTGATATTGCAAGATAAGATACAAACTCCAATGCAAAATCCAAAATCCATCAAAGTTTGTTACTCAAACTTGATATGAGCTTCCCTAGCAATCTTAGGTTTTGGCTCACAAACTCATTTCACCAAACTTAAAATTTCTCTTACTAGGCCTAGTAGCCCTAAGAGCCCCCAATTAGGCCTCCTATCAAGGTTTACCAGAAATAACCCTTAAAACTTGTAAACAAACTACCAAACTATCTAGTTATCCAGATACCCTTTTCAAAGACCTTTAAGATTTTGTAGGTTTCAGACTGCCAACCTGTCCATACATGACTTTAGCAAAAATACCCTATTTTTAAGGGTTTAAATGTAGCATAGCAGATATTGACTCCAAAGTCTCACTAGATGATCTATCCTAATCACCAAAACTAGTTCAATGAATCTCAACACCTTTTTCTACACCTCCACTTCTTGGATTGGCATAAACCAATCTCAAACACTCAATTGTTAGCTATGTATTAGCATGTAACTCCTAGTTGGGTACACTAGACTTGCCTAGGGCATGCTTGAAAATATACCAAAGCAACTCCTTAGCACCTCAAAATGAATATGTACACTATATATAGAGTTCCCTTCTTGATTGCAAAGGGACATGGTGATTTTACTGGTGGAATTCAAGAAAGAGTCATTTTTCTTGTAGCAACTCAAAATAGAACAATGAGTTATACAATGGAAAAATAAATTTAAAGCACCTACCTACTTAAAACTTGAGGACATAAAAATTATATAGATATACCTAAATTTAAACCTCTAACTATCCATGAAATAAAGAAATCCCAATCAATCCATTCACATTTGATGTTAGGGTATGCAAGTTGATTGTAACTTAAAATGCTTCAAAATGTGTTATTTCTTTAACTCCAATTCAAACAATTTGAACACCAACCCTTCTCCTAGGTATGTGATGGTGTTATATAGTGTTTTTTCATGTGTGGACACCTCTTGTATGTACCCAATAATTGAAAAATACAAGTTCATTCAATTTGGGCAAAAAGTTGTCAAAGTTGTCAAATAAAACTTTTGCAACTTTTCCCTCTGATCTTATATGGATCCAAAAACCTTACATATGGGCTCCATATGGTCCAAAACTAACTTCCAACACCATTTCCCAACATTAGAGGTTTTGGTTGACTCTTGGTCAATCCTTGACCTATGCAAGTTATTACAAGAAATATTGGTAACCCTAAGACTCCTCATTCATTCACCTATCTATCTACCCCTAGTCACACCCTTGGGGATTCATATGTATCCCTTATTCACTTATGGTTGGCTAGAACCATCTACAAGCCATAATGTGTCAAGACCTTAACCAAGATCCTAGGTTCTCCTGCACCATTCTCCCCCTGTAACAAAGAACTCATGCTGGATCAACATTAAGGAGTTCAATAGAGATACCTTTTTTCTTAAACTCACTCTCAACTATCCATGTTTCTTTAAATTCTGATTGATTACTCCATTTGATGAGATGTTCCATATAGGTGACATGTCTTGTCTTCTTCTTCACTCTAGAATCCAGAACTCTTTCAGCTTGTGGTTTGGATTTGGTTGGAATACTAACCTTCTTAGTGCCCTCCTTAATTTTTGTTTCTTGGTGTTCCTCTTTGATTTCAGGTCCTTTATACTAAATCAAATCTTTCACATTAAAGATAGGAGAAATTTCCAAGTCTTGTGGTAGATTTATCTTATAAGCATTAGAACAATATTTTGCAAGCACTTTACAAGGCCATGTCCTTCTCATTTGTAACTTTGTGGAATGCCTTTAGTAAGTATGGCTTTGTTCAAATGCACTAACACCTAATCTCCTACCTCAAATTGCACATCTACCTTATTTGTGTCCATCTTTTAATTCAACTTTTTAGTAGCTTCACCCAATGGTCTCTTGACCTGTTCATGTACCTCCCTCATGGATCGTGCAAACTCATCTACATGTCCACTCATTTCTTCATGTGATTTCAATTCTCTAATTTCACTTATGCCTCTTGGATGGTAACCATATACTGTTTGAAATGGACTTTTCCCTATAGTCTTGTTCATACTGTCACTATAGGAAAACTCTTGTTGTGATAGGACTTGATCCCAAGTTTGACCATACTCCTTTGTTAGACACCTTAATAGGTTTCCAAGAACCCTATTAATTACTTCAATTTGACCATCTATTTGTGGATGGTAAGCTGGACTATGAGCTAAATTTATGCCTAATTTCTTCGATAAAGTTTTCCAAAAGTGTCCCATGAACTGAACACCCCTATCAAAAAAAATGGTAACCCATGTATTCTCACAATCTACTTAAAAAATAGATGGGATATATAACTGGCATCATGTGTGATTTTGCAAGGAATAAAATGACACATCTTTCTAAACCTATCAACAACAACAAAAATATTGTCCCAACCTAACTTTGTCCTTGGAAAAACAACAATAAAATCCATACTAATGCACTCCCATGGTATGTTTAGTATGGGTAAGGTTTGATATAATCCTGCATTTGTAGAAGTACCCTTGGCCTCTTGACATACCATACACTAATCAACATACCTCTTAACATCTATTTGCATTCTTGGCCAATATTAGAACCTCTCCACTATCTCTAGTATCTTATTTATACCAAAATGTCCACTAAGACTTCCATTATGCTTCTCCTAAATTAGACTCTCTCATGGATCCTCTAGGCAACTGATTTACCCTAAACAATAATCCATTTTGCAAATTAAAATCAGAATATTTTCTATAAAATAATTATTATATTCTAGGAATACCTTGTAAATCTTTGAAAAAAATCTTCATCTTTAGCATACAAGTCCTTAAAGCTATCTACACCAATGCTTTTCAATTGGATTTATTGGATGGTGAGTAACCTCTTTCTTAAGGCATCAATTACCTTGTTTTCTTGACCTTTCTTTTGGTAAAGGTATATGACTGGAGAAACTCCACCCATTTGATGTTCCTTAAACTCAACTTCTCTTGAGAGTTGATGTAACTTAATGCTTGATTATCTGTATAGAAAAAAACTCCTTTGGTAAAAGGAAATGCCTCTATTTCTTGAGTTCTTGTACTAAAGCATACAATTCCAAATCGTAAGAGTAATATCTTGACTTAGCCTCATTTAACCTCTCACTAAACAAGGCTATTGGTCTCCCTTCTTGACTCAAAACTATCCCAACATTATACGTTTCTTGCATCACATTCCACAATGAACAACTTGTCAAAACTAGGTAACATAAGTATAGGTTTTGTAGCTACCTCTTTCTTTAACTTTTCAAGTCCATCATTTACTTCTTTGGTCCATATAAACTTATTTTTCATTCCCCCTTTGATAATGTCCAAGACTGGAGCACATATCTCACTAAACCTCCTTATGAACTTCCTATAAAACTATGCCAAGCCATGAAACTCCTCATAGTTGTACCTGTCTTCAGTGTAGGCCAATTGAGTATGGCTTCAACCTTATCTTAATCCATCTTAAATTTACCTTGTGAGAAAACAAACCCAAGGTAAACTAGTTCGTATTTCTAAAACCCACTCTTCTCTAGGTTGATGGTTAACTATTCTTCTTGCAACCTCCTCAAAATAATTTCCAAGTGCTTCAGATGTTCTTCTTTATCATCACTATAAATCCGTATATCATCAAGATATACCACCACAAATTTATATATGTATTTCTTCAACACTTCATTCATAAGTCTCATGAATGTACTAAGTGCATTGGTGAGGCCAAATGAAATGACCAACTATTCATATTGTCCTTTAGTGGTTTTGAAGGTTGTCTTCCACTCATCACCTTCCTTCATTCTAATTTGGCGGTAACCACTTTTAAGGTCAATCTTTGAAAAATACATAGCACCCCCTAGACAAACCATCAAATCCTCTATTTTATGGATAGGAAACCTATACCTTATAGTTATCCTATTGGTGGCTCTAGAATCTGTACACAACCTCCATTTACCTCCCTTTTTGGGTGCCAATACTACTAGAACAACACATGGGCTAATGCTCTTTTTAATCAAACCTTATTCTAACAACTCTTGGACATGTCTAGCAATCTCCTTGTTTTGTTCTAGATTCATCTTATAAATAGCCTTATTTGGTAGTGAAGCGCCTGCCACAAAGTCTATTTGATGACTAACTACTCATTGTGGAGGAATTGTAGAGGTGTGTCATCACTGATGATATCATTGAACTAATCCAATAGTTCTTGCACCTCCCTTGGTAAGATGGTTTGCTTCTTCATATTTTCCTCCTTAGGTTTCAACATAATTGCAAACCTAACCTCTTGTTCCTCTTTGAAATCATTCAAAAACTTCTTCCCACTCATAAGTAGGAGGTTTTGATTGTTGGTTATATACATGCCTTCTTCAACAAGTGATTGAATTTTATATGTCACTCCATCCTTCTTGAAGGTATACAAATTCTTCTCCCCATGACAGATATCATCCCTATCATATTGACATGGTCTACTTAGAAGTAGATGCCAAGCATCCATAGTTAACATGTCACAAAGTATTTTTTCTTGATACTCTCCTATTGAAATTTCTACCCAAACTTGTTCATTTACCAAAACATTATGACCTTTATTCCATGTAGCTCTATAAGGATGAGCATGTGTAATTCTTACTAATTGAAGTTTTTGAGTAGCTTCTTCTGATATGATATGATATTATCAATTGACCCTGAATCCACTACGACTTTACAAACTTTTCCTTGTATCTCACAATTTACTCTAAAAAGTGCTCTTCTTTGTTTGGGTTCTTCTTTCCTTAGTTCTTTAAGAAAAGCTCTTATGAACATCAATTTTTCCCCTTTCTCTGAATCAAGACTCACTTCTTGATAAATGCTATTGTTATGGGCCTCTTTAACATAGTTGATCTTCATTTCACCTTGTAAAGATAATGCTTTCTTAGGACATCTATAAGAAGGATGCCCTTGTTTCCCACAATGGTAACATTTCATGCTAACAAAATGTGAACATCTGTTGTAATTTCTTGATCTACCTCCACCTCTTTCATTATAGCTTCATCAACCATAACTACCCTTATTACCACTATCATTACTTGGTTCACTAGATTTTGTATCCTCTTATGATCTAGTGTCACTAGTTTTTCCTCCATATCCACCTCTATAGGTTCCCCTAGTATCTCTACCTTTGCCTCTACTTTAGAATGATAATCTTGTATCTTTTTATTTCCTTGCTTCTACCTTGAGAGCTAGTTAGAAGCATCTTTGAATAATAGTGGGGATCCACAAACTAATTTCTTCTTGGATATCCCATCTCAATCCTCCTAAATACGTAGCCATTTTTGCTACCTCATCTTCTTGGGTCTTGGATCTTAGGCATAATTTTTGAAATTCCTTAGTATAAGAGGCTACATCCATATCCTTTTGGTTTAGAATTTGCCTCTTTTTGTGTAGTTGGATTTCATAATCCTTAGGTAGATAGCTCTCCCTAAACTTTCTCATCAAATTATTTATAGGTTTCTTGTTTTCTTTCTCCCTCTCTTCTTTGAGAAACTTCCACCAAGTTAAGGTTGGTCCCCTTAACCTAGATTTTGCAACCTTTACCTTTTGTGCTTCATTAACCCCTTCACAATCAAAGTGATTCTCCAAGATCTTTATTCATTCCATCACTAAATCAAGATCCATCTTGCCCATGAAAAAGGGTACTCCTTCAAAAGACTTGTCCCTTAAGGCTTTAATAAAATGTTCTTCTTGGATTAGAGGATCAAGTTTAGGCTCTATGTCTTCTTCAATGACTTCTTTTCCCTTGTCTTTGCCAATATCCATCTTTTCCTTCATCTTGTTAGTTGTTTCTACCACTTCATCAAGTTTACCCTTCATAGCTTCTAAGGGTTCCTTTAGGATTCTATTCTTCTCCTTTTGTTCCATCACTTCTTTTTCCAACTCATCATTTGTCACCATGGTGGTTTCTCCCACTGATTCCCCTTCAAATTTAGACATACATGATGCCTTATCCCAGACCTTTTTTGAGGCTTTGATACCAATTTGATGTAACTAGATCCAGAACTCCTAGTCTAGGTCTCAATTACCCAAACTCTCCAAGGATTATAACAAGCCTATAGGGTTATTACTTGACCCTATTCCCAAGAGAATCTCTCACAATTTTTCCCTTCTACAAGATCTATTACACCAATTAATATTAAACTTCATTTTTCTCTTAACTCACCTAGTCTCCTAGCTAGGCTTTTCTTGCTATCTTGAAAGATAAGATACAAAATCCAATGTAGCATCCAAAATCCATCAAAGTGTCTTCCTCAATCTTGATATGATCTTCCCTAGTAATCTTAGGTTTTGGCTCATAAACCCACTTCACTAAACTTCAAATTTCTCTTATTAAACCTAGTAGCCCTTAGAGCCCCCAATTAGGCCTCCTATCAAGGTTTACTAGCAATAATGCTTAAAACTTGTAAACAACCTACCAAAATATCTAGTGATCTAGATACCCTTTTCAAATACCTTTAAGATTTTGTAGGTTTCATACCTCCAACTTGTTTGTACATGACTTTAATTAGCAAAAATACCATATTTTTAAGGGTTTAAATACAACATAGCATATATGGACTCCAAAGTCTCATCATATGATCTATCTTGATCACCAAAACTAGTTCAAGGAACCTCTACACCTTTCTTTCCACCTCCACTTCTTGGATTGACACAAACCAATCTCGAACACTCGACTATTAGCTCTGTGTTAGCATGTAACTCCTAGCTGGGCACACCAAACTTGCCTAGGGCATGCTTGAAAATATATAAAACCAACTCCTTAGCACCTCAAAATGAATATGTACACTATGTACAAAATTCTCTTTTTTATTCCAAGGGGCCATGGTGATTTGACAGGTGGAATTCAAGAAACAGTCATTTATCTTGTAAGAACTCAAAACAAGATAATGAATTGAACAATGGCAAAATGAATTAAAAAACCTACCTACTCAAAAATTTAGGACACCAAAATGATACATATGTCCCTAAATTCAAACCTCTAAATATCCATGAAATAAAGAAATCCAAATGAATCCATTCACATTGGATGTTAGGGTATGCAAGTTGACTGTAACTGAAAATTCTTCAAAATGTGTTATTGCTTCAACTCCAATTCGTACAATTTGAACACCAACCCTTCTCCTGGGTGTGTGATGGTGTTATATAGTGTTTGTGCACATATGGAAACCTTTTTTATGGACCCAATAACTTAATAAATACAAGTTCGTTTAGTTTGGGCAAAAAGTTGTCAAAGTTATCAAATGCAACTTTTGCAAAATTGCTTAAGCAACTTTTGCAACTTTTCCCTCTGATCTTGTATGGATCCAAAAAACTTACATATGGGTTCCACATGGTCTAGAATTAACTTCCAACACTATTTCCCAAAATGAAAGTTTTTGGTCAACTCTTGGTCAACCCTTGACGTATGCAAACCATTACAAGCAATATTGACAACCCTAAGACTCCTCATTCATTCATCTATCTATCTACCCCTAGTCACACCCTTGGAGCTTTATATGTATCCCTTATCTAGTGATGCCTGGCTAGAACCATCTAAAATAAAAAATGTGTCAAGACCATAACCTAGAGCCAAGGTGCTCCTGCACTAGGTGTGAATCAATCAAGGATCGTGAAGAAAGAACAAAAACACCTTGGCACAATATTCATTGGCGAGTACACATTTTTTTGGGCCACAAGGTATGAGGTTAGTAGGAGTATTCATGTTACGTGGAGTAGTAATAGTGTAAAACAATGAGGGGGTTAGACCCCACTTCCCATTCAAAAGGTATGAATGTTATTTAATACCATTTAATATGCCATATCTTATTTAGTGACTATAATGTAAGGTTATAAGATTTATTCAAATGGTATTTCATTATTGACTTGAATATTGATTTAAATGATTTTATTTTAAATAACATGATCGCATTATATTTTTGATAATCAATATTGTCTTATATGAAGAATATTAGATCTTGGATAATATTGTGTCAATCTATAAGGCTAACATTGTGAAGATTAAGGAGATCCAGATCATGGGGTATGAAAGGCATTAAGGTCTCCATCTGACCACCATGACTAGGTTTAATAGATTATCTCAATGTGTCATAATATTTTGATGCTTTCAAAATATGCATATGTGATTGGCCTTGGATAGATGATGTCTCATCCAAGAAGAATCTTAAGGGGAGCACTCTTGGGAAGACAATAGAATAGCTATGGGCTAGGAAGCCTAGTCCAAAGACATCCAAAAGATTGGGGTTGGTTAGAAGGTAGAGCAATTTAAATAGAATTATTATTATTATTATTATAAAAAAAATCTTTGCTGGTATTACTAGATCAATTATCTCTACTAGCGAGGACATTACAGTGGTAACAGAGCATAACCTTGTTATCCTGTGAATAGTTAATCTGAGAAATCATGGCCAAACAATTAGTCTGAGAACTAAGAAAATTTATAGAAAATAATAATGAGAGATTTTGGTAGAACTAAAAACTCCAATAAAATACTACTTTAAGCTATAAAAAATTTAGCAACAATAATAACCAAAATGAAAGACTCAACCCATAGAGGGAACATCATTCAACTCATGATGAAAGTGATTTCTCATCACGAAGATCCTAACCCATATAGGAAACATCATTTTACTAATGAGGAAAATGATCCCTCATCATAAAGCTTAGCCCCATGAGAAACTTTCCTTTCATTCATTCCAAGAGAAGAACCTATTGTGGAAGAGGAAATAACCACTAATAGTGTGGAATTAATTTCTCAAATGTATGCTAACTTAGATCCCAATCTTCAACAACTTATTCCATTTAAAGAATACTATGAATCCAAACTCAAGAAAAATATAAAGAAACATCATGTAGATGAAGACCTTCAAGGTAATGTAAATAAAGTAAAACTAACATGTTTTGATGGATAGAGAAGAAACTGCTCAATCATGGGTCTAAAAGTTAGATACATATCTATCATATAGTCCTATGACAAAAGGAGGTTCTATTAAGTTCTCCACACCTCATTTAAGGGGATTAGCCCACAAATGGAGGCACTATGGCCAAAATTTCCTAGGACACAAAAAAACCACATCCTATAGTGAATTCACTAAAAAGTTAATGAGTAGATTTAATCATAAAGATCTTGAATGGTATTTCCAAGAACTAACTCACTTCAAACAATCAGGGTTAGCAGAAGAATTTGCTAATCAATTTCAAGATCTAGTCGTAATGATCCCAAACCCCTTGAACCACAAAACCTTGAAGAAGCTATTCAGAAATTCAAAAAGCTTTAATCTAATACACCAAAGGAAAGGCCCAAGGCCCAAAAATTTCACATTAAAGAAATCCATGTAAGATAGTTCTTGATGGTAGACCTTTAACTCCCCTGCTAACCCATTTTTTTTGTACATTTCACATGCATACTTACCTGACAGTGGACTTCGATAAATATGGAATGAATGATCCAAGATTGTTCTTTCTTTTTAGTGACTTCATCCATGGCAGTTTTTTATGTGTAAATCCATCTAAATCAAGTTCCCATATGGCTTTAGGATGTCCCAATTACATGAATATTCACACGTAAGATTTGATGCTACATCTTTTCCAAAGGGGCTATACAACTTTGGAGGACAACATGACCTACCCGAACTTTCCATTTCAATCAAAATATTTAACCTTCAAACACACGTCATAAGCAGTTGTCAAAAGTGTGTGGCATCACAATTGGGACACCCATAAGGATTCTTAGTTTTATGGTTGGCAGTGTTTTACAGAAAAATCTAGCCTTGAGAAAATATCACAATCCAGTGTAGCACTATCGTTAGAGATTTGATTGCTTTGAAATGAATCTATGGAAATGAATCCAGGTTGTTGATAATAGAATTGGTATTCATTGAAATCGATTGTGCTACAAAGACGGTCGAGTTTATCACTTAGAACACGGTCATTACAATTGTTGTTCTTAAAGAAATCATCGACAAGGAACTCTTTCATCACGTAGAAAAGCCTTAACGAATGTCAAAAGTTAAGGAGGCTAAATAGAGAAATAATTGTTCGTCGAAGTGGGAAATGGAAAAGAATGCAGGGTACGGAAACTGATTTTTTTGTTGACTTTCTTGTGCTCCCACTTTCATCATTTGGAAGACTTTAAGCTCTTGGAATTAATATTTGTGTGGGCCTCATTCATACTTTGGCTTTTGGAAGTTTATCTAATTTAGCTAAATTTGGCTTGATTGATATTTTCTTCCCAGAATATTATTTTGGGAACTTAGAATGTTGACTAAATATTTTATAATGTGGATTGTTCAAATGCTGGAGTTTATGAGTCTCTTCACGGGGTGTCGGGTCGAGAGGTGGACCAATTCAGATATATGTAACAATGCAACCGCCATTCAGGGATGATTATTCACTCATTCTATTTATCATTCTTGACTCATTGAAATGAATATCTTTGATGCTTGTGAGTATCTTTCTATATAAAGAGGGCTCCTAATTAGAGAAAACCTAGGACAAAGAGGTATGAGCAATTGAGTACTAAGAAGAATGTGTAAGAAAGTACAATGAAAAGTGAATGAATGGGTATGTTAAATGAGATAAGTATTTTTGGAATATTATATTTGTAATTATTCTATTATTTATATTTCTATATGTATTATAAGAGATCTTTTACTTGAACTTTTCTTCTGACTATCTTGTAGAAAAAGAGATATTAATTGATGTTCAGAGGGAGTCTGACACATATGTTTGAAGGAGTAGATAGATGAAATATTTTAATTGATCTTTGAAGATATTGATCATGTATTAGAAGCAGAGGGAGATTCAACTTCATGTAAACTTTTTGTATCATGTGTGTGGTTGCATGATTTAATGGGCCTACCCCCTATGTATATCATAAGGAAGTGACAACTTCCAAATGATCATCACTTGTATTTGCAGAAGCTATTGAAAGGTGACAATCTTACAATAAATTAATTTTCTATTATGATGGATATCTTATGATGTATGTGCAAGTCATGATAGATTATACTTTGCATGGTGAGTATTTATATGGTACATATTATGAGAATGTGTGTGCACATACCTTATAAAAAAAATTGAGTACTTGAAGAATATCATGTGTTGATATTTTGAAAGACCAATGCTCATGGTATTAGATGTGATATCAAATATTTTTGAGTAATTGTTGAATATCATATGTCGATATTCAAGACCAATACTCATCATATCGGATGTGATATCAAACATTTTTTAGTACTTGGTGAATATCAGGTGTCAATATTCTAGAAGACCAATACTCATGATATCAGATGTGATATCAAACCTTATTGAGTATTTGGTGAATATTATTTGTTGATATTTTAGGAGATCAATACTCATGATATCAAATGTGATATCAAATTGGTGATATCATATGTTGATATTCTGCAGACCATTATCTTAATTGAGTACATGGTCAATATCATATGTTGATGTTATGCATTCCATTACTCAGAGTATTTGGTGAATATCATGTGTTGATGTTTCGGAAGACCAATACTCATGATATCAAAGATATCCTTAATCTTGCTAACTTGATATTACTTTGAAGTAATACATGTGTTTATCTTCCCTAGGTAAGAGGGAGTGTTGATGTTTGGTAGCTTTAGTAGGATAAACCTGTGAGATTAATTAATTATACCCACACACACACACACACACACACATATAATATTATTATTATATCAATTATATTAACGAATAGACATGTCTCATGAAGGGATATGTATCCTCTTGATTTATTCCTCATACAACTACAAAGAGATCGTTGTCATTTGAAAAACACATACCAATCAGGTACTACAATTACATTTGCAACAATCCTCTGAAAGTTAACAACACAAAATAACATTTAGATGTCACTATGGACATTTTGAATTTCTTGTCCTTCCTTTTGGTCTCACTAATACTGTGGAGACCTTCAAATCATGTATGAACCACATATTTAGACAATAATTAAGGAAATTCCTACTCATATTTTTTGATGATATACTCGTTTATAGTAAAACTTGGTAAGAACAACTCCACCATATTGAGGAAGTTTTGAGAATTTTGGAAGAAGAATTACTATATACCAAAATTCTAAAGTGTGAAATTTTTGGATTAGAGGAAATTCTATATCTGGGGCACAAATTAGTGTTAAGGGTGTTAATGTAGATGAAGAAAAGCTCAGTGCTATTAAAGATTGGTTGAGATCCAAATCCTTGACCCAACTCAGAGGATTTGTAGGCTTATGTAGTTACTATGGGAAATTTGTAAAAGGGTTCTCCAAACTTGCATCCCCCCTTATAGATTTGAAAAATAAAGGAGTCTTCAAATGGAATGAGGAATCCCAACAAGATTTTGAGAAATTTAAAGAAATCATGGGCTCCTATCTAGTCTTAGACATCCTAGATCTTACCAAGCCATTTAAATTACATTACATTAGGAGAAGGAATAGGATTTCCCTAAGAATTACAATATAGAATTTCCTCTAATCCAATTTAATACAATCATGTATACAGGAGAAACGGTCAATAGCCTTTGAAAGTCAAAAAAGCTCATTGACTTAGAGAAGCATTATTCTGTATATGATAAGGAAATGTTAGCTATAATGCTTGCCCTAACCAAATTCTAAAAATTTCAAATCTATGAAACATTTAGTGTAAAGACAGATCATAATAGCTTAGGATTCCTTTTACATTAGAAAAATCCTAATGATAGGAAACAGAAATGGGTGAGCCTAGTTTGAGCTTACAATTTTGATGTTGAATATATGAAAGGAAAAAATAATGGAGTATCTTATGAACTCTCCCAACAACCTCATATCAATAGCATTACTAGCATCTTGCAAGATTGGAAATGGGAAACCCTATCAGAATCACAAACAAGAGACAAATTATGTAGTGCAATGTAGGAGAATCCCCAAAGGAGATGTCCTCGCCACCAGTAATTAACCATACAGTGGAAGATAAATAATAGCACAAGGATTTTTATCCAAAACAACGCCATAAGATTTGCATACAACGAGCCTAGCTATAAGGCCTTCTAATTTATGGTCAAATACATTAGCAATTACAATAATAGTTTGGGAAGACCTCGCAAGATCCAACCTCTAGCTAGTTCAGACCAACAATCTAGTAGAAACCCCAAGAAGAATCTAAACTTGTGCTTGCAAGACACTAAGAAACGTTCTTATTTTCCAAGCCCACACTTAGCTACTAGCTTTGTCAAACTTCACTCCTCTCAACTACTCAATCTTCTTCATGTTGAACCAAATGACTCTAGACATCATAAGATCCTCTATTTATAATAAACGAAGCCATAAGTTGGCTTGATTGACTAAATTAAATAACACTTAGGACAAACTCCAAGTTTACAATCCATAACTAGCTCATATGATTACATAAAATTATGCACCCTTAGGAATAGGTCCACATGCCATCCAACTATCCAAATCCAAGAGAACATGAGCCAAATCCCATAGATAGAATCTCGTAAAAACAATATTCAAAGTTTGTTCAAGAAATTAGGAAAACATTACCAACAACCATGAAAAAGTCTCTAACTCCAACACGATAACTCCAATCACTATGCACACTTAGGACAAGATTCCCCAATAGGTCTTCAACGTGACTTTAAAGTTATAAAACACAAGTGCACGAAACTGAGTTCGATGCTCCTGCATACAGGATTGTTGACTACTCTAGGATTCTCATGCATCATATTAGAAGGAAACTTAACCAATGAATTCTTTAAAATATGTGATGATATTATTATTTACAAGGGATGAGTACACTTGACTCCTTCATCAAAAATGAAGGAAATAATTCTAAAGGAGTGTCATGACAGTCCATGAGCAGGATATCAAAGGTACTATAGAAAATCCAAACATGTCAGGGAAAAATATTCCTCGAAAGGCTTATATACAAAGACATGTACAAGAATCCATGACTTGTCAACAGAATAAGACCAAACTAACACATCCAACAGGGTTACTACAATGATTGCAAATTCCATCCCAAAAGAGAAAGTATATCCATGGATTTCATACTAGGACTTCCTAAGGTACAAGAGAAGGATAGCATCTTCATGGTAGTAGAAAGCTTACCAAATATGTACCCATTTCTTTGTTATTTCCATGGAATACAAAGCACACCAAATAGCTGAGTTATTTTACAAAGCAATTTATAGACTCCATGGGCTTCCTCAAAATATTATTAGTGATAGAAATAGTGAATTCCTTAGCAAATTTTGGCAAGAACTTTTTCTTCTAGCAAGAACAACTTTGACTTTAAGCGCCACCTACCATCGAAAAATTGTTGGGAAAATTGAAGTGGTGAACAAATGGTTAGAAGGATACTTGAGGAACTATGCTACAAAACAATAGAACACATAGATTGAGTGGTTACACCTAGGAGAATATTGCTACAACACCACTCATCATATTTATATAGGAACAAGTCCTTTAAAGGAACTATATGGCTATTCATCATTTGGAGAATTGATATCCCAAGAAAGAAGGGTCACAAGTTCACAAGATTTTATTAAGAAGAATATTGAAATTATCAAAACCCTTAAAGAAAATCTACATCAAGCTCAAAGTCAACAAAAGATATATGCAGATAAGAATGTGTCAAAAGATTCTTCATGGCTAGAGATTTAGTATTCTTGTGGTTACAACCTTACAAGCAATTTGCAATCAAGAAAAATGGAGTGAAAAAAACTCAAGCCTTAGTTCTATGGGCCTTATAAAATTATAAGAAGAATAGGGGAAGTGGCCTACAATCTTGAACTTCCTACAAATAGTAAAATTCATAACATATTTCGTGTCTCGTGACTTAAGAAATTTTTGGGACAAAAAGTATTTCCATGTATTGATCTACCTCCCCTAAATGATTAAGGAAAACTTACCTTAATACCCGAACGTATCCTCGAGACACAACAATGTAAACTAAGGAAGAGGACTATTATTGAGTTTTTGATTAAATGGAAAAATCTACTAGCTATAGATGCTACATGGGAGAAGGACAAGATTTTAAAATTGCTTGAAGACAAGAAAATTTAGGATAGGGGGAGTGAAATGACCTCAACTAAGACAAAATTTGTTATGTATATTGTTATAAATCAATTGAATAATGTAATGAATATTATTGCAAATTAATTTAAAATATGAATGTAATACAATGGATGACTAAATAATAAATAATGATGTTAGATATTATAATAGATGATAATTAATTAAATGAATAGTATTATAATTTAATTTTAATCAATTATATTGGTTATAAAATAAATAATTAAATTAATCATAAGAGGAACCACCACATAAAAGGATTGCAATTAATTATGCCAAAGTCATTCTCTTATATGAAGTAGGCAAGCTGATTATTGTGATCAACGGTTCATAAGGTCTAGAAAGATTGGATGGCCATCAAAAGCATCTTGGTCGCTCATTTTTGTCGCCGATTTTCATATACCAACAACAAATATGACCCTAAAGTAATTATTTCCAAGGAAATATGAGCCAAATTAGTTGTTCAATGGACCTAAATGCGAGTCAAATCTTGCGACACATTGTCAGACAATACTGACAAAGGGTATGGTACAAAATTTTTAAGGAGATATTTTGTTCCTACAATGTTACTTTTTTCTAAAACAAACACAAGATTGTCAGTAGTTTAAATGTTGCACATCAACGCAATTTCCCTGCGAGGCAGCGACACTAAAGATGTGTACCAAGAGGGACTGGAAGTATATCATAATGCACACCATTCTCTTCTGCAAAGACAAATGGGATGATTCCTTCTAGAATTTATTGTATCCATCTATATTTCAATGCACAACGTCGATGACCCGTTCAAAGTCTCCCTAGTGTTCACGTCAACCTCACTTTTGGTCCGTCAGAATTTACTGTCCACGTCGATGATCTATTTAGGTAAGATTAATCTAATTTTTATTTAACTAGCACTTGCACCAAAGGAGGTGCAAGGGATATGTCGATAGGTGTTCAATTATAAATCATAAATAAAATTTTATATATTAAAATAAAGTGTTTAATTATGTCATAATATAAATCCGTCATTCTAGAAGGAAGTCGTGTGCATAGTAACATCTACTTAGGATGGATTTTGTAGGTCTTCTCATGAATTCCATAGTTCCTCCAAAAAGGGATATCATTTAAATGCATGGAAACATTTTTAAAATGTTGTAACTATATATCTTATCTAGCAAGTGCCTATAGAGGATAAAGCAATATAATCGATGAGCAACAAAAAAAAATCATGAATTAAAGAAAGGGAATAATCTAAACTATTGTACTAAAAAAATGGGTGTACAAGTAACTTCAAAGATGTGGACTTATTACAAGATCAATTAAAATTGAGATCAAGTGGGTATGCTCAAATCAATGAAGAGGGTGATATTCTCAAAATGAATTAAAATCTTGCAAAAATGGGTATCTTTCTTGAACTTGTCCTACTCCCAGTAATGAAAGCTAGTGCAAATTGAAGGGCTTAAATCAAACTCCCAATCCCAACAAAATGAGTCACAATTAGCTTTGAAGTTATAATTATTTTTCTCCTTTGAAGAAATGTAATCATAGATTGAAAATTTAATCAAAATAGTCACATAAGTTTATTGTCATGTTCAAGACTAGGTGATAAAATAAATAACTACAAACAAAATGATAAAGAAAAGAAGACAGTTTTACTCCAAATGCATAACCAAGAAACATGCAACTTAAGTGAAACGAGAGCTTGAAAATAGAACCAGTTAGAAAACTATATTTATTCAAATTTTAATTGAATAGTGAGTTATGGGACTTGTAAAGAAGCATACAATCATGGTATATAATCATTATCAAATTCAACAAAGTCATATTTTAATTAATTAAAAAGAGACTATTCATTAAAAAAATCATCTAAGTGAGAGATTCATTGTATCAGATATAAAAATTGTTTTGAAAGTATTGTAATATTTTAAAATATCTAATACATTCATTAAGAAGTTATGATTCCTATAATTCAAATAAAATTGAAGAGTTTAAACAAGAAAGAATTAATTATACCAAAGAGAAAAAAAAATGAAACAAGGTTCTAAGGATGACCATACTCATACGCTTTATGGCCTTTTAATCCCAAACAAACTCATACATCTCAACTATATAATAGTCAAGAAAAGTTGAGGCAAAAACATCTAAAACCAAATCAACTTCAAATAAAATCTCATGGTCTTAGTGTGAAGCTAAACACTAGAAATAACAATGATTTGTGACAACTAATTATGTTATTCATTTTCACTTTTATAGTTTTTAATTTTGGATTAGGTTATAATCAAATTTAATAAAGAATGAAATAATGTTGAAAAATATACTTATGATCCATAAGTGAACACATTGAAATCATAGCAGCCTTATTTGAAATGGGTATGTAAACCTAGATTAAATTCTTGCATTTAGCTTTTTATTATTATTAGATTACAAAATGTTGGCTATGAATAATGAAGCTAAGAGGAACCAATTCATGCATAAGACTGAAAAAAGATAGGGGATTCATAGATGAGTGTTGTGGTTCTCTCATATCTTGATGGAATCAACTTTGTTATGAAGATAAGAAAATGTCACCATACCAACCTTGGATTTCAACTATATCATCAATTTGATGAGTAATGTCTTTGTTTGGCACCTTTCGAGTGAACACTTCCAAGTCTAGATTATTATTAATAGTCTAATCGTATTGAATTGTAAAAAATATTTAAAAAATAAGTAAACATAAAAAAAAAACTAAGTATGTTTAATTAATTTTTCTATTAAAGAAAGAAAAATTAAAATAATGAAAATATTAAAGAGTTCAAAAAGTAATACAACTAAATCATACACCCACATTTTGGATTCAATTCCCTAAAACAAAACTTTTTTCTAAGTCGTTTGTTGACAAAGTTAAAACTATAATTAATAATTTATGTTTAAAATATTATTCTTATATTTTTCATGTTTGTAAATTTCATATTCTACAAATCTTATGTTCAATTGTTTTATTCAAAACATTAAAATTGTAATTATAACTTCACATTATATCAAAGACCAATGATATCACTGATTTCTCCTTTGCAGTGGATTCTACTAAAATAATTGCATCATAATACCATTTGCTAATATCAAAGTTAAAGACAAATAAATTCCAAGAATGGTAAAACCATCTCCCACCCCATGGAAAATCATGTTACCAGTTGCAATTATTGTAGTTACATTCTACTATTCGTTGTTCATTCCAACCATCCAATTACAAACTCTTTCTTGTCCTTGCAAGTTCTGTATACCAAATTTCCAATTGATTAATATCTATCTATAGGGTAAAAGTTAGTTATAGGAAATTGAAATAGTGAAAAAGATCACCTAGGCTTCCATCAAAGAGCTTTTGTTATAACCAATGCAAATATTGGATTGAATCTAAGTTAAATGTTATAGAGTGTAGCTTTTGTAATGATCCTATCTTTTGGCCTTCACGTTCTCCAAAGTCTAAGTGGAGGATAAGAAGAAATTAAATTAATTTCTTATAGAGTCATTCAATTTAAAGGCGACTTTGTATTTAATTAATTTAATTATTAATTACAAGGGAGTAGCTTCTAGGGTATGTATTAATTATTGGAAGGACGAAAGCCTCTCGTGATTTAATTAATTATTGCCAGGGAAGGATTTCTAGAGAATGCATTAATTATTGGAAGGAGGAAGCTTCTAGCTCTTGCAATTAATTAATGTTTTAGTTCCTTCTAGAAGGATGAAGAAAAGGATAAATAGGGTTGAAAGTCTCATTGCTAATCATCGAATGATTATGACTTGCATTTGATAAGAGCTTGGATGTGTGAATCACACTCCCTTCTTTTGGCAATAGAGGACGTTCATTCTCTATTGTAACATTCTAGATGTCACCCCCTTAAGGTTTGGCCTTTGGAATACATCTCTTTCTAATTGATTGCAACATTCTCAACATTAATATAATTTCAACCTTGGTTCAGCTTTTGGGCATTCCTGGGTGTCCATTACAACTTTATTGAGAAATTTGTAGCTTTAAAGTAGATAGAGATGAAAAAATGAAAAATAGTGATAACAAAGAATTGAATTTTTAAACGAATTAAATTTTAAAAGTTAAAATCATGCTTTAAAAATATAAATAATTTAATTTTTATAAAACTAATTTTTACATTTTTATGTAAAAATTCACAAGCAAACTTATAAAGTTAAAAAATAAAATATAACATTTAACATAATTGTTCTAATCTTGATAATGTAAATTTTTTATCATCTTTTCACATCATAGAAAGTGGAATTAATATTATCAAGCTGAATTATAATAATTTATCCATATTGAAGGGAAAATTATAATATTAATTATTAATTTATAAAAGTATTATAAGGTAATGAATATACTTAATATTTTTTAAATTACTATTAAAACTATGTTATTACTATGAAATTTTTAGATATTATTATTAATAGTCTAATCGTATTGAATTGTAAAAAATATTTTTAAAATAAATATAATATAAAAAAAACTAAGTATATTTAATTAAGTTTTCTATTAAAGAAAGAAAAATTAAAATAATGAAAACATTAAATATTTCAAAAAGTAATACAACTAAATGCACTCACATTTTGCATTCCATTCCCTAAAACAAAACCTTTTTCTAAGTCATTTGTTGACAAAGTTAAAACTAAAATTAATAATTTATGTTTAAAATATTATTCTTATATTTTTATGTTTGTAAATTTCATATTCTAAAATAAATTATTTTATTTAAAACATTAAAATTGTAATTATAACTTCACATTATATCAATAATAAATAAGCTAATATTTTTTTAAGATCATTCTAAATACAACCTAAAATATTTATAAATAATAAATTTTAATACCAATTTATTAAAATCATTCAAAAATCTCATCGTAGATTCTAATATTAAATTCACAAATTCATTGGTAAATCCAACCTATTATAATGATGTAATAATTAATCCCTAGAAATCTGATATCTTCAACAATTAATAGATTTTCCTAATGAAACGTTCATGAAAGAAATTCAACACATTCAAACATTTTAAGCTAAAATATAATTTTTGTTTATCCAATTATACTTTTTTACAATCGATTATAAAAGCTTTAAACAAAAAATGCAATCCAAAAATTATTTACACCTTGTAAAATATGGTGAACAAATTAAAATAATAAAAACACATAGGACGTGATTCATTTGACAGGTAAAAGCAGTTAGAAATTAGAAGATGATCAATGGTTTGTCTTTTCATAAATTAGATTATAATCAGAAAACAAGCTGACTGATTGGGAAACAAGATGGTTTATTGGCATGAGACAATTGTCAGTTGGAGGCAACTCCAAATGGAAAGTCTATCGACTAATTATTGTACAATATAATATTTATTTAATTTCTTGTACATTTTTAAGAATTTCTTATTTTATTTATAAAGAATGAGTGATTTAGTTTTACATAAATATCTTTTTGATTTATATAGTTATATGATACAGAGGAAGACAGAGATGAAGATGAAGATGGAGACAATGATGGAGATGGAGGAAAGGGATAAGTGGAGAAGAAAATGGATAGATAAAGAGAGAGGGGTAGATGGAAATGGTAGAGATAAATTTATGTATAGGAGACATAAGGAAATAATGAGAGATGGAGAGATAGAAAGATAAAGATATAGGAAGTGACATATAGAGAGAGGGGGGGAGAGAGAAATGACTATAATGGTAGATAAAGAGTTATTGTGTATGTGTGTGTGAGAGAGAGAGGGGGGGGGGGGGAGAGAGAGAGAGAGAGAGAGAGAGAGAGAGAGGTGAGAGGAAGATAGAGAGAAGAGAGTGGAAGATGTGTCTATAGGTGGAGTGGTAAGAAGAAGATAGAGATAGAGATGAATATAGAAGGAGAGATAGAAAGAACATAGATGATGATATAGATTGATAGATAGATATGGAGATATAGAGAATTTTAATTTGCACACTAATAAATTTAGACCTATTTTTCGACGAGCCTTGGTCAAAATTGTGACTCTCAAAGGTCAAAAAATATCATTGCTATAATTTCGTCAAAATTTTGATGTAATCCACAACTATCGATATATCGATGGACCACTCCGTCAAAAATCATCCCAATCTCTGTCACAGGGAAGTGTCGACCACTAGTACGAAATGCCAAATTTTTTACAATAATGAATTTTTTATCGACGTGCGTTCTTGTTGAAAGATCGACGAAATCATCTCAATCTCTATGACATGTCGACATTAGACCACTAGTATGAAATGTCAAAAGTTTGAAAATTCCAAAAAAATTATCAATGAGCGTTTGTGTTGAAAGATAAACATTTAGAAAATTATAATTGATGAGCTTGTCATACACTCGACAGTAGGGCACGTCAAAATATCGACAACATTGAGATTTTTATCGACAAGTTTGTCATGCCATCGACAACAGGCATTGTCAAAATAGAGACTATTAGGAATCAAAATTTTGGCGACAACCATAGATTTTTTTAAAAATCAAATAGTTTGTGATAAGATCAAATTCTATATTCACCAAATATGTTGTGATTTCTTATCAATGTATTGAGCATGGATGACTATAATATTGCCACTAAATGGGCTAATTGTATCAAGCTAATAACGGTCATATGACTGCCGACCCTTGGTTCCTGTTGAGTTGGAAATCATATTAATGTTACATATGTATATTGTGCCTTCATTGTTAATACTCCACAAACCCTTCAATCATGGGGTCTAGCTTCCATCTATCTCTGAGTCCATTTACTTTCCTTCAGTTGTGTTTATCTTATTTAATCTCTCTTCTATCAGCCTCAACACAACCTAATCTCTTTTGTCTTTGTCAACCTTTTGGCTCAATCTCTCTCCTTATCGATCTTCTCTCTTTAATCATTCACATCCAATTCTTTTATCATCAAGCAATGCATAATTATTTTTTACCACAATGCTACAATATGAGTTTAATCAAGGTTTCAATGTAACATCTAGATGATTGAATTATAATTCTTTGGAGATGCCCAAAAGAGAAACCAAAAGGAATTACCTCTACATTATTGCAATATTGAATAATACAACATTTTTTAACTTCTCTTCTTATACCAAAAATGAGCACTCACAAGCATATCAGGATTCAACTATTAAGATTATAAGTCAAATTCATTGACCCAAATTTTATAAATAGAAGTGCAATTGAACCACATGAGCTCATCTTTGATAAGAATGAATAGTCCACTATAGTAGTCTTAGTTTGAGTGACATCCTTCACCCCCTAGGCATCAATTAGATGTAGTAAGTGATAAATGAAAAACTTTCAAAGTAGGACCTCTCCTGGTGCCTCTCACTAAGGATATTCTTATCAAAGTCCACCACAAACCCTGATTTCTTGGGCCTTATGAGTCCACAACCTTACCCTTTTTTTATAGAAAAATTTTCTAGGAGAGATCTAGTTGGAAAGAAGGCTAAAAGACACAAAATTATAGTTTGTGTGTCCAAACTTTGCAAGGAGTTTTGATTGTTGGTATTTTTGATAAATCCATCATTTCAAAAAGTTTTGAGTGTCCTAGGACTTGAGTCATCACTTTGAGTGTTGTTGTGACTATCATGGAAGGCAGACTTTAGGAGTAAAAGGGAAACCTAGGAAAAGTAAAGTAAAAGTTTGAATTAATATTGGAGTTTCATGTTTAGTGATTATTGTTCCACTCAATGGTACATTTGTGCATGTTGGAAAATTGACCAAGGTCATAGAAGTTTTTGTTGTGCACACTTTGCATCAATCTACATAACTAATACGTAGCATTCAATAGTTATGATGTCTCAATCATAACTTTTGGTCAAGATCTGGGTCAGTCAATGTTGGTCAATGCTAGGGTTTGACCAAAATCATGTATTTTTATACTTATTGGGAGTCTTCTATGTTTTTACATGCATTTGTAGGCATTTGAAGGCATTTATAGTTGGAATCAATAAAAGTTGCAAAATTAACAAAAAAAAGTTGTGCAACAATTTTTTCGCTGAGCAACTTTTGCAATGTTTTGGGAAGGCAAAAGTTTCTCAACAACAAAAATTGTCACATGAATTTTTTTTTGGTTCCCAATCTCTATCACAGGGCAATTTCGACCACTAGTACGAAATGTCAAAACTTTGACAATAATGAATTTGTGATCGATGTGCATTCTTGTTGAAAGATCAATGAAATCATCCCAATCTCTATGACATGTCAATGTTAGACCACTAGTACAAAATGTCAAAAGTTTGAAAATTCCAAAAAAATAATCAACAAGCGTTTGTGTTGAAAGATAAACATTTAGCAAATTATAATCGATGAGCTTGTCATACCCTCAACAATAGGGCGCATCAAAATATCAACAATATTGAGATTTTTATCGACAAGTTTGTCATGCCATCGACGACAAGCATTGTCTATAGTGCCTCTCCCATTTGACTTTTGTAAGTCATCCTAATGGATGGAACCTTGTTGATCTTTTGTTGTGATGGATCATGATTGTGACCTTGAGTGGTCTACACCGTTGAGGTGTTTGGATTTATGTTTCTGTATCAGTTGCTTTGATTATGCTTTTGACTTATCTATGAGATTATGATGTGATTTATGGTTCACTGAGGTTTGTGCCAGTGGTTGCCAGGATCAATGTGGTATCATGAGGTTGTTCTATGATTACCTTGAGATGTGTACAGAGATTGCACTATGTACTATTACCATGCTACACTGGACTAGGTTCCTGTAGTAGTGGTTAGTCATGTTTATGACTATGGTTGTTTATGTGTTTTAAATGCATTTTTAATGCAGAGTAATCAATCATTATTAAATGCTTAAGTAATTAAATGGATTGTTCATGTTGGATTCTTTGGTTATGTATTGCAGACATTTACCTTATTATATTTTGATCTAAGAGATATTTGTTCTTATGTGATGCTTTATATTTGAGAGGACCTGAGGGTCAGATGTTACACCTTGATTCCAGTATCATAGATTTTAGACTACTATGTTGTTCAGTTGATCATATTGCATGACGATGCCATTTTGAGATGATAGTGTGTTTTATGATGATATCTGGTTATCTGGTATTTGGGCATACCTCTGATTATGTTATGTGATGGATTTAATGCTATGGTTATTTACTTCATTCCTGCATTGTTATGCTTTATGCGAACGTGAGTGATGTAAATAGATTATTTTAATATAATTAAATAAATGGTTAAAATAGGTGATTTAATACATTTATTGCTTCGGCTATGTTATTATATGCAATTGCACTTGATCGTGTTGTTTAGTGTGCAGGATTTATATCCCTGGCAGTAGCACATGGAGTTAATGATTCAGCCGTTCATATTTTACCAATGTCATTCTCGTATGGTCAACATATCCTTAATTAAATGTTTAAATTAAACCTTTCGGTGATTATTAAATCCGAACTCATTTGCATTATGTGATTTAGACCAGTGAGTGTGTCTGTGCATTTAGAGTTTCGCATTGTCACGAAAGTTGTTAAGGAATTTTTGTGTTTTTAGGTTTCGGGATTTTTAATTGATTTATTTTAATTTCTGGCAGCTTTTTCATAGATGAATTCCTATTTATAGGAATAGCCTATTTTCATTTGGGTCGATTCGGGGTCTAACTAGGTTGGCTTGTTATTTTCCCTAATTGATTATTCACTTGAAAAGTGAATAAGTATCCAAAGAGGAATTTAATTCCTCACTTCTCACTTTTGAATTAGAAAGTTGGAGAGTAAAATCCAAAATCCTCTTCATGAGGATTTATTGTTTTGTTCGTTGTGGGAGCTATGGGCATGGGATCGTCGTGAGGTTGGGCTCATTGGATCCAGCTCGGGGAAACCTTGGATTGCTACAATTTTTAGCTACTTCTGCGAGATATTTATTTTATGGTTCAGATTCTCGTTTTGTCCTTTTGGATATGAGGTAGGGCTTTCTTGTTTTATTGTTTCTGCTCTATTTCTGCTTCTGTTTTTGGTAGCCGTTTGTTTGGAGGCTAAGAACTAGTGTTCCTCTTCTTTTCTGTATGTTAGTTCTACTTGGTTGGGCAGGTGCGAACATTTTCCTATTTTTTGAGATGAGGGTTTGGGATTTTGCACCATTATGCTGGTCATTTTTGCATATGGTGTCCATTTTCAATTATTTTTGGATTTTTGGGGTTGTTGTGCCCAAAGGTCAAATGGGTTTTAATTTTGAAAGTTTTTCAAAATTTGGGGTTTTCACCTCATTTTGTGTGCTGCCCAAATTTTTTGAGTTTTCTTGGCACAATGTGGGTCGTGGACTTGGAAGATCCGTTTGGATATCAGTCAGAGCAATTTTGCACTCTTTTTTGCATTGGGATGCATGTTGCATCCATACTCCCGACATTGTGTTCGGTTGAGTGATTTTATACCTGTTGTTATTTATTTTTCAGACCTTTTCTTTTATTTTGTGAACACTAGGATTCGTGTTGAATCCATACTCTCGGATTGAGGCTAGTGGAGTGAGTTCATGACTCTTGGTCTTGTTACATCATTGGGATTCGTGTAGAATCCATACTCTCAGATTGAGGCCAGTTGAGTGATTTCATGATGTATGATTTTATTGGCTTTGGGATTCATGTAGAATCTGTCCTTCCTGTGTTGCTTTCAATTGGGTGTTTTCTTTGCATTGTGTTCTCATCCTATCCTTGTGTTATGATCTTTGTGATGGTGGTGCGCCACACATGAGTACGTATGTGTACATTTTTTAGGTGACTTGCGAGGCCCGTTCTTCTGTGGTACTTTTGAAATTTATGATCATTGGGGTTGGGATGGGAGTATGCATGCCCATGGGCACTTGTCGTAGGATGAGCATGGGTAGGGTAGGGTAGCATATGGAAGGGCTTCTATCTTGCAACCTGGTGATTATTCTATGGTTGGCAAAGGAAGTTTTATAAAAGTGATAATTAAATTAAAACATTGGGTGGTAATAAATAAAAGATAATAAAATGTCTAGCTTGTGCGCCTTCCGTCGTGAAGAGTTGTTGCCCTAGGTTGTGTGCCTTCTGTTGAGAAGAGTAGCTACCTATACTAGCTTGGGCTTTTGGATGCCAAGTGACTCTCCATGATGTCAGCCCCTACTTAGTAGCCTATTGAGCATTTGACTAGGACCTGTACTCCTTTCATTGTCTTAGGTTCTTGGTTACAGTCATCATACTGTCTGGCATGAGTGTTAGCCTTGGATGTTGTGCTTTATGTGTGTTTATGGTTGGATCTTTATCTCCATTAGCATGACGGGTGTGGAGCTATGGGTTCCACGTGGTTGGGAGGCGTAGCTACCTTCACCACTGCTAGGGACCGGTGTATAAAGATGGTCTTTTGTCCTAGTGCGACCGTTGATGGATGTTTTCACTTGGTACTTCAAGTTTCGGAGTATGCTTTCTTGTGATTTATGCTTTCATTGGAATGCTTGGATATCATGTTTAGATGATGTTAGTTTATTTGACGCATTCCCATATTATGATGTTTAGCATATGATTAGAAGATGTGAATTGTTGTAGTAGCATATCTATTGCTTATTGATGTTTAGCATGTGATAGGTGATGTTATCTACTGTAGGATTATCTTATGCTTTTCTACTAGCACGTTGGATTTTCTTATGCTTTTGGTTATTTGTAGGTTTAGTAGTGACATCCCTATTATGACAGTACTGATAATTCGATCAGTGACTTGGGATATTATGCGTGGGGTATGGCTAGGATCCATGATGGTCTTATGATGCTATTGATGGTTGGGAGGAACCACGTACTTAGTTTGGTTGTTTTGTTACTGAGATGTATTTATGTACATTACGATTTTGCTTTTGTTCACTGCGATGTTTATTTCAGCATGTTCCTTACTGTTATGGTTTAGATGGATAGATGTTCCTCTTTCCTTGCTGTTAGTGCATTCGAGTGTTCATTCCTCTATTTGTGTGGATCCGGTACTCCCCAGTGTGGAGGTTTCCTTGTTTTTAAGCTTTTCGTTTGCATTTTTTGTCGCACTAATTTTTTTTCTCGCATGGAAAGGTAGTTCCTCGCGCAAGAATGTATTTCCTCGCGCGAGAGAATACACTTCCTCACATGATAATTCAAATCCTCGCGCAGTGTGTAGTGAATCCTCGCATGAGAATGAAAACCCTCGCGCGATGCTTAGGAGTCCTTGTGCGAAGCCATGCACTTTCTTGCACACAGCGGTGCAAGTTCTTGTGCGAAACTCGAGACTAGTGTACTTTCTCACATGAGAAATAGGGGATATCTAGGCTTGTCGGTTGGAAGTTCGAAAGTTGGTTTTGGACACCCTTTTGGTTTTTACACCTTCCTAGTTCAAAACAGATTTCCTAAGGGGTTTAAAATATATCATTTAAGTTTAATTTCTTATACTTAAGATATATTTTAATATATGCGATGAATCTTTTAAGATAGGTTTCAGACCTCTCAGAGATGAGAAAAAGATTCTAAAAAATTTTAGGGCTTCAAAAATCCAGACTTAGCCAATTTTCAGGGCTTCAGGATTTTGCATTTTACCCCAGCTTGGTATTTTGTTGATGAGTGGTTGTCTCTTTGAGCCCTCATCATGTGCGTTGTCGTTGTTGGCTTTGTTTGTGCGTGTCTTTTTGGTAGTGGCGTTTGGAGATTCGTTGGTTGCCAGAATTGTGGTGAAGTCTTATGTTGTGATCATTGTGATCCTTGTATGATGTTGTCATGTGCATTCATACTTGTAAAAAAAAGATTCTTGCCTTGTATTTCATCCTTGTTTCCAAGGATCTCCGAGCGGGACATTACGTTGTCGAAATAGAGACTATTAAGAATCAAAATTTTGGTGACAACCATAGATTTTTTTAAAAATCAAATAGTTTGTGATAAGATAAAATTCTATATTCACCAAATATGTTGTAATTTCTTATCAATGTATCGAGCATGGATGACTATAATATTGCCACTAAATGGGCTAATTGTATCAAGCTAATAACAGTCATATGACTGCCGACCCTTGGTTCCTATTGTCAGAAATCATATTAATGTTACATATGTATATTGTGCCTTCATTGTTAATACTCCACAAACCCTTCAATCATGGGGTCTGGCTTCCATCTATCTCTGAGTCCATTTCCACTCCTTTAGTTGTGTTCATCTTGTTTAATCTCTTTTCTATTAGCCTCAACACAACCTAATCTCTTTTGTCTTTGTCAACCTTTTGGCTCAGCCTCTCTCCTTATCAATCTTCTCTTTTTCATCATTCACATCCAATTCTTTTATCATCAAGCAATGCATAATTATTTTTTACCACAATGCTACATTTATGAGTTTAATCAGGATTTCAATGTAACATCTAGATGATTGAATTATAATTCTTTGGGGATGCCCAAAAGAGAAACCAAAAGGAATTACCTCTACATTATTGCAGTATTGAATAGTACAACACTTTTTAACTTCTTTGTTTATACCAAAAATGAGCACTCACAAGCATATCAAGATTGAACTATTAAGATTATAAGTCAAATTTTTTGACCCAATTTCATAAATAGAAGTTCAATTGAACCACATGAGCTCATCTTTGATAAGAATGAAAAGTCCACTATAGTAGTCTTGGTTTGAGTGACATCCTTCACCCCCTGGGCATCAATTAGATGTAGTAAGTGATAAATGAAAAACTTTCAAAGTAGGACCTCTCCAGGTGCCTCTCTCTAAGGATATTCTTATCAAATTCTACCACAAACCCTGACTTCTTGGGTCTTATGAGTCCACAACCTTACCCTTTTTTTATAGGAAAAGTTTTTAGGAGAGATATAGTTGGAAAGAAGGCTAAAAGCCACAAAATTGTAGTTTGTATGTCCAAACTTTGCAAGGAGTTTTGATTGTTGGTATTTGTGATAAATCCATCATTTGAAAAAGTTTTGAGTGTCCTAAGACTTGAGTCATCACTTTGAGCGTTGTTGTGACTATCATGGAAGGCAGACTCTAGGAGTAAAAGGGAAACCTAGGAAAAGAAAAGTGAAAGTTTGAATTAATATTGGAGTTTCATATTTAGTGATTATTGTTCCACTTAATGGTACATTTGTGCATGTTGGAAAATTGACCAAGGTCATAGAAGTTTTTATTGTGCGCACTTTGCATCAATCTACGTAACTAATACATAGCATTCAATAGTTATGATGTCTCAATCATAACTTTTGGTCAAGATCTGGGTTAGTCAATGTCAGTCAATGCTAGGGTTTGACCAAAATCATGTATTTTTATACTTATTAGGAGTCTTCTATGTTTTGACATGCATTTGTAGGCATTTGAAGGCATTTATAGTTAGAATCAATAAAAGTTGCAAAATTGACAAAAAAAAAGTTGTGCAACAATTTTGTTGTTGAGCAACTTTTGCAATGTTTTGGGAAGGCAAAAGTTTCTCAACAACAAAAATTGTCACATGACAAAAAAAAATTGTCAATTTTGAAACTTTTATTGATTCTCACTCTCAATGCCTTAAAATGACTACAAATGCATGTCAAAACATAGAAGACTTCTAATTAACATTAAAAAAATGCATGAATTTGGTAAAAAAATACCTTTTTGTTTACTTTTTCAAAAAGATTTCAATGGAAAATTTGACTTAGAATTAGACTCAAGCACTTGATTAGACTCAATTACTAATCATATTTAATTTGAATTAAATGCTACTTGAGAAGAATAGGGATGAATAAACATCTTCTTGAAATAACATCTTCTGGCAACTTCTTCCAACCTAGCCCTTCTTAGTAAGCATCTATTCACCCTGTGATTTTTATAAAATCCTGAACATTTTGCACGCTAATTTCTTTTTACCAAAGAAAACTAAGATTGCTATGAAAAAGTAAGTGAAACAAACATTCTGAGAAGCAACACATGAGTCACCACACATTCTTTGATATATCGATTAAAGATAGGATTACGTGCAATGAAGGTAGTTTCAACATTTTTATGGGGGGGAGTGATTGATGGCTGCCCTTTTACAAAAGTGATCCAATTGCATTGGAGACTTCAAATTTTGGCCATCCCCATCTACAATAATGATAATAATGTCTGTGAGAGACAATAATGACATGATATAGAAATAAGTTTTAACTAAAATGCTTTTAATATGGAAATTAAAACCACTAATGTTTTAACCAAATCATAAATTAATAAAAGGGATTGTTAGTGCAGAAACAAACCTCAAGTATCAATATTGTCAAACTCGAGCACTCCAACTTAAGTTTATCGATTTTTCTACTCGGTACCTTGCAACCAAATACAATAAAATCATTATCAATTAGTGTTATAACAAAAACTTTAAGAAGACTAAGATCAGCATGTTACCAATATGGTTGCAATTAGCAGAGATCAATTTTAGTGAATGAAGGCATGACACATTTCAACAAAGAAAACATAACATTACTTTTACTAACATCAAAATATAGAATGTAGCAATAGTCAAAAAAAGGAACTCGGCAATAGAATGTAAATGGTGAAGAATCATTGTTTGTGACCACTTAAGCATCCATATGTCTTTGGTTTCTCTCCCTCCCATCCAAAATAATATTCAACCACTCTAAATCAAGGATTTGCATGCAACAACGTTTCATATGCATGGACAATAGGAGGAGTTGAAAAAACCCAACACGTTTACATTAATGACTTGTATAAAAAATTCAAACATGTTGCATTTTTCAACTCCACCTAATGTCCTATGCATATAAATTGAGATTGAGTATTCAACTAGGGTCTCTTTCTGCATTTCTTGAAACCAAGATAGATGAAACAAATTAAACCAAAATAAGATTTATGGAACAAGTGATGTGCAATAATGATTCAAATTGTAAAACCATTGGCCTAAGTTGCATATGTAAGCCATCATGGTAAAATTGGTGAAGGAGGTAAGGGTAGAATTTAGCATTCTTAGGTGTTGGGAACATTTTCAAGTCATATTGCACCTATTGTATGAGGTCTAAAATGGTTTGGGTGTAATTCATTGCAAAATGCAAAAAGTTTTCACTATTGCTTGACAACATTGTCAACATCTGAATGTAATCTCCTTAAAAATGTAATTGGTTCTAAGAAGCAACATGTGACTCACCACACATTCTTCAATATGTTTTACAAAAGTGATCCAAAGTAGCCATGTCCATTAGAGCCATTTGAATGAAGTTTGAATTAAAAACGTGTCAAAATGTTCAAGGTTACCAATATGGGCAAATAGGCCAAACAAGGGCTAATAGATGGGTTCAATGATAGCTATAGAGTTTAGTTGATGTTTGAGTCTAAAGGGGTAATAAGAGGCTATTTTATGTAATGGAATAATAAATACATGTTAAAGTTACAAAAATGGTGTAAGCTGAAATACAATCCAGGTCTATCCAAATGATTTATCTTATAAAAATCATTTCCAAATCTTAGAAGAATACTTTCATTATTGTAAGTTGAAATATATGAATGGAACCATTCTTGGGAAAAACCTATAAATAAAAAATTCCTCACGCAAGAGGACCCTCCATAAATCATATATTTCATTTCGAAATTTCTACATTAAGTCACTAAGGAATTCTATTCTAGAGGAAATTACACTTATTATCAACATTTAAAGAATATTTATTTGTTTTAACTGATGTAAAAATGCATTGAAGGGATCATTGAGTAATAGAAAGAAGGAAAGAGAGCAAGACAAGAAGAGAAAAAAATTGTGTGAGGAAAGGAGGTAGAGCTATACTACTGAGAAAGAGATAGATAATGAGGCTAATGATGCAACCTTGATGGTGAATGAAGACTTACAATGCCAAAAGGAATGGCATGAAGTAAGTGAAAATTTGGTAGAAGAAATTATCTCAGTGAAAAGGAAGCATTAATGTTATTGGTGATGGGTCATGAAAAGATCATAGAGGTTGTTTATGCTCCAATAATGGAGATTGGATATGATTTTTTTATCAAGATAGAAGAGTGCCTTTGGGTGGAATACTTGGTGAGTTTACAAATGTATGCAGTTGGGATGATGAAAATGAAGATATCTGACTAGATGAAGAGCAACGAGCAGGATGAAGTATTCACAATATTGCCAAGGATGAATGTTAGACATGTTAACATCAACATGGAAGAAATGACAGTCAATTAGAAACATCTACATCAGCATGGAAGAAATGAGAGTCTCTTATTGTTCCATGAAGTTTAATGAGATGAACCCTCACACTGGATGGAAATGGCTTTTGATTTGTTTTGAGTCATTGTATAGAAAAGACATTATCATATTGTCTTGACCATGACAGTGGCAGTCATAATAATATATTGATTCATTAAAGGTCAAATATGTATGGTTGGGAACAAAAAATTGTGATTGACCTTGAAGTGCATTGAGGTTATTTATTTGGTTTGAAGTGTGCATTGGGAAGGTTTGGATCCTTTCAATGTGTCACTTTTATGCCACAGTCATATTATGACATTCAAATTAGATTGTGATGGAAATGGTGAAGCTTCCATTGGGAGTTTGTTCATAATGCCTTTGTAATCAGCAAATGAGTTTGATCCATCTGATCCTATTTAGAAGGTGTTATGATGATTTAATGAAGGTTTATTTGAGTGTCAATTTGGTAAGGCATTATGGAAGAAATTATGGGACCATATATTGTTGTTTAGTTTGAGCTTCATTTGGTTTCGAGAATCCTTTCATATTCTCTACTTAACAAGGCCAACCACATGAAGGTGGAAGCTCATTTGGCATCTCCCCCCCCCCCCCCCATAATCACTCTAAATTCCCCATTAACAATTAAGTAAATATTTCATTCATTCATTTTAGAAGTATATCATTGAATCATTATAATCACATACATTTATTAACGTGACATACAATTAATTAATACGTATAAACATTCATAATAATTCGTGAACACATCAATAATTATATTCACATAACATTCATTAGCATGACATATAATGCATTAATATGTATGAACATTCATCAATAATTTGTGAACACATCAATCATTATAATCACATAACAATATTCAATAACATGACATAAAATTCATTAATAAGCAATATTCATAAATATTCATCAACATGTTCATCATCAAACAGGGTTTTTAACATTCATTTATTCTTTTTTTTCCCCTTTTGTTGAATATAAAGGCTAATAGGCACATCGTGACTATCTTTGACATTTTCCTATGGCTCTTGTGCTTCTAATCTTATGACATGAGGCTTCCTCTTCTTTTTTTGAGGACAAGGTTGATGCACCCCTACAATAAAAAATGAATGGGTTTAATTCTAAACATTTTTTTAAATGTTAAAAGTATTTCATTAATCTAAAGAACATTATAGGGATGTGTCTTTACCTAATAGTGCTACATCATCTACTATCACATTTTGTTCAACCCCAACCTCAACATGCTCAACACTAACATCACACTCTGCATACTCAAAAATTATCACATAAACGTTACACCAATTTCAATTTAAGATGTTAAATTTTATTAATAATTACATAATTAATTTTCAATAGAAATTGAATATGTACCTGTATCATTGTGATGCACATCAAGGCCTTTGTCATGTGTAGGATTTGTGCCTTCATCGTCATGAGTAAGATCTATGCTAGGAGTAGAAGGCTGTAGTGAAATGTCATGCACACATTATTATAATTGTTTGAAATTAACATCAAATAGATTATTTCTCATGAAGTTCTCAATTTTTGTTATTATTCATTAGGCCTGTTTACCTGTATGTGAACCGATGCACCAAAATCATCTACATCTCTTTGGCCATTGGAATCTGTGCAGTAGCGAGTAACCATTGCTTTATATCCTTGCTTGAAGCCAATTTGTTTTTCCTCTTATGTGGGTGCTAGATCAAATTCAATGCCCTGCATTTTTTGCATAATATCGTCAATATTGAATGTATTTCTTATTTTCAATTTTATATAAAAATTTTGATCTAAATTTTCATTTATTGCTACTTACAAGATGTGAGTGAATTTTCATATATCCACTAGAGCCAAGATGGTGTTGACCAACCTTCTCTTTCCTCGCTTCTATAGCCTTTGATGTGTCTTGCAGCCTATATATGTGTTTCCCTAGTTTCAGTTCATATCTTTTGCTCTAGGGCTTTGAGTTAAGTCAACTGTCAAGTCTTGAGTCTGAGTCTAGATTTCCTATAGGATGATCTTTCTTCTCATTATTCCTTTGATTTAACCTAATGTGGGAAACCATATGCGCAATGCATTAGTCCAAAGATAGGTGATTAGGGTTTGGTGGGTTTGTCATGCATTATCTTGATGAGAAGGTCTTGATATTCTGCTAATTCATATTTTCTTGTTCAGAATCATGTTGAAGACAAAGATTCATGTTGTGAAGCAGTTCTTCATGAAAACATTTCTAAATCTCTAAGACTTTCTAACGTCATGATCAAAGGTTTATATCTAAAGAAGTATACATTTAAAGAGATCACAAACATATATAGAGAAAATGCAGTAGAGAACATCAAAGACTAAGGCTAAAGATTGATATGCAAACCATGAGGACAAGTCAGAAGCAAGATCAGTTGAATTCAATACTGAGTGAACGTTCAAAAATATAGAAATGGCAAAGGAAATAGGTTAAAGGTGGTATGACCCTTTTTGAAATGAAATTGTTGGTTAATATTTAATCTGTGTATATACATTGCAGAGTTGAAAAGTCAGTTGAATGAAAGAGTTTGAGTTATTGGCTAGTTGAAAAGTCCAAATGCTTACTTGTCATATCGGGTCCCATTTAAATATTAAACAAAAGTTGAATACCTTTAAGCCATGAGATCTTATAAGATCCACAATCATCGTTATGTCGCTATTAAAAGTTGTTCAATCATTATTTGTGGCGACATAATGACAGATCAACATGTGTCTCAATGGGCCCATTATATTCCATGGGGTACAAATAGGCCAATGTCATATTCTTTAGTCAATAAAGTACTACCACATGTATTGCATGAGGTATATAACTAGAAGGTGGACCCATGCTGCAAAGCAAATAGAAACTTAATATCTTTTGTTTCGGCCATTGGATCAAAATGGATCTACATTTTTTGCCATCTTGCTATGTAAAGTTGAAAGGAAAATAATCTATGCGAAAAAGCGACACGAAGACACATGTATATAGAGGGACCTGCGTAAGAAGTTATAAAGGAAGGTCATAACATTTTAATCGTGATCGTTGATTTAAGATCAATGGCCATAATTTCAAAATGCAGTGACCATTTGAATATGAAATGCATGGATTTGGTGCGAAAGGATAGAAAATGAAGAAAATAGTGATTTTCTACAGGATTTTTTGAAGATTTCAGGAAGCTGAATAGTCATTGCATGTTTTCAGAAGCACCATGTATTCGAAATCATCAATAGAAGAGATACCATGTGCTCATATCATGATGCAGATTGGATAATTTCATATTTTATTCTCATTTTCTTTTCTATTATATGACTTTTTCTCTACCAGAATTAAGGAAGGATAGAGAAGTATAAATGTAACCTCATTTGATAAAACAAGGGTCAGAAAACTTGATGGTGAATTGGTCTATATTCCATTTACCCTATTTTCTTGTCATGTTTCGTGGCCCATGGATAGATTAGTTCTACATTAATAGTTGAAGGACAAATAGATGTGATTTTTGATAATCACGTGAATTCTGTTTCATTTTGATATTTTTAGTAGAGGTGATTCCATTTACTTTCTTCATATATGATTATGCTTCCTCTCTTTTTCATTTCACATTGTGCTAGATAGTTTCATTGGGAATTGAAGAATAGATGTGTGTGAATCTATAAGCAACTTGTTGAATTCCATTTCGTTCAAGCCTAGTAGTCAAAGAAATTCTATTTGCCCTCATGTGTATTTCGTCTTCTCTTCCTCTTTTGCATTTAGATGGTTAAGACTGTATTTAGAATAGAAGTAAGAGTCAGAAATATCAAGATAGTCTATTATAGTCATTTCATTGGGTGTGATAGGTTATTCAAATTCATCTTGTCTGAATTGTTTGTGCCTATAAACAATTTGGTTATCCTTTACTGCTCTTAGGTTAAGAGCTTATAATGTTAAAACTTTTGATCTCATAAAAACATTTTCATTGCATATCACTGCAAATCATAGGGAGTTGTACCTAGTCAATTCAAAGGGCAGTGATAGAATACACACACTAACCCATTTTTTGGTAAACATCTTTTTGTCTCTCTAAGAATTGGATATCAAAGAGTTAAGATTACAAAATCTAATAGGAGAACAAACTATTAACCAACAGTTTATAGCGACACTACTGGGGAGATTTAGATGAAAGTTCTGAAGAATTTTCCTTCATATTAATTTGCAAATCTATTTCTATATTTTTGAGTTAGAAGAAAGGACTTGTGGTAGTTAGTTGTTTGTCATAAGAACTTGATACCAGTTTTACAGCCTCAACCTACTCAAGAAAAAGAAGCAAATTCAGAGTTGAAGACTGGTAAGATAAATTCAAATCACCATTTTTTTGAACATTTGATACACTTTGGATTCCAAATATACCAAGAGTGTTAAGGAGAAAGGAAAGATTGACCCAATATACGAAGAGCTCAAGAAGGCTAACTTTCCTATCCTAGAAGATCTTTGCAGAAGAGGAAGAACATGTGCAAGGGAATATGTGACCAAACAACTCCAAGATACTCTCTTGCCTACAATTGTTCCTCCAAATAGAACATAGAGAAGTCATTCTTCTTCTCCTCCTATTGTCAGGAATTCTATTCCTTCTATTTTTGATGATGTTTTGTTGATTGGTACTACCCTTCATGTTTCTATTACTTTTCAAACAAATCAATTCATTGTACCAGTAGTGATGGCACAACCATGGGGAAATTCCATTGGTCCTCTTGCCCTTGCAGCTAATAATGATTTTCCAAGAGCATCAAGGAAGAATTTCCCAAGATTTAATGGCGATGGCACCACCTCTGTAGAGCAGCACTTAAGTGCTTTCCATAAAGCTTGTGGTGTAGTAAATCCTCAACATGAGGATGTGGCAGTTAGGATGTTTGTAGATACACTAGTAGATAGTGTTCTCTATTGGTTTCAAGACCTACCTGCAGGATGCATCACAAATTGGGACACTATGAAACAAAGGTTTGAGGAACATTATAAAAGTATAGTGGATGCACAAGTATTGTTGCTACAATTGGTGTAGATTAAGAAAGAACCACCAATTTCCATGAGAGATTTTAATGCAAGATTCAATAAACTCATCAAAAAAATACCTGTTGCAAGTGCACCTACAAATGACAATAAGTAGACTTTCTACATTAGTTCTATGCCGCCTGATTTGGGATATCAAATTAGAAGAGCCAATGTAGCAAACTTGCAAGCTACCCAGACACTAGTTGTGAAGATGGAGGATGACATGATAGCCTCTGGTAAGTGGAAAAGAGAATTCCAATATGGAACTATGGGTAAAACAATTAGTACTTCTAACAATACAGAAGCCATGCTACAAAAATTGTCTAATGAGCTCATTTATTTAAAGAAGCAAATTAATAGGCCTGCTCATTCTTTTCATCAACCCCATCAAGATGGATCTAGATATCCAAATGGAGGTAAAGCATTACAAATACCTTCTATTCAACAGAAATTAACAATTGAAGGTGCTCCTAAGAGACAAAATATGTGTTCGTTTCACATAAGGGCAGACCATGATGGAGATACATGTGCTAATATGATCAGATATAGGCAAATGGTGGATAACAAAGAATAAACAATTGAATATTCTGAAAGTGAGGATGATCATGCTCCTTGTGGCAACTTTGAAAATTATTTCTTGGAGTATGAATCAGATACAAAGATAGGAGGTGACTTCTTTGCAACTCTAAAAGGGCCTCAGTTGACAGTAATGACCAGAGGTCAGAAGAATAGAAATTAGATCAAGAATTTAATACCTATAAAAAATAATGGACCATCAAAAAAAATTGATAAAGATAAAGGCATTGTAACTTCAACTTTGCAGAAGGAACACAAAGGTAAATCATCTGATTCTTTTGACATAATACAATACAGTGAAGAAATAAGAATTTAAATATCTCTATTGGATTACTTGAAAGCTAATCCTAATTAGTTGAAAAGGTTAGTTGAACATTGCAATAAAGATAACGAATAGGTTAGTATTAATGCTAATATTGATTATCTTAGTAAACCTAGTACTAGTGGATTTTTTTTAACTGATGAAGATTTTGCACTCCCTAAGTTGTTTAAAGAAGAAGAAAATCTTGTCTTAGCCACATGCCCAAATGAGAAACCAAATCCTTTCTACATTTCTTTGTTCATCAATGGGAATAGGCTAAGTAATTGCATCATGGATTCATAAGCCTCTAATAATGTTATGCCTACCTTTGTAGAAAAAGCTTTAGGGCTTCCACTAACAAAAACCTTTGGCAGATGTTATTCAGTGGATGCAAAACAAGTTCCTTTACTTGGACAAATAAAAGATGCTCAAGTTTCCCTAGCCGCCTACCCTTCAAAAAGACTTAAACTTACAATCCTAGTAGAAGACATCCCTGCAAGCTATGGCATGCTCATAAGTAGAAGTTTCTACAAATACATGGAAGGAGAAATAAAATTAGATTGCTCTTGTGCCACCATCCAAGTTGGAGATAAAAAGGTGAAGTTATAACTAGAAGAGAAGGCAAAGTTTATTGTTCTAAAATTAGATGATCCTAATTCTCAAATATTGTATCATGAATGCAGTTTGGTGATTACATGTTATTTTCTGACACTCCTAATATTGAAGAAGAATTAGAACAAACTAAAGGTGATCAGTTATGGACTCTAGAATTTGATGGCAGTTGTGCTAATACTAGTTTAGGTGTAGGGTTAGTATTGACATCACCTAATGGAGAAATGACTTGCTTGGGCTATAAGTTAGATTTCAAAAATACTAATAATAGTGTAGAATATGAAGCTATTCTCCTTGGAATAATGGTAGCAAAACAAAAAGGAGTCAAGATGCTTAAAGCTCAAGGAGATGCAGAGTTGGTGGTAAGAAAAGTCAGAAATCAATATGCAATTAAAAAATCAAGATTGAAAAGCTATCATAATAAAGTGTGCGATGAAGTTGAGGGTTTTGATGCCTTCTCAATTACATTGGTACTTAGAGAATTCAAATCAAGAGCTGATTCTTTGGTAGCTTCTACATCATTTCTCTTAGCACATCCTAATTTCAAAGATCGAACCTATAAAGTAGAAGTTCTATTTAGGCCTAATGTCCTTGATAATGAAGATTCATAGCAAGTGTTTGAAGATGATAAACACATACTAAAATTCATTAAAGGGGAAGATCCTTTTGAATTTTTGTATTTTGAAGGAAGCACTAATATAAATGATGATGATTCAGTGATAGGTAATAAAAAGAAAACAGAGCCTGATATGATTCAATTGAAAGGTAATAAGATTCCACCTCATGTAATCTCTTTCGAAAAACTTTTTGATATGCATGATGCATACATAAAGAGGGAAAGAGATAAGAAAGGAAAAACCTATGGTGAATATGGTGGAATCAATATAGGGACATAAGTCAACCCAAAGATGATAAACATAGGAAAGTGTTGTACATCAGAGGAGAGGGTAGAGATCAAGAAATTACTGATTGAATTTCAAGATGTATTTTTTTGGAGTTATGAAGACCTAAAGAATTTCATGGGTGGGAAGTTAAAAAATGGAATCCCTCTTAAACCAGAAGCAACACCATTCAAGTAGAAACAAAGGAAATATAATCTAATAGTTGAAGGAGCAATCTTCAAGGAGATTGACAAAATGTTACAGGCTATGATTATATATCTTATTCATCATTCCACTTGGGTTACTAATATTGTGCTAGTGAGGAAGAAGAATGGAGAGATAAAGATTTTTGTGGATTTCAAAAATCTAAATCAAGCCTCACTCAAATATAATTTCTCTCTCCCTAATATGGATCATCTTTTACAAACTATTGCAGGATCAGAAATGATGTCCATGTTAGATGGATTTTTAGGATATAATCAGATTCAAGCAGGTGAAGTAGATTGGTTCAAAACTACATTTACCACCCCACGGGATACTTTTTCCTACAATAGAATGCCCTTTGGTCTAATCAATGCAGGTGCAACTTTTCAACATGGCATGAATTTGGCCTTTGAAGGTTTGAAAGATAGGATCATTGTCATATACCTTGATGATTTGATAGTCTTTTCTAAGAAGAGAAAGGATCATATTAGAGATCTAGAAAAGGTGTTACAAAGGTGTAAAGATCATGGTATCTCACTAAATCGAAAGAAGTCAATATTTTGTGTGATAGAAGGCAAGCTATTTGGTCATATTGTATCCCAAGGAGTGAAGATTGATCAAGACAAAGTTAAAGCTATTCAGCAATTAAGTCTACCATTGAGTAAAACTGGAGCAAAATCCTTCTTTGGCTAGGTAAAAAATTTTAGGGAATTTGTGCCTGATTTCTCTTAGATAGTTAAATATATAGTTGATATGATTAAAGGCAATAAAACTTTCAAATGGAGTGATGTTGGAAAAAAGGATTTTGAAGATATCAAGAATGTCATTGCCAAAGCCCCAGTTCTTGTACATCCTAACTATACTAAAGAATTTATCATTTACTATTATGCCTCAAAACATACTATGCCACCTATATTGATTCACAAAAGAAAAAAGAGAATACAAGACCCAATTTCTTTCATGAGTATACCATTGAAGAATCAAGAATTGAGATACTCATAGATGGAAAAACATGCATATATGGTGGTGAGAGGCCTTAAAAATTTTAGGTTTTCTATATTGTATTCACATTCAGTCATATATGTGCCAGATCCTATAGTAAAAAGTATTTTGACACAACAAGATGTTGGTTACAATAATAGAGGTGTCTAGATAACAAAAGTCCAAGAATATGATATAGAAATTAAGCCAAATATATTTGTAAGGGGTAATGCACTTTGTAAAGCCTTGGTAGAGGATCAAAAATTCAAAGAAGAAGATGCTCCAAAAGTTCTTTTGGTAAGTCTTCAGGATCCCTAGTTCTCAAACATTGCTTATTTTCTAACATATGGTGAATGCCTTGATGGATTGACTACTAAAAAAAGAAGGGATCTAAAAACAAATGCCTTAAAGTATGTGATTCATGATGATGTCTTGTACAAGAGAGAAATTGATGGAACATTTTAAAGATGTTTGGATAAGGAGCAGTAGGTTAAGTTGTTAAGATCTTTTCATGATGAAGCATGTGGAGGCCATTTTTCTAGCACTGTCATTGCATTCAAAATTCTTAGACAATGTTATTATTGGCCTGGTATGTTTAAAGATGCACATAAGTGGGTTGCTAATTGTGAGAAATGCAAGATGTTTACTGGTGAACCTTAGCTTGTTGCCTTACCTCTTAGGCTAGTAATAATTGAAGCTCTTTTTCATCAACGGGGTTTAGATTTTATAGGTCCAATTAATCCTCCTTCTAGTCAAGGACATGCATATATACTATCTACCACAAATTATTTTAGTAAATGGGTTGAAGCCAAGCCAATGAAGAAAACTTCATCAGAGGTGGTATGTGATTTTCTCAAAGAACATATTTTAATTAGGTTTGGAATTCCTGTGAAACTGATAATGGATAATGAGTCTTACTTTTCCTCTTAAGATATTATTGAATTTTGTTATGATAATGCTATTCAAGTTAGACATTTCTTTGATTATTTCCCTCAAGGAAATGGGTAGGCTGAGTCTAGAAATAAGAACCTGATTAATATTTTGAAGAAATTGGTCTCAGACAATTAGAAATATTGGCACAAGAAGATTCATGATGCTTTATGGGCTAATAGAACCACACCTAAAAGAGCAATAGGTATTTCACCTTTTGAATTAGTCTATGGAGTAGAAGCTAATCTGCCATTACCTCTAGAACTTACTACATGTAAACTAAAGACTGTCATTGAAGAAGATATTTTCAAAGATGGATTAGAGAAGAGAATCATGTATCTCACCAAGCTACAGGAAGAAAGAGAAGAGATGGTTGAAAAAATTACCGAACACCAAGGAAGGGTAAAGAAATTGTTTGATAGAAGAGCAAGGCTTAGAAAAATCATGGAAGGTGATCTGGTATTGCTATTGGATGAGAGGCATGAACCAAGAGGTATGCATTCAAAATTTTAGTATTTGTGGAAAGGCCCTTTTCATATCATTGTGGAAAGGGCATTTTCAGATCATTGAAGTGAATCAAAATAATTCCTTTAAGTTGACATATCCTATAGGAGAAACCCTGCGATGTTCTTATAATGGGCAGGATTTGAAGTTGTATCAAATGAAAAATTGAAAGCAGGTAAACCTTGCATAGTAGTTAGATAGGTAGGTTTTCCTTTCATGCAATTTGTTTTAGTTTAGTTGCTTTCTTTCCTAGGTAGTTTGTTTTTGTTTTCCTAGTTTAGTCTATCCTTTTTTTTTTCAAGTTGTCACTTTTTGTGCGGAACCAGAGATTACTAGAGATCTTTCAAGAATTATCATGCTTGAATCCCCAAATAGAGCCAATTATTTTCCTAGTTGCAGTTCATATCTTTTGCTCAAGGGTTTTGAGTCAAGTCAAGTGTCAAGTCTTGAGTTTTAGTCTAGATTGCCCATAGGATGGCCTTTCTTCTCATCATTCCTTTGAGTTAACCTAATGCAGGAAACCATATGTGCAATGCATTTGTCCAAAGCTAGGTGATTAGGGTTGGAGGGTTTGTCATGCGTTATCCCAATGAGAAGATGGTCTTGATATTATGATAATTCATATTTTCTTGTTTCTAATCATGTCGAAGACAAAGATTCATGCTATGAAGCAACTCTTCATGAAAATATTTCTAAATCTATAAGAGTTTCTAACTTCATGATCAAAGGTTTATATCTAAATAAGTATACATTTAAAGAGCTCATATACATATATAGAGAAAATGCAGTCAAGAACATCGAAGACTAAGGCTAAAGATTGATATGCAGACCATGAGGACAAGTCATAAGCAAGATCAGTTGAATTCAATATAGAGTGAATGTTCAAAAGTGCAGAAATGATGAAGGAAACAAGTCAAAGGTGGTATGACCCTTTTTGAAATGAAATCAACAGTTAATATTTAATCCACGTATCTACATTGCAGAGTTGAAAAGTCAATTGAATGAAAGATTTTGTGCTATTGGCTAGTTGAAAAGTCCAAATGAGTACATGTCCCATTTAAATGTTAAATGAAAGTTGAATACCTTTAAGCCGTGAGATCTTATAAGATCCATGAATGTTGTTATGTCACTATTAAAAGTTGTTCGATCATTATTCGTAGCAACATAATGATAGATCAAGATGTGTCTCAATGGGCCCATTATATTCCATGGAGTACAAATAGGCTAACGTTGTATTTTTCAGTCAATAAAGTACTGCCACATGTATGCCACGAGGTATATAACTAGAAGATGGACTCATGCCACAAAGAAAACAAAAAATTAATATCTTTTATTTCCATCATTGGATCAAAATGGATCTACATTTGTTGTCATCTCACTATGTAAAGTTGCAAGGAAAATAATCTATGTGACAAAGCGATAGGAAGACACATGTATACTAAGGGACCCACGTAAGAAGTTATAAAGGAACGTCATAACATTTTAATCGTGATCATTGATTTAAGATCAACGGCCAGAATTTGAAATTGCAGTGACCGTTGGAATATGAAATACATGGGTTTGGTGCAAAAGGACAAAAAATGAAGAAAACAATGATTTTCTATAGGATTTTTTAAAGATTGCAAGAAGTTGAATAGTCATCGCATGTTTTCAGAAGAACCACGTCTTTTGAATCATCAATAGAAGAGATACCATGTGCTCATATCATGATGTAGATTGGATAATTTCTTATTTTATTCTCATTTTCTTTTCTATTATATGACTGTTGCTCTGCTAGAATTAAGGAAGGATAGAGAACTATAAATGTAACCTCATTTGATAACACAAGGGTCATAAAACTTGATGGAGAATTGGTTTATAATTCCATTTACCCTATTTACTTGTCATGTTTTGTGGCCCATGGATAGATTAGTTGTGCATTAATAGTTGAGGGACAATTATATGTGATTATGTGATAATCAGGTGAATTCTATTTCATTTTGATATTTGTAGTTGAGGTGATTCCATTTACTTTCTTCATTTATGATTTTTCTTCCTCTCTTGTTCATTTCATATTGTGCTAGATAGTTTCATTGGGAATTGAAGCATAGATGTGTGTGAATCTATTAGTGACTTGTTGAATTCCATTTCGTTCAAGCCTAGTAGTCAAAGCAATTCCATTTTCCCTCATGTTTATTTCTTCTTCTCTTCCTCTTTTGCATTTAGATGGTTAATACTGCATTTAGAATAGAAGTAAGAGTCAGAAATCTCAAGATAGTCTATTACAGTCATTTCATTGGGTGTGATAGGTTATTCAAATCCATCTTGCCTGAATTGTTTGTTTCTACAAACAATTTGGTTATCCTTTAATGCTCTCAGGTTAAGAGCTTATAATGTTAAAACTTTTGATCTCATAAAAACATATTCATTGCAAATCATAGGGAGTTGTACCTAGTCAATTCAGAGGGCAGTGATAGAATACATACACTGACCCATTTGTTGGTAAACATCCTTTTGTCTCTCCAAGCATTGGGTATCAAAGAGTCAAGATTACAAAATCTAATAGGAGATCAAATTGTTAACCAACAATATGTAAACTTTGAAATATGTTAGAAATATGTTAGATTATATAAATATAAAGTTCACCAATTTTTGCATCATTACTTTAATACTACCACATAGCTATTTTTTCCAGGTGGTGGGTTAATTCCTTTATCTCTTAGTCTTATCTCTTTTGCATCTTCAATTATTTGATTCCACTCCAGCTCTGGAACCATAGGAGGACTCTTGTACTTTGGGTTGAGCTTTAGAACCCTTATGTATTGGTCTCTCATAGTCTTTAGATGTTTGGAATCTTTTTTAAGAATTTGGACTTTGTTCAAAATATTTTGACTAAAGAGCTCCTCCATAGTTTTTATGAGATGATCTTTAAATTCAAGGCCTTTCTCATTCCACCTTTTAACAAAAAACAAATATATTAGATAAAAAAATTATTTCAAGCTATGTACCTTGAATATATTACAATGAATGGATGAACGAAAAAATGTAGCAACCAATTATATCAAGCTATGTACATTTTACATAATGTGGGCCCAAATATCTTCAATGTTAAATCATAAAAATGATCATTTCCTACAAAATCATCATGGGATCATTAGTCAAAAATGAGTTATGAATAAGTAAAGTATAATTACACTCTAAATAATTACAATTTTAAAGTTGTCAGAACCTTAGGCAATTTGAAGAGAATCATATCTTTCTTAGCCATCAACAATGATGCCTCCAACGATCCAATAGAAGTAACACTGGATGCTCCAAGAATGGCTTGTAAATTATCACCAGTACTAGTATTTGCTCTATCATCATGAGAAGGTGTACCTATGCCTACACAAAGTTAATCAATGTCATACTATACTCAAATGAACAAGAAAGTAAAAATCAAATCATATTTAACACATAACAAAATGTAGCAAAATAAGGATTTACTAGCTCTACTTGCAGTAGGTGTGGATGCTTGCATGCTCCTTGTTGTCAATCCTTGAGTCAACAATCTCAGAGTGTTGGCTGGCCTTGTAGAAGGAGGCTCATGCACATCATTAGCACTTGAAAAATAATCATATATATATATATATATATATATATATATATACACAGACACACACAATGTATTGTATTTTTAGAATATAAATTGCAAAAACATGACAACGGTAATATGAAACTATCAATAATAATCATGAAGAAAATAATGTCCCTTCTGATGACTGAGAATTGAAATCACATACCTATAGGAGCTACACTGGTACCCTCATTAGGTGGAACAACTTGGTAAAGTCTCCAAAATTATTGTAACAAAACACACATATTGTGGTTCATGGTCCATTAATTAGTATAAAACATAAAGCTTTATTGAACTATTGTCTTAGCAAAAGATTCATTGTTGCTTACTTCCAAACAGTGTGCTCTACGACACAATTCATTTCTTGTGGCCTCTTTCTCTTCTGTTGGATTTGGATCCATCACAAGCCCAAGAATTTTTAAACCGATGCTCTTGAGGCTATTTTTACACATGATTATAGGGTCACTACTATATGCGATGTCATCATCACATAATAATGTGATTGCCATACCAACAAGCATTTTCTTTTGTGTAATATGCTCTTTTTTCTTTCCCTAAGCATCAAATTGTGACAAAAACATCAGTAAACAATCAAAATAAGTCCAAAACCTTAATGAAAATAACATAATAATATGAGATTTTGTAAAATTACAATTGCATAATTTTTTATACAGAAGGTTTACCTATGTTGGAGAAGGGGTGGGAGAAACATCCATGCCTCTATCATTTGATGGATCGACCATGTCGCCTTGTGACAAAGAATACATATTAAAAATCAACATAATGAAAGGAATAGTTGACTTAGCAAAACAACTTATTAGTAAAATGGTATATTGTACATTGCAGTTCTAATTGGAAGTAATTAGTTTAAATATTACATATATAGTACTTACAAGTCCCATGATAGTAGCTTTCTTTATATCTATGCGATTCAAATTGTAATCTATTAGCAGATCTTCCCTTGAACTAATGGATTTTATCGCACATACAAAAATATGATTTCCCTCATGCACCTCAAAAATGTAATTGGGTTGCTTATTGGTTGACCCAAGATGCATATTATTTATAAAACCTATAATGTTTCCTATTGTTTTTTACCTTCCTTCAATGTACATAGCAAGTCTTTTACTTTGATCACTTTCTTTCCATTGTAGATAATTTTCCAACAGTGCATACCTATGCATACTTTTTTTATATTGAACTGTTTGCATCCAATTATTATAATTGTAACAAGGTCCTACATACTCCATCAATTCAAAAACTTTTTTATAATTGACCTTTATACCATCCATGGAAAATAGGCCCAAACCATGTAATGATGATGGAGCTATGTGATATATCCTCTCGGTAACACAAAAATCAATGTTAATTAGAGGTAATTCCTTGGGTACCCATTCTTTCTCAAGATGTGTGTACCTCAAGGGAACCTTGATGTCACCCTGTGTCTCATCATCATAAGAACATGACACCCCTTGATAAAGGAAAAATTGCATGCGTTTATTGAATTTTCTTCTAATCTTTTGACCTCTAGTTTGTCTCACTTTCCTAGACCTACTATATGTCTCACTATCCTCTTCTCTTCTTACATTTCCCTCACCCAAGGAAGAAAAATCTTATAGATACCTATTTGGTGGTACCTGTAGCCCATCAAATGAGAGATATAGTTGAAGGAGCAAAATATTTTTCTATAAAATGAGGCTAATATTGATGAAGTTTGCCCAAAGTTAATGTTGAAGGTAAAGAGAAAGAAAGCATGTAATAAAATTATAACTCCCGATCCATGTCACTGTGTATGATCCTCATCAAAGGGGTGTAGTTTCCTACATATGTAAATCATTTTTCATAAGTTAGTTACAAATTACATGATAATTACGATACAAATTACATAGAACATAACATGAACAATATACATACATAATAATCATTATATACTTTTTAATTGGTTACCTCTACAAAAAAACATATTATAAGTAATCAACACCAAGAATTGAGCATCGTAACAAATATTTCAACCTAATCAGCACCTAATACATTTCCATTGATCATGTCATTGATCATCTTCTTCATCCATCTCATCATCATGAACATCATCATTATCACCATCATCATCATCATCCAAATTGTCAAAATGACCATCATCATCATCATGATTGTCACTATGACCATCATCGTCATCGTTGTTGTCATCATCATCACCATCACCATCACTACTATCATCATCATTTCCACCACCATCATCATCAATGCTATCACCATCATCATGAACATCTTCTCCATCATCATCATCATCTCCTTCATCTTCGCCATCATCATCATCTACTTTGTCTTTGACTTCTTTAGTATCTTCTTCTTTAATCGCATTATACTTTACCGATCTTCCTCTTGGATCGTGTCTAATGCCAAATGACCAACCTAGTTTATGTGAAATGTCAAAGTAAAACACTTGCTCGCATTGGCTTAGAAGAACATAGGGCTCATTTCCAACTGGCTCAAATGGCCTTGTGTTAATCATTGTAAATCCATTATCATGTTCAATAACAGTTCTATCAGGATCATTTTGATTCAGTCATAACCTATACCATTTGACAACGAATAGAACTAGTCTGAAGGAATAAAAGTTGCACTCAATTATATCACTTAAAATGCCATAGTATTTTTTTAAAAAATTTTGAGGATGCATGTCATTTCTAGATGAAATATTGCTGACCTCGAACACTTTAGTTATCCCAAAATCACAAGTTCTCTTATTGTCTTCCACCTTTTTGTACAAAATTTACAGCCATTGTAGTGCATAGCTTTGTGGTATTTGACCTATTATTTTTCAAACATGTCAAAATTATGCATCCATTTGTGAGTTGATATTAAACAAATGGGTCATGATATATTAACTTATATGTACCTTTCCACCTCTTAAACCATTTGCTAGATTAATTACCATTGGCATAACATTGGGATCTCCATTATGATGAGATTCTTTAACCAATGAAGCAACACCATGTTAATGAGTGACCATTTTCTTGAGATCATTCAATCCATACCATCATCCAATCAAAGATTGTATGCAATATATAAATGAAGTGCATCCCACTCACGAGAAATTGTATGAAATAAATAGATTAGTTAGAAATAACTTATATTGATGTCGAATACGAATTAATTAACTACAATAATATCTTATAATTACCTCTCACTTTCCTCAATATAACTTTCCTCATCAAGTACTCCCCTTCAAATCTGTTAATGGAGTTGAGATCCCAAATGCAACCCACATGGATCTTTGATGCAAACTTGGGAAGATATTCACTAATGTACACCATGGTCTAGTAGACCATATATCCCTCGACCATGGAACCCTCTAGACGTGCTCTTTGTTGAACCAAGCCCTTCAAAAATTTCAAGTGTCTCTCAACCATCCACATTGACGTAGTTGGTATAGGTCCACATAATTCAATCTCCTCAACTAGATGTATGAGGAAGTGTTCTTGTGCATTGAAAAAAGTTAAAGGTAAACACTTTTGCATCTCACACAAAAGCTGAGGAATTTTTCTCTTCTAATGCTTTATGTGTTTTTTATCAATTTCTTTAGATGACAACCACCTAGAAGATATTCATCATGCAAAAACATATTAATGAGACGAATAACACTTCTATACAATAAATCTAACAAATGATGCTTCTAACCTCATGTATTTCTCAAGATCATAAATAGCGTATTTTTTGTCAAAGTTGTGTGGGAGAGATAGAGGTAGAACATAATGTAGTAATAATAAAATAATCTTTTCAATATATTATAAAATAAAACAATCAAAAGTACATGATGTTTTACAAGTTTATTGTAAATAGAGAAGAACATGACTCACCTTGATGAAGGTATGCCAATCATGCATTTTCAAACCTGACCCAAAATCACCTTTCTTTGATATGAGACTGCTTATGTTTGCAGTAAATCCTGTGGAAAATTTAGTTTTTTTTATGGCTTCATGTATGGCATCATTTTATTGTTGCGTTAATTACCAAGTAATGGCACTCATATTAATCTAGTTTCCATTGCTATTTGATTCAAGGAAAAAATTCAATGCATGATTTGATTCATCAATGTCATTACAAATTTTGACCAATTTTCTTTGTCATGCCTTCCAATATTTTTCATAGTGTCTATGTTACTTTCTTTCCAATATGCATATCATCAAACAAATGCACGATTGGGAGGTGCTTGTAGTATGACAACCTACTAAATTGTCTAGGATAGCTTTTAAATCCTTTTGAAAATTTCTCATCAATGCCTTGAAGACCTTCATGAACATCAATTATATCATTACTAAACAAAATACAGTATCCAAATTTTAATTTCATACCAAAACTTGCATCAGATGGAATGACATTACCTCAACTATTCATTCTATTGTATTCCAACTTCCACATGTGAGGTGACATTCTTTGTGGCTTTGATGTTGTCTCTTCTTTCCCATTGAAAAGATGTTTTTTGGTAATTCGATACTTATGAATTTTGTGAAGAAAGTTTCTATGCTCATTGAACAACTACTATCCTAAACTTTTTGAATGACGATATTTCATCTTTGGACCACAAATTGGACATGCAAATTTTCTCTTTGTCTAAAGACCTACAAGATCATGTATAATTGGATGACATGTGTACTAGAATATTAATATTTACAATTATCACACACAACTTAAACATACAAAAAAAATACATTAGCATTATTACATACCAAAAATATGGGTTAATAGTTTTACATACCAAAAAAATGTGTTAGTCCAAGGGCATCATGTATTGTCCATACAAGCATTACACGGAATTGAAATTATCTTTCACCAATTGGTCTAGAAATGTTGTACATAGTGACCCCATTCCATAACTCCAACAACTCATCAATCAAGGGCTCAATATATACATTCATATCTTTCAATTGATACTTACCTAGTTGAATGAACATAAATGAAACATAATTATTATGGCCATTTGGATATTGTGTTTATGAATTAATTTAGATGACTATTAAATGGAAAAACAACTGGTACAATCATTGCCAACATTATGTGCTCCCTCTTTACAGACATCCAAAGAGGAATTTTATTGTTAATAACAAAAAAAGACCAGATCGAGTAAATAGATCTCATCTCTCCAAATGGATTGGCATTGTCTGTTGACAATGAAAGCTTCAAATTATGAGATTCTTCTTAAAATATTGGCCACCTATCTTCTATGTCCTTAAATGCAAAACCATACATAGGCATTCACATAATGTCATCTTGACTTTTATTGTGTGTATGGTGATTCATAAATTGTGTCAAGTTAGTACCTAAATAACCATTGCAAATGTGGAATAATGGGAATGTACTGAAGAACCTTGTGAGGCACCTTTTTGGTTATTTGATCTAATCAATATCTACTAATGTGATAATCAAGGAATTTTGTTTCAAATTCATGTTGTTTATGATATATAATATGATCATTGGGACATGCATGTATTGTTTGATACTCCATTCCAATATCTTTCATAATGGTCGATAATTCTTGGTAAGAGCGAGGTATAATTTTTGATGGTAGTAACAAACACTCACCTATCAAACTATAGAAAAACATTGCTAATATAAGGAAAATTAATGGTACACTAACATAGAAGATGACAAAAATGACACTATACCTTAGTATATGTGAGATTTCTACATTGGATATACCATTCATAACTTTGAAGTTTACCAGCAACAATATAGTAGAGAGAAGCATTGTTTAGGAGCCTTGGTACAGGGGCTAGTATGCCTTTTCATTTATAGGTATATCAAGGTTCCCTTCATCATCGTCATTAGATGTGTGACTACCATCATCTTTAGATGTGTGACTATCATCGTCTTCATCATCTTCATCAGTTGCACTAGTAACATCTTCTTCAATCGTTCTCTGGCACATTATCAGTTGCACCAATACCAACATCTTCAATTGTGTTCTCTACTTTAGGATCATATTCTTCCATGGGAGCATTACCTTTTGCTTCAATATTCACACCTTCATGTTCCATTTGTTTGAAATCTACATTCATCAAAGGATGAAAATCCTTTCCCCCTTCAATATGATCATGTTGCCTACAATGTCTCTAAGCTATTGTGATTAGAATTCTTCAATTCGTTAAGGTCTTTCATTTTTTGCAAGGACAATAACATTTTCCATCACCTTTACTTTTAAACTGAGACCACAATCTAGCAATTGTCACCTTATTTTGTTCTAGGTTCATATTTCTAGGCATGGACTTTCTTCACAGGCAAATATTCAAGCTATAAAATTATATCAAATATAAACATACAAGCATTAGTAGTATCTCTTATATAATCGATAATAATTAAATAATTAAATATTACTATATCTTCAGTAAGGGTGGCATCTAAACAAATCAAAAGAATTATATATATATATATATAAGAAAAGATGGTGCCTAAAAAAAATAATGATAATTCATACATTCCCCATGTTGTTGAGATGCCCAAAAGAGTTACAGAAATCAAAGGAAGTTTTCAAGAATGTGGTGTAAGATCTATTTGAATTAGTTTGAAGTGAGAGGGAGAAGAAAAGGAAAGGAGAAAGGGAGGATTAATGTCTCCCTAGATAGCTATGCATGTATCCCAAAGCTTAAATTGCAAGCCCACAAGTTTTCTTTATCTACCTTTTTTGCTGTTTTAAGTCTAGCAAGCACTATTCTTTAACATAATCCCTAATGGTTTTATTATCTTTGATTCATTGATTAAACCTGCCCTAAAGTTTACCTAGATTCTCTTTGCCTTGGATTTTCTCTATTTTTAAATCAGGCTCATCTTGTTCCTTTTCAAATTTTTAATGCATATTAGATACAAGTCATGAATCTGCAAGTGAAAGGAAGTAGAATTAGAATTGATGGTTGCCAATGTGGATATTCATTTTGATTATATGAGCACTACTACTTCTTCTTTATCTTCAGTGACACTAAATTCTTCCCATAGTTCTATTAGTGATGTGAGTTCAGTTAGTTTTAGTTACCCTTCTCGGTGGTCTTTCAATGGGGCAAGATATAGTAGTGCTAGAAGAAACATATATAAGCTATGAAATCAATTCTATATATGATTATGATCCCTGAATATAATTAAATACCCTAGAAATAATATGGGTAGTGTCTTAGGAATAGAAAATACTAGATTCTTTTATCAGCAGGCATATGGGTAGTATTCCTAGTAATAATACCCTATATGTTGATTTGAAAATAATGTACTCTTTGATACATGATGGAAATTTTCATCGGTTTTTCTTACCATAAATAGGAAGTTTTATCCAAGTACACAAGAAGAAATTACATGGTAATATCAATAGGAAAGAAGCAGTTGACCATAATGGCTATCACAACTAATGCCTTCCAAGTCATTGGAACAAAAGCTAGCTCGAATGGCAAAATCCTTGCAAAGAAAATGACTAGCACTATTAGAAACAAATACCACCATATTTCTCTAAAGCTCTCAGTTTAGCATAGGCTAAGAGGAAAGGTGTTGATTGATGTGATCTGGCAACTATAAAAGGAGAATCTATACTAAACTATAAGGGACACCACTACGGTCTGAAGTAATTCATCTAGAATTTGATGGCATACCATTTTTCTCACAAGCAGCTTGAGATGATACCAAGTCCATGGACAGATGAAAATCTTTTCTTAGAACATTCCCAAGTCCATGGAAATCTTATTGAAATATAATTCAAAATAATTTAATCAGGTAGCCTTTATGTATAGATGAAAATTTGTTCCCACTATTTCTTGATTATGATACTATAACTTAATAGTTGGAGTTTCAAAAATTAGAAAATAGCTCATAGCCATTATATTATAATACTTTCTTTTATGTCTTGGAAATCTTTACCAACTCTTTTCATTGAGACCATTTCTCTTTTGTTAAAAAGTAGTGCTTATACTTCGATTAATTCTAAACTTTCTTCATATGTTCATATAAAAGGAAATGTAAGACAATGATTTGCTAGTCATATTGAAGAGCTACATGAAGAAATTTAACACAATGAGTTATAGTATTGGACGATATAGCTCATTTGTTGTGTGGAGGGTATTAATAATCAGCATACAACTAATCTTTGAATCCCTTATATCATCAGATTCATTCCATTCATATATTCAAACTACCAAACACCAAAAAACACGAGCTCAAGTCATTGCAAATTTTTTAATTAATGTAAAGATTGCTTCAAGCCTTCAAGTCATGAAATACATGCATATCTTTGCGGACAAAAAGTTTGATAGTTTTACTTGTAATGTTGTCTTTTAATAGAAGAATTTATATCATTGACGAGTTTTCTTTAATACTTCTTCAATCTATTTTATAAAAAGTTTATGATTTTGCTCTATTTTTATATCTCTTGAATTTCGACCTTGGATGAATGGTGTAATTAAGGAATATCCATCATTTTCACCAACTAAATCAACTACAACTCTATTTTCTAGTCATTTGGATTGCTTTTGCTAAGGACAACTAAGCTCAAATCCTTACATTGATAAGTTTCATCTAATAGGTATTGTTGAATCAATAGTGGAGAAGGGGAGGATGACCATTATATTGTGATGTGTGGAGGTGACACAACAATGAATAGTAACTGTCGTTTGAAGGAAAACAAACAATAGTGATAAGTGATAATAGATGATGATCACAAAATAAATAATCATACAAAATTACCAAATTATCTTGATAAAATAAGAGGCAAGATGTCTATCATATAAAGTTTCAAAATACAAGTGACATTATGAAACATACATATTCACCACAATAAGCCAATTCAACATGGTGTTGATGGTTGCGAGTGTGTGATCGACATAATATGGACACAATAGATTTTGATTTGCAGAGAAGAATTTAGGGCAGCATCAATTCTTGGAGAGAGATTTTGTGAAAATGTTCAAAGGCCAAGAAATTGTGCAGCTTGCTAAAACTTTTTTCATGAACCTTATATTTCATTTTAGTCACTAGCATATGACCATTGGTGGCATCCATTGGTGAGTGAGATTGATCGACATCAGTCTAGGACACACACCTAAGTGAGAAAATCTCGATCTCAACCTTGGAAGCATATCAATGAATGAGGAGTTTTGAAAAAATATAATGATCGCCTACGAAAAATAATAGGAAGGGCAGAAGCAATTAAACTCTCATAATGAACACTTCCACAAGAACTCTAGTCATGGGAAAGGTATTAACATGGTGGTTGGATGGAGCAGAGTGTGGAAAATATATTCAGAGGATCAAATCCCAACAATGAACATGGTAGGCATATTGGGACACAATATATTCAAAATGTGAATGATGGTCCCCATAGTTTCATCTCTTCCTCACCGGATGTTGTATCTCAACAAGAGTTGGAGAGGGAGACAATAGATGCTTTTGATAGTGTCAAAATATTCCCTCACATTAATACTATTTTGATTTGTATATTTTTGAATTTGATGACAGTGAGACTGAATTCTATTATGGAGATATTTATTTTTGGGGTCACAAATTATCGGAACTAGAGATTCAAGTCTACAAGTTATAATTCTTAAATACTAAGCAATTTCTTGCCTCTAAATCTAGGGCAAACAAGATTTCCATACCTAGGTGACTGATTTTATATTGGTAGGAGGAAATCTTCTTGAACAATGACATGGTTTGCATGCAAATTGAAAAAGTCATACTGAGCTTTGGCGAGTTTGTGAAGAGTTGGACATAGTACAATATAGAAAGCAGTAAAGATGGATAGACTCATGAAATTATTCTGAAAATGCAAATATTGGATCTATCACACTACAATGTATGCTTCACCACACATGATATAGAATGGAAATCAATGCAATAGCTCAATGTTACTGGAGATGGCTCACATTTTGATGTAGATTGAAGGCACTTTTTGAATAATGTCACTATACAAATCAAAAATATTGGACATTGTGCATTGTTTCATAGACAAACATGTTTAGTATTGGAGGAAGTATGTGGATTTGGTTGCAGATTAAAAAAATCACACACAAATGAGTTTGCAAATAATTTGATGGATCATCGATCACTTATATGATCTTCAAAATATCTCGGTTAACAAGATTCCCAATTTTCTCAATGATGATAAAATAATGGAGAAAATTTAAATATTTCATGTAGAGGAAGTTGAAGTATCTCATTACACTTGTGACTGTAAAGGCGGATTTGTGTGATTAATGGTTTTTGAATAAAGGCATTTGTAAATACTGACACTATGTAAGATTGTTGAAATTAAAAGCCGAATGGGTGGTACATGGAGGACAAACATGTCATGCCAAGTGTATGAATGGGACATTCCTACACATATTTAATAAAATTAATGGATAGTAGAAATCTTCCTATACTATTCCATGACTCAATGGGGAATAAACATTTGCAACAAATATCTATAGTCAACAACCTTATGGTTGGAGATACAATAAGAAACATAGACCTTATATCCAATCAACAGATGGTAGAGTCAAAGAGATTAATATTCATGAAGGATGAAAATTGATTCTTGCATTATATTTCCTATCTGGGCTCACCTTATGAAAGGAAATATTTGAAACACTAGGATGAAAGCATTTGGAATTCAAATTCAGAGGGAGATTCAGAGGAAATTTGGCATCTTCAAGAGGTCTAAATGTTGATGAGCTTGAGCTTTAAAGGAAGAAGATGGGTTCAGTCAACTTGTGACAATCTCGATCATAGTGATTGAGAGGGAGTTTCAAGGTAAACTTGATTCAAATGATTATTATACTAATGATATCATTTAATGCCTTATGGACCCTGTGTAAATCATGAAGAAGTGACAACTTCCAAATGATTATCACTTGTATCTATTGATGTTATTGGAAGATAACAATATTACAATAACTTAATCTTCTATCATGATAGACATCATGCGATGGCTGGAACAAATCAAGATAGTTCATTTCTAGCATGGTGGATTTAGTTCCTTAAATAGACCATGACCTTCTATATTGTGATAGACATCGTGTGATGGCTAAAACTGATCACAGTAGATTATGAATGTTCATATGCTAAGTACACATTACCTTTGAACAATTTTGAGTTATGGTGAATATCACGAGACTTGATATTCTTGGTCAAACCATATCTCTGATATCATATTGAGATGATATCTAAAATTGGGTATCACGTGTCAAGTGATTCCTCATATCATGAGTTAGGTGATATGTAAAACTAGGTATTACGTGTTAGGTGATTCCTCATATCACAAGTTAGGTGATATGTAAAACTAGGTATCATGTGCTATGTGATTCATCATATCACAAGTTAGGTGATATGTAAAACTAAGTATCACGTGTTAGGTGATTCCTCATATCAAGTGTTAGGTGATATGAAAAACTAGGTATTATATGTTAGATGATACTTCATATCATGTGTTATGTAAATCACAAGATATGTAATATGATCATACCATTTATCTTCCCTAGCTAAGAGGGAGTGTTGATGTTTGTAGCATCAATCAAATATCATATGAGTTGGCATTCTAGAAACCATTATTTATGTTGAGGTGATATGTTATTCATATTGTGTATGAATCGTGTTTATCCTCTCTAAGCTAAGAGGGAGTGTTAATAATTGGTAGCTTTAGTTGGGTAAACTATAGTGAAAATATATATTATATTTATTATATATAAGTGTGATACACACACACACACACACACACACACACATATATATATGAGATATTTGTTATATTAATTACATTCTAATGAATAGACATGTCCTAGGAAGAGACATGTCTATCCATACTCCATCCTATATTAGAGAGATGGCTGGCATTTGGAAATTACATACCAAATACAATGGCAGTGCTATTACATTTGCAGCAGATTTGGAAAACATTAACAAGTGGAAACCAAGTTCTCAGTGTGAACCGAGTTCACAATTCTTGCCAAGTTCTCAGTATGAACCAAGCTATCAAGTTCAAGTCAATATGCTCCAGTGTCACCCAAGTGATAAAGTGTTACCTGAGCATCCAATGTTACCTGAGTGCCATAGTGTCACTTGAGCTCACTGTATTTCCCAAGCATCAGGAGAACACTAAAATGCATAATGAGACCCGAGCATCAGCATTTGGTCAACTTGAGGTATAATTTGGTTATTGTTAAGTTATCTCTTGTGTGAGCTGACTTGGTATGAAGTTATTGTTTGATGGATATATAAAGAAGGTAAATTATTTTTTCTAAGATGTAAGAAATGTGAGATATGAAGAAGCGAAGATGGAATACAAAAGGCAGGTTGAGTAAGCAGGCTACAAAGTAGTATAAAGGGTAGAGCAGAGGCTTATCTATCATAGCTAGGTGATCATATTTTTCAAAGGATCTATTTCAGCAAAAGGAGTTGCAAAGAAAAGAACAACCTGTTGATTCATCCTAACAGGTGCATCAGTCATTTGAATCCTCTAACCAATTGAACCTAATAGTCGTCTATTGAATCTCTTAAAAAAGTACATACTTCATTCTATTGTAAAATCATCCTGCAAGGTGGGCCTAGCAGTCCTTCATACTCCTAATAGAGTAGATCACCAAAAGTGATCAATTGTAAGCCCTGATAGGCCAACTTTATTACTATAATAGTGAAGCATTGTAGATGTCATCCCCACCCTAGTTTTACCTTATCCTTGGAGGATTTCTGGTTTATCAAATATTGTGTCAAAGTGTTAATGGTGTTGATTTCTTTATTTCTTTATGTTCATGCATGAAAGTAGATTAGATAATCTAATGAAGTAAAAGCATAAATATTCTAAGTGTGAAAATTTTAAGTGATAATGGAGGTAACGGTCATTACCTTTTAGTATGTCAAGAGAGTTTTTTAATGCATTTGCAGTTAGGCTCTGATACCATGTGGAGTAACATGGATCATTTTCTACAAATGTAATAACACTACCATTGTTATAGGTGTGTTCAAAATGTAGATTTGAATCTCATATAAATATGAGAGGAGACATGTCTCATGAAGCGGCATGTCTCTATGGTTTAATCAACAATAATTAATAATTAAGTAACAAAAATAATAATATGTATAACTATATATATAATTTAACATGGATAAGTATATATAGGAAATGATGATTCACCAATAGCAATAATGTATCTCAGATCAAATCAATCTGACTGAAGCTACAACCTTAATAGGAGTATGGGTCGCAACCCATCGGTGTTGAATAGGTTGGTTTACTTACAATTTAGGATTGATAAATTGCGTGATTAGTTTAATATTATTAATTTCCTTGTTTAATTGAGTATTTTATTATTTGAAATTAATGTTTAATATGTGATATAATATCAATGATTTAAGAGTTCATGGAATGACATAGATATTATTTAATTTAAAAAAAGGGTGAAAGTGGCAAGCCACAAATATTTTATTGATATATATATAAATTGGTTCAAAAGTTCATGGAAGAAAGAATTGTTGACCATTTTGCCCCCCACCCCCCTGCCCCCCTTGTTTTCCAAGTATTTCCAATCTCATGAAAACCAAGGTGGTAGCCATGTTCACATCCATTATCTTGTTCATTTATTTCCATGCAGACCTAATAGGGATACAAAAAAACTTTGACTTTTCTCTTTATATCCCTAAGTCTTATAAACTTTGATATCCTTAAGAAATTTCAAGTCGTGATGATGTGAACACCCCTTTCATCTCCCTATTGCAGCCATTTAACAATTAACCATTAGTTGGGTTGCAAAGGCATGACAGAGTTAAGTTCACAATTAGTGTGACTTTGCAGCTGCATGGGCTAACATTCAAATGCCAGTTGCAAGTGAGCGACGGGTGGATACACGTCTTAATGAGCCTGATTCATATGGTTCTCTTTCATCACATCATTGCAAGGATCTATTTTGAAGGAGTTGTTCATAAAATGAAGGCAAATAAATTGAGTTGATAACTTCTATCAAAAGCTTCAAGTTGTGAAGTTGTGAAGTCAACAGCTGCAGTCAATTTCAATGCTTTCACATCATCATGCATGGTTAAAGGTTACCCAAAGTTAAGGCTGTGAGGTTGCAAAATACCTTGTTGCATTATCATAGAAGGTTTAGAGTAAACTAGGGTTAAGGCTATGAAGCCACACAAATCATTGATCACACCATCGCAAGTTAAAATTGAGTTCATAACTTAAGTTGCAATGGTGCGATGGTAGTCAATTTGAAGGCTAGTCATTGTTTCACAACAATTAGCAAGGGTAGGTTGTCTCTGGTTGCGATGGAGTGATCAGAAGTTTAGGTTGTCTTCACAGCATTGTAGGTCAACATGGTCAATGGAGGATTGGACTAGTGAAGTTGCGATCAAAAGAGAACAGTTAGTTTCAAAAGGATAGTGCGACTTCACAAGGTCTGATCTGTAGTTAATGTTTTTAGTTGTGAAGAGGCGACATAGTTAAAATAATGGTATCACGGCATTGCAAGTTCCAAATAGTCTTCATGGCTGGCGGTTCTGATGGGCCAACATGGTTAAAGAAGGAGTTTTCACAGCATCGCATGATATGTTAGATGTTACATTTAGACCGCAACAATGGTACAAAAGGGTCAGTTTCATGTTGATCGCAGGGTTGCAATAGTTAGAAGACTTAAGTGATAAAGGGTTGCAAAGTAACAATAAGGAAAAATGGAGACATCGTGGTTTTACATGTTAAATAGTTAAAGAGAAAAGTCAGTTGCGAAGCTGCAAAATAGTGGGTAGTCAGTAGGTCAACATAAAGAAAGAAAGTTGGATGATTTGGTAGAATGCTTAAGGGGCATAGGGCCACGTGGCAATGTTAGATGGTTGACTCCATTTGACCTGATGACTTAGCTGATTTGGCATATCAAGAACAATATCAGAGACAATTCTTTAATGGAAAATCAATTATTTGATTGACTACAACCACCTTTTGGTGTTCTCCATGCCTGGTAAATATAAAGGGCACTCCATCGTTGCCTTGATTATCCATCTACCAATCAAAATGGTTATGCTCATCGATTCTATCTATTCAACTCAAATTTGCACATAAAAGATTGGATTTTCTATATGGGGATGTGCATCTGATCATAATTTCCTCTATTAAGCAGTTATTTCTTTCCTTTGTGATCCAACTCCACCTGGTTATAGTTTGAACTCAATGCAATTACTGAGTTATGCCTAAACTCTATAAAAGGCAGTTGCAAATATGTTTTGAGGGTTGTTCTTCCCTATTTTGTTATGTCTTCTTGCAATAGCCTTGTGCTTTACAACTATATTCCTTTCTTTCCATTAATGAAATAGCTATCTTTTTACCTCTTCTTACCATTCATGATTTGTGCATGTATTTTTCTTTTTCTTGAATGTTCCTTTCTAGTTTCTAAGGTTTATATGTTGTGTTCAAAATTATTGATGACTAATGTATTGTGAAGATGTCTTTGTATTCATCATTTGATTAGTTCCATAACTACATGTGATTCTTTGAGAATGGAATAGAGTTAGGATCTATGTATTTGGGCTTTTCATTGATGTATTGTGCATATAAGAGTAGAGTTGCAACCATTTCAATTAGGTGCATCACCCCCTTTAGATTAGATTAGGTAGTTTTCTTTCATGCATCTCCATCTTCATTTTCCTCTCAAGCATTGTTAGGTGCATCCTGATTGTAAGGAAGTTGGTGTTCTCTAGATATTCAACCTCAGAGCACAAGTCCCACACTTGGAGGTTGTTTACATGTTACACGAGGTCGCTTGAGGGTCATAACTCAAACAAGGGTCAAGACTTTCATGTCAACAAGAACCAAAAAGAAAACCTCCAATCATCAACAAATACAAAAGGTACAACATAGAAATATATAGAAGCAACTAAATTCCTTCATAACAACTAAATTCCTTCATAACATAGGATACAATAAAGAAATCTAAACAGCTCACCAAAGAAGCAGCTGAACTAAAATACATATCCTTTACTCTCCTAAAAAATGTAGCATCGGTCATTCTTAACAAATAGCCTTTGTATATAGTCACCAATAAAACCAAACATTTGATAGTCATAAAATTTTATTAAAAAAAGTCTTCTTATCAGTCTAAAGATACCGATAGAATGAATGTGATCATTCCAAACCGATAGCCATTGTATGTAGTCATCTATCAAACCAAAAATTTGATAGCCATGACATTATGAAACCAATTCTTCATATCACACTAATGATAATAATAAAATGAATCTATCAACAATAGTGTTCAATAATGTATTTCCCTTATCGGTAACCAAAAGACCACCTTATCAGATAGGACCAACCAATGGTAGCTATAAACCATTACCTAGTCATCTAAAATCCCAATCGGCATAGCTAAGGGTAGAGGAACATCCTAAACATGAAGAAGGTAACATAAAAAGTCACCTAAATCTTATCAAATTTATTGGAGAACTAGCCAAAAGCCCCTTATGGGACTAGATAGTCATTGACGAAAACCCTACCCCAATAAGGCAAAACCATACTTATCCTAACCGGAAGATAGGAGCTTCAAATCAATAATGAAGGTCACCAGCTCGGGGAGCCCAAATTACTTTAGTACAGTCTCACTAAATCAGAGAGCATAGTGACCCCAAAAATAATTCCTGAAAATGACTCCAAAGTTCTTTGAGTTTTCTAAAAAGTCAAAAATATTGTGCAAAATCATGAAAGAGAAGAATTCTTGAACATAACTCCAAAGTTCTTTGAGTTTTCAAAAAAGCCAAAAATATTGTGCAAAATCATGACAGAGAAACCTAGATTTCTCCTGAATGGGTTGAATATCCTCATTCTCATTTTTTCTAAGAAATGCAACTGATTAGTGTGCATCCTTGTTGCCTCGATTTCCCCTGGTAGAACACTTTCAAAACCAAACAAGATATATTTCTCCATATATTGTGTATGATCAAGAATTGCCAAAATAGCTAATAGTTTTGTATAAATATGGTTGCAAATTTTTTAGGACAAAACACAACCCACATTGCCTTTGACATTTAAGAAATGTCCCAAATCTCGTAGCCTTGTCACTCTTTTGATGTTGTCAAGTACCATTTTAAAATTCCAATTTTCTTTTAAAGGCTTGTGAGGAAAGAGACCAACAACTAGAACATGTCCCTCTCATAGATCATATTTCCTCATGATATGAAGCAAGTTTATATTATCATTAATTTTATTTCTAGTCATTTTGCCGATGATTTCCTCCATTATAGTCCCAAACTAAACTATATCCATGATATTAGAAAGAAAGAAAAAATGTCACTCTAATAGCGATACTACCTCATTACTAATAATCTTCTTAGCGGCCTAGAAGTAATGTGAACAACTAGGAATGAAAAATTGAGCAAACTAATCATTGGAAACATTGACTATAAAGGGTCACTCCCACTCAACAATATCCATCCTTTATAGTTTCTTGGACAATAATCCATTATTTTGAATAGGACATAGTGGCAGATGAAACTAAATGTTGAAAGAAACACTTGTAATGAAAGCTAAAGAATGAAGAAATTATATCATCAATAAGCTCAAATAGAGTCCTTTGCAAAGACCGCATACTTCCACTCCACCCAACTTGCACCAATACACATTTGAAGTACTATAGGGTTTAATTCACTTACAAATGAGGCATGTGAGAAACGAGAGGGATGCAAATGGAAACACGTGTGAATTAATTATCTTCACAGAATTATCCCACAAATTAGTCACTTCATTTATCAATAATAATAGATGCTTCCCTCACTTCATCAAAAAATCTCAATGCATCCCCAACTTGATCTCCACCCCCTTGACACTAATATTCTCGTGAAGTACCATAGGATTAAATGCATTACAAATAGTCTACTTGTGAAAGTTAAAAATACAAAGTGAAATTTAATGATATTTGCCACTTTTATAATCCACATCAACTCCTATAGTGACTTTCTCTTAAATATTCAAGTTCAATTTAGGACCAACCAATGGTAGCTAGAGACCATTACTCGGTCATGTGAAATCATAATCAGCATAGCTAACGGTAGAAGAACATCCTATAGGTGAAGAAGGTAACACAAAAGGTCACCTAAATATTATCAGATTTATTGGAGAAATAGGATAAAGCCCCTTATCGGACTGAATAGTCATCCACAAAAATCCTAACCCAAAAAGGAAAAATCATACTTATCCTAACCGGAAGATAAGAGCTCAAAATTAGTAATGAAGGTCACCAGCTTGGGGACCCCATATTACTTCAGTACAATCTCACTAAGTTAGAGATACAGTGACCTCAAAAATAATTCATGATCATGACTCCAAAGCTCTTTGAGTTTTCCAAAAAGCCAAAAATACTATCCAAAATCATGAAAGAGAAACCTAGATTTCTCCTCCATGGGTTGAATATCCCCATTCTCATTTATTCTAAGATATCTGATTGATCAATGTGCATCCTTGTTGCCTCGATTTCACCTGGTAGAGCACTTTCAAAACCAAACCAAATATATTTCTCCATATGTTGTGTATGATCAAGAATTACCAAAATAGCAAATAATTTTGTATAAATATGGTTGCAAATGTTTGAGGATAAAATGCAAACCACATTGCCTATGACATTTAAGAAATGGCCCGAATCTCGTAGCCTTGTCACTCTTTTCAAGTTGTCAAGTAACATTTTAAATTCCTAATTATCTTTTAGAGGCTTGCGAAGAAAGAGACCAAAAACTAGAACATGTCCCTCTCATAGATCATATTTCCTCATGATATGAAGCAAGTTTATATTATCACTAATTCTATTTCTAGCCATTCTTCCAATGATTTCCTCCATCATAGTCCCAAACTAAACTATGTCCATGATATTAAAAAGAAAGAAAGAAATGTCACTCTGATACCGATAGTACCTCATTATTGATAATCTGCTTAGCGGCCTAGAAGCAATGTGAGCAACTAGGAATGAAAACTTGAGCAAACTAATCATTTGAAACATTGACTTCAAAGGGTCACTCACACTCAACAATATCCATCCTTACTTTATAGTTCCTTGGATAATAATACATTATTACAAATAGGACATAGTGGCCGATGAAACTAAATGTTAAAGGAAACACTTGCAATGAAAGCTAAAGAATGAAGAAATTATATCAACAATTAGCTTAAATAGAGTCCTTTGCAAAGACCCCATACTTCCACTCCACCCACCTTGCACCAATACACATTTGAAGTACTATAGGGTTTAATGGACTTACAAATAAGGCACCTGAGAAAAGAGAGGGACGCAAATGGAAACATTTGTGAATTAATTATCTCTAGAGAATTATCCCACAAATTAGTCACTTCGTTTATCAATAATAACCGATGCTTCCCTCAATTCATCAAAAAAATTCAATGCACACCCAACTTGATCTCCACCCTTTTGACACTAATATGCTTGTGAAGTACCATAGGATTAAATGCATTACAAATAGGCTACTTGTGGAAGTTAAAAATACCAAGTGAAATTTAATGATATTTGCCCCTTTTATAATCCACATCAACTCCTATAGTGACTTTCTCTTAAATATTCAAGTTCAATTTATCTTGTTCGATAGCCAATATAAGATTAGGGAACTCATTGAGCTTAATATTTTGAACTAAGGTATCCAATTCTAAATTGTCAAAACCCATATTAGCTAGCACATCTACAACCTGTTGACCCTATGGCAAGCCATATTGTCAATTAGTAACAAAACACTTAAATCATCCAAGAAGGTCAGTTAATACTGCAACTGAACATTCCATCAGACAACATATTTTAATGTGGTTGGAGCAGTTCAACGATATATTGTGTTAACCGAGCTCATAGTATAAACCAAGATAATAGTGGAAACCAAGTTCCCAGTGTGAACCAAGTGCACAATTCTTGTCGAGGTCTCAGTATGAACTGAGCTATCAAGTTCAAGTCAGTATGCTCCAATGTCACTAGAGTTATAAAATGTTACCCAAGCATCCAGTGTTACCCCAGTGCCATAGTGTCACCCAAGCTTACTTTATTACCTGAGCATCAAGAGAACACCAAAATGCATAGTGAGACCCGAGCATTAGCATTTGGCTGACTTGAAGGTATAATTTGGTTATTGTTAAGTTATCTCTTGTGTAAGCCGACTTAGTATGAAGTTATTGTTTGATGGATATATAAGGAAGGAAAATTAGTTTGTCTAAGATGTAAGAAATGTGAGACATGAAGAAGGGGAGATAGAATACAAAAGGAAGATTGGGTAAGTAGGCTACAAAGAAATATAAAGGGTGGAGCAGAGACTTATCTATCATAGCCAAATGATCATATTATTCAAAGGATCTATTTCAGCAAACAGAGATGCAAAGCAAAGATCAACATGCTAATTCATCCTAACATGTGCATCAATAAAATCCTCTAACCAATTGAACCTAACAGTCCTAGATATTGAATCTCTTAAGTACATACTTCATTGTATTCAAGAAATCATCCCACAAGATGGACCTAGCGGTCCTTCATACTCCTAACAAAGTAGATCACTAGAAGTGATCAATTGTAAGCCCTAATAGGCCAACTTTATTACTATAATAGTGAAGAATTTTGGGTGTCATCCCCACCCCAATTTTACCTTCTCCTTGGAGGGTTTTTGGGTTATCAAATATTGTGTCAAAGTGATAATGGTGTTGATTTCATTATTGCTTTATATTCATGCATGAAAATAGACTAGATAATCTAATGAAGTAAAAGCAAAAATATTCTAAGTGTGAAAAGTTTAAGCGATAATGGAGGTAAGGGTCATGACCTTTCAGTATGTTAAGAGATTTTTTTTTGCATTTGCAGTTAGGCTCTAATGCCGTGTTGAGTAACATAGATCGTTTTGTACAAATGTAATAACACTACCATTGTTATAGGTGTGTTCCAAATGAAGATTTAAATCTCATGTAAATATGAGAGGAGACATCTCTCATGAAGACACATGTCTTTATGGTTTAATCATCAATAATTAATAATTTATTAACAAATATAATAATATGTATAACAATATATATATATATATATATAGACTAGTTAATCTAATGAAGTAAAAGCAGAAATATTCTACGTGAAAAGTTTAAGCGATAATGGAGGTAAGGGGCATGACCTTTCAATATGTTAAGAGATTTTTTTTTGCATTTGCAGTTAGGCTCTAATACCATGTTGATTAACATAGATTGTTTTCTACAAATGTAATAACACTACCATTGTTATAGGTGTGTTCCAAATGCGGATTTAAATCTCATGTAAATATGAGAGGAGACATCTCTAATGAAGACACATGTCTTTATGGTTTAATCATCAATAATTAATAATTTATTAACAAATATAATAATATGTATATATATAATTTTATATATATATATATATATATATATATATATAATTTAACATCGATAAGTATATATAGGAAATGATGATTCACCAATAACAATAATGTATCTCAGATCAAATCAATCTGACTAAAGCTACAACCTTAATAGGAGTATGGGTCGCAACCCATTGGTGTTGAATAGGTTGGTTTACTTACAATTTAGGATTGATAAATTGTGTAATTAGTTTAATATTATAAATCTCCTTATTTAATTGAGTATTTTCTTATTTGAAATTAATGTTTAATATGTGATATAATATTAGTGATTTATGAGTTCATGGAATGACATAGATATTATTTAATTTTAGAAATGGTGAAAGTGGCAAGCCTCAAATATTTTTTTGATATATATAAACTAGTTCAAAAGTTCATGGAAGAAAGAACCAAAAAGAAAATCTTGAATCATCAACAAATACATAAGGTACAATATAGAAATATATAGAAGCAACTAAATGACTTCATAAAACAAGATACAATAAAGAAATCTAGACACCTCACCAAAGAAGCAGCTGAACCCAAATACATGTCCTTTGATCTCCTAAAAAGCGTAGCTCTTGTCATTCATAATTGATAGCCTTTGTATGCAGTCACCGATAAAACCAAACATTTGATAGCTAGAACATTTTGTAATGAAGTCTTCTTATCAGTCTAAAGATACTGATAGAAGGAATGTGATCATTCCAAACTGATAGATATTGTATTCAATCATCTATCAAACCAAAAATTTGATAACCATGCAATTATGTAACCAATTCTTCATGATATCAATAAAATCAATCTATCAACAATAGTGTTCCATAATATATTCCACCTTATCGGTAACCAAAAGACCACCTTATCAGATAGTACCAACCAATGGTAGCTAGAGACCATTACCCAGTCATATGAAATCCCAATCGACATAGCTAAGGGTACAAGAAAATTGTATAGGTGAAGAAGGTAACAAAAAAAGTCACTTAAATGTTATCAGATTTATTCGAGAACTAGGAAAAAGCCCCTTATCAAACTGAATAGTCATCCATGAAAACCCTAACCCAATAGGGAAAAACCATACTTATGTTGAGAACATGTGTCTCAACCTTGCAATCTTTTTCTAGAAAATTTCAGAATTCATTTGTGGAAGTTTTCCACTTGTTAATATCTTGCAAAAGAGTGTATAAAATACCAAAAGGTGCCCTATCCATAGTAGAATATAGGAGGGCCATTTTTAGAGCATAGTTAGCTTGTTTTATGACTTTTATGGGGGTCTAAACTAAGAGACAAAATTATGGACGGGATTACTATTTTAACCTGGTTGTTTTTCCATATTGGAAATGTAAATGTCAAAAATGGGTAACATGTAGCATGGTAGTTTTGCCCATGGTTTTGTAAAACCACAAGTGGTTTCTAGGTTGTAAAATCACAATAAAAGGAGGGCTTCGGGAGGTGTTTATGAGATTGAGGTTAGTTTGCAAGATTAGTGCTAGAAGGAGTCTCTTCGAGTTCGAGTTGTGGTGATCCGCTCTTGTAAGAACTTGCATTGCAAGTGTATTGTAATCATCTTGGTTTGATAATACATTGTGAGGGTTTTGGAGGGTGGGGTTTTTCTCTCAGAAGGGTTTCCCCATGGTAATCAATGTGTTATGTGTTCATTATTATTTTGATTATGTTATTATGCATTTCTTGAGATCTCTGCAATAGTTAGTTGAATTTTCATAATCATCCTCTCAAAGATTAGCATAGGAAGCAATTCTACGCACCTTTGCTTCCTTACAAGTGGTATCAGAGCTTGGCCAGTTTTGGTTCTATTTTTTGGGTACAGTGTTTTTTTAGCTAGTCAAGGTTTGAGAAGGAGCTTGTGCAGAGTATTTCATTTATGTGTTGTAGGATTGAAAAGATGGAAAGCATGTCAAGAAGAATTGATGTTGAAAAGTTTTCTGGCACAAAATTTGAGATGTGGAAGCTAAAGATGAAAGATCGATTGACTGATCAGGATCTATGGGATGTAATTGATGAGAAAAAGTTGACTCCCACAGATCCAATTTTAGCTGCACAATATGATGTGACAAATAGAAAAGCTAAAGGCTTCATCAGATTGTGTCTTGCAAACTCGATTCTAATTAATGTCCATGAAGAACCTACCACGAAGAAGCTTTGGAAAATGCTAAGTGAGATCTATCAAGTGAAATCACTTGTGAACAAGATTTTCTAGAGGACGAAGTTGTATTCCTTGAGAATGGAAGAAGGTGGATGAATTTCTAAGCATCTGGAAAGATTTAATATTTTGGTGACTCAGTTGACCTCAGTAGGGGTGTCAATGGATGAAGAAGAAAGGTGTAAAATATTGCTATGTTCATTGCCAAACTTATGGGATAGTCTTGTGATGGCTATAGGGAGCACTTCAGTTGTCTTGAAGATGGAGGATGTTGTTGGTTCTCTACTTTCTAAGGAGATGAGAAGGAAGGTCTCTCTAAATGCCAAACAGGCTTTGAGTGTTCGAGGAAGACCAAAAGAAAGAGGCAAGAATGAAAAGTGGCATGGCCGTTCTAAGTCCAAAAATAAGGGGAGACCAAAATCTCCTGGTAAGTCCAAGGCAATCTACTAGAATTGTGGCAAACCTAGACACTTCTGAAAGGATTGCAAAGAGGAGGAGAAAAAGAAGAAGAAGAAGAAGCAAGATTCTGATTTTGAGTCTGAGAAGGAAGATAGAGATGCTACCCATGCAGGTGAAAATGCATGGTTAATAGACTCAAGTGCATCTTTCCACATGACTCCTAATAGAAACTGGTTTAGTAAGTATGAAAATTTTGATAGTGTTAAGGTGTATTTGGGTGATAACTCAGTACTTGATATTGTTGGTCGTGGAAGTATTCATGTGAAATTTTATGATGGTAGAATTAGAAGATTTGATGGTGTCTTGCATATCCCTAGACTAGTAAGGAATTTTTTATCCGTTAGTAAGCTAATAGATGCGGGTGTGCACGTACAGTTTTCTGAAGCAAGTGTAAAAATGGTGAGAGGTGCTATGGTAATAGCAAGAGGAAGCAGATTGGGTTCATTGTACCAGCTTGATGCATGCATGGTTGAGTGCAATAGTACTTCTAATAAGATTGTGAAAAAGACTACTCAGTTGGAGAAGGAGAAGATTTCTCTTTCAACCGATGGTCATGGTTTTTCGGTACCCAAGGGTGCTTTGTCTACCGAATCGAAGTTGCCTATAGAGAAGAACATGTTATGGCACCAGAGACTCAGCCACATAGGTGAGAAGGATCTACGGACCTTGAAAAATAAGAATATGATTGCAATCTTGAATTTGATTTTTGTGAGCATTGTATCTATGGTAAACAAAACCGCATTTAGTTCTACTCGAGTTCTCATAAGTCCTCATGTATTTTGGATCTAATCCATTTGGATGTATTTGGTCTAATTGATGTTCCTTCTATTGGTAGATCAGTTTATTATTTTTCTTTCATTAATGATTTCAATAGAAAAACATGGGTTTATTTCCTTAGGAGTAAAAATGAAGTTTTTAGTCATTTCAAAGAATTTAATGCAATGGTTGAATTGTAGACAAGAAAGAAAATAAAATGTTTGAGAACTAATAATGGTGGTGAATTTTGCTCCAATGATTTTGACACATTTTGTGAAGTCTGTGGTATTAAAAGAGAGAAGACAACTCTGTATTCTCCACAACAGAATGGAGTTACAGAAAGAATGAATCGGACCCTAATGGAGAAGGCTAGGAGTATGCTGAGTGGTGTTGGACTAGAACAAAAGTTTTGGGCCGAAGTTGTAGCCACTGCCTGCTACCTAATAAAAAGGTCTCCTACATCAGCTCTTGTTAATACGATACCAATGGAAGCGTGGTCAAGCCACAAGCCTTCACTTAGACATCTAAGAGTGTTTGGTTGTGAGGCATATGCTCATGTGCCAAAGGAGAAGTGGACAAAATTGGACAAAAAAGTTGTCAAATTTATCTTCATCGGATATAGTTATAGTGTGAAAGAATAAAAGCTTTGGGATCCTATTGCATAAAAGGTATTTTATTCTAGAAGTGTTATTTTTATAAAAACTATGCCTTCTTCTGTTACAGTGTAGCCAGAACAGATAGAAGAAAAGAAAGATGTGATTCAACTTCCTGGTACACCCAAGAAAGTTGAATCAAGGCCTTTAGAAAGACGAGATGTTGAAGAGAGCTCTACGAGTTTTGAATCATCAGAGGAAGAGGGAGAACCTAATCATGAACCTAAACCTAAACTAGATCTTGTTCACAGATCTACTAGACAAAGGAAACCACCTAAAAGGTATGGGTATTCTTCTGATGATTGGAGATGCATATTTGCATTGAATGCTAATATTGATGAACCGAGATCTGTACAAGAGGCTCTTGGTATGCATGATTTAGAGTCTTGGAAAATAGCCATGGATGAAGAAATGGTAGCTCTTAAGAGGAATCAAACATGGGACCTTGTTCCATTGCATGAAGGACAGAAGCCTGTTGGTTGTAAATGGGTGTTCAAAAGGAAGATGGGTTCAAATGGAAGCATTTAGAAATATAAAGGATGTTTGGTTGCAAAAGGTTACTCTCAGGTTGAGGGAGTAGATTATGGTTGAGGGAGTAGATTATGGTTGAGGGAGTAGATTATGGTGAGATTTTTTCTCCAGTAGCCAAAATGACATCCATTAGATTTTTGCTTTCTATTACAGTAGCTTATGATCTAGAGATCGAGAAAATGAATGTGAAAACTACTTTTCTTCATGCAGATTTGGAGGAAGAAATTTATATGTCATAGCCAGAGCACTATGTGGTGAAAGGTAAAATTCATTTGGTCTATAAATTGAAGAAATCCTTGTATGGTTTAAAACAGAGTCCTAGGATGTGGTACCAGAAGTTTGATACATATGTGTTGATTTTGGGATTTGTGTGATCTAAATCTAATCATTGTATATACTTCAAATCTGATGGTGATGGTTTCTTGGTTATTGCTTTGTATGTCGATGACATGTTGTTTATTGGCAAAGGAAAAGGTTTGATTATAGAGTTAAAATCTCAACTCTCAATAAAGTTTGAAGTGAAAAATCTTGGTGCAGCTAGGCACATTCTAGGAATGGAGATTATAAGAGATAGACAAAACAGAAAGATTTGGCTAGGCCAGAGTAAGTATGTTGGTACTATTTTGAAAAGGTTTAATATGCAAGATTCAAGACCATTGAGTGTTCCTTTTACTATGGGAACAAAGCTTTCTAACTCACAGTGTCCCGCATCCCCATTGGAGATGGAAGAGATGATTCGAGTACCATATCAGAGTGTCATTGGAAGTTTAATGTATGCTATGGTCTGTACAAGACGAGACATTGCCCAAGTAGTGGGAGTACTTTCCTATTACATGTCTAATCTAGGGAGAGCACATTGGGATACAATAAAAAGAGTTTTTAGATACTTGCGGGGTACCTTAGAGTACTCGGTATGTTTTCATGGAACAGAAAATGAGCATTCCTTAAATATTTGAGGCTATGTGGATTTAGACTGGGTTGGTGATGTTGATAGAAGAAGATCCACCAGTGCATATGTGTTTACATTATTTGGTGGTGCAATCAATTGGATGAGAAAGCGACAGGGTGTGGTTGCTTTGTCCAGTACTAAGGAAGAGTATATGACAACTACTCATGCCTGCAAGGAAGCCATTTGGCTAAAGAGATTATGTTCTAATATAGAGTTCAAACAAGGTGCAGTGAGAATTTATAGTGATAGCCAGAATGCAATCTACCTAGCAAAGAACCCAACTTTTCATTCCAAAACTAAGCATATTGATGTACAATATCATTTTGTGAGAGATATGGTCGAGGACGGCAAGGTGAAGCTAGAAAAGGTAGAGATTTTGGTGAATATTGTTGATGCATTAACTAAGCCCGTGAGCATAGAGAAATTCAAATGGTGTTCAGAGTCTATGGGCATCTCAACCCTTAGCAATTAAGTCCATGATATTTTGGATCCCCTGACTCTTGAAAGGTGTTTGACAAGTGGGAGAATGTTGAGAACATGTGTCTCAGCCTTGCAATCTTTTTCTAGAAAATTTTACAATTTGTTTGTGGAAGTCTTCCACTTGTTTATATCTTGGAAAAGAGTGTATAAAATACCAAAAGGTGCCTTGTCCATAGTAGAATATAGGAGGGCCATTTTTAGAGCATAGTTAGCTTGTTTTATGACTTTTATGGGGGTCTAAACTAAGAGACAAAATTATGGACGGGATTACTATTTTAACCTGGTTGTTTTTCCATATTGGAAATGTAAATGTCAAAAATGGGTAACATGTAGCATGGTAGTTTTGCCCATGGTTTTGTAAAACCACAAGTGGTTTCTAGGTTGTAAAATCACTATAAAAGGAGGGCTTGGGGAGATGTTTGTGAGATTGAGTTTAGTTTGCAAGACTGGTGCTAGAAGGAGTCTCTCCGAGTTCGAGTTGTGGTGATGTGCTCCCTTAAGAATTTGTATTGCAAGTGTATTGTAATCATCTTGGTTTGATAATACATTGCGCAAGTTTTGGAGGGTGGGGTTTTTCTCCTGGAAGGGTTTCCCCATTGTAATCAGTGTGTTATGTGTTCATTATTATTTTGATTATGTTATTATGCATTTCTTGAGATCTCTACAATAGTTAGTTGAATTTGTATAATCATCCTCTCAAATATTAGCGTAGGAAGTGATTCCACGCACATTTGCTTCCTTACAACTTATCCTAACTGAAAGATAGGAGATTGAAATCAGTAATGAAGTTCCCTAGGTCAGGGACCCCAATTCACTTTAGTACAGTCTCACTAAGTCAAAGAGCACAGTGACCCCAAAAAGAATTCCTAAACATGACTCCAAAGTTCTTTCAGTTTTCCAAAAAACCAAAAATATTGTCCAAAATCATGAAAGAGAAACCTAGATTTCTCCTCCATGGGTTGAATATCCTAATTCTTGTTTGTTCTAAGATATGAAATTAATGAATGTGCATCCTTGTTGCCTCAATTTCACTTGGTATAATGCTTTCAAAAACAAACAAAATATTTCTTCATATGTTGTGTATGATCAAGAATTACCAAAATAGCAAATAATTTTGTATAAATATGATTGCAAATGTTTGAGGGAAAAACACAACCCACATTGCCTATGAAATTTAAGAAATCATCCAAATCTCATACCTTGTCACTCTTTTCATGTTGTCAAGTACCATTTTAAATTCCCAATTGTCTTTTAAAGGCTCACGAAGAAAGACACCAACAACTAGAACATGTCCCTCTCATAGATCAGATTACCTCATTATATGAAGCAAGTTTATATTATCACTAATTCTATTTCTAGTCGTTCTACCAATGATTTCCTCCATCATAGTCCCAAACTAAACTATGTCCATGATATTAGAGAGAAAGAAAAAATGTCACTCTGATGGTGATAGTACCTCATTATTGATAATTTACTTAGAGGCCTAGAAGCAATGTGAGCAACTAGGAATGAAAACTTGAGCAAACTAATCATCTAAAATATTGACTTCAAAGGGTCACTCCACTCAACAATATCCATCCTTACTTTATAGTTCCTTGGATAATAATCCATTATTGACAATAGGACACAATGGCATATGAAACTAAAGGTTAAAAGAAATACTTGCAATGAAACCAAAAGAATGAAAAAATTGTATCATCAATAAGCTTAAATAGAGTCTTCTACAAAGACCCCATACTTCCACTCCACCCACCTTGCACCAATACATATTTGAAGTAATATAGTGTTTAATGCACTTACAAATGAGGCATGTGAGAAAAGAGAAGGACAAATGGAAAAATGTGTGAATTAATTATCTTCACAAAATTATCCCAAAAATTAGTCACTTCATTTATCAATAATAATCGATGCTTCCTTCACTTCATAAAAAAATTTCAATGCACCCCCAACTTGATCTCCACCCACTTGACACTAATATGCTCGTGAAGTACCATAGGATTAAATGCATTTCAAATAGGCTACTTGTGGAAGTTAAAAATACCAAGTGAAATTTAATGATATTTGCCCCTTTTATAATCCACATCAACTCCTATAGTAACTTTCTCTTAAATATTCAAGTTCAATTTATCTTGTTTGATAGCCAATATAAGATTAGGGAACTCATTGAGATTAATATTTTGAACTAAAGTATCCAATTATAAATTGTCACAACCCATATTAGCTAGCACATCTTCAACTTCTTGATCCTATGGAAAGACATATTGTCAATTAGTAACAAAACACTTAAATCATCAAGGAAGGTTAGTTAATACTACAACTGAGATTTCCATCAGATAACATATTTCAGTGTAGCCTGAGGATTTTAAGGATATATCGTATTAACCGAGCTCATAGTATAAACCGAGTTATCAGTGGAAACCAAGTTCCTAGTGTGAACCGAGTTCACAGTATGAATTGAGCTATCGAGTTCAAGTCAATATGATCTAGTGTCACCTAAGTGCCATAGTGTCACCCGAGCTCACTCTATTGCCCAAGCATTAGTAGAAAACCAAAATGGACAACAAGACCCAAGTATCAACATTTGGCTGACTTGAAGGTATAATTTGGTTATTGTTAGGTTATCTCTTGTGTGAGCCGACTTGGTATGAATTTATTGTTTGATGGATATATAAGGAAGGAAAATTAGTTTGTCTAATATGTAAGAAATGTGAGATATGAAGAAGCGAAGATTGAATACAAAAGGCAGATTGAGTAAGCAGGATACAAAGTAGTATAAAGGGTAGAGTAGAGACTTATCTATCATAGCTAGGTGATCATATTATTCAAAGGATCTAGTTTAGAAAATAAAGTTGCAAAGCTAAGAAAAACCTGTTGATTCATCCTAAGAAGTGCATTAGTCAAATCCTTTAACCATTTGGACCTACCAATCCTCTGTTGAATCTCTTAACAGAGTACATATGTCATTGTATTGTAAAACCATCTTATAAGGTGGACCTAGTGGTCCTTCATACTCTTAACATAGTAGATCACCAAAAGTGATCGATTGTGAGCCCTAATAGGCCAACTTTATTACTATAATTGTGAAGCATTGTAGGTGTCAGCCTCACCCTAGTTTTACCTTCTCCTTGGAGGGTTTCTAGGTTATCAAATATTGTGTCAAAGTGTTTCATAGCTTGATTTTCTGCTTATCCTGTTTTCTGTGAAATTCAAAAAATTAGGAAGAATTATGAAAGGTATTTAGGGTTTATAAACTTTTTTAAGCATTTTGTAAGACCCTAGATAGGCACTTTTGTACTTTTATAGAAAAGAAGTTTGTATTATCCATGAGTTATTTTTCCTCGTCATATGTCTAAGAGATGTTTATTCTTTTATGTTCATAAACCTATAAAATGGGTTGAGTTGCAATGATATGAAACAAAAGAAAGTGTGCTTCCACATGTTCATTTCAACTTGAAGAAGATATAGTTACGAATGTGTGAATAAAAGGAAAAGGTCATTACAAGATGTTGAGTGCATTATTGCACGGTCAAGATGGATAGTCGGTCTTGGAGTTGCAAAGGAGTGATAAAGTGAAAGATGAAGTATCACCCAATCACAAGCATAAAGTGTTCCAAAAGCTCAACCACAGTGAGGTTGCGAGGTGTTAAGGGTTAAGGGCTTATCACAAGATTGCAACTGCCATAAAGATGAAGTTAAGATTAGTTGCGAAGTGGCGATATATTAAAACAAAGGGTTTGGAGCATCACAAGTTATATCAAGACAAAGGAGGTTTCTTGTGAAAAATGGCGAGATGAATTTGTTCATGGAAAGTACACGTATAAGTCTGAAGGCATAAAATAGCTTTTTAAAATGGCAAAATTTGAAGAGGATATACAAAATTTAAGAAACGCATAGTTTTAGTCTGTTTTATGAGGATCGATAGGTTTTCAAACATGCCACCATTAAATGCAAATTAAAGCCATGCTTTCATCATAGAAGTTGATAAAACTTGGAAGAGAATAGGCTACTGTTATTATTTCCACAAAGTTGTTTAAATTTTGAAAAAAATTCAAGTGCATAGTTGATTTCTGAGCAGGTTTCACCAAAATAGAAAACACAGAATTAGCTAAGGTAATTGTAGAAATGGCCTAGAGAAAAGGAGAGTTGATTGCATAGGCAGTGATTGAAGTACCAAACACTCCCCTGAGGGTTCTAAGTACATTTGTAGAAGAATGGATGCACATTTTTCCTAGTTCGACAAATGTTCAAAATGAAAATGACCTCATTATCAAAGACCCATATACAATGTGTAGAGATGCAATTTTCCCTGACAGAAATGAGTATGAGTTGTTTTTGTTAATCTCAGATTGGTTTTGACAAGTGAGTGTCAACACACTTAAGCCATTTACTTAGTTCATGCCAAACTACTAATACATGTCGAGTACATTATACAAATATTAGACCATGTCGAGTTGTAATGAGTTTTGAGCCACTCATGTGCCGAGTCACTCAGGTGGCAAGTAGATAGACCAATTCTAGTGATTCAAGTGATGAGTAACACAATGGATACCAAGCAGTTCAGGTGTCGAGTCAGAACAAAATTGTAGTATATGTCGAGCACCAGTCACTTAATATGACGAGTGACACAAAATTGACCTATTTGTTTGTAATGGTACAAACATGTATGTAAACCGTTTTCTAGCTGACCTAAGGATAGATTTTGATTCTTTGGAGATGAGAACGAATCTATATATGGATTGCCTATGTATTTGCATGCAACCAATTAGGAAAAGGGAAGGTTTAAAGAGGAAATTTGGATGAATCTCAGCTGTAGATTCATACCTAACCCTAGGTCTCCTAATCTTCTTGAGGATGAAACCCTAAACTTCCTATGTGTGCAAAAGGGAATGGAGAAGAAGTTTGCATGCACAAACTAAGCATTCATGGGGACTTGGAAGTTATTGAGAAGGAATGAATTGCATAATCAGTTAGAGAAAAACAGAGGATAGAGAGAAGGATACAGTAGTGAGACATCTGATCAAGAAGGATCAAATAGACAAATTTTTAGAGGTGATTTGTTATCAAGAAAGCAAGTGCCAACCGTAGGATCTATGCTAAAAAAAAATTGCAGGTGATTTTAATTAAATCTCCTAACAGAGTAGGCCTAGCAAGTTGTAGTAAATCCTTTAACAAGGTGCTTGCTTAATTGTGAGTTGAAGTCCTATAACAAGGCACACTTCTAATAGGGTGTTCAAATCTTCTAACAAGGTGAGACTTAACAATCTTTGTAAGCCTTTAACAAGGTAGATCATGATTCATGGTCAAACCATTATAACCTTAATTGGATACACTTTACAACTACAGTAGTGAAGATTTGTGGGCATCATCCCCACCCTAGTTTTACCTTCTCACTTGGAGGGTTTATGGGTAATCATATCTCGTGTCAAATTTATGATTGCTTATATGTTTACATGTTTTAGATGTATGTGCTTTACATGTTATTTCAGTTTATCAATTGAATGTATGAGATGGATGTGTGGTGAAATTTTTATGGGTTCATGTTTTAACTATTGATTCAACCCCCTACCTTAGAAGTTTACTCTTCCTACTTGTATCTCCAAAAATTGGTATCAGAGCTTGGTTCTCTGAAAGAGAAGCTTTATAGCTTTGAGGGAAGATCTTGAAATGGAAGTCTACAAGTTAGGGAAAACTATTGAAAACTAGGAGATTGAAATACATCTCATTCTTTAGCAGTTGAATGATGCAAGAGAAGCTTTAAAGGGTTCCTGAAAGAAAAGGAAAGAGATTGCTATTGATGAGAATGACACACAATACAAAGAGATTGACACTACTAAGCTATTTGTAGATGGAGACTCAAGTGAGCATGATGCAACAGTTGTAGATCTGATGGCAAAGAACATATCCTAGTTGATGAAATCAGAAATCTCAGGTTAGAGCAAGAATCACATTCCATAATGCTATGTGAGGTAATTGAACAGAAGAAGAAAGCCATGGAAGACAAAGCCATGATTGAAGAAGAAAAAAGAGTTTTGTCTCACAGATTGGAAGAGACATCATTAGAACTAACCAAGATTTCTAACATGCAACTAGATACTCTAAGTCAAATGATGAATGCCAACTATGAACTAAATGTCAAAGACATTGAGATTACTACATTGAAGTTGTAGAATGAACAACTGTAGAATGACCTAAAGAGAGAAAAGGAATTTGCTGAAAGTTTCAACAAACCAAACGAAGCTATCAAATACTTTGAGCAACTACTGAAATCCTCTAGATCTAACAATGATACATCTGGACTAGGATATACAAGCACTAAAGAAGGAGAGTCATCTAAAAGTGTTGAAGAAAGGAACAAAAAAGGTAAGAACTCCAAACCTACTTGTCATACTTGTGGTAAGAAAAGACATAATGCTAATGTGAGCAGGAGCAAGACTACAAATCAGAATGATCGACCTAAGAGCATGATTCATTGTCACAAGTGCAACAAGAATGCAGAACCAAAACCATGAACACACAAAGATTTGAAGGTTATTGCTACAACTGCCAGAAGTATGGACACAGAGCTTTTGAATGCAGATCCAAGTCTACATGGTCATCAAACAAGCAAGCAAATAAGGAACAATGGCAACTCTTATTATTGGTATTATAATACAAGATATAGTTGTCATTATTATCAAGAATATGGACATGTTCCTAAGAATTCTATTAGAACACACTTTAGTGGTAACTACAAAAGATAGTTGAGTCAAACCACATGATTTAGTTGTTTGAAGATTGGTCACATCAATAAGTATTGTCCAACTAGGTCAAAGGCACCAAGTTGTGAATTTGACAAAGGCAAAGGCAAGGCAGATGTTGAACACATCAAAGATGAGATGAATAAGATATGGAAGAAGAAAGATGGTTGTAGTACATCAAATGAAGAAGGGATCACTTCACCCAATGGGTCAAGTGATCACACCTCATCAAACTAAGCAAGTAAGAGGTATGTGGGACTGATACTTAGAATACTATATCATACATCAGTTCCAAAAGAAACTAGTACTGAAAGGACTACATTAGCATGAATGAAGATGCAAGATATTGTTGAAAATTCAAGTTAAATCTTTTAAGTTTTCATGTTGTTGCTGAGCATGAAAAGTTTTGAATGGATGTCGACTAAAATATTAGTTAGAGCCAAGCTGCTAGATTGGCTAGTTGATGCCAATTCTGTAATAGCTTCCGAGTGATGGTAATACCTATGGATGCCAAGTTAACTTGATATCATGTTGATGCTAAGTTTTATAGTTGTACATGTACTAAGTATTTATTGCAAGGTTTTGGTAAGGTATATGGTTTCTTTTCACTCATTTCTTGTCATTTCGAATTTGAGCAAGAGCTAAAGGTGCAGAAGGTGATTCACATGTTTGTTCAAAGCAATGATCTCTGCAACGATTTCACTCCCATTCTTCGAATCCCATAGGTATTTATTCACAAGCCGAGATACATAGATTTCATTGGTAAAAACCCTAGTTTCTCTTAATGGCTTCAAGCTCAAGAAAAGTAGAAGGAAAAGAGGTCTTGAATGCACAGTTAGTTAGCAATGAGGTAAAGTAAATAGATTTCAAGGCATATCCAGATGTTGCTTACCAACTAGACCCATCAGGCGCATTATCCATGATTCCCCTGAATCTGATTATGGTTCAGGATGTTAGAAAGTGTTATAACTGCAAGATAGGTGCAATTGGTGATTTATATATAAGGGAAGCATATGATAGACTATGTGAAAACGGTGTCTTGAAAGAGTAATTCAAAATCATTGAAAGAAAGGGTTTGATGTATGCCCTAGAATTCCCCACTGCTTTCAAGACTGAATGGATAAGATTAGTACAAAGAAGAATTCATGATGGATCCCTATGGCTGGAAGGAGGGTCAACAAAGATAACTAAGAGGATAATTAATAGGGTGACTGGATACCCGACCCTAGATTGGCCAAAGACTCTACGGAGTGATTCAAAAGAAGTAATAGAAAAGAACACAGGTGTAAAGTGGAACAAGCGTGGAATGGCAATAGACACAATCATCGATCCACTACTAGAATTTGCAGTAAGGGTTATTTCTCATAGGTTTTATCAATCAAGCAGACTGAACAATGTACCCTTTATTTCAGTTGATGTTGGTTACAAAATTGTGAAGAAAGATCATACATATGATCTAGCAGAACTCCAGCTACAAAAATTGATGCAAAATCTTGGAGCTATAAGGAAGACTAAAAGTGCATAGTATAAGTTTGGTTCAATTCTTGTTTGCATATTCTTTATGTGTAGAACACATTTCCATCTTTTGGTCCTTTAGGTTGGAAGACCAATAGGTCAATTGTGGTGCAAATCAATGAGTTTATTGAGTAGATGGGAGATAATTTTGATACACTCATGACAAGTTACTTTGAAGAGTTTAAGAAGTCTATGAAGCAAAGAATGAGAATACCTATCTCATTGGTTGAGAAACATTTTCATGATATATGTTTTCTTGTAGATATTGATTATACATATTTACAGGTTGCCACACCTAGGGTAAGATGGCTAACACCCTTAGGTTATGAAATAAATGTTGATGAAACCTCTGCAACCATTATTGCACTTCTTGTTGAAGAAGTTGATAAAAATAGCCAAAGTTTTTGGGAATTATGATGTTATTAAAAAAAAAGTTGAGATTGAGTTGAAGACAGCCCCTACACTTAAAAAGAAGGATAAACTAATGAAGAAACTTAAGGAAAAATTTGGAGAGGGTGTTGAAGAGGAAGATGGTGAAGAAAATGAAGAGGAAGAACAAGAACAAACTCCTCTTGCATTGACCCAAGGCATGGGTGAGGACAAAGAAGAAGAAGAAGAAGGTGTCAAGGGAGAAGAAGCCAATGAAGCACCAGCAAAGGCCGAGAAAAATAAGAGAAAGGCTAAGGCACAGCTTGTAGCCAAAGAAAAGAAAGTTGCCAAACCAAGTCCAGCAAAGCCATTAGCACCAGCCACCAGAGCAAGCACTAGAGCCACCACTCAAAAGGCCAAGGAGAAAACCAAGCAAATAGAACAACAAGGCCAAGAGAAAAAAAAGAAGAGAAGGAAATATGTTGCTCAACCTGAGTCAAATGAAGAGAGAACTGAATTAGATGATATCAGCCAATTTCAAGTGGTAAGTCACAAACCAGAATCTGATCTTGAAAATATATGTGAAAATATCATAAGTAATGTAGATTTTTCTAGTTTGAAGAATATCAATTTTGAAAAACTTGGAATAGAGAAGAATAATTTAGTTGAAGAGGTATATATGCAATGATGTCTAAATTCAAGAACACTCCACTTGAATTTGACAATACTTTACAAAAGGGCTTATCTAATATTGTGGAACAAAAGTGGCATTATTGTTTAAATCTTGAAAAATAGATTAGAGAGTCAACTTTAGCTCAAGTAATGCCAAAGCTAGAAAAGGGATAGATTACTAAGGCAGTTAAGAAATATGGTGTTAGGTTTGCACCTAAATACAAAGCCTTTAGTATTCTTCAAAATAACATTGATGATGTGGTTAAAAAGTCAACCCAAATCTGGAAAATAATCTATAGGTTAACCATTGTAAAGAAAGGTGAGGTTGATCCCTTTGAAGAAAAGCAGGATGACAAAGATGAAGGGAAAAAAGATGAAAAGGATGATGAAAAAGAAGATGATGATGATATGTAGGAAGATGAGAGAATAGATAATATTGTTGGTGAGGAACCAAAAAAGCAAGATGATGACACGACAACAGCTGAAGAGCAACAAGAAGAACAAAGTGTGCTAGACACACAAATGCCAAATGTTAGCCCTCCACATGACACTAGTATACCTATAGAATTGTAACTATTAAGGATGTCCCTGATGTCTCTACTCAGAACATCAATCTTTTAACTGCAGAAGATTTGAAAAAGATACTAGACCAATCTACACTTCAGGCAAGGTTATGTGAAAGCTCAGTATTGGTCAGTGTTCATAAACTTTAGAAGGCAATAACTAATTCTACAAGTGATAATGTGAATCCACGAGAACCACCTTCTGTTATCCCTTTAGTTACTCAAGTGCAACCTTCAATTCAAACATCAATAGACACATCAATCAAGGTTGACATAGTTAGAGTAAATAATTAATTATTTATTTTATTACTTAAGCTTACTTAGGTAAATGCATGTAGATAATAGTTGTAGTGATGAGTTGTTGACAACACGGGAGTTTGTTCCCTTCTAGCATGTTCCACCTTTTTGTGAAAAGTGTGCTTAGTTGTCAACCTTATCTTCTACCACCTTCCAAGCTTGTTCTACAAGCTTCCTTGAGGCCTTTATAAGTGGTCTCTCTCTCATTGTAAATTCATCCATTCACATAGCAATTCTAATTTTTTATTGTGAAATATTTTCTTGCGCAATTTTTGCTTCAAGCTCTTACTCCTTAGGTTTCTCTTCGGCAAGCTATTTGCACTGCAGATGATCTTGGCACATTTCTGGAGTTAGATTCTCAACTCCTACATGGTATCAGAGCCACCCTACTGCTTCTTGTTTGAAGGATTTTTTGAAGCCGTGATTTGGAGTCATAAACCCTAGTTTGTTTGTGCATTTTTCTTCAATTCAGGGCTAGAGTGATTTTTTGGAGCACTTTGGGGTCAAATAAACACTGCCATTAGATCCAGAAGGTCATTTGTAGTCAAGATTCATATAAAACTTTTTGTTTTCAGCTACAGGGCATTTTGGAAAAAAATTTAGGCCCCCCTGGTTGCAATCATACGATCATACAAACGCAAAACACAAAAAAAATAATAAAAATTATAAAATGAAGCACTCACGCACCACCGCAGAAACACCTATCAACTGCTCGTCGACCACCCACAGACCGCTCAGCCAACAGTTCCCTGCCATAGCTCCTCTGACACTGACCCACCACCGAATCACCGCCTCCATTCTGCTGAAGACAGAGGCGCCACCAGGTTCCCCTCCCAGGTGCCACTGCTACCGGAAGAATTTTCTCACCAACGACTTAGACCTACTGACGTTACTTTGTGATAGTCCTATGTCATTATTTGGCACAGTGATGTCATTTTCTAGCATCTGTACCAGCACTGATGTCATTTTCCAAATTGACACGTCATCTTACCAGCTGCTGACATCATCACTATCGTACCCTGTGCTGATGTCATTTTTTGATGAGTTGACATCATCAATTCAACTTCTAACATCAGCAATTCGGCCACCAAAAAAAATTTCAGCGACGTCCTTGTGACGGTCGTACGGGCATCAAATTTAACATAGTGACTATAATTTTCCAGAGAGGTGGTCTTTTTGGAGTAGTAGTCAGTTTTTTGGCTATAACTTGAGCATACGGAGGTCTTTTTCCAATCTAAAAGAAGGGTCAGAAAGCTGACTTAGAGATGGAAACAATGATGTTGGTTTCATCAGATTCCAAGTTCATTTGAGCTCCCATTTTTAGCATCAAAGTAGAGGCTTTTTGTTTCCTCCTCTGCATCAACAATCCAAGTTCTTTTCCAAAAAATTTCTTTTCGTAGTTTTTTTTTTGTGGTATTTGAGGGATATATTTGTATGTTTGTGAGGAGGGGTATTTTCTTTTTTGTAATATTGTTTCAGATAAGACCCTTCTACTTCTGTCTTTTTCTTTCTCTCAATGGCAAATCCATCTGTGACCTGTCTCACACCACACAACTACCACACCTGGAAGGCAAAAATGACAAGGCTTCTCATGTCAAGAGGTCTATGGTCTTGTCTGGATGAGCACCAACCTATTCTTATGTGCCCTTTTGAGGTTCTACACCACAGGAACAAAATGGATGAAGCCATGGGATTGATTGCACTCAACATTTCAGATAGTTTGCTATTTCACGTGGATGGTTTGACTACTCCACAAGCTGATTGGCAGAAATTTCATACTTTGTTTGGTTAGGTGAATGAGTTCTAGGCACTTTAGTATGATGTAGAGTTGACTTCTTTGTCACCAGCCAACTTTCCCACCATTGAGGACTTTCTAATGAAGTTCAAATCTCTGTGTGCAATTTTACAAGGATGTGGGAAGAAGAAAACTGATGATGAGTGCATATTTTTGATACTCTCAAAGCTGAGGGGACAATATCAAATTTTTTTCTTCTACTTTTTACTCCACCATGGATGCCCTTGGTGACAGACATAGGATGCCTACATTTGAGACATTTTGTGATAGGTTGACTAGGGAACAGGCAAAGATCCAACAGGTAGATGCCTTTGGCTCTTCTAGCTAAGCATTGGTTGCCCAAAATTCTAAGGGGAAATCAAAGAAGAAAGACACATCAAAATCTGATCCTAAGCCTCTAGCTAATCCTCCAGCAAAGCCTCCCAAGGGTAAAGATTCTCTGAAGTTGGGTGAGTCTACCACCAAGAAGAAATCCAGTGAGAATTGCAATTTTTGTGGGAAGGATGGAAATTCAGTTTCAAGGTGTTGGAAACGATTGGAGGCTTTAGAGGAAGTCATGAAGGAGCATCAGATTTTAGCTCCTCAGTCTACATCCCCACCTGCAGGGAAAGGTCATGCTCTTTTTGCACAAGCTACGACTTTTGCGCCTACATGGATTCTTGATTCTAGGGCTTCTCACCACATGACAAACACTCCTAAGTTTCTTACTTCACTTGCTACTTGTGCCACCACATAGATTGTTGTTGGGAACTCTTCACAACTTTTAGTTTTGGGTTCTGGTACTGTTGCATTATCCGGGGGCTCTCTACAAAATGTACTTTTTGTTCCTGATATTTTGATGAACCTCTTGTCTATCTATCAAATTTTCCACTCTGGCTCTGGTAAGACAGTTGAGTTCTCACCACATGATGTGGTTATACTGGACTTACATAATCTTGAGATGATTGTAGCTACTAGGAGTGCTGACTCTACATCTTGCCTCTACAGATTTGATGGATTTGAGTCTTCTGATGACACAGGTTCATGCTTAGTTGCACATGCAGATTCAGTAAGCAAACTTTGGCATGAACATTTTGGGCATGTCAATTATAGATATCTTCAGCAGATGAGCACATAGGCACTTGTTCTTGGGCTTCCCCAGATTTCTTGTCCAAATGGTGTTTTTCAAGGATGTGCACTTGGCAAGCAACATAGGGATTCTTTTCCACATGAATGAGCCACTCATGCTTTAGCACCTTTGGAGTTGATTCATAGTGACCTCATGTCATTTCCTACTCCTTTTTTGAGTGCTAGATATGTGCTTACATTTATTGATGACTTCTCCAGACGCACGTGGGTGTGCTTTCTTAAGTACAAGTCTGATGTCTTTGACCCATTTTGAGTTTTCAAGGCATTTGTAGAGAAGTAGTATGGGCTTTCTATTCAGTGGATACGCATGAACAATGGGGGGAAGTATGTGAACAAGGCTTTTGGAGATTTTTGTTCTGAATATAATCTTCAACATCAGCTTTCAATGCCCTACACTCCTTAGCAGAATGGTGTGGCCGAGAGGAAGAACAAAACACTTCGGGAGATGGAAAATTGCATGATTTAGTCTAGGTCCATGGATTCATGTTTTTGGGTAGAGGCAGTCAATTGTGCCAACTATATTCAGAATCGGATGCCTCATAAGGCACTTCGACATATGACTTCTGAGAAGGCTTGGTCCCATGTCAAGCCTGATTATCATCATTCAAAGTATTTGGGAGTATAGCATATGCATTTGTACCTGATGATTAGAGGAAAGCAATGGAATAGAAGAGCAGACCACTAATTTTTTTTGGCTACTGTGAGGATGTAAAGGCTTATAGGTTATTTGATCTTGATTCTAAAGAGGTCATGTTTCGATGGGATGTCCAGTTTGATGAGAGCCCTCCTGCAGTTCATTCCTCGCCTCCAGTGCCTCCTTCAGCTCCCACTACTCCCTCTTCTTTTCTAGATTGTTCCACGGATGATGAGGATGATGATCATGGTGATCCCCATTTACCTCCGCCATGGGATCCTCCCCAAATGCCTAAATGGGCTTGAGCTACGGTTGAGGCTGCAGGATCTCTAGCTGGTGACCCATCCACTTCCCATCACACCCATTCTCATACTGTAGGTTCTAGTCTTCTTAGTCATGCTATTAGTGTTGATCCTCAGACATTTGTAGAACTGACAGGAAATTCTGGATGGGACAGTGCAATGGACGAGGAATATTCTTCTTTGATGAAGAATCACACATGGGATCTTTGTCCTCTTCCCAAGGGGAGAAAGCTAGTGCGATGTAAGTGGATTTATCGTACTAAGTATGCTACTGATGGTTCCATTGATAAGCATAAGGCTCATCTTGTTGCGAAGGGTTTTTCGTAGGTTGAGGGTGTTGATTACTCCGAGACTTTTGCCCCTATCACCAAGATGAATTATATTTGCTTTGTCTTATCCCTCGCAGCTTCACAGGGATGGCCAGTTTATCAGATGGATGTGAAGAGTGTCGTCCTACATGGTGACATTATTGAGGAGATTTATATGGAGCAGCCTCCAGGTTTTGTGCACGATCCCACCTTGGTTTTTAGGCTTTGACATTCATTGTATGGTCTCAAGCAAGCTCCTTGGGCTTGGTATGAGAAAATGGACTCATTTCTGCTATCTACAAGATTCACTCGCTACCATTCTAATCCCATAGTGTACATACAGCGTCTTGAAGATGAGATTTTGATTCTTGTTCTAGATGTTGATGATCTTATCCTCACGGGTAGCTCATCATCTATGCTTCAGGATGTTAAGCATGCATTGATGGACCAGTTTGAGATGACTGATCTTGGTTTGTTGCACTATTTTCTTGGTCTTTAGATTAATTAGTCTCCTACTGGGATTTTTGTGTATCAGCAGAAGTATGCTCTTGACATGCTTCGTCGCTTTGACATGCTTGATTGCAAGCTTGCTCTCACACCTTTCCAGTTGGGTGTCACTTTGTCTACCTCCTGCTCTTCACCTTCAATGGATGCTACTTTGTATCGGCAGTTGGTTGGCAGTTTGTTGTACCTGACACACACACACCCTAATCTCTCCTTTGCAATCGGCCCTGTCTCTCGGTTCTCACAAGACCCTCATGAGAGTCATTGGCAAGCTGCCAAACATATTCTACGCTACATTCAGGGCACACTCATGTATGGCATTCATTACACTACGGGGACTCCACACATTGTTGGCTATACTGACTCAGATTGCGCCAGTGATGTTGATGATCAAAAGTCTACTTTTGGCTTTGTGTTTTGCCTTGGCTCAAGTCTTATCACATGGTTGTGTAAGAAGCAGCATGCTCGAGCACTTTCATCTACAAAGGCTGAGTACAGGGTCGTTGTTCTTGCTAGTCAGGAGGCTTTATGGCTTCGTCAATTGATGACTGAGTTTGGCTTTCCTCCTAATCATCCCACTATTTTGTGGTGTGATAATCAAAGTGCCATCCAGATTTCTCGCAACCCAGTGCATCAGTATACCAAGCACATTGAGTTGCATATGCATTTCATCCGTCAGTTGATCCAGGATGGTGTTATTGCATTGGAGTACATTCCTACTGCCGGTCAGGTTGTAGACATCTTCACTAAACCTTTTGCATCACCACGCTATCTTCAGCTATGGTCTATGCTTGGGGTTACGGAAGTTGTCCTTGGGGGGATTGGTTGAGGCCTTCCTTCCTTCACTTCATGTTTTTTTTCAGCATGTTTTTTTACCTCTTTTTGGGGGAGGGTTTTTCTCATGTAGTTTTCCCTCTTTCTTTGTTTCAAAGGTTGCATTCTCTTGCATTGTACATGGGTACCTAACATGGCCTTGTTGTTGGGACCCATCTTGCATTTAATCTTAGTTTTTGTGAGCTTAAGGCATTCCCCTAAGTTGCACTTAAGGGGGGGTGTTAGAGTAAATAATTAATTATTTATTCTATTACTTAAGCTTACTTAGGTAAATGCATGTAGTTAATAGTTGTAGTGATGAGTTGTTGACAACACGGGAATTTGTTCCCTTCTAGCATGTTCCACCTTTTTGTGAAAAGTGTGCTTAGTTGTCAACCTTATCTTCTATCACCTTCCAAGCTTGTTCTACAAGCTTCCTTGAGGCCTTTATAAGCGGTCTCTCTCTCATTGTAAATTCATCCATTCACATAGAAATTCTAATTTTCTATTGCGAAATATTTTCTTGTGCAGTTTTTGCTTCAAGCTCTTGCTCCTTAGGTTCCTCTTCAGCAAGCTATTTGCGATGCAGGTGATCTTGGTGCATTTCTGGAGTTGGATTCTCAACTCCTACAAAGTGTCAAAGGATACACAGTTGGGCCGAGATAGACTGCCAGTAGAAGAGGAAAAGAAGACAGAAACAGAGAACACGGGACAGATAGATACATCTGTACCTATAGCACAAACACAAGGTGCAAGTAATGTCATTGTCATAGATTAGGATAAATCTAAAGAAGCTGATCAAACACTAAAGGTGAAGGAGCAAGAAGCCATACAAGCATTGGTAACTTTACCAACATCTGACTCTCCTACAAAATTCCTTCAGAAGTCTAGCACGGATGCAATACCCCTGCAAATTTCAACACCAGGCTCAAGCTCTACAAAAGATGACAAGGTAATTCACTATGGAGATGTAACTTTAGATGAAGAGATAGTGATACCTAAGTTTGATTATGTCACTATGACTATAGAAGAGATAGGCATATTACAACAAGCTTTGGAAAGGAAGAAGCACCAAGAAGTGCTTAGAAATAAATTTAGGCAAAAGCAAGCATTGCAAGACATCAAAGAAATTTTCTTAGATGTATTTAACTTTTCTATTGCAGAAGAAACCAAGCCACTATTGGAGCAATTGTCAGATATTGTGAAGAGGATTAATACTGAAGACCTAGATACCAATGCCAAACTTTTGGTTTGAAAGAAAGTTTCAAGGAAAAGTAAATGAAAAGATATCTGGAGAAATAGCATTGTCATAAGTTGCTTTGACAAATAAGGTTGAGGATGTGAAGAAGGTCCTTGAGAATATTTTCTCATTGTACACCAAACTGTGGGATCCCACACTATTCACCAAGGTACCAAATAGAGAATAATGAGCTTGGAGAGGAACTTAAGCATATCAGGTACATAGCTACCTAAGAACCCAGCTTAGAGTGAGAAGCATTTTAATGCATTGCTTCTATCACAAAGTCAATTAGTTGTGTTAACAACAGAAGAGGCTACTGTAAGAGCCAAATTGACACAAATTCAAGCCTCTCTCACCCCACACATGGAAATCCTCCACAAAGAATTAGGCTATGCAAAAACTTTGTTGAAGAAAGATCCTAATCTTTCTACCTCAAATGGCCTAGTACACCTTGCAACCGAGCTCACCATCCAAGTGAAGTCATTAGATGTTGCATGTGACAATTGGGATGTAGCTCTGAAATAATCATGGAAGTTCATAAGCCTTTTCTAGACAAATACACTATACATGTATAGACCCTTTGACATAAGTGTCAAAAAAGGGGAGATAATATAATATAAGATTGGGGAGATAAATAAGCAAGGGGGAGATAGATTAAAAGGAGGAGAAAATAATGAAAGGGAGAGATATGCAATTTTGAGAACCACAATGCAAAGATAGAAACAGAGCAGAGTAGATATTAGCCAAGGCAGAGCATAAAGAGTATCAGTCAGCAGACACAAATCTACTTAGATGGAGCACAAATTTTGGATACAAAACAGATATACTAACTCAGGAGTTACAAATTTTGAGGTATATAGGTTATTGCAAAATTTTGAAATTTTTGAAGTTTTGCATATAAGTTGAGTCATGGTTATGATATACTCAAGGAGATTAGATTGATTATGGATATTCAGTGTTTTTGACACTCATGTCAAAGAGGGAGATTGTTAATCTCGTATTAGTTTTGACAAGTGAGTGTCAACACACTTAAGCCATTTACTTAGTTCATGTCGAACTAGTAATACATGTCGAGTACATCATACAAATGTTAGACCATGCCGAGTTGTAATGAGTGTCGAGCCACTAATGTGTCAAGTCACTCAAGTGCCAAGCAGATAGACCATGACGAGTGATTCAGGTGTCGAATAACACAGTGGATGCCGAGCAGTTCAGGTGCCAAGTCAGAACAAAATTGCAACATATGTCGAGTACCAGTCACTTCATATGTCGAGTGACACAGAATTGACATATTTATTTGTAATGGCACAAACATATATGTAAATCGTTTTCCAGTTGACCTAAAGATAAATTTTGATTCTTTGGAGATAAGAATGAATCTATATATGGATTCCCTATGTATTTGCATGCAACCAATTAGGAAAAGAGAAGGTTTAAAGAGGCAATATGGATGAATCGCAACCGTATATTCATACCTGACCCTAGGTCTCCTAATCTTCTTAAGGAGGATGAAACCCTAAACTTCTTATGTGTGTGAAAGGGATTGGAGAAGGATACAATAGTGAGACATTTGATTGAGAAGGATCAAATAGACAAGTGTTTATTTATCAGGCAAGCAAGTGCCAACCATAGGATCTATGCTAAAACATTTTTGCAAGTTATTTCAGTTAAATCTCCTAATAGAGTAGTCCTAGCAAGTTGTAGTAAATCCTTTAATAGGGTGCTTACTTAATTGTGAGTTGAAGTCCTCTAACAAGGCACACTTCTAACAAGGTGTTCAAATCCTCTAACAAGGTGGGACTTAATAGTCTTCGTAAGCCTTTAATAGGGTAGGCCTTTCACAGGGTAGATCATGATTCATGGTCAAACCATTATAACCTTAATTGGATACACTTTACAACTAAAGTAGTGAAAATTTGTGGGTGTCATCCCCACCCCAATTTTAGCTTTGCACTTGGAGGGTTTCTAGGTAGTCATATTTGGTGTCAAATGTTTCATTGCTTATATGTTTACATGTTTTAGATGTATGTGCTTTACATGTTATTCTAGTTTCTCAATTGAATGTATGAGATGGATGTGTGGTGAAAGATTTATGAGTTCATATTTTAACTGTTTGTAATAAATTTGGGAAAACTGATAGTGCCAGAAGTTTTCATGGACGTGGATTTGGTCAAGGCATTAATCAAATGTTACAATCCTGTAAACAAGTCATTTCACAAGGACAAAAGTGTTTTTCTAGCATTAGATAAAGATACATTCATAGAAGCATTTGAATTGGGTGGACCCATGTCGTTGCCCATCGATATTGAGGATCTTAATAAGAATTCCAAGAATAATAAAAATTTCTATGTGGGTAAAAACATGACCAGACACATTCCCAAGGTGAAAAAGGATGTAGGGAAAATTCCAAAGAGGAGAGATATTGATGAAGTCATGCCCTTGGATTTCTTTCAAAGGTATTTTCAGAATATTGTGTTTGGTATTGACAAAGTCCTGGGCACAAATGGGACCATGAATGCTTCAGGGGCACACTATATCATGGCTTTGAATATACAAGACCCTAATCATTATGCTGGATATGATTTTGTTGACTACATTATTGAGGGTATTCACAAACAAATGTATGCCGCCCAACAAGAAGAACTAAAGGACTTTAAGTTCTTTCATTACTTCTTCCTCATGCACCTCATTTTGGCAAAGAATGCTGATTTTTTTTATCAAGGCTTCTTTGAGTCAACACAAGAATGGGGAGAAAAGTTGCCAATAGAAAGATGGACACGGGTATGGAAAGTATACTATCCATATTCAAATGTTATCTCTTTTTATAATGAATTTATTTGTCCAGATTTAAAGATGATAGGTTGTGTGGTTGAAAGAGTTCCTAGAAGTGTTAGGAAAATTGTCAAACCTAAGTGGTGTTTTGATGATGGGAAACAATTGACTCATGATTGAGGTAGTGTGTTTTTGTTTGAACATTACACTGTTATAAGAATCTTTGGTTGTCCTCAGCCACCTCATATCTTGCCCAAGTATGTTCCTAAGAGATTAGGACTGGTAGAAATTTTCTAGCAACTTATTTCTTTAAATAGGGAATATTTAGGAAAAGGTGTCAAGAAAGGGACGTTTTTATGTAGATGTACCAAACTGGGAGATTTTGAGATTGGGAAGAATGCTATTGAGCCAACCAATTCTTTCCTGCAATATTATAAGATGCCAATTGGGCCACCTAGGACCTACGACCCCTATAATGTAATAAGGCATGCATTGAAAAGCATGAGGGGATACAATCTGCCTCCTACCAAGCCTATGTGGGAAGAAGATATATTGTTGATGTATTGAGTAAGGATCTTTGCAGGGAAAGAATGATAAAAATCAGAGACATTCTTAGCTATGAGTGGGAAATGAGAAAAGCATACCCATATTTCAAAGGGTTTTTGCCCAAATGAAGAATATTGGGCCAAATTGGATAAGTGTGTTAACAATTTTGATCAATTGGTAGCTCAAGTTCTTGAGGCAATCAGGAGGAAGATTGATCTGGAATATACTAATGACGAATATATAGTAGAAGTGTCTGATGAAGAGGATCAATTTGAAGGTGACCAGCCTGAACAAAGTGTTCAAGATGTTCCTAAGAGTTTTGTGTGGGTAAAACAAAGACATAAGAAGCAAAAGATGGTAGAAATACCAAACCAGGCTCAGCAGAAGGCGCTTCAGATCTTGCCAAAAGGAAATAAGTACTTTACTGATATCAAAAGAAGGTTCCTAATGTCGTAGGTGTCTGAGAGTGAGAAAAGGGCGAAGAAATTGCAACTGGAAACACAAATGATTGATGATAGAATCATTGAAGCCAAGGAGTTTTTGGATGATGACAATTTTATTAAATCAAATGAATTCAAAAGTTTCCTTTTAAAATTAAGAGAAATGAATTGAAACTAAGTATGAAACCGAGAGATTCTGATGAAAAGGTTGCTGAGTTGGTATAGAGGTTGCAAGAATATGACCCTGCTAGTGAAACTCTCACCGCCAAAGAAGCTAGAGATTTAGTCAGAAGAAGTGGAATGATTATTTTCCCAGGCTGGGATCTGAACTCTTCATTTTTACCTAATCAGATAAGAAGACAAGAGAAATATGTCTCCTTCGAAGATGAAAACCAATATGGGGAGATAATGGGGTCAGGATTTAATGTAGATGCCCAAACAATAGCTACATGGAGTTTAGCTCCAAAAGATAATAAGCCCACTCTTATGGAAATAAAAGAGTCCCCCAGGGGAAATGTTATATTTTGACACGTGCAATCTACATCCAGTGACCAAATTCTAGGAATACATACCTTGGTAGCATTAATGGGTAAGCATAAAATGGATACTCTCCAAGCTCAACTGGAATAGACCTATGAAAAAATGATTGGGATGAGAAGGAGTTATGAAGAGGAAATGAAGAAGACTTATGTCCTACAACAGAAGGTTATCAAATTGGAGATGGAGGTGGCTTCATTGAAGAAAAATGTTTGAACTGTTATAGAGGTCCATGACAAAGAAGTGTAGATGGAGGTCCAGATTTTTGAGACAGGGGAATCATCAGGCCAGGCTATGGACATTGATGAAGAAAAGTTAGAAGCCATGAAGGATGCAGAGATTAGAGCTTTAAAGAATTTATTAGTTCATAAGATCAATGCATTCAAGATAACCTCACAAAATGTGCATGGCATTTATATTTCCTTAGGAGTAGAATACAAATGTGCAGAGGCAATTGCCCTGTTATCTCCACTATTCAGTGCATGGGGCCCTTACATTCAATTTTTTTGACAATATAATCACCATATTGCCTCAAAAGAAAGACCTACCAAAAGCAACCATCGTAAGTACGAGAAAGGGAATCCATAAGGTAAAGGATTTAAATGGTTTTTTTGGAGGAAAAATGCAGCAGGTACAAAGTAAAATGAAAATAATTGCCATTGAGACACCAAATATTGTGCCGATAGTCTTGAATAATGAAGGCAAAATTAATGACTGGGTGGAATGGTCATCATCCTTCGATAATATTCTTGATCACCCCAGGTTTCTATCTTTTTGTAATAATGAAGCAAGTGTCACTACTGTCTATGATATGATAGACATTCTTTATAAATTAGAAGCAGAGATGTCTAAAATATCTTCAAAAGTTAAAGCTATAACTGATGCCAAGTGGATCAAATACCTGGAGGAGCTGGACACGATCAGAGATATCACGTGGCCCGATATTGACACAGACATCACTATTTGGGAGTTGATTGCAAAAATCAAGGCACCAGCAGCCGGTGATAGTGATTGAGTAAAGTTGACAAGCAGTTCAAAAAAAAAGAGGTAAAAGGAAGGCATGGATGGTGATGGGAGCTAAAGACAATTTTGATTCATTTAAAGAATATTCATGATGAAAGGTATTTTGTTGCACCAATTTTTGTTTCTTGTGATAGTAATAATGTAAATATCTTTCTGTTTTAAGGACAGTTGTTAGTTCTCTCTATGCCTGAAGCTTGTTGCATCTCACACTATATAAGTGAGATTCCAAGGCTAGAGAAGGGGTCTGAGTCATTGTATAATTTTAGTTTTACTAAGCTTTGTTCGGTCTAGTCCTTGATGCAAACTTTATGATCTATTTTCTCTGCAAGTATCTGAGAATGCATTAATGTTACAAGATTTTAATGTCTTATCTTGAGTCGTTTTGAGTTCTATTTCAGTTGTTATACAATTTTCAGTGAGAATTAATACAAAGATGAATTGTCCCCATATCTTTTCTTTCTGAATCTTGTATCCATTTTTATTACCTGGTTATCTCAAAATTGCATGAGCAAAGCTTGGTCAATTGAATGCAATTAGGATAAGTTGTATATCATTTCACTATTGCTTTTAATTCAATGAATTAGGTAAATGCTTCAATGAATATGATAAGATCTCCATGGTAGTAGGGAGGATATGTGTAAGAATGAGTTTCAGTAAGAATTGCTAATAATATTGATTGTAATGCAGTCAATAAGGTCAAGAAATTGGATAGACTCTGAATCCCAATGGATAAGGTACTGATCAATTAGTTCAGTCTACATATGGAGAAAACATGAATAAGCATCAAGCTTAAAATCAAATCAATTTTACTTTAATGGTTTGAAGAATGTCAAAGCTGATCAGCACTTGTTTACATTTAAAATCTAAGTCTTAGTTGGCTACTATTTCCCAGAATTATCTATAAATCTAAGAAGAATTGTGACCAATCTACTGTACGAGATGAATATTGTTATAATGTGTCATGGAATGAGTAAAATATGAATGTAGTATCAGGTTGTGAATCTTTACATGCCTCAGGTGCACCCGCCTTGGTTTTGCAGAGCCAAAAGAGTAGAAAATCATTCATGATTTTGTTGAAGTTGGGTCCATATCTGAAGAACATATAGTTGTTTATGGGAAGTAGCTAATCCTTAGATTATTTTGTTTCTCATGATCTTGGTATTAAGTATTTAGTTGCTTAATAGTGTAAAAACACCAACAATGTTAATGGTGTTGATTTCTTTATTGCTTTTTGTTCATGCATGAAAGTAGATTAGATAATCTAATGAAGTAAAAGCAGAAATATTCTAAGTGTGAAAAATTTAAGTGATAATGGAGGTAAGGGTCATGACCTTTTAGTATGTTAAGAGATTTTTTTTGCATTTCTAGTTAGAGTTTGATACCATGTTGAGTAACACGGATCATTTTCTACAAATGTAATAACACTACCATTGATATAGGTGTGTTTCAAATGTAGATTTGATTCTCATATAAATATTAGAGGAGACATGTCTCTATGGTTCAATCATCAATAATTAATAATTTATTAACAAATATATATATATATATATATATATATATATATATATATATATATATATATATATATATATATATATATATATATATATAATCGAATCAATGTGACTAAAGCTAAAACCTTAATAGGAGTATGGGTCACAACCCATTGGTGTTGAATAGATTGGCTTACTTACAATTTAGGATTGATAAATTGTGTGATTAATTTAATATTATTAATTTCCTTGTTTAATTGAGTATTATCTTATTTGAAATTAAAGTTTAATATGTGATATAATATTAGTGATTTAAGAGTTCATGGAATGACATACATATTATTTAATTTTTAATAATGGCAAAAGTGGCAAGCTACAAATATTTTATTGATATATATAAACTAGTTCAAAAGCTCAAGGAAGAAAGAACCAAAAAGAAAACCTCCAATAATCAACAAATACAAAAGGTACAAAATAGAAATATATAGAAGCAACTAAATGCCTTCATAACACAGGATAAATAAAAGAAATCTAAACACCTCACCAAAGAAGCAGTTGAACCCAAATACACATCCTTTGATCTCCTAAAAACGTAGCACCGGCCATTCCTAATTAATAGCCTTTGTATACAGTCACCAAACATTCGATAGCCATAACATTTTGTAACTAGGTCTTCTTATCGATCTAAAGATACCGATAGAATGAATGTGATCATTCCAAACTGATAGTCATTGTATGCAGTCACCTATCAAACCAAAAATTTGATAACCATGGCATTATGCAACCAATTCTTCATATCACACTAATGATACCAATAAAATCAATCTATTGACAATAGTGTTCCATAATGTATTCCACCTTATCAGATAGGACCAACCAATGGTAGCTAGAGACCATTACCCAGTCATCTAAAATCCCAATCGACATAGCTAAGGGTAGAAGAACATCCTATAGGTGAAGAAGGTAACACAAAAAGTCACCTAAATCTTATCGAATTTATTGGAAAACTAAACAAAAGCCCCTTATCATATTGAATAGTCATCCACGAAAACCCTAACCCAATAAGGCAAAACCATACTTATCCAAACCGGAAGATAGGAGCTCAAAATCAGTAATGAAAGTCACCAGCTTGGGGACCCCAAATTACTTCAGTTTAGTCTCACTAAGTTAGAGAGCACAGTGACCCCAAAAATTATTCTTGAACATGACTCCAAAGTTCTCTGAGTTTTCCAAAAAGCCAAAAATATTGTCCAAAATCATGAAAGAGAAACCTAGGTTTCTCCTCCATAGTTTGAATATTCTCATTCTCATTTGTTCTACGATATGCAACTGATCAATGTGCATCCTTGTTGCCTCAATTTCACTTGGTGGAACACTTTCAAAGCCAAACAAAATATATTTCTCCATATGTTGTGTATGATCAAGAATTACCAAAATAGTAGATAATTTTGTATAAATATGGTTGCAAATGTCTTATGGCAAAACACAACCTAGATATCCTATGGCATTTAAGAAATCGCCCAAATCTCGTAGCCTTGTCACTCTTTTCATGTTGTCAAGTACCATTTTAAATTCCCAGTTGTCTTTTAAGGCTCATCAATAAAGAGGTCAACAACTAGAACATGTTCCTCTCATAGATCATATTTCCTAATGATATGAAGCAAGTTTGTATTATCACTAATTCTATTTCTAGCCTTTCTGCCAATGATATCCTCCATCATAGTCCCAAACTAAACTATGTCCATGATATTAGAAAGAAAAAAAATGTCACTCTGATGGCGATAGTACATCATTACTCATAATTTTCTTAGCGACCTAGAAGCAATGTGAGCAACTAGGAATGAAAACTTGAGCAAACTAATCATTTGAAACATTGACTTCGAAGGGTCACTCCCACTTAACAATATCCATCCTTACTTTATAGTTCCTTGGATAATAATCCATTATTGCGAATAGGACACAGTGGCAAATGAAATTAAATGTTGAAAGAAACACTTGCAATGAAAGCTAAAGAATGAAGAAATTATATCATCAATAAGCTTAAATAGAGTCCTTTGCAAAGACCCCATACTTCCACTCCACCTACCTTGAACCAATACGCATTTGAAGTACTATAGGGTTTAATGCACTTACAAATGAGGCATGTGAAAAAAGAGAGGGGTGCAAATGGAAACATGTGTGAATTAATTATCTTCACATAATTATCCCACAAATTAGTCACTTCATTTATCAATAATAATCAACGCTTCCCTCACTTCATCAAAAACATTCAATGCACCCCCAACTTGATCTCCACGCACTTGACACTAATATGCTCATGAAGTACCATAGGATTACATGCATTACAAATAGGCTACTTGTGGAAGTTAAAAATACCAAGTGAAATTTAATGATATAACTAACTTTGCATATTTGCCCCTTTTTATAATCCACATCAACTCCTCTAGTGACTTTCTCTTAAATATTCAAGTTCAATTTATCTTTTTCAATAGCCAATATAAGATTAGGGAACTCATTGAGATTAATATTTGAACTAAGGTATCCAATTCTAAATTGTTACGACCCATATTAGCTAGCACATCTACAACCTGTTGACCCTATGGCAAGACATATTGTCAATTGGTAACAAAACACTTGAATCATCCAAGGAGGTTGGTTACTACTGCAACCATGCTTTCCATCATACAACATATTTTAGTGTAGCCTGAGCAATTCAAGGATATATTGTGTTAAGTGAGCTTATAGCATAAACTAAGTTATCAGTGGAAACCAAGTTCCCAGTGTGAACCGAGTTCATAGTTCTCACCAAGTTCTCAGTATGAACCGAGCTATCAAGTTCAAGTCAGTATGCTCCAGTGTCACCCGAGTAATAAAGTGTTACTCGAGCATCCAGTGTTACCCAAGTGCCATAGTGTCAAACCGAGCTCACTGTAGTGCCCAAGCATTAGGAGGACACCAAAATGCATAGTGAGACCCAAGCATCAACATTTGGCCGACTTGAAGGTATAATTTGGTTATTGTTATCTCTTTTGTGAGTCAACGTGGTATGAAGTTATTGTTTGATAGATATATAAGGAAGGAAAATTAGTTTGTCTAAGACGTAAGAAATGTGAGATGTGAAGAAGCTAAGATGAAATCCAAAAGGCAGATTAAGTAAGCAGGCTAGAAAGCAGTATAAAGGGTAGAGTAGAGACTTATCTATCATAACCAAGTGATCCTATTATTCAAAGGATCTATTTCAGCGAACTGAGTTGCGAAGCAAAGATCAACCTGTTGATTCATCCTAATAGGTGCATCAGTCAAATCCTCTAACAAGGTGGACCTAACAATCCTTTGTTGAATCTCTTAATAGAGTACATACTTCATTGTATTGTAAAATTATCTTACAAGGTGGACCTAGTAGTCCTTCATACTCTTAACAGAGTAGATCACCAGAAGTGATCAATGGTAAGCCCTAACAGGCCAACTTTATTACTATAGTGGTGAAGCATTGTGGGTCTCATCCTCACCCTAGTTTTACCTTCTCCTTGGATGGATTTTGGGTTATCAAATATTGTGTCAAAGTGTTAATGGTGTTGATTTCTTTATTGCTTTATGTTCATGCATGAAAGTAGATTAGATAATCTAACGAAGTAAAAGCTTTAGTATTCTAAGTGTGAAAATTTTAAGTGGTTCCTGATTCACACCCCCCCCCCCCCCCCACTTGTCGGCCCGCCCCTCCTCATTCACTTGTTTGTCATTACATTTCCAACACAACCAAGTTACCTTCCCTCAATGCATGGGACAAAGAACTTTCGGCAAATGAATCCATTAGACTCCAAGGGCTTTGCAAAACATATTTAATTTTCCAATTTGTTGCAGATTTATTAAGACATCCATTAATAATCACCCTTCAATCTCTATTATGTTTACATTCATCCTTTTAGCAAGAGGCAAGTCGCAAAGCAAAGCTTGTGCTTCTGCAATAATGTTAGTTCCTAGAGGAATTGGTTGAGCTAATAAAGCAATCAAATTTTCTTTAAAACCTTGATTACAGGCACCAATGCTAGAGATCCCAGGGTTATCCCAGGAGGAGCCATCAAAATTTAGTTTTAAAAAATCATTAGTTAGAGGAATCCATCGCACCTTTGACCTACATAAGCTTGTTTTCCTAACGACTAGCAACATGTTGACTTGGATAAGGAAGATTTTCCTAATTATTTGCGATCCTAATGTCCCAAGATTTAATCACTATCTTTTGTGGGTAATTTCTTACATATGCTACCATGCTACCACAATTTCAGTAATAGCCTGTTCAACCGATAAGAGGACTAAATTTATCGGGGAAGCGGAGTTTCTAAAAATTCATTTCTTACACTATCGTCAAATGGCCCAAACTACTGAGGCTAGCAAAAATCACCATAAACAAGCATAAAAGGAATGTGGAAATAGAACTGGCCAACTTTGAAACAAGTTCGAAAGATTTGCAAGAAGGGGCATTACTAAAGACAGTTTTTGCAGAATATATCGCCACACCAGCTATGCAAATTCACACCAAAGAAAAAGATGATCAATTGTTTCACTTGTTGCATTACATAATACACAATGAAAAGGTTGTGCATTGTTAAGCTTTGTGAGTCCATCACGTGTTGAAATTCGTTGTTGTAAAGCTAACCATTTAAAAGAACCAACCTTGGACAATTATGATGTGTCCCAACAAAAGGAAAAAACATGTATTTGGGTTGAGAATCCAATGAAGCCTTGATCACATTATATCCTTTTTTAACCAAATATCATTCATCCTTAGATGGAGCCCATATCACCCTATCATGTTGATTTGAAATAATTAGCTCTCTTGAAATTATTTGTTCACTAAAATGCCACTTTATGTTATTCTAAGATCTAAAGGTCCTTGGGATCTTTCCATATAACCTTTTCATTTAATATATTCGCAGAGCTAATATAATCAACTAAATATTTACCCTAGCATTTTGTAAAAAATTTAATGCAATTTGCCAACAGAAAGGATCGATTGAGAGAGGTGTGATTGTTCTATGAATCATCCTAGAATAATACACTTTCTCCATTATGCACATTCCATGTTAAGTGCTTGTTAATTACATCTCTTGATGCTATCACAAAATTCCAAATTGATGAATCCTTCGGGGGACTCAACAACTTAAAAATCCTTGTCCGATAAGATGAATCTAGATACTTTGCTTCCATAATATGACACCACTTACTATTGGTTTTGTTATACATTTTCCAAACTAACTTCACTCCAAAAGCCTTATTCCTCTTAGCTAAATCACCTCCAACCCCTTTTTGAAAGGTCATATCATTGAGTGAAATAAGTTGTATCTTGGCTTTGCCTGTCAAGTTGTTTTCAACAAAAAATCTCAAATACTCTTCTCAATTTGTTTGATAATCACATCAGGAGCTTAAAGAACAGAGAAATAATAATTTGGAATTGAATAAAGAACAGTCTTGATAAGAAGAATTCTCCCTGAAAGGGTAAGCCACCTTATTTTCCAAATCGCAACAAATTGTTGAAATCTTGTCTATAATAGATACCCAATAATGTAATTTTTTTGCACCTATGAAAAAATGAGTGCCTAAATATGATGAAGGAAATCTAGAGAAAATTTTTGACTGTTGTGTATTCTCTTAGATATCACAGTATTCAAATTGAAGATGAATATCTTTGATTTTTCATTATTAATTTTCTGTCCCAAACACTCTATGTATAAATCTAGCACAAGCTTACTTTCTCTAGCCTCTTGAACCTTTGTCACCCTAAACAACAGTGTATCATCAGCAAATAAGGAATGAGTGACAGAGATTAATGATCCTCCAATCTTTGTACCAACCCAAAGCCCTTGATTTTGATGAGTTGTGATGATTCTGCTAAAAGCTTCTACCATTAAAATAAAGAGAGATGGGAATAAAGTTGTCAAACTCCTTGTGAAGATCTAAAAGAACTGGTTGGGAAACCATTTATTATTACCGAGAAGAAAACACCTAATAAGAAAGCATAAATCCATTTACACCATTTTTTTTGCAAAGCCAAACATTTTAAAAACTTTCATCAGAAAAGACCAATTGAGTTTGTCATATGCTTTCATCATATCCAGTTTGATTATGAAGTTTGGAAAAAAATTCTCTTTGATTGAATGTAGTACATCATGTGCAACTAGAACCCCTTCCATTGTTTTCTTACCTGGGACAAATCCACCATATTCCAAAGAAATTATTCTCGAGAGAATGGGTTGAAGACGCAAATAAATGGCTTTGGTAAAGATTTTATAAATGGTGTTACATAGGGAAATAGGCCTAAAATCAGCAAATGTTTGAGGATCGCATGTTTTAGGAATAATGGCTATATTTGTAGAATTAAAGTTTCTAACCATAACCGTATTTTGTTGAGATTCTTCCATTGTCAATGAAATATCCCAACCAATAACATCCCAGCATTTTTGAAAAAATAAAGTTGTAAATCCATCAGGCCCTGTAGCCTTATCCGACAGTAACGAAAATACTACCTTGTGTACTTCCTGAATAGTAAACGAAGCCAATAAAACATCATTATCTTGGGGTAATAAGCGAATGAATGAAATCAATAAATTCTTATTCACAAGGAGTAGTAGGTTGATTAGAAGGTAGCGGATCATCCAAAAGATTTTTGAAGAAATTAAACCCCTTCAAACTAGATACCATACACATCAGCAATTAAATTGCATGTAGATATTCTTTAATGTTGAAAATCATGTTCACATCCCTGCATTGTTTCGCATAACCATGAAAAAATTTTGCATTTCTATATGTTAGAAAGTAAAGTCCACCAAGATAACTAAGATGGGGGGTGCATTGGTTATCAAATCAATACAACTTTTCTCAACCTTATTAAACTTCAAAATTGTGATCAATATAAACAGCAACCATAAGAAGATACACATACACAATAACTCCAGATTTGTTAACTAGATAAGATAAGATAAGATAAGATAAATTTATTAATGTCCAACAAGAGACCAACAAGGGTCTAAGGGACTGAAAACAGTACAAAGGGCAAACGCTAATAGGGGGAGCACCAAATGGTGTCCGCAGAAAGAACGTGAAAGCAAGACAACAAAAGAACCAAGAAAAAGGAATAACAACAATTAAGAACTCCTCACAAGCGAGAAGTAGTCCAGAATGGAAAGGTGGACATTAGGGCAATCAAGTACTTTGGAAGGTTGGCTCTGAGGTCTACTAGAGGGAAGTTGCCGAGTGTAATCTTTGTGGGGTCTCACAGATCTGGTGTGAACCGAGATAGTGCAGAGAGGCCACTTCGATCCTTGGGTAGGAATTGTAGGACTGAAGAAAGAGGTGATGAGCTACATAGGAGTCGATGTCGGGAAACCCTTGATCATAGGGAAAACCTTGGTGGGGATGGTACCCACAAAATGATGTACTAATATAAATGTTCCTTGTAAGAGGATGGACTCTGTTAGGAGCTAATGAAATAAATTCAATACATATCAGTCCCTATTAGGAGATTTTGAATCCCTGTTAGGAGTTGTGCCAACCCTGTTAGGAGTTGTAGAAGGCAGAAGGACCCACTATCCAAACAACTTCAGGGGCAAGACCATTGAACTCACTGTCCAATTGGTCTTTGTATTATTCCTTTCAGAATAATAGAAATGCAACTGATCTCAGCAACTCAATACTTGATATGTCCTCTTACCGTGCCTCTGCCACACAAAATCACTTCTCAAATCTCAATACCAGATCTACAAACTCACATCACAATGATCCCTTTGATCACTTACTCACATTTACTAAATTCACATATCACTTGCTTCTTGCACTTATTTTTTCATCACAAGGAAAATAACTTTCCTTTATACCATGTCCTCAAAATAATTCACTGGGTTGGCCCTAAGGCTTTCCCAATTAATTACAATAGGACCTCATTAAGATAACACGCTACAATACATTTTTTTCATAATTACAAAATATTGTCTGCTCACAATCTTCACAACTTCTCACACGTGCAATCTTGGACTTTGTACACTTGTTGACGTGATCATCAAGCTATCTTTTGTCTCTAATTTCGCTCATCCAAATTCTATCCCTATTAAGAGATATAATCTGAACACCAAAAACCACTTCTTAGGTACTTTATTTGCAAACTGTCTTCTGTAAATCACAAATAACTGCTACCAGCCTTTGACTTTCTCCATGTGCACTTAACCATTGAATTAGGACACATTGTGGAACATGTCCCCAACTACGCTTAACCTCATCTTTTGTACTTGAACCATACGACCTCAATCTCTATCTACTACTCTACCAATCTTCTCAATATGTTGACATCAATGACAAACATAGTCATTAATGCAACACGCAGTCATGCTAACTATCTCTCCACTGCTCCAATAATGCTAGAATACTACCCCATAGGAATATCATTAGCATTCATATTAACACTATCACCCTCCAACAACCATAATTTTCTTGATTTCTACCTCCAATATTCCTCCTCTCTACCACATAACTCTTCCCATTCTTCCTAATACTCCTCTTGCCTGGCAAATGAAGAAGAGTCCAACCCAAATTTTATAACATGTTTGTTAATTTGTTCTTGCTCCCTCTGTACAAATTCTTTTTGATGGAAAACATTTATAAAAAAAAATTCATTCCATTCCTTAATATTCATTTTAACAAATTGTATTTTTTAATGAAACTTAAACATCATAGTTCTTTTTCAAAGAGGAGCACTAACCCACCATTGTTTGAGTAAAGGGAGAAGATGTGGATGTCAAAACCACATTTTTTCAAATTTGAAGGAGGGCCTATGCGAAGTAATTGCATATTGCAAAAGTTTGTCCACAAGTAACTAAATAGGGAAATGATCAAATCCAAAAAATGACAAGATTTTTAACAAATTGAGAATCCTTGAAGTTTCATTCTTGGTTGACAAGAAACCTATCCAATCTTTCAACAATTTGTAAGAAACCATCCCTTTTATTGGTCAATGTAAAAACACCATTATTTGGATGAGTGTCTTGCAAATCATTATCAGTGATAAAGGAAGCAAAGTCTTTGAGTGCTTTCACTGGTGGCATAATACCACCCTTTTTCTTTGTCATTAATCTAATAGCATTAACAATCTCCTCCTCAAATGATTTTCTGAGTAGAATGCAGTTGAATCTGGTTAATGAGACAGTCCCATAAAATCTTTTCCTCAATAGTTGATGAAGTCCCACATATATTTAAAACCAGAAATGAAGAATCAAAGTGTTTGAAACTAATTAGTTGCCAACCAATCCCTTGACCAAGAAGCTCTTCTGCTATAATCTTAGGGTTCCAAAGTGATGCGATTCCTCCTGAAGCACATTGGCTCGAGTTATGCACAGATTTCCATTGAGTCCATTTGGCAACTATTTTTTCATATGAATTTAAAGAGAGTTTAGTTTTTTGTAACAAAATTATGCCTGCTTGTGAGGAACCAAGTTGGGACTTGATTCTACATCTTTTATCACAGGCATGAATACCTTTGGCATTCCATGATATGAGTCTCCTTGCTCTTGAGGAGAACACTTAGTCCTCCTAACTATCTTTGATGTTCTAAGTGTGTCCTCAATCGTAGCTTGTAAACCTACCTCTATCTCTTCTTTAGTCTTCATACATTTGGTTTTCCTACCTCTTTGTTTGGAGTTTTCTTTTCGATAGACTGAGAAGAAGGGAATTGATGAGGAGATGATATTTTGGAGAAATCAAAGTTATTGTGTTGAGGATTCTACATAACCATATTATTATCCAAGAGAAGCTCATAGTTTATATTAACAGGTATCCTCATTCCTTGAAAAATATTCATGAGATGAGATATCAAAATCCATACCCTCCAGATCATCTTGAATCTAAGAGTCAAAAGAGATCTGCATGAAAGTGCCCTCCTTCTAACAGTGATACTTCTTATTGTTCAAGGAAACCTGCAGCAACTCATGGTTCCCTACCAACCGATTCTCCAAGGCATTGTGACCAGATATGAGTTGAGTTGAGAAGTGGAAATATTATACAAATAGTTACTATTTATTTGGCCGATTTTTGTTTAGCAAATTTTAATGTTCATAGTATGATTGTAGATCAACTGATATTTAAAATTTTAAAAATAAATTAAGAATCAAAAACCATTAATACTATTTAATATAATAAAATATAACTTACTTGAATTCTCTCCTCTATAATATTTTGCACTACACCTAATTTATTCTTCCGTATTCCCACCTTTATAATGCTCTCGAGAATAATTATTTCGAAAATATATAAATATTTTTAATGAAACATAGAGTTCAAAATGTTGTGGCTTTAATTAAATACTTGTCAGCTTTTAAGTTGTTTAACTTATTTTTCTGTGTAACTATTGTGAATGTGCACATCATGGTCCAATGCAAAGTCTTGTTTTAAACAAATTTAAAAATAAAAATAAAAAATTAGAAGCGTTAGGTTTTAATAGTTTATAACAATGATGCTCTCAATCTTTTTGACAGCATTCTACATCGTGTAACAAATGTTTGCAAACATCTTGGATCACTCGGATCTATCATTAGGATGATCCGTGCACAATCCAAAACTGTTGAAAAGTTACCCAGCATACACCAGATTAAGCATGATAGCTGAATCATGCAGCAACTCAAGAAAGCGTCTAAAATGGAAAGTACATAATGTTACAGTTGATAGGCCCCAGTACTTATCAATGTTAGCCCAAGCAAAGCATAGGAAAATTCACTAATTCAATATGGAGGTCCTACAATCGTGATGATGTAGGCTAACTGAGAAATGTCAGGGGAATAATGATAACAGTGATGTACACTTGATAGTTTACAGGCTAGAAATTTTACCAGGTAACAAACAAAGACGTCTAACATCTGATTAAATGCATGTAGAACACCTGTAAAGTATAATCTCAGCATATTGTGCAGGACTGTTTATAGCAAATCAGGATAATTTCTTTGGGCCAAACACAAGTAGGGGAGTTATGAACTTGCATGCCACGGTTTCTCATAAAGTTGGGTTTACAAACCTTACTATGCTAGCCATTGTAACAGAAATAGGTTGAAATGCCCATCATACTGTATATGCTGACACATCATTATGTAAAAGAACTGACCATCCTTACCATGGTTTCTCATGACTATCTCAAAATTGTGGAGGCAACCATTTTTCACTACACCTTTGATACTCTTTATCAGAGAGAAAATATGTATTACTTCTACCTATCTTCTCTATACAATATTTCATCAAATTCTAGTTGTCAAGTTCACATTCAGCGAGTCTGAAGAACTCTGATTTCCTGGCTCTTAGGTGTTTTACACCCCTGACAAAAATTAAAATGATTCTCTCCGATCATTCTAGGGCTTCTTGTTTTTCAGTTCAATTCACCTAATTCATATGTATTCTAAGGGGTATTGGAGTTTTGTGCAATAACCACTTCTATACTTTAATTAGCATGCCTTGATTGACATCTTTTGCACAAACCCAGACGTTCTTCACCTTGATTTCTCTCACATGCACATTCAATTCAAGGAAGAGGTTTACCTATTGAAGTCTTGCTGTAATCTGCTAGTTGTCTTTACCAAAGCACAAAAACTAATTTGTGCTAGTGGAAACCCGACCTGTAATCATTCCAGCCAAATTGAATGTTTGTGGTAATTCATGCATGACTCCTATATGAGTACACAAGCACTGAATTCTCTTTAAAATCAAAGCACAATGCTAGTGAGTTGACTGAGAAAAAGCATATGAATTCGGGCATTCAGATCTTAGTGTGGATAAACTGAACAGTATGAAAAGATAAACTGAACAGTATGAAAGGCTCTAGTATAAGAGCAATCAGAACATAAAAAATATAAATTGGCTCAGTAAATAAATACAATCTTTACACAGATAAATGCGTAATCTCTTTTATGAGAACTGGTAAGAACTCCAGTATTCAACCAGGGTGGCTACACAAATGGAAAGTATTGACCATGAAATGTCATCCATAACTTTCAATATGAGGTTAGCAAGTGTGACACCGACAAATATCTTTGCATATTTACTGTAACTGGAAGTGAATTTAGGAAGGTGTTGGGGAGAAACTACCAATTTGGTAACACAGCACTTGAAAAAGTAGTTCAAGAGATGATGCTGTATTATAACTAGCAATAGCATCTCTTATGGAACAAAAGTTATTATGATGGGTATTGCTGGCTCGAACCCCCTGCAATACCTGAACAACAATCAATATATCAATCACCCTTTAGATTTGTCATAAAATTGCTTCAATAATAAAATCACTTCCAATGGATTACAATCTTGAAATTACCCTAGGAAGCTACAGTGACATTCTCAAAATTAATAGCAACAGCAGTAATCACTGAGATATTATCAAGTAATGTACATGACTTCGACTTACACGTCATTGCAGATATATAGAGCATCATATCCTTAGAGACTCCATGATATATTGAAATATAAACAATCAGAAGCATCTTTCTTTTCTTTTTATTGATTTGGATATCCCTTTTTCTCCTGTTGACTTTGGCATCTCCCATGTTTGATGTGCACACCTCTGTCCTTTCTGAAGGAAAAAATTACTGCAGTGCGCTTTAAATCCATCCACTTCCATGCAAAGTGGAAGGTAAATCCTTAAAGAAAGCTCCATGATATGTTGAGATATAAACAATCAGAAGCATCCCCTGTTCTTTTTATTGATTTAAATATTCCTTTTCCTCATACTGATTTAGGCACCTGCCATGTTTGGTGTGCATGCCTCTGCCCTTTCTGAAGAAAAGAAATACTATGCTGGACTTTGAACCTGTCCAAATTTCAAGCAAACTGGAAGGTAAATCAAAATATATATGTGACCATATTTTTCACAAAGAATAGCATACAATATGCAAGATCATTAAAACTGGCTTGAATTAGCACTGACTTTTTGCTAATAAATAGTCACCTGGAGATGTGGGATATGAATGCCAGGTAATCATTCCGAAAAAGGCTTATACGAATAAAGAAGATCTGCACATCATCCTTGAACCCGAGGTTTCCAGTGACAAATAGTGCCTCTGGAAGGTACAAAAGGATGAATCAGCTTGAAGCAGTGATTGAAGAATGACTGGAGTACAGCTGATTATGAATAAGGAAAATGTTGATCAATGTGCCCTCCTGTCAGCACCACCCCGTGCTGGATCTGCATGCCGCTGCTCCCGAAAATGGCGAAGAAGCAGCTCAGCCTGTAAAGAAAACATGAAGAGATTAATCAATCAGGACATACAAATACACTTATATAACTTACATACACTTATACACTTATATACAAATTTTTCCACATTTGCAAGAAGACTAGCTCAATACTAATTTGAATTTCTAGAAGTTAAATCACAGGCTACTAGGAAGTCACACCAATTGAAGTTACAAGTGCTAGTATAGATTTAGACACCTAGAGAAGTCAATTTGAACTGATTTTGCACAGGTCTCTTGTAACAGAGAACAGCAGCTCTTTGCCAACTTGAGCCTTAGAAAACAATTCATGAGAAGATTGTTGGTTGGAAGATCACCTTCTCTTTCGCCCTCGGAGTACCAGATTTAGAGAGTGCAACCAAAGGTGGAATGGCTCCTTCCTGGAGAACTATTGTACGGAATTTGTTGCTGTTAGAACAAAATTGCCATAGAGCTGCTGCTGCATTTTCTTTTCCTCTTTGAGAGCCTAGCTCTACTACCTCCACCAAACGAGAAATACCTCCTTCATTATTAATTGCAACTCGACCTTCACGAATAGTCGCAAGGTTGGACAATGCAGCAACAACCTTATCTACCAATCCAGCTGCAGGGTCCATTGCCTCAACAAGAGGTTTCACAGCACCAGCCCGTACAATCTGTACTTTGTTCTCATGACAAGTGGAAAGTTTAAAAAGAGCAGTGGCAGCATCCCTTTTCCCCCTAGTAGAACCATTCACAAGAAGATCAATCAAAGGTGGTATTCCACCTGATTGTGCAATCTTTTTCTTATTTTCTTCCACAGCTGAGATACTGTATAAAGTTGCAGCAGCATTCTCTCTAGCCTGAGGGCTCCCAGTCTTGAGCACATGTAGAAGTGAATTAATAGCCCCTGCAGCAGGAATCATCTTTTGATTATTCTCAATTAGGGACAAGTTCAGCAAAGTTGTAACAGCATTTTCTTGGATTGTCAGATCGCGAGAATGCAAAATTTTAACCAAAGGTCTGATAGCTCCATAATCTGTAATCATGGTCCTGCTTCCTGAATCATTTTTTGAAATGAACCGCAACTCTGCTACAGCTTCTCTTTGCACTTCAATTGAGTTAGCTTGTAGGTTTTCTACAAGCTTCTTGAGTTGTCGCTGAAAGGCTAATTCGTTGTCTCCTATAACTGACACTGAAGAAGATGTACCACCAGCCACTGAGTTCCTGTAACTAAACTGAGAACTCTGAGAAGATCTATAATCTTTGCCGGGTGATCCTATTTCTTCTATTTCTGTCGTGCTATATCGATAATCTATAGTTGCAATATTTGATGTTATCTCTCTAGAAGCATTATTGCAAGATGGCATGCAATCTCTTACCATGCTATTTGTCCCAAGAATATTAGCATTATCTGTCATCATTTGTTGCATGCCATCTATAGAGGAAGTAAAACTTGTAGCAGATAGAGACGAATTAAAACTTGTAGCAGATAGAGCTTGTTGCATGTCATCTAAAGACGAAGTAAAACTTGTCGCAGATAGAGCATTTTGCAAGCAATCTAAAGACGAAGTAAAACTTGTAGCACATAGAGCTTGAGATGGCACTTGAGTGCTCTGGAGGTTAACTTCATTCCCCATTGCCACTTCTTGCTCACCATCAGTTAACAGAACACCTTCTGGGCTTAATGTACTTTCATCTTGTGCTATCTCTGTAGAAAAGCTCTCACTTCCCTTTTCTGAATCATCTTCATGCTCATCTGCACTTAGTTTCATAGATATACTATCATCTGAGTCCTGTTTTTCTGGAACAAACTGAGATGGTTCCCGTAGCAGTGGAGCATGGAATATGATTTTTTTAGGCTCGGGAAGTGGAACTTTGTGAGACTTGCACCAATTTTCAATGAGTGCCTTCACAGTGAAATTGGGAATAAGGGAATTGTGATTGAGAGCTTGTCGAGTTTTAGGACATGTTTTCATACCTTGGTCCAACCACCGTTGGATATATGCTCTCTCATATGTCTGCCCTGATGCTATTATTACTGGATCTGCCATCAGTTCTAGTGATAGAGGGCACCGAAAATCAGCAGGAATTGGAGGTCCATATTGTGATTGTGTTTGCTTAAGCTCTAACATATAGTCACGCATTTGTGTGACTAAATCAATAACTTTATTGATAAGTTCCTCTTCTTGCTCATTTTTTTCAGCAAGTACAAAGCCCTTTTCCATTTCTAGGGCACATTGTTCCCTCAGTATCTCTTGGTTTGTCATCAACTCTAATGTGTCTGCAATGAGTTTTATTTTGTAATGGCAAACTGTATGTCCCTCTCTAATATCTTGTAAAGCATTTTCAATATTCTCCTTTGTTCTATCATCATAAGACTCAAAAGTGTATCTTACTCTTTGCAAGTCCTTGATGCACCGTTCAACCTTTAAAATAATCAAATAATCAGTGTATATTCAACCTTGCATGAAAAGTGATAGCGTCTGTGGATGAGAGACATTAAAAAGCAGATGAAAACTGCTCAAGAAGAGAATAATTAGTATCTATTATATACCTGTTTGCGTGACTGAACCAAAATAGGCAATGAAGCTAGAGGCAAAGCACTCAAGATTCGATTGATATCTAATGATATTTCTTCAAATCTTTCAATAAAATGTGGGCCATGTATTGCCTGAAGATCATAATAACAAACATTTCATTAGAACATATACAATTATCATGATAAAACCCCTTCCTCTATTAGGCTGCTGCAATGGACATTAGAATAAAATGTAAACCAAATAAACACTAAAAAGGTGAATCGTTATTTCTTAAATATTTATCCATACAATGATAGCAATATTAAACAGAAAATTGAGCATAGGAGAGTGTGTGACACCTGTAGTGTTTAAACTTGTTTACTACAGTTTTGATTCAGATCAGAAGCAAACTTAGATGCCATAGTTAAACCCATAGGGAACACATGGAGCCATGATGAGAGCCCTTATAACGAAGTTGGATATATTTAACTACAGACTTTAGGTGCAAAACGCATCAATCACAAAAGAAAAACACAAAGTGAACTAAACAAATAAAAACAAAATCAGGTTTGGCAAGAAAAAAGTCTAACAGCCCTAATAAACTACTAAAATATACACCAATATGAAAAATAGTACATGATATTCAAGCGAAAAAATCTAGTCTTTGCCAAAAGAACAAAGATGACCTGTGGTGGAAAGAGGATCTATATAGTATAGACCCATTAACAAATATATCACCTACCAATACTGAGTTGCCTGTAAAGAGTAACAACTTTGTTAGAAAAAGGAAAGACCTATGAAAATTGAACACAGCTACATATGAAAATATTTAGTGAAAGCACTATGTATTCATATAGATAAAGGTATCAAATGGATGTGGGCATGATTCCCTTCATTCAGACAATATTTTTAGACTGCTCCAAAAGAACTGTTTTAAACACAGGAGACTGCGAGACAATAAGGAAGACTTTTACTAATGATCAAAAATTCAAAATTATAACATGTTGGAGTGAAGTAACAAGAAGAAAACATGAAGTGATCATCTACATTGAAATTGGCTTGCCTATTTGAAATTTCAATATATCTTTTTCTTATGAATGTCCATGGTTGCATTGAAACTCCAAAACTATGGTAATCATGGCACCTTGATGCCTTCATGAATCAGCAATGCTAAGGTGCCATCATAAAAGTAATGAATCACTTATCTCAGCTTACCATATAAATTCTGCTGCATGTTGGTCCATATCTCATTACAAGCTCCTTGGATTTGATCAAGACTATATCCAGTGCTTTAAAAGTTTTTATAACATCTTCTGTAAAAGCCGATTTTGACTCTTGAATATGATTTAGAAGAGGCTTCAGAAGCTTCAATGGAGCAACCAGATCATGAAAGTTTATACGACTGTACTCAGCTTCATTATTAAGCTCCTTAATTGAATGGGATATACTGCTAAATAACCCTGGATGAGACTCCATGCGCCCTATGCCTGGTTGAAAGAAGCATCAATCAACAAAAAAAATATTAAACAATATTCATATCACAGACAATAAGTTTCCACAATCCACGTAATAGGAATAAGTTAATAACAGCTACTTCTGGACAAAATCATGTAAAAAATATTGTGCGTCAACATTTCAGATCACACTCCGTGACCCATCATCAGGATGTTAGAGAGCAAGCAGAGTAGGAAAAAAAAATTAACTACACCTGAAAGTTATTTCAGCTTGCTGCTCAATTCTACAGACAAAAAAGGAACAGTTTTTTAATAATTGGTAACAAACACGTTGATAATTTCATTTTTTAGAGTTCAAATTAGTTAAATTAAATTACACGCATTTAGTATGAATCATCATATAGAAGTAGAAGCGCTCAATGCACTGCATTTCAAACCAAAAATTAGGTTCTCATAATAATGAATTGGTCTACTGTTTCTTTAATATGAAAGCAATCTATCTATAATGAAAAATCTAAACTTCAGTTGAAGTTATGAAAAGCCTGCCTCTGTGCATGTCTACATTGTATAATTAAACCCATAAGAGTGAAACAAATTTTAATGTCAGTTGGGACTGCACAGAATAGTTTTCCGGGCACTTCGGGTAAGAATGCCCACTTCTAAACCCAGTAAGAAGATAGTGAGCTCCATCCTTGGAGGTGGATCCCATCTAGGTTTTATCATTTACCAATTTGCAGAACTATTCACAAAGTTATAGTTAAAAAATAACTCTTCTCTACAAAATTCTAATTTGCTATGCAATTCAATAGAGTTCCAAACTGCATTGTGATAACTATGGAATGGCGGTTAAGTTCTTTGAATTTGTATGGCCATTGTCAATAGGATTATCATGTTTTTTGTGAGTTGTAGTGAATGTAAATAACTTTCATCTTTTAACTTGGGGGGTGAATCAATTATGCACTTTAAACAACTTTTTGCCCATTAAAAAACCTCGAACTTGCATGATAGAGAAAACTGAAAAGTAATATCAAGCATAACACAATGAAATTCATAACACCATATTTTCTTAACTAGGGAAACCCATTGGGGATAGTGCCCACAAAATGATCCACTAATCAAAAGTATCTTGTGAAAGATATTGGGCCTTGACCTTGTTAGGAGTCTATTACACACATATAGTGTATTTGTCCTTATTGGAAGCCTTAACCCTGTTAGGAGTTATGATTGCAATACAAACAGTAAGCTCACTACTCATACAATACATATACAACTTCACAAGTTATATAGAGTAATACCAAAACTTGACTGTCATTGATATCTTTTATATCTAATCAGTCCTTTGAAGCTCATTGTATCAAATCATTCACACCACTGCTCTGTTATGCTAAAACCATCAAGTGCGCATGAAAACAAGATCATCAAAGTGTGCATATAGCAATCATATCATTACAACATAATTGGCAAGTTCACTAAACTAAAAGATCTTCCTTTATACCAAAAGCTTTACTCTGTCACCCTTAATCTTTCTCACACATTTCTAAAACTTAATATTACATTCTGCCACATAAGGGTTCGCATCTAGGACGTCGTCCCTACCTTGTCAAGATCTTGTTTTGACTTGTCAAAACAATTCCTTGACTAAAAAGCCAATACTCTGTCAATTGCCGTGTTCTGCACTGATAAACCTGTTACTGGAAATCAAACCAAATCTTATGCAAATATCATCCAAAACTTTAGCGGCCTTAATAGCATCCTCTATGAAGTTTGTACTACCTTTCCTCAAGCTTGCTGAACAAACTTTGTCTTTTGTGAAGCTCGCTGAGCGAAATAGTATGCCTGTTACCAGTTTTCCAGCCTTAGACAATTTCCCAAGTGTCCTTATACAAAACTTAACCTTTGACTTTGGCGGCCTCAATATTGTAGTATGTTGCCATTAATGACAACCCTAAACATACTATCTTAGCCAAATTGCCAACAATCTCCCCATTTGGCATTGATGGCAACATGGGAAAAAATTGCTAACTATGACTCTTCAAAAACTTTAAAACTTGTGGCCAAAACAAAATTTCAAAACCGTTGATCTTATACTTCATACCATCTAAATCATATAATCTATGCATATTGTTGTGCTCCCCCTTACTATATATTTAGTAAGCTATAAATACCTTTCATACTTAACTTCTCCTCAAATACAAAAAAAAATCTGTCTGCTTCTCCCGCTTTGACATCAATGACAAAGGTGAGACAAAACTTTCTATGTACAACTCAAAAATAGCCATAGGTCATTTTCCTTCTTTCTTAAATTGAGTTACTTTGACAGAATCCCATACAGTCTGCAAAATTTGTCTTTAAGGTTGCAAACTCTTTGTCCCAAGTAGATTTGACAGTCTCGCCCACGTTGATCATTGCACAGAGTGCATATGCTGCAATTTTTGCACCATCCAGATCCATGAATGTAAACTTCTCGTGTGTCCAATTATTTCTGCACTAAGTCTACCTTAGTGACAGGTGGTCTCTAAGTAGATTGAATCTTCTTATCAACCTATCTCTAGCCTGTTCCAATGCTTTTAACTCTTCATGTGCCTTGATTACCTTTTGATCAACTTCAATAATCATCACATCATTATTCTTGATTTCTTCTGCCAACTTTTCTATTATGATTCCTTATCCATGATGACCTTTGAGATCTCAGAAGTATGTTTGTGTGCCCTTGCACATTCAACATATACTTGTTTTCCTTCTGATATACAATTCCTCAAGTCTTTGATACAAGTATCTAATACTATTAAGCCATTCTTCACATTCTCAAATACTTGATCATATAACTTGGCATCATTGTCTACTTGCACATTTGCCTTAGCTATTTCCTCAGGACTAGTGAAATGTGCATCATACTCTTCAATAACTTTTACCAACTTCTTTTCCTTATGTTGATCTGCAAATTGGAACTAAAATGGTAAAGGCTCGTGCAGTCTTTCTAACGCAAGGTCCAATACCTTTTGCATATTTTCAGCCTTCTTTTCAGATTCCTCCAATGCCTTGATGAAAGCAAAAGCTGACAACTGCATGTACCTCTTAGGATCAATATTTCCTTTGACAAGTCTTGAAATGCCTCCTACAAACAATGTCTCGAATGAAGTTACAGAAGTAAAAGTACTGGCACTTTCTTTGCCTTTATCAACAGATTGTGTAGGAGATTGTCTTACCTCAATCTATGTTTCTTGACTGATTTCATCTGTCCTCTGCTCTTTGTCAGACCTTTGCCCTGTCATTTCTTTTTGCTTATCCTGTTCTGACATTACTTGTCCACTATCTACCCTCATAACTTATTATCCAGGGTCTCGTCTAGTTAGTACTGATAATGTCTCCACTAAAGGTGTTGCTACCTCTGAAGTGTCCTTTGAATCCTCACCTCGCTAAATAGATTGAGCTTGTGATTCATCTTTTCCTTGCTCATCAGTGACTTCTACACTTATTCTTGCCTGAGTATCAATGACTTGATACTAATATCCATTTGATCCTTGTCTTGTCCTATTTGATCCTCATGATCACTACTGTCATCATCAACATTGTTTGTGTCTAAATTGCCAACAACTGTTTGATCTTAAAAAGGATCTACATTAAGTACTATGTTTAGAGTGATTGGGACTGCTACTGTTAGAAATAGGAAATACTCTGGGGGGGGTGAATCAGTATTTTACAAACTTTAGCCCAAAACTGGATATTATTAACAACCTTATACCTTGCATATGAAAGTAAACTAATTATGCTCAACAGTAAACATAACCCTGCAATAAGAGAACTCATAACACCGTATTTTGTTAACTAGGGAAACCCTGGTGGCGATGGTACCAACAAAATGATCCACTAATCAAAAGTATCTTGTGAAAGATATTGACCCTGTTAGGAATCTATTACATTCATATAGTGTCTCGGTTCTTGTTAGAGGACTTAGGCCTTGTTAGAAGCCTCAACCCTGTTAGGAGTTGTTATATACAAATACAAAATGTATGCAAGATGAACCCACTACCCAAACATGCAATATACAATGTAGTTCCTTAATACAAAGAGATAGATACAAAAACCTCTTTTATACTACTGCTGATATCTTCAATATCTGATATTGCTTTTTTCTGCTCAACACAAAACTTTATCTCACTTTGTATTTCTCTGATCATACATCAGAATTCCCATATCACACATCACATCAATTACTTCACAAAACTTTGCATTTCCAATCTTTCCTTTATACCTTTACAATTACAATATTACTGCCCAGTCGGCCTTCATGCTTTTACACTCTTTACAAAATGCAGTATTATCTTTCGCTGACTTAGGATTAACATCTAGGATGTCGTTCCTAATTAGTTAAGCAATTATTTCGTAAACAAATTAATTTCTTAACCCAAAATACCATTCCTCTGCTGTGCTTTGCTCTCCCTATATAGTAATTGGTAAATTGTCCATAACTCTTGTCATACTGTATGTACTGTCCTACACTCTTGCATACGTCATCATCATAGTCTGTACTACCTTTCCTCAAGTGTGCAGATGCCAATATGACTATTGTGAACTGCACTAATCAAAACTCTATATGTTCTGCCAGATCAATTGAGTGATACTTAGACAATTTTCTAAGTATAAACATCATAACTTATTCCTCAAGATCTGCCTTCTTCATACTGAAGATATGCTGCCATAAATGACAACATCCAATGTCTACCTTAGCCAAATTGCCAACAATACACATCAGGTTCTGTAAGAGCTCACAAATTGTTGTGTCCTTATCACTAGTCAGAATCTTTGGTTCCTCAATTGTTATCCCAACTAATTCATGCTTCAATAAATCAAGATCACTGCTTTTCTCTGTTTCATCCTGCACTTCTTCATACGGACCTCCCATTTATCTGAATTTTCAAATGATCCTCATTCACTACCATACAAAGTTTATTCACAATTACCTATAATTTTCTTGTCTTCTTCAACTGCTCTCTATCTCTTAGCTTCTAACTTCTTGTAAAGATCTTCAGGTATGCTTCCTTTCAACTCTATACCTAATCTTTTAAATTTTAAAAGATGCCTTATTTCAGTGATCTCTAACTATCTCTGCTGATTAACATCATATCTATCAGAGAGATCAGATTTCCACAATCCATTAAACGTGTTCGTAATTGCTTCTGGATTAGATTGTGTTGATATTTTTACCATCAATGTTTCGAATCAAACTACGTGATTCATCATCAAAATGAGAGAGCAAGAGCTGCAAAAAACAAAGTGTGATTTGAAACGTTGATGGTAAAAATATCAACACAATCTAATCCAGAAACAATTACAAACAATCATTATCTATCATAAAATTTGTTTAGTTGATCTGTGTTACCTTCCTCCAATATTCTAGTGTTAAGCCTGCCAAGATCTGGTTTCTGTGACTTCTTGCTAGATGTTTGTTCACTTGGCTGACTTGGTTCTTGTGGTGCTTGCTCAACATTTTGAATCTTTGCTTCTGCCTCTTTTTCTTCTTCTTGACTCTTCATCTCTTTGCTCTTCATTGTAGTCTTTGTCCTCTTAGGTGTAGGGCCTTGTGCCATTGCCTTCACTCTCTTGGTTTTTTGCAGTGTCTCTTCTTTCTTTTCTACCTTCACCTCTAATTTGATTGATACTGATGGTGAAGTCCTAGTAGATCTTCTTGTGCCCATAGACTAAGAAGTCTCTTGCATGAGTAATTTCTACTTCTTTATCTACTGGTACTTCCTCTGATGTTGCTAAAGATGATGCTGGTAGAGATTTGGTTTCAATAGCAAGTGGTTTCACCACAAGAATATTAGTTTGTCCAATGCTATGCATTTCTGTAACATTTTGTTTTGCTTCCTGCAACTCTTCTTTGGTCATCCCTGAATCTTCGATCATTTGTTCAATCTTTTTATTTACTTTCTTTCTTGTTGCACTGTCATACATTTGTTGTCTAACCTCACTGTATTTTTCCTCATAGGTAACCCATCGAGGGCATTCAATATCTCTCTTTGGTTCTAACATAACTTTGGCATAGCCTTCCAACATTCCTTCAGTTACTTCATATCGCATAGGTTCAATGAAGATCTCTCCTGGTTCCACTGCTTCCATACATGTAAAATCAGTTTCTACCATGAAGCAAATGTCATCTTTATACTTCTCAACAATAGACTTAGGGATCCTGAACCTTTGCTTCATGTCTGAAAAGAGTCGATCATCCTAGTTATGTCCTCTGCGATCCTTTTTTCAGATTGCTTTCTATAATATTTAGTAATCAGATCCATTGTGCACCTTCTAGTGCTCCACTCATAATTTTGCATATTAGGAAATATATTAATTACTTGGAAGAATAAGTGAATGAGTAGTGATTCAATCCTGAAAGGGGGTATACTTATCTTGCTTAATTCTTCTTGTCTCAAAATCTCACACATGTTGACTTGTTCTTTACCCACTGTCATCTTATAGGATGCATGTATAAATCCAGTTGATACTGAATTTGGCCTTGAGCTATAACTCATCTTATAGCCTATTATATTGCTAATAACCCTGACATCAGTTTGCCTTATCATATCTAATGTCGTTCCTCTTTTATCCCATACTGCTCTTGTGTTTATCTCAACCAATTCCTTAACTTGTTTATCTGCAATAGGGTTGATTCTTTTGTTACTTGAACCAGCGAATTGATGAATAAGTTCATCAGTAATCATCACTGGTTAATCTCCAATCCAAAGCATGTTATCATGAAATCTACTAAGTATGATCCTTGTCCATTCAGGATGTTCAAACTCTTCGTAAAACATATATTGCATAATGTTTAGCTGACCTAAGTGCTCAAACCCTTGCTTGTAAGACTTATCATTGTTGTAAATTTTATCTAGGTTTGAGAAGATGTCTCTATCCTCTAAAGTTAAAAACTTGCAATTTATATAGGCATGGATATTGTTTACAAAAAAAACTTCCTCAGGAATTTGCAAAAAAGTTCCTGCCAGGTCATCTCCCAAAGATATGAAAGATATGAAGGGATGCTTCTTAAATTTGTACCTTAGTCTTTCCTTTATATCACACACTACAGGGGTTGTCATAGCTTCAAGCATAATTCAAATACAAAGCTTAATACAACCTCACAGACAAGATAAATACATTTGTTGTTAGCAGCTGGGGCATCAACAAATCCGTCTTCGAAATTTCAAATTCGCTTTGAAATCCTTCTAGTAGCTCTCTGCTCTTCTTCAATGTTCAAATGGTGATGAAATCAATTGATTTTTATCCTTAAATCTTTGTGAAATCTGATCTGCAATTAATACAACCAAAAAGCTGTTCCAAATACCAGAATTCTTCAAATCCTTCTTGACCTCACATATGTGCATATAAAATTCTGCAACCTTATATTTGGATTCCTTATCAATGTTCCATGTTGTAGGTAACTGCACGGAAAGGAATTCCATCATTCAGGGGTCTGTCAAATATCTGGTGTAATATCCCTTGTTTATGTTTAAACAGTAATAGCTCATGTTGATGTGGAGGGTTCAGTACTTGATATTGTTCCCATCTCATTCTTTGATGACTCTTTTGATTTTTCTACCCACACTTTAGTATTTGTTGGTGTTCCTTATTTCACAAATATTTTATCAATGCTTTCTACCTGCTTCTTGTTCATATTCTGATCTTTACTCACATTGTTCATATTCCTTCTTGCATTAGGAGTTCTCAAATTTGATGCTCTCATGTTAGGTGTTCTCATGTTGCTTTCGAAACCTTTAAATCTGCAAAATCTCATTGTGTGGGCTAAATTAACATGCAATAACTCTGTTTCCATATCTTGGTCCAAATTGATTAATCTGTAACCTGCAATCTCTTGCAATATGTCCAAAATTGTTGCACTTATAACACAACTCCATTGGTAATGATGTTACTCATTCCCAAAGGTCTACTAGCTGCATTGTTAGTCCTTTCATGCATTCTTATATTAGATTTTTTATTAGGCTTTCTACATTCACTAGATCTATGTTCATAAACAAAGCAATTGTAACAATAACCAAAAGAGGGTTTAGAATACTTGTGCAATCTTTCTTCATGTGTCCAAGTTGGTTGCATGCAAAGCATCTTCCACAGAATTGTCTTCTTGGTTCTCTAGATTGCTCAACCTAATTAGGTGCTTGATTAGTTTGATCTGCAAGTTGATTAGGTTGTTCCACAACCTCTTGTTCTTCTATGATTTCAGATCCTTTAGATGATTCACCTTCCACATAGCTAATTCCTGTCATATCTCCTACAGGTCTTTGTGCCATGATTTGTTCATTGAGTTTCTAATGAGGGTTATCCTTGAATTGTAGGCCACAATTTCTTAAACATTCACAACACAGTCAAATAGTTACTAATTTAATATACTGACTGGCAAGAGAGGCATTTCCAAGTCTTCCATTTCAAAATAAAATTCTAACTAAAAGAGTTCTTGATGCAGGAGCATCCTGGGGAAGTTGGCTATCCTGCATGCTAGAGTTGTTTTGACTTTAGAGTTGGAGGACTTGGTCATAGAAGAGGTTGATGCTCAGTTGCTATTAAGTAGTTCTTGGTTGTAGTGTTGGCTAAAGGGCTTGGTCTCTGAAGGAGCTCGGCGTATATTGGGCTTGGCATACACTGCATTGCTCGGCATATACTGTATTGCTCGGAATGTGTTGGTTGCTCGGCAACTGAAGGAGGTTGGTGATGCTTGAGGGAGCTCAGTCATGCTTGGAGGTTTTACTGACGCTCGGCAGTTTGGCATGTTGATTGGTGTTCTTGCAGATTGGATCGGCCGACTTGGTGCATTTAATGTGTTTGCTCATGACGTGGATCGATTTGGAGATGTGTGTGGACTTAATTGGGCCTTGGATCTTTATGCTAGGTGCATTTAATGGGTGTTGTAAGCCGACTAAGGCATTTTGTAGTTAATATCTGTTGTAGGCCGACTTGTGGCTCACATATGTATTTAATGTAAGGGTTTATTTAATTTGTAACTTGCTAAACAGACTTGTGGCTTAGTTGGGTATAAGTAGAGGGTCTTGTGGAGTCTTGAATCACAATTCATTCAACATGGAGTAGCTGAGAGGAGCGAAGTGTAGCTGCGGCTTGGGAAACAAGGAGATTGCTTGGTGGCTTGCGAGCACAAGTTAAGATCTCACTGGAGGTTTCTACTAGAGTAATGTTGTGTTACAGATCTGGACTAGCTAAGGTTTGGGTTGGATCTTGAGGCATCTTGCAAAACTATTGTAATTGCATTGTATTTGGCCGTAACCCAAAAGGCCTTATAGTCAAGCATGTTGAATGAAAATATTATGATTCTATTATAAGAGTTGGCATTATTTGGATCTAAATCTCTGTGTTATTGTTTATATTCTACTGTGTGATTATTTGCTGGGGGCTAGGACATCTCCTTTGGGGATTCTCCTGCCTTGTACTGCATCAGTCCTGCAGACCTGTCGTGATAGAAGATAGAGGATGCAAGACAATGTCACCACTCAAAAGCACAAAATTAACTGAGGGAAAACAGATGAACAGTGAACCAAATAAAGAAAAAACACCGCCAAAATTGGTTACTTTAGACTCTTCATGAGTATGAATAAACTAGATGTATGGTGATGGTGTATTGGCTAACACTCTTCATAAGGCCAAGAACAAAGAGAAAAATCATAATTCAAAGTATAGACATCTTCTATCAAAGAAAGAAAAATTCTTGTAACATCTGCACTTTTATTAAGAAACTTCACTTCCCATGACTTTTATCTTCTTGGAATAGACATGCATATAAGTTCTTAAAAGGCCAGTTCATATTGAAAGCACGTACAAAGAAACTGCCACTTAAAGTAGACTAAATATTTTTTCCATACTCTTCTTTCCACTTGATAAAATTGAAAGAAATTGTGCTTTTAAAACATTTTTCCTTCTTGTTAGGCAAGAGCCTACATCGCAGCGGTAACTTGTGAGCCTCTCGTGTGGGAGGTCTTGGGTTCGAGCCTACTCAAGCTTAACACTTAATAATAATTAATTTCAACATATAATAATAATAATTAATCAAATCGAGGTCGGCTGTTTATCAATCAAAAAATTATATATTTCTTTCTTGTGATATTGAAATAAACAGCTACTAAACCTGTATCCATAATCGTTCCAGTTAGGCACTTTCCAAAACTGAATCTTTTAATCTTTAGAAAGTTCAATTCTCTGTAATTGCCAGACTGTTGTTATTAGTTCTGTGCTTCAGCCTTCTTGGGCTGGATTAACTCCATTCTTGTTTCTCAAGTTCAAACTCTTTGCTTGGATTTCAACTTGGCACTCTTCTTTGCAGCTAAATGACCATTTAATCAAACTCATAACAGAATTTGAAATTTCTGTCTATACTCTATTGCTCCTCACTACAAAATCTAACCTTTTTCATCTCAGATACAAGCTGCAAGTCCCAAATTGGTTTGTTTCCACGCCAGATTGTTGTATTCCTAAACAAGCCACAAAAAGGGAATGCAGAAACACATAGGAGAATGAATAAAATATGCAATAAGGGAAAGATGTACTTGCCCGGGATGAGTTGCACCTACAAATTTGACTAACACAAAAACACACACAATGGTGGATCTTCTACACCATGTTATGTATACAAAAGAACAAATTGGATAAACTACCATATTAAAGACAAGGCATTTTTCAGTTTGAAAATGCTAGCCCTAACTTTAGACTATCCAGAAAATTCCATCCACCAGATTTTTATGATGGAATTTTTGATCTTCTCACTTTCCATAGATTACTTTGACTCTCAGGAATAAGTAGCACATTTGTCTTCTCCTTGGGCTAGGAATTTCAAAGTTCCAATCCAGTTCCAAGTACTTAAATTCAAGGCAATATCTATGGGATGATTTTGTATATGATAAATTTAATGTTAACCATTTTCTTCAAGTTGAGATTGTACTTTACCACCGTAAACTAAGTTTCTTCTATAGAAATACAAAACTGAGCAGATAAAAGTTTAGATAGATAAAAGTTTCTTCTATAGAAATACAAAATCATGGATCTTGAAGAAGCAATAACAGTACACAGTAAAATGTAATGGCGCAGAGGAAAGCAACAATGATTCTCTAAATTTCAATGCCGATATGTTGATCGTCTGTGTAATAAGCATGTTATCAAAGTCACCCATCATGAGATACAAAACATGGAAAGATTTACCTTACTCCAAAAGTAGTACCCTCAATAATATTGATAAGGAGTCACTGATTCCACAATCTGATGTATATAGTGCTGTGTCTTTCATCATTTCATGCAATAGAGGAATAGGCAGAACCTTGGTAGTAGGCATCTTGAATCTGTTTGGCCAGCCTTCTTATTCAGGGTTTCTCTTTTCACGTATTGATATCTTTAGGCAGTTAGTTTAGCATTTCATGATAATACCCATCTGAGGCTCAAAACTATGTTGGGGTATTACTGATGCCAGAATCTAATTATTAGGGTATTGTGTCCTTCATAGGATAGAATCTAGATGGATAAGCAGAACGTTGGATCTCGAATCTATCTGGCCAGCCACCTATTTAGGGATTCTTTGTTAATGCATTTTAATTTCATCCATATACACAGTTAGTTGGATAGTGTATTATGAACACCCAGTCAAGGGCTTAAAACCCCCTAATTTTGGCTTGTTTACAAATACCTAGTTGATAAATATTCTAAATCTCCTCCTGAATTGCTCTGACAGGTTTTCAAAACATATTGTTTCTTTTGCTTGACACTTTCCATACATTAGTGCAACGGGTGCAACTGGCATTTCCAGGGTCGTCCAACTTTTGTCATTGGTGCTGAAAAATGTTCAGCTTAACTATAGTTAAATTTCAAACAAGATTTCTTTGACTTCTTTATTGAGCTTCATCATAGAAATCTGGAAATCTTGTAATTGCCCTGAAGGGATATCTCAAAGGAGAGAGAAAATGCCAAAGTTAAGAACACTCCAGAATAGATCCAGATGCATGTTATCATGCCTAACAGTGAAAATCTTTAAAAATAAAATATTAAAGGGACTTCTTTACATCCAACTCTGACAGCCAAAATATATTAAAATAAAGTTCAGCACGGTAGAATCTTATAAGTCCTCGGGTTAATGAAACGTTAACTATAAGCATAACAGTGTAGAGGCCATTTTCTATTATCCTAAAATTGCTACTACCTTCACACTTTACTCTGACGAGGCAGTTGCATATTTAATTCGTTGCAGACAGTTTAAGATGTAAAAAGGAAAATTATTTTATACATCATTCAACCTGAAATCAATTATTTAACTAACAGATCTAAGAATATTTTAGAAGAATAAAAATATTGACTTGTATAACTATTCATGAATAATAATCTCAAAATTTTACCATATGAAAAAGCAGAGGGCAAACCATTTTTTAAGTTATAGCAAAAAGTTTTCAGAAAAAGCCCCAATCACAATTTGAAAATCATTGGCATTTCAGATCAAAATACACGACCGATCATCGTGGCAAGGATATGTATCGATTTTCTGTACAAAGCTCTTGTCTACATAGATTTTTGGTTAAATTTTTAAGAATTTTCCTGTCATAAGACTAAAATAGTAACAGACTCCATACTCATTAACCACAGGTAACTCATATACATATTCTTTCCGCGTGATTTTGGTAGGCAACATGGTAAAAGATTGAATTTGGGTGTAGTCTAGCCACTCAACCATTTTTCGATGAACAATCATCTGTCGTACAATGGGGCATCATCCACTTCTACTGATTTGGCACTGTCAATAAGATTTAGGCCTCAAATACGGTTTGACCAGTTCCTAGCATCAAATTTTAAGATAATAACAAGATCGACTCGATGCTACAAGCACCCAATTGAAAAATTACAAGCATATTCCTCTAAAATTCTGAATCTAAAACACACAATTCGTGAATTATAGACGTATTGTACTAAAACACCTGGATACAACATGCCCATTTCTTAATCATAGTTCTATTTATCCAAAAGCTTTCAATGAAATTCCATAAACTGGGCTTCAGTTTATATTTGAAAATTAACTTACAACTGGAATTCGAGGGTTCGTTCCAATCTGAAACATGCATATTCATCCATTGAATAGAAACTATGCAGCTTAAAACCAAAACATAAGGGTAAAAGTATAACAAGAACTATATGAGACTCACCGTGATCTCTGGCAACATTCCTTCATCTGCAAGCAACACCCAACTGCGTTCCATCCTGTGTAAATGCATCAGAGGCTCATCGACATCGGGAAAAAATGTTCCGAACAACATAACTATTGTTAGCTTACACGTATTTGACTTTCGTTTTCCATTTTGACTTGGTTGAGGGTGTTTTTCAGAAAAGTCGCAAACATTAACTACGCCTGATATTTAAAGGACATAACTTCTGCCATTTGAATTTCTTCCATGCTTTTAGAGGAATAAAAGACTGGGCCGGCTATTCTGACCAACCGTGCAATTTCCTCAAATATATAATAGTTGTTATTTGGAAATGTGGAGGAAGGAAAGCAGCCATAGGATATTACATATTTAAAAAAAAATTGGAGAGGTTGGATTTGGGGTTCATGAAAAGATTAAAAATCCATGATATGAATTTTCTTAGTACTTTATGGAGAATATAGGTGAGATGTTATGTTTTTTGTTTGAGAGTATTGGTGTCACTGAATATCAATGATATACACCAAGTACTCAAAAGGTTTTGATATCACATTTGATATCATGAGTATTGGTTTCCTAAAATACATGATATTCACCAATCACTCAAAAATGTTTGATATCACATATGATATCATCAGTATTGATCTCCTAGAATATCAATGATATTCACCAAATACTCTAAGTAATGGCCTCCCATAATGTTGAGATGCAAGACATTCACCATATACTCAATTTGTTTGATCTCATAATACAAGTTATTGTAAGATCATCACCTTACAATAAGTTCTGCAAATACAAGTGACATCATTTGGAACTTGTCACTTCCTCATGATATACACAGGGGGTAAGCCCATCATAGTCACATAAAAGGACATTTTCAACTCCCTCTAAATATCAATCATCATAGCTCCTCATTTAACTCCCTCTTCCTACAATAACATTCTCAAAAAGGAAGATCGAAGCATATAGATCATATAGGAATATAAATAAGAGATTAACTACAAAAGTAAATAAGGTTATTCTCAAAAATACTTATCTCTCTTATAATCAAAGGATAGTGTCTGTTAGACAATACTTGATCCACTTTAGTGCTAGTGAGTCTCCCATATATATTCCTAATTTTACCTTTCTCTATCCACATGTACCTTAGGTCTTCTTGTTATATTATATTATAGTTATTTACTTCCCACTTGATTAGCATTGGATCCCCCATATTGACATGTGAAATTTCAAATGATAGTATTTGTTTGTATTTAAATACAATTCATATCCTTTATACTTAGCCATATGCAAAACTTTCTTACAGGCCATATAATGGTGGGTTGAAGTCACAGATGTCTCCCCACGTTGATTGTGACTCGTCTTCTGGCTGATTTGCACTAAATTACCTATCAACGGGACATGTTTGTACCAATACGAGTGTGCTTCCTAATTCTTATTCAATTCTTGTATCCATCTTGACATTTGTATTATGTGAGATATCTTGTTTATTTAGAAACTTTTCCTTGTTTATGCCTTGCAGTGTTTAATACCCTCATTACACTTAAAGGTAAGCCCACCCGAACATGTCAACATTATCAACCCTTGATTCATTGGCACCGAGTGACAACAGATTAGAGATTCATTTATTAACCAAGTTATAATTTGTAGGCACAACCTTCCACCACCATCAACCTCTCCATTGAACATTTGTTGACATTCACAACATAGATAGAGTCAGGTTGACTATCGACCAACATTTTCTAAAGGAACTATGACAAGTAGTGTGATAGTAGATTTATGATCCATGTGGATGACATGTGATCATGATCTTCTCCAATCTTTCATTGGCATTGGATTGAACCCCTTTACACTTGGCCCAGTCCCTTAGTGGCTTAATCTGAGAAAATACATTGAACCTTGTAGCTATCTATGGTTCTATCATTCCTCACAGTGATCTAAGGCACTATTTCTCATCATGATCTCTGATCTGACAAAACCCTTCACTTCTTGGCTTGAAAAATCTAACCAATTATTCATTCAATGATCTAATCAAAATATTGGATCATTATCCATTCTAAGTTCAATATGGCCAACATTTCTTATGAGTTGGGCAAGACATTAACTAATCGATCTAGCACGTTTTCTCAACATCATCCATGTGAGCATTATAGGATTCAATCTTACATTTTCAACCTTCCTCTGATACCATGTTAGTGTTTTCAAGATTGCTACAAATGTAATAACATTGCATGTTTTGGTATATGTGTTCCAAATGCAACATCCTATTAGATTTATATTGAGAATAGGCTATGAATAGACATGTCTATTCATTAATTACATAATAAATAATAACAAATTTAATCCTCTGTGTGTGTATGTGTATTTCTCATATAACAATAATCATATATCTCAAATATAAAGAACACACACATAATTATATATTGGATTATCTGATTGAAGCTATCAAACATCAACAACTTTGATCTTCAGGCACTATTCATTTGACTTATGAGATGTGACTTTAGGTCCTTTACTCCTTTATTTGTTAATAATATATTATATTTATTATTAATACAAATTTGACACTTTATTCATCAAAAGAAATCACCTAAGATTGTGATCTCAATTGACCTTTGTAAGACTATGGCCTTAACCTGTATGGTGCTTAACATTTACAATTGATAAGAATTGGTCCTTAGTAGACTGCTTTATGAATTAGGCATTCTCATTAGTAGACCAACCACCATATTTTGCATTGCTAGAGTGCTAAAAAATATAAAGAAAGATGATAGACAAGAGATTGTCAATAATAATAGTATGACCAATGCAATGCAAACTAGTAAGACAAAATTTTAAAATGACTAGCATAGGTAAACTACAAAACTAAAACTAAAAGCTCCTCCTTATCATAATTTATACAAGCTAAAGTATGAGGTTAACAAAGGGAAAGATTTAATACATTAACTGAAAAAATACATGGAGGAATAAATAGCTTGTATTGGAAAGGATGGTAAAGAAAGAAAATATCCTTACACCCTAGACATGAAAAAGCAATAAAACATTGCACAAAAATCAAGTTGATAGCAACCCTTAAGAATGGATTCTAAAGAACTTTGGAAATAGTGTAGTGAAATATCATAATTATGTTTTAAATGTAAACAAACTTTTAAGTTTCTTAGAACATGGTATATCATCTTGATGAAGCTATTTAGAATTGGAAATTTTGATAGTGTCCAAAAGAGTTCTAGTTATAAAATATTCTATAGAGACCCTTAATGTTGAGAACTAATAAAGAAATTTTGAAATAGGGTGTCAAGGTAAAATCTTTAGATTTCATGTTTCTTAAAGAAAAATTGATTTGAGTGCTATCAAGCATCTAATTTTTCATAAAGTAAATAAAGCATTGTGTCTCATACTATCAACCACAACATTATCATGTTGGCCAACACCCAAAATAGATTCTTTCCAACACAATACATGGTTAAAAAAAATAGAAAGAAATGACTAAATATAATCCTTAAAAATGTGTCTCAAGCCTTCATTATATTTACAAAAGTGCACTTAACTAATTGATCCATTATCCATTTTAATTTAATCGTCATAGGTAGCTTGTATTCTAGAAATGTCTAAGCTAGAATACAAACATTATCATCAATTTTACACCTCCAAATTTTCACTCTTAACTTTTCCATGTCTTTTCTTTAAAATGACATCTTTATTTTTTGTTGAGTCTAATATTTAATGATATTCAAAAGGAAACTTAAATGAATATACCTTTAGAGAGAATCAAAATCAATGATACATGGAAATCTATAACTATTCTATTAAAAAGTTGAATTGTATAAGTGTGCACAATTTCATAACATGTTACTATATTTATTCATGTTGGCTTAGTTCTTTATGTTGGCTCAAACTACAAGGAATTGACAAAATTTATCCATGTCAATCAAACAACCACTTATCCTTCTAAACAACCACTCTAATCAGCAAATAATATAATGAAGACCAAGAACCATTTTGTGTGGGTTAGGAAAATGTTTCTTAACCTTGTATTTACGTTCGATTAGTATTTATAGTCATTTTTCATTTGAGCATGGAATTTTCCTAAACTTTCTTAAATGTGCTAGACAAATATGCCAATAAAGTTTTGTTGCATGATTATGTATAGTTTTGAAGATATTAAAGTTTTTATTTTGGAATTGTTGAAGAGATCTAACTAATTTGATTCTAAAGCTCTAAAATCACCTACAAATATTTGTAATTAGTGTAGTGAGTTAAAACTTGATAGAGCACATTTTGAACTTTCTAGTGTTTCAAATGATTCAGAAATCAAACACTTAGTTCAAAACTTATGGTCTCCAAAAGTTGGATCTCCTAAAATAGGAAATATAAAAAATATGTTGAACACATAATGAGTTATAGAAAAGTGTTGCATATGTTAATATATGTTTTGACACATTATACGATATATCAAATTGGAGATGAGATATGAATCTCTTTATGAGTAGTTTTTAGCTCATGGTTTTGTAATATCATTTAGCAATTTCATGTATAATGTCTCATATACATATTACCGATGTGAAATGGAGGGTAGGTATGAGAGTCTTATAGTTATTCAATAACCTCTAGATTTTTGGATGTTAATACTCTTAAGAGAAGATTTCTTAATAATTATATTTTAATATATTATTTGTTTCTAAATAATGTATTAGGTGGCTTTTAGAGTGTGGATTTTTACTCTCAAAAGGATTTCCCACGTAAATTGGTGTGTTGCAGTTGTAGTTACTCAAAATTGGTCAATAGCTATAGTGCCACTTTTTAACACTTTTGCATTATGATTGCAATATCCTTTTGTGAACCCTAACTATTCCTATATATCATGCATATGGTCTCTATCACATGTCAACATTGCATCATTCTCCATTAATTAAACATTAAAATTTGTTTGATTAGTCACTAATTGTTTGTCCCTAATTTGCATCATTATCCTATTGATTCAACTTGATCAATCGTGTTAGGTCAAATGATTCTTATCAAAATCAATCTTTGTCATAGATCAATTTCATTAAAATGATTAATTTGTCCTCTTTAGGGGTAAGAAATATTTAATTCATCCTAAGTCCTAACTTTGATAGATAACTCTCATATATTTATCATTTTTCCTGTGTCTTGAGATTAATTAATTTCCTACATGGTTCCTTTTCAGACTAGGATGCAGATATGTGTAAATATTGGTTTAAACCAATTAATCCATGAATGGTATAGACAAAATCCAACAAGATCCCTATGAAAGAATGTAAATGGGAACCTCCTCCTGCAAGGTGTTCAAAGTTAAATTTTGATGGGGCCTCTAGATATATTTTTTTTTAGAATTTTGATGGGGCCTCTAGATATATATATTTTTAGATAATGGATCATGCCTAACTAAAATGCCAAACCTTTAGGATTAATGTCTAATAACTTAGCCAAATTAGAGGCCCTGATAGAAGCCTTAACTCTAAGTAGAGAGATAGGATTAACAAATTAGCTATCGAAGGAGACTCACAAATTATCCTAAATGTGTTAAGAAAAAGAAAGAGCCCAAATTGGATCCTTAATTCTAAACTTGAATATTCCCTAGCCATCATTGATCAATTTGAAGAAACAATCATAAAACATATTTATAGGGAAGGTAATAGAGAAGAAAATAATCTCTCTAACAAAGGAGAAGATGGAGAAGAGATTCTAATAAGACAAAATAATATGATGAGTACAAATTAGACACTTGTTCTTGAAGTAAAATTGGTTTAGAACATTTACTGTCAAAATAAACATGTTAAATTTAGCTAAAATCATGGTAATTTAATGTTTTTGATTAGATAAATAGGTTTTACAGGGATCTTGAAACCTGAGAGTTAATACATATCAGGCTGAAAATAAGCATTAGAAGCCCATCCACAAAATAAACAAGTCTACAGGTTGGAGAAGCAAAAGGCCTAGCCAAATAAACAAAGGCCAAAGACAAGACCAAACTGAAAAGACAAAACAAAACAAACAAAAGCCAAAATGAAAATCCTGCCAAAAAGGAAAAAGACAGGAACTACTCCTTGATCTTTCTTTCCAGCTCCTGCATGACCTAAGCAGCCTCCTGTGCCATCTTGTTCTCCTCAGCCTCCTGCTAGTGAGTCTTGTGATCTTCATGGTCTAGAGTAGAAAAGGTGATACTAGTGGTATTATCTTCATCAGATTTGGCTTTACCCCTATCTTTTCCATCCATATCCCCTTGCATGCCTCTATCTTTAAGCCACTCAGTTAAAGATAAAATGTTGTTATTGATCAAGTTGAGCAATGAGATTGTTTGGCTCGATAGATTGTGATTATAATTTTCTAGGTTGTGGATCATCCTTTCTGCCAGGCTTTGCCTATTATCATAATTTGTCCCTTTCTCCAGACCCTTCAAATTCCTAGCCCCTTCCATTTGAACCACCTTCTCCTTGACCTCCTCTAGCTCATAAAAAAGCCACTTGATTGACCTAAAATTATCAATCATGCTGTTGTGGGCATTGTTCAAGAGGTTCATCCCAGATTCCTTGGCATTATCAAAGATAGCCACAATTGCAGGGTTAATGAGCTCTTCAAGACGTGGTTCCTCCCGATTGTCCACCAGGATCTAGGGGTTCATCACTTCCCTGAAAATACCCATTTTCGAGGTCCTCACATTAAAATTTTCACCATGCTTTCCTCCTTTCTTTGGCCAACACCAAAAACTATCCTGATTTTGCTCCTCCGGATGGGCCTGGGGATGGACAAGGGAGAGAGGGATCGGGGAAGAGTCCAGGTCCTGCTGCAGCCTCTCATCCTCTATGCCCACCCTCTTGCATTTGTTCCCACCCTGGGATTCCATTTTTTCCCTTCTGCCTTTCCTTTTCCTCATCTTCAGACTCCATCGCCTCCTCTTCATCACAGGTGTCCTATTCCTCCTTCTCAATCTTACTCTGACCATGATCTCTGGGGCTAATTTGTCTAGGCATAAAGGGGGAGGGAGACTTCTTAACATTTGGTGAAGCTTTTTTACCCACAAAGGTAATCCCTCCTTCTTTAGAACTGATGCTCTGAATATCATTCGAGTCGAAGGAATAGCTAGAGCTTTCAATTTCCTCATTCCCAGACTACAACGGGATGTTACTAATTGTTTGAGCCTTGAAATGCTCATAGATAAGCAGTAACAGCCCCTCATGTAGAGCAGGGTTAGCAGTAGGTTTCTTTTTGAAGCTTGACACCGTCTTGCTCATAGAATTCAACAAATAGAAAGGGAAGGAAACTTTGTTATTATGTTGAAAATGATTCAGAAGAACAAAATGGTGGGTGTGAACATGATCAAACCTAGGTTCTAGAGTAATATATTCAATGACAACACACAAAACATACCTCCAAATCTTCATTATAGACTCTGAATCATAAAACGTATCACTTTTTTTTCAGGGCATTCAGCTCCTTAGGGTTGTCACCAAAGTCCTTCACAGCATTGGCCGAAAGCTTTTTATCCCTAAAGAACTTAAAGCCCACCATTGGAATCTCCATCATAATCGAGATCACCTCCTCTATAATCAGAAAAGCTATCCCATTCACCTTGACTCTACCATCTTTCCACACATTAACCATGTTGTCAATCACATTTTGGTCATAGCCATGCAACTTCATGATAAACCTTGAAATCTCACCCTAGACTAGTTGCTCCCAAAATTTCTCCCTACTTCTCCATTTCTCCATTTTTCCCACCAATTCTTTTTTGCACCTTTCCCCCACCATGTCGGTACTTGGCTCTCCCACAATTCTCATAAGCACAGCTCTCTGAAACCTCACCACCTGATAGGGTTCTCCATGTTTTTGATGGTGGTTGAAGATGTAGTCCTTGTCTTTGCTCAAATTATGAATGTAGTAAAATACCCATGAAGCGTGTCGAATAAAGTGAAATAATTCCCACTTCTTGCATTTTCCAATGCAACCTTTATGAGTAGTACCCTTTCCCCATAAGCCTTTCCTATTCATAATAGTAGATTGATCTCCTCTGTACTCCCTTGGATCTTATCCAGCTTGATCAAACTCTTAACATTCACTGGAAAATTCTTTCCTAGTTGCCAGGTCATTTTTTGGTTGGATTGGACACCATTATTTGTGAACCAATCTATCACCGAGTTAGCTTCCCAAAAAACATTAGTGACATGGACTCTTTCAAATTTAGCAAGAGTCTCATGTGTCTCATTAATAAGATTTGCAATCAACCAAGAATAATGATATTTTCCTTTTAAACTTTTAATAATATTATTCAAGTCCCCTTCAAGCCATAAATTGGTAACTCCAACTTCCAAAGCTAGATTCATCACATGACAGGCCGCACTGGCTTTCGCAAAGTGATTAGTTTGGATTCCAAGCGAGAGAGAGAAGGCCGCAACTTCATCCCCAAACTCATTCCTAATAATGCCTCCACATCCCGAGGAGCTAGGATTTCCCTTCGAGGCCCCATCAAAATTGGCTTTATGCCATCCTTCTGGGGGGATAAGCCACTTGGCTTCCTGTCTTTTTAGCAATCTTTCTTTATCCTTCTCCATTTTCCAACCGCTCATTTTGATATCTCCCCCCTTGCTTACTAGGTAGTTTTCCTTTATATTTTTGTTAATCTTTTTCTCGAGAACAATGGTTGGTTCCTCTCTGTCTCTGAAGATTCTATTGTTTCTCTCCTTCCATATGCTCCAGCAAAAGTGGGGTAAGATCCAGGAACCTAAATCCTAAAAAATAGGGGAATAGAACAAGGATTTCCATTGATAGAAAAAATCCAAGAGGTTATCTGGCATGCAGCAGCTAATCCCTAAGTCTTGGGTCAAGAAGTCCCATACCTCCCTAGAGAAGGTACAGTGAATGAACAAGTGATTTCCAGTTTCCAGCTGGTTCTTACATAAACTACATTTGCTTGGTAGAATCTAACCTCTTTTTAATAGGTTGTCCTGAGTGAGAATTTTGTTCTGTAAGGCCAACTAGTAAAATATATTGATTTTTGGAGTGAGGCATGGGATCCAAGCTTTCAACCAAGGAGGTCTCTCTTTTGAGCTCCAAAGAGCCATATACCTAGAAGCAACAGAGTAACTACCACTGGAGTTGTCCCCCCAAATCAATTCATCCCTCTCGTTGCTGAGAACCATAGAATTTAATATTAGCATGATTGGACTTAGATCTTTAGAGATTATGGATAGATCTATCCAACCCTGGTCGTTTCTATAATTATAGACTTTCAGCCCAAAAAGTTGGATACAATGGTTCGCTCAAACATCATAAACCGGATTGTTCATTAGGGGGCCTTGAAAAAGCCAATTATTAGACTAGGACTAGATATCCTCCCCATTGCCCAATTTCCAAGAAACTTTGGCCTTTGCCAATTCCCTAGCTTTAAGTAAACCATTCTAGATAGCAGAACCTTTAGGAATGTCCTCACTAAAGAGGGAGAATTGGATAGACGGCCTCTTAATGTACTTTTTGACCAAAGTGTCTCTCCATTCCCCAGTACTGTTGAAGATATGCCATAATTGCTTTGCCAAAAGAGCCTTATTAAGGTGAGAAAGCTTCCATATGCCAGACCTCCATAGTGCTTAGGAAGGCAGACTTTGTCCCAAGCTACTAATGGGTATCATTTTTTCCCTTCGACACCTGACCATAAGAAATCCCTCTGAATTTTCTCCATCCTCTCTGCGAGTTTAACTGGGATCACAAAGAGGCTTAAGGCATACATTAGCAAATTCTGAAGGGTGGATTTAACCAACTAACATTTGCCAGCTTGGCTAAGGATAGCACCTTTCTAGCCAACAAGCTTTTTACTGAACCTGTCCATAATGTCATTCTAGAAGGAGTCAGGAGGAGATGGACCCAAAGGAAGACCAAGATAGGTAGAGGGAAGAATTCCCATGTTACAGCCCAGAATCCTAAAGATTTTCCTCTGTCTATCTTGTGGAGTGTTAATAAAATATAAGGAGCTCTTATCCCAATTAATTAGTTGACCCGACCCTCTAGAGTAGGTATCCAGGACATCCTTCATAGCTTTTGCCTCCTACATAGAAGCCTCTCCCCCCATGATAGTATCATCAACAAAGTGCTGATGCGAAAAAGGATCACTTTTGGAGGAAAGTTTTAACCCTTTGATACTACCTTCTTTCTTTTTTCTCTCAATAAGCCTCCCCATACATTCATCTAGGATAATGAAGAGAATAGGTGAGAGAGGATCCCCTTGTAGCAGGCCTCTTGAGGGTTTGAAAAAATCTGAAGGGGCTCCATTAATCAACACAACAAGAGAGGAAGTAGAGACAAGCTGAGAAATCAGTTTGCAAACTTTGTCATCAAAACCAAAAGCCTTGAGCACCATATCAAGAAAAGTCCAGTCAACTCAATCATAGGCTTTAGAAAGGTCCAGTTTGAGCAGCATCCCTTCTTGTTTGCCTACTTCCAAAGAGTGGATCACTTCATGCACCATCATGACTGAGTCTAAAATCTATCTGCCCGAGACAAAACCCGTTTGTTGCTGCAAAATGATCAAAGGGAGGAGCTTGAGAAACCTAGAGTTAAGAACCTTTGAGATAATCTTATAAAAGGAATTGTACAAGCTAATAGGTTTGAACTTGTCAAATGAGTTAGCCCCAGGCACCTTAGGGATGAGGACTAGAAAAGTGGAGTTAATCTCTTTAAGGATGCACCTAGCTCCAAAGAATTCCTGAACCACCTTCACCACATCTTCCATCACCACCTACCAATACATCTGAAAAAAGAAGGTAGGGAACCCATCAGGGCCAGGAGATTTATTCACAGGCAAGGAAAAGAGAGCTTCACGAACTTCAACAGCAAAAGGAATGGCACGAAGCATAAAGTTATGATGAGGTTGGATAATCTAAGGAATAGAAACAACCAAGTCTTCCTAGTCCGCCTTAGACAAAAGAGGGTCCCAATACAAGAGAGAGGAAAAGAAAGAGACGACTTCAGCCAATATTTCCTTTTCCTTAGTCTTTAGATCCTGCCCTTTCAAGATACCATCAATTTTGTTATTAGCTCTTGCTTAAGGGTGGTTAAATGAAAGAACTTTGAATTTTGATCACCATCTTTGAGCCAGATAACCCTAGATCTTTGCCTCTAGAACTTCTCCTCTTTGTTGATGATGTTATGAAGGTCTATAAGAATAGACAACTTAGCCTCCTTATTAACCTCATCATACCCGTCTTGCTGAATAGAGGCTTGAACAGAAATAAGGTTGTCAAACAATACATCTTTCTCATGGAAGATATGGCCAAAATCAGTCTTATTCCAAACCTTAACCATTCTCTTAACATTGCTCAGTTTCTTGGGAACTCTAAACATAGCAGTGCCTTCCACATATAAACTCCGCCAAAATATGACTTTATTCAAAAGATCAGGATGAGAGGTCCACATTTTTTATGGTAATTTAATGTTAATAAGTGACATATTTTCGGTTATTCAAAATTTTTCCTTATATATTATTTGATTTTAAAATTAAAGTTAATAGGAGATAAGTTTCAATTTTGATTATGAAGCATACTTCTTTCATTCTAACAACTTGATTGTAGCCAAATTTAATTTTTAGGTTATATTCACAAGGAAGTACAAAAAGAAAAGTTATAGATTTGGAAATAAAAAACAAGTGCCAAAATTGGATAAATTACTCTAAGATGTATTCACAAGGAAGTACAAAAAGAAAAGTTATAGATTTGGAAATAAAAAAACAAGTGCCAAAATTGGATAAATTACTCTAAGATATTTATGTAAGAGCTACACCAAGGATACCTACCCATCTCTGATCTTTTGTGCTCAATTGAGATGGTTTTTTAAAATCTAAACAAAATCTTGTGCCTTATGGTCTTTTACCTAACAAAAATAAATAAATAAATACTTTCTATTATTTAATTGCTTAATTATTATTTTTTGGAATTTCCTAGTGCTTGAATTCCTTAGTTTCTAATTTTTGAGCAATATTGAATTTTAAATTTGTGTGCTAGAAAATGTGACCTGTTAGGAGCATGGGTTAACAAACAAACATTAGTTAAAAACCTTGAAAGTATATCAAAGATTCATCAAAATGCAAGGAACAAACACTAACTAATGCTTGCTTGGGTTTTGCAACCCTAAGCAGCTAACAAACTCAATCTTTCAGCCACCTCTACAGCTCAACAAAGGCACCCATAAGAGGCCTTGTTGGTGTGTTAAGATGGGGGGGTATGTTTGGTGTGCTCTCCCAAACACAACAATGGAGTGAATCTCTTGAATATGTGAGTGCAAGTGTGAATGCAAATGTGAATGAGAATGCACTTAGATCTTAAGCTATGTGGGATGAAGAACACTTCAAGAAATGGCTATGGAGAAAGCCATTCTTGAAAGCATTCAATAATGAAGCTGATATGCAATAAAAGAAACTAACTAAGAATGCAAGCTATGGAATGGAAATGCAAATGCATGAAGAAAACTAAATGAACAATGCAAGATGCAAACTAAATCAGCTACCAAACGATTAGTATGAACCTACAAAATCACTATGAGAACTCTACTAATGCAAGCTCAAACTACCATGAAAGCTCAAACTATGAATGCAAACTCAAATCTCAAAGCAACATGATAACAATGCAATAAAATGAGAGATGAAAATGCTTGAGACAAGCCCTCTTTTTATAGGCTTGAGGGAGGGCTTGGTGAGGTGGCATCCATGTAGATGCCACATAAGGTGACATGCAAGCCATGCAAATGGTCAAGAATTCAAAGTTTTCTCACACGTGTGAGCAAACTTGAGAAGAAGAGTGGGAGACAAGAGTGTGTAAGCATGCCATCTCACACATGTGTGAGCACACTCTTGGGCTAATGAGGGGGATTATGGAGATGATTAGGAATGATTAAGTGGGATTAAAGAAGAAGTAGGCTTAAGAGGATGAAAATGATGGTTATAGGCTAGGCTCTAGGTTAGGCTTAAGATTAAATTAAATGAAATTTAATTTAATCATAGGTTTAGAGGAATTAATAGGATGTGGGGAATTTAAATAAATAAAATTTATTTAAAAATAGGAATATGGAGGATCATATGTTAAATTAATTTAACTCATTAAGGCTAGGAGTATTTAAATTAAATTTAAATACCTAGGAGAATGAACTCATTTAATTAATTAGTATAATTAAATGAGTAGAAGAATGTGAGCAATATAATTAATTAATTAATAATTAATTACAATGTCGTGGGCAATATTAAAATTAATTAATATAGTTTTTAGGGATGATTTTAAGCATCTACATTTTGCCCCTCTTTGATGTGATGTCGGGATGACATCATATCAAAGAAAATAGTTGTGCTGAAGCGACGACAAGGGAGGAGGGTGCCCCCTCGAGGAAATGGGGTGAAAATGAATCTATTTTGCCCCATTTTCTTGAAAATAGACATGGGAAGGAAAAGGGAAAGAGAAAAGGCTTAAAAGATGACCTTGCATGACTTGTTGGTAAGCTTGACATGAAGCGAGGTGAAGTGGACAATGATTAATCTAAATGCAACTTAACTACATGAATGCATGAGATTCAGTTGTGTTCATATGGAGAGCACACCTTATTTTGATTTTGCAAAGGGGGTTATGCATCAAATGCTATAGTAGCATAGATGACAAGATTCCTTTGCGTGGACTAGACTCTCAACACAATAGATGTAAGTTTTAGAGTCATGATGGAACAAATGACATATACACACTGGAGAGGTTTGGGCACACCCAAAGTCTTATTGGGGATCTTGGTGGAAAGTGTGCCAACCCATTGCCCCTAGTGAGCAATGCATAACCATAACTTGAAATTGGCATGGATGTGCTAAAGAATCATGAAAATAGATCATATTGCAAAATGAAATGTGTAATTAGGTTAAACGATTCAAATGATACCAAGATATTGAAGATCGAGGCACACTTGGGAAGGCTATCACTGACACACAAAGATAAAATCAACAAAAAGACCTTATGACCAAGTAGTCATTCAGTTCCTAGTTCTTGCCATGAACGTGATTTTGATAGTGAAATTTGTTAAGCCTGTGTAGGAAGGATTCATCCTATAAAAGTGTGTCAAGTCAAAATGCCAATGATCATAAAATCATGCATTTTCGGCAAGGGTTGTGAAGCGAACAAGTTTCTTGAAGCATTAAGTCTCAAATAGTGATTTTGTGTAAGTCCAAGCATGGTCACTATTGTGAAAAAGCTTAGCATAATAGGAATGACAATCACTTGATAAAAAGTGCCTCGCAGACTAGAGGTCTTTCAAAAGATGGAAGTGAAATGAAGCTTCGCAAACAAGAGGTCTTTTATTGGATCCATGAAATGCAAAAGGCTAGATAAGACTTTGCACAAGGGAAGTGGAATGGTGGAATGGAGTGAAGGGAAATGAGCCTTATAGACAATGGATCAAACCATACTTTTTTTCAGGAACATTTTTCTGCTTTTTAGGGTTTTTTCAGGAACATTTTATGAATGTTTTTGGATTTTCTAACTTTTTGATTTTTTTGGCTTTTTGTGGGACTATAAACACTGTACAGGAACTACGAAGGCTCAAGCATAGAACCTCTTGAGATGCTGGATATTTATAGGCTCAGGGAGTGGATCTCCCTCTAGAGTAGCAATCTGACATGCCCCAGAACCATATCTGGCTGTAATGATAAATGGACCTAGCCAATTTGCCTCAAACTTTCCTTTCTTTTCACGGTTCTGGAGGTTCTTCATATTATGCTGCAAAACTAAGTCACCCACTTCAAATTCTCATGGCTTGACTTTCTTATGATACTAAAGCTGGAGGAAATTTTGATACATGTGGAGGTGGTTTAGGGCATTCAATCATCTCTCATCAAGGAGTGCCAGCTCTTGCAAGCGAGCAACTCGGTAGTCTTCTTCTGATATCAGATTCTTGAGAGAGATTCTGAGGGAAGGGAGCTCAATTTCGATGGGCAAGACGGCTTTGGAACCATAAACAAGGGAAAATGGGGTGGCTCCTGTAGGGGTGTAGATGGAGGTACGGTAGGCCCAAAGGGTGAGAGCAATTTGGATGTGCCAATCATGGCCAACCGCATCAATGGTTTGCTTTAGTATTTTCAAGATGGTTTTATTGGTAGCTTCAGCTTGGCCATTGCCTTGGGGGTAGTATTGGGTGGAAAAATGCTGGGTGATTCTAAATTTCCTACATAGTGTGGCAACCTTTTTGATTTTTGAACGGGGTTCCATTATTAGTCATAATATCGTGAGGTATACTAAAATGACAAATAATGTAGTTCAGGATGAACTTCAAAATCTATTTTTCGGTGATGTAGGTTAATGGAATAGCCTCAACTCACTTTGTGAAGTACTCAGTGGTGGCAATAATGTACTTGTGGCCATTTCAGGAATTTGGGTATACTTGACCAACAAGATCGAATCCCCAACAAGAAAAGGGCCATGGAGTTATGGTGGGCTGAAGGTCTTGGATAGGAGTGTGTATAAAAATCACCATGCTGTTGACATGGAACACATCTTTTCACAAACTGATATGCATCTGCTTCCATAGTGGGCCAATAGCGACTTGTCCTAAGAAGCTTTTTCGCTAATGTAAGGCCGCTAGAGTGGGCACCACAAATCCCTTGGTGAACCTCTTCTAACGTCGTTCAAGCTTCATCTGAACTGAGACATTGGAGGATGGTTCCATCAAAGTGTTTTCGAAAAAAGTGTATCACCTAGGATAGTATAGCGGGCAGTTTGGTGGATGAAGATTTTGCTTTGGTTTGGGGTGAGGGCTATGGGAATGGTCTTGTGACGTAAATAGGTAAAGATGTCAGCGCACCATGGAGACTCAAGACGAACAATCTCACACACCAACTCTGAATCAGTTTTCTCATAAGCATGAGTAAAAAGATTCTCAATGAGAAACTCACATTTAGGACTATATTTTGGCATGGCAATCATAGAGGCAATATTAGCCATGGCATCTGCTGCTTTATTATTAGCCCTTGGAATCTATTGAAAAACAATCTCTTTAAAATGCTGCTTAAGATCCTCAACTATTCTGCGGTAGGGCAACAATTTCTCATCCTTGGTGTGGTATTCATTTGTGACTTGTTTAATGACCAATTGTGAGTCTCCAAAGACAAGAAGGTTTTTGATATTCCATCTAATAGCTTGACGTAGTCCTGTGACTAAACCTTCATACTCAGCTATATTATTTGTGCAAGGGAATGAGATTTTATAAGACTTAGGAATGAGGTCCCCTTGTGGTCTCACAAACAAAATTCCTGCCCCCGATCCCTTTTGTGTAAAGGATCCATCAAAAAATAATTTCCATGGTGTAGTAGGGGCTAGGGTCATAATTGTGTCATCTGGAAAATTGGCTACAATGGGATGGTATCCTTGAAGAGGAGCTTCAGCAAGCTGATCTGCAATTATTTGTCCTTTAATGGCCTTACGATCCTTATAAACAATGTCAAACTCACTCAAAATTAAGACCCATTTTGCTGCTCGGCCAGTGAGGGCGGCTTTTGATAACAAATACTTGAGTGGATCTATCTTGACAATGAGACATGTAGTATGATTAAGCATATAATGATGTAGTTTTTGTGTACAAAAGACTACAGCCAAACATGCTCTCTTAATAGCAGTGTAGTTTAACTCATAGTCAACTAGTGTTCGAATGAGGTAATATACAATGGTAAGAAAGGATCTTAGAACACTTCTTCCTATATATGCAATTATTGTTTGCTCGTTCCCCTTATCATCTAATTGTGCCAAAAGTGCTCCTAAGGCAACTGAAGTAGCTAAAATGTATAGAATCAATGGTTGTCCTACAACTGGAGGTACTAAAACTGGAGGATTAGCCAAATATGTCTTAATTTGTTCAAATGATTTTTGGCATAGGCAATCCCATTGAAACTTGTTTCCCTTGCGAAGCAAATGCTAAAGTGTATGGACTTTATTTGCTAGTTGTGACACAAATCTCCTAATAGATTGTAACTTTCCTTGAAAATTGCGAAGTTATTTCAATGTGGTAGGTGGAGGCATATCGCAATTGCGACGACGACAAGGTTGTGACGAAAAAATTGCAACGGCACTACCGTTGCAATTTGGTACCAAATGTATTAGTGCCAACCTATCAAAAATAGTGGTAAGGACATCAATGTGGGATTCTCTTGTCTTGGATTTTCCTAGAATATCATCAACATAGTCCTCCATTACGACATGTAGAAGATCATGGAATATGGTAGTCATTGCGCATTGATAAGGGGCACTGGCATTTTTCAAGCCAAAAGACATGACTTGATAACAAAAGGTTCCCCATTGGGTGGTGAATGCCATTTTATGTTGATCCTCTTCTGCAATTCTAATTTGGTTATAACTGAAAAATCCATCCATCAAAGACAACATCTCATGTCCAGCAATCAAATCCACTATGATATCTATGTTAGGAAGTGGAAAATCATCCTTAGGACATGTGAGATTTAAATCTCAAAAATATGAACAAACATAGATGCCCCTAGATGCTTTCCCTACAAGAACAATGTTGGAGACCCACTCAGGATAGTCAATAGGATGGATGAAATTTGCCTCTAACATTTTTTGCAATTCTTCTTTGACTAGGAGTGCTACCTTAGGGTGCATTTTGCACAACTTTTGCTTTACTGGTTTAATCTTGGGATCAACTGTCAAATGATGCACAACCAAATCTGTGTCTAAGCTAGGCATGTCTTTGTATGTTCATGCAAAATTGATTTTTCCCTTTTTCAAGAATTTAGTCATGGCTTTTTGTTCCTCAAGACTTAAGGTAGCAACAATGTAAGTGATTCGTGGATTATCCTTTGTTCCCAAATTGACTGGAATTATGTCTTTATTCAAAATAGGTGACTTTTCTGGTGGCAAAGATCTAAATGGCAAGTCAAGCTCTCCCTCTTTTGGTGCCTCTAAGAGGTTTTCACCAGAAGATGTGTCCTTTATTTTATCTTTTTCTTCATCCATAAGTGCCCCAGAGGAGTTTTCACTAGAGGATGTTTCTTTTTTTTTCTATTTTTATTTTATTTTTCACTTTTGTGACTAAGAGAGTTGACTTGGCTACCAAAGTAGGCTTCCTCATTGTATTGGATCTCATGTTTGTAATCTCAGAGATTCTTAAGGCCAAAAAGTGCCATCATTGCTTCATCAGTCTTACAGATGTCAAGAGCTGGTGGTGTATCTTGAAGGTCCCAGTCTATCATGTCAGGATTGGCGAGAGGTAGGTCAATGGATGAAAGGTCATCTACGGTAATGGTGTGGAAATAGTTATCTAGGTCATCTTCAATGTATTGGAAAGGTACTTCGAAGAATTCCTCCTCTTTAGTCTCAAAATCAGGTTCAACCGTACAATAGTTGTTAGCAAAGGATACCTTAGGTTTAATGAAGCCCAATCCACATCCTTTAGGATAGCTATTAGCTTCTAAGGGTTGTTTAATTCTATCTTCTTTTGGTCCAAGGCTGGTACCATGATATCCCATGTTTTCAATAATTGGAGGTGCCTTAACATATTTATCCTTAGGAAACTCCACAGGTTCATTTCTTCCATCATAATATAGCCAATCTAGGATATTATCTTCCATGTGCTCATCACTAAGTGAACCCCAATGCTCAAATGTTGTCTTGCTAACTTGCATGGTTTCCTTATTAGTAGAAGGTGATAATTGAGAAGGTTTTCCAAAGGAATGAGGGGAGAGTGGTAGTTGTCCAACACACAAGGCATTTTCAAACTTATACTCTCCCATTCCTAAATCAGCAAAAGTAACCTTCTTCCCTGTGGTGTTAATTTTAGTATCTTCAACCTTCTCTTTTCCCTTGCGGGCATTTGAATCCTCATTAGCTAATTCTGGTACTGTTGTGGAAGGTGGTTCTGTTATGGTGAGAGATTTAGGTACAACTTTGGCAAACTCACTTATTGGACAAAAATTCATTGGTGCACCTTCCAATCTTTTACAAAATTCAAAAGGAGTGGGATCCCCTGGGATTGTGATCTCTCTTCCTTGGTGGGGGAATTTCAAGCACTGATGATAGGTAGATGGGACTGCCTTTAGTATATGTATCCACAGTCTACCAAGCAAGATGTTATATGGAAAATCCAAGTCTAAGACATGGCATTCAGTATTTATGATGTCTGGTCCCACTTTTAGAAGCAACATGATGACTCCTTTTGATTCTCTTTCCCTTTCATCATATGCTTTTATTGTGATCCTTTTATTAACATCTAGAAGATCCTCTGGCAGTCCCAAGAAGCGAATCATTTTCACTGTACAAAGGTTCAAACCAGATCCATTGTCTATAAGGACTCTTTTAATCTTATGGTGCTGTATAAGGACTTCAATGTGGAGCAAAAAATTATGGTGGGGATCAGGACCTTGGAAATCCTTATCTATGAAGACAAGGTGTTGTTGGGTGGCAAGGTTTCCAATCATATCAGTGAATTGGGAAGCATTAATGTTTTTAGAAACACGAGACTCTAAAAGAGCCTTCTCCAAGATCTCTTTATGGATGGGTGATGTGGTAAGAAGCTCAAGAATTGAGATTTGTGCAGGAGTCTTACCTAGCTAGGACAACACATCATAGCGAGATGTAGGCCTTTGTGAGGTGGATGGCATAGTAGGCACATATGGCATTGGTGGATTAGTGTTATTATGAGTGGTGACTTGCAAAGTGAGTTTTCCTCGTCGAGTAGTGGCATCATAATTAGCCGCTTGTAAGACAAGGGTATTCACATGAGCATCTACCTCTTCAATGTGGCCACATAAGGAGTCAAACCCTGATATGTGGTTAGTAGAATAATCATAAGGCAATGCATTTAATGTGGATGCTTGATTCGCATTGTTGGTATTGTTATTATCATTATTTTGATCGGAAATGGTTTTTGAAATATCTTCAATTTAGCATTTTTAGAGGTTGGACCTCCTTCTACTTCAATTTCCCCATCATCAACAAGATTTTGGATAAAACTTTGAGTTTGATACATTTGTTGGTGTCATGTCCTTTGATACGGTGGTATTTACAATATTTGTTTTCCCTATACCACTTTGACTTTGGTTGATTTTCATCAAAAGGACGTGTGTTAGGAAATACCATCAAGTTGTGATCCACTAATTTTTTAAACATGGCCTCCAAAGGTTCACAAAAGTTAGTGAACTTTCTATTTTGATCATAGTCACGATTGTAGTTGTTGTTGCATGGAAATAATTGTGTTTGATTTCTAGATTGTTGATTGCCTTGATTGTCATGATTCGAATGGTTGTTGTTTCGATTGCGGTAATTGTTGTTGTTCCCTCCTTGAAGGCTTTTGACATCAGTAACACCATCATGTGTAACACCCTTATTCTTGGACCAGAATTTGGGTTTGCTATTGTTGTTTGACTCATTGTTGGAGGATGATGAATTATAATGTTTGATGGTGCCTTTTTCCAAAAGTCCATTTTCAATATTCTTTCCCTTTTTGACTAAAGTGGAAAAGTCTTCGGGGCTAGCCATTTTCATGTGGAAGGACATTTCGGGTATCAAGTTCTTGATAAATATATCCACAAGATGGGAATCTTCAATTTTATATGGCATACAATTAACAATATGTCTCCACCTTTGTAGGAAGTTGGCAAAAGTTTCTCCATTTCGTTGTTTTGTGTTGCACAAGTCAGTCAATGAGGCATGATGTTCAATGTTGTAAGAGTATCGTGTTATAAACTTGCTTGTCAAATCATTGAAAGAATTAAAGGAGCTCTTAGGTAAATTCATTAACCACTCAAGTGCGGGACCTCCAAGACTTCGTGCAAAGAGCCTCTTAAGATAGTCATCACTATAGGCTACTTCTTGGCACAAAATGGAAAATTCCTTGAGATGGGTGACGGGGCATGTCTCTCCCGTATACTTGTCAAATTTAGGTATTTCAAAACTAGTTGGAAATGGCACCATATTAATGGATTTATCAAATGGAAAAGGACAAATTTCCTCAAAAGAGACATCCTCCACCCCTTTGTTGTTCATGTTAAGGACCAAATTTTGCAATTCTTGGAATTGTTGAGCCAAATCTTGATTAGGTTGCACTTGTGATTGTTGGGTGTTCATAAATCCACCTCTTAAATTGTAGGGAGTCCCAAATGTAGTGTGAGGTGGTGGAGGTACTCCACTTTGGCCAATGTATTGATACACAGTTGTTGGAATTGGCACGGATGTCTTTACCATAGTTGTTGGCACTTGTAAATAAGAGGAGTGCATTGGTTGTGTCACAATTGTCATTGGTTGAGTAGGCACTTGTCCAATGCCTAAGCATCCCACAGTTGAAGTTGTCAAGGTAGATTGTGGAATACTAGCATGTGTGGTAACATTAGGCATGACACTAATGATTTGTTGAATATGTTCTGCACTCAATTGAAATGTGGGTTGCGTTGAAGTGCTAGATGTAGGCATAGCACTAGTTATTACCATGGTTTCTTTTCCTTTGCTAGAAGTCGAAGCCACATTTGAAGTGGGCAACACGAGTGCACCACCTTTTGTAATTTGTCTAAACAAAGCATTCTCATCAAAGCTTGGGGGGACATTAACACCATCCTTGACCAAATTTAGGAATATCTCAGTTTTGTTTCCCTTAATGGATTTTTCCATCATTTCAACATTGTAGGGGTCTGCAAGGAATGTTCTGACATCACCAGGTACATTGTTAGGGTCAATAGGATCTTCATCTTGGTATACTTTTTCGTCATTATCCCCCAAAGTTGTGTTATGGAAGGGATCTTCTGGTTCTCATGTGGATGTTGAGTTAGGCATACCAAGGTTTGAACTAGAGGGAATTATGTTCCCTAATGAAGTTGTGAGTGGAGGAAAAGGATTCTCCATCTCTGATTGCCTCAATGATTCCCAAAAACATGACATGGGATTAAACGTGAACCTTCCTGATCGTGAGTGTACCATAGAAGAGTGACCAAGCTAATGGATGGAAGATTGTGGAAGAAAAAGAAAATGAGGATAAGAGCTATTAACCTTATGTGATTAAAGGGTCAACTACCCAAGTTTGAATAAAAGACCTTGGTTTAGTAAACAAAGTGTGATTAGGGGATAGTAGTATCTTTCTCCTACCAAAGATAGCCAAGTGATCTTGTAGGCAAGATAGGGCACCGAGTCGATTGCTTACTATTTGGAGATAGACTTGTGATCCAAAATAAGTAAGTGTGATTAGGATAAATGTTTGCTTATAGATTAAAGGGTCAACTACCCAAGTTTGAATAAAAGACCTTGGTTTAGTAAACAAAGTGTGATTAGGGGATAGTAGTATCTTTCTTCTACCAAAGATAGCCAAGTGATCTTGTAGGCAATATAGGACACCGAGTCGATTGCTTACTATTTGGAGATAGACTTGTGATCCAAAATAAGTAAGTGTGATTAGGATAAATGTTTGCTTATAGATGAAAGGTCTAGTGTTGTAATGTCAAAATATGTTTTAAGGTTTAAGCTCTCTAGAAGAAAATTTGAAAATGGAAGACTAGGAGTTTGGAAAGATGGAGGTAGATATGAAAAGATGAGAGTGTTGTGGTAACTAATGCAGTTAACTCAATCCTCGTTCACTGGAAATAAAAACTTGGGGTTCACTCCTGGGAAAGCACACTAGTTTTGAAGTTTTCCATTATATTTAGTTCTACCATAACGGTCTTGTGTAGTTTCTTCTTTTTGAATGTCTTTGATAGCGTATCAGAATTATTTGTCACCGTATGCTAGGTTCTTCCTTTCCTTGTAGACAGGTGGTTTGGACAACTTCACTTTCTTATGTTTGACTTGGTTGACTTTATTAGTCATGGCAGGAATAAAACAAGACCCAAATTTCAAGTACCCAAAAACTTTGCAATAAGATGTGACTAGACTCAACCAATTTCAAAATGCAAACTACCAAAAGTGACCTTGAGTCAAGAAGACCTCACTTAACCTATCTCACTCAATGAAAGGTTACCTCACAATTTCACTCATCTTAGAACTTGTTTTATGTTTTTGGCTTTGGTTTTGAATGTTTGAACAAGCATGCTGAACATGCCAACAACCCTAATAAGGCTATCTCTAGGATGAACAAGGCTTATCTAAAGGGTGTCTTTGATATACACAAGGTACGTGAGGCCCAACTTCGTAGATGAAAGGAAATACTATCAAAAAGCTAGGGGGAGACAGTAACCCAAATCTCCTCTTTCACTTCCCAAAGGTATACAGTTCTTTGGGGCTTAGCCAAGAGTGACAATATTCCACTTTCAAGAGAGGTGTCTTTCGATTCACCTCCCAATTTTTATACTCCGCCAGAACACTGGAGTTGAGGTCATCCCAAGGGGTGATGAAATCCCCAAGCAGGCCTCTTAAAAAAAGAAAAAAAAAATCACTTATTTCTTGTCCACCCAAGATCGCCTAAAGGCACGAGGGGAGAGAATACGTAAGTGGTCTTGGGGTTTAAAAGATAGTTGTTCTTTCCCAATAAAGTTTTAAGTTTTCTATCTACTTGAAGACACTCGTGATTAAAACATGCAAGGTTCTTTCCAATTTGAAATAGTGCCAACGTAAATAAAAATGTGGATTCGTCAACAAGAAAGTAAAGCGAGTGCATGAAAGTAAAATGCTGAAAATAAAAATGCAAGAAATAAAGTCAATTTACCTTAGGGCATTCAAGAGTGTATGACTTCATTTTAAGCACCAAACCCAAATGTGATCTAGCCTAGGCATACATGTCCATTTTAAGCACCAATTCCAAATATTGTTTAGCCTAAGCATACATGTCTATTATCCTTTAAAGCATTCAAGATGGTGTGAATTCTTTTTAAGCACCAAGTCCAAATGTGTTTTCTACCCTAAACATTCATGTCCATCTTTAAGCACCAAAGTTCAAATGTTTGCTACTCTACACATTCATGTCTATTTTAAGCACCAAGTCCAAATGTGTGCTACTCTACACGTTCATGTCCATTTTAAGCACCAAGTCCAAATGTGGGTTAATCTAAACATTCATGCATTCAAATAAAAGTGTTTAATCCATACAAGTTCATTAGCCCTTAAGGTTTAAGTGATAAAAATCACTACAAATCTCCTTTAGTGATGAAAATCACTATTGATTTTATTTTTTAGATTTTTAAGGTTACTTCTCTGCATGAAAACCGTTAGTTAAAACCTGCAAGTTAATCAGTTAGCAAAAATTATTGTTAAAAATTGAACAATTCTGGTAAAATGTGAAGACACCAAAATACAGGCGCAGATGCTAAAATGCATAGATGACAAAAGACACAGATGCCAAACTATGCAGATGCTGAAACTTGAAGACTGTATAAGACCCTTAGAAGCAAACTAAATAATTTTAGACGCAGACAACAATTTGAAAAGCGGAGATGCCAAAACTCGAAGATGAAAAACAAAGTCCCGCACACAACGCAGATGACAGACCTATCTTCGTGGATGACAAACTAACTTCGCAGACGATAGAACTAACCTCAAAGACAGCAGAACTATTCTCGCAGATGACAGAACTAAAGTCACATTTGATAGATTAAAATTCAGAGATGACAGAGGACACTTCGGAGATGAAAGAACAAAAATGTAGATGACCAAATGACTTAAGGGGAAATGCAAGTATTGTTTCAAACTACTACAGAGACGCTGGTCTGCACAGACGACGCTGCTTCCTGCGAAGACGACAATGTGATGTTTTACGACTGAACCAAGGTTGTTTGCAAATTTTTGAAATGAAACCAGGGACGTGGGTCCCATCAGGTGTGCCAAAATGTGTGCTAGAAAATGTGACCTATTAGGAGCATGGGTTAACAAACAAACATTAGTTAAAAACCTTGAAAGTATATCAAAGATTCATCAAAATGCAAGGAACAAACACTAACTAATGCTTGCTTGGATTTTGCAACCCTAAGCAGCTAACAAACCCAATCTTTCAACCACCTCTATAGCTCAACAAAGGCACCCATAAGAGGCTTTGTTGGTGTGTTAAGATGGGGGGGTATGTTTGGTGTGCTCTCCCAAACACAACAATGGAGTGAATCTCTTGAGTATGTGAGTGCAAGTGTGAATGAAAATGTGAATGAGAATGCACTTAAATCCTAAGCTATGTGGGATGAAGAACACTTCAAGAAATGGCTATAGAGAAAGCCATTCTTGAAAGCATTCAATAATGAAGATGATATGAAATAAAGGAAACTAACTAAGAATGCAAGCTATGGAATGGAAATGCAAATGCATGAAAAAAACTAAATGAAAAATGCAAGATGCAAACTAAATCAGCTACCAAATGATTAGTATGAACCTACAAAATCACTATGAGAACTCTACTAATGCAAGCTCAAACTACCATGAAAGCTCAAACTATGAATGCAAACTCAAATCTCAAACCAACATGATAACAATGCAATAAAATGAGAGATGCAAATGCTTGAGATAAGCCCTCTATTTATAGGCTTGAGGAAGGGCTTGGTGAGGTGGCATCCATGTAGATGCCACATAAGGTGACATGCAAGCCATGCAAATGGTCAAGAATTCAAAGTTTGCTCACACATGTGTGAGCAAACTTGAGAAGAAGAGTGAGAGACAAGAGTGTGTAGGCATGCCATCTCACACATGTGTGAGCACACTCTTGGGCTAATGAGGGGGATTAGGGAGATGATTAGGAATGATTAAGTGAGATTAGAGAAGAAGTAGGCTTAAGAAGATGAAAATGATGGTTATAGGCTAGGCTTAAGATTAAATGAAATGAAATTTAATTTAATCATGGGTTTAGAGGAATTAATTGGATGTGGAGAATTTAAATTAAAAAAAATTATTTAAAAAAAGGAATATGGAGGACCATATGTTAAATTAATTTAACACATTAAGGCTAGGAGTATTTAAATTAAATTTAAATACCTAGGAGAACGATCTCATTTAATTAATTAGTTTAATTAAATGAGTAGAAGAATGTGAGAAATATAATTAATTAATTTAAAATTAATTACAATGTCACGAGCAATATTAAAATTAATTAATATAGTGTTTAGGGACGATTTTAAGCATCTACAAAATTCAAACCATTCTCCAAGTTTTCCATATGGGATTTATTTCTTACTAATTAGCCTTCATCCCTAATTGTGCTTCCAATTCTTATTTTCTAGCTCCCACCTTCCCCTTCCCATGTTCCCATTAATTTATCATATCCCTTTCCATTCTAATCTACCTTAGTTTATGCATTCTATTTTGTTTATCAATATTGTCATAATTTGGCCTATTAAGACATATTTCCCTACTATGCTCACATTTGCCAATTTGATGATTTAGATTCAAAAGTCTATAAATTGCCTTTAATTTCTCTCCAATCCTTTATAACATCTTTCAAATCTTCTCATTATTATCTCCATTTCAATTTCATGGATGAGTGCAAGTTGTAATGAGAGCTACATCAACTCATTTTGAGAAGTAGGAAAGGACATTGAAGTCCAATTGAGGGAGTTCTAATTATGTTTTGCATATTTTGTCTCAATTGATTTGATGTTAGGTTAGGGTGTTATTTGGTATGAATTTAGGGATTTTTGGTTTCTTTAGCATGTAATGATTTTGATTTCCAATCCTACATGTGGTGAACACAACATGAATCATGCAAAATTTGATTGATTTTATTATTATTTTGATGTGTTTATTAGGAATGGGAACATATGAGTGCAGATAGGAGAGAAATCGTGCACTTGGACTTCTATTCTATATAGTCAAGAAGTCCTAATGCATAGTTATGACATAAACTAATGAGAGCTAGTTCTACACACTTAGGTACATATCTACATAAGTGGGAAGGCTTGTTTAATATTTAGGAATAGGGCTTAGTTTTCTTAATGCATACACTTGAATATCAATCAAACTTTTTAATCTATTAAAAATGAACCCCAAATTTTACAAACTAGTGTCAAAATGAACTTTACTTTTCATTTGGGTTCATAAGAAGAGCATTAATCTAATTTAGAGTTACATACATTCTAATTGAGTTAGGAAAATCAAATCAAATCAAATCATCACGTAACCCAATTAGAAGGTTCAATTGACATTAATTTTTTAGTTAAATTAACCAAATTGGATTAATGAGCCATAATATTTTTAATTATGCACAATTATGAGCATAAATGTTTTTAAAAAATTAATATCTGGGGAATTTTTTTTTGTTTATCCTAGGTTTCACACACTTGGGACCTATTTTTTGTAGTTGGACCTTTTCATTGTGTAGTTAGACTCCATTATGCAGAATTAGCTACCTAATATGTTCACTTGGATGTTATCCCTTCATAGTTGAGATGTTATTTGTGCATTCGAGAAGGTTTGATATGTTTAGATATTTTAATTCTCTTATTATGTCTTCCATGTCTATTCTTTGCTGTTAAAATACACATTTGGTGATCATGGGATGAAGATCATATGCAAACTACTAATGAGTTTTATGTAAAATGTATGATGAAGACTCTTTTAATTTTTCATAACTATTTTGCTTATTTTTAGTAGTTTAGAACATATTCATTTGGTTTCCTAAAATGGATAATCTATTGTTGATATGTATGGCGTAATATAGGCACATTTTATTTATCCCAAAGGATATAATGAATGTATCATCTTCCCTTTCATTCATAGATCTTAGGTGTAAGACAAATTCATTCTATATTTTTAGTGGTCCAACCTACCAAGAAACCCATAAGGTCGAGTGAGAGGGACAACCTAAGTAGTAACAAGATAAGACCAAGTGCTTCAAAATAATTACATTAATATCTAATTGGGATTAAAGTCTTGATTAATAAGATGTGGTGCATTGTAACTTTCTCCAAGTATCTTTGAGTGTTGGAGTATAATGATTATTGAGAGGGAGGGTACATCACTAATGATATACAAACTAAAACTTTTAACCTCTTTTAAAAACCTTTAATAACTTTGAGCAATATTAAAACAATAAGCACACATCATACACAAAGAATTGACATAAGTATTATCTTGAGTCGAAACCCTCCTTACTACTCCTAAATGCATTAATTATTGTCATTAGTGAATATATAAGTCATGTTGGAGTAAAGAAAATCGATCGGTGAACCTTATTACTGAATAGACGAAGACATTGAACAAAGTATAGTTACCAAGCAAAATGATAACCAAGGACAATAACAACCAAGCATATCATAGTATTGAGCAAGTATATTACCGATGTACAACATATTAACTGAGTATATTAAAAATGTTATAGAGTGACACAGGATGAACATTAGAGTTTGTAAATGTGCAAAATACTATGTGATTGAATCCTACCAAACAAGGAAACAATTTACGAAGATCAAGAAGATGATTAGGTGATACGTATTGGGATTGTACTTGATTCTATGGATCCTAAGGCCAAGTGTAAACTAATGAAATAAAATATTAATGTTTTTGAGATAAGAATGAATGTAGATCATTGATCTGGTTAGTTGAGCATTCTAGGAGGATCTAAAACACAAACTAGATCAAGTGCAGTACACACACACACACACACACACACACACACACACACACACACACACACACACACACACACACACACATATAAAAGGAAGGATCAAGGAAGATATTGATGACACACGAGCGATGGAAGGAATGTGTGAAGAGAAGAGATAAGGAAGATAGTACTACCAAGCAATGAAAGGAATGTATATTGGTGATATCAAATTAAGAAGGATAATGAGACTTCAAAGAGCATAAAGGATATGGCATAGCATTGAGGTTGATGCAATTACAAATCAATTACTGAATACATTTCTAGTATTGTTTTGTATTCTTAAATCCTTAAGTGTAGGGTAGGTCTTGATAAGCCTTGCATTGAAAATCCCTTAACCGAGTACAACCTTAAAAAGTGTTGTAAAGTCTTTTCATGAGGTAGAATTCAACAAGTCTTATAGCATTACTCCTTATAGGGTAAGTCACTAGAAGTGACATTATTGTATGCTTTAACTGAGTAACTTTCATGCTTCACTAGTGAGGGATTGTGGATACCTTCACCACCATAGTTTTCCCTCTAACTAAGGGTTTATGCATGTGATGTGTTTATGGTTAAAGTAGATTGGTAATTTTCTTTCATTCAGCAATAAGATATTATGTTCATGCATGTAAAAAAAGTGCCTATGTTGAAAGGGTAAAATAATTTTGAGGGTTAAATTTTTAGAAGGCATTGATTCACCCCCACACCCCCCCCCCCAACATTCTACCAATTGGTATTAGAGCACATTATCTTATTTAGAAGTTTAACCACTAAATAGAAATGATCCAAAGAAATGGAAAGATATAGGTATGAAAAGGTGATTGAGAACTTGAACATAGAACTAAAAATTGCAAAAGAAGAGATTAGTAAACTAATAGAGAAGCTGCAATGTTCACTAAGAAAGAGGAAGGATTTACCTCATCAACTAAAAGATACTCAAGATTAGGTTGAAGAACTTTAAGAACAATCAGAGATAAGCTTGTATGATGAATTTGAAGCTACTATATCAAATCTAATGGAAAAGAAAAAAATCCTAATTGAGCAAGTAGATTTACTTAAAAAGGATCAAGAAGCTCAATCTGTGAGAATGTGCGAAGCATTTGAAAAAAAAATAGAAAATTTTATGAGGATAAGAGAATGGGAAGAGATGAGAGAAGAAAAATAAGTGTAATATTGGATGAAAAAGATGTGGAAATTTAGAGGTTGACAGAAAACCACTATGAAATGATAAATTAGTTACTCGGTGTTAATCATGAGATTGCAAGAAAAATTGAAGAGATTATTGGATTGAGATTAGAAAATGAATAACTAAAGAATGAATTGAAAACTAAGGAAATAAATAAAAGGATTAAGAGATTTGAGGAAAGCATAAGGAAACTAGATGAACGACTAAGAAATCAGAGAAGAGCAAAAGATACTAGTGGACTAGGCTATACCAAGAACTCTATAACTGAGAAAGGAGAATCATCAAAGAAAGTAGAACATAAGAATGTGTATTTCACTCCAAAACCTAAGAAGCCAACATGCTATCATTGTGGAAAATCTGGTCACATTGAAAATGAATGCAAGAGCAAGGCCAATAATTCCTATGTTATTCCTAAATTTAATGGTTATTACTATAGTTGCAATATGTATGCTCATTAAGCATTTGAATGTAGATCAAAAGTCAATAGTACCACAACAAAAAATAAGTTTTATGGTTACTTATACACATGCAATAAGTATGGACACAATTCGCAAGATTGTAGATTACAGAAAAAGAAAATAAAAAAAACAAGCAAATAGGGAAATACAGTCAATTGGGATTACAACACAAGGATTATATGTACATCTTGTGGAAGATTTGGTCACATTGCAAAAAAATTCATGAGAATACACGTGAGAGGAAGATCTCGTACTTACAAGAATTCTAGCTTGACATGTTTTCACTATTATTAGGTTGGTCACTTGAGCAAGAGCTGAAGGTACCCAACATCAACACCTAGTAATGAAGACACCAAAGGAAAGGGTACAAAAAATGTTGATGATATTTGTAATTAGATGAAAAAATGGAGAAAGAAGATAGAAGATAGTGGAACAACAACTAGGTAAGTGAGTGGCACATCATCCTCAGGATTGGGTGATTCTACAACTACAAACTAAACCATACAAGTGTGTATGTGAATTGTATTTGAATTGGTAGATCATTTATCAGGTCCTTATAATCATGGGATGATATTCAAATTAGCATATATAAAGATGAAATGGGATAGCTCACTTATCATTGAAAGTTATTATGGTCATTAAACTCAACCAAGTAAAGTTAGTGAGTCAGTAGGAATGCATTGTAAACTGAGCATAAGTCTCAAGGTTGAAAATGAAGTTGGTCAGTATGCAGCTGAGATCAAAAAGTGGTATTTATTGCACCCTACCTAATAACTAAAAGTATTTTTACCTATAAATATTGCATTCAGCACTTCATTATTCACCTTGCATATGAGAGTATTACTAAGAAATTGTGAGTGATTTGTGTGAAAAAAATACTCAAGCTAAAACTAGTGAATTTGTTAAAAGATTTGAGCTAGCCAAGCAATTTGGTGTAAGGTTTTGACATACCTGAGAAGTGTAAGAAATGTTTAAAAAATCCCTAACCCTACATCTATGAAAATGGCATCCACTTTTGCATAAAAGAAGGCATTCAAGGTTGTGAAACCTAATGTGGTGAAGGATGATGACAATAAAGAGCCAACTTATAAGTTGTATCCAAAAATTACGGCCAAAATGAATGAGACTCAAGCATTTTTGTCTTTTCCTCCAAGTGTTTTATTGGTTCATGAAATTATGTCATATATCCACTATAAGATTAGAGAAATATGTGAATATGAGTTGTAATAAGTTCATGGAGCTATTAGGATTAACTACAGAAAAAAATAACAATTACATGCAAATATAACCAATATCAGAAAATAATAAATCACACAAAAGAGAACACAAGACACAAAGATTAAACATGGTTCACCCAATCCCTGGGCTACAGCCACCAAACAACAAGTTTAATATTATTATTATCGAATGATTACAACCTAATTACAACCTAATTACAATTTGTAATCCCTTATAGTTCAATACCGCCGCAAGAAGCAATTATTTCATCACACCTTATGACATCCCTAACCCTAAGCCATTTTATACAAGTATTTTTACCACTTTAGGGTTAAAATTAGTTACAATATATTGGTCCAAAAATGTTGATAAAATAGCCCCAAAAAATTATGGAGCATGTGTATACTTCCCTGATCAATCACCATAAACTAATAGGAGCACTATGTGTAAATGAGCGATTGAAGTATGAGCACAAATATGTGGAAACCAAGGGATTGAATCATGCCCTTTTATTTCTAAAGGTATTCAATGATAAGTGGATCTTTATTGTACTAAGAATAGTTCATGAACAATCACACTGGCTAGAAGGTCCAAAAAAGATCACTAAAGAAATAATGCACATCGTTATTGGTTACCCCATCATCGAGAAAGCCAACACTATGGGAGTTACACCAAGAGAGGAGAAAAAGAAACACATAAGTGCCACCTATGATGGTAGAGGTCTTTGAGTATCAACTACTAGTGATCTTGAGACAAAAAATTTCACCTGTGTTAGAGCCTGCCGAATATTCCAATCAAGAAAACCTAATAGTGTGCCATATGGAGCCGTGGATTTGGCATACAAGATTGTGAAGGAAGGGTTCAAGATTGATCTTACTAATTTGTTGCTGAAATTATTTGAAGATAACATGAAGACCATCTGAGTAGAAAAGACCAACATGTTAAAATATGGCTCATTGTTTGTATGTATTTTCTTCTATTTGTAGAGCTACTTTCCTACTATCAATTATGTTGATTGAGACACAAACAGACCTGTCATTTATAAGATTAATGACTATATTAGTTTTCTAGGTGAAAATTTTGAAAGAGTCGTGAATGAGTACATTACATAGTTTAAAGCTAGGATGTATCAAAGATTAAGAATTCCCCCACAACTAGTTAAGGATTATAAGGACACAAATTGTTTCTTAGTGGACATAAACACATGTTTGATTAAAGAAGTAGAACCAAGGATTGCATGGTTAGAGATACACTAAACATAGAAGCTTTGCTTGAACACCATTAAATGGGAAAGAAAAAAGGTTTAGAACTTTTGAGGAAGCAAATAAAAGGATAAAACTTGATATCCTAGTTCCAAAGATGTAGAAAAAGTCAAAGAAAATGATAAGCACTCTTGAGGATAAAATTAGTGAAGAGAAAGATGAGTTGGTTGAAGAGACAATCGAGGATAATGAAGAATAAGTTGAGGAAGAAATAGAGGTAGAGGACCAAAACAAAAGAAGGGTAAGAGAGCACAAATATAAAAACCATAGTGTCCTAAGGTTACTTGTACTAGGAATAGAGTTGCTACATCATCTACACCCCCTGTCAAGAGAGGAAAAGCAAAGGCCACTCAAACTGAGAAAAAGAAATCTTGGACATATCAAAAGAGGAAAATTATTCATCAGTAAATGACTAAGCTACTAGAGAAGCAAAAGACTCTAAAAGGTGATGATAATGAAAGAACAAAATCATATGAAGATAAATTTAGAGTTGTGAAGAATTTTGTGCCACAAACCATTGACAAACATGCTAAGGCAATATGAAACTATGCAAGTTTTGGGTCAATGAATATTTTAAAATTTCATAAGATAAATGATGAGACAAAATGAAGATTAAGGAAGTTGTGATTGATTATGTATACTAAAAGGTGTGTCTCCATTGAAATTTCAAATAGAATTCCTAATGAGTTATATAATAAAATCATTGGAAGATGGATATATTTTGTAGATACAGAAAGAAAACTATGAGAAAGTTCATTAGCATTGACTATGCCTAATCTAACAGTACCTAAAATTGATGAAGCATTGAAGAAACATAAAAGAAGATTGATGACAAAAACTAGATCATTGAGAGTGATAATGGGAAACACTCAAGAAGTTGAAGAAAAATGTCAAAAAATATGGAAGATGATTTGTCATTAGATAAAGAGAAAGAAAAGGATGATACCGAGAAAAAGCAGCTCATTCAATTGGATAGTGAAGACATTATGGACACAATGAATGAAGTAATTTATAACATACCTCAAATGGTGAAGGGAACAAAAGAAAGGATTGAAATTGTAGATATCACCAAGAATGACCTAGATGAATCTATAAATAAGGATCAATATGTTATGGATAGTGTTGAAAAACTTCCTGAAGAAATACCACTTGTTAAGTCAAGCATTGTGCAACTAATGAAGGAACCATCTATAGTGCAAAAAGCCCATGCATATACACTCCCTTCTAGTACAACTGTTAACGTAAATAATTCCATTGATTCTTTAGCCACTAATTTTATAATTTATGCAGATAATACTGAACAACCAAACACAAAACCCATAGATACAGATAAGAATGAAGAGCCAAAGGCAACCATGAAGATGACAAAAGAAAATGTAGCCCCTGAGCATAATAAGGATGAAACTATTAAAAGTGTAGCAAGCACATCCACTGAAAGTACAAGATCATATACTCATGACACTAAAAAGGAGAAAGAGAAATAAAAATAGAAGGAAAAGGAGAAAGAAAAAGATATTCCAACACAACACTCTAAGGAACAACCTCAACAAGAAGAAAACATTGCACAAGATGCTACCACTGAGTCCCCTAAGAAAAAAAGGATAGTTAAAGGAAGAAAGGAAAACCTTCAACTGAGGAGAAACAAAAGAATATGATTGGCATAAGGCTCCAATGCAACCAATGATATCCATGAGTACAATCTCTATTACATCACAAGAAAAGAAGAAGAAGAAAAAGAGCGGTTGAGATTAGTTAACATTAAATGAAGAGATCATAGTTCCAATATGTGATCCTACCAAACTGGATCCAGATGCTATGATGAAGTATGGAGAATTGGTGAAGAGAAAAGATGCACAGGAAAAGTTCAGACAAGAAGTGAGACACAAAAAAGTATTATCAGATGTAAAGGACATCCTACTATAAATTATTCCTAATGCACTAGTAAATGACAAATCTCTAATGATTGATCCATTAGGCCACTTGTAGAGAAAGTAAATGCACCTAATGTTGATGCGTCTGAAAAGATGATGTAATTAGCAAATAATAGAGTGAATCATAAGATTATAGAAAATCTAAATGAGTCTATTGCAGTTCAACAAGTTGAACTTGGTGTTATTACTTTTGAGGAGGAAAATATTATTAAGGAGATAATCCAACTATTCCAATAGTTATGTGATGTACCACATTTTACACAAGATATTCTAGAAAAATTGAAAAATATTAATGATAATTTAAAGAATAGTGTTTCTAAGTTAATTGAGGAACCTTGGTAATTCCAGGTTCATTATTAGAAGATTAAGCACTTTATGAGTTTACAGGTAGGTTTGAGGAAAGAAGAGGACAAGATGAGAAAAGGAATTATTGAATTTTAAGCACTTTTGATACCTCATTTGGAACTCATATAGAACAATGTGAAGAAGGCCAAAGAACTTATTACAACTCATAAAAAATTTATCAATGAACAAGTGATAGAACTTTCAATATAGAGACATTCACAACACCTAGCATTTGGAAGCACGAAAAGAAGCATGGAAAATTGTTACTCATATATTCATTAAATGTTTTCATTAATGCAAAGTGATAGTTGGTGAGTATTGGGGATATTGAAGGTGAAAATTGTTAACAAGCAATAGTATTATGGTCGAGTCAAGGGAGATAAGAACAATAGGTATGGAATAATTATAATTGAGTACTATATATATACTGAGCATACATATGTTTACTGAGTGAAGGCTTAACTGAGAAAGATAAGCATAACTAAGCATTATGATCACTAAATATTAGCACATCTATTGAGCATGAACATAGTGTTTATTGTGTTATACAAGAAGAATATAAAAGTTTGAAATATCACATAATTTAATGTATTTCAATCCTACCGATCAGGAAAAGTTGTTTACAAGGATTGAGAAGAATATTTGGTAATATTTGTTGGGAAGAGAGAATTGACTAATGATGATCACAAGGAAAATATAAACCAAAGGAATAAAGGAAGAAAAATAAGATGATAAGGATAGATCTAGATCATAGATTTTGATAAATGACGTATTCTAGAAGTTTATTAAAGCCTAATTAGGTCATGGATCAAAGAGGCAATTTTTTTTTTTACAAGGACCTATGGAGAAGCAGTTTAAGGCTATTGTTATTGTTATTATGATGAGAAGGGGATAAGTTGATGAAATGAAAAGTTGAATCTATTGCAAAGAAGAGTACCATGCAAAGCAGTGGAGAGGATTGGATATACCAGTCATTAGCGGTGATAAAGTATTGAGCAAAAGAGAGATCTAGATAGGAAAGTAAGTTACACTTAATCAAATCAAGTTCATTGTTTCTTTCATACCATTGCAGCAGATAAATCCTTTAACATGGTAGACCTAATAGTCTTTTTGTAAACATCTTAACCAAATGTATACATTGTATAAGTGTTGTAAATCCCTGAGAAAGGTGTATTTTGATAAATCAAATTGTATTACTCATAACAGAGTAAGTCATCAAAAGTGAAATTTTTTGTAGCCCTGATAAGCAACCTCTAGTTGCAACAGTAAAGGATTTGTGGGTGTCATCATCGCCACTTTTTTCCCTCTAACCAAGGGTTTGTGCATGACCAAAATCTTTTTGTAATGTGTGATGATTGAATGGATCATGTTTATGTACTTATGATGAAGTAGATTAGTTTAGTTTAGTTTTATTTTAGGTTCTGAAGTTAAGATTATGCATATCAATCATATCAATCAAGTTCAGAAATCATAAGGGCTCATCTATTTGAAAGATTCTAATTTTTTTCAACATACTAATTCACCCCCCTCCTCTTAGCATCCTGCCTTTCCTAAACATTCCAATAGTTGGTATTAGGAGTAGTTCTCTTATTAAGGAGTTTTACCACTCTAGAGGAAAGATGCAAGACATGGAAAGGTATTGGCTTGACTTGACTATTGAGAATAAAAAAATGGAACTAAAGATGGCCCTACGTCAGATCAATGAAATGAGAGAAAAGATAAAGTAGTCATTGAATAGAAGGAAAGAAATAGTACATAAAATGAATGACATAACATATAAGGAAGAAATAATTGAGGAACTATCTGATGGTAATATGTTCGATGAATCTAAATCTCCTATATCATTTCTGATGGAATGGAACCAAACCCTAACCAAGTAGATGGAATAATTGAAGAGAGAACAAGAAGCACAATCTACAATAATTTGGGAAACCTTAGAACATAAGAGACAAGAAGAGGATGAGAAAATAATGATTGAATATGATGAGAGATAGATCACTACAAGACTAGATGCAAAGAATGATGAAATCATGAGAATGACCCAAAACCACTATGATTTGGTAAATCAACTTCTTTGCGCAAATCATGAGATTGGCAGAATGATGGAAGAAATTTTTGAGTTGAGATCTGAAAATAAAAATTTAAGGAATGAACTAAATATTATTAAGGACACAAATGAAAGGCTAAAATTATTAGAAGAAAGCATGAGAAAATTGGATGAACAATTGAGACAATAGAGAAGATTGAGAGACACTACTCAACTAGGCTTTATTGAGAAATCTACAACCAAGAAAGGAGAGTCACTAAAGAAAGAAAAATGAAGGAATGTCTATTTAAATCTAAGCCAAATAAGCCTACATGTTACCACTATGGAAAAATTGGACACACAGATAATGTCTAGAGGATAAAGGTCGGTAAGACTATTAGCCCCAACTGATAATGTTGATTAATGTATGTGTAAGAATCATATCAGTTGCTATGTTGTCATTGGTGTCAAGCCTTAGTTAGTTATACATTATGTTAATTCACTAGAGTACCATATCATTTGATTAATAAAGAGTATTTGATTGATGAAGAGGATTTGAAGAAAGTATGATGAGTTAGAGAGTTGATAAGTGTATGGTATTCAATGGGCACTTGAATGAGTTAGAATTTGATAGTATAATGTCGTTTTGATTACTTTACATGATCTTAAGCAAGATGTATGTACAATATAGTTTGGTTGATGAATGAAGGAATACACTATTAACCAAGCTATTACAGTTGTCACTGTACACCTAAGAAAGAACTGTTGAAGTATATTATTAATCGAGCAATTTCAGTATTAACCAAGTCAAGTATTGACCAAGTGAGTTGTAATGTTCACCAAGAATGAACATAAAGAAAAAGTTTGTAAAAGATTAATATGAGGCCAAAATTTGGTAAAATTTAAGAATGTTTGAGAAGTTTAAAAGATAAGGAAAAAGTTAGTTATGAGATCAACAACTAGAGTAATTCAAAGAAGATCTAGTGGAGAAGATTTATCAATTTGAAATGGAGCACAAAGTTCAAGGAGGAATTCTATTTCTTGAGTGCCTAGATTCATTCAATTCAAACTTGATGAATATATATGATCATGATTAAGTGACAAAATTTGGAGGATTCTAGAATGACAAAAATTATCTGTTTAAAGGGATCAACAAGATGTTTTTTGGTGCTAATTGTTGTTGAAGGTGAAGGTATTGATAAAGTTATTGATAGAAGGTGAACCAAGAAGAATAATAGTGTGAAGATCAAATAGAGGAAGTGCTAATTTGAAGTGTGAAGTTTTTGAATTAGCTAGAAAGGGATTAGAAGGAACAGATATAGTGATGTAACGCTAGGTTAATGTGCTCTTTTAGTCCTTGTCTTCTTGAGGAATTTCTTAGGCCTAATCTCATCCTATTAGGGTGCCTTCTATACCCTAATTCTTAGAGGATATCTTTCTTATCCTCTAACCATTCACCACCTAGTTACACCAATGATTTTAGTTCCTTCTTGCTCCAAATTGCTCTTCAAGCCCATTTGCTGACGTACTTCCCTAGTCTTTCTTCACCATTTTCCTCAACATTATAGAGTGAGGGGTTATTAAAAGTTATGTGAGACTTTCCTTGGACTTCTAAACATCAATCTCAAAGCTATCATCAAGTTCTTTACTCCTAAGCCAAAATTGCCACAAACAGTGCTACCAGAATTAGCCCTCCAACTTGAGTTTTAGGGTTTAGTCTTAGTTTTCTCCAAAGGAGGTTGAAAAAAAATATAGATTTGAGTACCCTTTTAGAAAATCTTCAATATTTTGTGGGTTCTATGTCTCTAAGATGTTCGTACATTGGGAAGCAATTTTTAAGCCTATATTTAAGGGTTTCACAATAAGAATGACATGTATGCCTAGGGTATGATCTTTCCTTTTGGAAAACTTTTCATGAAAACTTTTCCTCTAGTAGATATTTTTATTAATCACCCCTTCTCATTCTGAAATATTTGGTTTGAAGTCTCCCATACATTCAAACCCCAAAAACTCTTTCCCCATAATGTGATCTCCTAACCAAGTATAACAAACTTGCCGAGGGCATTACATTTAAAAAGCTTGCCATGATTTCTAGGGCCCAAAAATTATATGCAATATATACATTGGCTCTACTCCCATGTACCCTAAAGCCATGAAGAACTCATAGTAGGAACTCATGGGGGAGCCATTATTGCTTAAAGAACCAAAACTAGACCAAAACACATGGTATCTACAAAAGAATTTTAAAAGTTAATCAAATGACCACCTGCTGTTGGAAATCAGATTGAAAAGATCATTATTGAAAAAGAGTACTATCAAAGAGGGAGATTGTTGCAATGAAGGAAGATTGTTGATAAATAATGTTTTCAATCATTATTTTGTCACTGATGTCAAACTTGCTATTTGTTGGAATGACAATTGCTTATAAGATCCAAGTACTATCACTTAGTTGATTGATGAAGAGGATTTAATCAACAAGATGTAACAAAAGTACCTAAGGGAAAGGTTGAGTTATGGTTTTGTAATGAAGTGCAAGGATTAGTTAAGACAATGGTAAAATGATGTATTGATAGTATACCTACAGATGTTGGCCACACTTAGAAACACTAGAAGAATAAGTTGTAGCAAGGTTGTCTGCAAAGCTTAACTAAGTTCATTAGTGAGTGTCGAGCAAGCTAGTTCATGACGAGTAGATTTTCAGTTTGTGCCGAGCAAATGCAAAATCTAGTGTATGCCAACTGATATAGAAGGAACCGAGCAAGTTCAGATGTCAAGTAAAGTAGTAGGTGCTGAGCAAACAGAAAACTTAGAGGATTCTGAGTGAATCCATAGTAGGTGTCAATCATTAGTAAAATGTAGTTGGTGATGAGTAACATAGTATGTGCCAAGCACCAAAATTTCAATAGTGCTGAGCTACTGCATTATTGGAAAAGTCAAAGATTCACCAGATCTGAGCTGACAAGGTTGTTACCTTGAATTTTGTGAACTAGATGGAGGATAAGGATGATGAGCTGGAGGCATAGAATTCTAGATAAACCATTTTTGAGAAAATTCAAGAGGATTCTTCATGATATTTCTAGAAGGAACAAGATATGGGTTAGGTTCAATGAGTCCTACCTAATCCTTTCAAATTGAAATTAAAGGAGGGAAGAATCGAGCCAGAAAAGAAATTCTAGACTTCTATTTAAGAAGTTATAGGCCAAGAAGCAAGAGTTGTTGGTGTGCCAAATTGTGAAGTGGTTGAAGGGTGTCAAGGAGAAGGCATCAAGGTGAAGGAAGAAAAAAGCACAGAGACTTTGCTTCGATAAGTGGTCAAAAAGAGAGGATTGCACAAGTATATTGAGCATGGAGACTCAAGGAGACAAAGCTTGAAAGGAGGACAAGTTATTAGAGTTGCAAAGACTAAAAGATAGGCAATGCTATGAGTTGAAAAGAGATCTAAAATTTGCAAGTTAAGTTGTGAGTTGTATCAGGTCAAAATCCCTTGTTGTTACTCTAACAATTGTGTTAGCTAGGGTAAAATCCTATGGAATTAGGTTGGTTTAACAACCATTTGTAAATTCTTTAATAGGGTGGCATTCCAAGTGAATGTTCTAAAGTCCTCTAACCAGGCCCACTTCTAAGAGGGTGGTTAAATCCTCTGACCAGGTCACATTTAATAGTGTGTTGTAGCCTTTAATAGGGTATCACTTCAGAAGAGTGAGAATTGAGTAGCATGTTACTGGTAGCTTTTCCCAAAGTGGGTTTCCACATAAGTCACTATGTTATGTGTTGATTCTTCATGTGTTATGCTTGCATGTTGATTTACAGTAACTTGCTAAGTAGGAAAGTTTAAGCTTGGATATATGAAAAGTTTAATAGGCTCACTTTACTTGATGAAAAAGTTTTATTAGGACATTTGGACCTTGAATAACTGATTCACACCTCCCCCCCCCTCTCTTAGTTATTATAAAGAATTTATAACAATTGGTATCAGAGCATTCTACTAATTTAGTTTAAAGGTACTATAAGCAGGAAGATCAAGATGTCCAAGAGAGAAGTTCCCAAGCTCAATAGAGATAACTTTGCTACATGGAAAAGTTTAATGAAGCTACACCTTGGATCAATAGGTGACTATGCAAAAACCTCAATTACAGTGGAACATGTAGATCCAGCTAGAGCCCTTACTGTAGATGATTTGAACAAAATGAAGGAGCATAATCAGGCAATGCTAGAGATTGTCACTACCCTTAACTATGTTGAATTTGATGATATCAAAAGATGTGACTCTGCATTCAAGATGTGGAAAGCCTTGTTAGGTATCTATGGAGGAGACTAGAATGTTCAAAGAGCAAAAAGAGAAAGCCTCAGAGGAAATTTTGATGACATGAAAATAGAGGAAGGTGAAAATGCTGCTCAATATGCTACTAGAATGAAAGAAGTGGTAAGTGCAATAAGAAGTTTGGGTGGTCATTTAGAGGATAACACTATTAATAACAAATTCTTAACCACCTTGCTCCCTATCTATGCTATTAGAGTTTCAGCCATCCAAGAATTAAGATGTGTACTAGGAAATGCACTAACTTTTGAAGGTATAGTGAGAAGACTCATTGCATTTGAGTTGTCCAACTTTGATAACTACAACCCTAAGAATCTTGAATCTGCTTTCAATGCCAAGCTGACATTGAAAGACACTGAGGAGGTGAAATCAAAGAAGAAGAAGAAGAGAAAATATGCATCTAGTGACAATAGCACAGATGAGGAAGATGTGGAACAATTGGAAGCATTACTGGCCATAAGATTTCACAGAGGCAAAGGTAAATTCAAGGGTAAGCTACCTATCATATGTTTTAACTACAATGAAGTAGGTCATATTGCTGCAAGGTGTACACATAAGAAGAACTACAAAGAAGGAAACAAGTACAAGAATAAAAGAGAAGATGATAGCAAAGATTACAAGGACAAAGGCAAAAGATGCTACATTGTTGAAGAGGATTCTAATGAGAATGATGATGAGGTAGTCTATGTAGCCATGAAAGATGAACAAGATGAAGAAGAGGTAACAACACTGGTAACCTGTGTGAACAAAAATGACAAATGGATCATAAATAGTAGATGCTCACATCACATGACAGGAGATAAAAGTAAGTTTATTACCTTTACTCGATATGATGGAAATAGTGTTAGATTTGGAAATGATGCTCCAAATCAAATCAAAGGAAAAGGTTCTATTAAAATTACAGAGAAAATTTCATGTGATAATGTATACTATGTTGAAGGACTAAACTGCAATTTTTTGAGTGTATCATAGTTATGCAATGTATGTTGCAAAGTAAAATTTGGAAACAAAACTGCCAAAATTTATGACAATGATGAAAATTTGATAGGAAAAGGTGAACAAACTAGGAGTAATCTATTTTACCTAGATATGGAAAATGCAACCTGTCTCATTGTAAAACTTGATGATGTATGGTTATGGCATAAGAGGATGTGTCATGTAAATTTTGATAATCTGATTAGTATCAGCAAAATGAAGAAAGTCAGAGGGTTGCTAAAATTGAAGAAGCTTGAAAATACAATGTGCAAACAATGTCAACTAGGAAAGATGACTAAGTCAAGTTTCAAAAGAAAAACCTACACTTCCAAAGAAGTATTAAAGCTAGTCCATATAGACTTATGTGGCCCAATAAAAGTACAAAGCTACCAAGGAGACATATACATAATGCTATTTGTGGATGACTACTCTAGGATGATGACTGCCATGTTCTTAAAGCAAAAATCTGATGCATTTCAAATGTTTAAGTGGTACTTGGCTAGGGTTGAGAAAGAAATAGGAAAGAGTCTGATGTGTTTGAGAACAGACAGAGGAGAAGAGTTTACATCAAAAGAATTTGAGATATTTTGCAATGACAAAGGAATCAAGAGATAAACATCAGCACCAAGAACTCCCCCACAGAATGGCATTGTAGAAAGGAGGAATAGATCAGTGATAGACTATGCTAGAACATTAATGATGGAGAAAAATGTTGCTTTGAAGTACTAGAGAGAAGCTATAAGTACTATTGTTTACACCTTGAATCGAGTTCAAGTCAAGAAAGGTACAAATGCAACACCTTTTGAATTATGGTATGGTCACTCACCTAATGTAAAAAATTTCAAAGTATTTGGTTGCAAATGCTATATTCTTAAAGATACTAGAAATGGCAAGTTTGATGCAAAGAGTGATGAAGGCATATTCCTTGGTTGCTCCACTGGAAGTAAGACATATAAGTTTTTGAATACTAACACTAACAAGATTGTGGAGAGTGCAAATGTAAATTTTGATGAGCAAGCAGAAGCTCAGGTTGATGAAATCAAGAAACTAGAATAGTATAGATCCTTTGTATACTTCTATGAAGGAATGCCTAGTGAAGATGAAACTATTAATCAAGTTGGAAATCAACAACAAATTTCAGTATCAGCCAAGTCACAGCTAATGAATGTCGAGTTGCATTCAGAAGTTGAGTTATAGAATGAAGGTAATACACATTCTGATTCTAAAATTAGTACACATGAGAGAGATGATGAAATACTAGAAAGAGATGTGCAAAGTGACTCTAAAGTTGAAGAACCAACCATGGAAAGAAGGACATAACCAAGACTATCTAGATATGTGAGAAGACATCACCCTGTAGAAAAAATTATTGGAGACAAGGAAGCTAGACCAATGACAAGAGACAAACTAAGAAATGAATCATGTCTGATGAGCAAGAACAAACCCAAAATAGTGAAAGATGCACTACAAGATGATGACTGGTATAAAGCTATGGAAGAAGAGATAGATCAGATAAAGAAGAACAAAACCTAGAATTTAGTTCTAAGACTAGTTGACAAGAATGTGATTGGTACAAAATGGTTATTTAGGAACAAGCTTGATGAGAATGGTGATATCACAAGAAATAAGGCTAGACTAGTCTCCAAAGGTTATGCACAAGAAGAAGGACTGGATTATGGGGAAAAATTTGCCCTTGTTTCAAGAATGGATGGAGTAAGAACACTACTTGCATATGTTGCCTACAAAGGTTTTAAAGTCTACCAAATGGATGTAAAGTCTACTTTTCTGAAAGGTATACTGGAAGAGGAAGTCTACATAGAACAACTAGAGGGATTTTTTGATGACAACAACAAGGATATGGTTTGCAAATTGCATAAAGCACTCTATGGTTTGAAGCAAGCACATAGAGCATGGTATGAGAGACTACACAAATATCTTGTGAAGATAGGATTTGAGAGAATAGATGACAACATCAACCTGTATATCAAGGCAGAAAAAGGTAAAGAGATTTTGATATCTGAGATCTTTGTTGATGATATAATATTTGGAGGTAAAGATGCCCTATGCAAAGATTTTTTTGATCAAATGAAACATGAGTTTGAGATGTCAATGTTTGGAGAAATCAAATTCTTTGTTGGATTGCAAGTACATCAACTAAAGCGTGGCATATTTGTGACCCAATCAAAATACATCAAGGAGGTATTCAAGACATTTGGATTAGAAGACTCAAAACTAGTTAGTACACCAATGGTAACAAGAAATAAGTTATCCAAGAATGATGAGTCAGCTGAAGTAAATTAGACAATGTATAGATCAATGATTGGAAAGTTGTAGTATGTTGTGCACAATAGACTAGACATTGCATTAGCTATTGGAATAGTGGCAAGATTTTTTACTAATCGAAGAGAAAATCATCTGATGGTAGTAAAAAGAATACTGAGGTACTTAAAAGGAACATATAACTTTGGCTTGTATTAAAAGAGGAGTGAAAAGTTTGAGTTGAAAGCCTATACTGATGTAGATTGGGGAGGTAATATTGATGACAAAAAAAGCACTAGTGGTGGAGCAATTTTCTTAGGTAAAACATTGGTTACTTGGACTAGCAAAAAGAAAAGTTGCACCTCACTATCCATAGTAGAAGTTGAGTATGTTGCAGCTGCTATCAACTGCACTAATATTGTATGGATCAAACATCTATTGCAAAGTATGAAGGAAAAGGTGACTGAACCTGTGATACTCTATTGTGATAACACAAGTGCCATCAACATATCAAAGAATCCTATGATGCATGCCAAAACAAAGCATATTGCAATTAAGTATCACTATGTAAGAGAATTGGTGGAAGACAAGTAAGTGAAAATGGAATATGTCAGTTCAAAGGAATAGATTGTTGACATTTTAACAAAAGCACTACCTAAAGATGCTTTTGAGTATCTTAGAGGTAAGTTAGGGGTGATACCCCTATCCAAGGCTATTTGAGCAACAACAAACATTTCCTTGCATCAAATGAGTTGATTGTTGGCATATTAAAAATTGATGCAGAGGATATTTACTTTAGGATTTTGCCTAAAGTAATCAAAGTGCTAAAGTTTTAAATCAGTCACAAAGCAACGTGACAGAGGGAGAAATTGGAGTACCTGTAGATGCTATACTTGCATGTTAAGATGCTAAAATAGTATGTCTTTGACATTGTTGTCAAAGAGGGAGAAAGAGCAGAAACTAAGCAATAGAATTTGAGGAGAAAGATCAAAGAGCAAAAACTAAGAATTTGAGGAGAAAGAGCAAAGAGTAGAAACTAATCAAATGGACAAAAGGAGAATTAATGTAAGAGGAATTCAGGAACAGTACAAGATCAAAGTGAATAGTGGTAAGCCATAGAAAAGAAGGAGAAAAAGGATGTTCAAGAAGATATAGTAGAAAGGAAAGAAAAAAAAAAAAGCAGCTCAGAGAGAGAAAACAATGTAGATACAAGAACCAATTAGAGGAATAGCAAAACAGAATGGGAGAAGATAGTTTATTAGCAAAGAATTTATAAGGAGTCTTAAGCTAGTTTGTATTGCTAATAAAATGAATAATTTTGAATAAAGTTTTCTTTTTGGCATTTGATTTACTGTTTTAACCCAGTTAGCATTTTGATAACTTGGTTGATCAGTTTGGTTTGCCATCAATGCCAAAGAGGGAGATTGTTGGAAATCTGATTGAAAAGATCATTATTGAAAAAGAGTACTATCAAAGAGGGAGATTGTTGCAATGAAGGGAGATTGTTGATAAAGAATTTTTTCAATCATTATTTTGTCACTGATGTCAAACTACTATTTGTTGGAATGACAATTTCTTATAAGATCCAAGTACTATCACTTAGTTGATTGATGAAGAGGATTTAATCAACAAGATGTAACAAAAGTACCTAAGGGAAAGGTTGAGTTATGGTTTTGTAATGAAGTACAAGGATTAGTTAAGACAATGGTAAAATGACGCATTGATAGTATACTTGAAGATAAAAATGTTGGCCACACTTAGAAACACTGGAAGAATAAGTTGTAGCAAGGCTGTCTACAAAGCTTAACTAAGTTCATTAGTGAGTTTCGAGCAAGCTAGTTCATGTCGAGTATATTTTTAGTTTGTGCAGAGCATATACAAAATCTAGTGTATGCCGAGTGATATAGAAGGAGTTGAGTAAGTTTAGATGCCGAGTAAAGTAGTAGGTGTCGAGCAAACAAAAAACTTAGTAGATGCCGAGTGAATCCACAATAGGTGTTGAGCATCAATAAAATGTAGCTGGTGCTGAGTAACACAGTATGTGTTGAGCACCAAAATTTCAATAGTGCCAAGTTACTGCATTATTGGAAAAGTCAAAGATTTTTCAGATCCGAGCCGACAAGGTTGTTACCTTGAATTTTGTGAAAAAATGGAGGATAAGGATGATGAGATGGAGGCACATAATTCTAGATAAACTATTTTTAGGTGAATTTAGGAGGATTCTTCATGATGTTTCTAGAAGGAACAAGATATGGGTTAGGTTCAATGAATCCTACCTAATCCATTCAAACTAAAATTAAAGGAGGGAAGAATCAAGTGGGAAAAGAAATTTGATAGTTCTATTTAAGAAGTCACAGGCCAAGAAGCAAGAGTTGTTGATGTGCCAAATTATGAAGTGGTTGAAGGGTGTCAAGGAGAAGGCATTAAGGTGAAGGAAGAACATAGCATAGAGACTCTATTTTGATAAGTGGTCAGAAAGAGAGGATTGCACTAGTATATCAAGCATGGAGACTCAAGGAGACAAAGCTTAAAAGGAGGACAAGCTGTTAGAGCTATAGAGACTAAAAGCCAGGCAATGTTATGAGCTAAAAAGAGATCTAAAAGCTGCAAGTTAAGTTGTGAGTTATATCAAGTCAAAACCCCTTATTGTTACTCTTTAACAATTGTGTTAGCTAGGGTAAAATCCTATGGACTTAGGTTGGTTTAACAACCATTTGTAAATTATTTAATAGGGTGACATTCCAAATGAATGTTCTAAAGTCCTCTAACTGGGCCCACTTCTAATAGGGTGATTAAATCCTCTAACTAGGTTACATTTAACAGCGTGTTGTAGCCTTTAACAGGGTAGGCCTTTCACAGGGCATCACTTCAAAAGAGTGAGAATTGAGTAGCATGTTATTGGTGGTTTTTCCCAAATTGGGTTTCCACATAAATCATTATGTTATGTGTTGATTCTTCATGTGTTATGCTTGCATGTTGGTTTACAGTAACTTGCTAAGTAGGAAAGTTTAAGCTTGGATGTATGAACAGTTTAATAGGCTCACTTTACTTGATGAAAAAGTTTTATTAGGACATTTGGACTTTGAATAACTGATTCATGCCCCCCCCCACCCCCCCTAAATTATTCCAAAGCATTTCTAACACTGCAAACTTACAACCTAAATAAAAAAGTACTAAAATAATGTGAACAACAAAGATCCAATACTAGATTGAATTTTTCAATCCATCTTTCCATATAGGCAATCAAAAACACCAAAAAATGTTAGGACTGAACTGGAAAGTGTAAATCAAATTGCACAAAATTTGCTAAGTACAATTCCCAACCCTTGGGATGTGTTTATTTGATGATTTTATACCTTCCCTTAGAGGTAAGTAGTTGGCATAACCACCAACCTCTTCTTTGTGTTTTGCAACTTTTTGCCAAAAAGTTGTCAAGCAACTTTTCAAAAAGTTGCACAACCTAGACAACTTTTTGCATCTTTGAGAAAATTTTCTATCCTTCACTTAGGAACTTCCAAACCTATATATGTTGACCCATAAATGATGACTAGACATGGTTTAGACTCTAGGGCATCACTTTGCATGGTTTAAGCCACTTTTGCCTTCTTGACAACTTTTGCCAATTTTTGCACAATTGACATCTTTTGACATCTTTTCCCTTTTCTAGCTCCCAAATGACATGCTAGGAGATCAAATCTATGCAAGAGGATGAAAACACATAATTGAGGAAAAGATGGGTTAAAAAAACACTTTCCTCATACTTTCAAGGTCCTATACCTATGCCTTCCTAACACAAGCTCTACTCTCACACACAACAAAACCATCTACCTTGGAACAATTGCAACCCAAAAAGATGACCTTGAAAAGGTCCAAACTCCCTCACAACTCTAACTTGGCTAGAGTCAGTACATGCCAAAAATCCACACCAACTAGAAACCAAAATGAGGGCTTTTCTAGGTTCCCTTGCGCCATACTCCCCCAAAAAAAAAAGAGTTAACCCACCCTTAGATTTAGGAGGCTGGGAGGAATGCCCAATATTTTAAAGTTTGTCTCCCTAATCCAAGTAGCATAAACATCATTCTGGCCCATCCATTTGACAAGATGTTCCAAGTAGTCACTGTTCCTAGTCTTCATATAGACCCTGGAGTCTAGTATCCTATCATCTTGCAGAGGTGGAGGAGGGATTAGGTGGAGGTTTTCCACATCTTGGGTGACCTCTTGAAGACTTTGATCAACATCTTGGACATTTCCTTTGTAGGAAACTAGATCTACAACATTGAAAATGGGGGATAGTACAATGTCTTTAGGAAGTGCCACCTTGTAAACATTATGGTGATACTTGGCAAGTAATTTGCAATGCCCTAACCTTCTCATTTGGAGTTTGTGTGGCATCTCATTTTTCAATATTTGTTTGTTTAGATGCACCATCACAAGATATCCTATTTGAAACTATACTTCTCTCCTTGAGGTATCCACCTTTTGCTTCAACTTGTCAGCATTTTCAAGTAATGTATTTCTTACACTTTCATGGACTTCCCTCATGGATTGGGAAAATTCCTCAGCATATCCACTACCTTGTACTCCTTCCTTAAATTCTTTGAGTTCAAAAATCCCTCTAGGATGCAAACCATAAACTATTTCAAAAGGACTATTACTTATTGATCAGTTAACTATATCATTGTAAGCATACTCAGCATATCCAATGAGTTGGTCTTATGTTTGACCATGCTCTTTCATGAGAAACCTTAGTAGGTTTCCAATACTCCTGTTTGTCACCTTCATTTGGCTATTAGTCTATGGGTGATAGGAAGAGTAAAAAGAAAAGTTAGTCCCAAGCCCTCTCCATAGTGTCTTCCAAAAGTGACTCATAAATTTGCTGCCCATTTTTGAAATAATACTCATAGGTAGTCCATGCATCTTGACCACTTAAAATTTTTTTTTAGAAATTTGACATGTATCATGGATAGTTTTGCAAGGTACAAAGTAAGCCATCTTACCAAACCTATCCACAATCACATAGATTCTTGTTGGAAATATAAGAGGAGTGACTAAGAGGGGAGGGACGAATTAGTTGCCACTAAAATAATTCAAGATCCTTTAGATGTCAATACAAACTTCTTATTAACTCAAATCCTTGCACAACTTAGTTAGAACTAGATATTTAGTGTAACTTGGTTAACAAACAATCTTAAGATATTAATGTGTACTTAACCTTTAGTAACTTATTTGCAAAAAGATAAAGTAGTAAGAAAATAACATGAACACAAGAGAAACCAAAATGTAACATGGAAACCCAATTTGGAAAAATCACCAATGCAACTATTTACAACTTTTCACTCTTATGAAGTGAGCCATGTTAGGAGACAACCACATTAAAGGTTACAAAAACACACTATTAGGTGTGACCTTGTTAAAGGATTTGAATCACCCTATTAGGAGTGGCCTTGTTAGAGGTCTTAAGACACTTCAATCTAGAAATGCCACCTTGTTAGAGGATTTGCAATATGACTATGATGTCAACTCTATTAAGAGATTTCTTCACTACTACAATTGTTAGAAAGTAACAATGATTGACTTGATTTTCAAATATTTGAAGGGTACACCTCATTTTGGTTTGTGGTATGTGTTGAGAAAATATTGTTACAAGTATCAAAATGTGTTACAATCATTATTTTGTCACTGATGTCAAACCTACTACTTGTTGGAGAGACAATTGCTTAAGTTGATTTAAGTACTATCATTTATTTGATTGATGAAGAGGATTTGATCAAATAGGATAACAAGAGCACCTAGAGGAAAGGTTGAGTTATATGATACATAAAAGGAGTACTATGATCAGTTAAGACAATGATGACAAAACAAAGGATGGATACACTAAGTTTAGAAGAACAAGGAAGGAGAATTGTGTTTGCTAAGCTTGATTGAGTGAACAGTTGGTGCCAAGCAATGTTAGTACAAGCCGAGCAAAAAATCAATTGGTGCTGAGCAAAGTGGAAATACAATGTATGCGAAGTAAATTGTAGTATGTGTTGAGTAATTTCTAGATAGGGCCGAGTGGAAATACAAATACTATATGTGTTGAGTGAAAGTTTAGTGGATGTTGAGTAACCTAGTACATTTTGAGGATCAGAGGTTAGTTATTGCCGAGTGACAACAATAAGAGGAAAATTGAAGATTCATTGAATTTGAGCCAATAAAGTTGAATTCTTGGATTGTGTGAACTATGTGGAAGATAAGCTTGATGAGCTGGTGGCATAGAATTCAAGATAAACCATTTTGAGATGACTTCAAAGAGGACTATGAAGGAAGTTTCTAGAGGGAGCAAAATAGAAAGATGGTTAAATTCAATGGATCCTACCTAATCCTAGAATAGATGATTGTGATTAAGTGGCAAAAGATCATAATTCTCTTTAAGAGGGAATGCTAGACCAAAAGAAACTGTTGGCATGTGTGAGAGCCCAAGGAAGACAAGAAGTCTAGGGCATTGCTTCATATGGTGGCCTAATATAAGAGTCTACAAATTGGCATGCAAAGCAAGAAGGCTTAAGAGGATGAGTTCTTGAAGGGTGAACAAGCTATCCAAAGTAAAGTTTGAAAATCTAAGCATAATGGAGAACTAAAATAGAGATATGTAATCTATAAGTGAGTTGTGATTTATTATTAGATCAGAGCCTTACTATTACTTTCTAACAATTGTACCAGTCTAGGGTAAATCCTTTGGATTAAGGTTGACCTAACAGCCATTTGTAAATCCTTTAACTAGATGACATTCTAATGGAATGATCTAAAGTCCTCTAACAAGGCTCACTCTTAACAGGGTGATAAAATCCTTTAACTAGGTCACATTAGCAGTGTGTATTGTAACCTTTAATAGGGTTGGCCTTTCATAAGGCATCACTTTAGAAGAGTGAGAATTAGTAGCATGTTAGTGGTGGTTTTTCCCAATTGGGTTTCCACATGAAATCCTTGTGTCAAATTATGTGAATGTTCTTATGTAGTTTCATGTTTACATTTTTGACAAAGTTGTTTTGACCTAGGACAATAACCTACAAAGTTTAAGGATTATGGACGCATATGAGATACATGATAAGGTTATAGATGTATGAGTTTGTTAAAGTACTAAAAAGTTTTATTAGGACATCTAGACCTTGGATAACTGATTCACACCCCCCCCCCCCCCTGCCACCTCCCTTTCAGTTATTCTAAATAATTCCAACAATTGAGATCAGAGTGTTGGTTGCTTAACATAGATTGTTTGAAGGTACTAGAAGCAAAATGATCAAGATGTCTAAAAGAGAGGTACCCAAGCCCAAGCTTAACAAGGAAAACTTTCCTGCTGGAAAAATTTAATGAAGCTACATCTAGGAGGAGTTGGAAATCATGCACAAACTATCATTACTATTGAACATGTTGACCCTGTTGGAGCCCTTACTACTGAGGATCTGGAAAAAGAAAGAAAGAGCACAATTAGGCTATGTTAGAGATTGCATCTGCCCTAAGATATATTAAATATGATGACATCAAGGAATGTGGTATTGCAAAGAAGGTGTGGGATGTTATTCAGAAGATCTATGGAGGAGACAAAAATGTACAAAGAGCCAAATCTGAAAGTCTTAGAGGTAAGTTTGATGATATGAGGATGCAAGAAGGAGAGAATATTGTTCAATACTGTACCAAAGTAAAAGAAGTTGTTAATGTTATTAGAGGAGAAATTGGTAAGATTGAAGATGAGACTATGATCAGCAAAATATTGAGAACACTACTACCCATCTATGCTATTGGAGTCTCTACTATTCAAGAACTAAGATGCACACTTGAATGATCTAACCCTTGAAGGATTGCTAGGTAGAATCACTACCTTTGAATTCTCTAATTTTGATAATTTCAAATCTAAGAATGTTGATTTTTCTTTCAAAGCTAAGTTGTCACTAAAATAACCAATAGAAAAGAAAAAGAAAAAGGTCAAATATGTTTCTAGTGATAGTGATATAGATGAAGAAGATGTTTAATGACTTGAAGCATTGCTTGCTAGTAGATTTCATAGAGGAAAATAAAAATACAAAGGTAAGTTATCCATCATATGTTTCAAATGCATGAAGTTGGTTATATTGCTGCTAAATGTCCAGAGAGAAAGAACAATAGAAGTGGAGACAAATTCAGAGGAAAAAGAGATGATAACAATAGAGACTACAAGGACTAAGGAAAGAAATCCTACTACATTGTTGAAGAGGAATCTAATGGAGATTCTAATGATCATGAAGATAAAGTTGTATATGTTGCAATGAAGAATGATTTTTATGAGGAAGAGGCAACTGCATTGGTGTCTTATGTGAAAAAAAGTGACAGATGGATAATTGATAGTGGTTGTTCCAACCACATGACTAGAGGCAAAAGTAAGTTCAATTTCCTTGTGCATTATGATGGAAATAGTGTTAGGTTTGGTAATGATGCACCATGTCTAGTAAAAGGAAAATGATTAATTAAATTGATAGATAAGATCCCTTGTGATAATGCTTACTATGTAGAAGGATTGAATTATAATCTATTGAGTATGTCACAATTGAATAGTGTTGGATGTAAGGTTGAATTTGGAAATAGAAAGGCTAATATTTATGATGCTAATGTAGAGCTAATTGAAAATGGTGATAAAACTAGAGGTAATCTAGTTTACTTAGATATGGATGTTGATGCTATTCTTGTTGTACAATTTGATGATGTATGGTTATGGAACAAAATGCTATGTCATGTAAACTTTGATAATTTGGTTAGTATCAGTAAGATGAGAAGAGTCAGAGGTTTGCCAAAACTAAAGAAACCAGATAATACAATTTGTAAACAATACTAGTTAGGCAAGATGATAAAGTCAAGTTTTAAGAGCAAGACTCAATTTTCAAAGGAAATTCTTGAGTTAGTTTATACTAATTTATGTGGACCAATTGATGTGCGAAGCTACAAAGGTGACAAGTACATTATCTTATTTGTTGATAATTATTCTAAAACGATGATAGTTATGTTCTTAAAGTAGAAATCTGACGCATTTTAAATGTTCAAATGGTACTTGGAAAGAGTTGAGAAAGAAACTGGCAAGAATTTAAAAATGTCTAATATCTAACAGAGGTGGATAATTTACATCAAATGAATTTGAGAAGTTCTATAATGACAAAGGAATCAAGAGAAAGACTTTTGGACCTAGAACCCCTTCACAAAATGGGATTGCTGAAAGAAGAAATAAGTCTGTGATTGACTGTGCTAGAACTCTCATGATGGAGAATATGTTGCTTTGAAATATTGGAGAGAAGTTGTTAGTACGACTATCTATACCTTGAACAGAGTACAAGTCAAGAAAGGTACAAATTCCACACCTTATGAGCTATGGTATGGATACTCACCCAATGTAAAATATTTTAAGGTATTTGGAAGCAAGTGTTAAATTCTTAAGGATAAAGGAATGGAAAGCTTGATGCTGAAAGTGAGGAAGGTATATTCTTAGGCTATTCCACAAGAAGTAAAGCTTATAAGTGCTTAAATACTAACATTAACAAAATTGTGGAAAGTGCAAATGTGAAGTTTGATGAATATACAGAAGTACATGAAGCTGAACCCATGAAGGAACCAAATATTATAAATCATTTGTATACTTATATGAAGACGTGAACCAAGAAGAAGTTATGAACACAGTTGTCAATCAACAACAACAAGTTTTAGTGACTGCTGAGTCACACACAATGAATGTCGAGCTTCCTTCAGAAGCTGAGTTGCATTCAGATGTTGAGGTATATTTTAATAATGAGATTAGTGCATTAGAAATAAATGATGAAATATCTATTAGAGAAGCACACAGTGATTCAAAAGTTGAAATATCTACTATTAAAAATAGAGCAAAACTAAGATCGACAATGTATGTAAGAAAACATCACCTTGCTGGACAAATCATTGGAGATAAAGAAGCTAGAACAATGACAAGGAATAAGTTGGGGAGTGAAATATGTTTTCTAAGCTTGTATGAGCCTAAGTTAGTGAATGATGCATTAGAAAATAATGAATAGAGTCAAGCCATGAAAGAAGAGATTGATCAAATTGAGAAAAACAAAACTTGGTCACTTGTACTTAGGCCAGAGGACAAGAATGTTATAGGAACCAAGTGGGTATTGTTACCTCTGGTTTTACCGCCAAAGACTCAAATTATATCCATGGCTTGTTCAACGGTTAGCCTAAAAAATTGTTATTTTAATGCCCCGACCCGCCCAAGTTTCTCTTCCGTCAGATTTTAGATGGATCGACGATCGGCGCGATCTCGTCATTGGAAGTTGCACGGGAGATAGTATCAACGACATCGCGCTCGATTGACACGTGTTTGGTGGGCCCGGCAAGTGGGCTACAATGGAGGGCAGGTCGGGAAATTTTTTCGGTGCCGCAGGCACTATGGTGCTATCGCACGCCAACTAGAAAATCTCCATGGTGACATAGCACCCGGTGGAGATGCTCACGTCGGTGGGCGGGTCACATTGCCGAAAAAATGTTGTGACGGTCGGGTAAAGTTTGGCGGGCTGGAGAAAATAAACAGCGAGAGCTTCAGACAAAATATTGGGCCCCATTATGTACCTCATCTGCCCAGTTGGCGGAGCCCGATGCCACGACAACGAATCAAAAGGAACCACGCACAGATAGGGACATGTCATCGGTTGGGCGCTATGGCGCTATGGGAATTTAGCCTCAATTTTCCCATAGCGACATGGCACCTGGTCGACACGTGGTCACCCTGTGAGGCCAAGTCGCAAGATTGCCTGGTGGTGTTCCGCTGGGCTAGTAAGGAACCGCCGCGTGTAACCAGGCTAGAGTCTCTATCAGTACGGTTGGCACAGTCAAGATTTATGATCTCCACCGTCGGATTTGATTGCATCAACGAATGGCACCATCTCACTATGGCAGAGATGCGCAGATGTTATTATGGCGACATAGCGCCCATCCACCGCGTGGCCATTCTATGGATCAAGTCTCGGGTTCACCAATCAGATGATGCCATGTGTATATGTCAGGACACGACATACCACAGGCCCAATAGTTTTCAGAAGGGACGGCAAGTGAATTATGATGTTGCTCTGATCGTCAGATTTGCAAAGATATACGGCTGGCGCTATCTCGCCATCGGGAACTGCCCGAACTTTAGCATCAGCGACATAGCGCCCGTGTGCCACATGTCCTAGCGGGGCTGCATTTCATGCCGTCAGAAGTAGTTAGGATGGGATGATCGACAAACCAACAGGAGGATGCCACGTATTAGCGGGCCCAATGAATCAATAGAAACAGAGGGTTACGGGAGGTCAAGTTCTGTGACCGTCAGATTAGAAGAGATCAACGGTAGGCACCATCTCGCCATGGTGAAGCTACGAGATTTTTATCATGGCGGCATAGCGCCCATTTACCACGTGTCATTCAGGTGCGGTGCGGATGCTGAGTTGTCACCAGATACGATGGGCCCGGGGTAAAGACAACACAGAGCAAGACAAGTCTTTGTGATCGTCGGATGAGAAAAGATCAACGGTAGGCGCCATGTCGCCTTAGTGAAGCTGCAAGATTTTTACCATGGCGACATCGCGCCTGATTGACACGTGTCCTCGCGGGTCCGATTTTTGATATGGCGATTAGCTAACGGCCAGTGGTTAGATGGTAGGGTGACGCGGTTAGTTCGATGAAAGCGGTCAACCACGGAAGGACTCTCCAGGTGGCAAAACAAAGGATTACAGTTAGCCCGCGTGGCCTAGTCAGCATATAAGAAATCGGGTCGACTGATAGGCTAGGATGATTCATGAACCAAGATGCAAAGACTATCGACGTATCTTGCGATCTGACCTTCGTGATCATTTCTGACCTACCAGGAATGAATGTAGGACATAAGGACACTCCATCCATCCGGTCGATCCATCTACCATGTTAGGGAATGTTGTGGCGCCGTTTCTATCTTCTCCAGGCTCTTCTCAGAAAGAAAATTTTCTCGATATGCAGGCCAAGATTTCAATCAGATCCCCGATTGGATTCTCAAGATGGGAAGTTAATGCCAGTAGGTAAGAAGTGAATGTAACGTGGAAATCTTCAGTTATGCCTGATCTATAAAAGCAATTTTGTGATATGTTCTCAAGGTTGATTCTTTCTGATTTTCTCTGCTACTGCTTGCAGACTTGCAGTGTAAAATCCCTTTGTCTCTGAGCCATGTAATAGCCTGTATCATATCTTTCAACCATCAGTGTGAATGTGCATCACTTTGCCTCCCATTGGTGTATTGTTGAGATTAATGATCTGCATACTGTATCTATCTCTGGCCTATTGGATAATACATAGTGAAATCTCCTTTTCCTAGTGTCATTCGGTTGGTTTTTTCTGATCTGTATGTGATTATTGATCGATATAAGTCTGGACGTGTATGACTTTTGTATGTTATTCTGGTTTTGTAGTATATATACGGGCAGGAATGAGTCTGAACACTCTGTTTTGGTGCATCACCGCCTTAGATTAGACTAGGTAGATTTGCTTTAACGCTCTCTTTCTCCCTTTCCCTTCTGAGAATAGATAGGTGCGCCCTGACAGTAAGAGGAAGTCGGCCTTCTCCAGAGACTCAACCTCGTAGTTCAAGTCCCACAGCTTGGAGGTTGTTTCCATGTTTCACTAGGTTGTCCTCGCGCATAGGCCTTGGACAAGGGTGAAAACCTAAGTGACAACAGTTTTTGGCACGCCCGGTGGGACCTATATCAGAAGATTTCATGTCTACTGGTGTCAAAAGAAGAAAGAGTTTCTGAGATTAATGCTAAAGAAGTAGTGCTGGCTTCAATATTCAAGCCTTCAAGAGGCTGATTCATCAAGTACTTGGCGACTTTGAGCATCAACAAATCTGGTTTCAGGCCAAAGTTGCAGAAATTCATGCCCAGAGCTGAAACAAGGGTGTCTTCTAGAGGTAATTTTCAATATCAAGAACTCTCACTTTCAAGTCCTAGAAGAAGGAGGGCTAGAGCTTCATTATCACCAATTAGAGGTGGAGTAACAATCAATATACCTGTGAGATCCGTCTCTACTCCTACTGTCCGAACTTAGCCTAGGTTGCCATCAGCACTCATCAATAGAACACTTGTTTATATGGCACAGCCAAGAGTTCATCCTTTTGCCACCTTTAATGGTGGAAGTCCTCTGTTGTTAGCCCAAAGACATGATATACCAGTAGCTGCACTAAAAAGCATACCTGATTTTATTGGTGAAACTTCTATTTCCCCCCTAGAGCATATCCAAGAGGTAGTGAATGTCTGCAATATTCATGGTATTACAGCAGATGATGTTGCTGTCAGACTTCTAGCCTCACCTTTAAAAGGAAAAGCATTACAGTGGTATAGAGGCTTAGCTCATGGTTCCATAACTGATTGGGATGGACTAGGAGCAGGATTATGCAAACATTTTGAGGATAAGAGTGACCATTTGTCACTATTAGAGTAGCTGACTACAATAAAAAGAGCCCCCCATGAATGTATGACTGATTTTAATTACAGATTCCAAAAGACATGGGATAGAATACCTACTATAGTGAAACCTACCCCTGGTAATGCCTTCTTGCATTACCTTAGAGCTTTTAACAGTGATATTGCCACCACAATCCAAACTATGGGAGGAGATACATTACCTAATGCTTATGAGACAACCATAAAAGCTGAGAACATTCTAATACAAGGGGGAAAGTTGGCTCCAAGGCCTCCTATGCCTTTCTTTCCTGATGTTCCCAACCACCAACCAGCAATAGCCCCTCTCCCTACAATTTCTACATCGCAAGCCCTTACTCTAGTCCCCCAAGCTTCCACATCCTCAAATGGAATAGATGAACTCAAGGAAATGCTCCAAGGTCTAGTACTGAACACAGATAAAAGAGAAAAGACCCTGGATAAAAAATTACAAGAGCAGGGGAGGGAGTTGAAGGACCAAGGGAAGAGACTAGAGGATAGTTTTTCTCTAATACAAAAGATGAGTAACAAGGTGGTGGCCTTAGAAAGACAGAAGGCCCAAGGTGGCAAGCCTCCCCAATTGCAATATCAGGCTCCAAGTGGTGGTAGGCCTCCTAATCAGTGGAATAGCTCTTTTGATCAGAATAGGCAGAATAGTCATGCTTCTGCTTCAAGCTCAAATCATAACAGAGCTATAGTCCCTCAAAATAACTTGGCCCAAGACCAAGATTTTTGTCCCTCATGTAACTATTCTTATACCTACTACCTATGTCAGAAAGAAAAATCTTATTTGGCCCTAACTGTCCAGGAGTCCACAGTAAAGCAATCACACAAAGAAGATCATCCCAAGGAGGCCTCATATGTTCAGAGGCAGGGTGATTGCTCTTTTATGAATCACCAGATGGAGGAACATTGTAATGTAAACCAGGACTCTGTTGCTCATAACACAAGAAGCAAGAAGAGAGCTGTGGAACATGCTGCTCCTCCTTCTCCTTAGCAGGCCTCAACTTCAAGTGTTATACCTAACACACAAATAGAAAATGAGCAGACAAACACTTCACAACAGCAAAAGCAAGGTCTGAGAAATGAGGACGCAAGTGATCCTTTTGTTGCCCCATCTCAACCTCTTGTAAGTGCAGCCCCCAAAGTTTCTACAAAAATCCCTAGTGCCCCATTAAGTGTGGTAGAGCAAATGAAGAAGACCAATGTAAAAATTTCCATGTGGGATGCTGTTGCTACCATACCAATGCAGAGGAAGATGCTGCAGCAAGAATTGGAAAGGATTGAGCCCAAGGATCAGTCATCTACCATGGAGAGTGCCACTAGTTTAGTACAACCAGCAGGAGATGTGGAGGCAAATAAAAAGGTTAGACCTCCTCCATTTTATGTTTCTCTGATTATAGGGGGCAAATTAGTCCATAATTGCATGATAGATTCGGGGGCTAGCAGCTTAGTAATGCCTAGGTGTGTTGCTGATGCTTTAGGGATGAAATATGAGCCCATTGTTAGGGATGTGTTACAACTAGATGGGAGTACTGTCAAAACTGTAGGCATCCTTAGAAGTGTGGAAATGGCCCTACATGCATGCCCTGGTTGTACTGTGATTCAAGACATATCTGTTGCTGAGGTTAAGCCCTATTTTGCCATTTGTCTTTCGAGAGACTTCACTGCTCAAATTGGTGGATTCATATCTGCTGATTGGTCTTACATGTCATTTAAGACTACATATGGGGCCAATGCTTCAATAACAGCAGAACTTCAAGCCCTTCATCACACTGAACCCTACACTCCCAACTTCATCAATATGAATTGCCCTATCCTAGAGGTGAACGAAAATAACATAGTAAATGAGCCTGTCACTTCCATAGCAAAGATTCCTGATTTCTTCTTGGATGAGTGGGTAAATACATGTCAGTTTGAACCTATGTCGGAAACCCTTGAGACAGGCCTTAGTACATATTGCATAATAGAGAAGGAGGTTCAAGTTCCTGACCTTGTTAGGACTAATGACGACATAAATGGAGTATGGAGTATGTACTTTGATGGCTCAAGGAATAGAAATGGATCAGGGGCTGGTGTTATGTTGATCTCTCCTACACAAATAAGATACTACTTCTCTTTTAGGTTCCAATTCAGTTGTACTAATAATGTGGCCGAGTATGAATCCTTGATCCAAGGTCTCCTACTTGCCCAAAAGAGGGGAATTCAAGCCTTGAAAGTATATGGGGACAACGAGTTGGTAGTGAACCAAGTGAGAAATCAGAATATCACCAAAAATGGCCTGCTCAAGTCTTATAAACATAGAGTCTAGGATTTGCTTGAGGGTTTCAATGCATTTAACATTCAGAGCATTCCTAGGAAAGAAAATAAACATGCTGACAGACTTGCAGCAGTGGGTGCATCTTATGATGTGCCAGGGAATCTTGAGGAAGAAAAGAAACAACAAATAAGGGTAGTGGTGAGGCCTGCTGTTCCTGATAATAATACTCATTGGCAAGTGTTCGAGTTTGATGAGCAAATTGTGAGCTTCTTGCAGAATGAACCAGAATTTTCAGGGAGAAATCAGCTAAGACTACAAGATCAATATGGTGATCAGATCATTCATCTCAGTTCCAACAAGCTGCCCAAGGGTCTCATTACCTTGGAAGGCGTCTTTAATCTTGATGATCAAACAAGAGGCAAAGGGATGAATCTAGCTGCAGAAAAGGATGACCATGTCCCAATTACTATTGCTGATGGAAAATCTCTTAATGTGGGGAAGGTATGTTCTAAAGCTGAGCAAGAAGATTTCATTCATCTATGTCAAGAATTTAGTGATGTATTTGCTTGGACATATGATGATTTAAAAGGGTTTGACCCTAGTTTGTTTCAGCATACCATAGATTTAGTTGATAGGGTCAAACCAGTAAGGCAAAAATAGAGGCCAGTGAATCCCAAGATTGAACCTTTAATAAGGAAAGAACTATCCAAATTGATTGAGGCTAACATAATTTTTCCCATCAAACACTCATCATGGGTAGCTAACCTTGTCCCTGTGAGGAAGAAGAATGGAGAAATCAGACTGTGTGTGGACTTTAGGGATCTCAATCAGGCTTCCCTTAAAGATCATCATCCTCTCCCTTCTATGGAGCAAATTCTGTCCAAGGTCAGTAGGTCAAGGAGATTCTCTTTCCTTGATGGGTTTTCTGGTTATAACCAAGTGCTGGTTAAAGAGTCTGATAGATACAAGACAACATTTACTACTAAATGGGGCACCTATGCTTATTGCAAAATGCCATTTGGATTAACAAATGCAGGTGCCACATTCCAAAAGGCAATGGAGGTAGCTTTCAGAAGATTAATTGATAAGTTTGTCTTGGTATACCTTGATGATATAACTGTGTATTCCAAGAATGTGGAGGATCATCTTGATCATTTGAGATAGGTATTTCTAAGATGTAGAGAGTTTGGGGTATCTCTCAACCCAGCCAAATGTGTCTTTGCTACAAACCAGGGAAAACTATTGGGACACATTGTATCTAAGGATGGATTGACCGTTGATCCAGAAAGAACAAAAGCAATACTTTCCCTTCCTCTCCCTAAACACAAGAAAGGGCTACAAAGTTTCCTTGGTAGGATAAATTTTGTAAGAAGGTTTATTCCTAATCTTGCCACCATGGTGAAACCCCTTACAGCCATGCTCAAGAAAGATATGGTCTTCTCATGGACCAAGGAGGGGAAGGAGAGTTTTGAAAAGATCAAGGCAGCCATAGCATCGGCCCCTACCTTCATGAACCCAAAATTTGAGAAAGATTTCATCCTCTACACCTTAGGTGGTGAGTCAAGTATCTCTGCTGTCTTGACCCAAACAAATGACAAGAATGAGGAGCAACCCATAGCCTTCTTTAGTGAAGGGCTTAAGGAATATGAAGATAAGTATAGCTTTGTTGAGAAGCAAGCCCTTGTAGTCATTAGAGCCTTGAAGAAGTTCAGACACCTCTTATCCCATAATAAGATCCATTTGTTGGTACCCCATGCAAGTGTAAAAGACTTCCTGTTAAACAAAGATGTCAGTGAGAAGAGAGCTGGATGGATCACTAGGGTAATGGAATATGATGTTGACATTCAGATTACCAAATTGGTAAGAGGAAGAGGATTATGTAAAGAAATGTTATCAGATCAGAACTCAGATGAAGAAGTTGCCATGGTGATAGCAGAGCAGCAGGAGGAAAGGTACACTGACGGTCCAAGGAGCTGGATAAATGACATGAAGAATTTCTTATTAGGGAATGGATACCCTCAGGGATTGGACAGAACTAAAAGAAGACAATATAGACTACAATCCATTCCCTATGTTGTGATTGACGATATCCTATTGAGGAGGGATTTTAATGGGACCCTGTTGAGATGTGTTGAAGAGGATCAGGCTGAAAGGGTGATTAGAGAACTCCATGATGGCCCTGATGGCAGCCACTTCTCTGCAAGAACAACCGCTATGAAGATCATGAGGGATGGATATTATTGGCCATCTCTGTTCCATGATTGTTACAGGTATGTGAGGAAATGTGAGAAATGTGCTTTTTTCTCAGGCAAACAGAGACTTGCAGCTCTTCCTCTTCATCCTATTCAGGTGGATCAGCCCTTCACTCAGTGGGGGTTGGATTTTAAAGGCCCCATTAATCCTCCATCTAGTGCAGGTCATAAATGGATCTTGGCTGCTACTGATTATTTCACTAGGTGGACAGAGGCAGTTGCCTTGAAGGATGCCACAGAGCCATCAGTTGTTGAATTCCTTGATGGAATTGTATCTAGATTTGGTGCTCCTTCTACTATCATCTCAGATAATGCCAAGTCTTTTGTTGGAACCCAAATTTGTGCATGGGCCATGAATCACAATATCTACCTGAGCACATCATCGAACTACTATCCTCAGGGTAATGGTTTGGCTGAATCTTCCAACAAGAATCTGATCAGAATTATGAAGAGGACAATAGAAGACAATAAGAGGACCTGGCACAAGAAATTAAGGACTGCTCTGTGGGATGATAGGATAACACCCAAGAGATCTATTGGGAATTCACCTTTTGTGCTAGTATATGGTAGGGAAGCTAGACTCCCAATCTCATTGGAGTTCCCATCCTTGGAGTTGGCTCATCAGCTAGAACTGGTTGAAGATGATGCCATGTCAGTAAGAATGGCAGAACTAATTGAGTTGGAAGAAAAGAGAAACAAAGCCATGAAAACTCTAGAGATTCACCAGCAACAGATGAAGAGGAATTTTGACAAGAAGGCAAGGGCCAAAATATTCAGAGAGGGAGATTTAGTTCTCAAGTGGGACTCAGACAGAGCAAAACCAGGAGAGCACTCCAAATTTGACCCATTATGGAGTGGCCCTTATCTGATTTCCAGTTGCAAACATGCCAACGCATTCCAACTAAGCAGGCCAAGTGGTGAAATTCTACCCATTCTAGTCAATGGGATCTATCTAAAGCCCTGTTTTTGAAGGGTTGTGAATCCATGTACATAGTTAATCCAGTTGCTTCCTGCTTGTTTCTATTTTGCAATAAGTGCACGAGCACATGGCTCTCTTCGTGAGTCATTTTTGACATGTCTCACGCTGCTGAGGAGGTCCTATTTTTTTTGTTTCCAATAATAGAAGCAGAGCTAGAACCTTAAGGGTTTTTAATGTTTTGATTTCCTCTTTAAGGGTTAGGGTTCTTGCAGCTCTCAGCTTTGTACCTCTTGGTCCTCTTTCTGACTCCATAGCCCAATGGATCATTCTCAGGCACTGGTCATGCATTGAGTAGGCTCATGCCCCCTGCAAGTCGCCAGAAGTGTTACCTCTGGTTTTACCGCCAAAGACTCAAATTCAAATTCGCGGCTTGTTCAACGGTTAGCCTAAAAAATTGTTATTTTAATGCCCCGACCCGCCCAAGTTTCTCTTCCGTCAGATTTTAGATGGATTGACAGTCGGCACGATCTCATCATCGAAAGTTGCATGGGAGATAGTATCAGCGACATCGCGCCTGATTGACACGTGTTTGGTGGGCTCGGCGGGTGGGCTACAATGGAGGGCGGGTCGAGAAAGTTTTTCGGCGCCGCAGGCGCTATGGTGCTATCGCACGCCAACCGAAAAATCTCCATGGCGACATAGTGCCCGGCAGAGATGCTCACATCAGTGGGCGGGTCACGTTGCCAAAAAAATGTTGCGACGGTCGGGTAAAGTTTGGCAGGCCAGAGAAAATAAACAGCGAGATCTTCAAACAAAATATTGGGCCCCATTATGTACCTCATTTGCCCAGTTGGTGGAGCCCGGTGCCACGGCAGCAAATCAAAAGGAACCACGCACAGATAGGGACATGTCATCGGTTGGGCGCTATGGCGCTATGGGAATTTAGCCTCAATTTTCCCATAGTGACATGGCGCCTGGTCAACACGTGGTCACCCTGTGAGGCCAAGTCGCAAGATTGCTTGGTGGTGTTCTGCTGGGCCAGTAAGGAACTGCCGCGTGTAACCAAGCTGGAGTCTCTATCAGTACGTTTGGCACAGTCAAGATTTATGATCTCCACGGTCGAATTTGATTGCATCAACGGATGGCGCCATCTCGCTATGGCGAAGATGCGCAGATGTTATTATGGTGACATAGCGCCCATCCGCTGCGTGGCCATTCTATGGATCAAGTCTCGGGTTCACCAATCAGATGATGCCATGTGTATATGTCAGGACACGACGTACCACAAGCCCAGTAGTTTTTAGAAGGGATGACGAGTGAAGTACGATATCGCTCTGATCGTCAGATCTGCAAAGATCTACGGCTGGCGCTATCTCGCCATCGGGAACTGCCCGAACTTTAGCATCAGCGACATAGCGCCCGTGCGCCATGTGTCCTAGCGGGGCTGCATTTCATGCTGTCAGAAGCAATTGGGATGGGATGACCGAGAAACCAACAGGAGGACGCCACGTATTAGCGGGCCCGACGAATCAATAGAAACAGAGGGTTACGGGAGGTCAAGTTCTGTGACCGTCAGATTAGAAGAGATCAACAGTAGGCGCCATCTTGCCATGGTGAAGCTGCAAGATTTTTATCATGGCGACATAGCACCCATTTTCCACGTGTCATTTAGGTGCGGTGCGGATGCTGAGTTGTCACCAGATACGATGGGCCCGGGGTAAAGACAGCACAGAGCAAGACGAGTCTTCGTGATCGTCGGATGAGAAAAGATCAACGGTAGGCACCATGTCGCCTTAGTGAAGCTGCAAGATTTTTACCATGGTGACATCGCACCCGATTGACACGTGTCCTCGTGGGTCCGGTTTTCAACGTGGTGATTAGCTAACGGCCAGTGGTTAGATGGTAGGGTGACGCGGTTAGTTCGATGAAAGCAGTCAACCTTGGAAGGACTCTCCAGGTGGCAAAACAAAGGATTATGGTTGGCCTGCGTGGCCTAGTCGGCATATAAGAAATTGGGTCGACTGATAGGCTAGGATGATTCATGAACCAAGATGCAGAGATGATCGATGTATCTTGCGATCTGACCTTCGCGATCATTTCTGATCGACCAGGAATGAATGCAGGACATAAGGACACTCCATCCATCCGGTCGATCCATCTACCATGTCAGGGAATGTTGTGGCGCCGTTTCTATCTTCTCCAAGCTCTTCTCAGAAAGAAATTTTTCTCGGTATGCAGTCCAGGATTTCAATCAGATCCTCGATTGGATTCTCAAGATGGGAAGTTAATGCCAGTAGGTAAGAAGTGAATGTAACGCGAAAATCTTCAGTTATGCTTGATCTATAAAGGCAATTTTGTGATCTGTTCTCAGGGTCGATTCTTTCTGATTTTCTCTGCTACTGCTTGCAGACTTGCAGTGTAAAATCCCTTTGTCTCTGAGCCATGTAATAGCCTGTATCATCTCTTTCAGCCATCAGTGTGAATGTGCATCACTTTGCCTCCCATTGGTGTATTGTTGAGATCAATGATCTGCATACTATATCTATCTTTGGCCTATTGGATAATACATAGTGAAATCTCCTTTTCCTAGTGTCATTCGGTTGGTTTTTTCTAATCTGTATGTGATTATTGATCGATATAAGTCTGGACGTGTATGACTTTTGTATGTTATTCTGGTTTTGTAGTATATATACGGGCAGGAATGAGTCTGAACACTCTGTTTTGGTGCATCACCGCCTTAGATTAGACTAGGTAGATTTGCTTTAATGCTCTCTTTCTTCCTTTCCCTTATGAGAATAGATAGATGCGCCCTGACAGTAAGAGGAAGCCGGCCTTCTCCGGAGACTCAACCTCATAGTTCAAGTCCCACAGCTTGGAGGTTGTTTCCATGTTTCACTAGGTTGTCCTCGCGCATAGGCCTTGGACAAGGGTGCAAACCTAAGTGACAACAGGTATATAGAAATAAACTAGATGAGAATGGAGAAGTCATAAGAAATAAGGCAAGATTAGTTTACAAAGGCTATGCTCAAGAAGAAGGTATTGACTATGGGGAGGCATTTGATCCTGTTGCTAGACAAGGAGTAAGAACTCTGCTTGCTTATATTGCATATAAAGGTTTCAAATTTTATCATATGGATTTGAAGTCTTCATTTCTTAATGACATATTAGAAGAGGAAGTCTACATAGAGTAGCCAAAAGGATTTGTTGATGTTAACAATAAGAACATGGTATGCAGATTACACAAAGTTTTATATGGTTTAAACAAGCCCCAAGAGCATGGTATAAGAGACTTCATAATTATCTTATGAAGATTGGATTTGAGAAGACTGATGATAACAACAATCTATACTTGAAGACTGAAGGAGGTAAAGGTATTTTAGTAGCTAGAATTTTTGTTGATGATATCATATTTGGAGGACAAAATGTACTTTGCAAAACATTTGCTGATGAGATGAGTAGAGAATTTGAGATGTCCATGTTTGGAGAAATTAAATTCTTCATTGGTTTGCAAATATATCAAATGAAGTATGATATTTACATTACTTAGTCCATGTATGTGAAGGAAATATTGATTTTTTTTTGGGATGGAAGGTTCAAAGCTAGTTAGCACACTTATGATTACTGGACATAAATTGTCTAAGTCAGATGATTCTGCTAAAGTAAACCAAACTTTATATAGGACTATAATTTAGAAAATTGTAAAATGTTGTTCATAGTAGACCTGACATTGCATTAACTATTGGGATTGTTGCAAGATATTCTGCAAATCGTAAGGAGAATCATTTTATGGGCGTCAAAAGGATAATGAGATATCTAAAAGGAACATAGGACTATGGTCTGTACTATAAGAAAAATGATAAGTTTGAATTGAGAGTCTATACAAATGCTAATTGGGTTGGAAATTTTGATGAAAAAAGAGTACACGTGGTGGAACATTTTTCTTAGGAAAGAGACTAGTTTCATGGACTAGTAAGAAACAAAACTGCATATCTCAATCTACTGCTAAAGCTGAATATGAAGTTGTTGCAGTAAATTGTACAAACATTATATGGATCAAACAGTTACTCAAAAGAATGAAGGAGGAAATCAGTGAACCTGTGATACTTTATTGTGATAGCACAAGTGCTATAAACATATCTAAGAACCCTATGATGCATACAAAGACAAAGCACATTGCAATCAAGTATGATTACTTGAGAGGGCTAGTTCAAGACAAAGAAGTGATGATGGAATATGTGAATACTAAAGAAAAAATCGTAGATATATTCACAAAATCTTTACCTAAGGATGCTCATGAGTATCTAAGAGGTAAACTAGGGGTGATACCCCTATCCAAAGATGATTAAGAAGCCAGAGTTGTGCCCTACATCAATTGAGTTCAATGTCATACTTTACACATTGATGTAGTGGATTTTTCTTTAGGATCTACCTAAAGTAATCAAGGAGCTACATAAGATGATCAGTCACAAGATAGGTGATAGAGGGAGAACTTGAATTGATAACATTTGCATATTGAGATGATTAGAGTCTTTAGCATTGTTTTCAAAGAGGGAGAATATGATGAAATACCAATAAAGATAGATATATGGAGGTAGACAATAATAAGATAAAGAACAAATCTAAAACAACAACTTAGAGGGAGATCTACAGTAAGAAGAAGAAGAAACAAAGAGGAGAAGATATAATAGAGGGAGAAGCCCTGCAAAATGAAATAGTGAGGGAGATATGAAAATTGAGTTTATTGACCAAGAGGAAGTCATAAGAAATTATCTTTTGATCATAACAAAATCTTGTAGCTTATATAGAAGCTAGAAATATGTTGATAGAGGAATATGATGAAATACCAATAAAGACATATATATGGGGGTAGACAACAATAAGATAAAGAATAGATCATAAAAAACAACTCAGAGGGAGATCTACAGTCAAAAGAAGAAGAAACAAAGAGGAGAAGATATAACAGAGGGAGAAGCCCTATAAAATGAAATAATGAGGGAGATATAAAAATTGAGTTTGTTGACCAAGAGAGAGTCATAAGAAATTGTCTATTGATTAGAACAAAATCTTGTAGCCTATATAGAAGCTAGAATAGAGGGAGAGATTACCATACAAGGTATTATTTTCTTTTTGGTATTGTTGTTGGTATTGGTTTGCCATCAATGCCAAAGAGGGAGATTGTTGAGAAAATATGCTTATAAGTATGAGAATATGTTACAATCATTGTTTTTTCATTGATGTCAAACATGCTACCTGCTGCGAGACAATTACTTAAGTTGATTTAAGTACTATCATTTATTTGATGAAGATTTAATCAAATAGGATAATAAGAGCACCTACAGGAAAGGTTGAGTTATATGAAACATAAAAGGAGTACCAAGATCAGTTAAGATAGTGATGACATAATGTATTGGTTATCTACTTAAGGCTGCAAAGGATACATACACTAACTAAGTCTAGAAGAACAAGGAAGGAGAATTGAACTTGATTGAGTGAACAATTGGTGCTGAGCAATGTTAGTGCAAGCCAAATAGAAAATTAGTTAGTGCCGAGAAAAGTGGAAATGCAATGTATACTAATTAAATTTTAGTATATGCCAAGTAATTTCTAGACAGTGCCAAGTGACAGTACAAATATTGTATGTGCCAAGTGAAATTTTAGTGGATGTTGAGTAATGCAGTGTGTGCTGAGCATCAGAGGTTAGTTATTGTCGAGTGACAAAAATAAGAGGAAAATTAAAGATTCACCAAATTTGAGCTGATAAAGTTGAATTCTTGGATTGTGTGAACCATCTAGAAGATAAGCTTAATGAGTTGGTGGCACATAATTCAACATAAACTATTTTGAGACGAATCCAAAGAGGATTGTGAAGGAAGTTTCTAGAGGGAGAAAAATATAAAGATGGTTAGATTCAATGAATCCTACCTAATCCTAGAATGGATGATTTTGATTAAGTGACAAAAGATCAAAATTCTCTTTAAGAGGGAATGCTAGGCCAGAAAAAATTGTTGGCATGTGTGAGAACCCAAGGAAGACAAGAAGTCTAGGGTGTTGCTTCATATGGTGGCCTAATAGAAGAGTCTACAAATTAGCGTGCAAAGCAAGAAGGCTTAAGATGATGAATTCTTGAAGGGTGAACAAGCTATTAGAAGTGAAGTGTGAAAAGCCAAGTGGAAAGGAGGATTGAAACAAAGATCTATAATCTACAAGTGAGTTGTGATTTGTTATCAGATCAAAGCCTTAGTGTTACTTTCTAACAATTGTATCAATCTAGGGTAAATTATTTCAATTAAGGTTGACCTAATAGTCATTTGTAAATCCTTTAACTATGTGACATTCTAATGGAATGATCTAAAGTCCTCTAACAAAGCTCACTCCTAACAAGGTGATAAAATCCTTTAACCAGGTCACATTTAAGAGTGTGTATTTTAACCTTTAGTAGGGCCGGCCTTTTACAGGGCATCACATCATAAGAGTGAGAGTTAGTAGCATGTTACTGATGGTTTTTTCCAAATTGGGTTTCCACATAAAATCCTTGTATAAAATTGTGTGAATGTTCTTATGTTGTTTCATGTTTACATTTTTGCAAAGTTGTTTTGACCTAGGATAGTAACCTACGAAGTTTAAGTATTATGGATGAATGTAAGATACATAATAAGGTGATAGATGTATGAGTTTTTTAAAGCACTAATTTTTTTTATTAAGACATCTAGACCTTGGATAACCAATTCACCCCCCCTCTTAGTTATTCAAGATAATTCCAACAATATGATAGATAAAGTGACTTTATTTTTGTGCATATACTGATGCAAATTGGGGAGGCAATATTGATGATAGAAAGAGTACCAGTGGTGAAGCATTCTTCCTTGGAGAAAGATTAGTTTCTTGGCTTAGAAAGAAACAATACCATATCTCATAGATTACAATAGAAGCAAAGTGTGTAGCAATGACAAACAATTGTAATTAGATCATGTGGATGAAGAAGATGTTGAAGGACATTGGGATAAAGTTCTCATAACTTGTTATCATACATTGTGATAACACAAGTATAGTAAGTACGTCTAAGAATCTTGTGTTGCATTCTAAGACTAAGTATATATCCATTAAGTATCAAGTTTTGAGAGAGAAAGTTGTAGAGAAAGAAATTAGAGTAGAGTATGTGAATACAAAAGAGAAGATTGCAGATATCTTCATGAAACCTTTACCTAAGGATACAATTGAGTATTTTCAAGGTATGCTTGGGATTATGCCCTTGCCTAATTTTGAGTAGATGATGTAGGGAGTGCATCAATCCAATGGCACAAAACACTATTGTTTATGTAGACTGAATATTGATGCTTCCTATATGGGGAAGTATCTGTGATGAGAAGAGTCATCAAGGGCTCTTGTTAGTTGGTACCGAGCAGTGTCTTTGGATACTTAAGCTGGTTGAAGACTTGGAGTGAATGATTGACATAATGAAGCCTTTGTCATTGATGTCAATGGGGGAGATGATCACATGATAAACTGTTAGGATTAACCTTAGATAGAAATATCAATTACATGCATATATAAACAATATTAGAAAATAATAGATCACACATAAGAGAACACAAGACAACAAGATTTAATGTGGTTCACCCAAACCCTGGGCTATTTTCACTAAAAAACAAGTCCAATATTATTATGATCTAGTGATTATAACCTAATTACAATTAGTAATCCCTTACAACTCAATACTACCACAAGAAACAATTTTTGCATCACACATTATAGAAAAAATTCCTAACCCTAAGCCCTTTTATACAAGTATTTTTGCCACTTTAGAGTTATAGTTAATCATAATATGTTGACCCAAAATTATTGATAAAATATTTGCAATAAAATAGGCCCCAATACATCTTTGAGGACTGATTAGGCTCCACTCTAGACAATAATCTCCCACTTGGAAACTGATCATGTATCAAACCACCCTAGACTCTGTTGTTCTTTTATTCTATTCAGTCTACAAGACCAACTGAAGTTGAAGAGGAGTTCAACTTCTCCCTTGTCACTACCTTTGAAAACATATCTGCTAGATTGTCATATATATGTATCTCATCCAACTTTAACTTTCCATCATCCAAAATTGATCGAATGAAATGGTACCACAACTGTATGTGTTTTGCATTTGAATGTAGAGCTAAATTCTTTGCAAGATGAATGACACTCTGACTATTTGTAAATAAATAATTATCCTTCTGAGGGTGCCCCAATTCTTCTAGAAAGAACTGAATCCATATCATCTCCTTGGTTGCCTCTGTAGCAGAAACATACTCTGCTTCTGTAGTGGATAAAGCATTCACCTTCTGTAACCTAGAAACCTAGCTAACTATTTCCCCACCAATAGTAAAAACATAACCTATAGTACTCTGCCTGGTATCAATATCCCCAGCCAAATCTGAGTCAACATATCCCTGTAACTCAATAATAGAGCTCCCAAAATGTAGACACTTACTAGATGTTCTTTTCAAATATCTGAGAATCCATTTTACAACATTCCAATGCTCAAGCCCTGGATGACTCATATACCTACTAACAACTCCCATCACATGTACAATATCTGGCCTTGTAGATACCATAACATACATCAAGCTTCCTATAGCTAAAGCATAAGGTACCTTGGACATCTGATCCTCCTCTTCTTGTGTCTTTGGACACATCTACTTAGTCAACTTCAAATAACCAGGTAAAGGTGTGCTGACAGCTTTAGCATTTTCCATAGAGAAACATTGCAACACCTTCACAATATAATCAGCCTAAGAAAATGTCAATTTCATGTTCTTCCTATCTCTACAAATCTTCATACCAAGGATTTGTTTTGCTGCCCCCAAATCCTTCATAGCAAATGATCATGCAAACTGTTCTTTTAACCCCTTAATGTGATCCATGTTAGACCCGTCTACAAGCATATCATCAACATATAAACATAAAATAATATAGTTTTCATCATCCAACCTCTTAAAATAAATACAATGATCTAAATTGCACCTACTATATCTATGCTCATGCATAAGACTATCAAATTTCAGATAACATTGTCGAGGTGCTTGCTTCAAGCCATATAAAATTTTCTTCAATTTGCACACTAAGTTCTCCTTACCTTTGACCTCAAATCCCTATGGCTATGCCATATATATCTCTTCATTGAAACCACCATGAAGGAAGGTTGTTTTAACATCAAGCTACTCCAAATGCAAATCTTCAGTAGCCACAATACTTAAAACAATACGAATAGAAGTCATTTTAACAACAAAAGAGAATATCTCATCAAAATCAATGCCCTTTTTTTGTGCAAATCCTTTTACAACTAACCTGGCTTTTGTTAGAGAAAAAGGTTAATTTAATTTCATTAATTAGATTACCTTTCTTTCTTCTTAAGAGTTTTCTTTATGCACTTTTTGGATTTTCTATTTAATAATTAATTAGTAATTATTAAATAGCTTTTACCTTTAGGTTACCCTTTGTAACTTTTTAGGTTACCCTTTTTGGGTTTCAATCTCCTTTTATAAGGATCTATCTCTTTGTAATTCTACATTTTTTTATTATCTGAGAATACATTTTGCATGTTTTTAGAGCAAACCCTTGCCTCCTCTTGTCTTTTTCTTCTCTATGACAGGTTTTCTACATGTAGGTATTCGAGGGCTTCGTGGATTTGATTTGTGTATTTGCTCAAATCCTTCAGCTTTAAATCTTTTCTTACCTCCATCCTCTTCTTTCAACCTATAAACCCATTTGTTTTGTAAAGCCTATTTACCTACAGGTAACTTGCATAAATCCCAAGTCTTATTTTTCAGCAAGGAGTCCATTTCGTCTACCATTGCAGACTCCCACTGAATCTTAGTATCCATTTGCACACCTTCATCATAACATTCAGGTTCACCAGCATTTGATAGTAAAATGGAATACAAAAAGGGTGAAAATCTTTTTGGAGGTTTACTTAGCCTTGTTGACCATCTAACACTCATTGGTGTGTGTGGTATTTGTTGTTGAGGTTGTTGCACATCATGAGGAATTGTTGGAAGATCATTTTTTGGAGTATCATCTAGCACTACATAATCATCTTCTTTCTTCTCATGTTACTGTAACAGATCTTTGTACAACACTTTCTCATTGAATATGACATTCCTACTTCTTAAAATTTTACAATTTTAAAAATCCCAAAGCCTATAACCAAACTCATTAATGCCATATCCAACAAATACACATTTATTTGACTTAGCTTCCAACTTGGTTCTATTTTCAGAATCTATATGAGCAAATGCTTCATAATGGAAGCTCTTGAATAACTCACCTTCTTACTCGTCCATGCTTTCTCTAGAATACCATAGCCTCAAGGAGTAGAGGTACCTCTATTAATCAAATATACAATAGTATTGACAGCCTCTGCCCACATGTTTAAGGGCAATCCAACATGTAAACTCACACTCCTTCCACACTCCATTATAGTCTTCTTCATGCGTTCAGCCATTCCATTTTCCTGTAGAGTCCTTGGAACAATTTTCTATCTATGAATACCATGAGTGGAGCAATAATCTTCAAATTCATGACTACAATACTCACCACTATTATCAGATCTAAGACATTTTAATTTCTTACCAATCTCATTTTCAACCAAGCATTTCCATTTCTTAAAAGGTTCAAATACATCATAAATCCATACATCAATAAATGTAACATAATAATGAGAACCACCAAGGAACGATACCTGAGCTAGTACCCATACATCTATATGCACAAGTTCTAATTTCTCACTTTTATTTTCCTTCTCGGTCTTCAAAAAACTCACTCTCTTTTGTTTTCCATACACAACTTTCATAGAAATTCATATTAACACATTTTAGACTTGGCAAAACTTTCTTTGAATGAAGTACTTTCATACATTTCTCACTCATGTCCCCAAGTCTATTGTGCCATGACGTTGTATCAGAATCTACACCAATTTTTTGTTCTCCTTGCTCAACTGCAACAACTGTTCCTAAACATTCATTTTTATCTAAAACAATTAAAGTAGAAGGAACAATATGACCTATACAAAGATATAAGGTGCTTACTTTCACACATTTTTCTACTACAAGGGAACCTTTTTAAACCTTCCAATTTTTATCATTAAAAGTAACTACACAACTCTCATCATTGAATTGCCCTACTGAAATTAAATTCCTGCTTAGCCTTGGAACATGTCTTACCTCATGTAGTAGCCAATGATTCCCATTTTGCGTCTTAATATTAACTTTTCCCTTTCCAATAATCTGATAGGGTTCATTATCCCCCAAATAAACAAGCCCAAAATCCCCTTAGACATAATTAGTAAAATAACCTTTATGAGGTGTAGCATGAAATGAAGCACCAAAATCTAAAACCCATGAATCATTAACACTTTCTAAAGATAGAAGAAAAGCATCCTCTTTGGATTTGTTACTTACCACATTTTCCTCCTTGTTCCCTTCTGGTTTATCTCATTCATTTTTCTTTCAAGTCTAGCAATCTTTCTTCTTATGCCTTGGTTTCCCACAATACCAACAACCGTTTGGTCCTCTCGATTGAGACCTCTTCCCCTTTGATTTTTCTCTTGATTTCCCACAATTTCCAAAATTATTTCCTCTCTTAGTCATGTTGTCTCTGCTTTGTGCGTTCAAAGCACTTCTTGATGTAGATCCACCTGAGGTTTTCCTACGAGTTTCCTTACTCAAAATAACATCGATCACATCATCATATTGTAGGGTATTAGATCTAGAGATAGAATTACTCACAATTATTACCAAGCCATTCCAATTTTTAGGCAACGAACACAAAATCAAGAGAGCCCTAATTTCTTTATCAAAATTAATACCCACAGAATTTAACTGACTAGTAATAGTACTAAACTCATTTAAATGATCCCTGATAGATCCACCTTCTTCCATTTTCATATTAAATAAACACTTCATGAGAAATACCTTATTTGAAGTAGAGGGCTTTCATATAGTGTCACTAGGATTTTCATCAACTCTTCCATCGTCTTCACTTTTGTAATGTTAAATGTCACTGATGGTACCAGGCATAATCAAATGCTTCCAAGTGCCTTTCTATCTAAAAGATCCCAGTCCACATTTTTCATAATTCCCCGATTCTTAGTGTTTCCTTCCAATGACTTCCATAAATCCTTCTAATAAAGATAGTCCTCCATTTGCATTTTTCATAACTAAAAGTTTTGCCCATTAAACTTGTCAGCCTTCAGCTTACCCTCGTTTACCATTGCTCCCACTCAACCATGAGACTCTCACTCAATTGTGAGACTTTCCTATAGAGGATAACTGGAAAAAAAACAACCTCGCTTTGATACCACTTGTTAAGATTAACCTTAGACAAAAATAGCAATCGCATGAAAATATAAAAAAATCAGAAAATAATAGATCACACAGAAGAGAACACAAGAGACCAAGATTTAACGTGGATCACCCAAACCCTAGGCTACGTCACCAAACAAAAAGTCCAATATTATTATGATCCAGTGATTACAACCTAATTACAATCCACAATCCCTTATAGCTCAATACCACCACAAGAAGAAATTTTAGCATCACACTGTATGAAAAAATTCCTAACCCTAAGGTTTTTTATACAAGTATTTTTGCCACTTTAGGGTTATAGTAAATTACAATATGTTGACCCAAAATTATTGATAAAATAGACCCTGATAAAATAGGCCCCAAAACCCAAAGATTTATGAAGTATGTTCAGTACTTCCTTGATTAGTCAGCAAAAACTAACATAAACATCTTCTGGTACTATGTGGGAGATGAATGTATGGGGGAGAATCATTCATGAGTAGATTGATCTCAATGAGGATAAACATTGGGTTATATCAATATGGTAAAAGTCTAAACAATTGATTTCCATGCATGTAAGAATGAGAGATCACATATGGAGAGTTATTCCTGTGAGTAAGAAGTGTGAACAATTGATGTTGATCCATGTATGAATGAGGAAGAATGGATGGAGAGTTGTTCTTGTAAGTTTCAGATTTGATTGATGAAGAGGATTTGAAAAGAAGAGAACAACAATAGAAACAATAGAGTTGGATTTGGTATTCTTGGAACTTAGATATTTTTCATCTATGTTTCCATCAATGCCAAAGGAGGAGATTGTTAGCATGAATGCTAATGGTATTCTTTTGGGAGAGTATCCTAAGCATTGGAGAGATGGTTAGCTTGATTGATATGTTGCATTCATGATTGTGTTTGTCATTGATGTCAACATAGTATTGTTTCTGTAAAGACCAACAAAGTAGCAAACCAATAATGAGGTTGTACAGACTATGTATTAATGATGAGGTCAATCATAGCTGAGGATATGTTCTACATTGCATCCTAATGAAGTGGACAAGTGCACATATAGAGGTTCAAAGACATGCGAGAGTTATTCAAGAATTATAGAAGATAATATGCAAATAGATTACCTGATAAGTGGTTTTTGATGTTTGGATTGTATCTCTTAACAAGGATAGAATCATGATGAGAAAAGTTAGATAGTGATAGTAGACAACATGGTGATGGCATTAGCGAGTGTACAGGGTTGGATACCACATGTGCAGAAAGTTGTATTTACTATGAGCCAAAAATGTTTTGTAACAATGAAAAGATGTAATGAATTGTAATATCTTAATGAAGTCCTATTATAATTAATTGGGAAATCCTCAAGGCCAACTCAAGGCATTATTTTGAGGATATGATATAAAGGAAGATTATTTTCCTTTTGGTGAGTGAAGTATGTACGGAAGTGCGAGTTCTATTGTATGTAAGCATGTCATATGGAAGTTGGTAAATGCATGTAAGTGATCCAAGAGATTATTGGATGTGAAGTTGGTGATTGGGTATTGAGATCTAAAAGGGGTTTTGGTCCAATCAAGAGGACTGAGGAGTTTAAGTTATTTGATTTCTATTATTCTACAAGGAATAAAACATAGATCATTTGGATAGTGAGTTTGATGGTCTTGCCCATGAAGTTTCTTGGACAGTGGGTATGCTTTCCTTCTACAACTCCTAACAAGGATTCAAAGTCTCCTATCAAGGACTGATATGTGTTGAATGTATTTCATTGGTTCCTAACAAAGTTTGTCCTCTTACAAGGAACTTTTATATTATTACATCATTTTGTGGGTACCATCTCCACTAGGGTTTTCCCTCTGATCAAGGGATTCCCTAGTTAACATATCTGGTGTTATTGTGTATATGTATCTTCTTATGGTTGTTGGTTATGTTATTCACATGGTTTAGGATTAATAAGGTTGATAAATTGTGATATTGCCATCAAGATTTAATTTTGTAGTTTTTGAGTCAAACTCATCGAACCATGTATCATTGGTAGTGATTCACACATGAATCCATATCTCATGAGAATAAATGGAACACTTAGCACTCATTAGATCTAGGTGATTCTCATAGAGGTGAAGCACCGAGACTTCCCAGGAGTTCCCCATCCTAGTACTACTCCAACTCAGACACACTTAATTACAAAGTTCCCTCCATGGTTAAACCCCCTTTCCTTGCAACTCCATTTGCAAGAAGAGTGAGTTTAACCATGGAGGGAAATTCATAGTTAAGCATGCTCGAGCTAGAGAAGTACTAGAATGGGTGACCTGGTAGGAAGTCTCGATGCTTCACCTCTATGAGTATCACCTAGATCCAATGAGTGCTAAGTGTTCAATTTATTCTCATGAGAGATGGATTCATGTGTGGGTCACTACTCATGATACATGGGTCAATGAGTCGGACTCAAAAAATACATAGTTAAATCTTGATAGAAATATCACAATTTGACTTTTTGTGGAAAATATCTCCTACTTATCAAGGTTGATAAATGTTTCAATAGTTTGATAATTGATTCACCTCCCCCCTCTTAGTTATCTTGGTGAACTTTACTTTCTAACATATGCAAAAATAGAAAAATAATAAAGTTTAATTTTACTCAGTCCTCCATGAACATGTTGACTTAATGGTAATTTTTTTGAACACTTTATGGGAAGATGGACATGCTCTCAAGACACTGTAGCAAAGTTGACCCAACTTCTTTGGAAAGGTCTCATGGAGTAGTTTTTGGATATGTTGTTGTAGATTTGATAGCATGTAAGTCTATTATAGAATTTGTGTGTGTGGGTGGCTATATAGGATTTTTCCTTAGTCAACCCCCATTTTGGTGATTTTTACCTCCAAAATCATCACTAGAAAGATTGTTGCATGTGTGTATGTTGTGCTTGTGAATCTTATAATGTAGATCTAAAATGTAAAGAACTAGAAAATGCTAAAAATATACTCTATGAGTGCAAGCCTAACATGTAAATGTGTATGAGGAGAAAAATATCATGTATCTAAACATAACATAGAAAGGATACCAAGCCCCCAAGGCTAAAATACTCTTGTAGTGCCACCCTAGTGACTTGATTTGAGACTTATTATGAGAAACTAGATTTAGGCTTTATGTTAATAATAGTAGATTTGATGTTACCTTACATGACATGTTTAGAGATACATTTATTGTGATATACTTTATGTTTTTTCATATGTGGATAATGGATTTCATGAATTTCTAACCCTGCTAACCCATCTTATGCTTGTAAAAATTATGTCATGATATTATGCATAGATATGCATGTTTACTAGTTGGTGATGCAAGTATATGGAGGAAAAGGTAGAAAAGCCTCTATAATATCTATTGATACAAAGATAGAACCATAATCCATATAGGCACCTTCAGACTAGAATTCTTTTTAAAGGAGCCAGTTACCCAAAATGAGATCTTAGGGATTTTTATTCTTGTTGGTCTAATGATATTTTACTTTTCATCTTTATTGTGAATTTTATTTTTATGTCTAAATATATGTTTATACAAGTATATATAAGTGCACACATATATATACCAAAATAAATATGTATATGTACTTGTGTGTGTGCTTTTGTTTGAATGTAATGTTTTGCATAAATCAATTGGTAATCATTATAGCTAATTAAGAAAAAAGGGAATAAATAAAAATAGATAAAATAAATGTTTAAGAGATTGGAACCTTGAACCTTCCACCTTTCAATCTCAACCTCAACTAACTCACCTTCATAAATCTTCAAGAGTACTTTCAAGGAACGAGGCTTTGAACTCATAGCTTGGTATGAATTTAAAGACTTAGAGTAGAAAAAGGCTCACGGGATTTGAACCTATGACCTTTGAGGAGAAATTGCACAACTCTACCACTACCCCACAAGACATTCTTGGAACTTCATCTCCTTGCATATCTTGATAACTTGAAGATAGTAGGAGATATTAAATAATTCCAAAAAATTAAAAAATGAATAAGACTTATTAAATTAAACCTTAAAAAAGAGTTATTTCTAACATGTGCAACCAAATGCGATTATATCCATAAGAGTTTTCTTGGCAATAACAAATGTAAGAAAGAATATGCAAAAATATTAGCCAAATTTTTTTAAAAAGATTTGCACCAGTAGGAATTTGGGAAAACTAAGGGAAGAAGGATACCCAGACATGATTGGACTTAATGGGGCCTAGAGGATTGAGGATGCAAAGAGGCTCCTCCATAACTCATCTCAGGAAAACCAAGTAGGCTTAATTTCTCTTCCCCATATTAATTACTTGCACAATTTGTTTGGATTAACAAGACATAATTAAAAATTACATGCAAACATAACCAATATAAAAAAATAACAAATCACATAGAAGAGAACACAAGACACAAAGATTTAACGTGGTTCACCCAATCCTTGGGCTACATCTGCCAAATAGTGAGTCCATTATTCTTATTATCCAATGATTACAATTTTTAATCCTTTACAACTCAACACCACCACAAGAAACTACAATCTCATCACACATTAATCAAATCTCTAACCCTAAGCCATTTTATACAATCTTTTTTTTGCTTATGAAATTACAGCTAGAATAAATCATCCAATAGAAAAATTGCAATCGACGCCTTTTACAATAATAAAGTTGGTTGAGCTTTCAAGGGTGTTTCCCCCCAAAACCCCCATGGGGCATTACCCTTCAACCCCACATTGTATTTCCATAAGGAATGCACCTAGGGCTCTTCCCCAGGACCTCATAAGGGGTGCTACAACTTGACCCTATCTTGGAGGCGTTGCCCCCAAACCCCTATAGAAATAATTTGGGGGGAAAATGCACTGAATAAAGAGGGAAAAAATTAACCTCCAAGTGTGATTAGGCTCTACATAATTTTTTTTAATAAAAGAGAGAATGAATATATTTTAAATGAATCTCTGATTGGATTCATTTACTTAGTGGAATTTTCTTAATGTTTGTTGTATATCGTGTCTTGGGTTTTCTATTTTGTGCTTGTATGTCTTGGCTAGGGAATGGCTTCCTAGGAATTGGATTCCTTTGAAAAGGAAATTAGAAGAGTTTCCCCTGGAGAGTAAACCCAGGTTGTATTGAGAAACCCTTTGTTAATCCCTAAGCTATGTTGTCTATTAGTGCCAAACACTTAGTCATTGACAAGGTGAGATCATTTGGTCATCATTGCAATTGAGTCATTCTATATAGGCCAAGCCAATGAGTGAAGGCTTGTAAATATACCAAGTCATATGCCAAGCAATCATTACTACTGAGCAAGCTAATGGTTGCCAAGTACTCCAATGATTTTTGATCTTATAAGAGATACCATTATTTTCCAAGTTATTCAAAGATATTAGTGGATGCCAAGTAATACAGAGGCTAAGTTATTCAATTCACACCAAGGATAGTTTAGGTTGAGGGACAACATAAAGAAATAGTTTATGCCAAGAGTCAGTGTGATGTAAGTGCCAAGTAACATAGCTTTACATTTTTGTTTGAAGTGACACTAAATCCTATGTTAACCATTTTTATCAAGATGGAAGCATGTTTTAAAGATTGAGGAGGTAATCAAGGAGGTGAATACATGTTCAAAGGAAGATCATTAATCCCTACATAAGTGAATTCACCAATTAGAATAACATATGCAAGGATTAATTGAAAAAAAGATTGATTCTAGATAGTTGATTTGGATATAGAAGGTTCATCCAATCATTTGTTTAAGGAGGGTCTATGACCTAATGCGATGTAATGAGGATGCATGCACATGAATAGGTGAAGATCAAAGTTTTGGAGGTGAATCAGAGTGTAGAGATCAAGTAGTTCAGTGAAGAGTTCTGAGTAGATACAAAGATATATCATAGTAAGGTGATATTATATTGCATGGAGGAGATCTGTTATTAAGCATTGAAGTGCTAACCAAAGGATCATATATTGAACATTCTAATAGGTGTTTCAAGGTTTAAATCTCTTAAAAGAGTAGCTTTAAAAGGCTTATGTAAATCTCCTAATAGAGTACTCACTTCATTCTTATGTAAACAATCCTTTAACCAAGGTAGAACCTAGCAGTTCTTTTAGCCTTTAACAGGGAAACCCTTTACAAGGTAGATAATAAAAAATGATCAAATCATTGTAGCCTTAACATGCACAAATTTACTGCTACAATAGTGAAGATTTTGTGGGTATCATTCCCACCTTAGTTTTACCTTCACCTTGGAGGCTTTTTGTGTTACCAAATCTGTGTGTTGATCTATTATGTGTTTACATTTATTAAGTTAGAAGGTAGATCTAATGTGAATGGTTACATTGATATGACATAAAAATTTAAATGAGGGATTTTATGTGGTGATATCAAATGTGTTTCATATTGAAGTTGATTTTTTTTATAGATCCTGATTCTCCCCTCTCCCCTCTCAGTATCACACTTTCCCTGTTAGATTTTCAATAATTGGTATCAAAGAAGTGTACTGTTGGCATAAGTCTAACCACTTGGGAGTTAATGATCTTGAAGATGGAAGCCTACAAACTGGAAAAGATAATTGAGAACCAGAAGATTGATGTTCAACTTGCATATGAACAAGTCAAGGACGCAAAGGAAACATAAAGGTAATCCTTGAAGAGAAGGAAGGAGATGGAAATACAAAAAAATGACTCCCAATATAAAGAATAAACTATTGAGTAACTATTTGATGGAGGAAGCTCTAGTGAATCTAATGTAACAATAATAGATATGTTGGAGAGGAAGAATACTCTGAATGAAGAAGTTAGATCATTGAAAAGAGAACATGGAATTCAAATGGTAAGGCTATGTGAAGTGACTGAATAGAAGAAAAAGGTTGAGGAAGATTAAAAAAAATGCTAAAGATGACAAGGCATTGACTGATGAAGACAAGAGATAGTTGGTTACAAGACTTGATTAAAGTATCAAAGAAGTACAAAAGCTAACACATAATCAGTTTGATATGATCAATTAGCTACTTAGTGAAAATCATGAGATAACAAGAAAGGAGTTGGCGATTACAAATTTGAAATATGACACTACACCATTTGGGGTCAATTTACGATGACGATGTAATTTGTAGTGATTTTCATGTTTTATTTTTCAATTATCCCTAATGTCTTTGCAATACTGACATTAGCATTGTAATTGTGACTCCCACATGAGTATAAACAAAACAAAAAAGAAAACATGACATAAATCATTCCCCATTTGTTTTGATTGTGGAGAGTTGTGCATGAAAGAAGGTGGAGAGCTTTGAACGAGGGTGGAGAGCTCTGAATGTCATCGTGCCCTTTTGATTAGTGCATTTTGTTGATGTGATCTCTACATTTTGTTTATGTGCCCTTGCTTTGTGATTTCATTGATGTGATCTCTACATTTCATTGTCATTCCTTTTCTTTGTGATTTGGTTGTCATGCCCTTGTGATCTTTGCATTTCGTTGTCATGCCCTTGCTCTATAATTTCCTTTTTGTGCCCTTGCTCTATGATTTTGTTGTCATGTCATGCCCTTGTTCTATGATTTTTTTGTCATGTCATGCCCTTTCTCTATGATTTCATTGTCATGCCCTAACTCTCCAATTTTCTTGAAGGGCTATGCAAATGTTCATTTCTTTTCCTTCTAAATAGGTATCTCTCTATATTTCCTTCTAAGCATGTATATTTAGAGATCTTTTTAAAGGTTCTTATTACATCTTAGCCATAACAAAAAAAATGACCCAGCTGCATACATATTCCAAAATCCAAATAATAAAATAATAAAGCTCACTCAACCTGTACTAAGTGACTTACCTCAAGATCCTCCACAAAGATAATGTAGACAAGGAAAAATGGGTAGGGTTCAGCAAGAAATTTTACAAAAACATACCATAGTAGATATTTTTAGAAAGAAACTAGCCATAACCTAGTTAAATGGGTCTAGTTGCTAATTAGCTAGGTTGATTAAAAATTCTTGTAGAACTGTCATCAGATTAGGTACAATAAAATGAACAATTAGTTGTTGGCAGTTAGCAAGATCAAATGCAATTTTCCAAGGTGATAAAATTGCATATGCAAGGAATTGAAGAATAACTTCAATGAAGAGTTGAGTGTAAGGAGTTGAAGAAGCAAGTTCCGCTTCTGTGTAAATGCCATAATCATGAGGCTCATTGCCTTGTAGAAGCCCCTGCCACAATGACATTACCTCTAAAGCATGCAAAAGATGTTGAAGTGGTTCTCAACCTTGAAACACTCTTATAAACATTTGATACTTGGGATTATCGTAGGGAGACTATTCCAATAATTTAAACACTCTTATAAGCATTTGATATTTTGATTGTAAATTTTCAAAGACACTTGAAAGTGATTCCAACGTCATAGTACCTACCACAACACTTTCCTAGATTCTATCCAGTGGCTCCCATAATATCCTCTATGTTGTCTAGTTGTTATTTCTATCATGAAATCTCTTTCTAAAGCCTTTCCTTCTCCTTCACTCTCATGCCTTAAACTTTGATTATCAAACTTCTAAATATCTGCCTCTACCTTATCTTAAATCAACTTCATAGTGTGTTGTAACTTTGGCATAGGTGTTTGATCATTGATAGCTTTCATTTCAGAATTCAAGTTTTCAAGATTGGTCAACACCCTCACTTGCTAACCTCTCATGTCAAGCACTTTCTATATTGTTTCAACACCACATTCTTGCTTTTGAGCTAACAATTTTTTAGGTGCATTTTCTTGTAAAACATTAATTTTGTTGAACAATTGTAAACTCTTAGAAAGTGCATTGTTGTTTTCATGTATGTATGTATATATGTACATATGTATGTATATGTATGTATGTATATACATACACACACACACACACACATATATATGTATGTATGTATGTATGTATGTATATATATGTGTATATACATACATACATACACACATATTTGTGTGTCTATGTATGTATATATGTATATATAGAGAGAGATCTTATGGATTGTGGATTATAGATTATAAACAAAAAAGAAAAGAAAACACAACATTAATCATTCCCCATTTATTTTGAGTGACTATGGAGAGCTATGTGCAAAAGAGGGTGGAGAGCTCCGAATGAGGGTGGAGAGCTCTGAATATTGGTGGAGATTAGTGGAGATCTAGGATTTTTCTTTTGTTCCCTTGTGATCACTGCATTTCATTGTCATGTCATGCCCTTGTGATCTTTGTGCCCTTCCTCTGTGATTTTCTTCAAGGGGAGAAGAGGTACCTATGTAAATGCTTTTTTTTTTCTTCTAAACATGTATCTCTTGTTCATATATAATAGCTTTGATCAGATTCAAGGATAACTGATTATGATGATTGTATGCATATGTGCATGTATGTATGTATATTAGTTCACTATGTGAACTACTTTACATGCTTGCATACACACTTGCATGGTACTTGTGCTAAATTAAGTTAATCAATCATGTCTTGAATTCACACAAGTAATTATCCTTGCATTCAAATGAAACTATTCATATCAAACTAAGTATGTAGAAATATATACTTATAGATTATATTATCTCTTGGTGTTTGAGTAAAGATATCATGCATAATATCGTCTAGGTAATGATTGGATGCATTCACATTAAGTCATAATAGAATCAAGCAGATGATCCATTTATGTTACTTCATACTTGTTTTATTTGAACATTTTGTTTAACATAATCAGTAATACTAGAATTATATAGCTACAACTAGTACTCTTGTTTATTTTATTTAATCATATACATTTAAGACTATTATTTTTCTTAAAATTAGACTGTATATTTGTTATCACTAAAACACAAATATAGATCTCTGATAGTTATCTTTTTAAATTTCAAGATCTTCATATTTAACATGAAGAGTTTCCATTACTAGACAATGGAATAGCCACAATGTGGAGCCACATATCTCATGGCTTTTTCCACCAAATTATAATTTTATTATATTTTTGTCCTTCAAAAATATTATAGGTGAATGTTCTTCTAATTTTCCATACATTTCATAATTTGTCACTTGTTGTTTGAGGTAATTTTATATTATGAGATAGAGACATCTATCATAAGGATGGACATGCCAATTTTGATCATCCCACTTTCAAAGCTGATTCCCTTATCAAATTAATGAAACCATCACTAGTACATTTGAGCTCATTTTTTTACCATTATTGGTCAAAATTTGGACCCAGGTTGGTCAAAATTTGGACAAACCAATTGGTCAAAAAATTTTGCGTTGAAATTTTGACCAATCTATTGGTTGAAAACCTTCCAGAGCCATGGTGCAAGTTCTACCAAGTAGTGGTCAAAATTTCAACCAATGCTTGGTCGAAAACTACCAGGCATTGGTCAAAATTTTGACCAATGCCTAGTAGAAAACACCCAGGCATTGGTCAAAATTTCAATCAATGATGGTGGAAAACACCCAGACATTGGTCCAAATTTTGACCAATGCTGGTAGAAAACTACCAAGCATTAGTCAAAATTTTGACCAACGCCTGGGTGTAAATTTTTTTAGGCATTCTATAAAATAGTTCACATGCCTTGCATATGATTTGAAATTTTGCATGCATCCTGCACTCTCTTATCCGACTGATGATGGATTACAGGGAGTGATCTAAAATGATGATGCTAAAAAACACACACAATCAAATCCAAAATGAACTTGCATTACAAATGAATTGTGGAAATCTGATATTGTTAATTTTACATGCATGTCTACCAAGACAATCACAACTTAAACCTTTTCAACCACAATACTTCCATTTACTCTTGCATTCTTTGCAATTAGTTTCACTAGGTAGCTCAAAGCTTGTTTAACAATACCTACACCAATCTGCAAACACCAAAGAACCAACAAATTTTAGAGCCAGATGTTACAAACACATTGTAGAGCTAAGTCTTATATGACAAAGCATTATCTACATGTCCATTAAGGATTATAAAGCCACTTCCATGCCACCCATACTTGCTCATGTAGCAAACAAAAAATTAAGCTACCTTCTGTTCCTCATTTTCAAGTGTATCTCTAATAGCATCAACCTTTGCAGCAAGCCTCAAAAGAGCACACCATACCTTTGTAGCATTCAAAGTATCCTCCACTCGTAACTTCTTTTCCTTCATCTCTGTCTGTGTTTGTGCTCCTACCTGTCAATCATACTTCTTATCATCCATCACCTAACTTGGCTCATGCTTATTTATTATCATAATGATATAGGCACAATAAAGCCTATCTTAATGAATGATATACATTGACAAAATTTATCTATTACTTAGAGAAGTATTTAATAGTGAAACACTACAAAAGACTAGACACATTTCAATAACTTCACCTATATAACTACAACTCCCCCAAATAGTTTAGCAATCCTTTCATTCAATTTTTCTTTCTCATAATCTTGTTCAGAAACTTCAAAATAAATAAAATATTCAATCGTCAAATACATTCTACAAGCTAGGTTGACAATAGCACAATTCTCTAATGAGTTATTCTTTGCCAATATATTGATATGCTCAAGAAAAGATAGAGTGTTAACCATGATGAGATACTAGGTGCAGACAAAGGAAAAATAACATAAAGAATAAAACTAAAGTGATCTAATTACAAAGAATAAGATTGATAGTCCATGTTAAGGCCCGAAGAACACACACACATAGACAAGAAGGCATACCTCAATCATGCTCCTAATTTGATTAACTCTTCTCTCAACAACCTCCTGATTCATTCCATCACTAACTATTGTTGTTGAATCTTTTGTTAGCAATTCCCAAAACCTCATTCCCAATAATGTCAAGGGCCAGCCCCACTTCATCTCTAATGACAGTGCTTGCATTAGAATACATGGTGAAGATGTTTATAGTTGTCTATATTACTGAATAACATATTAGGAGAATGAACTCTGAAATGACATAATCCTAAGCTAACAACTTACTTTTTGCACTCAAATTAAACTCGTTCAAAATATTAAAAAGGATACTTCATTATGGCCTATGAAAAATTGACCAACATAATTAACATTGGATAGAAAATTTCCATGATAAATGATTAAGAGACACAAATTTAGGGTTCATTTGATAATCATACTACTAAATAATACCTCCAGTCAACATGACAATGTCATCCAAATACTGACTTTTCCTTTCTCCAAATCCAGGAGTTTTTAAAGCAACAATCTTTAGTGCACCTTGAAACCTATTGACAACAAGGGTAGGTAGGGCTTCTTGCTCAATGTCTTCAAAAATTATTACAATAGGATAACCACCATGAATTACATCTTCCAATATGCCAATCATATCTCTTGCATTTTTTATTTTCTTATCAACCAAAAAGAGTTGCAGATTGTAAAGCAAAATAAATTCATTTCTACATAAAGTTGTCTAATTCCTAATACATGTCCAACCACTCTCTTACAATAGATAAATGATAAGTGCTCATTTTCAAAATAGGCTAAAAATGGTAAAAATGATTTCGATCCATATATTAGTTACCTTACAATTCTCTTACTTTGCTGTCATCTTCTCACTGTCTGTCACAAAATATGGGGAAATATATCCACGGTTGAATTGCATTCCCTCTACAATGTATAAATTATTTTTTGCACTTTTTCCTTCTTCAAGGGTTACTATACCCTTCCTACCAACTTTACTCAAGGCCTCTGCAATCATATTTCCAACTTCATAATTGTTCCCCAGACTTACTGTAGCCACATATGCTAACTCGTTATCTTCAACTTGAACCATACCAAAAATACAATGTTTGAAAATCTACAAAAGTGGAACATTTGACAAAGGTTCTACACCATGATAAGAAACCTAGAGAAAAATAATAGTCCATCCCCAATGTAATATGTAGTCTTTCAAGACATAAATAAACAATTATATTTCTTTTAACATACTGGGTAGGAAAATAGACATATAGACATCACTAGATGTGAAGAAACTCAACATTTCTTTTGACCAAAGACTCAAGCACTAGTCGCAGTAATTCCAATAAGACCATACAGATATGGATAGGGATACAACTTCTTGTAGACCCTAGATATGAAAAAAAATAGGGTACAATAGTATTTAATCAATATGTATTTCTAAAAAATATAATATCAAATGGAACACATAGTACTCTGATGTCATGCATGACATAGCACTATACATTTGATCTACTGAAGCTCATTGCTATCAATTGGGTGGACAGGTGCAATGGGGAGGGTAATTAGTTTCCACTAAAATGAAAAAAAATGTAACTTTGTTAGAAGACAACCATCTCATATAGATTGTGAAATAAGCTTAACCAAATAGTCAACATAGTCATCCAAAAAGATAAAATTTACCTCCTTTGAAATAGCTTTTAGTTCAGTAACTAAACCTTTTACAGTCTTTTCAATACCCTTGGTAATCTGAATGGGATTTTCTCCAGATCCAACAACTTGAACACAGAAGCCCTTGCCACAGAAAATTCTTTTCAAATATCAGATGATTGACCTCTTTCAATGTTTTCCTTATCTTAAACATTGCAAAATTATTTATTTGATTCATATAAAAGGTGTTTTCACAACACATTGAATCATATGATGATTTATAAGGATTCAGTTGTAGAGTTTAAAATTGAACTTCATCTGCCACATTCTATTTATTTTGTGATTTCTTAATCAAGCTTTGTAAAAGGCACTCTCGGATCCCATACTAGCAAAATTACCTTCATGCCTTTAGCTATTATACCTTGTGCAAGAACCACCAATGTGGTAGTTCCATCACCTGCCAAATCATTTGTCTTTGTTGCAGCTTGCCTCACCAACTTGGCTCCAATATTCTCTACAAGATCCTCTAATTCAATCTCTCATAGAGATAACCATACTAAATTCTGCATCTAAAATGCACTTGCTGAAAATTTGGTTTCTTGGAAGCTATTCTTTTTTATATACCACCTTATTCACAAATTAAACAAGTTAAGTATAAGCTAAAAAAATAATTGACTCTGAAAGACTTAGTGAAGAATCATTAGGAAAAAAAACTTAGAAGATTGGTGTATAAATTCATATCAACAAAGAAAACTCTAAACCAGCCAGGTTCCATGCATTTGAATGAGGATCTAGGTGATACATTCAACCTAGCTTCATACAGTATCTTTTTCCATAGCTTTACTTCTCCCTCCAAATATTTTGAGGGAAGTAGATGACTCATGTTAACCCAACAAAAAAGACCTGCATTTCCTTCCAAGTGCTTAATGCCAGATTTAGCAAGCCCTAAGACAAACACATTATACCTCTCTTGTAATCTTCTCTTGTTCTCTGTAATATGATAATCAAAAAACCCTTTATTTGACAACATAGTAGCCAATAAATGTTGGGTTTGAGATGATTCCATGCACAAACTAGACATTCTTCTAGCTATTGTGACCATAGTTTTGTTGTAAGAGTAAATTGCCCCTACACTATAGCCTGGAAGGCCCAAATCTTTAGATAAATTGTAGACTATATGCACATTATCAGGACTATAATTTTCTTTGGCCACAATTTCTACAATATTGTTAAACCTTGGAGAAGAGAAGACTAATCCTGAATATATCCTATCATAGACTAGATGTATTTTCATCTTTCAAGAAAAAGGAAACAATATCTTCAATGTTTCAACACTTGATGTTGTGCCTAGAGGGTTGCATGGATTTGTTATGAGAATTCCTTTCACCTTCTTGTTGAGATCTTTGGCTCTCTTGTATGTTGATAACACTTCTAATTCGTGATCTCAAAGTTATTGGAACTATAACAATGGATGGGCATAATTTCTACCCATGTCTGCCACCTTAGATCTTTCTCAAACCTGAAGTGAAAAGAAATTATCAGAAAAAATACCAATCTGAGGCTATTGAAAATACCCAACAAAGAAATTTCATCTTTGTACATAGAAAATACCATCCATTAAGGGTCAAAATTAGACAAAATTTATTGATGTTGATAATGGACTAACATAATGGTCTTTTCTAGTGGTTGTATGGGACATTAACAAGTTTAATGTTATAGTAAAATGACACATTAAGAGGTTAATAAATAGTAAAATGACAATCCTATCTTATAACAAGTGATATTAGACATTGGCTTTATAAGTCTATTCGTGGACAACCTATCTTCTAAAAAATAGATTAATATAGATGTTTCAAGTGTTTTGATTAATAGAGATGTTTCTAAGTGTTTTGTTAAAAGAAAAGATAGCTTACCCTACATAGTATGGAGTGGGCACTAGGAAGACATCTCCTGGATCAACAAGGCATAACATTTATAGCTCGTTGGCTGTAGTTGCCCTAGCTGTATTTACTATCCTTTCTACTTCAAATTTCACTCTGTTTCCTCTTAGTGCCTCCATGAAACTAGCCATAGCTTGCAATAATAAGACAAATTCTTATACACAATAATTCTAATATTGTAAGGGATGCATGTGATGAGAAAAGATCATGAGCCTAGAGAATCATAAAAGTGTAGTACAAATTAGTTGTGAAAATATAAAGGATCATGTAAATAGGCATAAGAAACTAATGCTCAATAGAATCTTGAAAATATGTTAGAAAATAGAATAAGAGAACAACATTCAACAAGATATAGATAAAAGTCGTAGACACTTCACAATATGTCAGAAAATAGAAAAAAGAGAATATCATTCAACAAAATTAGGATTGATGTAGAGAAATGTATACCGAACAAAATATCAGTATTCATATTGCTCAAGAAATAAGTTACAATCATTACAGATGTTTTTATAAACCTAAAATATTTCCTCCTCTATCATAATTATAGTGTACCTCACAAGTTATATGGTATAATCCAAATCTCAATCAGAGTTGTGAATTTTTACTCTACTATGACAATCATCTAAGAAAATCATGATAAGTAGAACGAGCCTCTTAAGATGGATTTTTAATTTCAAAATACAATCAAAACTGTGAATTCATCCTAGAATTTGACAACCTTGAAAGAAAATTATGATCAACAGTCCAAAACAAATTTTGATGAAGGATATTAGAAAGTCTTATGTTACATTTCTGAAAGCTTCCAACCCATGGTAGTCTTGATAAAGTGCCAATTATTTGAATAAACTCTTTTTAGTTGATGCCATTAATGCTTCTGAGTTCTTTGACAACCATTTTTCCAATAGATCAAATGATAACTATAATACAAATGTAGAAACCATTAATGTCAATTTACCACTTTAAAACACTGCAACTATGCAAGTACACATTAGATTCCTATCTTAGGCAATACAAATGTAGATCAAATGATAACTGCAATATGAATGTAGAAACCATTAATGAAACAATATCCTTCTTTTTGTGTTGGCTTGTGTAACCAAATGGCATCACATAGCCAAAAATACTAACATCAACGTCATTGTAATGTGGCCTTATGCAATTACATCCACTGATTTCTTAAATATATTTTTTGATTGTGAAAGAATCATGGGGGCTGTAAAATGAACTCTCTTTGTGAACCCCTAAGAAGATAAACAACAATAAAATAAAAGACCAAAAGAAATTATTAAAAGGTGTATGCCCCTATGAATGAATGAAATTCAAAGATAATAAGTTTATAATGAATAAAAATCCAAATTTACATTACCAAAGCCAAAAAAATGAAATCAAAACCTTACGATAATTTCAAATTAGAAAACCAAGGGGAAGTAAAAGCTCTTATCAATGAACTAACAGACTAGCTTTTAAAAAAATACTTAAATTGGGACCTCAAGGAAATGGTGATTAAAATGTAAAGAAAGAATATAAGCTAATATTGTAACTACGACCATTGCAAACAAAGTATCAATATTAGAAAAACCTAAGTCAAAGCTCAATTTGGCTTCAAAGGCAATGGACTTCATGTGCCTAGTAGCATAAAGGAAGATTTTGAAACTTGAGACAACATGCTACATAAAGAATTGGAGACAAGATTCTTCCCTATAAGGCTATATGTAACATACAACAAAGCCTTATGTACAAAAAATATGAAAAGTCAATCTAATGTTATGTTGAGCATGTTGGACAATTTTAAGAATCAACCTCACATGTGTTTCTGAAGATTGGAATCCATGTAATGGGTCTCTATGATACCATTTTTCACCATGTAGAGAATCCATCTGAATATTTATTGCAATTAGTTATGTTTGAAAAACCCACAACTAGTATATGCCATCCACTCAGGCCTAGACCCTGTCACTATCAATTCAAACAACTGACTCAAGATTCAAGTAGACATATAATTACTGCCATCACAAGTGCAAGCACAGAGTAGACAAAATTCCTAAGAAGGTAGCCATATTAAATACACCATGGATATCATACACACACAGACCTCCAAGTTTGCCACTGCATAATGAACAATTTATGAATACTTAGCAATCATATACATATAAGTTAGCTATAATATTAGCTCATGACAATCTAGTAAATGCTAGGTCAAGAGATTGGCACAAAAACAAAGAGTTATTTGCAGCAGCAAAACTTCTAGTATTCAACTTCCTCCTTACAAACTGTGAAATATAATAAAATGAGATTTGATTTCCATTGAGTGCACATTGCCCATTCACAATGATATAGCCAAGCACCGATCAACCTTAATGAAGGAAAAATGGAGAGAATGCTCCTCCATTTGAGAAGCTCTAATGAAGAAGAAAATGCTTCCAACATAAGAAAGGTTAAGAAGCTAACCAAAATCATTGACTAATACTCTGAACTTCCCAAAATAGTATTAGAGACCTTACTTGCTAACAACACATTGATGTCCATTTTTTATAATGAGGAAAAAAAAAACTGTCAATGAACCAATAGAATTTGCAAATTCTAAAAATATCATTGGATGTATTGGATATAGAAGGGCTGAAGACAATAACCAAATCTATACAAAACTTTAAGATGGCAACACAAACTACATAAAAACCAACTTTAACAGAGCATAATTTGTTAGGAAAACTTTAGAGAGACCAAGAGCATTAAAATGAATTGGAGAGGGCCAGGGATTGATTGCTAGAGTTTGATAAATTGATAGATTGCATGGAGCCTTATGACACCAATAGAACACCCTCAATCAAGTTACATGATAAGATTTATTTGGGCTTGAAAATTATATGAATTATGACCTTGACCATAATAAAATGTAATTCTACAAATTCCTAAGTAACTTTACCAATGAGACAAATCTGTGTTCCATCAGATCAGAGAGATATTATTGTGTATGTGTTCAAGTATCTCATTGGGTCAACTTATGTTACTTTTCTAAGGCCCCTATGAGTGATTCTTTCCATTGAAAAAGAAGAAAATTCAAGAACCTAGCTCCTTTCCATCAACCATTTGTTTGCAAACAAAGAGTTTTTCATTGCTAGAAGTAGAGCTCAGTCACACCAAAAAACCAAGGGCTGATTAATCTAACTCCATGGTTTCTCCAAGAAGCCATGGCCTTCTCATAGGGAACTCCTCATAGTAGCACAAATTAGAACTTCAGATATGCAAAGAAGAGTTACTCTTTCACAAAGATAACATTCTCAATAAAAAAAACAAAGCAGAAAAAATCTTGATGCTCAAAGAACCAACCCTTATATGCAACACATAGAAACCCTCCACAAATAGAAAAATTTAAGGATTTGATTCCAAGAGAACTGGAAATCATTAATGCCAATGCAAATTTAAATGGTGTGAAAAGAATACACATCATAGTCTTTTAAAAAAAGCAAGAGAATAATCAACCTTTTCAAAGTGAACCATTGTTCATTAAAAAATGTGTCTATTCATGTATTTAATATGTGCTTTTCAATACAAATTTGAGACTTACTTAATATAAGATTTTCCATTATTGACGGATCTAGATTTTTGATTATCAGGACTAGGACCAGCTAAGGAAGTGTGGATGCCCTCACTTCTTCATAGAAGACATGCATTTCCATTTTCCCTAAAAGTGGCATGTTTGTTTTCGTGCTTGCATTTTCTTCCATTCTAACCCATGCAGACCACTTCAACCTGATCCATTGCACAACGCTATTGCCCTATTTTTCTCTTCTCCAATGAGAAAACAAGCTACATCTAAGAACGTCTAATTCTCTTCCACATCCAGTGCATCATAGGTAACTAGTAGCCTTTGTTTGATTTCACCTGACCATATTCTTTTGACTTTAGCTAATTAGCATTCCTAGTAATCTTTGGAATTTCTATATAACTGTGCCCCAAAAACCTTCAGTGACAAAGGAAAATAGTTGCAAGCCATCACGAAATGTTCAACAAGATTTTGGAATTTGGGGGGTGGAGAGGGTTGAAAGAAAGTGTGCTAGTAGAAGAGCTGCTCGACATGTGACCTTTTAAGTCCTGGCATTCTATAAATGCAGGAAATGGAGAGACCCCAAGATAAGAGAACTCCCAAGTCCTGGGTCATCACAATAACCATGCTTCAAGATCCAAGCTTGTCTTCTCTGATGTGCCTGAGTATTCTCCGGATGAACCTTAGACTAACAATGAAATAGGGCATGAAATATAACCTTTTTTATTTTAACATGATGAAGCTTGTGTTGGTCAAAATTTTCACCAACATTTAGGGATAAATATGTGTTAGTCAAAATTTTGACCAACACGAGCATGGATTAAAAAAAAAAAGATATTTTTCCTTACCTATTCTGACCAATTTGATCACATTTTAATAGATGGTCAAAAATTTTGGTCTAAAAATGAGGTCAAATGTACTAGTGCACTTGCAACTAACACTCTAATTTTCTACAACTTGCCTGATCAACCATTCACACAACCATCTTCCTCCTACCCCACCATAGCACACAACCCTTGTTTGAGGTTTATATCTCAGTCCCACCATTTCAAAAGACCAAGTCCAGCGATTTGTATCTAGCAAATTGATGATATAGAAATTTAGTATGGAGGAGGATATATTGGCATGACAAATGAATCATCCCATATCCATAAACAACATCTAATCTTCTGTAGGTCTCTCTCCTCTAAAGACCCAATACATGGAGCCATTATCATCATGAGTAGATTCACTCTCCTCAGAAAAATTCAATTGAAACTATTCATACCAAACTAAGTATGCAAAAATTTGTACTTACAAATTATATTATCTCTTGGTGATTGAGTAAAGATCAAATACAATTTTCCAAGGTGATAAACCTGCATATGCAGATTTATGTATGTATGTATGTATATATGTATGTGTATATACATTTATGTATATATTTATATATGTATGTGTATATGTATTTATGTATGTATATATGTATTCCTACATCTCATTATCATGCCCTTGTGATCTCTGTATATGTATGTTTGTATGTATGTATATACATATATACATATATATACATATGTATATGTATATATATGTATACACACACATATGTGTGTCTATGTATGTATCTATGTATGTGTATAAATAGAGAGATCTCTCTATATACATACATACATACATAGACACACATTTGTGTGTGTGTGTGTGTGTATATACACTTACATATACATAAAGAGAAGCTTCTCTAATCACCTTCTGGGGGAAATATAAAGAGATACATGTTTAGAAGGAAAAGAAAAGAACATTTACATAAGTACCTCTTCTCCCCTTGAAGAAAATTGCAAAGCAAGCACTACTACATTTGGGCCCAAATACAAAAAATTACACTACCATGGTAAATTACTATCACAATTTGACCCCAAATGTTGTAGTGCTACAAAGGGCACATAGATCACAAGGGCACAAAATAAAAATGAAATCGTAGAGCAAGTGCATAGAGATCTCAAGGGAACAAAAATGAAATGCAGATATTAGAAGGGCACGACAAAGAAATCCTAGATCTCCATTGATCTCCACCAAGGTGAAAAAAACAAAATGTAGAGATCATAAGGGCACAAAAAAAAAATGTAGTGATCACAAGGGCATGACAATGAAATCTCCACCAACAATCAAAGCTCTCCACCCTCTTTCGCACTCAGCTCTCCACAATAAAAAAAAATGGGGAATGATTTATGTCATGTTTTATTTATTTATTGTTTATATATATAATCAACTTCACATTGTATTGTAACTCTGCCATAGGTGTTTGATCCTCGATAGCTTTCATTTCAGCATTTTAACATTCAAGTTTTCAAGTTTCCTCTTTAGTATATAGTCATTTCAACCCTAAAAACCACTTTGTTACTTCATTAAAATGATGACTTGAACAAAGCCAATGATAAAACAAAACCCATATTCCATATCCAAATAATAAAACAATAAAAATCACTCAACCTGTGCTAAGTGACTTAGCCCAAGATCCTACACAAAAATAATGTATACTAAGAAAAATGGGTAGAATTCACAAGAAATTCTAGAAAAACATATCATAGAAGATATTTTTAGAAAGAAACAAGCCATAACCTAGTTAAATTGGTCTAGTTGTTGATTAGCTGGGTTGATTACAAATTCTTGTAGAACTTTCATCAAATTAGGTACAATAAAATGAACAATCAGTTGTTCCCAGCAAGGAGGATCAAATACAATTTTCCAAGGTGATAAAATTGCATATGCAAATGTATGTATGTATATATGTAGGTGTGTGTGTGTGTGTGTGTGTGTGTGTGTGTATACATATATATATGTATGTATATATATATATGTGTGTGTGTGTGTGTGTGTGTGTGTGTGTGTGTGTGTGTGTGTGTGTATGTATATATATACATATATATATGTACATATATATATGTATGTATACATATATATGTACATATATATATATATATATATATATATATATATATATATGTATGTATGTATACATATATATGTACATATATATATATATATGTACATATATATATATATATGTATGTATACATATATAGATACATATATATATGTATACATATATATATATATATACATACATATACATATATATAAATATACATATATAAATGCATGTATATATGTATGTATATGTAGGTGTGTATATATAGAGAGAGATCTTGTGGATTGTGGAGATCAGTGGAGATCAATGATTTCATTGTCATGCCCTTGTGATCTCTATATATGTATGTATGTATGTATGTATATACATATAAGACATATGTATATGTGTGTGTGTGTGTGTGTGTGTGTGTGTGTGTGTGTGTGTGTGTGTGTGTGTGTGTGTGTATTTATATAAATAGGGAGATCTTCGTACAATAGAAAAACAATAAAATTCACTCAATAGGTAGCATGACCATAGGTATTATCATAAGACTTTAAACATAACTATATAAGGAGTGAGTTAGGATGTATATAGGTTAACCTTACATTAACTATAAACTACATCACAAAGGTTGCACTAGGGGATTACAATATTATAATTATAGAAAACCACCTGATTCGCCCGAGCGGGTGTATGATGGTGAAGAGTTGTATTAGGTAAGTAAATCTCACCAGTGGGTATAGGAGTACAAATACATCAAAAAAATTAGAAACTAGAACTACATATTGGTTAGAGTGAGTAGTTTAAGGGTCTTGATCCCTTGGATATAGGAATGTGGGCAACTTGGTAGGCAGATTATGCCTCTAATGTGTAGACACCTTGGACATAGTTAGGTAGCACTTAACTATTTTAAGACATTATATGTTAACTCACAAGGCCCATTCCCTTGTAGAAGCCTCTCGCCAAATCACCCAAGATGGCTAGAATATTTGGCTAAGCACCTCCTATTCTATCAAATGAGCTTTCTGTATGAGCATAATTTATTATTTGGATAAATCTCTGGAACTACCATGTAGTTTGATAAAATGATAATGATGGATAGAGTGTAGTAATTGAAAGGTTGGATTTGGATTCTCAATTACTCAATTTCTTGAGTTCATCTCTAATTATATATTTCTTCATTATTGCCAATATCTATGTTCATTCTAAATATGTACTCTTACTTGTTTTTAGCACATTCTTTGACAACATTTACCTTTTGACTATTGTTAGGGCCTAAGCTTTAGAATCAATGTAAGTTAATTTGCATGGTAGTATAATTTCTTGAATATATCGAGATAGTACTAAGTGGAATCTTAAAAAAATTGCATTTTAATTCTTTGTTGGGGACATAATTGTATTCTATTCCTTAATTTTGGATGTAGCAATAAGGGTTTTAGCTCAAGCCATGGGAGAGCATTTGACTTGTGAACATAAAATTGGGAATGATTTATGCCATGTTTTTTTTTTTTTTTTAAATATCTAAAATCAACTTCACATTTTGTTGTAACTCTAACATAGGTGTTTGATCCTTGATAGCTTTCATTTCAACATTTCAACATTCAAGTTTTCAAGTTTCTTCTTCATTATATGTTTGGTTTATTAATGATTTCCTCTAGTTCGATTACAGTGCATCTCAACTAGCTGCTCCAATGATGCAATCACCCATCTATCTCTAAATTATGCAAGCACTTGTTGATTTATAGAATCTAGATGGATAACAAGAGTTTCAAAGCCATAAACTTGAAGACCATCATGTTTGCATCCCACTTTAGGGAAAAATTGGATGTCATGTTCTTGTGCATATATTTCAATCACTTCCTTCAAACTCAACTGAGGTGCACCCCATGAATTATTCAGGTGAATCCCACTATCCATGGAAGCTGAGGCTTACTGTTGAGCATATGCTTCTACTACTTTTTTCTACTGAAGTGCCTCAAATTGGTGCTACTCTATCACCCTAAGATAGCTTACATTCTCTCTAGCCCTAGGTTGTTCCACATCCATAGCCTCTACAACTTGATTTATCATTTCAAGGGCTACATTTAGTTAACTTCTTATCCTCTCATTAGCAAGAAGCTTGGGTTGAAATAGTCCTTTCCACCCTAAAAACCACTTTGTTACTTCATTAAAATTGGGACTTGAACAAAGCCAATGATACAAACCCTGTTGCCACTTTGGAAAAAATGTTGCCTCCAACATTGGAACCATATGATAAATGGGAATAACACATTCTTGAGCCATAACCCAGTTAAATTGGCCTAGCTATTGATTAGCTGGGTTGATTAAAAATTCCTATAGAACTGCCATCAAATTAGGTACGATAAAATGAACAATTAGTTTTTCCCAGCTAACAAGATCAATAAAATTTTCCAATGTGATAAAATTGCATATGCAGATGCATCACTTGCATGCTAGGCGTGAAGTGCATTCCCTAATTTATAAAAAATGGTTAGATATAAAGGTTCCATATGCTGGTCCAACAATGGTCACCAAGGATGTAATTAGGCATGTATTGAAGTTAATTTGGGCATCACTATATGATCTAGAATGTTATGAAGTACTGAAGCCAATAGTAACTTCTCTCATGTCTCCAGAGAATGTAGCATAGGTTTAGGGTCCCTTGACTCCTAGAAATTTGTAGCATAGGTTCAGGTAGTAACTCCTTACACTCAACTCTTCACTAAAGTTATTCTCAGTGCCACAATGACATTACCTCTAAATCATGCAAAGGATGTTGAAGTGGTTCCCAACCTTGAATGACTCTTATAAGTACTATAAAAGAAAATGTAGATGCAATACATGACAAATTGCATAAATTTTAGTCTTTACATATACAAAGAGATCCTTTTTAAGGTGCTTATTACATATTAGCACAACAGAAAAATTGTTCTAGCTGCATACATATTCCAGAATCCAAATAATAAAACAATAAAAATCACTCAACCTGTGCTAAGTGAGAAGCCATAACCTAGTTAAATTGGTCTAGTTGCTGATTAGCTAGGTTGATTACAAATACCTGTAGAACTGTCATCAGATTAGGTATAATAAAATGAAGAATCAACTGTTCCTAGCTAGCATGATCAAATACAATTTTCCAAGTTGATAAAATTGCATATGCAGATGTATGTATGTATGTATGTATGTATGTGTATATATGTATGTATGTATGTATATATATGTATGTATATACATATATATACATATGTAAATGTATATATATGTGTATATATACATACATACACACACATGTGTGTGTGTGTCTATGTATGTATGTATGTATGTATATAGAGAGATCTTGTGGATTGTGGATTATGGATTATAAAAAAAAAAGAAAAGAAAACATGACATTAATAATTTCCCATTTGTATGTATATAAACAGAGAGATCTTGGCACAACATAAAAATAATAAAACTCACTCAACAGCTAGCATGGCCATAGATGCGATGGCAATGCCTATTGGGAAGTAGGTTTGTCTTTTTCTCTTTCATTTTTCATGTGTTTATTTCACTTGAACTATTATTTCTTAGGGGGCATTTTTTAATATTGGATACATTATATGTAGGATGCGATGAAAACATTCTTGGATGTACCTAGTGTACCTAGCTTTTGAAAATAGAAGGCTAAACTTTGCATTTCAATATTAACTTGATTGGTCTATTTAGACCCATTGATTATAATTTTAAACATAATTATATAAGGAGCGAGTTAGGACATATATAGGTTAACCTTACATTAACTATAAACTACTACACAAAGGTTGCACCAAGGTATTACAGTATTATAATTATAGAAAACTATCTGATTCACTCGAGTGGGTGTATGATGCTGAAGAGTTGTATTAGGTGAGTAAAGCTCACCAATGGTTATAGGAATACAACTACATCAAAACAATTAGAAACTAGAACTACATATTTGTTAGAGTAGTTCAAGGGTCTTGATCCCATGGATATGGGTATGTACGCAACTTGGTAGGTAGAGTATGCCTCTAGTGTGTAGATGCCTTGGACATAGTTAGGTAGCACTTAACTATTTTAAGACATTATATGTTAACTCACAAGGCTCATTCCCTTGTAGAAGCCTTTGCTAGAATGACATTACCTCTAAACCATTCAAAGGATGTTGAAGTGGTTCCCAACTTTGAAACAATCTTATAAGAAATGGCAAAGCAAATGCAGATGCAATACATTTATTACTATTATTTATGTGTATCTATGTATGTATGTATATGACACCACACTTTGGTGCTTAACTTAATGAATGAGCACACCAAGTGAAAGGCCTTGCTTGATGAATGATTATATGAATTTCTACTTGAATGCTAGGCATGAAGCACATTCCCCAATTTATAATGAATGGTTGGATATAAAGGCTCCATATGCTGCCCCAAAAATGGTAGACAAGGATGTAACCATGCATGTATTGGCATGCTCTCCCTGTGAGGATCCCAAGTATCTACTACTGCTATTAATTTGGTCTAGTTTTTGATTAGCTAGGTTGATTACAAATTCCTATAGAACTATCATTAGATTAGGTACAATAAAATGAACAATTAGTTGTTCCCAGCTAGCAGGAACAAATACAATTTTCCAAGGTGATAAAATTGCATATGTAGATGTATGTATGTTTGTGTATATATATGTATGTATATACATAAATACATATGTATACACACACACACGTGTGTGTGTGTGTGTGTGTGTGTCTATGTATGTATGTATATAGAGAGATCTTGTGGATTGTGGATATCAATGGAGATCTAGGATTTGTTGTCGTGCCCTTGTGATCTCTGTATATGTATATATGTATGTATATACATACATACATATATATATATATATGTATGTATGTATATATATGTATGTATGTATATATATGTATGTATGTATATACATGTATGTATGTATGTATGTATGTATATGTATATGTATGTATGTATGTTTATAAACAAAGATATCTTGGCACAATAGAAAATCAATAAAACTCACTCAACAAGTAGCATTGCCACAGATGCAATGGAAACACCTATTGGTAAGTAGATTCCTCTATTTATTTCTCATTTCTCATGCATTTATTTCCCTTTAACTATTATTTCTTAGGGGAAATTTTGTAATATTGGATTCATTTTATGCAAGAGGTGATGAGGACATTCCTAGATGTACCCGTGTGATGAATTTCTCATGAGCAATGAAGACAGACTTCCCTTGAGAGTAGCAGGAGGCGATGAGGACATTCCAAGTATTTTAAAGAATGATCCTTTCTTAAAGATTTTAGATGTTAATAGGGAATTTAGATGTTGGGGGAGGGGGGGGGGGGGTGGTTGGGCGAAATGAGCTTCCACCTTCACATGGTTGGCCCTAATTAGTAGAGAATATTAAACTATTCTTGAAACCAAGTGAAGCTCAACATTAACCTATGACTCTATGACAACTAATTGTGTGAATCTCTTGATTTAATGCAATGCAAAAGGATGCCATAGTTCAATATGCAATATCAATTCATATGCATATGACATTAGGTGGAGCTAAAAAACATAAGAAGTTTGCATTTTTGTTAGAGGTCTTTAATTAGGTATTTTAAGTTATAGACAATCACGGACATTATTCATGATGGTCTATAATTTTAAGAACTTAATAGACCTATTAAATAAATGTAATCGTGTTATGTTTTATCAGCTTTGCCTACTATCCATGCATTTAAATGCAACTGCACGCACATTCTCAATTTAGAGTGGCAGAATCTTATTTTGAAGGTGATGGAAAAATGACATGCACCAGAAGATGGGAAAATGATGTCACTTTTGTAGGTTTGGAACCTATTTTTGTATTTTAAACATTGATCCTTTCTTAAATATTTTAGATGTTAATGGGGGATTTAGATGTTGGGGGGGGTGAGGGCGGGGGGGGGGGGTGGGCAAATGAGATTCCACCTTCATGTGGTGGGCCCTGATTAGTAGAGAATATAAAACTATTTTTGAAACCAAGTGAAGCTCAATATTAACCAATGATTGCATGCCAACTAAGTTTGTAAATCTATTGTGAGCTATGAGAGCATCATAGCTATTCAATGTTTATTGCCAATTTTTTTTAATTAATACAACATGCCATCGCAATTGTGATGACCACTTTCGATGGCTAGCCATCTATCCCATAGCATTCCTACCACATACCCATCACTATTGTGACATACATTTTTGATGGCTTTCCGTGGGTCCCATATCTTTTTTGTTGCAGACACATTGCAATTGTGATGATGTCTTTGAAAAATTTCCATCACAATTGGGACGGTGAAAATAAACTCTTTGCCAGTAACTTAGCTCAATTTATGATAGATATTTCCATCCCAATTGTGATAGTCACCCTTGCCATCACAAGTTATGATAGAAAAATTTTGATGCTTGTCCAATGGGAGCAAATTTCTCTTGATGTCGATTGGGCGATGGGTGTTCATCACAATTTGGGCTCAAATGTAGTAGTGTGAGAATGATAGATTGGTGAATGAGTTAAAATCTAAAAAGGAATTTTTTAAGAGGTTGAATAAACCTAAAGAGACTATGAGATTTCTAAATGAACAGATGAATGCATCAAGGAGACCTCATTACACCTCTAGACTAGGCTATGTTGAGTTCTTATCAGGTGTCGAGCAAGGAGAATCATCAAAGAAAGGAAAATAAAGGAATGAAAATAAAAAGCCAAAGATCAAGAAGCCTACATGCTATCACTATGGAGAACTAGATCATACAACAAACAGTTGTAGGAGAAAGATTGGTAAGTCAAACCCTAAATCCAAAATCAATGGTTATTGCTTCACACATAAGAAACAAGGTCATCAAGAACATCAATGTAGATAAAAGTGTTGGGCCCATTTACCATTGCACCAAAAGCCATGACTGTTAGTGAACATGGAACACCACATAATTAACCACCTGTGGGTAGGGAAGCGCATCGCATCACCCAACAATCTCCCCCTCGATGCACATACTAGGTGCTTACGTGGGTCGAGAAGGCATCGGGGAGATTTGAACCCATGACTAGGCCAAAACCAGGCTCTGATACCACTTGTTGGATCCATTTACCGTTGTACAAAAAGCCATGATTGTTAGTGAACATGGAACACCACATAATTAACCACCTGCGGGCAGGGGAGCACATCACATCACTGAACAAAAAGGTCAATAAGGCAAAAATTACTTCTAGATTCGAAGGTTAATATTATACATGTTATAAGTATGGTCATAAGTTAAAAGATTGTAGATCCAGGGAAAAGAACAATTAGACACCTAAAGGTCAAGCAAAAGAACCTAAGCAAGGTAATACTATAAATTAGGATTACAATAATTGGGTAAATTGTCAATATTATGGGAAGTATTGAAACATTGCAGAAAATTGTGCCAGGATACATCTTAGAGGAAGATCTAGTAATTAAAGAAATTTTGGACTAGTACATTTCAATTGTCAAAAGATCAATCATCTAAGCAAGGACTATATGAATCAAGCATCAACACCAAATGTTGAGATAAACAATGGAAAGGCTAAGGTCAATACTAAAGAAGTAAGGAATGAAATAAATAAAACATGGAGAAAGAAGTCATATGAAGGAAATAGTGTAAAAGGAGAAGTTATGATCACCGAATCAAATGGATTAGGTGATTGTACCACATCAAACTAGATAATAAGGTATGCATGGATCTATGTTTCAAATTGCTATATCATATAATAGTCCCTAATATTGTATGAATGTAAGTCCAAATCAACATGAATGAAGATGCATACAGATAGAAGTTAAAGTTTGAGTTGAAGATGAGTTTTTGTATTGAGTTGAAAATTTGGTATAAATTAAGTGCTAGTTTTGTATGTTAGTATAAACTGAGTCTTGATGCTAACCGAGAAAAATTGAAGGATGTGTGTACACCAAGTTTCATTGAGTAAGATGAGACAACTATTATGCAACCAATATATACCTAATAATCATATGGAGCATTTAATGGAGACTCAATTTGACCATTTGAAACTGTTTAGTGGATTTTGAAGTTCACTTCAATTCACCAAGCTTTCAAGTTTATGGAGCTAAGAATTCAAGCAATTTGTAGAGCAATGTGTGCAAACTTGTGAAGAGATTCAAGTGTGTGTCATTAGATTGGAAAGTAAGTTGTATGAAGTTATTTGAACTAATTTTTGAATTTACTTTATTTAAAATCCTAGAAATGGCATCATCTACATGTGTGAGTGAGAAGGAGGCATTGAGGGATAGCAATGCACAAATATTCCAAAATGATGCATGCCCTCCACTGAAGTTCAAGGTATATCTTGATATCACATTGACATGAGATTCTTCAAGGGCATTATCTATGATTCCACTTAGAGTGATTATGGTACATAATTTCAGATCATGTTACATGTACAAGATCAAATAGATAGGCAATTTTGAGCTGAGGAAGGCCAATGACAAGTTGTGTGATAATGGGATATTGAAAGATGAAAATGTCATGGCTGAGAAAGGGTTGAATCATGCCCTAGAATTTTTAAAGTTATTCAAAGTTGAATGGATAAAGATCATGCTAAGAAGGATAAACAACATATAATTATGGTTGGAGAATGGACTGGTCAAGATCACAAAGTTCATATATCATCAAGCGATTGGATACCCTATTTTGGATCTAGAAAAGACTATTCATTATGAAGAAAGGGAGGTGATTGAAAACCCCATGAATGCAAAATGGAATGGATGAGTTATGTTAATCAATACTATTGAGGACCGTGTGATCGAGTTTGTAGTTCGGGTAATTGCTCACCAGTTTTATCAATCATGTCGACTAAACATTGTGTCATGCATAACTATTGACATGGGCTATAAATTGGTCAAGAAGGACCACAACTATGATTTGGCCAAGTTGTAGCTCATCCAACTTGTGCAGAACCTTGGAGTGATATGAAAAGTAGAGAATACATCTTGCCAATGACTAAAAAAATAAATGAGTTCATTAATGATTGGATAGGTGAAAACTTTGAAACTATAATGGATTATTACTTTAAGGACTCTAAGTAGAAGATGAAGAATAGATTCAGAATACCTAATTTTCTCATTTCTAGTTGATAAATATTACACATATGTTTAGGCTATTATACCTAGATAAGCATGGCTAAGACCTCTACACTATGAGGTAAATGTTGATAAAGTTTTAGCTTCCATTACAACTTTGTTAGCTGAGGAAATTGATGAGAATGTCAAACCTTTCGACACATATGAGACAAAAAAATCAAAGTGATGATGCAAACCAAGGTCCCCAAGATGGAAAGAAAGAGGAAGAAGATGATACAAGACTTGAAAGGAAAACTTGAAGAAACACTTACTAAAGGAAAAGGTGAAGATCTCAACAGTGATGAAGGTGATGATGAAGAAGAACATGAAGGAAAAGCAAGGAGCTAGTTGTTTCCAAGAAAAAGGAAACCAAAGGAAAATAAATTATTGTGGTTGATCCTAAAGTGAATAAAATCTTGAAGAAAGTGGTAACCCAACCCACTACCACACCACATGTTGGTGCACAAAATTGTTGCTTGACTTCCTACAAGCTTGCCTACTCGATGCTATAAAACTCAACACAATTTTGATCAATGATGAAGGTTAAATATTTACTTGTTCAACCTCCACACTTTAGTCTTAGTAAGACCTAGGTAGTTGTACCTTTTCTTAATGGTGAATAATGATTGTGATTGCAAACTTAGTTATACTCTTGAGTTGGCAAGAGCTCTCGAGGATAAATCAAAGTGTTTGATTTTTTTAAAAGGGGGTAAAAGTACTATAAGATGATTTGTGCAATAATAATTGATTGAACCTTAATGAACTATAGCCATACATATACACTTACAAGAAACATGCAATGATCAGTCCTTGATACATTGGGAAAACAGAGTCAACTCCCACATAATTTTATTATTTAAACCCTTAGAGACAATGTGCACCCCATCAAATAGTAGATAAAAGGAGAGATAAATGCAATCCTAAGCCTAGATGAATTTAACCCCAAATTAAGGAGACAATGTAGAAAAATTCATGCAATATCTTCATTCATTGATACAAAAATATTAATCTAAGATAAATAATGAAGAACGTGAGACATTTAATACACCATGAGCCAAAAGAGATTTAAAGGAACTATCATCACTTATATTTCTTTACAAGGAAATATAGAAAAGGAGTTTGGATTCAAGAGCCATTGAGTAAATACACAGAGATAAAAATATTTAATACATACTTGAAACTTCTAATTTTTTATTTTTTTAATATCTCACCCCCTTTTGTTTGTTTTCAAAATGCTATAAATATATGTCTTGGTACCTTTACCTTTCAAAATGAAATGGTGCAAACAATATTCAGACCTTTACATAACTATAAATAATTATCCAATTATGGAAAATAAAAAAACATAAAGCATAAAATAATCATTAGGCTTGGCCAACCTCTTCTTCTGCAGCAACATCTTCAGCTTCCTCAAGTACCTTCATGTAGATTTCAATCCACTTGGCTATGTAGGCATGAGTCAGCCATGTGAAAGTAGAAACTATAGTTGTGAAGGCTTGCAAATCACTCCATCTCTTACCTTAGGTTACTTTAACCTCACTGATGACTTTAGAAAATTTATTTTCTAGAGTAATCAAATTGTTAAGTAATCTATGGAATAAATATCCATTTGAAAAGTCTTTTCACCTCTATACTTTGCTATCACCACATGTGGAAACATCTTGAATTCTTGTTTCCAATATTTAAGTGATTTAATCTTTCCATCACCATCAACAATAAAAGGGATGCATGAATGTTCTACAATAGTGATTGCCTTATGTTTATCTCCAAGTTTCCACCTTTCTTGATTTATGTAAGCTATGTTCTTTGACACTATATCAAGGAGATCAATGGTATGCCCGATTTGAATAGGTGCATCAGGATCTCTTTTAGTAACTTCATATAATATATTTAATTCAAATTTTGAAGGGCTCTATTTCCTCTCTATTTCAAAATTTTTAAAAATTCCTTTTGCAAAGAAATCCAACATAATTTACACATTATTATAACCCTCAAAAAATTCATTGTATTTATCCAGAACAACATTCACTCTATATGAAAGTACTTTTTTTGATGTATTAAAAGAATAATCATGATGTTCACTCTATATGGAAGTACTTTTTCTGATGTATTAAAAGAATAATCACGATGATCAATTCTCTGGACCAATTCTATAATTGGAACTTCCTCTTTGGTCACAATAGGGGCACTTCGAACAACCATAGCATTGGAGGTCTCACTAGAACTTTTCTCACTCAATTTTTTCTTCTAGTCTTTGATTCTTCACATGCATCTTATTGATAATATAATTCATTTCAATTTCTCTTTTTTGCAATTCCTTGATTATTTCTTTCATATTCATAATATGATTTTGATTGAACATTGATTCATGACTGAGTCTTGCAACAGTAAGTTCTAGGTCTGTATTCTCCATAGTTTGGATTAGGGCCATCCCTTTTTTTCCTTGTGAAATATCAATAAGTTTTGGCTTGTTTCCTATGAATTTTACCTAGGTGGCTAATGCCTTCATTTTTGGATAGTAATGTGTGCCTTCCACCTTATCTAATGAACCAAAATCTAATACAAAGGTAGAGTCTTCTTGCTTTCTTATTTGATCAAGTAGAAACAACTCTTTGAGAGTCAAATGTGGATGAATTAAGATATCTCTTTTCTTCACAATCTCTCTAGCATCTTCCTCTGTGCATGTGATATCATCTAAATCCAACTCACTCATCATATGTTTTATTAGTGTAGCATGATAAGACTCATCAACTCCTTCAAGTATTTTGGTATTTTTCTCCTCAAAATATTTCATCTTATATTTAATCCAAAAGTCCTTGAATTCTTGTGACTGAACCAAGTTTTCTTGTTCAATGAACTGCAAAGAGATATCCTCTCTCTCATCCTCAATATCAATTGGAGCACCAGTCTCCATTTTTGGGCATAATACCCATGTCTATCTTCTAAATATTTTAGAGAAGGCCTTGACAGTCTAGGCCCTTTATCATCCTTCATGCTCTTAAGAACTTGAGAAATTTCCTTTGAAGCTTCATCATTAGAGTCATCATATGAAACAAGTGACATGTTAGACTCCTCCTATTTTTGTGATTGAGATGTGGAGGTACTAGGGCTAGGCTCTACTTTTTTCTTTTTTGCCCAAGGGGAAGATGGTATGTTTTCAATACTTTTGGCTTTATTCTACACAATATACTTCTAATATATTTTTTCATAGTTTTGAATACATTTATCTATCCTTATCACTTCTAATTCTATGTTTGAATAAAATCATGGCATGCCCTACCTTAGTCTTCTCTCTTCAATTTTAGACAAGACATTCCATTTTTTTAGCCTCTGATAAACTTGGGCCAACTAATCACAATTTATGATAACTTTATCCTCTAAGTTTAGATGATGAGTGTATCTAGCCTTAATATTTCTGATATGCCCTTCAGGGTCATATTCTCTACTATTTTCATTAGTGAACCTATAACCATTCTTAATATACTCTTGCACTTCCAGAATCATGTTATATCCAATAACAAAACTATCAAATCTAATAAAATGAAGGAACACGTTTCCCTTCCTCTTAGGTTGAGCTATGTCTATTTCCACCCACATCATTTGCCAAACAATCTCCATAAACCCCAAGCTCTCTGGGAAAAACAGTGGAAATTTATGAGGAGGTTTCCTACATCCATATATCCTCAACAATGTGTACTTGGGTTTGATAATCCAATCTCCCAAGTTCAAGTGAAAATCTTTATCGAGCTGACAATCCTTAGGCCTCAACATATCCTTTATTATTTGAGGAATCCTTATTATGGGTTCTCCAATCAGCCTGATTATCTACTGCACAAGGAAATAGTAAAATCACCATCTTTGGCATGAGTATCCCAAAGAGGGCACCAAAATTGAATAGACATAGGGTTTCCATCATTAGCTATAGTTTCCAACTTCATAGAATCCCTAAACTAGTCGACATTTTGATACAGTACCAAATGAGACAATAAAGAATGGTTTCTGAAGGACTTTGAAGTATTCCATCTAATCCATTGATTATGTAGATTCTTTTCAATCTCACTCACAAAGTCAAATCTCAAATAAGTATATGGATTTTGGATCTTCATACACAAATACATGTAGTCAAAGGAATCTTTTTGTTTTCATCTTCTCCAAAAAGTTGGAGCCATGCATAAAAGGTATTTTTGAAGAATTTCATGAAGGAATCAATAAGATGGGGTTTCATATTGTCCACATACATCAATTTTTTATTATGACCTCTACACATAAAATGGGCAATCTCCATGTATTTCCCAACTCTCATAATCTTCTGATACTCATTCTTAAAATGATCTTTGTCTATATTGGTAAGGGCTAGAGTGCTTAGTCCAAAACATTGTTCAACACAAGATTGGGTAATTACAAGAAGAGACATGCAATCTAGCTTTCTTAAAGTTTTGGAGGAGGGTTCATAATGCTTGCCTAACACATTTATCTTCTCAACATCTATAAAGATATTAGGAACAACTACCTTCCCTAGGTTAGGTCTCCATGGATTATTCCTAGGTTCCTTTTCAATACTATTAGGAAAGAAATATCGAAATAAAGAATGACCATGCATAGGCAATTGGGCATCATCACATTATTTGAATTCATCTTGGGAAATGGACATTTGGCCACTAGAGGAAGACCCAGGAAGAAATCCTAACAACATTTTTTGAATTAACTTCTCTACTTGTTCCTCTTTGTGTTATTTACTACCAACATCTTTTTTATATGCTTTTGAGGAAATTATAGTTGAACAAGAGAGAATTATAACTTACTAATTCAAAAGTTGAATGTCTGTAGAAGTAAATTCCAACATCATCATCTTCTTCTTCTCTCCACCTTTTTAGTTTATGCGAAATAATTCATCCTCAATGATTTATCAGCCTCAAAAATATTCCTTATTTAATGCTCATAACTTTTTGCACATTTCTAAATTCATGCCTTGCTCCATATGTCACATCATCAAGTACTCGACGTGTTGTTATGAGTGAAGCAATTAATACTCAATTCTTAGGATATCTTTTAACATTAGTTTCTTCTTTATAGACTCATCTTTTGTATTCTCTATCGAAACCATGAACATTTGGAACCTTAACTTCATGTTTTGAATGCATCTCAAAAATTGTGAAATCAATTCATTCTCATTATTCTAAAATCATGAAATCAGAGAGTGGCTTTTGACTGAATATTGATTTCATGAAATCAGATATTGCTAACTTCCTTCTTCCCAATTTTCCTACTCTAGTGAAAAATTGAATTTTAAGGGAATTTTTTAAATATGTTCCATCACCACAGGGGGTGACTAGGTAGAGATCTAAGGCAACAAGTGTTGCACCTGCTGAGCAAGTGAGGAAAGGAATCATTAAATCCACAAGGAAAATTATGAGAAAAAGTCCTAGGAAGAGGATATCAAATGCAATAGGGGTCGAGCAAGGCCAAAAAAAGAAGAAGCTAAGAAGAAAATTAGTTGTTAAACCTAATGATGCTAAGGAAGATGAGGTTGAAAGGACCGAGTTATTGTTAATCTCACATTGGTTTTGACAAATGAGTGACAACACACTTAGTCATATTCATAGTTTATGTCAAGTAATCAGAGTAAGCTGAGTAATCAATGCGAGTCGAGTGATCAAAGCATGCCAAGCATAAGTGGCCAAATAATGCATGTGAAGTAATAAATATAGAAAGTGTCGAGCATCAGTATGTGTCGAGCATATAGTTAGTGCCGAGTCACTCATGAGCCGAGTAAATAGAGTATGCTAAGTAATTTAGGTGATGAGTTGCAACATTAAAGATCTAGTGGATGTTGAGCATCAGAGGCTTCAAGTACCAAGTGAACAGTTTTAGAAATAGTTGTTTGTAATGACACAAACTCCCATGTAAACCATTTTTGGGCTGACTTAAGGATTTTTTTTATGATTCTAGAAGATTTATGTAGCTGTATATTATGAATCCCTATGCAGTACATGCAACCAATCAAATTGAGGGATGTTCTAAGTGGAAAAATGGATGAATCACAATCATTGATTCTAACCTAACCCTAGCCAACTTGTGTTTACTTAATGAGACAAATCCTAAACAATTTGTAAGTAATGTATGTGTGAAGGAGATGCAAGAGAATGGCTATGGAGGTTGTGATAATGTTATGAATTGTAGAATCAATTAGAGATAATAGAGGAAAGAAGATTGAGGACATAGGAGATATATCTTATCAGAAGGGTCAAGTACACACTAGGAAAGAGAATATTTGACATCTAGCAATAGAGTACTAACTGAAGGATCAATGCTAAAACATTTTAACAGGTGAGTCATTACAAGTATCCTAACAGAGTAGTCTTAATAGGCTTTTGTAAATCTTTTAATAGACTGCTTACTTTATTATAAGTTAAAGTCCTCTAACAAGACACAATTTTAGTAGGGTGTTGAAATACTTTAATAGGGTGAGACCTAACAGTCTTTCTAAGACTTTAATAGGGAAAGCCTTTCACAGGGTAGATCATAGTTTATGTTCAAACTTATTGTAACCTTAATTGGCTACACTTTATAGCTATAGTAGTGAAGATTTGTGGGTGTCATCCCCACCCTAGTTTTACCTTCTCATTGGAGAATTTTTGGGTAACCAAATATCTTGTGTCATATGTGTTATTTGTTTCATGCTATAGATGAATATGTTTAGTTTTCTATTTCAGTTTACATGTAAATTATGAGATGGATGTGTGGTGAATGTTTTTATGTTAAAGTTATGAAGTACTGATTCACACCCCCCCACCCCCCAACCTCTTAGAGTTTACTTCCCATTTCTATTTCCAACAATTAGTATCAGAGCCTTGTTCTCTGGAAAGGAAAGCTTTGCATCTTTGAGGAAAGATCTTGAAGATGGAAGTCTATAAGTTGGGAAAGGTTATTGATAACCAAAAAATTTAAATACTACTTATCCTACATCAGTTGAATGAAGCAAGAGATGAATTGAAGCGCTCATTAAAGAGAAGGAAAGAGATGGATATTCAATAAGATGACACACAATACCAAGAGGTTGACACTATTGGACTATTTGAGAATGGAAAATCAAGTGAATTTGATGTAGCAATTGTAGATCTAATGGAAAAAGAATGGAACCCTAACTAAAGAGGTCAAAAATCTTAAGATAGAACAAGAAGTCCAAACAATATTGTTATGTGAGGTGATCAAGTAGAAAAATAAAGCTAAGGATGACAAGGTTATGATTGAAGATGACAAAAGAATACTAACCAATAGACTAGAAGAGAAGACATTAGAGGTACAAATGATTGCTAACATGCAACTAGATACAATGAATCAATTGATGATTGCCAATCATGAATTAAATGGAATGGATATTGAGATCACAACCCTAAAGTTACAAAATGAACAACTAAGGAATGAATTTACAAAAGAAAAGGGATTTGTTGAAAGTTTCAACAAACCTAGTGAAGCTATCAAATACTTTGAGAAACTGATGAGATCTCCTAGATCCAATAATGATACTACTGTATTAGGATAAACCAATATTGAGGAAGAAGAATCATCTAAAAGTGGTGAACAAAGAAACAACAAAGGTAAAAACTAAAAATCTACTTGTCATAATTGTGGAAAGTTAGGTCATATAAAAAATGTTTGCAAGAGCAACAATGTAAATTAGAATCCTAAGTAGAAACTCAAAGGCTACTATCATAAGTGCAACAAGCAAGGTCATCAGGCGCATGAATGTAAGACCAAGGCTTCAAGCACACAAAGATTTGAAGCATATTGATACAACTATCAAAAGTATGGACATAAAGCATATGAATGCAGATCTAATGCCAAATGGACACCAAACAAGAAGACAAAGGTAAAACAAAATGGAAAATCCTACAATTAGGATTACAACACAAGGTACATTGGTCAGTATTGTCAAGAGTATGAACATGTTCCTAAAAGTTGCATTAGAACACAATTCAGAAGTGATTACAGTACATGGTTGAGTAACACTACATGTTTTAGTTGTTTGAAGACTGGTCACATTGGCAAAAATTGTCCAACAAGGTTAAAGGCATCGAGCAATGAGTTCAATAATGGTAAAGAGAAGGTTGATGGCTAAAAGGTCAAAATATAGATGAATAAGACATGGAAGAAAAAGGAAGATTGCAACACATCAAGTTCAGATGAGGTCACTTCATCTAATAGATTAGGTGATCACATCACCTCCAACTAGGCAATCAAATGGTATGCATGGGACTGATATTTCCATGATATACTTTACGTCAGTTCCAAGGATTTAAGTTCTGAAAAGATTATATATGCATGAATTAAGATGCAATATATTGGTTAGAACGTGGAAAAAATCTTAACACAGTGCAAGGTAGGAGAATTTCCAAAGGAGATGTCCTAGCCACCAAAAAATAACCACACAATAGAAAAAAAATAGCAAGAAGCAATAATGCAAGATCTGATACCAAATCACAACTCTTTATTCATAGATATAACTAATTACATGCAATATGCCCAACTATAAGGCCTTTTGGGTTAAGGCCAAATACAAACAACAATTACAAAATGAGTTCTACAAGATCTAATAAGATCCAACTTACAAAACCAATCTTAGCTAGTCTAGATACATAACTAGATAAGAACACCAAGAAGAATCCACACTTATACCCTCAGGTCCACCAAGAGATCCTCTAGTTCCTAAGCCACAACTCTAGTTCTTCAAATTCACATCTATCATTCATTCCATCCCAACTGAATAATGACTAAAAGACTCCACAAGACTCCTACTTATACTAATCTAATTCAAACGTTGGACCAGAATGCTAAAAACTAAAATTAAATATTTGAAGAGCCACAAGTCATCCTGCAACAACAATTAAATGTCTACAAATTGATATCCAAGAAAAGTCATGATATCTAATAACTCTGATTGAATTAGAACTCATGCTTTGAACCAAAGGTATAAATTTAGGTACTCTACAACCCCATAAATGTGTAAAGGCTGATTCATTAAGAATATCTATGCATCCATCCTAAAAGTCACGTACATAAAACTGTTGCGCAAAATTGCTAGAAATTGATACACCAAGAGAATTTCCATATCTCTCAACTTATAATGAATTATGACTTTCATGCTTAACCAGAGATATTAATCTAGGCCCTCTTCAATACCTAAATTGTACATCTTCTCATTCATTTCAAAAAATTAGTTACATGTCTCGTAACAGGCATCCAAAAACTAGAAAAACATAGTTCCAGCAACAAGGTAAAAATGACTCAAACTTCAACTCAATCCATCCAATCTCTATGCAATCATGAGGAAAGGTTACCCAATGTGTCTCCAACACATCCCTAAACATGAAAAGCATAACTCCACCAAAATCCAAGCTTGATGCTCCTCAACACTTAACCAAAATCCCTCCAAACATGTAGGATTGCAAGCAAACCCAAGATGCTCCTACATCAGACACCCCAAGTTCAAAAAGATGTTCTAGTAACTAGAAGAACATCTTCTGGGATTTAGCACATAAATCCAAAACTAGTTCTTTACATACATGTCCTCCAAGTCTTTAAATTGTACACTCTTTCCCTTTTTTTTCTTCTTCTTCATTACATCCACCACAGGTGTTCCATAGGCATGCTTTCCATGCTGATCTCCAACCTTCACAAAATTTGCCAACTCAACTCGACTGCCAATACTTAGGTTCCTCCTATCAAGCTCTTCATTCTGAAAACTTCCTACCACCTTTCTCAACAGTAAACACATTCCTAACATAATCATGCACAACCCTGCAATCATACTACCAAGGTCTACCAAGTAACACACAACAACTATTCATATCCAAAATATCACACAACACTTGATCCTTATACTACCCAATCTGGAAATCAATAAGGCATTGTTCCCTCACTTCCAAAGCATGCTCATCTTGCAACCAGCCAATCCTATAAGGATAAGGATATCTCATTCTCTTCAAACCAAGTTTCTAAACCATCTCCTCAGCAACAAGGTTATCAATACTACCACCATCTACAATCACCTTACAGACTTTACCACTAGACTTACAACAAGTCCTAAAAAAACTAGTTCTCTAACAAGAATCTAGTGTCCTTTCACCAACCAGTACTCATCAAGCCAACAAACTCTCTCCTTGCTTAGGTTGATTGTCCTAGACTACAACCTCATTCAAAACAACAATTGTGCTTCCAATTGAAAATTCAAAAGATCTATGCCCTTCTTGACCACACTTGAAACAATTACCTCTGAACATACCTCCACCTATCCTTCTTTTCTAATCAGTAGGTTTTGGTTCACTTTCTACTTTTGGTTTAGCTTGTGTCGAACTATCCTGCTTCTCCTTCCCTTAGGAACTACCTTGATTCTTCCTCTTTAGCTTCTCCTCTACTCTCAAAGCATATTGATAAGCATCCTCAATTGAAGAAATATTCAGCATACCAACCTCATCTTGAATATTTATTCTCAAACCATTAATGTATTGCGCTACCTTCTCCTTTGATAATTCTCTATGTCCAAATCGAATAGTCTATTGGAAATATGACCAGTCAATCAAATAAGGTGAGATGCATGGTTTTCATTTATGGCAACATTTGTTTTATAGTTTAGTCATGATTATTTGTGAAAGAAAATTGTCTAAGTATTAGACAATGTTACAACAACATGACAAGATTTGTTGATAGCAAAATATTCCCTTGGAATATTCTCTTGTGTAGTTAACCAGAAATGCATGACATCATCTTGATGATGCATACCAGTGCACATGCCCAAATGATCAATCGATTTCAAGTTATGGAAGAAATAATGATACAATTACCTCATAGTACAAAATAGAGCATGTTAGCAAATTGACTTGTACAACTTGTAGAATTATTTTAATTACTGAATCTTGTTTGAGCTAACTCTAAGGATGATATGTGAGCTGACTAAGGAAGAATTTATTGATATAATTGATATAAATAAATAACTTCAATTGCAAAGCTATATGTTTTGTGAATGTGATGCAATAATATGTGATGCGAATATAAGTGTGAGTGATATGATGTGAATTGATATATGTGTAGTCACCCCTTGTATGAAGAACTGATAATTAGAAGAATTACAAAGTACAACAAGTGATCCAACATTGTATGTATATCTATTCTCTTGAAGAAATTATTGTATAGTTGCATATTAGGGAAGTGGGCTCTTTTTGCACACATATGTATATGATTTACCAACAACTAATAGGGTTGAGGCTTCTAACAAGGCCTAGTCTCCTAATAGGGACTCGAGACACTATACATTTTTCATAGACTCCTAACAGGGTCAATATCCTTAACTAGATCCTTTATATAGTGAATTATCTACTGGGTTTCATCCCCACTGGGGTTTTCCCTTGGCCAGGGTTTCCCTAGTTAACAAAATATGGTGTTATGAGCTCTCTTTATGTATGGTTGTTTATAATTCAACATTATTGGTTTACTTCCTTATGCATGTATCAAAGTAATTAATAATATTTAGTTGTGGGAAAAGAGATTGAAAATATTGATTCACCGCCCCCCGTCCCCCCCCCCCCGCCCCCCTCTCAGTATCATCTATTTCTAACAATTGGTATTAGAGCCTAGTTATTCAAAAGAGGCTTAACAACTTGAATAAGATCCCTATGGATATGGAACAATTGAAGAAGAATCTTGAAGAAGCTCTTGAACTAATTGATCTCCTTACTAATGAAAGAGACGGCCTAAAAGACAAATACAAAGATGCAAAAGCTTACATTGGTGAACTAAAGGACAAGATAGACGACCTAAAGAAAAAAGGACCTAGTGAGCAAACTCGTGATGGATATTGAAGATCTAAAGAAAGAAAATGAGATCTTGAAACATGAGTTAAAAATAGTTGAACTCAAGCTAAGTCTTAAGAAAAATCGAGGAAAGAATGACTTTGAAATAAAAGCTGAAAATGTAGATCTAAGATCCTAGTTAAGCAAGGTAACATCTAAATTGGAATCTATCAAGGTAGAGCATGCAAAATTAGATAAATACAACACTATTGTGAAAGGTGAGTTGGTGCAAACCAAAAAACGACTTGAGAAATTTTATACTAGTAGTGAAAATATTGAAGACCAAATATCTGTACAGAGACCTAGTTATGAGAAGATTGGACTTGCATTCTTCCTTGGACAATCCACCAAGAAATCTATTGAGAGAAAAGAACCTGATACCCTTGAAGTCAAAAAGAATCTAAGTGTTGAGCTTAGATTGGTTTTGACAATTGAGTGTCAACACACTTAATATATTTACTTAGTTCATGCTAAACTAGTAATGCATGCCAAGTATAATATGTAAATACAAAACTATCCCGAGTTGCAATGAGTGCCGAGTCACTCATGTGTCGAGTCACTCAAGTGTCGAGAAAATAGACCATGCCGAGTGATTTAAGTGCCAAGTAAACAATAGATGTTGAGCAATTTAGGTGCCAAGTCAGAAACAAAATTACAGTATGTGCTGAGCATCAGTAACTTCAAGTGTTGAGTAACACAGATTTGACATACTTGTTTGTAATTGCACAAACAACTATGTAAGTCATTTCCTAGCTGACTTAAGGATAGATTTTGATTTTTCAGAGATAAGAATGAATCTATTTGCAGAATCCCTATGTATTTGCATGCATCCAATCAGAAAATAGGAAGGATTAAGTGGAAAAAAGGATGAATCTCAGTCGTAGATACATACCTAACCCTAAGCCACCAAAGTCTTTATATGGAAGAGGAAGCCCTAAGTTTTGTGTGTGTGTGTGTGTGTGTGTGTGTGTGTGTGTGTGTGTGTGTGTGTGTGTGTGTGTGTGTGTGTGAGAGAGAGAGAGAGAGAGAGAGAGAGAGAGAGAGAGAGAGAGAGAGAGAGAGAGCATAGTGAAGGGGTGAATAATCAAATTGAAGAAGTGAACAAGAGAGTTTGTAGAGCACTGAAGGTGACTTAGTAGTGAGAATGAATTGTAGAATCAGTTGGAGGAGAACAAAGAATAGAAGGATACAAAAATTGTTATATCAGATCAAAGAGGATCAAGAAGGACACTATATGGATTTGATCATTAATCAGGCAACCATAGCCAATCACAAGATTTATGCTAAAACATCCTAACAAGTGATTTTAGTTAAATCTCCTAGGCAAAGTAGTCCTAACAAGATGTAGTAAATCCTTTAACAAGGTGACATTCCAAGTGAGTGATCAAAAGTCCTTTAACTAGGCACACTTCTAATAGGCTGTTGAAATCCTCTAACAAGGTGGGACTTGATAGTCTTTGTAAGCCTTTAATAGGGTAGGCCTTTCATAGGGTAGATCATGAATCATGGTCAAACCATTGTAACCTTAATTGGATATACTTTATTGTTATAGTAGTGAAGATTTGTGGGTGTCATCCCCACCTCAATTTTACCTTCTCATTTCGAGGGTTTTTGGGTAATCATATATGGCGTCAAAGTGTGTGTGTTTAATTGCTTACATGTTTTAGATGTATTTACTTTACATGTTATTTCAATTTATCTATTGAATGCATAAAATGGATGTGAAGTGAAAATTTTTATGGGTCCAAGTACAAACTCTTGATTCACCCCCCTCTTAGAAGTTTACTTCTTTCCCACTTGTAATTCCAACAATTGGTATTAGAGTTAAGTTCTCAGAAGGAGAAGCTTTGTAGCTTAGAAGAAAGATCTTGAAATGGAAGTCTACAAACTAGGAAAGACTATTCAGAGCTAGGAGATTGAAATACATCTCATACTACATCAACTGAATGAAGCTAGAGATGCCTTGAAGAGTTCATTGAAAAGAAGGAAAGAAATTGCCATAGCAAAAAATGACACACAACACAAAGAGATCAACACCACAAAGCTATTTGCAAATGGTAACTCCAGTGAATTTGATGTTACAGTTTCAGATCTAATGGAAAAGAATAAAGCACAAGCTACAAAAATTAGAAATCTCAAGTTGGAGCAAGAATGACAAGCTATATTGCTATGTGAGGTGACTAATCAAAAGAAGAAAGCCATGGAAGATAAGACCATGATTGAAGAAGATAAAAGAATCTTGAACATCAGATTGGAGGAGAAGTCAACAGATCTATCCAAGATCTCAAACATGCAATTGGATACCTTGAGCCAAATGATGAATTCTCATCATGAGTTGAATGTCAAGCACATTGAGATAACCACATTGAAGTTGTGGAATGAACAACTACAGAATGACTTGAAAAGAGAAAAGGAATTTTCTGAAATTCCAACAAGCCAAATGAAGCTATCAAGTACTTTGAGCAATTATTAAAATCCCCTAGATCTAACAGAGATACATCAAGAATGGGCTACACAAACACTAAAGAAGGAAAATCATCTAAAGTTGTTGAGGAAAGGAACAACAAAGGTAAGAACTCCAAACCCACTTGTCACAATTGTGGAAAGAAAGGACATACTTCCAATATGTGCAAGAGAAAGAATACAAATCAAATTGCTAAGCCTAAGAACATGGTCCATTGTCATAAGTGCAACAAACAAGGTCATCAAGCACATGAATGCAGATCCAGAACCATGCATGCACCAAAATTTGAAGGATATTGCTACATTTGTTAGAAGTATAGACATAGAGCTTTTGAATGTAGATTCAAGTCCACATGGCCATCAAACAAGCCAAAAAAGGTAAGAAGCTATGGAAACTCTTATAATTGGGATTACAATACAAGATATAGCTGTCACTATTGTCAAGAATATGGACATGTACCTGAGAATTACATTAGGACATACTTCAGTGGTAACTACAAAAGGTGATTAAGTCAAACCACATGCTTTAGCTATTTGAAAACTGGTAATATTAGCAAACATTGCCCAACTAGGTCAAAGACACCAAGTTGTGAATTTGATAAAGGCAAAGGCAAGGTAGATGTTGAACACATCAGGAATGAGATTAATAAGACATGGAAGAAGAAATATGATTGCAATACATCAAATGGAGAAGGGATCACTTCACCTAATGGGTCAAGTGGTCACACCTCATCAAACTAAGCAAACTAGAGGTATGAGGGACTGATACTCAAAGTATTACATCATACATCAATTCCAAAAGAAAATAGTACTAAAAAGATTACATTAGCATGAATAAAGATGCAAGATGTTGTGAAAAGTTCAAAGTTAAATCTTCAAGTTTTCATGTTATGGCTGAGCATGAAAAGTTTTCAATAGATGTTGAGTAATGTGCTAGTTAGTATTGAGTTGCTAGGCTAAATCAATTATTGCCGAGTCTGTAGTAACTGTCAAGTAAGGATAATATCAATAGCTACTTAGTGGAATAGAAATCATGTTGATCCCAAGTTTACATCTGTACAAGCATTAAGCATTAAATGCAAGGTTTTGAAGGGTATGTGGTCTATTTTCACTCATAATTTGTCATTTCAAATTCAAAGTGAGAGCAAGTAGAGTGAAAAGGTGATTCAAAATTTTTTTTGAAGTGCTTGCACAAATCTTAGTGATGATCTCACTCTAGTTATTTGAATTTCTAAGGTATTCTTCATAAGCCAAGTCACATAGTTTGAAATTTGTATAAACCCTAGTTATACAGAATGACTTCTAGCTCAAAGAATGTAAAAGAGAAAGAGCTTTTAGATGTTTGATTAGTAAGTAATGAGGTAAAGCAACCAATTTTCAAAGCAATTTCAAACATTTCTTATAAACAAGATCCATCAGGCATGCTTTCCATGATTCCCCCTGAAAGTCATAATGATCCAAGATGTCAGAAAATGCTACAACTACAAGGTAGGTGGAATATGCAATATGGAAACAAGGCAAGCCTATGATAAATTATGTGAAAATGATATTCTAAAAGAAGAATTTAAGATTGTTGAAAGCAAGGGTTTGACCCATGCCCTAGACTTTCCTATGGTGTTCAAAATAGAATGTATTAAGGTAGTGTTGAGTAGAATACACGATGGATGTTCATGGCTGGAAGATGGTCCTATCAAAATTTCAAAGAGAATAGTTCATAGGGTAACTGGATACCCAAGCCTAGATCGGCTGAAGACTCTATGAAGTGACTCAAAGGAGGTTATAGAGAGAAATAGAGGAGCCAAATAGAAAAAATGTGGAATGACAATTGATACCATTATAGACCCTCTATTAGACTTTTCCATAAGGGTGATTTCTCATAAATTTTATCAATCCAGCAGGTTAAACAGTGTACCATGCATTGTAGTTGATATGCGCTATAAAATTGTAAAGAAGAATCATACCTATGATCTTGCTGAGCTTCAATTACAATAGTTGATGGAAAATCTTGGAGCAGTCAGAAAAACCAAGAGTGTATAGTGTAAGTTTGGATCAATACTTGCTTGCATATTTTTCTATGTTTAGAACACATTCCCATCTTTTGGTGAGGTGAGTTTGAAGACAAACAGATCAATTGCAGTTCAAGTCAATAAGTATATTGAGAAAATGGGAGATAACTTTGAAACTGTCATGACCAACTATTTTGAAGACTTCAAGAAGTCTATGAATCAAAGGATGAGAATACTAGTTTCATTGGTTGAACAATACTACAATGATATATGCTTTCTTTTAGATATTGATTACACTTATATATAGGCTGCTACACCCAGGGTAAGATGGTTAAGACCCTTAGGCTATGCGATCAATTTTGATGAAGCCTTAGCTACCATCATAGCACTCTTAGCAGAAGAAGTTGATAAAAATACAAAAAAAATTGGCAATTATGATGTTATGAATTCCAAAGTTGAGATGGAATTAAAAACTACCTCCACATTAAAGAAGAAGGACAAACTAATAAAGAAGATTAAGGCCAAATTTGGTGAAGGTACAGGTGAAGAAGAAGAAGATAATGATGAAGAGGATGAAGAGGAAAAATAGGAACAAGCCCAAGAACCTCTTGCAATAACCCAAGGATTAGGAGAAGATAAGGATGAAGAAGAGGTAGAAGAAACCAAGGAAGCACCAGTACAAGCAGAACCAAAAAAGAGAAAGGCTAAGGCACAACTTGTGGCAAAAATAAAGGCAAAGAAGATTGTTAAGCCAAAAAAACCAACAACCAAGGAAAGCACACGAGAAACCACACAAAAGGCCAAGGAGAAAGCCAAAGAGAAGAAAAAGGCTACAAAAAAAAGGGCTAGTGCAGAAGAAACAAAGAAGGAAATAACATTACACAACTACAAACTGATCATGAGAGAACAAAATTAGAGGATACAAGCCAATTTAGAATGGAAAGTCATCCACCAAAATTTGATCTTGAAAATATCTATGAAAATATTAGAAATAATGTAGATTTGACTGGTTTGAAAAGTATCAATTTTGAAAAACTTGGTAGAGAAGAGTAGAATTTGATTGAAGAATCAATATATGAAATGATGTCTAAATTCAAGAACACCCAACTTGAATTAGATAACACTATGCCAAAGGAATCATATACCATTGTTGAAAATAAATGACATTATTGTTTAAACTTGGAGAAACAAATTAGAGAATTGACATTAGCACAAGTTATGCTAGAATTGACAAAATGGCAGATTATCAAGACCAAAAAGAAATATGGTGGAAGGTTTGCACCAAAATATAGGGCATTCAACATTCTTCAGAAAAACATTGAAGATGTTGTGAAGAAATCCACCCAAATATGGAAAGTGATTTATGGATTAACAACTGTCAAACAAGGAGAGGAAGATCCCTTTAGGAATAATGGTGATGAAAATAATGATAAGGAGGATGACAAAGAAAAATAAACTAATGTTGAAGAGGAAGAACAAAAGAAAGATGAAGACATGGAAACAACTAAAGAGTAGCAAGAAGAATAAAGTGTGCAAGACACACAAATGCCGAATGTCATCCCTCCAAATGACACTAGTATACCTGCAGAAACTATAACTATTAAGGATGTCCTTAAGGTCTCTACTCAGAACATCAATCCTTCAATTGCAAAAGATCTAAAAAAGATACTAGACCAATCTACACTTCAGGCAAGATTATGTGAAAACCCAATATTGGTCAGTGTAGATGAACTTCAGAAGATAAAGTTGAAATCTCAAGGGATAAGGTGAATACACAAGAACCACCTTCTACCATCCCTTTAGCTACTAGTGCTCAACCTTTAATTCAAACATCAGTAGACACATCTACTATGGTTGATACAAATGTTACAATTGATTTAATTGAACAAAGACAAGTAGAAGAAAAGGAGACAACAAAAGAGCATACATGATAGATAGGTGCAACTATACCTGAAAAACAAACACAAGAACAAGGAGCAACTCAAATTATTGTGATTGACCAAAGCAGATCTAAAGAAAGTAAGGATGCACCAAAGGAAAAGGAGCAAGAAGCCATACAAGCATTGGTAACCTTACCAACATCTAGCACTCCTACAAAAATCCTTCAAAAGCCAAACACAGAAGCTGTACTCTTGCAAATTTCAGCACTAGGTTCAAGCTCTATAAAATATGACAAGGTAATTCAATATGAAGATGTAACTTTAGATGAAGAAATAATGATACCTAAGTTTGATTATGCCACTATGACTATAGAAGAAATAAAAATATTACAACAAGATTTGGAAAGGAAGAAGCACCAAGAAATTCTTAGAAAGGAGCACAGACAAAAGAAAACATTACAAGAAATTAAAGACATCTTTTTAGATGCATTCAACTTTCCTACTCCAGAAGAAACCAAGCCACTATTGGAACAATTGTTAGATATTGTGGAGAAGGTTACTAATGAAGACCTAGATACAAATACCAAAATTTTGGAATGGTCTAAAAGAAAGTTTCAAGGAAAAGTGAATGAAAAGATATATGGTGATATAGCATTGTCACAAGCTACTTTGACAAATAAGGTTGAGGATGTGAAGAAGGTACTTGAGAATATTTTCTCATTGCATGCCAAACTGTGTGATCCCACACTCTTCACTTAGGACACCAGACATAGAATACTAAGCTTGGAGAGGAACTTAAGCATATTAGGTACACAGCTACCTAAGAACCCAACTCAGAGTGAGAAGCATTTTAATGCATTGCTTCAATCACAAAGTTAATTAGCTATGTTAATAGCAGAAGAGGCTAATACAAGAGCCAAATTGACACAAATTTAGGCCTCTCTCACCCATCACATGGAAATCCTCCACAAAGAATTAGGCTATGAAAAAACTTTGTTGAAGAAAGATCCCAACCTTTCTACATCAGATGGCCTACTACACCTTGCAGCTAAGCTCGCCATCCAAGTGAAGTCATTAGATGTTGCATGTGACAATTGGGATGCAACTTTGAAAATAATCATGAAAGTTTATAAGTCCTTTTTGGAAAAATACACTATAAGTGTATAGCCCCTTTCACATAAATTTCAAAAAGGGAGAGATAATCAAGAAAAGGGGGAGATAAATAAGCAAGGGGGAGACAGATTAAAAGGGGGAGAGAATAATGAAAGGGGGAGATATGCAATTTTGAGAAACATTATGTAGACATAGAAATAGAGTAGAGCAAATATTAGCTAAGGTAGAAAATAAAGAGTACAAGTGCATTGAAGGAAAAGAGTATCAGTCAACAAAGATAAATATACTCAGAATAGAGAACATATTTTGGATACAAAATAGACACATTAACTTAGGGGGAGTTATAAATTTTGAGGTATATAGGTTATTGCAAAATTTTTAAGTTTTGTATATAAGAAAAGTCATGGTTATGTTATACTCAAGAAGATTAGATTGGTTATGTATAGTTAAGTGTTTTTTACACTCATGTAAAAGGGGGAGATTGTTGATCTCATATTGGTTTTGACAATTGAGTGTCAACTCACTTAAGATATTTACTTAGTTCATGCTAAACTAGTAATGCATGTCGAGTATAATATGTCAATACAAGACCATGCCGAGTTGCAATGAGTGTCGAGTCATTCATGTGCCAAGCAGATAGACCATGCCAAGTGATTCAAGTGCCAAGTAAAAAGTAGATGCCAAGCAGTTTAGGTGCTAAGTCAAAAACAAAATTATAGTATGTGTCAAACATCAATAACTTCAAGTGCCGAGTAACACAGATTTGACATACTTGTTTGTAATTGCACTAACATCTATGTAAGTCATTTCCTAGCTGACTTAAGGATAGATTTTGATTCTTTAGAGATAAGGAAGAATCTATTTGCAAAATCCCTATGTATTTGCATGAAACCAATTAGAAAATAGGAAGGATTTGTTGGTCTGACTTTTTCTGCAGTAAAAAATTTTTCAGTTAAACCATAGAAAAGTCATATGTTCTATGTCTAAGTGAAGTATAAGGTTTTGGATAAACCATCTGTAAGAAATATTCGCCATATAAGCCCTATATTCATCCCTATTCATAAATGGTCGGGCGCGAAATTTTCAAATTTCAAAAGAAGCGAATATGCTTTCGTTTTTCTTTTCCTTTCTCCCGGGTTACTTTTCTTCCTATTTGTCCCAACCGTCAGATCCGATTAGATCTACCGCTAGCGTTACCTCGCTATTGAAAGTTGCATGCTCATTAAGTATAGCGAGATAGCGAGTGTTGAGTTTTCAAGCGATGAGACCATGAAGTGAAGGTGCGGCGATCGGAGATTTGCTTATTAAATGCTTTATTGTGCAGGTACACTTTGCAATTCACCATAAAAAAAGGGGAAGGAGAAGGACCCACTAGAATATCTGACATCAGAGCCGGAATGTTGATCTTTCCAGAAGTTCCGCCACCTCGCTATCGAAAAATTCAGGCACTTCACCGTTAGCGAAGTAGCGAGGCCACGTGAAAATCTAAAAATGATGACATTGCATCTTGCTTATATCATAATTACACTAGGTGGCATGACCAGTCATAAATATCGTTGTCAGAATCAATTTTAATTAACAGAAGTAATTACTGGGTACCCCTTGCATTTCCCGGCACGAAATCCTTTAAAGTGCCGAAGCTCGCTACCTCGCTATCGAAAAATTGAGGTGCTTCACCGTTAGCGAGTTAGCGAGGCCCCGTAAAATGGCAAAAGATCGACAAGATCTTTGATGACGTGTAATGACAGATGACTGTGATAAATTTTGACATGTGCCAGCTATGCAGAGATCCGATTCTCATTAATACCTATCTGACCAAATGTACAATAAATCTGGAACGTCAGCTTGAAGTGAATCAACGGAGCTCGCTACCTCGCTATGAAGAGTTGCAAGGAAGATAATCTTAGCGACATAGCGAGTTGGACCCGCCGCCTTCTTTCTTAAGAAGTCCTGTAGCATATCTTTCGATATTTTCTTGATCCGATCAACGGTTGTCGCCGCCTCGTTATGGCAAGGTGCTTGTTCTTTATGCATAACGAAGTAGCAACATGCTGACACGTGTTCTCCGTCATTAGTGGGTCTAAAGGTAAGCGCCATCAAAAGAAAGAATTATGTACGTGGCAAGCTCTCATTGGGTAAAATAACTGACATGGCAAATATAACTCATAGTTGTTCTCTTTGTACCGCATGATCATAGGATCTTTGAAGATCAACGGCGCAGTTTTAAATAAAAAATATAGTGCCACTCTCTGTATTAATTAGACAAGAAAGTTTCGTCCGTGAGAAAAAACAGAGTATAATACAGAGAGATTGCATCAGTTTCATTTCACACGAGAAAAGATTTGAAGCCATTCTTGTGCAAAAGCTATTACTGAAAGAAAAGCGTGCCAAGGTTGATAAAAAATTGTCAAGTTATCTATTCGCTGAAATTTTGCAGGAATACAGAGGAGAATTGAGACAGAATTCAAGTAAGTAAAACTGCCATCATCTTTGTGAGCTTTTAAGTTTTAAAAAGGATAGCCCAAGATGCCTCCTAAGAAGGGATTTACAGGAGCAGTAAACTACCTGGATAGAAATGTGCATGATGATTTGCTTGAGTTACTTCCTGAGTCCACTGTAGAAACGGTGCAAGTTAAGAGGTTAACCTCACTCAATCCTCGGCTTAGGGTAGCTGATGGATTGTATGATAAGGGTAATTGGGTCCAGGATGCTCAAACTGCTCAAACTGGTTTGAGTTTATTCAAGAAATGGTTTGCAGAGAGAAAGTTATATGCCCCTCATGCCAACATTTGGAATTTTGATCTTGGGAAGCTTGTTGTCCCCAGCGTGTTTATGGATTTTGACTTGCTTGAAGCCATAGCAAAAAACTATGACCAAGCCACTAAGGTAGTGAGAAGAATAGATGGTGAGGCTTTAGTTACCATCAGTCCCGAGGAGATTAGGAAGGTTTTCAGTCTGGGACCCCTCACCATGTATCATGTGCCCATTAATCTGATAGATTTAAAAAAAGAATATATATCCAAGAGGGATGTAGTTAGACAGGGTGCACTGAAGGCCCACATAGGCCGGATTGGAGGCCTCCCAACCATAACATCATCTTCTAAAGAGCCCTTCAAGAAATCATGTTTTAATGCCAGGGCAGTGGAGATATATAGGACCCTGTGCAGAGTCTTCGGAGAGGGCGAAGAAGACTTTATTTCAGTGAGCTTCATGTATATGATCACCCAAATCTCTTCTTTTGGTGTGGAAATAATTTTTGATTTTGCATCTTACTTGGCAAATGAGATCCATCATGGATTGGTGGGGATTGCACAGGGCAAGGTGGAAAAGGTTTGGGGTCAGTATTCCTTACTGATGCATATGTTTCTTTTTAAAGGGGCCACTTATTTTGGTAAAGAAATGGTTTTAAATAGGGAACAAGAAGGGGAAGCACTACCAGTCCAATTATGGAGTGCAGACATGACCTGGGAAGCATAAAATGCTAGCTTCGTTAGATTTGATAGGCACTTTGCCTCCAAACTAAGGTGCCTCTTATTGAGTGACAATCCCAGAATCCCTAAGGCATTAATGCACCTTGTCAGGCCTATGGACAAAACCCACAGTCTAAAAGTTTCACATAATTGGGGAGATATTATCCCATATTCAGTCTCAACGGTCATCAGGGTCTATGGTTTCAAAGGAACACCCCATGTGTTACCCTATCAGGTACCTTTAAAGGTAGGGATAGCTGAATTTTTGTGGCAGTTGGGAGGAGTGGAGGAGGCCTTTTTGCACAAAAGGGGGACAGGATCAATTTTTCCTACTTGTACTATAGCCCACCAGTTTGTGATAACTAAAGAAGGGTGGGTCTTTCTCCATAAATTTTTAGATCAATACAAAATGGTAGTTTCTCACTCTCGTTTTTGTGATACAGAAGGTTTCTTTAACTCTGCCCTTAGGTTGAGAATCAAGCTGCGTCCAGTTCAGCATGAATTCTATTTTCCAGAAGATGTAATAAGAAATGAATATTCTCTCCATGAGCAAGAAATAAAGAAAGAAAAATGGAGAGTCTATTCAAAAGTTTTGGAATTCATTAATTGTTTTGATAAAAATTTCAGTCCTCTTAGTAATGCTGCAAACAATGCAGATTAAATACATAAGCTCATGAGTAATTTCTCTGAGATAATGGAGCTAATGAATGAGAAGAAACAACATTTTATTAATTCTTTTCCAGATAAAGCCAGAGAAATTATGAGAAAATTGGGTTTCACTCCCAACATTGGAATAGGTCCACTGGTGGTACGGAAGAAAACAGGATATACTATTGTCCGACAGCAGGTGCCCATTGTGCATAAAGAAAAATAGATTGTTGGATCTTCCAGCACTGTCCTAGAAGAAAGACCCCCTGAACCTTCCCCCAAAAGAAGGAGAATAATAAGGGAGGAAGAATCCCCTGATGAAAGTGGCTCACCTTCTCAAACCCCAATAAGAGTTGAGGAAGAACAACTCACCAATGAGCAATTTGAACAAATGGGGTCACAAGGAGAAATTTTTGTTACACAAGCAAAGATTGATGAAGGGAACCCCCTGTACCAAGTTTTGAATTAACTACAGCAGATTTCAGAGGAAGGGAATTGGACCCTGTTTTGGAACAAGCCAGTCAGCATTTTTTGTCTGATAACAATTTTGTAAGATCTAGGGCTTTCCATCAGTTTGCGTGGAGAGTAAACATGCACATTTTTGAGCAAAGGTGCAATAATATGAGAGCAGAACATCCAGAAATGGATGAGACCTCCATTCAAAATCTAATAAAAGAACAAATGGTTCAAGAGTTCCAAAATATAACCCCTGATGAGGGAAGACAGATGGTAAAAAATGCTAATGTTTTATTATTGCCCAATTGGGACATTGCTGACGCATTAGTTTTTAATTTTGTTTCAAATAATTTAGGACTCCAGGATCCAAATAAAGAGGAATTCTTGGGTACAGCATTTAGCAATGATCAAGCTGCCCTTGTTATGTGGTCCCTGAGAAGAGGATTCAGAGTTACTTCATCACAGCCTGATGATTCAGGATTGACAGGGAGTATCATTGTAAGAAGAGTTGCTGACACTTCAAATGTACAGGCAGCCCACATGAATGTGGATTATTCTAAATTTGCCCTGGCTACTGCGGAAAGAGAAGAGAAGAAAATGATGGATATGCATAATAAATATGAAGTAGTGGTGGAAGCCTATAATCAAGAGGTAAAAAGGAGAATTGAGTTAGAAAACAGGGTATCTCAATTAGAAAAGGTACTTGGAAAGAGAAAAGTGGGAGAATCCAGTACATTAAGAATTGCATATCCCCCACAGTCATCTGTGGGATTAACCCCTATTATTGAGATACCTGATACCCCTGAAAGACCTCAATTCTATACTGCAGAGGAATTTGAAGCAGAAAAAACCAAATTACATGAGTGGCAGATAGAATTTAGAAATCAGCAGGAAGAGAAATGGAGGCAGGGTGTGACATACTTGAGGGATAAAATACAATGGTCAAATTTTTATGACCAGTTGACAAGGATTGTAACCCTCATAGATGAGTTAAATAAAGAAAAGAATGGACTAGATTCTCTTGCACAGAAGTGGAGATAGAGGAATAATGATGTTACAATTATTTGTATATCTACAGTTCAAATGCCTTATCATCAGGTTGAGAGGATTTTTGATTTATTGAATCAATTAGATAATTTTGAAAATAAAAGAGATTCTTTACAGAGGAAATTGACACTCTATTTTTCAAGATATTTTGCTAAAAAATTCACCCTATTTCCTTGTGCCTTAGAATCTGTTGATACAGTAAAGGAAAAGGACAAATAGAAAAAGGAAATGGATGAATTATTTGATAACAGAATAACAAACATCATCAGTGAGACTGGCTATTGGTTTTGGGCAAAGACAAATGAAGAGCTGGTAAAAATACAATTGTATTATGCTAATATAAGAAAAGAATTCGATGATTTAGAAGAAAATGCCAATTCTTTAATAAAGATACAAAGAGAAACCCTAAGTTTTGATTGGCCAGATGATGATACTTTCAACAGATGGAAAGATCAGTTTAGTGAACAGATGTCAGGAGAAGATGACGAGGAAGATGTAAGAGTAATAGTTACTCTTGTAGTCAGCAATGATGACATAGAAAATCCCCAGGTTAAAGTGATTTTGCATGTAACAGAAGATGATACATCACTTGCAGACCTTATGGGTATGTACTCTGAAGATGAGGAATGATTGCGAGAGCAGATCATAACAACCAAGAAGCATAACAGAAAGGGACCCGCCAAGAAGTGCTATTGTAATCAACCTTTTTGTTATTCTTGTTTTTTGATTTTCAAAAGAAGGACACCTGTCACCTACTATAGCCTGAAGCTTGTTGCATCTCACATTATTTAAGTGAGATCCCAAGGCTAAAGATGGGTCCGAATTTGGTTTTCACTAAGTATTGTGCTTAGTTCTTTTTTGGTCCAAACATTTTGGGAAAGAAATTTATAGTATACTTTTTCCTGTCAAAATTTCTGATATATGGATGAATGTAGAAAGAACTGTGCTTCTTCTAGGAAGGTTTTCTGGGTCTTTTGTAAATGATATATCATTTTCAAAGAAAATGAATACAAGTTATGAACTGTCCCCATATCTGTTCTTCTCTGAATTTTGTCTCCTTTTTAATACTGAACTACCTTGATGTTGTGTGAGTAAAAGCTTATGCAATTGATTGCAATTTAGTAAGACTGTACATCCATTTGTTATTCTTGTTAATTCAATGGATTAAGTAAAGGCTTTGATGAATGTGATGAGGTTGCTCGGGTGTTAATAAGGATTTTTGAATGATAAATTTTGGTAAGAATTGCTGATGAAAATTCGTTGCAAGGCAACAAATTAGATCTAAGAATTTACTTGACTCTGAATTCCCAATGGATTAGGCACTGATCGAAAGTTTTTTCAGCCAAAAGAGAAGTATATTATAACTAGCTTTTTCAAAATACATCATAAAATCAATTTTCATTTATCTTTCCTGTAAGATTTTCAAAGTTGGCCAGCACTTGCCTGCCTAGATTGTTTTAGCTTCATTTAGCCATTGTTGTTGGAAACATCTGCAGAGCTATAGAAGATTTCTTGGCCATATCTGTTCAAGGGATGTGTTTATCAGTTATTTACCTATATGTTTGAGGATTTAGAGATGAGAATCAAAATGAAACTAAGGATAATTCGCATACAATTATTCCATCTTTGAACCATCCCCGGGTGCACCCGCCCTGGTTTTACAGAGCCAAAAGAGTAGAAAACCGTCTAAGGTTTTGTTGAAGTTGGGCCCTAGTACTTTGCATAGGCAAGTGATAATGAGAATTGGCTATTCTTTAGGTTCTGTATGTACTGATATCTAGGTACTAAGCCTTTTGTCACCTAGTAGTTTTAGTACTGTTAACATCAAAATAAAACACCAACAGGATTAAGCAGTAAAAAGGATGAATCTTAGCTATAGATTCATACCTAAACCTAAGCCACCAAAGTCTTTATATGGAGGACGAAGCCCTAAGTTTTAAGAGAGAGAGAGAGAGAGAGAGAGAGAGAGAGAGAGAGAGAGCACGGTGAAGGGGTGAATAATCAAATTGAAGAAGCGAACAAGAGAGTTTGTAGAGAAATCAAGGTGACTTAGCAGTGAGAGTGAATTGTAGAATCAGTTGGAGCAGAACAAAGAATAGAAGGATGCAACAATTGTTATATCAAATCAAAGAGGATCAAGGATAGTGTACGGATTTGATCTTTAATTAGGCAACCAGAGCCAATCACAAGATCTATGCTAAAACATCCTAACAGGTGATTTTAGTTAAATCTATTAGGTGGAGTAGTCCTAATAGGCTGTAGTAAATCCTTTAACAAGGTGGCATTCCAAGCGAGTGATCAGAAGTCCTTTAACTAGGTACACTTATAATAGGGTGTTGAAATTCTCTAACAAGGTGGGACTTAACAATCTTTGTACACCTTTAATAGGGAAGGCCTTTCATGGGGTAGATCAGGATTCATTGTCAAACCATTATAACCTTAATTGGCTACACTTTATTGCTGCAGTAGTGAAGATTTGCGAGTGTCATCCTCACCCTAATTTTACCTTCTCATTTGGAGGGTTTCTGGGTAATCATATCTGGTGTCAAAGTGTGTGTGTTTAATTGCTTACATGTTTTAGATGCATTTACTTTACATGTTATTTTAGTTTATCTATTGAATATATAAAATGGATATGAGGTGAAAAGTTTTATGGGTCAAAGTACAAACTCCTGATCCACCTCCCTCTCAGAAGTTTACTTCTTTACCACTTGTAATTCCAACACTAAGCATAGGAAAAATAGATGACACATCTAAAGACAAGGAGAATGTTTTTCACTCTAAGAAATCTAAAGAATCTAATCAAGATGAGAGAAAGGAATCTCATTCCTGGTGTGATGAACTTGAACATATTGGAGACGATTACAAAGGTAAGTCTTTTAAACCTATTTCAAATTTTTATTGTCATAATTGTCATGGATATGGACATTATGCAGTAGATTGTAAGAAACCTAAATTTGATAATGATAATGCATATAGTATAATGTTTAGGAACACTAACCATGTAGGAAATAGAAGAAGATCTCACAGCAATAAAAGTTGAGAAAGAAGACAAATTGTTTGTTACAGATGCAACACTCTTGGACACATTGCAAGGAATTGTAGAGCACCTGATTAATGAACAAAGAAGGAATGCACCTGTATGTTAGTTATTTAATAACTTTGGATACACAACACAGTTTTGTAGAAAGGATAAAAGAAACCTAAACAAGAATTAGAATTATAGAAGGAACAACAGAAGAAATGATGATAGTCAGAAGGAAGAACTAAAGGAACTGACAGAAGAATTCAAGGAAACATTTGTGAAGGCAAAAGAACTTGAAAACTCTCATATAGTTCAGGAAGAAGCACATCCTAATGTACCTGAAAAGATAGTAAAGTCACTTATTGTCTGTGACCCATCTTACCTACATTAATCACTCTTAGTAAAACAATGAGTCAGTTATTAATAACTGATGTTAGAGAGAATATCATAGGTTGCATAGTTAATAGTATATACTAGACATTTAGAGAAGTCTACAGTAAAGTGCACATTGCTTAATATGTTCAAGATAAGGATATATAAGAAGAATAACCTCTTTGTTATATAGAAACAATATTTGGATTACTTGCAGATATGTACTTAATGCAAAGTACAGATTGCAAAAAATTTAAAGGATGCAAATTGATTTGCAAACATCATTTTCTTGTGCGAAATCTAAAGTGTGAGATCAAAGCAAGATTGGAAGTGCTAAAGAAGTTTACAGATATGCAAAATTGTTGAAAACCCCAACATGCAAAATTAAGGTATTTTCTAAATTTGCCGAGTATATTTTTCAAAAAATGGCAAGACAAGAAGTGTTTAATCTAAGAAATAGACCTAGATATAATTTCAAGAAACACCCAATTGTTTCTCTGCTTGATGACTCTATTGGAGCATTTTTGCAAGTACCAAAAAATGTACTACATGTTGAAGATATAAGAGGTTATACTCACTATAAAATTGAAAGCATAGGAGGTACATAGATTCATAAGGAATTGGAGAAAATGTGCAACAATGATTTGTCACTAAAACTAGAACATACATACCTAGAATGAGTTAACCTAGTTATGCACATGTTCTATATGGACTTTGATAATCATGAATGGACAAGAATAATTCTGAGCAAAATTCATGATGACCTTCTATGGTTGGGAGATTCCATCATATGTATTGATAATGACCTAGTTCACAAGATCATAGGTCTAAACAATGAAGGATGCAATCCAGTGAACATAAAGAGTGTGCGCAAGTTTGTTGAAACAAATATCAACACATGTTTTGATGGTAGAAACATGAAGGTCAACACCATTCAAGATGATGGAGTGAGACTCATTAGTAAAATTTTTGGATATAAGTTCAACCATGGATCTAGGATAGATTTAGTTCTTGTCAGATTTCTTCATGCAACTCATATGGTAGTAAAGGGTGAAGAGGTTAATCTATGTGACATTATCCAGATGCAGTTGTTGGATAACATATCAAGAATCAAGAAGTCAAGGAGAAAAATATTTAGGTTTGAATCCCTACTAACACATATATTATTCTATGCAACAAAGAAGTTTCTTGGTAGAGTGCATAGACAGAGGAAACGAGTCCTACTGTAGTTAGTCTACCTCACAGTTTTGAGCAACCAACTGAAACACCAATTTCAAGCAATTCACCACATATTACCATTGGTAGTGAATCTATGCAAGTGGATAACACCAATGTGATAGTTGATAAGGTTAAGGACCCATTTAAAGATTTTGATTCCAACATTGTTGGCAATATTGTTGATTACAATAGCTCATCTAATGAAGAAAAAGGTCAGGAGCCTAAGGAAGAAGATGCACCTTTTGCAAAGAAAATTGAATCTAGCATTGAAGCAACTACTTCAAGTGTGCCTTTGGCAACAACAATAGTAACACCCTCTACACCACCTACACAAGTAGCAGTGGTCATAGCAACAACAATATAGTTAGATGAAGAAGATGAGGCACAAAATCTTATGTCTTCATTAAGTAAACTTCTTGAAAAGAAGAAATCTGTCAAGTCTATTAAGAAGACTATGACTTTAGCTTTGGATAGATTGGAAAAGATAGTAAGTCCTATTGACACACTTGCAGATATCCAACAGAGAGCAGCAATTTTATGCAAAACCTTTGATCATAAGTTTGCAACACTTACCAATGTGGCTATAATTCAAGCACAAACTAAGGATGATGGTAAACTTCTTAATACCATGTGCACAAATATAAGGAATGATATAGAAATACTAAATGTATGGATTAAGGCATTGAGACAGAGTATAGAAGAAGAGAAACAAACTTATGCTAAGTGCAACTTGGCATACCTTCATCTTCATAGTTTTGATGAGCAAATCAAAGAGAAGGTAACTGAGCTTTAGATAATCACTGATAACTTTCTAAAATAGAATCAGAAGTTAGAAACCATTGAGCATACAATGCAAGCACTTCATGATAGCATCAGGGATACTCAGGCACAAAAAGAGAAAGTTATGAAGAGATTCACTATTTTAAGGGACCATTTATAACCACAGATTACATTGTTACAAAATCAGTTGGAAGAATGCTTGGCAACCAAGTCCTCATATGAAAAGTTTGTGGCTATAGATTTGAATGCAACAGAGTTAGCCACATATGCACTATGTGTGCTAATCAATGTGTCTAATGCACTGAAAGATAGTTGGAAGAAACACCTTGCGTAGTTAAAGACTAACTTCAATGATTGTTTTTCCAAGTTTTGATGCAACTACTATATTTTGACAAATTTTTTATTTGGCACCTTTTTCATTGATGTCAAAGGGGGAGAAATAAGGAAAATTGTAATTACAAGCTATATAGTTGTATTTTGAAGTTCAGTAGTAAGCTTTTCTTCAAGAAAACTTTGTAATAAGAGTTATAAGGGATGTAATCTTTTTTGTCAAAACATGAATACAATACTTTACTGTGTTATGGTTATTTACTTTGATTGGTATGAAAACATGTTTGGGACTTAACCAATTTTCCCAAAATGTTGCCATCAATGCCAAAGGGGGAGATTGTTGGCAATATGACCAATCAATCAAATAAGGTGAGATATGTGGTTGTCATTTATAGCAACATTTTTTTTGCAGTTTAGTCATGATTATTTGTGAAGGAAAATTGTCTAAGTATTAGATAGTGTTACAACAACATGAAAAGATTTGTTGATAGCAAAATATTCCATTGGAATATGCACAATTAACTAGAGATGCATGATGTCATCTTGATGATGCATACCAATGCACATGCCCTTATGGTCAACCAAGTTCAAGTTATGGAAGAAATACTGATATAGATACCTCATAGTATAGAATAGAGCATGTCAACAAATTGATTTGTACAACTTGTAGAATTATTTTGATTACTAAATCTTGTTGAGCCGACTCTAAGGATGATATGTGAGCTGACTAAGGAAGAATTTATTGATATAATTGATATAAGTAAAGAACTTCAATTGTGAAGTTAAGCATGTGTTTTGTGAATACAATGCAATAATATGTGATGCGAATATAAGTGTGAGCAATATGATGCGAATTCATATATGCACAGTCACCCCTTGTACGAAGAACTAATAATCAAAAGAATTGTGAAGTACAACAAGTGATCCAATATTGTATGTATATCTATTCTCTTGAAGAAATTATTGTATAGTTGCATGTTAGGGCAGTGGGCTCTTCTTGCACACATTTGTATATGATTTACCAACTCTTAATAGGGACTTGAGACACTATACATTTTGCATAGACTCCTAACAGGGTCAATATCCTTAACTAGATCCTTTATATAGTGAATCATCTAGTGGGTTTTCCCTTGGCTAGGGTTTCCTTAGTTAACAAAATATGATGTTATGAGCTCTCTTTATGTATGGTTGTTTATATTGTTCAACATTATTGGTTTACTTCCTTATACATGTATCAAAGTAATTAATAATATTTAGTTGTGGGTAAAGAGATTGAAAATATTGATTCACCCCCCTCCCTTCTCAATATAATCTATTTCTAACATAGTCAACTTGTAGAACTCCTTTGTATAATCTTTCACAGTCATATCCTTCTATTTCATATTTTGCAACCTCTTAAAAACTCAAGTTTATAATCAGCAAGAATGAACTTAGTTTCCAACTTAGTTACCATCAACCTCCATCTATTGATCTTCATTTCACCTTCCTCTTCTCTATCTCTTTGCAATTTCTTCCACCAAAGAGTAGCATGTCCCTTTAGCTTAGTTTGTGCCAACCTCACTCTGAGTGGATCCTCAATATCCTCAAGCTCAAAGTATTCTTCTAATTCACCAATCCAATCAATTAGATCTTCATGATTCAAAGTACCTAAAAAATTAGAAACCTCTATCTTATGCTTCAGCTTCAACTGAGATCTAGGTCTAGCAAACTGACCAATCCTAATTCCAATAGGTCTCTCCACATGATTAGTTATATCCTTAGGGCTAGATCCAACAACTTCAAAGTCTTTAGAAACTTCCTCATAGCTACCTTCAGTACCCACATGCCTAGGTACACCACCTAAAGCACTTACAATTTTAGTAATCATGTCACTCTTCATCAATGCAATCTTAAGTCTAAATTCTACTGTCATCTTTTCTAAGATCCTTTCTTCCACAACATCACTAATATCACCAAAAGCCCTAGGGTCCAATCTTCTTGGAGGCATCTTCAAAAAATTTAGCAAACCCTAAGCAACAAAACCACCAATCCAAAAGATCAGTCAGCCACAAGATCAACCTTCTTTGCAAATCCTGCTGCAAACTACCTCAGCTTCAACGATCTATCAACACACTTAGGAACAACCTTTGCTCTGATACCATCTAACACAGTACAAGGCATGAGAATCCCCAAAGGAGATGTCCTAGCCCCCAACAAATAACCACACAATGGAAACACAATAACAAGAAGCAATAATGCAAGATCTGATTCCAAATCACAAATCCTTATTCATAGATATAACTTATTACATGCAATATGCTTGGATGTAAGGCCTTTCGGGTTAGGGAAAAATACAAATAGAAATTAAAAAATTAGTTTTGCAAGATCCAACAAGATTCCACTTATAAAACCAATCTCAGCTAGTCTAGATACACAACTGGATAAGAACACCAAGAAGAATCCACACTTGTACCCTTAGGTCCACCAAGAGATCCTCTAGTTCCTAAGCCACAACTCTAGCTCTTCAAATTTGCATCTATCCTTCATTCCATCCCAAATAAATAATGACTAAAAGACTCCACAAGAGTCCTAATTACACTAATCTAAGCCACAATTTGGCCTAGTATGCTAAAAACTAAAATTAAATACTTGAAGAGCCACACGTCAGCCTGTAACAAAAATTAAATGTCTACAAATCGATATTCGAGAAAAATTGTGATATCTCATAGCTTTGATTGAATTAGAACTTGTGCTTCAAAAAAAAGGTAAAAATTTAGGTCCTATACAACCCCATAAATGTGCAAAGGATGATTCATTAAGAATATCTTCACATCCATCTTGAAAGTCATGTATAGAAAACTATTATGCAAAACTGCCAGAAATTGATACTCCAAGAGAATTGCCATATCTCCCAAATTATAATGAATTAGGACTTGTGCCCTTAACCAAAGATATTACTCTAGGCCCTCTTCAATATTCAAAGAGAGTATCCTCTCATTCATTGTGAAAAATTAGTTACATGTCTTGCAATAGGCATCCAAAAACCAGAAAAACACCGTTCCAGCAGCAAGGTAAAAATGACTCAAACTTCAACTCAATCCAAGATGCTCTTGCATCAAATCTATAGTCTTGTTAGTTTTTCATATTTTTTTGAAGCATTAAAATTTCAAAGTTAATACTGAGTGTAAATGAAAAATTTATTTGATGCTAAGCTATTGATTATGGTAGTATTGGTTGAGCATGCTATATAAGCCGAATGAGTTGGAAACCCTATATTGGCTAAGCTTACAGTTGTGTAAGCATTAAGCATTTATTGCAAAATTTCAAGGGTTATATAGTCACTTATTGATTAATTTTTATTCATTTGAGATTGAAGAGAGCATGAAGATATGAAGGCAAATTGCAATAGGAGATTATTGCATTTGCAAATCGAATTCAATTGCAACTTGACATATTCATTAGATTGAAAAGGTATTTTACCAGTGTCGAGTTTTTTTGTTTAAGTTTTCATAAACCCTAAGTATCAAATATGGTAGTAAGCTCTTCTACAAGTGTTAGGAAACATGGAAAGGAAGTGTTGAATGTGTAATTAATTAGTAATAAGATAAGACAACCACCTTTTTAGGAAATACCTAAAATTTCTTATAAAGGAGACCCATTTGGTGCGTTATCAATGATACCACCAAAAGTCTTAATGATTTAGGATGTTAGGTGTTGCTACACAGGAGAAGTTGGAAGCATGGGTGACATGGAGATAAGGGAATTATATAGTCAACTTTCTGATGATGGAGTTTTAAGCGAATAAAATAAAATCATAAAAAGGAAAGGGTTGACCCATGATCTAGATTTCCCTAATGTATTCAAGACTGAATGGATTAAGATTGTGCTTAGTAGTAATCATGAAAACTTCATATGGATAGAAATGGACCCATTAAGATCACCAAGAGGATCATTAGCCGAGTGTTAGGGTATCCTACCCTTGATCAACCCAAGAGCATGAGAAGTGATACGAAGAAAGTGATTGAGAAGAACACAAGTGCAGTTTGGAACAATAGGGGAATGCCTATAGATTATATCTTAGACCCCCTAATTTCTTTTGTTGTGAGAGTGATAGCTCACAAGTTCTTTCAACTAAGCAGATTGAACAGTGTGTCCTAAATGGCTATGGATTTCGGATACAAAATAGTGAAGAGAGACCACACCTATGACTTTGCCAAGTTGCAACTTCAACAACTATCTGAAAACTTGCAGGCCATAAGGAAAACTAAGAGTGCATCTTGAAAATTTGGCTCTTTACTAGTTTGTATATTCTTTTATGTGCATAACACATTTCCTTCATTTGGTAAATTTTCTTGAAAGACCAATAGGTCTATTGCAGATCAGATAGGATAATTCATAGAAAAACTTCAGGATAACTTTGAGTCAATGATGACAAGTTATTTTGAAGATTTTAAGAAATCCATGAAACATAGACTAAGGATTCTAGTGTCACTAGTTGAGGAACACTATAATGATGTTTTCTTATTAGTTGTTTCTGATTTCACATATGTGCAGGCAACTATTCCCAGGTTTAGATGGCTTAAGCCCTCGCCATATGAGATAAATGTTGATGAGGCATCTGCAACTATCATAACTTTACTAGTAGAAGAAATAGATAAAAGTGCCACCTCATTTGGTAACTTCGAGGAAGCCAAGTCTAGAATCACAATTGACTTGAAGACAACTTCTATGGTAAGGAAGAAGAATAAACTAGTCAAGAAGCTGAAAGAAATATTTGGCAAAGGGGGAGATGTAGAAGAGGAAGAACAAGTCCAAGCCCCCTTTGAAATTACTCAAGGACAAGGAGAAGATGAGGGATCTCATGAAGAAGGTGTCAGGGAAAAAGAAGTTGAAGAAGCACCTAAGCCCACTGAAAATAAAAGAAAAGCTAAGGAGCTTGAAGTGGAGAAACCTAAGAAGAAGATTATTAAACTATCACATTAGAAGCCAACAATACCTGTTACCAAGTCTAGCACAAGGGAAACCACTAAGAAAGTCAAGGTTTCTAAGAAACCCAAAGGAAATAGAACTATTTCTTTAGCAGAGTTGAGCCAACTAGTTAAGAAGACATATGAAAGGAGAAAATATGTAGCTCCAACTAAATCAGATGAGAAGAAGATATAATCTGATGACATGAGTCAATTCAAGGTGGTAAACCACAATCCCTCCTTTGATTTAGATAGTTTGTGTGACAATATAAAATCAAATGTTGACTTGTTTGGTTTTGCACAAATAAATTTTGATAAGATAGGAAAAGTTGATCAAAATACTATAGAGGAAGCCATATATGAGATGATGGCTACATTCAAGTCCACACCATTAGAGATTACCAACTCATTACCAAAGATTCTATATGATCGAGTTGAGAAAAAATGGCAATACAATCTACAAATACAAAGATAAATCAGGGAATCAAATTTAGCCCAAGTAATGCCAGAATTGGATAAAAGAAAAATTACCAAGGCTATGGAAAAGTACAAAACAATTTTTTCTTCCAAATATAGAGCTTTCAATTTACTAAATAAGTAGATTGAGGATGTGGTAACCAAAAGCACAACTATTTGGAGAACTATTTATAGGTTACCCACTCCTGAAACAAAAGAGAAAGGTGAGAAAGCATTGCAAGAAACTAAGCAATTTAAGCAAGAGACAACAAAACAAGCAGCAAAGACTACAAAAGTTGACTAAGACAAAGATGGTAGTGTGGGAGGAGCTGAGAGAGAAGCAATAGAAGAGGCTACAACTAAAGAAGAGTAGAAAGATGATCAAAGTGTACCTAAGGTACATGTGTCGAGCAACAATCCTCCACATGTAGACCAAGTGAGTCAACATGACTCAATACAAATCAAGAATGTTACTTACAATTCTACTCAGAACATCAATCCTTTGACTGAGGATGATTTAAAGAAGATATTGAAGATTTCCACCATGGAAGCATAGTTATGCACAAATCCTGAATTGGTGAGAAATGATGAAATTGAAAAGGTACATATGGCAACAATAGGGGAGAAACAAATTAACACATCTAGTGTGACCCTAGAGGTAAAAGTTACATAAGAACAAAGTATAGGCAGTGAACAACAAGGTGTTCCTACAACACCTATTGCATTACCTCTAGTGCCATTCATTTCACACAAGAAAGCCTTACTCACAATTGAGAAGGATGAAAGTGAAATTAGATTAGGTCAAGAAGCAAGTCCTACACCTACACCATAGACACAAGGTGAAGAGAAGAAAGAGGATAGTCAGAAGGAAAAGCCTGAAAACTTGAAGGTGACTACTACTCCAGAGGAACAAATTTCTATCTAGTCACTAGTTACCTTACCATTTTCTATGACTCCTACTAGTAGTTAAACTCTTCAGTCATCGAGCACTCAAGCCACACCATTGCAAATATCCAGGCCAAGTGCAGAAACATCAAGGAGCTAAGAAGAAATATCTTATGGAGATGGAAGTCTTGATGAGGTGATTGAACTACCCAAGTTTGATCTAACCAAAATCACCATTGAGAAGATAAGCATTCTGCAAGAAGCTCTTCATAGGAAGAAACACCAAGAGTTGTTGAGAAGGGAGCATAAGGAGAAGCAAGTGCTTCATGACATCAAAGACCTATTACTTGATGCTTTTAGTCTCCCAGCTCCTAATGAAGACAAACCTATTGAGAAACTTGTAAATATTGTTGGCAAGATAAATGACGAAGACTTGGACTCTAATACTAAACTATTAGGAAGAAATTTCAAACCAAAGTACTTGAAAAGATATCTAGTGCCATTGCACTAAGACAAGTTGAGCTAGGAACTAAGATAGAGAATGTGAAGAAGGTGTTGGAGAATATTTTCTCTCTTTACACCAAGTTGTGTGATGTGAATCTTTTCACACATGAGATTCAAAGGAATGTTGACCAACAGGAGGGAGATCTAAAACCTATTAGAAACAATAGTCCACCAAGATAACTAAGAGGTTGGGAGTTGGGGTGGGGGTGAATCAGTTATCCAACAATTAAAATATTTATCTTCCTTAAACAAACTCAACCATTCAACCAAAGTAAACAACAACCATACAAAGATGCACATAGACAATTACACTAGATATGTTGACTAGGGAAACCATTGATCAGATGGAAAACCCCGTTGGGAATGATGCCCACAAGATGATGTACTAATATAAATATTCCTTGTTAGAGGATGGACCCTATTAGGAGTCTATTACAAAATTTAGTACAATGAGTCCCTATTAGGAGATTCCAACCCTGTTAGGAGTTGTGGTATAATGTATGTAAGAAGAGCCCACTGCCCAAACATGCAATTTCAACTATAAGAAGAGCTCACTGCTCAAACAAGTAATTTACTATTATCTTCTTCTTTCCTCTATTCTATCAACTAGGCCAATCACTATCAAACCTTTTAGACCAAGTCACAAACCTCAAATCCAAATACCAAACCTTAGTCACTCAACAAAACATCGGCAATGAAGTTTCCTTCACTTCTACACTGCTCTCCGCAACTTTGCATTCCACACTATCTACTGCTTATCATCGATCATAAAGTTATATCATCACATTAATTCCATACCATGATAAAGGAAAATTTCCTTCCTTTATACTGAGTCCATAAAATGATTCCCCACGTCAGCTGTTAAACCTTCTCAATTAATTATTATAGGACCACATTAAGAACATGTTACACTTAGCGATAACTTTAATCTTTCACCTTGCAACTTGAATAACTATCCATGCACACAATATTATGATGAGTGAGCTTAGCCACATCATCACCAACATGTCTTCTCCATGTCCTCAACCTCGATCATCAAGATATCAACTCTGCTAAGAGATATAACAAGTTTACTAGAACATGCTTCTGTAAACTCTATCTCAGAACATACATCACCAAAACTTACATAACTTTTTCTAGACTTATCCTTTCTTCTTCTAACATTAACTGCATATACCAGATACTCAAAAGTATCTCCCATAACCTCAGGTGGTTATCATCCTCAACTAGCCATCCACACCAACTCAATCTTTCCAATGTTCTTCTGTCAGATACCATAGAAAACTTGCTATGTTGACATAAAACTTGCTAAGTTGACATCAATGACAAACTCAGTCATGAATGTAACATATCATCATATTAGTACTCCCCCATAGGAATATCATTAGAATTCGTGCTTCCAAAAATGTTCCCAATCTTCCAACAATCTCCCTCTTTGGCATTAATGGCAACATAGATGAAAAACATCTAGTTCGAAGAATACCAACAAAAGACCGTTCATCTTCAAATCCTCTTCATCAATCATTCTCCCCCATTGATATACCTCAATGTGCTCTATACCAAACTGTCATTCCACATACTGTGCTTATTCCAAACTTCTCCCTTTAGCATATTATTTTTTCATGCCAAAATTCTCCCCCATTGACATCAATGTCAAAGGTAACCAACTCTACTGCATCAAACTCTACAACAATTGATACTTACTAGCTTGAGTGTTAAAAGACATTATTCAAAACAACATAAAAAAGAGTCCTAGATGACTCTATCCATCACAAATACTGCCTCATTTAGGAAGCATCAACATTTAGTCCAGACAAACAATGGTGCTTTATTATCTTGGACTGTTACACTCTTGCATCTTCTACTCTAATGTAGGAAGGGGCATAACCCCAAGCATACCTCACAAATACTCAAAAGTCTCTTTGGGAAGAGGCTTAGTGAATATATCTACAATCTACTCTTTAGTGCTCACATACTCCAATCTGATTTCATTTTCTGCAACTTTTTCTCTCAACATATGATAGTTAATAGAAATGTGCTTAGTCTTGGAATGAAACACTAGATTCTTAGACATATTTACCATGCTTGTGTTGTCACAATGTATAACAACAAGTTCCTGATTTCTATCCTTATATCCTTCAGCATCTAATTCATCAAAATAACTTGATTGCAATTATTTGTTGCTACAACATACTCTACTTCTGGTGTACTTTGAGATGTACAATCCTACTTCTTGCTTAACCAAGAAACCAATATTCCTCCAAGAAAAAAGGCTCCTCCACTAGTGCTCTTTCTGTCATCCATACTACCTACACAATTTGCATCAGTATAAGCACTTAGAGTAAAATCATTAGACCTGTCAGACCATAATCCAAACTCAAATGTTCCCTTCAGATATCTAAATATCCTTTTCACTATTGCATAATGTGCTTCTCTAGGATCAGCCTGGAATCTTGCAACAATTCCAACTACATTTTCTATATCCAGCCTTCTGTGAATCAGATATTGCAATCCTCTGATCATAGATTTGTACTTCTTCTGCTCAATAGTAGGTGTCTCATCATTTGTAGATAGCTTGTGTCTAGTTACCATAGGTGTTCCAATGGGTTTGCATGTTTCCAAACCAAACCTTTTCAAAAAATCCTTCAAGTACTTAGTCTGAGAAATAAAGATTCCTTCTTTATTCTATACAATATGCAATCCTAGGAAATGTTTCATCTCCCGTATCATAGCCATTTCAAATTCTTTCTTGATCTCTTTTGCAGACTTCTTACTTTCTTCATCATTTCCTCCAAATATAATGTCACCAACAAATATTAACAAAATCATCAAACCATCATCAATTTCTTTCTAATATAGATTACTATCTACCATACTTTTGCTATATCCAAGCTTTGTCAAATGCTTGTCCAACCTCTCATACCAAATTTTGGGTGCTTGCTTCAATCCATACACCACTTTCCTTAGTCTACATACTATGTCCTTGTCATCTATCAAAGGACATCCTTCAGGCTACTCAATGTATACCTCTTCTTTAAGTTCTCTATTCAAAAATGTTGACTTGACATCCATTTGATATACTTTGAATTTCTTATGTGCTACATAGGCTAAGAATAATCTTACTACTTCTATTCTAGCCACTGGAGCATAAGTCTCTTCATAATCTACTCCTTGCTATGAGTAACCTTTACATACCAATCTTGCTTTGTTTCTTACAAATTCTCCTTGATCATTCATCTTGCTCCTGAATACCCATTTAGTTCCTATCACATTCTTGTCTGCTAGTCTGGGGACCAATTCCCATGTCTCATTCTTTTCTATCTGATCCAATTACTCCTCCATAGCTTGCTTCTAATAGTCATGTTTATATGCTTCGTCTGCATTCTTAGGCTCAACTTGAGATATCAAGCATAGTTCTTCATTTACTCTGCTTCTTATCATCACATCTTTGTCTTTGCTTCCAATGATTTGTTCAGATGGGTGATTCTTTATCATGTTCCTTCCTGAAGTAGGAGTTGCTATCTCAACTCTTGGCTCTACTGAAGGTTCTGAGATTTGTTCCTGCCTTGGCTCTTTGTCATTTCATAAATCATTGTTAGTCTCAAGAAATACCTCATCATTCCTTGGCTTAGTAACAATATCATCATCTTAATTTCAATCAACTATTCTCTCTTGTATTTTAAATTTCCCATCAATTCTCACATTTTCATACAAACATTCTCTATCTTTTCTAGGCTTATGATTTCTCTTATATGTTTTCTCCCTTTAAGACACTTAGATGCATAATGACCATATTCATCACAAGTCTAACATTTAAAGTTTTTCTTACCTCTTTTTTCTCTTCTTACTAGAAGGGCTACTCCTTCTTCAATCTTTCTATCTTCTTCAGATCTACTACTACTAGCAAAATCTCCTCTAGCACTTGTGCTCCTTGATAAGTTAGGTCGAATATTCAAGGCACTAAAAGTTGTCTCTATTCTAGTCAATTCTCTGGACTGTCTAAGTTCATTCTCAACTATTTCAAGTCTTCCAAGCAATGTCTCCTTTGTGAAATCTTTAGTACATGATATCAACAACTATATCATCTAAAATGCTGACTTGAATGGTGGTGTTAGAGTCTTCAATTTCTTCCATATAACCTCATAATCTTCTTTGGTTCCTCCTTGAGCTTTAATACCTGCAGTAATTTCTAATATCCTACCTATATATGTTCTTACAGATTCATCTTCCATCATTTTAGCATCTTGAAATGCACAAATCCAACTTTTTAGCCTCAACTTCTTAGAATGTGCATCACCTTCAAAACTATTTTCGAAAGCTTTCCAAATCAAATGTGAAGTAGCAAGTGATTTTACCTAATTGTACTCAATTTCAGGAAGTGCAGTCAATAGTGCTTCTCTAGCTCTCATGTCACACATGAAAAGATCTCTTTCTTCCTTGGTGATAATTTCCAAATCTTTTTCTTCAATAATTTTCTTCACTCATTTTGTCAAGATCCAATATCCTAAACCCATACACAATAAATGTGTCTTCATCTTTTCCTTCTAGCTATCATAATTTGTTCCATCAAACTTCAGACTATCTTTCCTAAACATGTTCGCCATGGATCTCCCAAAGCTATTAAATTTTTTCTTCAAGGACCTGATGCTCTAATACCAATTCTTAGAAACAATATTCCACCAAGATAACTAAGGCGGGGGGGTGTGAATTAGTTATCCAACAATTAAACATTTATCTTCTTTAAACAAACTTAACCATTCAACCAAAGTAAACAACAACCATACAAAGATGAACATAGACAATTACACCAGATATGTTGACTAGGGAAACCCTTGATCAGAGGGAAAACCCTGGTGGGAATGATGCCCACAAGATGATGTACTAATATAAATATTCCTTGTTAGAGGATGGACCCTGTTAGGAGTCTATTACAACATTTAGTACAATGAGTCACTATTAGGAGACATTGAATCCCTATTAGGAGATTCAAACCCTATTAAGAGTTGTGCCAACCCTGTTAAGAGTTGTGGTACAATGTATGCAAGAAGAGTCCACTACCTAAACATGCAATTTCAACTACAAGAAGAGCTCACTACTCAAACAAGTAATATACTATTATCTTCTTCTTTCCTCTATTCTTTCCTCTGTCCTGTCAATTGGACCAATCATTGTTAGACCTTATAGACTAGGTCACAAACCTTAGATCTAAATACCAAACCTCAGCAATGAAGTTTCCTTCACTTCCACACTGCTTTGCTCTTTATCATCGATCATAAAGTCATATCATCACATTCATTCCATACCATGATAAAGGAAAATTTCCTTCCTTTATACCAAGTCCATAAAATAATTCCTTGAGTCGGCTATTAGACCTTCTCAATTAATTATTATAGTACCACATTAAGAACATGTTACACTTAGTGATAATCTTAATCTTCCACCTTGCAACTTGAATAACTTTCCATACACGCAATATTATGGGGAGCGAGCTTAGCCACATCATCACCAACATGTCTTCTCCATGTCCTCAACCTTGATCCTCAAGATATCAACTCTACTAAGTGATATAAATTTTTTACCAAAACATGCTTCTGTAAACTCTATCTCAGAATAGACATCACCAAAACTTACATAACTTCTTCTAGACTTATCCTTTCTTCTTCCAATGTAAACTACATATACCAAATACTTAGAAGTATCTCCCATAACCTCAGGTGGTTATCATGCTCAACTAACCTACTGTACCAACTTAATATTTTTGTTGTTCTTCTATCAAATACCACAAAAAACTTGTTATGTTGACATCAATGAAAAACTTAGTCACAAATGTAACATATCATCATAGTAATATTTCCCCATAGGAATATCATTAGAATTCATGCTTCCAACAATCTTCCCAATCTTCCAAAAAAAACTCATGGTAATACCTTATAGCTATCTCCTGGTCAAAGCCAGTCACATTTTTAGAGACTTGTATCCACTCAAGGTAGGCTTGCCTAGCTGAAAGCATAAGATGCTAACATTCGAGCTACCTTGATCAACATCCAATCCATGTTGACCCCACACATGGAAGTGTTACACAAGGAACTAGCCTTTGCTGAAACATTGATGAAGAAAGATTCTCATCTTTCCACTCATGATGGCTTAGTTAACCTTACTGCCAAGCTAGACATCCAGTATCAATCTCTAGAGGTAGTATGTAACAATTGGGATGTAGCATAAAAGATCTTAATGGAGGTACATAATTTTTTTTTGGACAAACACACTCTAAGTGTACCACCCATGACATTAGTGTCAAAAAAGAGGGAATGGGAATGATAAAGGGGAATGTGAATAGGGAATGAGAATGAAGAACACAATTTTGAAAAAAACATGGGACAACAATAGTACAACATAACTACTCATCAGGAGTTATAAAAAATTCATATACAACAAGGAACTCTCAACTCAGGGGGAGATATGAAATTTTGGAGAGATATGACTGTTAAGTCACGAGTTGTGCAAAGTTTTCAAATTTTCAATCTTTTTATGTAAGTTGAGCAATGTATATATATATAGTTATGCTCATAGTTAAGATGTATATGCATGACAACGTGTTTTTTCCACTCATGTCAAAGGGGGAGATTGTTAATCTCATATTGGTTTTGCAAAATGAGTAACAAAACACTTAGTCATATTCATAGTGTATGCTGAGTGATCAAAGCAAGTTGAGTAATCAGTGTGAGCTGAGTGATCAAAGCATGGCAAGCATAAGTTTCCAGAAAATGCATGCCGAGTAATATACATAGACAATGCCAAGCATCAGTATATGTCGAGCGGATAGTTAGTGTTGAGGCACTCATGAGCTAAGTAAATAGAGTATATTGAGTCATTTAGGATAAGTTACAACATTGAAGATCTAGTGGATGTTGAACATCAGAGGCTTCAAGTGTTGAGTAAACAGTTTTAGACATAGTTGTTTGTAATGACATAAAATCTTATGTAAACCATTTTTGGGCCAACTTAAGAATTTTTTTTATGATTCTAGAAGATTTATATAGGTGTATATTATGAATCCCTATGTAGCACATGAAACCAATCAAATTGAGGGATGTTCTAAGTAGAAACATGGATGAATCACAATCGTTGATTTGAACCTAACCCTAGCCAACTTGTGATTACTTAATGAGACAAACCCTAAATAGTTTGTAACTAATGTATGCATGAAGGAGATGCAAGAGAGGTGAATGCTAAGTGAAGATAAATTTTTTAATGGCTATGGAGGTTGTGATCATGTTATGATTTGCAGAATTAGTTAGAGAGAACAGAGGAAATCAGAGAGAGGACAAAGGAGATATATCTGATCAAAAGGATCAAGTACATACCAGGAAAGAGAAGATATGACATCTAGCAATAGAGTGCTAACTGAAGGATCAATGGTAAACCATTTTAATAGGTGAATCAATACAAATCTCCTAATAGAGTAGTCTTAGCAAGCTTTTGTAAATCCTTTAACAAGGTGCTTACTTTGTTGTAAGTTAAAGTCCTCTAACAAGGTACACTTTTAGCAGGGTGCTGAAATCCTTTAATAGGGTGAGACCTAACAGTCTTTGTAAGCCTTTAACATGGTAGACCTTTCACAGGGTAGATCATGGTTTATGATCAAACTTATTGTAACCTTAATTGGCTACACTTTACAGTTGCAGTAGTGAAGATTTTTGGGTGTCATCCCCACCCCAATTTTACCTTCGCATTAGAGGGTTTCTAGGTAACCAAATATCTTGTGTCATATGTGTTATTTGTTTCATGCTATGGATGAACATGTTTAGTTTTCAATTTCAATTTACATGTAAATTATGATCAGATGGATGTGTGGTGAATGTTTTTATGGTTAAAGTTTTGAAGTATTGATTCATGCCCCCTCCTCCCCTTCGCTTAGAGTTTACTTCCCATTGTTATTTCCAATAGTTAAATGACTTGATTCAATTTCAAATTGTGCCAAGGAAAGAGCCTCAAGACATTGAAAATGTATGTGCAAATTTGAGGAGTTCTGTAGGTTTAGCCGGTTTTAAATATATTAAGTATGATACTTTAGAAAAGGTAGATAAAGAGAAAGTAGAGAAAGTAGTTATAGATATGATGGTAAATTTTAAATATACACCAATTTAGTTAGGCAAGGAATTACTAGAAGAGTTGTACAATAAGATAGATACAAAATTGAAATGGGCTTTGACTAATGAAAGACAAATGAAAGAGTCTACATTATGCAAAGAAGTTTGTGCCAAAGAGAAGGGCATATAAAATTTAAAAAAATAAAATTGAAGAGGATGTGTAGGAAAGAAAAATAATATGGAAGAATTTTTTTGGACTGACGCCTACAGATGAAGAAAAAGATAAGGACGAGAAATATGCAGGAGAAGTGGAGCTAGATAATAAAGAAGATATCTATGAAAATATCAAGAAATTAGTTAAGGTAGTTCATAAGATGGCTAAGGAGGGTGTAAATAAGGATTTGGTAGTTACTATTGAGGATGTGATACCAAATAATACATTTCTTGATGTAACATTATGCCCATCAAGAGCTAGAGAAGATTGTATCTGCTAAGCTAGAAAAGAAGGAGCAAGCTCCTAAATCTATTAAAGATACATTGATGGAGACTGATCCAATGATTGTGAAAATAAAGGAATATCCAAATATTAGTGAGAAAAACCAATCTCAATAGGTAATAATCAATATAATTGATACATCTACAACTGCTATTGACACTAATGTACAAGTGTTAGGAGAGACCTTGTCAATGTTTTCAGGATCGCTACAAATGTACTAAGCACTGCCATAATGTTTGGTATGCCCTTTCCAAATGGCAAAAAAATATTATTTAAATTAAGAACAATCCATGAAGAGACATGTCCCATGAATGAGACATGTCTATTCATAGTTATATAATTAATATAATATAATTTAATCATGATTATATATATATATATATATATATATATATATATATATATCATCAAAGTAAACTTATATATATAAATTATATCTCATATATAATATAAATAGGTTTATCCTACAAAAACTACCAAACATCAACATGTGTGTGTGTGTGTGTGTGTATAAAATTATATTTAATTTAATTTTAATCATGTCCAATATATCTAGGATGCATTTTATCCAAAATGGCTACAAGATTTTAACAAGTGGCAAAGGATATTGTTGTTGCCAAGCAATAGAGTGGATCGACATAGGGGGAGGAGAGAAAGGAACAAGAGAGTCAAAAATATCAAGTAGAGCAATCTACTACTGGCAATGTGAGGCCAAATGTCTCAGGACCTCTAAATGATAGAGAAAAGGAGATAGTGCAATCGATTTCAACTAGTGTATTCACAATGACTGAGGAGCAAAAGAAAAGTGCCAAGGGCACACATGCAATAGTTCAAAAATTGGGTCTAGAGCTCCCAATACAAATTGAGTAAGTATCTATGCTAAGCTCCAACACTCCAAGAAAAAGGATAAAAAGGAAGAAAGTCCAGCCCCCTAGTTCATTTTAAGCTAAGCCTATTACACTTGATGAAGATATTGTTATACCATATTGGGACAAGTTTGAGTTCACTGAAGAGAAGATGAAAATGTTGAGTGAGATATTTGCATGCAAGGCAAAATAAGCTGAGTTAAGGAGAGAGCACCAAAAAAAGAAAGAATAAAAATAGGTGCTATATGATATCAAATATATATTTGTTGATTCTTTTTATTGATATTTTGGATGAGAATGATCCTATTGTTGAGAAATTCATTAAAATTGTAGAGAAAATAAATGACCTTGATGTAGATGCAAATGAGAAATTGATGTAATGGTCAGAGAAAAAGTTTGAAAAGAAAGTAGTGGAAAATGTTGCAACAGAGATTGTTGTAAGAAAGGTTGATCTACCTAAACTTGTGACCAATTTGGAACAAGTTTCAAAAAATGTATAAACCATGTTTAGAAAATTGTATGATATCTCTACCTATACAAAGGATATTAGAGAAAGGATGGATCAACTAGAAGCTAACTTGCAATATAGTGCAAATACACCGACATCAGATGCAAGTTCTACTATTGCACAATTATCCAAGATAAATCTTCAACACACAAGGCTTACATAATTAACTGTTGAATAAAGAAGAATAAGAGAAAAGTTTATTTCTATCCAAGCCATGACACCTCACCTTGAGGTTATATAGTTGCATTTGAAGAATGCAAAGGAATTATTCCATGTTGATCCAAATTTGTCATTTGTTGATAGTCTGGTGGATCTTGTTGCCAAATTGGAGTTAGAGATTCAATGTCCATTTAGACTAATTAGGACAATACTTTGAGTAGTATTTTGCAAATTCACAAACCATTTTTGGATAAGTTTGGTTTGACATCCTCTCCCCAACAGACATAAGTGACAAAAACAAGGGGGGATGATGAGAAAAATAAAAGGGGGAAATGTGAAGAGTAAAGGGGAATTGAGAAGGAAACAAAACAATTTGAAAATTTGAAGTTTTACAGTTTTGCACGTATATACTAAGTGAAGCTATGGATTATATTATAAGGGGATAACACTTGTATTTCAATTTTGTATTGAACAACTTTGAAAGTTCATGACAAAGTGTTTTTTCCATTGATATCAAAGGAAAATATTGTTAATCCCTAAGCCATGTTGTCTATTAGTGTCAAACACTTAGTCATTCACAAGGAAGGATTATTCAGTCATCACTATGACAGAGTCATTCTATATAGGCTGATCTAAGGAGTGAAGACTTGTAAATATACTAAGTCATATGCCAAGAAATAGTTACTATTCAGAGAGCTAATGGTTATCGAGTACTCCAATGATTATCAATCTTATTAGAGATAACAATGTTTGTCAAGTTAGTCAAAGATATTTATGGAAATTGAGTGATACAAAGGCTGAGTTATTCAGTTCATGTCAAGCATAGTTTAGGCTGAGGGACAACATGAAGAAATAGTTTATGCCAAGCATCAGTGTGATGTAAGAGTCAAGTAACACAATTTCACATTTTTGTTTGGAATGATATTGAATCCTATGTTAGCCATTTTTATCGAGATGGAAGCATGTTTTGAAGATCAAGGAGGTAATCAAGGAGATGTTTATGTGTTCAAAGGAAGATCATTAATCCTTGAGTAAAGGAATCTACCAATCAAAATAATGCAAGGACTAAGCGGAAAAATGATTGATTCTAGATCGTTGGTTTGGATCTAGAATGTTTACCCAATCATCTATTTAAGGAGGGTCCATGACCTAATTGTATGTAATGAGGTTGCATGTGCATGAATAGGTGAAGAGTGAAGTTTTGGAGGTGAATCAGAGTGTAGAGATCGAGCAGTCCAGTGAAGAGTTTTAAGCAGATACATAGGAGATCTATCATAGTAAGGTGATATTATATTACATAGAGGAGAAATTTTATCAAGCATTGAAGTGCTAATGAAAGGATTAGGAACTGGACATTCTAACAAGTGTTTTAGGCTTTAAATCTCTTAATAGAGTAGCTTTAACATGCTTATGTAAATCTCCTAATGGAATACTCACTTTATTATGATGTTAAAATTCTTTAACCAAGGTAGAACCTAGTAGTTCTTTTAGCCTTTAATAGGAAAGACGCTTCATAGGGTAGATCATCAGAAGTGATTAATCATTGTAGCCTTAACATGCACAACTTTATTGCTTTAGTAGTGAATATTTTGTGGGTGTCATCCCCTCCACAGTTTTGTCTTCACCTTGGAGGGTTTCTGCATTACCAAATCTGTGTGTTGATGTGTTTACATTTATGAAGTTAGAAGGTAGAACTAATATTATGTTAGTGTGGATTGTTACATTAATATGAGATAAATTTTTAAATGAGGGTTTTTTATGTGGTAATATCAAACATGTTCCATATTGAAGTTGAAGAAGTTTTATAGATCCCAATTCACACCTCCCCTTCTCAGTATCACACTTTCCCTATTAGATTTCCAACACCCACACTTGATCAAATCCTATTTGGGAATTTCAACCCTAGCATTATTTATATATTTTTGGCTTCTCTGGAACAAATGCGCAGTAATACTACACAAATGCCCAACTCTGCACATACCCTTCTATGTTAGACAACCACATAAATGTGCATCCTTTCTCACATATGTATTGTTTCCATGCTTGAGTAGGCCTACTTCACATATGCATAATCTTTTTTATGCATAATTGTGTTTCACATATTGACAACCATGTTATACATATGCACTACTTACATGGATGCATTGTTTCACTTTACTAATGCACAACTATACTTGACAAATGTGTCAATATGACTGTGAAAACACACAAACACAACTTTAAGCTGTAGATGTGCCTCTCTACTTGATATATGTGTGGAATATTTAAATGCTCAACAATAGAGGATAGATGCATCGGTGTAGTTAATAAACACACAAATTTAAGCTTGTATGGCCCATTTCCTTGACGTTTTGGATGTTTAGTAACACAAAATAGTATCTTAGTGTGTTCTTACTATTTATCATGCTTTCTTTTCACCAAGGGCTTGATGCTATTCTTGTTGTATGAAATTTTATTCGACATGTTAGTTTTTCAGATTTTTTGTGTAGGGTAGAAAACCTAGGTGCGTGGCTCAACATAGGTGTTGGGGCCCATAAGTGGCTACTAGAGGATCCTATGCTTAAAGACCAATGTCCTGTGTAGGTTGGCTTGACATATGAGTTAGTTAAAAAGTGGCAATATAAATATAAATAAATGGGGAGGGCTTGGGTTTCACATTAATCAAGACTAAGAAAGATGCAATGTTGGAGTACTCAAAGAGATGTCTTGTTCAGATTATCAATCCCTAACTCATGTGAATGATCCCAACACTAGTGATTCATACATGTCCTGTTGGAGTACTCAAGGAGGAGACGTTTTGCATGGTACAATGGTCTTTGGCCAATGTGAATGAGACTCACCTAGACACAGTTGAACCCTCCACTCTTGTCTTTTCCCTTTGGTGGTCTTTTGTGATCTATGAATTTTACCTTGTCCTATATTGTTGTCTTCTTTTGGGTTGAAGCCTTAGTTTTTTTAGCCTTTAGTATCATGGTTTGTCTCCTAGCTCGAGAGGGTGGTTCCTTAGTGTCCACATGGTTGGGTGGAAAATTTTGAGGCTTATACATGGCATGATAATGGAGTTCATTCATGATGATGCTTACAATGATATCTTGAAGATGTTCCTGGTTATACGGTACTTAATGTAACTTGAAATGAAATACATTTTAAAGGAAGATTATTGATGTATTAAAAGAAAACAATGTAAAAGGGATGGGTAGATAGGAAAGAAGAATGCATATTGTGATTTATAATATGTAAGGGATAAGGTTGATAATTCTCCTTAAAATTCAATCTTGATAAATTCATTGTGAAATTTCTTGAAAGAGTTGGATAATGTTATGCATTTATTTAATGAAATCATGCTTTATTTAACATCTATGATCTTTTCTTAATGTATATATCATTTTATGGTTAATGTTTTGTTATGAATATGTTTTAAAGGTAGATTATGTTTAGAGCAACCAAGCTAAGATGCTTAAAGACAATTAATCCAAAGATCAATTTGTTAGGGAATCTATTGGACATTGTTTTAAAAAAAAATACTCTACTTTAGTAAATTTAGATTTTCTCCTACCGGGTTCCCTGGTAGCGCATTACAACTCCACCCCTCTTTATGATCCCCTTGCACCTCCATGGTGGGCCACCATGTAGTGTTTGAATACTTGAATTAGAAGATGTTGATGAAGATCTCACTTTGGAATGAAAGAATTATATTTAACCCTTAGCTTCCACCTTGTAATTTCTCTATGTCAGATTAGGGTCTTCACATGTACTTGTATCTTGCTTCCATTGTGTGGAATAAGGCCATTAATGCCTTTCTATAGAGAATTTATGAGATTACCTTCATAGTAGCCGATTGAAGTGAGAGAGAATCAACTTGGATTTTAAAATAGGACCAAGGCCACCAAAGAACAAGTCAACCTAGGTTGACCTATTTTGTGGGAGGCCAAAGTCTTAGATTTCTAAGTTGAGATTTCAAAATTGTAGAAGGTCTAGGTGTAATGTGCATCAAGGATTGATAAATCATGACTAGGATCATGAAATTGGGCCTAGAAAGAGGAGGATGCATAGAAATGAGATCTTACCTCAACTTTTGAGTGAGAAAAAGGGAAAGCGGTAAGGATATGCTAGAGGTCCTACCTCAATTCCACCTAAGAGAGAGAAAACCAAAGAGGAAAGTGTGTGCTCCAAGTGCAAGTGTACAATGCAAATACAGTAAAGAGGAGTTAAAAGGTCATAAATTGAAGTACTTCCAGTGTAAGACAATACAACATAATTTATTTTAATATTGATAAGATAGTTAAAATTTAGAAATTAAGAATCTAGTTTAAATAAACAAATAACTATTTATGACACAATAAGAGAGTGTAGTGTCATTGTATAGTTACATCTTGACAAATGAATATTCAATATAATAGATTATCTACTTTTTCTTATGACACTGATACAAATCAAAATTTTAAGAAAACGTGGCGTAAACAACATTTTGACAACATATAATAATTTTTTTTTTCATATAATGATTATATAATGACTATATAAAATTGTATGGCTCTATACAAGCTCATGATTTTTCTACAAATGTTTTGCATACTTCCTAAAAAATAAAAATGACTTTCATCTTAAACTCTATTGTGACCTATACAGACTTATAAGTTGTTGAGCTTCTTCAATTCAATCATAAGATATGTTTTCTACTAAAACTCATTATAGAAGAACTCTTAGCTAAAACTTATGATTCTACTCTACACATTCCATTTAGTGTTTGGAAAATGTAAATTACGCTCATTTGGTTAGGTTCTTCTAACTCAAAATATCATAACTTCTGAAATTTTAGTAAGATGTAATCATTGATTATGTGAAGTGTGAAAATTTCATTATAGTTGTGTTTTAACTCCTTATATTGTAAACTCGTGATTCAAGTTGTCTATTGAATTTTGAGACTGTAATTTTATTCTTTTGTAGAATAAACTACTATATTGTTCACTAAAGAAAAATAAATCTCAAAGTAATTCGATTGAACATTAACAACTAATTTTTTCAGGTTAGTTCTGCCCTGCCAACTAGTCCAAATATGATTCAATCGATTTTTCCTCACATGGGAAGTTCTATAACAAGAGCTCTTATGGAGCTATAGTCCCTGTTTTTTTGTCAAAAGTGGAGAAGACATTTTTTATGTGGTTATTAAATTTTTAGTAACTTTATTTTTTAGAGTGATTGAATTTTAGTTTTAGAAGATAGTTGGAACAAGTGTGGGAGTAAGGAGGGTTCACAAGTTGTACAAGCTATTTTTTTGGAACAAGTTGTCATGGGCATGTTTTGTCCTATGTAAATCTTCCAAATAAGATTTATATTTTTTTATGATTAATAATAGAGTTGAGGTTGTGTTAGCCATATCCAATCATGTTATTAATGATTAAATCATGATACATAAAATCTCCCCTATATTGTAGTCATAGTTGAGCATATAAGGTAGAAATTTAATGAATGGTTTATGGTAATCAAATATATAGATGAGGTTTAATGAAATGGAGGTCATCTATTAATTTTTCCGATATAATAGTGAAGCTTGTTGGAATCAAATGTAGATAACTTTCTTAAGGAATATTTTGGAGAGCATATGAAGATTTGGTGGGGAATGTTTCAACAAGAGTTCACTTGCTACAAAATATTGATTTTGTTTATGTATGAACACAAACAATTATAAAAATATCATTTCTTAATAATTTTTTCAAATATTATCTTTTAATGCCTAACCATACTCTAAGAAGTTGAAATAATTTGCTTAAAAGATTGTAAATAAATAAGCTAAAAAAATACGTAGTAGCTAGTAAAAAAAATTTTTTATAAATTTTAATCATATTAAACTTTACAATAAATATAATATCAAAAAAAAATATTACTATATTTACACTATAAAATTTATTTCTTAAAAATTACAACAATGCAATAATTCTACCATTTTAAAAGAAAATTATTTAGATCTCTTTGGAAAAGGACAAAAAATGGACCATATGAAACACTTTTCAAGTATCTGCTGCACAACACATTGTTCCCCAAAACTTTTTGTATAAAATTTATTGCTTAAAAATTACAACAATGCAATAATTCTACCATTTTAAAAGAAAATTATTTAGATCTCTTTGGACAAAGAAAAAAAATGGACCATATGAAAACTCTTTTCAAGTATCTCTTGCACAACACATTGTTCCCCAAAACTTTTTGAGACATTACAGTGCTCTCTGCTTTTGCTTTTAAATAGTTCTGTTTATTGTCAGCCATAGTGGATGTTGAGATGGAACCCCTGATGGGTGAAAAAAAAGATACACGATTTTAACCATGTTGATTGGGCCTTCTGCTTTTTCATGTGGACCGATAGTGACAGGAAACACTTTGTACATAGTTAATTGTAGTAACGTCTGGGAGCAAGTAATAAATGATAGATGCATAGCATATGTACTTCCTCACAGTGCAATAAATGCATCTATACTTTTTTCTTATTTTTTATTTAAAAATAAAAATAACCCTAGGAAAATTAGTTCTAGCCAATAATGAAAAATGATTTGTATTCTAGAAATTGATTTTAAAAATATTACTACACAAACCTTAGAAACCTTAGAATTCTAAATTTAATTACCTTAGAATTCTAAATTTAATTTCTCATGCAATTAATTGAGAGAGTCCACTGGGAACACTAGTTCCCTGCCTATATATAGGGAGGGACTATTAATCTTGTTAGATATATACTTGAAACTATGTGCCAATTGAAATTGCACCAATGTGCACATATCTCTTGCACAACACATTGTTCCCCAAAACTTTTTGAGATCTATTTTTGTCTACTCTCTGGCTTTGAGATCTATTTTTGTTATGTTGAGTAGACTTGGTAGATTGACCTTACAAGGCCAAGAATATATTGTCAATCATTATTACCCCTAATTAGAACAAAATGACTCATTGGAGCATTATATGAGCACAAATGATGATATCCCAACATATTAATTATAACCAAAGCATGTAAATAAAACAAAGAGATTATCCATTGAGGCACAAGGCTCCATAGATAGTAAGGGAATTTGGTTTGTCTAATTCTCAATGTTAATTTTTATAAGAATGGAAAGATTGTCTAGTAAACCATTCAAAATTTCTATCTATTCAAATAGATAAAATCATTTTACTAGAAATGTCAAGACAACTAATAGAGTATCATGGACTCATAAAATCTAAATACAACTTAGGGGGTAAAGTTCCCCATTGTTATTATGTGGTATACTTTTCATAACTTTAATTTCATAATCTACAATTTTACGATGATCCAAGATAGAACTATGCTCCCTTTAGGAGAATGGAAAAATATGTTTTTCCTTTCATTAAACATGTTCCTTAAAGAATAATTTCAAGTAAACTATCTAAATATCCATGAACTAGGGACGAGGTGACACCAAAGTGTTAGGATTAACCACAGACGCAAATAACAATTACATGCAAATATAACCAATATCAAAAAATAATTGTTGCTTTAGGGTTACAACTAATTACAACATGTTGGTCCAAAATTCTCGATAAAGTATGGCCCAAAATTTTTCAAAGAATTATGAATATGTACATTACTTCCCTGATCAGTCACCACAAACTAACACAAAGCCTCACAATGAACTAAAAGAGAACTATGGGTACACATAATATCACATGAGATAAAGGATGATGAAAATATCTTCCACTTAACCTATAAATGAAAGTTTTACAAATGAATCTATCATGGAACCAAAATGATAAGAGAAGGAATTCCATCAATTTTTTACATCAATCTCATTTGGTTAAGTCATGATATGGGATACAAAAGAAATAGAGTTGGCTATATGATATAATATAGATAATGCACGAAGAAAATGAAAGGTCGATAAGGAAGATGACTTCATTGATTTCTTAATTAATAAGAGAAAAGTAAAAAAGCCACTATAGCCCAACTTGAAGGAGGATCTAGAGAAGTAATCTCTTTGGCTAGATGAATGACAATTGCAACTATCCTAGAACTCATAACCTCTACTACCCAAAAACTAATTGGTGTCATACCAATTATGATATGTTTCTTAATCCTATGATATGGGACAAAATATCAATGATGTCCTAGAATAACTTATTTATATTATGAGCATGACTAAATTTTAAAATAGCTAGGCAATATACTATGTTTAGACCAACATAAGCTACATGTTTTGATGGATTCAGGCTCCATGGGTTTCAAGATCTCCAAGTTGCACAACTCTCATTGGTTTCAATATAGGCAGTAGTCATACTTTTATTGGAATTAGAAGTTGTATTTGAGTATTATGTGGTTGAGAGTGTCATTTTTGTATATCTACATGTTTCCTAAAGAGCATGTGAATGGATTCTTGGATTGTTGATGGTTTTGTCCATGAATGATAAAGAGATCTATCTTGATATTGATATCACTAGGTCATTAATCATTAAGCATCTTGATTATTTGTTCCAGTGCATTTTAAGATCATAAGATTAAAATTCTAGTTTTTTGGAATTTGATCATTATGGAACATTTAAAAAGTAAATAAAATGTTTATATATTATGCATATATATGTGTCAACATTGATGTTGTATAGCGGCCAACGATTATCAATGCTAGACTCCCGCGTCACCACCATACATTGAAAATGAGATCCTAAAATATGACACCTTTAAGGCTAACATCTTTATAGTACAACCTAAGGAGATGTAGGGGTGCTAATTCATGATCTAGGACTAAAATGAAGTATTTATTCTAGGATCCTTATTCTATTTGACGTACATAAATTTATAGATAGATAAGTATATATAAGTATTTATGCAAAGGAAAGTACAATAAAGGAAACACACATGCAATGATAGATAACAAAATAGTTGATCTAGTGTATCAATGTAAGTTTATGAAAGGAAAAAGATGAAGTGTACTCACCTTGAGGGATAATAGAGGAAGAAAATTAATTTCCATAGAAATCTTGTCAAACAACATTGAAATTGGAAACAGATCGAGATTTGGAAACTTGAAGCCTGTAAGTTTCTATTGTGGAAATTTAAAGGTTGTCGAAACAAGAAACTTATTCTAACATATACCCTAAAAGGATGAATCTAAAGGTCTCAATACTATGACCAATAGTGTAGTCTTAGATCTGCAATTTTAAATCTAAAATTCCACAAATATGCACTTACAAATAAGAGAATTCATAACAAAGGTCAAATATGTCATAGAACAAGTCACAAAAAGATATAATTGAAGATTAGGTTATGGAAATCCAAAATTTATTCTTAGTTGGCATAAAAGAGGTCAAAGATACTTCGATAATTTCATAGAAGAAAACCAACAAGCTTCTTCAAAGGCTGATCAAGTAGAATTGAAGGAAAAAGATAAGGGGAATCATAAAAATATTATTATGGAAACTAAAAAATTGATAGATTAATTGAAGAAAGATTACACCCTCATGATTAATAGAAGAAGCAGAGGAAGATCCCTAGGAAGCTCAAGGAAAAAAATAATTGGTGGGTTTTGTAGTCATTAGGTAGAAATTTCAGGAAGCCCATATTCAGGTTGTCGAAAATTACCTAGATTGTTGGAAAATTAAAATCGGAAAGGATCTCTATTTTTGCCTTCGTTAGGCAAGGAAATTGATTTTGTTTATTTGATATTAGGCAAAACAGATGAAATGGATTCATCAAAGACATAAAAAGCAACATACTACACGAGTCCTCCCTACTGTAATAAGGAGAAAAAAATCAATATCCTCATTCAAAGAAACAAATGATGGAAATTCCTCAACTGGGATGAAGATAGATAAGAACATTGCTTTAGGTGGACTTTTCACCTTTACACAAGAATAGGAACAAGACAATAAAATTTAAGATCAAAGACATCTCACAAAAAGCATGGAGGAGAGAAGGAAGAGAAGAATTCCTCTAGAGGTAATGCATTGAGCTAGATAAGATAAGATAAATTTATTAATGTCCAATAAAAGACCACAACGTGGGTCTATGGGACTAGAAGCTTACAACAAGGAAAAAGCTGACAAACAGAGCACCAAACAGTGTCCATAAAAGAACAAGCACAACAAAAAAAGAAGAAAGTAGGAAACATCACAGAAAAGATTAGGTATCTATCTTCATAGGGAAAAAGTCCAACAGTGACTGATCTGTGCAGCTACCAAAAGCCTTGTGATGAAGCTGAGTGCTACGAGAGGAGTGCCGCTGGCCAAAAGGTCCCCTGTGGGGTCTCACTGATCTGGAACAGCCCGTGTTAGGGAAACTGTACAATTGCTTCACACCCCAAGCTGGAGTTAAGGGCAAGAAGATAAGAGTAGAGAAAACTTGCACTTCTTATCTTATAAGAGTAGAGAAAACTTATCTTATCTTGCACTTCATAACATTTGTCTTTTAAGGGGGTCATTTCTTTATTTTATTTTCATTCATTTTTTCCTCTTCCATTACTTCTTGATTCTACCACATCTTCTCTCCCTTCCTCTATCCCCTTTCAAATTAAGTTCTCTTAGAGAAAACGATAAAGGGTGAAAGTTTTTTATAGGAGTAGAGGCAGTGTATGATCTGTTTGGGTTTATAGATCTTGGCATGTTCATTAATAAGAATGAATTAGTTTTAAAACATTCCTTTTTAGAAAGGATGTTGGATTCAGACACTTAAGAATTGGTTGAAATAGAGGGGATTATAGAATTATCAATATTGGCTTAAACAAAGGGGGTTACAAAATAAAGATGGTAAATTCTTGATGTTGTGAATAAATAGAATCAATCCTTGGGTATATGACAATCAATTGGTGAAAAGATAAAGTTGGATTGTGGTTTAAATTCCAATAAAAAGGAATAAGAAATCAATATCTCATCTTAGGAAATAAGAGGAAGAGAATCTTGATAAAAAAAACACTTCTTTTTGTTCACTATTAAAAAGCAAATCAAACTATAGTTAAGGCCTAAAAAGACTACTTAATGAAGGCAAAAGTAGGATTGATGGACTTGTAGGGAGATTAATAGGGTTACAAATTTCTCAAAACTGACTACTTGTGGAACATTAGCATATGATAATTTAAGGTAGCATCAAGTGAGTGATAGTTTGATTTCTTTACATTCAATTAATAAAATTATGGATGCTTCTCTGAAAAGATGTTGAATCTCAAAATTCAATTTTGAAATCTTTGCTCTGCTATACTTAACTAGCATGTGCTACTTTAAGGCAATTGTAAGTAAGTGCAAGTTTGATTTCTTTAAATTCATTTAGTGAGATTATGGTAGTTCCCCTTCACAAAGATATTATTTTTTGAATTTAGATTTGAAATCTTTGATATGTTATACTCAATGGGAAGTCCTTGACAAAATGCCATTAGTAAGAATTTAAAATTTGAATTTGAATTAAAAAAAAGTGATCATTAGATTTAACAAGAAATAGAACTACAAAGCCACTAGAAAGGCAACATTACAAAAAGGTGGTATAACAATGGTATGGTGACTAGTTGGCAATCAAGGATCCAAAAGACAAGAGGAAGGGTTGACGTGGATGGTTGAACTGACAATTCAAGATATCAATGTTAAATTAATAATCAATAAATTACAAAACAATCTATATAGTATGTGTTTTTTAAATGGTGCATTTGTTATAAGGAATATTATCCTTACTGATAGTTGCAAGCTACCTTGAATAAATGTCTAACCCCAGACTCCTAAGGATGCATAAAACAACTATAGCAAGAAACATAGAGCTTTTTCAAGAATTAAAAGGGAAAAAGAAAGCCACAAAAATTGATTAGTAGAGAAATTATTTCATTGAGGAAGGTTATATGTCTCCTTCAAATGCAAACCAATGAAAATGCAAGTCAAGAAAGACGAGATTAATGAGAAAGAGAAGGTGGGTAAGGGCAAGAGCCACTATAGATGTGTATGAACTAGTGGTTGGAAGTTCAATTGAATGCCTCAAAAGATATCTATGCTTCTTCATCCCATAGTGAGAATTGTCATCTTGTGCATAATAGCTCATTTGAAGAAATCATAAAGAAAAAGATTTGAAAGCAACTCTTGGACACTAATAATGTATGGCATAGATGTGTAGTTGCTTGTAGTACATTATAATTTCCCATGTTCAAGTAAGCAATTTTGGTTTTCTTTTGATTGATGAACCAATCTTAGTAGATAACAAGGGTAGTCATATTGAAGATTCTCTTTTGGCAACGATTTTGTTTAGGGGTTTAGCAATAATTATTGTTCTACAAAAGTAGAAACATGTTTCCGTTTTATATTTGTTAAATATTTCAAAATTCTTAGTACACTCAATCTTATACTTTGAACATTAATGCATATTTTGTTTCCCTTATTAATGATATATTACTTACCTAAATATTTTATCAAATATATATTTATGTGCGTTAAAATTTACCAATAAAAAATATAGTAATTAAAATTTAATTCAATACATTTTAACACTCTAAAGATAATTATCTCATTTTATTTTACTATTATTTTTCTCATATGTAACTAAAAGAAATCATTTTTCTTCCATTTAAAATATACAAAGAACGTGTATCTGCTATTTGTTTGATTTTATTTTTGAATGATAATATTTTTAATCAGTTTTTACAGATTATGTATTTGTATTTACATTATCATTAATTAATAATTTATTATTCCAAAATTTATTACAATTTTCATTTAAATAAAATGTGTAAGTACTAAAACGAATGGGTCATGACATGTTAATTGGGCTATGACCACCATTCGGTACAAGATTAACAAGATTTTGTGAATAAGCAAGCTACATTCAATTGGGTTCTGCATTTCTTTTGACTGATATGTTCGAATCTGTGTTCATGCAGCCATGGGCAATTGAACTTTTTAAAGTTAGTTGTGCTCGGAATGATAGTAGTTGGATTTTGCTAGAGCTTTGTTACAGTGGTAGATATCTGCTTACAGAAATATATCTGTTTTGTAAGCTTTTCTATTCAATATATCAAAACAATGAAAGGCAGAATACTCAGCTGGCAGAACCTTCACAACTTGTCACATTAACCTAATCCACATAAAATCAATATACGACAAACAAATTGTACCGATTAGTCATGATCACGTAACCGATGGAAACACAATTTTAAATCTAATACAAATCCTGTTGGTAAACAGATGAAAATCTCCCTCCCTCTCAATATGGCATGGTTCTCCGATCTTCCCAAAAATATTGCTTGCATTCATTTTTTAAGTCTATTCTGGTCATAGTTTTGATTGTGTTATTTCTCATAATTTAGATAACGACGGAACTTTATCCGCAAACATTGTTTTCATCTTAATAATAATGTTTCAGTGCATTCAATATAAAATTATCTTTGACAGTTATAATTCCAGGGTTGGACACAAATAACAAGATTGTGACATACATTGCCCCAATATTTGAGCTATTTATATTCAGTTCAACAATGCACTTAATTTTAAAGGATCACCCCAGGAGACTTTCCACACTTAATGCAATCAAACTATAGAGACATGAATATACAAATATGAATATTTTTAATAATAAAGAAAGAACCTGAGAGAAACGGGTTAAATTTATAAAAACTAACACTTTACAAGACTCTTTCCCTCGGCATTTTGCCTCCATTCCATCAGTATATCATCCGAAGATGGTAATTTGCTATCTCCAAGATCATCCACATTTTTTTCAGTTACAAAAGGGTTTAAAATATCATTTTTCATGCCAAGCCTTGAACTCTGCTCATGTTCCTGTATTCCAATATTGTCCATAATATATCGCTTTCGAATGTCAATTGTCACTTTTTCATTTTCCCCTATTGAATAAAGGGACATACTGTTTACATATGAATGGGTTTGCCCATCATATTTCATCATGCGCAGGTTGTTGATAAGCTTTTCAGATTCTAATGATGTATCCAGTCCACATAAATGATGCAAGGATTTCATCAAACTACCGAAGATGCAACTCCTCAAATCATCACCTGCTATATAACCATTCACCTTATCTGATAAGTGTCTTAATCTGTCTTCTGTGATACGAATGGCGCTCTTGAATAGCTCTGTCCACTCAGTTTCACATAACTCCATTGATCCTTTGGCCATGGTGTTTATGTAATTGATAACATTATCATATTCTTCTGACTGTAAGCTTTGACATATCTTTTCTTTGTAGAGTGAAACATGAGGAATCTTACCCTGCTCTATAAGCTGGTCAAATGCATGGTCCAACAAATGTGACTGGACACAAAGCAAGAAATACGAGTAAGAAAAATATGATCAACAAAAACAAGTATCACTATTCATAATGACGAAATCCAACAAACAGAATCAGCTTGGTTTTCATTTTACTGAGATCTTCTAGTGCTGCAAAAGCTGAATAAGGGATAGAAATATTGGTGTATCACTGGAAGGTCGGTAATCTTCAATGGATAATTCTTCGACTGAAACCTTAAATTTTTTGATTCAGAAATGTGCATGTGGCATAAGCATGGTTTGGATTGATATCAAGGTTTGCTGACATGAAAACAAATACATAATCGAGTAGAGTGCTACATTATACATGGGAAACATCATAAATAAAGTATAAAGAAATTGAAAAAATTTATGAAATTCATAATGGATTCCGTACTACATCTAATAACAGCACCATGTCGGAGCCAAAATAGAGACCTGAAACAAGGAGAACATGTAAGGTAGTTGCATTTACCTTTTATCCCAAGTTGGTTGTGTTTGTAATATCTTGGGTGGTAAGTGCATGCATGAGAAAGGCATGTGAGTGTTAATAATCAAGCTCTTCAAATGTAAGCTTTGATGATCTCTGATTGGTTTTGACTAGTGAGTGTCTACACACTTAAGTCATTTACTTAGTTCATGCCAAACAAGTAACATATGCCGAGCAGAACATGTATAAGATAGAGCATGCCAAGTCTACACTGAGTGCCGAGTCACTCATGTGCTGAATCACTCAAGTGTCGAGCAGACAATGTATGTTGAGTGATTCGGGAGCCGAGTAAGAAGTGCATTCTTTCCAACTAAATGCTAAGAGCTCAAAAATGACACTTTAAACAGCTAGGCTGGGTAAATTCAAAACAGTTAAAACCTCTTTATTAACCAACTACAAAAGAGCTATTACTTCATTTTATCAAATGAGAAATTTGTGATGTTGTAAAAACTTGTAATAAGCTGTAGATCTTCTTAGGATTTTGGATATTACTGGAAAGATTTTTTGATCTACTTGTTTGCGCAAAAGGGTCAATTGTGTCTGGCTTGAAATTGTATGATTGAGAGATGGATGTATAATAATTCTACAATCCTTTATATGATCCAGTATATATCTATTACTGGAAAGATTTTTTGATCTACTTGTTTGCACAAAATGGTCAATTGTGTCTGGCTTGAATTGTATGATTGAGAGATGGATGTATAATAATTCTACAATCCTTTATATGATCCAGTATATATCTAGTTAGATTAACAAACACTTGTTAATGAGCACCTTTAGATGATGATAATATCCACATAGCTTGCTAATTGCACAAGAACATTATCTGATATGATTTCCCTCCAGAGCAGTTCTTTGTAAAGTATTCTACACACCAAGGATCGCTCCAGTCTGACTTAGATTAGTCATTGTCAATTAACAAATGACATTTACATTAATAGATGAAAGTTGGCCTGTATCAATAAGGAAGCCAGAATTAATATGCTCTGCTTGAGTTTGAGATTCTGATAAAAAATTTGATGTTATATTCTGATACCTTGGCAAGTCAGAAGGTCTGATATGACCAGCAATTAGTCTGTTACAGATACGTTGAACTCAGTTCTTAATTCCATTGTCTAAAATACCAAATGCAGAGGTAATCCTATATTTGAAATGACAATGTCTACTATAAATTCAGATTCTTTGTCATTAAGGAAATCTGATTTGATTCCTCCAGATAGACTGCACCTTCTAATATAATTGACTAAGTTCCTAATCAGTAGATAACTTTGTAAAGAATAATTGCTGATCCTTGTATGGAACGAGGTACCTGAATGACGTCTATATAACAATATCCATGAGCGAACTGGATCTGCTCCAATCGATAAGATAGAGGAACTTATTCCTGAACGGTTTCCCAGAATTGGCTTCTTTAGCCTGTTGCAATATATGAAGTCATCCCTGATGGTTCCTCACGCTTTTCAAATTTGTGCTCAATAATATATTAATATTTTCCATGCCACTGTGAAGTTCCTCACGCCTTTGTATTTGGTGGTGTCTCTTCATGGTAAAATACTCCCTTAAATGGTCCAAACTCTTCATGAGGGTTGGCTCCCTTTATTATTCCTAATTCGCACTCCTTTTAAGAAGGGCCACTTAGTTCTTGATGAGGAATGACTTAATAAATTTTATTTATCTTATACACACACTATCTTTGTAGGTGGCTATTATGCCATAATGATACTTTTGGTAATTAAAGGGTAGAATTATAAAATGGTTCTTTTCATGCGGTGTGACGATTGGCAAACATAACCAACCGCCGGGTCTATTTGTATTCATGCAGGAACAAATAAGGGGTAGTTGGGGATTGGAGATTATTATGCTAATGAAAATTCATATCATTCTACCAAATCTCGTATTATATGTATTGTAATCTCTGATTATTCCTCTGATGTCATCTGTGATTCATATCTGCTATTATTGTTGAATGGTTATAATTACAATGTGCTGGTCAATCCATTTCGAAGTAGGCATCCAATATTTTGGCGTCGTTGCCTAAGTCCAAATTTGGAGGTCTAAAGAAGTATTATAGGCAGGATGGCAGTATAATGGGTTGTACCTTTGACCAACAAGTCCTAGTAACTGACAGTGACGTCAAGGACAATATGGAAGTGACCTGAGAGGAACAGTTGACACAAGATTTGGTTCAAGCGTGGGGCGTGTCAGTTGAGTACATGCAGCGGGAAGCTCAAGACAGAGCACCCTCCCCTACCATTGTACGTGGAACTCATAGTGAATGGTCCGTTGCACAATCTTATGGGTAGCCTTTCAAGATTGTTGGCTCATACATTGGTATAAGTTCAAGAACAACGTGAGGCAAAGGAAAGGGAACAACGCAGGTGAAAAATACTTCAATGGTACGAAGAAAGGAACCAGAGGGAGGAAGAGCCACATGACAGGAATAGGCACCACACCACCCGCAACCAAGATTAATACCCGTTTTTCCAAATAAAGAAAAAAAGTGTACTAGGAATGAAACACAATTTGAGGAAGCAAAAACTTTGGTAAGGAGGTCTCTGTGGATTCATCAAGCCAAGAGATGACAATGGCTGCAACATCTTGTCGGAAAATCTCGCAGTCCTTCCAAATGAACTGACACTCGTACGGATGTTTATAGTAGGGCACCAACCAAACAATAGGGGTGGTAAGACAACGGGTGGGTACTAGAAGGTTTCCACAGAGATAGTGGGGAGAGTGACTCCCTACGAATAGAACCATCCATATACTTAGAGGACGTTAGAGACGAGGATAAAGATCTCAAAGGGGATGCTATAGACCTCTTTGAAAGTGCTCTATGGGGTATTGGAAGTCTTAATATTTCAGAAGAACCAAGAATAGGGGAACAAAACTAGAAACTCTTGGAAGAAGTATCAATACTACCACAACATGCATGATAGGGGTGGAAGGGAAGTGGAATCGCGTGTGCCTAGAAATGCAGAAGAGACACAAGGACATAGAGGAAAAATTGACCCACTATTGTCCTCAAATCTTGACATCACACAACTGTGGCAACCCTACACAATTTTATCAAGGATTCGTAGGTGCACCCTCTTTGTTTTAACATATTCGTAAAGCATCATTAAGGCAATTCATTATCCCTGAATTGTGTTCTGTAACTTTATTCGTGTGTTTCTTTTGGAAGTTTCCACCAATTTTAATCCTCAAATGGTTGTGAGAGAGAGAGAGCTTTTTCTTCTTTGACTGCAATCACTTGATTTTTGGTAAACTTTCATGTCTTTCATGTGTTTTTCTTTTTGTTGTAAATAGTTTTGAGTCTTGATTTTGCCTTATTATAATAGCCCTTGGTATCCCACTCATTTCAAGCTAACTTAGCCCTCAAACGGAGGTGTCCAATTCAAGTTATGAAGGAAATGTTTACTGTACAGGTAAAGAAATCAACGCATACAGACAATGGAACAGAATAGCAGAATTATATTCACATATGCCAAACATATATTATGCTTCATAAGATGAATAATAATCGAAGATGCTTTACAATGATCCCAGACAGGATATAAATACTATCCGCCGAACCTTCCCGAAGGAGTCCGTCAGCCACAAACATTATGTCCGCTACAAACTATTTACCTGTCGGCTACAAAATACAAAACACCGACGACAATCATTCCATCGGCTACAGAAACATCGTCGGGACCATCTAGTCAGCTGACACCATCCCCCCAAAAAGAAAAGTCATCTCCTGACGACTAACAAAATTAGGAGACAACTTACAGACAACAAAAGAAATACTAGAGAGAAGGGGTCATCCCAGAAGAGTGCTGCTGGCGACGTAACTCATACACCTGCTCTGTCCTGATGCGGAGATCTGTCTGAATCTGAGAATTAACCTTGATGGCCTCCTTTAGAAGAAGTGCAGCATCCATAGCCTGCCTCCTAGCTAACTGCATCTCGTGCTCAGCCGCATCCTTATCTCGGAAAGCCGCTTCTGTACGTTGCCTAGCCATGTCCCTCTCCTGCACCACTATTGCCATATCTGCCAGTAGTGCCGCCCGCTCTGCGGCTCATGCTGCCTGCTGGTCGGCCAAGTCGACGGCTAGCTTCTCTCTAGCCTCTCTCTCAGCTGCCAATGATCTCTCTGCTACAACCCTGTCCGCCTCCGCATGCCAACGAGCATAGTAAACATCCTTGGACAATCCCACAATCTCATGTGCCAACTTCATCAAAGGGGTGTCACTGGGTCCCAACTCTGGCTCAGTAGCCCAATCTGCCAACATCTTAGCTGTCTCCACCGCCGGCCAACCTTTGTCTACAAAACAAGTTTGAAATCGTTGAGGACAGATCCCACGGATATATGCTCTGATCAAATGCCACTCTCCGCCGAGTCAGAGCCTGAATTGCCACATCGTGTCCCTTCTTCAACGCAGACTTCATAGTCCTGAGGTAATCCCGGCACCTATCCTCATCCGACCTGTAATCCTCCTTGGCGAAGTCCTCCAATGACCATTCCGCATCACTCTTCTCCTCCTCATTAGCGGAAGCCATGCCCACATCTGGTGCCGCCTCCTCTGCTGTTGGCGCAACCACGGCATGTGGCATTCCCTCCTCCTGAAGCTGAGGCTCTGGTATTGCCAGTGATGTTCCTGAATGCCTAGGAGACTGAATGGACGGACTCCACTCGGCAGGAGTGAGTCAGAACTGCTGCCTCAAGAACACACTAGCTCTATCCATCACCTCCGGTTGGTTTGACTGCGCGAGCTCCATATTCTCCTCTGGTACTAGTTGGGCTGACTCGGCCTTTGTTAAAAAAGATGACGAAACAATGACAACTACATCACAATCAATGACATCCAACTGAACTTGAGGCTCAAGCTCCAGCGGTGGCAACTGTGCTCTCTGTGAGACTGCGACAGTAACGACATCTGGTTGTGAAACTTGCTCCGCTGGTACAACTGGAATCACCTCTGCTACAACCATCGGCAATATCTCGACGACTGTCCACGGGACAACATCTGTCGCTGTCTGTGGGACCAACTTCGTCACTGCCCATGGGACAACTTATGCCACCGTCGGAGGGGTCATTACAACTGGGGCATGATGCTGGCCAAACGGCGGAATGACTGTCGGAAAGGTAGTCAAGTGCGCCGAAGTTGACAGCTAAGGAGGGGTAAAGAATGTGGGCCCACTACCCGCTGCCTTACTGCCAACTTCTGCTGAAGTGCTCTCCTCTTCTTCCACGGACTCAACCCCGTCACTCACCGAAGTGCCCTCCTGTTCGCTATCTGTCTCTCCGGAAGCATCCAGTCCGCGAAGTATTTTCTTGTGGCCTGCTGCTGATCCTCCTGTATCCAAGTGTCGCCAATAGAATATAGGAGGCTCCCCGTCTGCCAACTCGCCCCTTGGAGGAGCCTCAAAATCATCCGGTGGAATCTGGCTAGTTGCAACCTCCAGAAACAGCTCGATGGCATGGTGCGGCATAAAAAATGTTCACTACTGAAGGGTCATAAATTCCTCCATCTTGTCAACCAAGACTGAGGCCCAATCATATACCACTCCCTGCATGATACCATTCATAAACACAACCTACAACAAAGCTATATCTGAAGCTCGAGTGGCACCTGTCAACCTGCTCTTGATGACGTCCATGATGCACCACCAGTGACCCTCCCGAATAAAGTCCCCGCCAAGCCCTCTCCACTTTGACTCCTGAACCATTGCATCCCTCTCCACGGGTGTAAGATCCCGACACATTAGATCTATCCAATGCTCCTTCCGTTCCCGTAAGAGTTTATTGTTCTTGATTTCCACTTTCCTCCCTTCAAGGCCAGGGATGCCAAAAACCCTAGTGAAATCTCTAGGTTTAAAGGACACCGTCATCTGCTGCTTCTTGTACAGGAATGTACTTGTTCTGCTCCGGGCGCTATATGTCTTTATCATGGTGCACAATACTGATTCGAACAACCGGATGGAGAAGATGGGAACTTGGATGGCCCAATGTACCTATGCCCGCATCAGAATCTGTTTAATTTGGTCTGCCTCCGGGGTCTCCTGCCACCACCTCCGGCATTCGCTTCCACTAAGACTCTCGAACTGGACGGTGAGATACGTGAGTTCCTCCTTAGTCTTCTGCTTCTTGCTACTGGAACCCGAGGGACCTGCAACACGAATCCCCGATGCCAAAACCCTTGAATTCCTTTCCATATTTGCTGCTAGCTGACTCTTCCACGGCTTCCGTTTGCCCACCGATTCCATGCAACAATGGCTTATTCCCCGTTATATAAGTTTTCCGTCAAGCACACCTTTCCCGCGGAAGGAATTTTGAATCGTGGGTGTATTCTAAGACTGCTCGAAAATGGGACACAACCAACCAACAACCTTCCCTTCCTATTCTTTTGTCTTTGCTGAGGCCAAAACTATCTGCGACAAAGCAGAAGTCGGGCGCAGAGAAGAACTAGGAAAAAAATGAGGCGGAGAGTAAAGCTTTCACGGAAGTTTACTCTGAGGCCAATTATATTCGTGGCCACCACACTATTAGTTAGAACACGCAAAGTAGAGATGCCTCTGACCCTAGATATGGATTGTAGCCCTCTTAAATAATGCTCCTAATCCAATCTTCCATTCGAACTGCAACAAATTCATGCTGAACAATACCATTACAAGCCGATGCCGCTGCCTCGAGTGACCAAAATCCAATTTTCTACAATGGCAACTGAGGAATTCAATGCAGCTTTGCAACGGATCTCACTGCATTCGTTGGGCGATTCATCCCCAACCGCTTCACCCTCTGCTCAAATTAACCCCGATTTCAAAGAAGCCGTCACTTTGTCAACTGGTGGCTATTCATGCTCAACTCCTCATCACCGGGACTCCAAAAAGGAGTGGATGCAAAATGGCAGCCAAAAAACGAGCATCTCGGTAATAACCCGCCCGCGGAAGACTTCCTCAGAATCGAACACAGGAACTCACATTCCAAATTCTCTTTGCAACAACGCAAGTCCGCAGAAAAAGAAGACGCCGTCGGAAGTGTTCGTCCTTCATTGGTCACCGATCTTTCAGCATCTATTTTCCGTGTGAGGTTGAGCGTCCAGGCGAAATAACAATGCCAGGAAATTGTGTTCCATTTGCGGCAGATACAATGGAGGAGAGCAAGGAGCGAATTTTGTTTTACAACTCCGCGGATTGCTTCAGCAGACAGGAGAATGGCCGCCGAATAATCTCCCGCAAAGAGTTACCCGCGAGGCAGTTTCCTGCAGCCTTTTTTTTTTTATATCATTTTTATTTTTATTTTTATATTTTTATATTTATTTTTTATAATTTTTATTTTTATTTTTATTTTTCAAATTTTTTTAATTTTTTTTTTCAAATTAAATTACAGAGGTACCTCCATTTGGCGTCGCCGCCTCACAATCCTTTAATGACGACGACGGAGGATTCATGTGAGTACTGGGCGACGACACCCTTCTTGCGCGGTATATTTTCAATTTAGATCCGTTAACTGACTGAGGCACCTCCTGTCTGTCCAACGTCGATAGTTTGATTGCTCCATTGTCGCCAACCTCTCGGATCTGGTATGGTCCAACCCACCGCACCTTAAATTTTCCCAGCTTGATTTCATTGCGACCATCATACTTCAATACTAATTGTCCCAGCTGGAATCTGCTACGTTTCAAATGCTTATCATGCCAGACCTTGCGTCTGTTCTGTGCCACTTCCGTCGCTCACTGTGCCAGCAATCGCTTCTCCTCCAGCTTATTTAGATTGTTTAACTGCTCTTATAAGCTTCCGTCGTCATCCAGCTTGTTTTCCAACGCTATTCGCAGACTCAGGATTATGAATTCCGCTGGGACTACCGCTTCCTGTCCAAACATTAACTGGAATGGTGTGTGCCCTGTCGTCACCTTATACGCCATGCGGTAAGCCCACAAGGTGGCGGGTAAGTTTTCCTCCCAACAGCACCTTCAACCGCGCAGAATTTGTAGATGATGGATACTAAGATTTTATTAGTAGCCTCGGCCTGTCCATTTGCTCTTGGATAATACGGACTTGACAATGAATGATAAATCTTGAACTGGGTGGTGAGCAAGCGGATGACATGATTAACAAAATGACCTCCCCTATCACTTGTTAATTGTAACGGGATTCCATACCTGGTAATGATTTGTTCATAAATAAATTTTGCAGTGCTAACGGCCGAGTTATCTGGTAACGGACGTGCCTCCACCCACTTGGTCAAGTACTCCGTTGCAACAATGATGTACCGGCACCGTCAAGTCTTGCTCACCCTCAGTGGTCCAATGAAATCTAATCCCCATCGCTCAAAAAGTTCCTGCACATGGGAGGGGTTAAGTGGCATGAAATCTCTCTTCAATTGCTTCCTGGCCCGTTGGCAAGTGTCACATCCGACAACCCATTCCCGCGCATCGTTGTACACTGTCGACCACCAAAGACCTGCGAGCAATATCTTCCGTGCAGTGGTGTCAGGTCCCATGTGTCCTCCCGTGGGACCCTCATGTGCTTCTTTTAACACCTGCGGTACCTCCTCTTCCAACACACACCACCGAAGAATATGATCCAGTCCCATTTTGTAGAGCAATCCATTGATCAATTGAAACGTGCTACTCCTGATTATCAACTTGCGCCTATCATTTGGTGACATCCTAGTGGGAAACTGTCCTGTTGACAGGTACTCGCCGATACTCCTGTACCATTCTGGCAGTACCCCAATCTGAAACAGCTGCGCGTCAGGGAAGTCGTCATTCACACCCTCCGCTGGTTCCCCTTTTTTGATCCGCGATAGGTGGTCGGCATTAACATGTTTCTTACCCCGTCGGACAATGATCTTAAAAGTAAATTCTTGCAACAGGAGTAGCCATCTGCTGATCCTCCCTTGGATGATTGGTTTATTAATCATGTACAACAGGGCCTAGTGATTACCAGTCTGTGCCAGGGTCGCGCCGATCGCATAGTTGGAAGCATCCACATGAACATGAAACTCTTTATTCCAGCCCGAATATGCCAGGATGGGTGTCATAGCCAGTCATACCTTTAGCCCTTCAAATGCCTCGTCATGCTCTTTATCCCATCTAAATGATGCTTTCTTGCAGGTTAACCTGTCTAACGGTCGGGACACCTTGGCGAAATTTTTAATAAATCTCTTGTAATAACCTATATGCTCAAGAAAAGACTTTACCTCCGTCACATTAGTAGTTGGTTGCATTTCAAGAATGACTCTCACCTTGTCGAGGTCTGTCTTTAACCCACCCTTACAGATGATGTGTCCGAACAATCTTCCATGCAGAACCATGAATCTACACTTCTTAGGATTCAACGCCAGCCGCGCTCTACAACATCTCTCCATGCATTCACCAAGTGCTACCAGGTGTCTGTCCTCCGTGCTAAATATTGACCAATCATCCAGGAAAGCTTTGAAGTTTCCCACGGACATCCTGTCGAAGATATGCAGTATAATTCGCTGGAATGTGACCGACGCGTTACACAACCCAAATGGCATCCAATTGTACGCGTAGAACCCATCTTCGATGACAAACGTTGTCTTCAACTTATCCTCCTCCGCTATAGAGATCTGATTGTATCCGGAGAACCCGTCAATAAAAGAGTAAATTTCATGTCCCACGACCTCCTCCAGAATGCTGTCCATGAATGGAATCGGAAAAGGATCCTTGATTGTGACTGCATTGAGGCATCTGAAATCAATGCATATCTGGATCTGAGTAGTATCCTTCTTTAATGACATGACTATCGGTGACACCCATTCGCTGATCTGCACCTTGAAGATAATGTCGGCTTCCAGCATCCGGTTGATTTCCTCTGTAACCCGTTCCGCGTAGTTCTTGTTCATCCTATAGGGTCGCTTCCGTACAGGTACAACTCCTATCAGCGGGATGCGGTGCACACATAATTCCAGCGGTACTCCCTTGAGGTCATTGTATGTCCATGCAAACACATCTTTGTATTCCAGAAATATCTTGAATGCCGCGGCCTTGAGTACTGGATCCCAGTTATCTCCGACTAGTATGTTCTTTGGCTCTGCCTCGTCCCCCAAATTCATTGTTTGCAGCGTAGCTTCATTATACTTGATTGTCTCCCCTTCATTGAATGCATGGGCGAGCGTAACATCCAACGGTGCCTCCCCCTCCTTTACTTCAGTAAACTCCTTCGGATATTCGTTCTCAATCGACAAAACATTGCAGCTGTGAAATAATTCATAGTCCTCCATTTGCCAGTGGTAGAGACCGTTGACGAAATCCAAGTCATCATCCATTGATCCCCCGTCCAATCAGAGGACGCCCTCCCGATCCAGTTCCATCCGTTGTCTACCTTCATCCTCCTCTCCCTCAGAATCTAATGACAGGGCCCCTTCCCCTACCATTTGGGTATGCAGATCAACGACAAATCGGCGGCCTTTACTTTCCAGTGATAAGGTGTTCTTCCAATCGTGTCGAGCTCTTGCTTCGATAAGCCACCCGCGGCCTAGGATGGCATCGTACCCTTTCCTCTTCAATGGAATTACCATGAAATCCATTAGGAACGGCTGAGTGCCAATTGTTACTAGCTGTGCCATGAGAATACCCAGCGGTTTAATGCCATGTTGATCGGCTATCAGCAGCTGAAATCTCAAAGGCCACAATGTCAGCTGTCCAAGTTTCCTCCAGGTTTCTTCCGGCAATACATTTACGCCGGACCCTCCGTCAACTATTGTGTCCGTGAGAACATGTCCAAGGATCCCCATCTCGATGACTGCAGGGTGTCGTCCGAATGTCAGGGCCAGCAACATCTGATCTTCTCCACCTACAACAATCTCCTTTTCCTTCCCTCGACTTGGTTCTCCCAGTGACTTTTCTTGCCCTCGACTTGGTTCTTCCGGTGAGTTAAGAACTGCCGTAATACTTGATAGAGCAGATCGGAGTTGAGGCATGGTGAGAAGCAAATCATTTATCCTTACCGGTACCTCTGTCTACAAAATTTTCTGTACTATGTTTTGTTTCGCGGAATTTCTTGCTGAAGTGCCTGCGGTGTCCGGAGGTGTTGCTGCTTGGGATACTTTTTCAACCTTCGCCCGTGCTTCCGCAAATTTCCTCTTTTCTTCAGCGGGGTCCAGATATTCTTTTGCTTGTTTCTGTGTAATTGCCAGAACTTCTTCCTCATCCGCCTCGACAGTGATCAAGTTCACCCCGAATTTTGGACACTTTTGAGTTGTCGTGATTGCCGGGTCCGCACCATCGGCACAATAGTTGAGGTGTATTCGCCGTTGGACACTCCCGCGCAAAATGCCCCCACAAGTTACATGCGCGGCACTGAATAATCGACCGTCCATTTGCATCATACTGGATTCGGCTTTTGCTCGTATTGTTATTGTTATTGTTGTTATTGTTCTGTCCACGCCGATTATTCCTGTATCCTCCGGATGTAGCACCGGCGGTATTCGTGTTTCCGCTACTACCCGACGGGGAAGCCTCCTGTGTGAGAAGCACCTGCGAAGATCCTCTTGTCTTCATGTTAAAGGGGCACTCTTTTGTCGAATGGCCCATGATCTGACAAATGTCACAGAATTGGTTCTTTGGACACGATCCTTTAGAATGACCGTCGGTCTTACACTCCATGCACCACAACTCACTGCCTTTTGGCTCCTTCTACATATTTTTAAATTCCTTCATCATGTGGATCATATCCTTCTGTAGGGCGCGGACCTTCTTGCTACTGCCTTCATCGTCACTGCTATCTTCGTCAGAAGGCTTGTCATCATCAGAATCAGAGGAACTAGTCTTCTTCTTCTTCTTTGTCTTGTGCTCACTTTCGAGATTCAATGCTCTGTTATAGGCTTTCGTGTATGATGACAACGGCACAATTTTCATTTTCTTCCGCAGGTTAGGGCGTAGACCTTCCACGAACCACCTTTTCTGAAGTCCATCCGCCGGCTTATTCTCCATTTTGTTTATCGGATCTTTTAATGTCTTGGCGTAAACGCGGATAGTTTCGTTCTTTCCTTGCTTGGTATTGAAGATCTATGCTACAATTTCATTATTGTCCCACAACAGTTGAAATTCAACCAGAAACTCTTTTTCAATGTTATTCCAACTGTCCAGCTTTTGCGGATCTGTACTAGTAAACCAGTCAATTGCCACGCCCGTTAGGGTTGCCGAAAATTCTCATCCAATCGTCTTCATCAATTATGCCATTTGCCCTCCAAATCGTTTCACATGTTTTACAGTGTCAGTTTGGATCGGCCATACCATTGCCATCAAACTTCGGCAATTTCTCTTTTGGTAACACCATCACGATTGGTGTCTGTAAGCAAGCGTTGCTCGGTCCTACAACACTGGCGGACTGCACTCCCACACTGGCAGACTGCACTTCTACACCGACAGACTGGTCTCCCACACTAGCGGACTGCACTTCTACACCGGTGGACTGGTATCCCACACCGACAGACTCAACTGCTGCAAACCTTGGTGAAGAAGGGTTTTCTGAAGTTATCCCCTGCGAAAGTATATCTCGGACGAAGAGTTCACTCCACGCTCTTGCTCTGTCAGCACTCCGAGCCGTGCAAGTCGATGCTCTTCCCTCTAGATTCTCTTCCCTTGGCGAACAGAAATTCAAAAACTCCTCCCGTGCTTCTTCCACCAATTCCACCCGTTGTCGAGTCTCCTCCAACAATGCCTCCGCACTCTTGTTTCCGTCGGCAATCTTTTGAAATCTCCATTGGCGTTCGGCTTGCTGTGCCAGAATTAAATTCTCTTGCACAGTACAGATTCCATCTTTTCCCTTGAACTTATTCTAATCCTTGTTAAGCTAATTTGGCATTAATCTTCATTCCTCCCACCTTCTAGGTTCATAAGGCAGCGTCGCCAAATGTTTACCGTATTGGTAAAGAAATCAATGCATACAGACAATGGAATAGAATAGCATAATTATATTCGCATATGCCAGACATACATTATGCTTCATAAGATGAATAATAATCGAAGATGCTTTACAATGATCCCAGACGGGATATAAATACTATCTGCCAAACCTTCCCGAAGGAGTCCGTCGGCCACAAACATTATGTCTGCTACAAACTATTTACCCTCAGCTACAAAATACAAAACACCAACAACAATCATTCCGTCGGCTACAGAAACACCACTGGGACCATCCAGTCGGCTGACAGGAAAAGGTGGGTGTTTTCAGGGTGACAACACGTGATTAAAAAACTTTCGAAAGTGGACTTTTTATTGACAATTGCACAAAATAAAATTATATTTCATATTTAAATAGGATATTGACATCCATTTTAAAATTTTAGCTCATTCTGAGTTGATTTGGCCATAGTTTTTAGTGTTTTATGAAAATATAATTATTTATTAAATTTAATTACAAGAGGCATTTTAAATGCATAAAGGTGGGGTTTTTATCATCCATAGCATATATGAACATGCAAAACACCTAATAAAAACCCACTATCAATAAAATGTCCTAAATACATATAGGTGGACTTTTTATACGCAATAACACATTTTTATATCACCTATATGCTTTTAAGCAGTGATTTGAACCAAAAAGCACATGTTATTGCACTTTAAAAGTCCATTAATGTGTTTTTTTGACTCAAGTTATGTTTAAAATACATAAAGGTGAGGAATTTGAACCCAAAAACATGTGTTTTAAATTACACATTTTTGCATCTCAAAAACCCATCTCCACTTCTTCAATAGAGGCATTTGGACATGTTAAAGCATATGGGGGAGTTTTTGAAGTGAAAGTCACACCTTTTTCTATTTTGAAAACACGTCATTACTTTCATTAACAATAGACTAAGAATGGTGGGAGTTATAAAGCTAAAAGAATGTGCTTTTGCATTCTAAAAACACGTCTTTACTTTCATTTGCACTAAAAACTCGTAAAGTGGGGATTTGGAGAGCAAAAGCATGTGTTCAGAGCACTAAACTGTCTTTATTCATTTTACAAGACATTTTTGTTTACCCAAGCATAAGTGGCAATTTTTAGAGCAAAAACACATGTTTTTGACTTGCAAAAGCCCACTTTATTTGACCATTTTTGAGAAAAACTTGATTTTGCAGAAAAGAATCACTCATACTTTGGTCAATACTTGATGGATTTTGAAGATCTTTGGGTCGTTTCTGCATGAAATCATTCAAGGATCATTCTAGCTATTCAAAAGTGCAACTTAAAAAGGTATTTTCTCATTCTACAACCTATTTAGGGCACGTTTTTCCCCAAAAATGGCTTATATTTGAGTATTTCTCTTCCTCAAATCAACTCTTTGATTCAAGATAAGTTCCAAAGAATTGCCTATCATTTCTAGCTTGCATACAACTCTATAGTTACATATTATGCTTTGGACACCATTTTCAATTTGCCTTGCATATTGCACATTGCTTGATCAAAACGGCTGCTAAAATGATGCAATTTTTATGTCTAACTTCCTACACTTGACAAGCTACGAATTTTGACTCATATTTTGCAAAGATTGAGCCAAGATTTGAAGCCTATTTATCTACATTTTGCAATCATTCTAAATTCAAGAAATAGACCTTTTATGGTCTTTTGTTCGACATTAATATTATCTTATCTTATCTTTGGATTCATTTTCAGAGTTTTTGCAAGAGATTAAAAGACTTTTCCCCTTTGCTTCTTCAGGAAAAAGGTATGATTCTTTATCATTTCATAGGGCTTTCTTGCATATATGTGTTCTTTTGTTTTTGTTTGTAAATCTCTTCATTCCATTTTCATATTTGCATTTGTTTTGTATATAATATGCGCTCCTTATATCTTTCGTCTAAATTCTCCAAGTTGCATATGCAAGTGCTTCATCTTGCTTGCATATGCAATCAAGATTAAAAACCTTGTTTTTAAAAGAAATTACCAAGGAAAGCAAGCTTACTTTGCAACATGCTTTTGCATTCAAAAAGCTCACTTTCATGCTTGCATGTACTTCATCCGTGCTTGTTACATTTCTGCCATGACTTAAAACTCATGATGGTGGTTGTTTGCATGCTTGCTTATGATGAAAACATAAAAAATTCATTATAAGTAGATGTTATACTTGTTAAGATTGTGGATCTCTAATAGATAAAACAATTACAATAATAATGATAGCAAAGAATGTCCTGACTTGAATATTTACTGTGCTGAATATATGTCCTCTTTCAGTGCTTTACAGCGTGATCACGATCTGCCTTCCTTCCACTTCAGATTGTGAATGAATAGAAGAAACAAATTGAATATGAATTGTTCTGCAAATGATATTATAGTAAACAATGTATTTTATCCAATGTAGGTTTTGGAGATGCTGTGAATTGATGTCATTGTCCTATGATCTTTGCGGCTCATATACGTCTTGTAAGGAGTCATGACTTGTAATGACCCGTACCAATAGGCCACTAGATTGATCAAATGGTGGAGACTGAATGCTGAAAATGATATGGTGAAAGTGTAACTCTACTGGAAACTCCAAACCAGCAATTAAGCACAAGTGAAAGGACTGAAATATCCTTCCCACAATTGCAATAATTCAGGAGATCTTTCACACCCTCAAAATTGTGTACCAATTGAGAGTTTTCGTTCTCAATGGCCAATTGTGACTACTTGCAGAAACCCTAGGCTCCACAACGCACATCAGCAAAAATTCAATAATAAAACTTGATGATAAGCAACGAGCCCTCAATGCCTATTTATTCTTTTTTCCTTAATAGGTAGGCCTCCTTTTTAATTTTTCTCCGCTTCTTCCAGCAACCTCTAGAAGATTTTTTTTATTTAATTTATAAAGTTACCTTGTAACATATATATATTTTAATTGATAACTTTATAATTAACTCCTCCAAAAAAATGGGACATTACAGGTCCACCCCTCCTAAAATTGCTTGGCCTCAAGCAATCTTAACGCTGGATGCTGCAAAATCACTTCTCCCTCACAAGTAGCATCTTCAATAGGTAAATCTTTCCACTTAACTAGATACTCTCTAATTACTCTCTTGCGAAGTTGCTTCTCTCTACTATCCAGAATGGATTCTGGCACTAGGATCAATTTCCCCTCATCATCCAAGGGAGGTAATACTGCAGAAGGCATCACATTCTGACCCAACGCCTTTTTGAGGCGTGATACATGAAACACATTGTGCACTCTACTATCTGTGGGAAGCTCCAACTCATAAGCCACCTCACCAACTCGTTTGATGATCTTGAATGGTCCATAATAGTGTGGCTTGAGTTTCTCTGTATCACTCTTCTTGAGAGTGGATTGCTTATATGGCTGCAACGTGAGGTAAACCATATCATTTACCTCAAAACTACGCTCAATCCTTTTCTTGTCTACATACTATCTTTGCTGGTTTTGAGCTCTAGCAATGTTGTCTCTCAGAGTAGCAACTATATCCTTACTTTCCTATAATAGTTCACTTCAAAGAAACGTGAATCGGAATCGGATCGGAATCGGCAAGGCCGAATCGAATCGTGAATCGGCAATGAATCGGCGATGAATCGGCAAATTTGAAAAAACCCTTTAAATTTAAAGATTTTAACAATTTAAAACTTATTTCATGCACCCTTCATTGAATATAACTTAAGCACACTATAACATCATCAAATAGAAGTTAAAACTTAACATACATAAACATGAAACATAAAATCCATCACATACGTAACTATGTTATCTAAGATTCTAAAATGTAAATTGTAGGCTAGCTGAAGTAAATAGAAATCAAATGATCATAATGATTTAAATCATAGAATGTATGTAAGATGATCCATAAGACATCAAATCATAAATTTATGTAAGAATCTAAGATGAAGATCCATGAAAGTTTGAAACTTTGAAACATATGTCTATCAATGATTCAGTATCAATATCTGTAAACAAAATATAAAAACAAGGCTCCAGCTCAAGCCTCAGGCTCATAGTCATCATCATCCTCAACATCATCCTCAAGCTCGGCTACAGCCTCAGCCTCAGCCTCTGAGTATCCAGTCTGCCTAGTAGCAAGGCGTCTAATGTAGGTCCTAGAGGACTGTCGAGCCATATCTCCCGCATATAAGATGGGCTCACGAATGTCGCTAGGGCCTGTGTCTGTGCGTGCACGTGTGCGTCTACCAATGCCTGAAGAACGTGCTCTAGCTGCCTCAGCCTCTATATCCCCCTGGTCAATCCACGCACGGTCTTCCTCAGTGAAGACTGGATCTACAACCTCTGTGAGCCACTCTGATTCTGGATCAATCTCCTCCAAAATGATCGAAGAGGAGTCAGTGCCCAAAATCTGTCTGATCCTAAGACGGAGGTTGTAATGAACGAAGACAAGATCATTCAACCTCTGCACTGTCAACCTGTTTCTCCTCTTCGAGTGGATGTGCTCGAACATGGACCAACTGCGCTCACATCCAGAAGCGCTGCTTGGCTGACTCAGAATACGAATGGCAATTTTTTGAAGTTTTGGGGTTGTGGCCCCAAACATTTGCCACCATCTATCTGAAATAAGGGAAAATAAAAATAATTAGTCTCATTTACAAATTACAAATTACAAGTTAACTCTAAAATTACATAATCAACTTTAAGTTTAGAATCTAGATTCATGAACATTGAATATATTATTTAATTTTTACCTGGCTGTATTGTTTCCCGAGCATCTATGGCTAACCTGCTAGAGAAAAGTGGCCCTTCTTTATTATTGAACTTATCAAGCTCAATAATTGCAGCACTGCTATCCTCATCAGTACTCAACCTCTGGATCACTGTATATAATCCGGTGAGAACCTCCTCATCCGCCTTGAAGTCAGGACGGAAACGAAATGCCGAATTCAAAAAGTAAGCTGCTGCATGGATGGGTCTGTGGAGCTGATTCTGCCATCTCCTATCAATGATGTCCCAAATAGGGGCATACTTCTCCTGCACTCCTGCATACTGAGCTCTAATGGCCTCCTTGGCCCTATCCATGCCCTCATATATGTAGCCCATAGAGGGCTTCTCCCCATCAGCAGTTCGTAGGAGAGATACAAGAGGCTCAGTGGCCTACATATAAAGTAAAACAAAAATTTGAGTCAAAACTTAAACATAGAATAATTCAATAATATAAGGTAAAACTAAATCATTAAACAATTAGCATAGTAAACTGTAAAATATTAAATGTTAAATTGCAATAAAATTACCTTAAGTATTTCTCTAGCAGGTTTCCAAAAACCATCATCATCAAATATGCAATCCAGCACATCTATCCCTGCAGTGGTCGTAGCATAGGAAGATGAAATCCACTCCCGCCCAACAAACATGCTCCTCAAATCATCCCTTGATGTCAACAAGGACTGCAAGGTGATGAAATTCGAGGCAAACCTCGTGATCCCTGGACGAGCTAACTCTTTGTCTCCTGTGTACTTCCTCATTGTGCTAAGGACAAATGAATGATTATAAATAAACTTACATATGTTTTTTGCCCTTTCCACACATGACTTGACCCACTCAAGTTTGCCAATTTCCTCCAACATGAGGTCAAGGCAGTGTGCTGCACAAGGGGACCAAAATATGGTGGGGTGCCTCTCCATCAAAAGTTTGCCTACAACAATTTTAAGATAATTAGAAATTCAAATTTCAAACATGTTAGAACTTAGGAAGCTTAGAAATTCTAAGTTAGAATTAGAAAAAGTTCAAAATTCAAATAAATTTATTTTCAAAACTTAAAAAGTTAAAAGTTTACCTGCAGCAACATAACTTGCTGCATTATTCGTCACCACTTGCACCACATGTTGTTCCCCCACCTTTGCTATAACTTCCTCAATAACCTCACATAAGTATGTGGCGTTTTTTACATGAGCAGAAGCATCAATGGATTTGAGGAACATGGTATATCCTACAAGTAACAAAACAATGAATTATAATTACTATTAGCAATCAACAAATCAAAATTTGAAATAGTCAATCACGATTCAAAATTATGTATGTAGGAAAGTAGAATGATCAATCACCTCCACAGGATACAAGAAAATTGAGGAGTGTTCTTCCCCTCCTATCTGTCCAACCATCAGTCATGATGGTGCAACCCTTTTCGATCCACTCCTTTCGGTTGTCCTCAAGCTCATGCCTCATATCCTCAACCATTTCCTCCAGGAGGTATCCACTCAACTCAGCCTCAGTTGGGGCTTTAAACCCCGGACCACAAATGGCAACTGCATCTATTATGTTCTGCCAATAAGGAGTCCTGTCACAAATAGATAATGATATTGATTAGAAATTTAGATGTCAAAAACTAAAATCATAAAACAAGTAGATATAATTAAAGTTTTACTTTTACTTTTAACTTTAACTTTGAAGATAACAAAGAAAAAAGAATCAATTACCTGGCTGCAATAAATGGAATGTTGCAAAAGTACCAGAATTTGCAAATCTCTTTTCTGGCAGCATCATGAATCTCCTTGTTCAAACCCATGCCCTCAAGCGTGGGTTGGGAGCCAGGAGTAGTGCGGGGCACAAAGTAACTATCCATTCTGCTTTTCCGCACTCTAGGCCGCAATAGGTTGGTGTTGGACTCTGTCTCAGTATGAGACCGACTACCACTAACACTCACATGAGCACTAGCACTAGGATGAAAAGGAGGCCTAGAAGAACCCTCCCCAACACAACCTACGGATGCGGAAGCTGATGCAGATGCACTTGCAGATGTAGATGCGGTTGCGGATGTGGGAGCACGGGAGCCAATACCTCTTAACCCTTCAAGTTGCATTTTCTTAGTCAACTTGTCTTGTTCAATTTTTTCTAATGCCACTAAACAAGAGCGTTTTGCCTCAGCGGTTTGTTGAGTGCAAACTGTGACATCATGGCCACGTATGCCAGCAATGTGGTATTTCAATCTATAGATACCTCCCGAATTTATTTTTTCTTTGCAAAATATACATTTTGTTTGATATTTGGTTCTCCCAGGAAACTCTTCATTATATTTCCAGCATTCATCTTTTTTACGCATTGTGGAAATTGGAAAATGAAAGCAAAGGGCTGCTGCAATAAAAAAATTCATGTAAAAAATCAAAGTTTGCAACTAATAAACAAAAACTACAAAACAACAAACCCTAGTTTGCAATTTAGTAAAACTAAAAATAAAAAACATTCAAGATTTGCAAATGAACACTAAAAAAATTTAACAAAAAATGCATACTACACTAACATGCAAAAAAAAAACCAACACTTACCTCTTGCAAATGAGTTGAGGAGTGTTGATATTGACTCCTTAATGCTCCCAATGCAATTTATGGCCTCCCCAAATGGACTTCTGATCTCTTTGGTGCTCTTCCTTCTTGCCGGTTGAAAACCTATGGATTCTCTTTTCTCTTCTTCTCTCTCACTCTTCCTCTCTTCTACTCATACTAAGCAAATAGAAGGCTCTTTAGGGTTATAACAAAGAGGAAAGTCAACTTAGAAAGCAAATAAAACATGTGTTTTTTTTAAAAAATTGAACTTTCTATCCTTGCTGCCGCGGCCAATTTCTGGAGATTCACGATGGCGATTTTGGCGATTTTTGCCATGAATCGCCGATTTTGGCGATTCAGGCGATTCACAAGAAAAAATCGCCACCAGCGATTTCCGATTCCAAAAAAATCGGGAGCCATGAATCTTATCGCGATTTCGGCGATTTCATGGCGATTTTTGGAACTATGGTTCACTTGCACGGGGTACTCGACTGTCTCCCAACAACAAATCTAAGAAACTAGGTGCCTCATAACCGTAAAGTGCAATGAAGGGTGTCATTTGTATAGTCATATGATATGTAGTATTGTAACAATACTCACAGAGATATATCCATCTAACCCAAGCTCGCTGTTGATCTGCCACATAATTCTTCAAATACCCTTCCACCCATTTGTTTACAATCTCTTTTTGATCATCAGTCTGTGGGTGATAACTGGTACTAGGTGTAAGCTCAGTGCCACACAACCGAAATATCTCCTGCCAAAAGTGACTCATGAAGCGGCTGTCCTTGTCACTCACAATGCTCCGAGGAAAACCATGTAATCTAAAAATCTCCCTGAAGAAGACCTCTGCCACCTGAGTTGTTGAGTATGTAGTAGCGATAGGGAAGAAGTGAGCATATTTTGTCGGCCTATCCACCACCACATAGATACAATCGCGCCCTTGGGCCCTGGGCAAGCCCGTAATAAAATCCATAGAGATGCACTCCCACTTCCTGTCAGGAATAGGAAGTGGCTGTAGGAGCCCTACTGGATAAGTGTGCTCTTGTTTGTTCTGCTGGCAAACATGACACTCACGCATATACGGCAAAACATCAGCCTTAAGTCCCTTCCAAGTGAACCGTTCTCGTACTAACCTGTAAGTCTTGAAATACCCAGGATGGCCTGCTGTAGGTGAATTATGGAATGCTATCAAAATCAACTGCTTCACTTTTGATCCTGGGACTAAGTAAATCATGTTCTTGTAAATGATCAAATCATCTATGAGAGTGTATTTGGTGTCAATTGTTGTCCCCTCCGCTATAGCAGAGGCCCACGTGTCTTTGGCATATTCTGCTACAATCAAGTATCGCCAATCCTCTGATATCTGAATCATATAAGTGAGGTGTGGCCTACGGGATAAAGCATCTGCAACAATATTTTGTGTCCCGTTAACATATGTGATATCAAAATCATATGCCTATAACTTACTCACCCACTTCTGTTGATGATCATTCAGGTCTCGCTGTCCCAAAAAGTGCTTCAAACTATTATGATTAGTTTTAATACAAAATTTGTTGCCCACAAAATACTGTCTGAATTTGGCCAAGGCATGCATGATGGCCAACATCTCCTTATCATATATGCTGAATGATCTCTCAGCCCCTCTAAATTTCCTACTCTCATAAGCTATAGGATGCTTTCCCTACATGAGTACAACACCAACTCCCTCTCCAAAAGCATCACATTGAAGCTCAAATGGCTTTGTGAAATCAGGTAATGCTAATACTGGGCATGTAGTCATTATTTCCTTGAATCGCATAAAACACTCCTGTGCCTCTCGAGTCCACACAAATACCCCTTTCTTCAGCAAATCTGTCATGGGCGTTGCATGTCGTGAGTAGCCACTAACAAACCTGTAATAGAATCCACATAGACCAAGGAACCCTCTTAACTGTATAAGGTTCTCTGGTGGTGGCCAATCAACAATAGCACGGATCTTTTCAGGATCCATTCGCACTTGTTCTGCACTAATGATGTGTCCAAGATACAACAATTCTGTCATCCCCAAATCACATTTGGACTCCTTGGCATACAAGGACTCACTCTGTAAAATGCTTAATACTGTCTCCAAGTGCTCTAAATGTTCTTGCCATGTCCTGCTATAGTTCAAAATATCATCAAAGAACACTAGCACAAATTTCCTCAACTGATGGTGGAAGACCTTGTTCATAGTGGACTGAAAAGTGGCAGGTGCATTAGTCAAACCAAAAGGCATGACTACAAACTCGAAATGCCCGTAATGACATCCAAAAGCTGTTTTTTCAATATCTTGCTCTCGAACTCTGATTTGGTGATAGCCTGATCTCAAATCAATTTTTGTGAAATAACAAGCCCCATGCAATTCGTCTATCAGCTCATCAATGCGTGGGATGAGATACTTGTTCTTTATAGTTCTCTTATTCAACAACTTGTAATCAATACACATTCGTAGAGTACCATCCTTCTTTTTTACCAAAACAACAGAAGATGCAAAGGGTGACTTACTTGGTCTGATGTGTCCCATTGCTAGCAACTCGTTGATGGTCCTCTCGATCTCATCTTTGAGTCATTTTGGCTGCCGGTATGGTGTGATCATGACAGGCTTAGCACCTTCCTCCAACTCGATAATGTGCTCAATACTTCTGTCTGGTGGCCTGCCTGGTGGAATCTCACTGAATACCTTCCCATACTTGATTCTCAATTTTTGAATATCTAGATGATATTCAATCTTATGTTGCCCCTTCTGGGTAGGCATCAAACCGCATATTGCCGCCCACTCTACATTATTATGTTTGGCTAATCTCTCCAACCGCCTAAATGAGATAGTCCTGACATCACCATTACAGATAGCCTTCAGCACATGAGTCCTGCCATCCACCACGAATCGTATCTCCATATCCTCCAATCTCAGGGTAACCTCCTTCAAAGAATGTAGCCATTGCATCCCAAGTACTATGTCCATGTCACCAATGTTGACCACATGATAGTCTGCCTTAAACTCGTAGTTGTTTAAGTGCAAAGGTAGATCTCGCACCATCCTATCACAACGAAGAGTATATCCATCAGCTACCTTAACTCTCGGTCCCTCGAACTCCTCAGTAATGAGTGCACGCCTCTCCACAAATCGTGCATCAATGAAATTATGCGTGGCACCTGTATCCAACAAAGTAATAATCTTTTGTCCTGCCAAGACTCCCTGAAATCTGAAAGATCCCTCTCTTTGAATACTAGACAGACGTGCCTCCTGTAAATGTATCTTTGGAGCCTCTTTTTTCTTAGCACTATCTACCTCTTGTTCACCCTCTGCCTCATCAGGATCCTCATCATGGTGCTCTGAGATGTCTGAATCTGAACCTTCGTAATAAGCCCACATCACCCGGTTAGCCTTCCCCTTAGGCTTCATAGGGCAATCATGACCAAACTCATAGGGACCTTTGCAAAAGAAGCATAGCTTCTTCCTACGCAGGTCATTAAGTGTTTTCTTATCCCAAGGTGCAGCTAGCTTGTCTTTTGAGTCACTAACCTTCTCTTTACCCTTGCTGAATTCCCCTTTGTTATCTCTAAATGATGAAGAACTCTTTGAACTAAACCGGTTTGCTGGAGCTGCAAGTTCCATACTGCGAGCTTTCTTCATCGCTTCCTGTAATGTAGGAGGATCAAAGGCCTTTACCCACCCCTTGAGTGGTTCAGTTAATCCCTCTGTGAATAAAATGACTAACCTCCTTTCTGAAATGTCAGCCACCATCACTGCAAGCTTCTGGAAGTCATTGATAAATTGTTCTAAGCCTCCTAACTGTCTCAACAAGGCTAACTCCCGGAAATAAACTTTAGGATTTTTTTTATCAAACCTTTCTATCAATCTATCCACAAACTCCTGATAAGTGGTTACCTAATTGTGTTGCAATGTGATCATGCCATGTGTCCACCAATCATGTGCTGCCCCATCTAAGTGTAAAGTGGCATACTTGAGTGCTTCAAATTCTATCATCGTCTTCAAAGATAGGAAAGTATCCACCTTATGAATCCAAGCACGAGCAATCATTTTTCCACTGCCATCAAATGTGGGTAATACCAACTTGTTGGTGACCTGTTGCAACTCACTGTGTTTATCTACTTGCTTCTGCCTGGCAGGTCTATAGTTCAGGTACCTGTCAAATGTCCATCCATCCTGTACATATTCTGGTAATGAATCCCACTCATTCCTCGCTTGTCGGAGTTCATCTACAATATCTGTTACCATAGCATCAGGTGTGCATGCTGGAGTTTCTTCTCTAAATGTAGGACGTGTGGGTCTGTCAGCTGTTCCAGACCGTGTCCTATGTTGTGATCTTGCTATGCTCCTGTCATCTCGGTCATTATTATAATTATTCCTCCTATTTTCCCCAATCAAATGTTGCATCATAACCATCATTGCCTGTGTACTTGCCTCTATTGACTGTAGAAGCCTCTCCTGTTGCTGTAAAGTCTCATAATCTCGCACACTTCTGGATGGGCTTTGAGAATGTCTCTCAGCCATATTCTCAGTTATGTTGGTTCTTTTATAAACTAAATTAAATGGTGGCTAGGTAACCCTATCAGGCTGGCAAGAAACCGCTCTGATACCACTGTAATAACCCGTACCAATAGGCCAATAGATTGATCAAATGGTGGAGATTGAATGCTGAAGATGATATGGTGAAAGTGCAACTCTACTGGAAACTCCAAACCAGCAATTAAGCACAAGTGAAAGAACTAAAATATCCTTCCCACAGTTGCAATAATTCAGGTGATCTTTCACACCCTCAAAATTGCGTACCAATTGAGAGTTTTCGTTCTCAATGGCCAATTGTGACTACTTGCAGAAACCCTAGGCTCCACAACGCACATCAGCAAAAATTCAATAATAAAACTTGATGATAGGCAATGAGCCCTCAATGCCTATTTATTCTTTTTTCCTTGATAGGTAGGCCTCCTTTTCAATTTTTCTCCGCTTCTTCCAGCAACCTCTAGAAGATTTTTTTTATTTAATTTATAAAGTTACCTTGTAACATATATATTTTTTAATTGATAACTTTATAATTAACTCCAAAAAAATGGGACATTACATGACTCTACATGGCCTTTGAGCCATGTAGGGTCATGACTCTTCAGAGGCATAGCTTAACAAAACAAAAGAACTTTATTATGTGCTTAACAAGAAGCCCGATAACATAAGGCCTGATAATATCATGAGGCCAATAATAATATGGAGCCCAATAACAGTGGATTAGATAGCTGTTGTTAATCATATAATACATTCATTACTACATATACATAAGTGTGTGTGTGTGTAGGTATGATAATCAGCAGCAATCTAATTCATCTATAAACACAAATCAGTATATCAAATAATCAATGTTTTACTTCTACTGATGCTAAAACATTAACACTCCCTGTTTAGCAAGGGAGAAGTAAAACATCATTAGATTAGAATCAAAATCATTATGTAATCAACACAATGTATATTAGAATATCTTAGCAACATAAAATATTTCCTTTGATCTCTACTTGCACTTAAACAATGTCTAAAGATGTCCATAGTGATAAAATTTCCATGATCTCTACTTGCACTTAAGCAAAGTCTAGAGATGTCCATGACACATTTGTAGTTCATGATCTCTACTTGCACTCAAGCAATGTCTAGAGATGTCCATGATACACTCATGATCTCTACTTGCACTTAAGCAATGTCTAGAGATGTTCATGATACTAGGTCTTATTAGTTATAAGATCGTCACCTTGTAAATAATTTCCTTCTGAACGAATATGTCCATGAAAGATCATCACCTTTCATTACATATCAGATGCTACTAAGTAATCAAATAGAAGCATAAACTCACATAAATTAAACATTTAGTTTAAATTTCATTATTACAATTAATCATACCAAGTTTTTCTTTGAAGTATTTCACCTTCACTTTAGCAAGAGGCTTTGTAAATATATCAACCATTTGCTCATTTGTACACATATATTCTAGTTGAATGATTCCCCGATTCACCATGTGTCTAATGTAATGAAATAGAATTTCAATATGTTTGAAGCAATTGTGAAATACTGGATTAAATGAAAGTTTAATCCAACTTTGATTATCACAATAAATCAAAGTGGGCTTCAAATGTCTTTTGAATAAGTCTGATAACAACTTCCGTAGCCATATTGCTTCTCTAGCACCCAAAGAAGATGCAATGTATTCAGCTTCAGTGGAACTTAATGCAACTGAAGTTTGTTTCCGACTAGACCAAGAAACCATCCCAGATCCTAAATTGAAGCAATATCTTGAAGTACTCTTCCATTCAATAGAGTTGCCAGCCCAATCAGAATTTGAATATCCAAGAAGTTCAATGTTGACTTTATCATATTTGATTCCCATTCCAATAGTGCACTTTAGGTATCTCAAAATATATTTAGCTGCATATAGATGTATCTTCTTAGGTGCACACATAAACTGACTCAAGGCATGAGTAGCATAGCATATGTCAGGTTGAGTATTTACCAAATACATTAGGGATCCAATAATCTGTCTATAGTAAGTAGGATTTGCAGATTCAGATTTGTTCATGTCATCTTTCAATTTGTCTAGATTTACTTCCATGATGGTTTACATTCCATCATTCCAAATTTTGTTAAAATTTCAATTGTATATTTTCCTTGATTTAGAATAATGCAACTGTCTTGTTGCCAGATTTCTAATCCTAGAAAGTAGTGAAGTACCCTTAAGTCTTTCATTTCAAATTCGGCTATGAATTCTTGTTTACATTTCTTTATGAGATTTCCTCACCTATTATTAGCGAATCATCAACATATAATACAAGGATAATCATATCATCACCATCAGTTTTGTCAGCTTCATTTTTGAAATATCCTAACTTCGATAGGTGGTTGTCTATTCTTTCATACCAAACTTTGGAAGCCTGTTTGAATCCATAAAGTGCTTTCTTTAATTTACAAACATGAGTTCTCCTGTCATAAGTATTGAACCCTTCTGATTGTTCAATATAGACTTCTTCTTCAATCTTGCCATTGAGAAATGTTGTTTTGACATCCATTTGATGTACCTTGCATTCTTTGGATGCTGCGATCGCTAAGATGGTTCTGACTGAAGTATACCTGGCAACTGGAGCAAATGTTTCTTCATAATCAATGCCTTCTTTTTGAGAAAACTCTCGAGCTACAAATCTTGCTTTGTATTTTTCAATACTGCCCTCTGATGCATGTTTAATTTTGAATAACCATTTGGAAGAGACAACTAATTTGTTCTTTGGTCTTGGTACAACATCACATACATCATTTTTTAATATAGAGTTATATTCTTCAATCATTGCTTCTTTCCAAGACTAATTTGAAAGTGCTTCTTCAACATTAGAAGGTTCTGATTTTATAAGTTTAGTTAACAATGCAACATAACATGATTGATTTCTAGTCCTTTTGCTTTCTTGAATTACTTCATCTGGTTTAACCTGATTTTCTTCTATCATTTTTCTAGCCCAAAGAGGTCTCTTTTTATTATTATCAATGTTTTCAGAATCTCTAGACATAGATGAAGGTTCAAAATCATTCTCCCTCTCAATTTCTATAGGTTGATCTTCTTCAGATATGGACTCTATAATGGATTCATCACTATTACTGAAAATTTTAAAGGTTGTGTCTTCTTCAAATTTCACATCTCTGCTAATTTCAATTGTTCTTTGACTTGGAATGTAGATCCTATATCCTTTCGTGGTTTCACTATATCCAATAAATATTCCCTTCTTTTCGGAAGGTTCTAATTTTGTTCTTTTGTCTTTTGGTATGTGAATATAAACTGGACATCCAAATATTCTTAGGTGACTTAGATCAGGTTTAATGCCTATGAATACTTCCTCTGGAGTGGTGTTCTTTAATACAGAGTGTGGGCATCGATTTTGAATGTAGACTACTGTGTTAAATGCTTTAGCCCAAAATGAATAATGAAGATTTTGATCATGCAACATAGTTCTAACTGATTTGACTATAGATCTATTTCTCCTTTTAGCTATTCCATTCTATTGAGGATTATAAGGTACAAAAAACTCCCTCTTAATCCCAACAGTAATGCAGAAGTTCTTAAAAATATCAGATATGTCTTCACCCCCATTGTCTGACCTTAGGGTTTTAATATTTTGTCCTGATTGGTTTTCAACTAAGGCTTTGAATTCTTTGAATTTGAATAAGCCTTCAAATGACTCTTTTTGTTTTAGAAAATATATCCAAGTTCTCTTAGAGTAATCATCAATAAAAATTATATAGTGGAGACACAAATTAAGAGAGGGAACTGACATAGGGCCATAGAGATCTGTGTGAATTAGTTCAAAAATGGATTTGGATTTATGATCATTTTTAGGGAAGGATTGCTTAGTATTCTTACCTAATGCACATCTTTTACAAATACTTGAATGATCAGATTTTAGATTAGGTAGACCTTTTACAATTTTCCCTGTAGATGATAATGCCCGATAGTTAAGATGACCTAGTCTCCTATGCCAAATTTCAGAGGAATTTGAAGTTTCATGACTAAGAATTAGGTCTAGATTCTGATTATTACAAAGTTTATAAAAACTTTCATCTCTAAATCCAATGGAAATGACATTCTTAATATTATAGTTCTTGGGCCAAGATAGAACTTTGTCTTCTTGAAATGTAATTCTAAAGCCTTGATCAACAAGACTAGAAATAGAGACTAGGTTTATTTTGATTCCTAGCATATATAAAACATTTTTGAGTTGTAGTGTAATTCCTAAATTTAGTTGTATTGAATAGGAACCAATTCCTTTAATAGGATAAGTAGAGTTATCTCCAATTGTAACTTTTTCTATGGCTTGTTTAGAGAAGGTTTCAAATTTGTCTTTAAAACCGGTGATGTGCCGAGATGCTCCACTGTCTATGATCCAAGTGTTGTGGTTAAAATTTATTTCACTTGACAGGGCTAACTAAAAATCATAATTTTCTCTTTCTTCTTTCTCTTTACTTTCTCCTTTAATTTCTGCTAAGGCTGCTTGTATTTTCTTCTTTTCAGGGCAGAACATATAAGAGTGACCAATTTTATCACATTTAAAACATCTAACTTTAGACCAATCACATTGTTTGTTTGATTTGTGATTTTTGTTAGATTCTTTTTTGTTATGCTTAAATTTTCTCTTGTTCCATTTAGCATAAAGTGCTTGGATGTCTCCCTCTTGATTTGTACTTAGTTCTCTTGAAGCCAGTTTGGATTCTTTTCGAGTCCATTCATTCTTTAACTGATCAAATTTAGGAAGTTCGGGTCATGAACTTAAACCTCAAATAAAAGTTTCCCATGAAAGAGGAAGACCTCTTAGAGCAATCATGCTTAGCTCCTTGTCATCAACTTGATTTTTCATAGTTGTGAATTGATCTTTTAATTCAGTCATCCTTAAGAAATATGAGGTTATAGATTCTCCATTTTTCATCTTTATATATAGTAGATCTCGTTTTAGAGTTAATAATTTACTAGTATTGTTGATTTCAAATGTATTTTGAATAGAGGAGAACATTTCGAATGTAGTTTGAAGATTAACTATTGATGGAAGAATATGATCTTTTACTGAATCTATAATGATCTTCATTGCTTTATTATTATGCCCTTTCCAAGTTACTTTTTTTAATTCATTTTCAGGCATGGGTTATTTTGATTCAATATATTTCTCTAATTCCATTTCTCTTAATATTATTAATAATCTAATTTTCCATGAGGAGAAATTTGATGCCCCCTCAAGCCTATCTTCTATTCTCACATGATTCACCATTTCAATAATATGTTTTAGCCTCTTTCCTTTTTAGACTTTGAGATTTCAGACTTTAGTTTGTAATAGTTTTTCTTATTAGAATAGCTCTGATACCATGTTAAGATTGTGTATCTCTGATATATAAAACAATTACAATAATAATGATAGCATAGAATGTCCTTACTTGAATATTTACTATGCTGAATATATGTTCTCCTTCAATGCTTTGTAGGGTGATCACGATCTGCCTTCCTTCGACTTTAGATTGTGAATGAATAGAAGAAACAAATTGAATATTATAGTAAACTATGTATTTTATCCAATCGCAGGTTTTGGAGGTGTCGTGAATTGATGTCCTTGTCCTGCGATCTATGCAGCTCATATATATCTTGTAAGGAGTCATGACTCCAAAGAGTCATGACTCTATGTGGCCTTTGAGCCATGTAGGGTCATGCCTCTTCGGAGGCATGGTTAACAAAACAAAACAACTCTATTATGTGCTTGACAAGAAGCCCGATAATATCATGAGGCCTGAATTAACATATCTGCTGATAATAATATGGAGCCTAATAACAGTGGATTAGATAGTTCTTGTTAATCATATAATACACATTCATTACTACATATACATAAGTATATATATGTATATTTATATATATATATGTATATATATGTATATTTATATATATATATATGTATATATACATACATATATGTAGGTATGATAATCATCAGCAATCTAATTCATCTATAAGCACAAATCAATATATCAGATAATCAATGTTTTACTTCAATTGATGCTAAAACATTAACTATACTATATATTTTTCATGCTTTTTCCACAAATAAAGCTTGCTATCCGCATGTGCTTTTGACCTCCAATAACTCGTTTTTGAGTTTTTCCACAATTTAAGAAAATATTTTCAGCTTAAACGCATGTATCCATTTGCTATCCCAAAAGTTTCTAGTCGTACTCCATATGCAATGCTCCCAAAAAATCCTATTTTTAAGTCTTTCCCCCATTTAAAGAGCTGGTTTTATGCATGCAACAAAGAAAGGACACAAAACAAGCACGATCATATAATAGAGCTTACAAGAAGGTGAAAGAATGATTACAAGCATAGAGTGCTTTCAAGACAAAATGTTCAAGTAATACTCAACGAAACAATTAAGGATGCATATTCATATTCCAGTTTGAGACACTTTCACCAAACATGAGCACGACAATCATAAAAGATTGGGTGTCTCGTAGCAACATGAAGAACAATAAAGCATGATGTAGTAGAAATTGTGTTGTAAGGCACTTTAGAATATTTTTATCATGTATTTGTAATTTGTAATTGACATATTATATGTAATGGAAAAACGAAATGTAATTGCATGTGATAGTATGACGTGCAAAGTTGCAACATGTAATCAAGTCGCAACTGCATTAGGCATGCAACTTTGAATAAGTCAAAGTTAGTCAATGTATTAGTGAATAAGTCTAGGTGGTTAAGGCTTTTCCCCTTCTTTCTCTACCTTGCTCTCCACTTTTTTCCTATATAAAGGAGGGAGTCCATTGTAACAAGAAAATTCTGTCAAACTGTATTATGCACTCTATGTCTTTGTGCTTAGATGTAAATCAGATTGCTTTCAATAAAACAGGCAGATTGTTTTGAGACTTTGTGCCAATTCAAATTAATATGTGACAAAATTTTCTTGAGTTGATTATGAATTTTAATGCTTTGATTCAAGAGGTATTTGGATTCAATTGTGTAGACTTTGAGCTGCCTTTTGTATTTAGAACCAATTTGAACTTTTGAAAGACTTTGTGCTGCAGAAGGACAATGAAGAATTCAATCTGAAAGCACAACAGTCAGTTATTTTCTATCAAGGGAAGGAGGAGCCTGCACCTTTCCTAGTATCAGTTAGAATTTTCAGAAAAATGTTACATAACTGCTTGATTGACTCAGGTGCATCAAGTAACGTAATGCCTTTAAACATATGTAGAAAGTTGGGATAGGTTCCACTTGAGACTGATAAGAAGGTTACACCGTTGGACAAGATAGCAATCCCAGTTGTGGGAGAATTGAATAATATTCACATGTAATTGGCATCTGACCCATGTGTTCAAAGTTGCATTGAAATATTCGTTGTGGATATTCTTGAAGGGTATGGTGTGCTTCTAAGTAGAGATTGGGAAAGGACATTGAATTAATACATTGCAACAAACTTTTCGCACATGTGGCTTCTATGGAAGGAAATCTCAAATTAGATAAGGATAGAAAGCACACCTAGGCTTTGATTATTAATTACTGAGTATGGCCAAAACAATGAGATCTTATTCATGGAAACATGTTTAAGATCATATGTTCCCAAATTAGGAGAAATTCTAATGCTGCAAGGTTATAATCAAGGGGGGATGTCCTAACTTGATTCCCAATTTCACTAAGGTGCTCGTTGAAGACAATCTAAAACCACTATTGAGTGAGGGAATGTTTGAGAATTTTAGAAACTTTGTCCTGAAAAGCGTTAAGCAAGAAATTGAAATGGGAAAAGATGCCTCTATTTATAAATTTGTTCTTGCCCAATTGGTGCAAAATACATAACGCTTTTCATTCTAAGAAGTCATGCACCATGTGCAGAGCTGCAATTGCACAAGTATCCAAAATGTTCCAGCAAGCATGGGTAGCAGAAAATGTTGAAGAAGTGGTTAACTCATCCCATGTGAAATTTCACTTTGGAGCTATGGTGGAAAGGCACTGAAAAAGGTGGAGGAAGACGAGAAGAATTCGATAGCAAAAACAAGGAGTCAAAGGTCAAACCATCCAAAGAGTATACAAATGATCAAGTTTGGATCCTATCCTTTGATGGAACCAAGTCAAAGAGAGGAAGTAGAGCCAGTGTTGAACTTGTTAGCCCAGCTAGAGAAACTTATTTAGTGGTACATAGATTGCCATTTCCATGTACAAACAATGTGGTTGACTATGAATCATTGGTCATTGCTCCTTGCTATCCAAAAAGGTGCCAAAATCCCACATGTGCGTAGAGATTCAGAGATTATTATAGTTGGGCAAGTTCATAATCAATATCCATGCCATGAGAAAAGATTGGGTCATCATTGCAGCAGAGTTTGGTACCTAATTGGAACTTTTAATGCTTTCAACATTAAAAGGATAAGTTGAACAAGCAATCCTGTAGCAAAGTCTTTGGCTCAATCTACAAGTTCATAAGAACCATTGGCCACGGATTATGCGAAGAAATTAACATTTGAACTAACTTCGGTGCTATCAGTTCCTGACAACATCACAAATTCCCAATTGTTTCATGATGATAAGCATATCCTCAATTTTCTGACAAGCTTAAGGGTCTTTGAAGAATAAGTGATTGATGGAGGAGAACAACAAGCTCAATTTGAAATTGATGAGATTATGAATTTAAGGACAAACACCATTCCTCAGGTAATGAGGAATGATTGAACTAGAAGGAATTTTTGATGCAGAAGATTAAGTGCCCTCAAGTACCAAACTACTAAAGGAGGAGAATGTGAGAAGGTAAACTTGGGCATAGAAGAGAACGCCAAGAATGATTTTATCGGGAAAGTTTGTACTCTAGTAGAAATGGCAGAAATATTGACGGTTATGGAGCTCTTTGTTTACCATACAGGGTAAACGGATAGTTATCGCATTAAGAGACTAGAATGTAACATAAAACAAGATACTTTATTCATATAAGCAGATATACAATCATGAGTACAATGATGCTTCATAATTCCATTCGGATGATGTACATATATCTCTCGAAAGGGTGACTCAACCGTCACACAACCTTTCGGACACTAACTAATCCCATTAGCTACAGTATAGTTTTACTGACAACATTCTTTGATGTGATTGCTTGGGCATATGAAGATTTGAAGACGTGACACTTCCCTCATCACACATACAATTTTGTTAAAGTCAAATGGTAAGCCCTTCACAAAGGCGCAAACCGATAAATCCAATATTAGAATCACTAATACACCAAGAAGTGAAGAAGTTGTTATTGAACAAAATCATATTTCTTGTTCAACACTCAAAATGGCTCACCAACCTGACTCTTGTTAGAAAGAAGAATGGAGAGATAAGGTTGTGCATGGATTTCAATAATCTTAATAGAGCTTTGGAGAAGGACAATTACCCAGTGTAATCATAGATGAAGTGATACAAGTTGATAATGGTTGACAAATGATGTCATTTCTAGATGAGTATTCTCGATATAATCAAGTGATGGTAGAAGAAGATACACTAAAAACTGCATTCATAACTAAATGGGGCACATTTGCTTATAAAAGATTGCCTTTTGGTTTGATCAACATGGGAGCCGCTTTTCAAAAGGTGTAATAACCCCAATAGATTATAACTTCTTCAAACACCAAAAATCTTTATACTTCAGTTGTTTGACATTTCGTCAAACACTTTGCAAGCAAGCTCTGATACCACTGTAATGACCCTCCTCAAATCTGCCCTCAAAAATGCTGATGAAAGCTCAAGGAATTTCATCAAACAATTCACATGCAAGGGACGTATGACTAATATAGTATTTCAGCTAGCTTCAAATGACTTTTTCTTCAATTTGCATAAATGAGAATCTTGTGCTAGAAGACTACAATGGACTACACAATGACATAACATGAGTGTGCTACTAATTTTGACAATATTTAGTGCATATATATGATCTAAGCATGAGAAATGAACACCTACAACCAACTGGTATTTTTACAAACAGTTGGTATGCAAACTAACTAGCTGATAAATAATGATATTAAATTGCTTAAATGACACCGACAACTATTATCTTCTTAATTTGCAATGAAAATTACAATGCTCATGAAATATGGCCAAGACTTTGGCATTTACATGGATTACAAAATGATAATGCTGGTATAATGCACACTTACAGCTGAAAGCTTATAACACCCTAAAAAACAATATTGACAAAAGAACCTGGTTGTAGATGGCTATAATAATTTCCTTCTATGCTGCCCCTTCTGCTTTGCTTTTTTCAAACTGCTTTTTCGGCCTGCTTTTTTTCGGTTCTGCTTTTTCGGACTGCTTTTTCATACCCGCTTTTTCAGTCTGCTTTTTTCGGTTCCGCTTTTTTCGGACTGCTTTTTTGTACCCGCTTTTTTCAGCCTGCTTTTTCGGTTCCGTTTTTTCGGATTGCTACTATGTTGAATCTCAAGACCATATCTTTCAATGGCATCAAGATTTCCAGCTTGAAGGGATTTCGTCCTCCAAACTATTGAGACATAATCTCCAGAAAATTTTCCAATTTCTTTGATATTTCCAAGTATACTAAAAAGAAGCTCTTCCCTTTTTTTTATAGTGTTCTCACAAGAGCTCAATCCTTCGTTTTCTCAATGTGGGATAAAACATAACTCCCTTTATGTAACTTATGTCTCCAATGTGTTATAAAATAAAGGGGACTCTTTTAATTTAAATATTTCCCACAAACTATAGTCTATGCATTAATAAAGTTAAATATTTAAATTTAACTTTATAAAATAGCTTTATCAATGCATAACAAATCTTATCAATGATGAACAAGTCTTCTTGTCGATTTTAAACAATTACCATCGACATATCGTTGCCACTGGATGTCCGCCCATGTCCAAGATGACTTACTATAAATAGTAAGTATGCCCAAAGTTGCCTCAAAACCCCTCAGAAAGACCTGCAACTGAAACTATCTAGGCCAAATGGCCTCTAAGCCCCTTTAATGTCCTGGTTAGCCTACGGGACCGTGGGGAAATAGGCTAACGACAACATCATGCTATGAATGCTAAAAAGGGGACATTACAGTCCGCCCTTCCCAAAATTGCTTGTCCCCAAGCAATGGCCGAACAACAACCCAATCAATCCACCTGGATCCCAAATGTAGTCATGAACTATACTGCTGTCAGTCAACATAGGCTCCTGCAACAACCTCTGAAAATTAACCAAGAGGAATCCATAAATGAATCGTGAATCACGGTGCAACTGAACTCCAAATCCACTACTGCCACAGTCAGGAACCCATGAGGCACAAACCCTCAAAATATTAGACCCCAAGTAGAGTAGATCACCCAAACTATCAACATAATAAACACCATCCGCACAACCCATCGTGTTATGCAGAATGCACACTCCAACTCTGCTACAATGGTGACCACTCCCACATGAAACTACACCAAATACAGAGAATCCACACACTGTACATCTACTGCAGTTAACACAACTCTGCAGATTACCGACCACTGTCTCATAACCATAACACCCATGCACTGCTAATGGTGAATAGTCATTACACGGTAGATAGCAAAAATGAGAGCCCAGTCCAAACCTGTCTGCCATCAACTCCTCAACACATGGATCAAAAGCAAACCAATGAACATATCCTTTAGTATATTGCCGGTAAAAAAACCCAATCTCAGTCAACAACTCACCATGAACAAGTGATACAACCCACTGTGACTGATCACTAGCTAAGTCAGGAGATGTCATAGCCAAAGGAGTAGAATCAATAACAACAACCGCTGAAGCATCACTCCCAAACTCCTGCTCTAAGTGATGTATTATCAAGCTATCAACCACATAACCTATTGCCATGTCATGCCCATCACAACTCTCATCCTGTGGCATCAAACCGTCCCATAACTGATGACAAGCACTAGGAATCAAAGTATATCTCCGTATCATCATCTCATCAACATGGTCATCAAAGGTAAATTGATGAGCATACCTCACAGTGTAATGCCGATAGAATGCGCCAATCTCAGTCAGTGGCTCAGACTGCAACCCAGATGAAACTAACTGCAATCGATCACTAACCAAGCTGGAACTGACTACTACCTCCGAAGACATCGCCAAGGGAGTAGTATTACTAGCAAGAACCATGCCTGCTGCCGGATCACCAACATCACACATGATCTTTGATACAACATCTCTAGTCTCCGTGCCATCAATACTAGAGGCCACCACCATGTCAGGCATACCACAACAATCTGCTATAGCACCCAACTCAACTGAACCTGACTCTAGTGGGAACGGAACCGATATGCCAATGTTAGTATCAAGGATGGATGCATCCCCATCTCCACTGTCTCTGACAATCTCGACCATGGACATCCTCGGATCACCAAACACCACAGCTTGTGACTATACAAAATCTGGTAAAGACTGCAATCGCTCTAACTCCATGGTCACCTTAGCCAAATGAAACTGTGACTCCTCGAAAGCCAACTGTGTACTCTCAAGAATCTCAGAAGTCACCTCGAGCTACTAAGTAAGCTCACTCACCTCATCTTCCTTGCCAATAATGCATCATATGCTATACTCCCCCACTCCATAAGATAATCTTTGTCGGCTACCAACTACATATAATCCTATCTCAGAATCTGAATAGCCTCCCATAAAGAGTGGATCTCTGTCAAGGAAAGATAACTACCTCCCTGCTCATCACTAGTAGGAGAACCCCATCCATAAACTGCTAACAACTGACGAGCAGTGTCGAAATGCTGGCAAGCGATAGAAATGTCTCACTCACTAACTCTCAACTGACTAGACACATGATGGCACTGGCTAGACTGTCTCCTACAAACCTCCTTTGACGTACTATCTAAAGGAGTATCCTCAAAGTTACTGGTCTCTAGAGTATTACCATCCATATCCTGCGAATCAACTCCAAAGCTCATATCAACATTAGTATCAAAAACTGTAGCATCGCTGTCCAACCCCTCTATACCATAAGAAACTGCTGAGGAAACTAAGTCCTCAAAACTATCCACAACATCCCCCTGGGTGTCATCTGTAATAATTAGATCCTGGGACTCTCCTGTAAACTCTGTCATCTTTGAGAAATCATCAACATGTGACCTGACTGTAAAAGAAAACTGAGTCCCTGCTATATGCGCTAACTCCCGAACTGAGCTCACCTCAAGACAAAGCTCGTCCACATGTCTCTCAGAATCCTGGAGAGCCAACTGAATACACACCAAGGAATTCTGAGTATCCTCCAGCTCATGAGAAAACCAGTCAACCTCCTCCTTCTTCTTCAATGCATCTAAATAGATCCCTGCAAGATTAAGGAGATGATCGCGATCTGAAAGTAGGTGTAACTTACCTTCATTGCCTCCATGCCTTCCTTGATCTGCTGTAAGTCGTCACAAGAAACTATTGTGACTCCTTTCTGTCTCTCCTGTAGTTGAATCATCCAAATGTGATTCTCAATCAATCCATGCATCCTGTCATGATGAGATAAAGCTGCGACAATATCCTTCTCCCCTGTCTTTAGCTAGCTTGCCAAACCAAGTGAAGAGCTACTAGCCTCTATCTCATGTGAAGAAGCATCCAACTGTGCTTGATACTCATTTTCTGCAAAGTCCTGAATGCTCACTTTCTTATCAACTATACTATCCTCAAACATGACAGTATCCTCAACTGCTGTAACTTCATCCAACCCAATTGTATTGGAATCACTATTTGTGTCAATCACACAATCCAGTGTGCCTATGATATCACCTTCTGATGCAACTGGCTCAACCTGCACAACATCTGAAGCCCCTTCTGCCTGTGAAGATGATGCAGATAAACCATTACCTAAAGATGTGCTAATGTCTCCCTGTATTGAATCAGCATGTCTGTTAAACTCATCATACAAGTTTCTGCCTATCATAGGGAAGGTACGATCCTTAGGCCTATCAAAACGTTCAATCAGTCTCTATGTAAACTCCACATATGAGGTAATGTGTGCATGACCCATAGTGACCATATCATGATGCCACCACTTGTGTGCTAACCCATCCAAGTGAATTGCTGCATACTTAATAGCTTCTTCCTAAAGCATAGGGTTCATTTGAAAATATGTGTCAAGCTTTTGAACCTAAGCTCTTGATGTAGACTTCCCCGAGCCATCATAATATGTTAACTGAAGTTTCCCTACTTTCTTCCGTAGCTCATAGCTCTGGTTCTTGTCATGTCCACATGGCATATGCTTCATCCGCACATCTATATACTCCCTAAAGGTAATTGCAGCTATAAAATCTGGACCTCCGGCTTCCCAATCTCTCCTCAGCTGGTCCTGTATATCAGTGATCTGGGGCTCTGGTATGGGCTGCTTTGGAGCTCTAGGAGAAAATTTTGGAACCATGGGCCTCGAACTCACTGTCCTAGTTTGCTGGGGTGCATGACCGAAATTGTTCTCAACTTGTTCGCCTCCATTATGTGCCCTATGCTTGAAGGGATTTCGTCCTCCAAACTATTGAGACATAATCTCCAGAAAATTTTCCAATTTCTTTGATATTTCCAAGCATACTAAAAAGAAGCTCTTCCCTTTCTTTTATAGTGTTCTCACAAGAGCTCAATCCTTCGTTTTCTCAATGTGGGATAAAACATAACTCCCTTTATGTAACTTATGTCTCCAATGTGTTATAAAATAAAGGGGACTCTTTTAATTTAAATATTTCCCACAAACTATAGTCTATGCATTAATAAAGTTAAATATTTAAATTTAACTTTATAAAATAGCTTTATCAATGCATAACAAATCTTATCAATGATGAACAAGTCTTCTTGTCGATTTTAAACAATTACCATCGACATACCGTTGCCACTGGATGTCCGCCCATGCCCAAGATGACTTACTATAAATAGTAAGTATGCCCAAAGTTGCCTCAAAACCCCTCAAAAAAACTTGCAACTGAAACTATTTAGGCCAAATGGCCTCTAAGCCCCTTTAATGTCCTGGTTAGCCTACGGGACCGTGGGGAAATAGGCTAACGACAACATCATGCTATGAATGCTAAAAAGGGGACATTACAAAGGGCCACAGATTATGCTTTCAGAGACTTGGTAAGGAAGCGCATCATCATATACATGGATGATCTCATGGTATTTTATCGACAAAAAGAAGACCACATCAATGATTTGAAGAAAATCTTCCAAAGATGTAGAAGATATTGAATTTTTTCTTCCAAAGATATAGAAGATATTGAATTTCCTTAAATCCAAAGAAATGCATGTTTGTTGTCACATAAGGAAAATTGTTACGACATGTAATATCAGAACAAGGAATCTCAATCGATCCTGAGTGCATTGAAGCAATATAAAAAATAGAATTGCCAGCTACTTAGAAAGAATTGAGTCATTCTTTGGAAAAATCAACTTCGTAAGGAAGTTTATAACTGGATTTGAAGAGATAGTAAGGCCACTGAATAGCATGTTAAAGAAAGGAGCAAAGATAGATTGGACACCTGTAGCAAAAAGAGCATTCCAAGAAATTAAAAGATACTGCTAATAACTTCAAAGCCACATCTTAATATTGAACTTGGTGTAATCCGCAAAGGGTAGCAATATCTTTAATATGTTCAACTGTTGAAACTTGATTTTCACCAATAAAATATGGCACACTTTTCAATGTTGCTGGTGGAATATCATGATGGACAGCAATTTGTAAGGGGCTGCCAGCGTTAAAAGCTACAAATGGCGAATTTCGAGCCATTTGATGAACTGGTGGTACTTGTTGTTGTGTTGCAAATGGCACTGAAGTTTGTGTAGGCTGATCTGCCTTACGCTGATATGTTTGCAGACCTCAAATTCTAAAGGATCACGAACACTTAAATCTTTAGGAAAACCAGTATCTTCAACGACTATCTCAGATTCTTCAGAATTTTTTAGCTGTTCTTCACTTGTAGTATGTTCAAACGCTGAAAAATCTGATACTGATGGTGAAACTGTCCTTCCTCTTGAAGCTGTCGGTGCTCTTCTTCCTCTTGTTGACCTTCTAGGAGCTCTTCTCATTAAAAATCACAAAAAACTGCAACTGAATCTGCGATAAACCTTTAAAATAGAGTCGCTAGGTGTTAATAAAATACCTTCAAAAAACACTGGAATATTGCTGTTCACACCAAAGCAGCAGTAAAAACTTGTAATTTAGTGAACTGTGAAGCAGTTCGTGGTCCCACCGGGCATGCCAGAAAACTGTTGTCAATCAGGATTTGCGCCTTTAGCGAGATGTAGAATCAAGCTATCCTGTGAAACAATGGAAACTCTCTCAAGTGGTGGGTTGTCCTAAAACGAGAGAAGAATCTCCGGAAGCTACACCGGTTCCTAAATTGTGATCACCTAATCCTAAAAAATACTCGGGATAAGGGTAAGAAATGAACAAATGAATGATGAAAACTAATCTAAATGAGGTGATGCACCAATGGTTTTGAATGTGACTCTGACCTCTTCAGCACGAAATACGAAAAGACAATTGATTCACAATACTCAGACAATCATGTAATCACAAAAGTGTTTCTATGTAAGGATTGGAACTTCTTGCTTTGAAAGGGATACCAAAGTTTCACCAATTTTCTGCAAGAAAACAATAATCACAAACATAGACCTACAATCACATGTATCACGATTCAAATATGCAACTAGGAACGTAACTAAAATGAAGGCGAACACAACATTAAAGTAAGAAATTCACAAAATTGCACAAGAATCTATGAGAAGGAACCGTTGAATCTCTATAATCAATGCTGGAAGAATAATCTCTGCTACAAATGCCCTTACAATCAACTCAAAATCTGCAATCTGCAAAAATCTGAATTCGAAAGAAGGTCCCTCATAATGAGCTGAGAGTACAATATATAGAAAAATAACCCTAACTCGGGTCCCAAAAACAAGCCTAGGAAAAATCACCAAAAATAATGAAAACAATGGAGTCTCTGAAAACTGCACTTAACCACCTACCCAACTGCTGGATAACTCAAAACTGCCTCTAGAAAATCATGCACAAAAAGGTCAAACTCGGATGTACTAAGAAACCCACAAAAATAGCATGTGAAACTGCTTTAAATTATGCAATATATGCATAAAATAAGCCCTTGATCTGAACCGCATGCACAACTGATCATAACTGCTCCATGGACTGCTAAAAATATCATCAAATGACTCATAAATCCGCATGTGAAACCAGAACTGAACTTGGCCTCAAAAAATACCCCCCTGTTAACTGAACGTCTTCTTTGCTCCTCCAAATATAGCCTTCCAATTTTACCTCCTTGCATTTAGGCATAATAAATGCTAAAACTCTCATAATTTCCATTAAATAAAATCAATGGCCTTATAATTACGACCACTTGACATATTAATTTTACAATTGAAGCTCATTTATTATATTAATTTAATATTATTGTGTTCATTCTTATATTTTATCATTTAAAATGAACACGTTAATATTAATTTAATATTATAATGGAAATTATATCTAACTCCTTTATTTATACTAATACTAGTATACTTTAATAATTAACATTCTATTTTTGTTAATTTTTAAAACATATTAGTATTACTATATAAATAATGTAATATTATTTTTATTAGTTTCAACTTTCACATATATTAAATGATTAAAAATGTAATTCATTTAATACATGCAAAACTAATTAAAAATAGAGTTTGCAACAATACTATTACATCACACATAGCAATGTGATAAAATGAAACCCGACTCACACTTGCGGATTTGAAATTTTTATGAAATGTGAGAAAGGCAAAAAATAAAGGAAGGCTGTTGTTTTGCTCATTTGCTCACTTGCTCCTTTTGCGTGAGAGCAAGGAATACGGGTTTCTCCAAACCCTAGCCGCGGCTGTATGCAGTCTGTGGTTTTCTTGTTGTTGCTGGGCGGATTTTGTTACTCCATGATTTTGGTGTCTTTTTTGATGAAGACCTTGAGCTTTCTTCCCATACGTGCCTTCAATTTTACCTCCTTAGCAAGATTTTCCTCGAGTTTCTTCATGGTAAAGACTCTATTCTTGGCTGCGATTTCTTTGCATCTGTATAATTTTTTTTTTATATATGCCGCAGGTTTATGTGCTTTTCTTGATGCCAATTTCTTTGCTTATAATATTCTCCAAAGTGAACTTAATGCGGATTTCTTTCTTAGGCATTTGTCTCTTAGCATATTGAGTTCAGATATGAACTCGTGGACGCCAATATTCCAGTCTTGAACGGCTCCTTTTCTCTGGGCTTTCTCCATGCGTGAGTTGAACACTCTATACGGGTTAGTCTCTTACTGTACTTCCAATTTCGATTCATAAATCTAGGTCCCATGAATGGCTTTCAACTCGCAAATCTGGGCATGAGCTATTTTATTTTTGTGGAGTCCTTTGGATGCCGTTTTTACCTTGCTGGACGTTGTTTCATGGCTTTGAGTTGTATGGGTTAAGCTTTTGCTTAGCTTCCATTTTCAATTTGTATGTCTGAGTAATACTTCCTCTCATTATGTAAAGGGTTTCTTCTGCATGTGGCACGCTGTGAGTATATAGCAGATTTCTTACAAATTCGTTTTATGCATTTGATAACCCAAAAAATAGCATCATTAAATCTGCATATGAAATTGGTAATAAAAATGATACTGCTGATGTCTTTCTCCAATTTGATGTTATGAATAACAGTAAATGTTGGTTAAACTAAAAATAATTGGATTCTTGTAATGGATATTTGCAAAAGATTGTAAAAAAAAATGGAATCTCTCTTCACATTTGGCATGCTGTATATGATCCTTCTTATTTTATTTTTACTGTTATACTTTGGCTGTGAAGACCGCATTCTTTCATTTTCATGTACTTGATTCAATAGTCTCTTGGCGAGCTATTTTATACAGCTGTGATACTTTACCTTCATTTGTTGAATACTTAGCCCCCACCTCCTCATTTTTGTACATTTATGGAAGATTTATGTACTGTTATAGCGCCTAACTAGAGCTGATAATGACAGATATTACCATGGTCCAGAACTTGAACCTCACTGATACTTGCCTATAGAAGGCCTGTTCCATCTTTCCTCCACTAGAAAAAGCTTTAGACGTGCTATGAGCTTCTCTATTGCATTGTCTTTTTGAACCTCAAATGGATTACAATATGAAAGTATTCCCTTACTTCTTTGGCATCTACTTCCCAGTAGAACAAGTCGTTCACAAGCTTATGACTGTAGCAATATATATCAGACCTGAAGTTTTGTCTGAATCTGTATTCTCAAACATGTATGATTCATATGTAAATCATTTAATCCTCATAGTTCTCAGTCCTCTTTTCCTTTTTGCTTGGATTCGTCATTTATATACAAGTGATCTTTAGAGATCAGCTTCTTATGTGAAATTCAATTTGCTGATACTCTTTGCTTCATTATATATACTGCTGTAGCGTATCCGAAAGTGGCTCTCTTCCTGTATGCTATTGTGTCTGAATATGCCATTTGCATTAAATGCTATCTTTTCTTACATTCAAACCCTGATTTCTTAACTATCACAGCTGAATATTAGTTACTGCTCTGTTCCTTCAAATCTGATTATTACTTGACAATCATGCAGAATACGAGTAAGATGAATACCATAAATCCTTGTCTCTGTGTTTTGATCATAGCAGTTTTGATATATCATATATTAACAAAGAAAATGTAGCATGAATGCTAATACTCCTATTTATCTACATTATATTTTTCTGTAGTAGATTTCCTTTCCTTTCCTATTGATTTGGCACTGATAGGTAATTCTGATCGACCTTATCACTGATTGTACCTGTACTTATACATGCTGAAAAAATACTTGCGATTCCTTTAACTTCAGACTTTGAAACTCTACATATCCTCCATGATTTGACCGGAAGGTCCCATACCTTAAACTTATGTATGCCCCCTCGACGGTCTCCTCTTGTCCTTTGCCGCTACATGATTCAACCAAAAAGTTCCACGCTTGTAATGTACGCGTGTCCCTTCCATGATCTCTTCTAATCTTTTGGTCTTCGCCCCTTCTTGATTTGACCAGAAAGTTTCGTGCTTGTAACTTATGCACGTCCTTTCTATGATCTCCTCAATCTCTTCAATCAGCTATATTGGTTTAACCGGAAGGTCCCATACTTGTAACTTATGTATGCTCCCTCAACAGCCTCTCCAATATCTTTTGTCTTTGCCCGAACAAACTCAGTCAAAAGGCTTCATGCAATGTAACTTACACGTGATCCTTCTATAGCCTGAAGTCTTCATACCTGTATCTGCACATGGAACAAACTCATTAATAAAAACATGTTTTATTTTCTTCAGATTTTCTTACCGCCTTGCCTTTTAACATAGTAATCTAGATAACCATGTCGTATAAACAGCAGAGTATAGATGATAGGAAAGTTTTCCATTGCTTAGTTCGTATGAATTGATCCATTTTTTTATTCATTTTTTGCAAGTTTTACTCCCAGATGGAGATGCGGGATCAGCCCTTCAGCGTTCAATGCAACAACTTTCCATTCAAGCAATGGATGCCTTTCCTTTCTATCTCTTTTTCAGTACTTTTCTATTTGTACAATGTGTTTAATTCAGATATTTATGTTAGGAGCTGAGAGCACTAGTAATATCTAAATGCATTGTATTCAAGTACTGTGTAAACATGAACACTTTGTAAAAATATTTTTGAATACTTGAATAAAATATTATTTTAGTACTTGTATGACCTGTACTTTGCTTACTGCATTATTTCAATTCTTTACTGTCATTTCTCAGCAGCTAAACACACTTATCAGCATATAAAACATAATCAGTTTAGCGTAAATCATAACAATTTAAAAGGCATGTTAAATTGGTAACAATAACCATTAAGCACAATCTAATGCTGCTCATGGAGAAGTGGTCAACTCAGTTCGTGACCCATCCAAAATAGTGCTCTTCGTAATCTATGAGGTGCGTTTTTCATAATCACATGGAAAGTCTCCTGCAGATGGAATTCCTTGACATATGTAAAACCCTACTCTCCACTCTTCTTGGAGCACAAAAAGACAAGGGGCATTGATTTCCTCTCCCCCGGATAAAATCCACTACCACATCAAAATCCCACTCTCCATGTTTGGTGGACTGCATATTCCACTATGTCATGGATTTCTTCCACAATGGACGAATCCATCACACCATCAAAACCCCGCTCTTCACTCTTCTTGGAGTGCAAGTCAAGTCGTGTAAAGAATAGTCAAACAAGACAAAATCCACGAGAGCTTTAAAACTGCACAACTCCAATGCACTCAAGCAAAATTTTCATGCCATAAAGGATTGTTTCTACTTTGGACAAAAATCCTCAACCAAATAGGGGCCACGCCCAATCCCTACCATTAAGCGCATATGGTTGTAATCATGGAATGTTCCAAAGGAATGAGAATCCTTAGCTTCATTAAACCCTCGGCTTTCTTAAATTACGGAGCACAATTTTCACTGTTGTGGATTTCATCCATAAGGAATAATCCATGACACTTAGATTCCCCACCTTTTCCAAGCTGTCCGGCTTGAAAATAACATTTGGGAAAATTTTAAAAGTAGAAAAAAATAGAAGATTTTTGAAAATCCCAAAATTTGGAAAAACAGATAAAAACCTAGATAGTGAAAAAAAATTAAAGATCCAATACATTGCCAAAAAGTAAAAAGGTTGGAAATTTTGGAATTTTGGAAACATTCTGAACAATGGAAAAAATTGAAAATCCAAAATAGTGCTAAAACTCAAAAAATTGTGGAATTACCATATCAAGATGGAAAAAATTGGAAATTTGGAAAATCCAAAGACTTGGAAAATTTGAAAAAAAAGTCAAAAGATGGAGACATCGTGAAAATTTTGAAAATTTGAAAAAAAATTTTAAAAATTAAATCTTGAGAAAGTTTGGAAATTTATGAAATGGTGGAAAAAGCAAAATGGTGCAGAATAAATTGGAAAAGGCAAAATATTGGAAAAAATTCTTAAAAGTTGAAAAGTCGGATTTAAAAGCAATTATTCTTTCGAAATTCAAAATTGGCTTCTTGTGTGGATAATTTTTAGGTTAAATAAAAATTAAATATTATTTTTTATTAATATTTAATTTGATTATATAATATTTCTTAATTAATTTCCTTGAAAATCGAATTGAATCATAACTTCATCAAGAAGTCAAAGGAATCAAATTGATAACGTTTTTGAAAAGCATGAGAAAAGCAATGACGAGTGGCATAGAAATTAGAATCTTCGGGACTAAGTAAAGCAATTGCCTAATTTTAGCCTATTGTTTTAAGGCAGCTTTTCAAAAAGGTGGCTTAAATAAAGAAACCAATTCATTCTTTCATTCTTGCACAAAAGTTGAAGAATGAATTGAGAGCAAGAGTGGAATTTAGAAGGTTTGTGAAGAAAACCTTGAAGCAATTTCTCCAAGAAAGCGTGAAGGTATTCAGATTCCTTGAGGAGAGAGATAAGAAATGTTCTTGCAATTTACAAAAAAGAGGATTCTAAACTTCATCAAAAAGGAACTGTTTCAGTGAGTTGGAGAAATTTGCATGTTTCTTGAGAAAGCGTGAAAAGTGAATTCCGAGGAGATAATACAAAACCCTTGACAAAGTTCCAAAATCTTCTTCTTTAGGAGAAATTATTTCTGTTTTTTTATGCTTTGCATATTCTTACATATAAACATCTTTTGTTTTGCAGCAAGGAGGAATGGCAAAACCCTGAGGAACAGGAGAGACACAAGGACAACTGATAAAGAATGAAAAGAAGGGATTCAACCTTGATTCCAAAACAGTGTTGAAGTGGAAAGAAATTGGAGATACAAGCCTTGGTAGACTCAATTTGAACAAGTTCAATCAGAGAATGTTTGGATAGAAAGATCATCAATCTACACACTTGGCCAAAAAAATCATGAGAAGTGGAATTGTTGTTGCAGCTGGATTCCCTCCTTCCTTTCAACATCGAGAACTGATTCTAGAATGTGCCAAACATTACAGTCCCAGAGACAGAACAATTAAGGATTCAACAATAAATATTCTTGTGGATTTTTCTCCGGCATCCATATCTGAAGTGTTTGGGATTCCTTCACCCCCGAGGGTGGTGACAAAAACACAGGAGTAGGAACTTAGTGTCTACACTGTTGTAATTCAGTTCTCTAAAGAAATAATTAACAAGAAATGGTTGAAAAGAATTAGATCGCATCATTTCAAAATTCCTAAGCAACTAGTATGGCTTGACTTGCAGTGAGAGTATAGCGATATGATCATGATGCTTAGTTGCATTTTTGGGGTGCCTCATTCCTATAATTTGAATCTTGGATGTGGTACTTTGTTGCATAATTCACAGGAGAAGGTGATAGGATAGATTGTCATTTTCCCAAATTTTAATGTAATAATTGAATTAAATTAAGTAATTAATTGGTCCTAGAATTTAAATAATATAATAAAAGGACCTTTAATTAGTTAAGACGAAGCCCAAGTTAATAATATGTGTATTTGTGGTTCCAATTGATTTAGTATATCCCGGACCCATTTTTATTTAATTGTTCCGTAGGTGTTGCCGTCGGCTATCTTTGTAGACCCTCAAAAAGGTTTTCCTCAACAAGTATTTAAGCACGACTTGTAGGTAGTCGTTGGTAGGCATTTTGGATTATTTCTTTTGTACTACGAATTACCATTGGGATTCTCTGTTGTTCGCCATTTCAAAAGTGAAAGATCTTCCCTACTTGGCTTGTCCGATTTCGATGGGATTCAACCCTCACCCTATTCCGTTGCATGTAATACTTCGCTCGGATCTAAAAAATTGGAGCATCATCTTTTGGCAAATATTAATTGAAGGTTATTTGTGTTCAAGGCATTGTCTAATGTATTCGGGATTAATAGTTTAGGGTGCAAATTCAAAACCATTTTCCTTTCGTACCCCATCCACTACTCGCAACACTTAGTGCAAATAATGTACGGCCGAATTGTCCACCAATCCTCTCCACCGTATGGCCAACAACCTTACCGTATGAACAAGGCCAGATACCGTAGGACCAATCATTCCTACCTGTTGTACAACCAACAGTATCATCTATATAGCCACCCCTCACCTACTATACGGACTGAATTCCCTCTATCCGTACAACCAGCTACATGACCTACTACTACACTCATCATAGAAATTGTCCACCATATAGTTCCCTAGACACCATACGGTCATTCCTTCCATCCGTATTGCCCATCCACAGCCCTTTCCTTACGGCCATTTAGTGCTTCGTGACTATTTATCCGACACACACATCAAACGGAACATTGCAGTGGTATCAGAGCAATTGCCTTCAGATTGCCTTCGGGTTGAGTTACCCTTCAGACCAATTTCCCCCTCGGACAGAGTCTCCCTTCGGATCAAGTTCTCCTTTAGACCGAGATTCCTTTCAAGCCAAGTTTGCCTTCGGACTAAAAACACTTTCAGGCTTATTTCACCATTGGGAACATTTCAGCGGTATTAGAGCAATTCCCTTCGGGTCGAGATTCCCTTCGGATCGAGTTTCCCTTCGGATCAAGATCCCTTTGGACTGAGTTTTCCTTTGGATCAAGTTTGCCTTCGGACCAAGATTCCTTTTGGATCAAGATCGCCTTCGGGCCGATATTGCATTCGGGTCGATATCGCCCTCAAGTTGAGCTTGCCTTTGGAACATTACAGTGGTATCAGAGTTGGTGATCTTGCCAGCCTGCTGGGATAATTGAGAGATTTTGCTGTTTGGATCACACAATGGTGTCGAACAGCGATGGAGAGTGGTGGTTGAAGGCACTACAAAAGATTGGCAAAGAGCTCAGTAACAGTGTTGATCTACCATTAGATATATTGGAAGTATGTTTTTGTCAAGCGAACCAATTACCTATAAGATTTATACAAAGAATCCTCTCGCCGATTAAGGATGTCTTAAGTCAACCCGATCTTTTGACAACAAGACAAGGATAAAAGATTGGCAGTTGTAGCATGTCTCAGTAAGGTCTTGAGAATTTCGGCTCCTAATGCACCGTATGATGATAACACTATGATAGAGATATTGCAATTGATAGTTGACAACATTCAAAGTCTTGATGACTTCAATAGTGACCCATTTGGTAGGAGATCTACAATATTGGAGAATTGTGCAAATGTCAAAGTAACCTTCTCTTAGATCTCGAATTGCAAAATTTGGTCTATGATATGTTTCATCACTTCTTGGTCACCATCAAGGAAGATCATGATACTAAGATTCCAGTTGCTATAGAGAGTCTTATGATTTCGTGCATTGAAGAGATGGATGAAATATCCCAACCCATCACATCTATGTTATGGGTTGTTCATAATCTAGAATGTATCCCCTCTATAGCAACATATAGATTGGTCACTAATGTTTTCAAGCATTGAGAAGAAAAACTAATATCTCATTTGCACGAGTGGGAAAAAATGGATGACAACAATAAGGATGATGTTTTACATGAGGAAAATGAAGGCATGATTATAGGGCTGCTCTAGGAGGATTTGCTAAATCTTTATACTACACCAACATGGGGAGAACACCAAAAAAATAAAAAGGTTTCTTGCATGGATCTTGTGGAGACATGGATGGATCAAGTTGTGCCCATCACTGAAGTGGTGCCCAAGGTTGTGCCTGTCACCAAGGCACTATCCGTTAAGGAAGTTATATTAGTTGCCGAAGTTGTGTCCATCATAGAAGCTATGTCTGTTGTTGAGGCTCATTCTACCATCGAGTTTGTGTTCGTCCCCAAGGCTGTGTTCGTCACTGAGGTTGTGTTTGTTGTCGAGGTTGTGTCTGTCACCAAAGCTATGTCCATCGTCATGGTCTTGTTCGTTACTAAGGTTGTATGTCCGTCACTGTTCTTGTGTTTGTCACCATCATGTCCATCACCATCATGCCCATCACTAACGCCGATAGAGTACATGCCCGTCACCGACATTGAGTCCATTTCCGCTGTCGAGTTCGTGTTTGTCACCATCATGTCCATCACCAACGTCGAGTCCATGTTCGTCGTCGAATTCGTGTCTGTCACCGACGCCAAGTCCATTTCCATCATCGAGTTCGTGTCCGCCACCATCGTCGTATATGTCACTGTCGTGTTTGTCACCAACGCGGAGTTTGTGTCCGTCGTTGAGTTCGTGTCCATCACCGACGCTGAGTCCATATTTGTCGTCGAGTTCATGTCTCTCACCGTCATTGTGTCTACCACCGTTGTGTCCATCACCATCATGTTCGTCACCGACACCAAGATCGTGTCTCTCGTCGAGTTCATGTCTATCATCGTCGTTGTGTCTATCACCGTCGTATCCATCATCGACGCCGAGTCCATGTTCGTCGTCAAGTTTGTCTATCACCATCCTATCCATCACCGACATCGAGTTCGTGTCTGTCACTGTCGTGTTTGTCACCGTTGCCGAGTCCATGTTCGTCATCGAGTTCGTGTCTATCACTATCGTGTCCATCGCCAACGCTGATCTGTGTTCGTCATCGTCATTGTGTCTGTCACCATTGTGTTCGCCACTGACGCCAAGTCCATGTCTGTAATCGAGTTTGTGTTTGTTAACATCATTGTATCCGTTGTTGTCACCATCGCCATATCCATCATCATGATTGTGTCTATTGTCATCATCACCGCCTTGTTCATTGCCATGTCGGACATCGCCGCCGTCATCATGTATGTCATCTTCATTGTGTCCATTGTCATCACCGCACCCGTGTCTATTGCGAAGTCCATCATCATGTTCATCATCATCATTGTGTCCATAACCGACGTCAAGTGTGTATCCGTCATCATAGTTGTGTCCATCGACAATGTCATAGCTGTCTCCGTCATCATTATGCGTCTGTCATTTTGGCTACATCAGTCGCAATAGCTACGTTTGTTGCCATTGAGACATTGCTCATTGTCGAGGCTCTATCCATCATCAAGGCTTCAACCAAGGTTCTTTGTGCCATTGAGGTTTTATCTGCAGCAAAAATTTTGTTTGCCGCCAAGGTACTCTCCATTGAGGTTTTTTTGCCAAGGTTCCCTTTAATGAGGTACTCTTTGTTGAGGCTCCCATCATTGCGACACCCTTCATCGAGGTACTCACAGTTGAGCCCCCCTTCGTCGACATTCTCACCACTAAAGTTCTCTTCGTCAAGGTTTCATCCATTAGGAATATTTTAGTGGTCATTGTGATTGCGTCTATGTGCATGACCATACCCAAAGAGATTTTTGAACATAATGAAGTAAAAGATTTCATCAATTTGTGTCATTGGGATCCGGGTGAAGTCTACGACAATGTTTATATCAAAGTGGCGCAGTAGGTGCTTAATGACAGTGTGGTGCAAGGGAGGTTTGATGACAATTCACTCATTTCGCCTGCATGTTTGGTTTGGGATCCTGGTGACTTAGGATACGACAATATTTATATCATAGTGGCGCAACGAAAGTTTGATAGCAATGTGGTACTACGGAGGATTGATGTCATTTCACTTGTCTTGCCTGCGTGTTTGATTTTGGACCCTAAAGCTGTTGGTGTTTCATCATATGATGGATTGCTTGAGGGCAAGCAATCTTTGGGCAGCGAGGATTTGTTATGTCCCCAAATTTTAATGTAATAATTGAATTAAATTAATCAATTAATTAGTCATAGAATTTAAATAATATAAAAGGATCTTTAATCGGTTACTTTAATTAATTAAGATGGTGCCCAAGTTAATAATGTGTATTTGTGGTTCCGATTGATTTAGTATATCTTGGACCCATTTTTATTTAATTGTTCTGTAGGTGTTGTCATCGGCTATCTTTGTACATCCTCAGAAAGGTTTTTCCCGACAAGTATTTAAGCACGGCTTGTAGGTAGCCATTGGTAGGCATTTTGGATTATTTCTTTTGTACTGCGAATTCTCTGTTGTTCGCCATTTCGGAAGTGAAAGATCTTCCCTACTTGGCTTATCTAGCTTCGGTGGGATTCAACCCTCACCCTGTTCTGTTGCATGTAATACTTCGCTCGGATCTAAAAAATTGGAGCACCATCTTTTGGCAAATATTAGTTGAAGGTTATTTGTGTTCAAATCTCCATTCTTGTTTGGCATTGTCTAATGTATTTGGGATTAATAGTTTAGGGTGCAGATTTGAAACCATTTTCCTTTCATACCCCATCTGCTACTCGCAACACTCAGTGCAAATACCGTACAACCAAGGCTAGATACCATACGACCAATCATTCCTCCCTGTCGTACGACCAGTAGCATCATCCATACAACCACCCTTCACCTACCATACGAACTGTCTTCCCTCTATCCGTACGACCAGCTACATGACCTGCTGCTACACTCATCATAGCAGTTGTCCATCGTACAGTTTCCTAGACACTATACGGTCATTCCATCCATCTGTATTGCCCCTCCACAGCCCTTTCCTTACAGCCATTTAGTGCTTCATGACTATTTATGTGGCCCACACGTCAAATAGAACATTACACTGGTATCAAAGCAATTTCCTTCAAATTGCCTTTGAGTCGAGATACCTTTTGGGTTGAGTTCCCCTTCAGATCAATTTCCCCTTCGGACTGAGTCTCCCTTCGGATCAAGTTCTCCTTCGGACCGAGATTCCTTTCAGGCCAAGTTTGCCTTCAAACTAAGATTGCTTTCAGGCTGAGTTCACCTTGGGAACATTTCAGTGGTATCAGAGCAATTCCCTTCAGACCCAGTTTCCCTTTAAATCAAGTTTTCCTTCGGACTGAGATTCCTTTCGGATCAAGATCCCCTTTGGGCTGATATTGCATTCAGGTCAAGATCGCCCTCATGTCGAGTTTGCCTTCAGAACATTACATAGATTGGGCTGGATTCATAAGTGATAACTTGAAAGAATAATTGATAAATCTAGAGCACACAAGAAATTTTTACATGAGTTCTTATGTCATCTATATGCTAGCACGAAGGATGAATTATGATGCAGATGCAAAGAACCAATTAGAAGCAGAAGCCAATACCTAAAAGTTGATGAATGCTACTCACAGTTGCATTTGTATTCCAAAGATGATTATGTAAGGGTTAATGATGTCTTTTCCATGCGCATAGTTAGGACACTGCAAAAGAGGTTGCATATGAGATTATCAGTTGGTGCAATGAAGTTGGTGGAGGATTATAGTACTTGGTTTATTCAAATTCTCATCTTTTCATACATCTGAGTTCAGGGATTTTCCATGGAGCCGTACAAACTTCTAATGTACCCAACGAACAAGATGGTCTTGTTACAGCTTACTTGACAACTCACAGTTTATGAGAAGATCCAGATAGGGAAGAGAAAGTTGGGATTGCATTTCCCAATTTCCATTGGACAAGGTGAAACTATGATGTGCCCATGTTTGAAGGCAGTAGAAAGATCATCGGATGAACTCCACTTCTTTTGTCTTCCACTTTATTTGAAAAGGTCTGATTTTGATCCCTACAACAAGATCACATCAGTAGCGGGATCAAAGTACTAGCATAAAGTTCACATCGAGGATTTTTGGGCAAATGTTGCGGATGAGCACGAGATTCGAAAGAGGATGCATTCAAGACTGTAATTGAGCATTGTCAGAGCATGCAACATATTTGAAGTTCCTAATCAGATGGAGGAGGATCCAAATGTGATGCAAAAAGGATTCAATCCAGAAATGGCAATTCGTCCATATGATTGGCAAAAGAAAGAGGTCATAGATCTAGACACCCTTCAAAGATAGTCTTGGACTTTACAAAGTGGTGGATTGAGCGTAAACTCGCTAAACTAGTTGTGCTAACATATGGATCTACACAAAGATTAATTGTCCACTAACCACTCAGGGATGAACGAGCAGGGCAAATATCCAAAGGGGGTATTGAAGAAAGAGAAACTCCATCGGAAGGTGTAGAAAGTAGGAAAGGGAAAGAGGTAGCTTGAGAAAAGCATCCCAAGATTGGGACAAATATCCAAGAGCCTCAACAAAAGAAGCAAAAATCTGGAGATGTTCCCTCTTCTCTAAGTCGCACTCCCAATGTTTAAGAGATAGAAACATTTGAAAGGCAAGACGTAGATAGAAACATTTGAAAGGCAAGACGTAGAGACAAGCATAAGGAGATTTGAGTGAGAAGAAAATTTGGCAAGGCCAGCACATGAAAGATTGAGTATAAATGTCGATAAAAAATCTATACAAGGAAGAGGAAGAGATCAAGATAGGCCTATGGAGGAAAGTCTCGCTACAATCTTAAAGCGAGAAATGATGGAGGTCGAGGCTAGTCCAGAAGAGGAAGAAACACCTGCAGTAGTGATATAGATTCCAATTGTAGAGGTTGTAGCCCCTGAAGTGACGCTAGATAGTCCAGGAGGTGAAGAGGAGATCAACATTCAAGCGGTCCAAAGGAAAGAACAATTGGTGATCCCAGGATGTAATGTCCCCATTTTTAGCAGGTTCCTGCAGTTGGCCAAGTCAATTCACCATCGCAACCCTCGTGAGCTGACAGTAGAATTTGAGGGTCTCAGATGTGCGGTTATAGGCTTTCCAGCAACCTATGGTGTGTTTTGGCTCTATTTGAGGGACTTACTATTTATAGTAAGTCAATCTATTGGTCCTGATGAGCTCAGTTGAGTCAAAGGAGTTGGGTGATGCTCTCAGTTTTTATTTCAGGCTTCCACTTTGGGCTCCAAGAATCTTGGAGGGAGTGTCTATTTATAGTAAGTCAACCCGTCAGGTTCATTCATCATCTTTCATCATCTTTCATCACTTTGGTGCTGTAAGATTTTGATTGTGATGCTTCTTCAGTTGTTTTCACAAGACGGGTGAATTATTATTATTATTCATCTAAATACGCTGAGGTTGCTATTTTTTGGTGTTGTTTGTTGGTCACCTCAGTATCATAGCTCGTTGGAACTGGGACAAAAAGTTTTAAATCGTGAGAACAAGAATCAGTGGCCTTGCGTGTCAAAATTTTAAGTTATGGTGGAAAAGGTCATTTTCTAGAGCTAAAAGCAATTAATAAATTATATTAATGAAACTTTATTATATTTTAATGTTGTGTAGAGTAAGCTTCTTAAGTGGAGTTCTTTAGGGAAACTAGTGTCATTTGGAGATTATAAATATGAGGTCATTTGATGAGAAAAGCATTTAATTATTTGATTTTCTTATTTTCTCTTGTTGTCTTTGTGACATTTTTTGAGTTTAGAGTTTGTGCCCTTGCTTAAGTATAAGGGTTTGGATTGCTTGGTAATTCACAGCTGAAGTATTGTGAATTATTCTCTAATGATTAATCTTACAAATTGTGCTGAGGTAAACAATTTGCCATACCTCCTACTATTTTTGCTGTGGCTATGGAGAGATTGGGGTTTGACTGATTTGTGAAGTGATTCATGGGAATTATTATATTAAATTGTGTGCTGGTTGATTTGGAGTTGGTTGAACCCATATTTATATTTGTTGCCTAGGCATTATTTTCTTCTTGCACTTTGGGAGCAGTGTTTACATATCTACAGTTGCATTTGTTTGTTAGAGAATTCTTTTGCTACTACTAGACTTCATTTCAAAGGGTTTCAAAGCATGTCTTACCTCTAAGTTCATATATTGTAACTTCTAATTTTTCAAGGTATTGTTGATTTAAATAATAGGCGATATTTTATCAACTGGATTGGTATTTTGTGAAAATACTCAATATCTAAGTCAATATTGAAATCTGGAAATTTTCAGTTGTATATTCCTTATTTAATATCTAAATATATGAGTTGAAATTATTATTGCAAAATCTTCCAGTTTGCTGCTATATTGTTGCATCAAAATTGCAAAACCTCAAGAACAAAAAAAAGAAGTAATCAATTCTTCAGCACAAATTGTTTGAGAGTTAGTCGAGTTATTACAGTAGTATCAGAGCTTGCTTGCAAAGTGTTTGATGAAATGTCAAACAACTGAATTATAAAAAAAATTGGTGTTTGATGAAGTTATAACCAGTTGGGGTTATTACACAGGAGACTGTAATAACCCCCCAAAATGAACATATAGATGTAATTTTCTAATGAAAGAGCTATAATAAATAAATTAATATAATATATTATTATGCCATTTTGTCTTATGATATAAATAAAAAATGAAGAAATAAATAATACGATTATTATAATATTATAATATATTATAATAAAATAAAATAAAATATCCTAAATAAACAAATATCAGATAAATTAATTAATTAAAACTTAGTATTAATGAAGTGAAGAGATACGACCATTCAAATACGTGTAAGGAGCCATTGAAGGAGAGGATAGTCAGAAGAAAGGGAATAAGGAAGTTAAGGTCAGAAATTGATTTTTACAAATAGAAGAACACACCCTGTCCACGGCAAATCGAAGACTATCGTTATAAGGAGGGAGATCGTAGATAGGAGCAAGTTGGAAGCAGATACAGAAAGCATCGAACAAGACACCAAAACAACTTTGTACTAGTCACGGAAGAGGATATTGGGAAGTAGCTGGAAAGCCATCGAACAATCATCGTGAACAGAAGAAAATACCTTGCAAGAGAAGACAAGGAAACGTAGCAGCTTAGAAGCCATCCAATCCCCATCATTAATTGGAAACTTCAACCAAACAAACAATTGGAAAAATGACAACAGAGGGTTGAGACTTTAATCGCAAATCATCACCAAACACATATTTTATATGGAATCAAAGCAGGGTCCAGATAGGAAAAAGCAGGGATAATCGCTCAAATTGGGAAGAATGATAGGAACGGCATTGGATTCCATCAGATGATATAGTCTCCTCACACATCTGCGAACCAGTCAAACTCTTAAGGAATAAACAAAGATGAAATAACAGACTCCATCGGCATTTTTGACATAGTCACTAGCATATTGGTGATCAAACTATTATAAACTTCAGGAGTAGTACGACTGAAGGGCAATATGCTCACAGAAATAACATATCAAAGTTAAAGGATAATAAGGAAAGTAATAATGATATAAGGAGATTCCAGTGTTCAGATCTTTAACTACAGAAGACCATTAGTAGTATATGAGAGGAGATAGATTCTCTATTCTTCCATTGACTAAAACATAGCAGCCTGGCGTGGACGATCGAACAGGAAAAGGAAATGACAAGGACCCCTGCCAAAGATGATAATAACCATGGGATATATACTTAGCACCAAATAGCATAGCAATTCATCACAATAATGATAGAGGTGTGATCTCTATAGACAATGATATTACATAGTGAACGGAAGAAACTCTTTACATACAATACCCATCAACAGAAGCAAAGGGCATTGTCATGCAAGCCATTAGGGAAACTAATATCAAGAAGAAACATATGTTAAATAAAGTTTAGATGTGTGGAGCCGAACAATAAATTAAGAGATAAAACAGTATTGTCAAAGCCAATAAAGACTATAGATAATAACATATGAAAAGCATATCCGCATGTCAGGTAATTCTCAAAAGGCAGCAGCAAGGGATCTGATAATTAATAGAGCTTAGTTGTGGTAATAGAGATAGCAAAGTGGAATAAGAACTAATATACAACATTCTACAAAGAAGAATGATATAGAGGGATACTTGCAAGAAAGAAGTATAAGTAATTTATAACTCATATAAGTTACCATTCAGGGACACCATTTATAGAATGATAATTATTTTAGAGGTAATTATCATTCAGTGATATTAGGATTTGTGATCATTTTAGAAACCAAGTTAATTCTTGGTAGAGGACATTCATTATGGATGTTGATTTTCTCCAATAGAGAACTCAGAGATTAAAGGGCATTCAGAAATGAACGTCGGGATCAGAGTCCCAGAGAGAGATTTTTAGAGAATCTCTTAGAGACAAATACAATATATATTGTGGTGGTCAAACATATGCATATGTCAAAGACAAGAGACTTGGTAGAGGTGGGATCTCTACCAAGTAGTGTTATCAGAGATCCCAAAGAGGCCTAAGGGAGAAGCTCTCTCTATGACAATTACCTAATCAAAACGTAGTTCTCACCAAAGGGTTAGATGATTGGAGAAAGGATTTCTCCCGAAGGATTAGGATAGGTAGCTTGGATAGTATTTAGATTAGTATTTATTTAAATCTAATGTTGCTAATATGTTTTACATACAAATTTTTTATTGTACTAACCAATGGTTGCAAGTTACAGCTTTCAAACCTAATCAGGAAATCGGGGACATTACAGAGACTAGAGTATACCCATTCCAAAATGGTTAAATCAACAAATTTAGAAGAGTCAACAAAAGGAGCTTGATCTGGAAGTTGAATTGCAAGAAATTTTGGACCAAGCAACCCAATCCGAAGAACAAGGTAAAGCAAAAAGATTCAATAAGGTTGTTAGAGGAGAATCGGGGTCTAGGATTTTGTAGATTGCAAGTCCTATAGTTGACAAGGGTGTGGATCAAATCGCTCCAAATGAGTGCCATGTCACAAAAATCAATCCTAGTCTTGCCTCCAGCGAGCAAATCATAGAGGAATTTGATGACTCCACTCAGGCTGAAGAAGTTGGAAGAAGGATACCAGAAACAGAAAAGAGAAATCAAGGCCTTATGTCATTACATTAACAATTACCTCATCCAGTAAGAGAGGAGGGTCCATCATTTGTCCCTCCAACGAGTGTTTTAGCCGAAGTAGTAGACAATATTGACAGGAACAAGCATACTGCTCAAGGTGCAAAGGTTTGGGTTGAAAGAATTCAGGAAGAGCCTTTGAACATGCAAAGAATTGGTGTACGTGCATGGTAGGCATTAGTTGTGCTCTCTGGGATCCAATACATGGAGGAATCATGGCAAGATGAGCAAATTTACCAATATGAAATAATTTCCTATATTCAAAATCTAATGGAGACCACAAGGCAAGCATTAATCGATGGAGGAGTTATCAAAGAAGGGGATGTCTATGATTTCCTTCAGTGGTACAGTGTAATGATCACAACTAAGGAAATGTTTGAGAGCTTCACCAAGGAATTTGCTCAATGGAAAAGGGTTGTTGACAACATTAAGAAGGGGGGTACCCAATACAGTTGCATCCTTGATGTCACAAAGATTAATAGAGGATAAAATGACGACGTATAATTTGAAAGTCAAGTTGGAGTTTTTTTAGCTGAATGTTTTCAAAAGAAAAGATTTTGAGAACTTCTCCATGTTCTTGAATACTATGCACCACACAGGACTTGCCACCGGATTGGGAGGCAAGTTTAACAAAGGCAAAAAGAGCAGTTTCAATTCTGGAATTCAAGCAAGAATCAACACCAAGCATCAACACAAAAGAATTGGGGACGGTGTTAGATCAATTGCATGCCTTCGAGCGGGGAAATCAATGATAGATGCATTTAATGCATAGTGGGTAGTAGTCATTTATTGCACCCCAATCCCTTCCGAAACGAGCATGCATACTAGGCATTTATTACCCACTTTAGTAGTGGATTCCTTATTAAATTAATGTAGATTCCTTTTATTTTCCCTAACCCTAATTAGGGCTGATGTGGCACAATCTGGGCCATTGGTTATTGTGATCATCTGGGCCAACCGTTGTAATCAAGGACCTATATTAAGGCCCCATCTCTCATTTGTAAGAGTGGATTTTATGAGATTGTTGCTATGAGCTACTAAGATAATAGAGTTTTCATTGAAGCTAGGTGAATACTTGAAGTGTCTTGGTGCTTGCTTGTTCTGTTAAATTCCCTCATTTAGATTAAGTTTAGTTTAATTAAAGTATTGTGATTGCAATGAAGAACATGATGACATTTTGACGTTTTAGAGATTCTAAATCATTGTTCAAAGTTAGCTTGAACCCCTTTGATGCATATGCTTAAATTCTATCATTGATATACATTGTTCTTTATGATGGTGTATGAGGTGGTATGAAGATCTTTCGCATAACCTTTGAAGATAGCACCATTTCATGTGTAGTTGTAGTATTACTTGATGAAGAGGAGCTCGGTAAATTGAGGAATTTGTCTACCAAAGTACCATCTACTGTCCTCACTTTCCTTAGGAGTAGAATAGAACCTCTAAACCCTATCCCATTTCATTTTCGCATATTTTGTGAAAACCAAAAAAGGACTTCATTGCAAAACCTTTAGATAGCTCGAACATCTAGTATAACTTGAAATGAATCTGAGGAAACATATGCCAGGCGCCTTTTGATTATCAACAAATTACATCAACCACCAAGCTTATCCACAGTCAAGACCTAGCATTGAAGGAAACTTGGAGTCGTCGTATCATCTTCTTGTAATCTTAGCATATACAAGACTTTGTTCAATAGAGGATAAGATATTTTGGTATTTTGTTCTACTGTTTGGTGGGTCATAAAACACACATCAACAAAGAATTTGTGAAGACATTCACTCGCTTTTGCTGCTGCGACTGAATTTTTTTGTGTATTCTTGCTGACCTGACTGAAAAACTTCACTGCTTGAATTAGTTTACTCGACTATCTTATGGTTAATATTTATATATTCCATATTTGTGCCTAAACTATAGTCGTGCATGTTACTATTCATACATATGTTAAACCATTTTATGAGTTTAATATATGATCAATATATGTAAACTAAAGTCGTGTTTTTGGAGCACATTTTATATTCCTATTTATATTGATATATTTTAATATTTATACATTTTATATTTTATATTTACATATATTATTAATAAATTAATGATAATTATAAATATTGTTGGGGGCAGTTTGTAAACATACACAAATATTTTATCAGATGAATATGAAATGAACCAAACCACTAATTTTTTCCGAATAAACCTACGAACCCAAATCCCGAATCTGAATGCAGTCCTCAACTGGAACCTGCAACTTAGGTTTAATTGTTTTTGTACATCAATATTTGTTTTAAGTATATAAGATCTCTTACCTAACTTTAACTAAAGAGATGATAAATTTAATACCTTTGTTTCTTCAGTATTCCACAGGACAGGAACTTCTTCCTCTCTTGAGAAAATGACTAAGAAATTTCTCACTAATAAAGTAAGGCATTCAATGGCATACCTTCACTACTAGGCAAATATTAGCTCAACGATGACTGCCATTTGGAATGAGTATTGGATTGAGTTCAGTTTGTGCAGCGCAGCTGCTGGCAACATTAAAATTTAAGTATGACTATTCACTCCAGACACAATTTATCATCCTTACACTGATAGTAAATATCTGCCAAATTATTAAAAGATGATGGATTATTAGAAACTAAAAATTGCATTGAAAACAAAGGTAGTCAAGAAACCAAAAAATGCATGAGATTTACAATTTCATTAAGGAAAATAAGAGGCACTATTTAACATGGAAATGTCAAAGAATAAGCAACCATCAGCTACGAGGGCTCTATGCAGTCTCTAATTTGTTGGCAAGATGTGGAATGTTTTTTTCTAAATTAAAAGATCAACACCGACACATTAAGCAAGGTATAACTGTCTCTAGATTAAAGAAGCTATTCTGCATTAAAAACGTCTTGATTCAATATTTGTTCTGTCAAGAGTTTCAATGGTGTGCCATTTGATTGATTACTTCTCCTTCACAGGCATTTAATATAGTACTAAGTTATTCTTTGGAAAGAGGCAAACCTTTCCAGCTCTAGAAGCTGCCACTATCAGCCATGAATGTCGATTTTGATCGAACGAGTGACCATTAAGAATCATTTGCTTGTACACATTGTCCAAGTATCCCCACTCACCTGCCACAGCACATGCCTCTAACATTGCATTGTATGTAAAAATATCTGGACTAAGCCTCAAAGCATTACTTCCTAGATTTTGTCGACCAATCCTCCCTTTCTTAATCCCCTCAAACAATGCTTTGGCTTCTTGAAACATATTATTTTCTCCATATGCTTTTATCATAACATTGACAATTCCTATATTAGGTGCGCAAAAATCTTGCATATATTTGAAAATTGATACACAATCATGTATATGTCCAGCTTCTGCAGAACACTGAATTAGGCCAGTGAATGTGACAACCAAAGGTTTAACAGGAGGACACTTGCAGAGATTCTCAACCTGCAAAGAATGTAACAAATTACTTTAAATATGTCCAAAAATTAAAAAGTATAAAGAGAAAATATGTTATAGCATCCCCACAGATGAACTGCTTTCTAACATCCTCATTTATTTTGCAAATTCAACAAAATTTTCAGGAAAATAAATAGAGAAAAATAGGCATACAGCCTCTCTTAAGAATACATTGAAATATAGCAGAAACGTCATTCGAAATCTTCAGCTGGAAAACAATGGTTGTTTTTAATTTCATATTTTTTTCACCAACAGAATTCTTTTATCCAAGTTTCTTTACAATTTAATCTGACACAAGATCTACAAGCATCTTTCTAAAAGATAGAAGGGGCATATGAAATTCTTCCAGCATTTTACCATAATAAGTTTAATGTCAAACTACACATGATAAAAAGAGGAATTATAAAAATGCCCACAGAAGACCAGGTCAACGAGACTTGGAAAGATACATAGCAGTTTACATAGAGAAGCACTATGATTAAAAAACCCTGGTCCTAAATGCTGTAAGCCTAAAAGTTTTAAACAGATAAACGCTAAAGATAAGACCTAAAGACAGGTACAAAAGATATTATAAGGGAATGATCCCAAAAGGAAATGCGGAAATGAGAAAGAGAAAAGCAAGAAATCACGATAAGGGACCACTATTGTCACATGTTTGATCAAAGCCTCAAGCTAGAGAACAAAAAGAATTATTGTCTATCACTGTGCAACTGCTAAAGTAAGCTTCCAACCAGAAGAATCAACGAGATTACCATTGACCATTGTATAAAGGCTAAAGCAAGATCTGGTAAATTTTAGTGGTACCTCAAATGCTGAGGTAAAATTGAATAATCCTCGAAGGTTGTAGTATGTATTTTAATTTTCATCAGTGATTGAAATCTTTGAGAGACTAAGGCAAACTGGTATGTTCTTAAGCTAATGAGATCACCTATCTTTGAGGTTGTAGTATGTATTTTAAGAGAAAACTATATAAGTTTAGGCAATACCTATCCAACAAGACACTCCATTTCAGGCTAATGTCCACAAATGGAATATTATTTATTTCCATGGAGAAAGTGACTTGGAGTGGAATATGTCCAAATCACCTATCGCTGCAGGCAGAAAAGAAGGTAAGTTTGAGAGATTTTAAATCCTTCATTTGAGCTAATGAGATCACCAACAGCCCCACTTAAAAGGGATCACTCTGATAGAAAAGACAACACACAGGTCTTAACAACAGTTGGATGATGGTATGCATCAAAGAGAGCTTTTAGTGTTCATTAGGTTTTTTCCCTGGCTGTTCTGGGCAATAAATTTAGAACGAATTGTTTTTTGAATTGACAAGACTTTCAGTGGTGCAAATTGTAATCCTAGCTGTGTGCTTTCATTAATAAACCATAATCTGATATAACAACATATCAATCCCAGTCAAAAATTGGATAATCATTGAATGAATCATTGGCTTATTAAGAAGGTTAAACAAACTTAGCTGGTTCATATGAGGACATCTGTTTTGATAGAGAATGACTGCTGTTAGTCTAAGCATGTTTGTCTTACCCAAACAACTCTACAAGACCGCCAAGCTTGAGTGTAGGGAAAAATAGCCTACTCCAAGCTTTTATGTCTGGGGGCCTCAATTATCATAAATGAGAATCAGAAAATGCAAAGAAATGGTGCTTTGAGGGAAAACGACGTTCAACACACTCATGCATGGTAAATGAACAAAAAAGTTTTCTTTACATATACATGTATTTCATATTTTTTCTGACTTTGAACCAATATACCTGTTAAATATAGTACTGCCACAAAACAGTAAAATATAAATACTGGGAACTACATATGGTTAAAGAAAGAGCGAGCATAATTAGAGCCGAAGTAGAAATACATGTCCTCATGAATCATCATCATTTATATTGAAAATTCAAAAAAGGTTATGAAAACATTATTTAGTGTAATATGGCCATTGATTTATAATTCAAAACTAAATGTTGAAATACGATGCAAAATACCAATTATACATGTTTAGCTGGAACCAACAACTTTCAAGTAATATTTTATTTGTTAGGATTGACTAGTTTGAATTCTCTAAATTATGGTACAAGTATGGCAATAAAATAATGACCTGAAACATAGCATCTTTCCATCTTCCAGCACTACAAAAGCACGATGCCACTTCATAGTAAACACTTGCTGTCGGAACCACTCCTCTACACTTCATTTCCTCAACTGCTCTCAAAGCTTCATCAGTCTTCTTTTCTTTCCGAAAAGTGTGCACAATAGCTGCAAAGCACAGCACTTGGTGTAGCATGACTATATAAAGCCAAAATGGAAAAATAAAAGAGTAATGTGACAAGACTAAAATGAAAATTTATACATTTCAGCACCTTTATAAGTCAAAGCATTTGGCTTCAGGCCAGCTTTTCCCATTTTCTCAACAAGCATGTGTACCAGCTCATACTTGCCAGAAGCAACCATCACCTACAAATAATAATTTTTGGTTAGAAGTCGAAACCCGCAATAGATAGTAAAACCACAATAATGAATACAATGGTAAGTTTTAAACCAACAGCAGTGAAACCAACTCAATGCAAACAGTCATTGAAATAAGATTAGAATGAAGAATATGCCCTTCATATTAATGTAATTTCACAGAAAATATATATAGAAATGAAATCAAACACAAATATAAATGAACAGCAGAGAGTTTGTACAATGCATAGTTTCAGATAAACACAAATCAACAGTGACAGTGACTTGGGGGAAACAATAATAAAATTTCAAAACCAATTGTTTTTTTTTTTGGAAGCTGAACAAAGTGTCAGGGCATAGTACACAAAAAAGATGATTTCAATAATTTTTTCAGTCAATGAGATTAAACTAATGATGAAAAAAAAATTTAAAAGATCTTCTGAAGCTCTTAATCAAATTATTGTGATCAAGGAGAGTGCAAGGTTTTTCTTATTGCCAAGTTTTGCCAGCAATTCTGATTATAGAATCTAATTTGCACCAACTAAAAGACACAATTAGGAAAAGATGCACATTATTTAAAAAACATCATTTGTACTCATAGTGGTTGTAAAAATCATTCAATTGACCCATGAGGCATAAACACAGTCAGCAATAGTTGGAGTAAAAAGGCTTTCTTTTGCGTTGAAAGAAAAGAAAATGGCAAAACACAGCACAGCAGATGATAGAAATATAAATGAAAGAGATGAAGTTAGACAATAATAGGACAACTGCTGGATCAACCTTACAGTTATAATATGGAAAGGAAGCTTTATGTTGTTAAAGGCAGATTATTGGAGAAAATTAAAAAGATACAAAATTACAGAATGAATGGCTGCTCATTGGAAATCCAATCCTGAGCTGATATTTTTTGACGGTGGGGTTTCCTGTGGTAGCCATTGGATCAGAAGAAAGAGAATCTCAAAAGAGGATCAACGGAAAAGAAAGCCAGCATAAGAGAAAAGAGAAAAAAAAATTCTCCTAGATCACCAGAGATGAGCCAGGGTCTCAAATGTTGCATCTGGCAGTGTCAAAGACTGACAAGACTACGTATAAAATCACTCCAAGTCCAGTGGAATACAATTTGACAGCATTTGACCTGGGACATGCAGTTAGGTATCAAGTAATAAATGAATTTGATGATTCTGCCCAAACACTGAAAAAGCAGTAGAAGAAAGAGGAAGATAAGAACAAGAAATTGCAAAGTGAGAAAAAGAGCCTTGCACAGACCCCTGCAGCTCTTAATGCATCCAATTAGGTAGGAATACCAGGAATTTATTCCTCCCACAGCTATTCAAAACCAATAACACGTCAACAAGATCAGATACTCATTGACCAACATATTACATTGCCGTGTAGATGATAAGTCACTCAGCTAAATTTAACGGCTCTCCAAATATTTTCTTCAAATAATTGCAAAAGATGTATCCTTCCGGAACACAGAATACAATATTGTTGCCAAATAGGAAATACTTAGAGATATCTTTATTTCTACAACAATCCCTGTAACTTTGTCTCTTATAGAGACTTCACAAAATTGCAAATCCAATAGCATAATAGGGTGGGATTGAATCTCCTCTGAAACTACAAACTACCTTCAGCTTCACAAGCTTCCAGGTCCAGAAGAAATAAATAAAACACATTCCATGACAATTTACAATGCCCAGTAAATTTCCTTATAAAGGGCTCCATGAAAAATCTAAAAGATTATATTAGGCCGACTGGACAACAATTATTTAAGTGATGCTGATATTATGTTATTATTTCTCACTTTATTTATTTATTAATTAAAGCCATCCTTATGATATTAATTTAATTTTAGGACAACTTTGGGACATTTCAGGAGATGCATGTTCGATTTGTGCAACCATTGGGTACTTGAATGTATGTTTACAATCTGAAAATCCTTCGTTTCCTTTGAAGATTGCAATATTCCAGGAAGTGTTGTACAAAAACCAAAAGGAAGATTATTCATCCTACTTTAAAATAAATGCACTTTGTACAACACTTCCAGGCTGTACAAGTCTGTACAAGGCCTAGAAAAAACATAAAAATAACACCAATCAAAATAGAAAATTTTGAATACACCAATTGCTTCAGAATGTTCTCCTTCCCATTATTGTTTGGAATGACCAATACATGTTATTTATATTATTTTATGCAGTTAAAAACCATCCAACTAGCCCTATGACCTTTCAACTTCTTTTTTCCAACATTTTCTGCAATATTACAACTTTGCAATTTTGCATTTTCTTGACAACTTTTAAGACTCTTTTACAAAATGGACTCAAACTTAAAAAATACCATCTAGACATGCCAAATAACCTTTTTAAGACATTTTTATATTCTTTCTAACCTTTTCAAGGCTTTATATATCAATTTGACCCTTTGAGCAATTTAGGTCCTGAATGACAACTAAATGACCACTTTACAATTTAATTGTCCTTAGGCATTACAATTGATTCAATTACATTGAATACCACTATGGATTTAAATTAATTCATTAAAATATCCCTTGGGATCACCTACAACATCTTGATCTCTAGGTGCTCCTGCACCACATCTGTTCAAGAAATAAGTGCAAGATCAAAACTCCCTAAATTTGATAGGCTAAGAACAGATTGCTTACAAGAAGAAGCGGGATTGATAACAAAAATGAAACAAGCAAAAACCCATAGATAAGGATATTTATGTATTTAAAAAAATTCTCATAAGAAAGGTAAGATAAGATAAGATAATAATATTAATGTCCAATGAAAGACCACCAAAAGGTCTATGGGACTAGAGGATTACAACAAGAAAGCTGACAACAGCAAGAGCACCAAACGATGTCCGAAAGAGCATACAACAAAACTAAGAAGAAGAAAAGAGGCAAAGAGAGGCCAAGACAAAGACTAGGAGTCCTTTGTAGGCAAAAAGAAATCAGTCACAGAAGGATACGACTACAAATGAATAGGAGCTATGATCTTATGGGAAGCGATCATCCAATAAGAGGAAAAACATCTCCCAAATACAATGTTTCAGGTGTGATGAGTATGGACACTATGCAATCAAGTGCCCTTATAGAAAAAAACAAAGGGCATCCTTTGTCAAAGTTGGAAAGAAAAAATACAAAACATGATTCTGAGAAATTTGTCTTCTACTCAACATCATCAAGCCAAGTATCAAACAAATTAAATACCTAGGTGAGTGATAGTGGTTCATCAAGACACATCATAGGATTCAGAAAACACTTAGATACTATGGTAGAAGAAACTAACGAAGAAGTAACTACACGGGATGATTCTGCACATCCGATAAAGGGAGTTGGAACTTGCATCATAAATTTGAAATCTAGCATCTCTCTCCAACTCATTGAAGTATTGTTTGTACTGGGAATAATTAGGAACCTAATATCCATTTCTGCTCTTGAAGACAACAGATATAGCGTTACCTATGGATGGAAAAATTCTAGCATGGCTGAATAACTCCACCATAAAGAAAGCACAAATTATAAGACAAGTTATTCATGAACCCTCTAATTCAAATGAATTTTGGCATCGAAGATTAGGACATATTAATTTTTGTGCCCTAACTTTAGTAGAATAATAGATGATAGGGTTACCCAAACTAAAATACATTCATGAAGGAGCATGCAAAGAGTGTGCACTAGGAAAGAACACAAGGGGGCCTTCCAAAATAGTTCGAGTAAAAACAAAAATGTAATAGAATTAGTCCACTCTGACTCATGGACCCATGTTTGTACCCTCCATGGGAGGGTTCTTATATTATGTAATATATTTGGATGATTTTTCTAGAAAGACCTAGACATATTTTCTTAAAAGTAAAGAGTCAGAAGAAATCCTTACAAGGTTTAAGGAGTTCAAAGCTCTTATAGAAAAACTTTTTCGAGAAGAAAGTCAAGAAACCATGAACAAATAATGGGAAGGAATACACCTCAAGAACATTTAAGGAATTTTGTGTAAATTGGGATTAAGAGGGAGATTATTGTACCCTACAGTCCACAACAAAATGGTGTTGCTAAGGGGAAAAATAGAACTATTATAGAAGCTGCTAGAGCTATATTGTATGACCAAAACATAACAACTTCATTTAGGCAGAAACCTCCACAACAGTTGTCTACATTCAAAATAGATGTCCTCACTCAAATTTAAATAACAAAACTCGTGAAGATGCATTCACCGATGTGAAACCTGACATAAGTTACTTAAGGATTTTTGGTTGTCATCTGTACATTCATGTGCCTAAAGAAAGGTCTAAATTATAACCCACTGGAAAGAAAGGAATATTTGTGGGCTGTAGTGAAACTTCAAAAGCTTACAAAATATACATACCTGGACAGAAACAAATTGAACTAAGTAGAGATGTCATCTTTGAGAAAAACATTGCTTTCAAAAGAGCAAAGAGTTCTAATGAGATAGAAATTCAAGATTCTCCTAAAGCCATGTTGGATGATCTTGTTGATGAGATTCAAAGGGGGTATCCTAAAGAGACCATAAATGAAAACCAAACTGCTCCAGAAGATAAATCATGATAACCACAACAAAGAGACCATAAGTGAAAACCAAATTGCTCCAGAAGAGAATCCTAATAACAACAACAACAACAAAAAGAGACCACTTTGGGCTAGAAAGATGATTGAGGAAGCTAAGAATTACGCAACACCCAAAGGAAACTTTAGAGAAAGTAAGAGACCCTACAAATTCTCAAGCTATGTTGTCCTAATGAGTGAGATCATTGGTTTAGAACCAACTAGTATTATAGAAGCTATCAAGAATTAGGTATGGAAAGATGCTAAGACGAATGAGTATCAATCCATTTTGAAAAATGGTGTATAGGATTAGTTCCTAGACCAAAAGAGAAATTTGTAGTCTCTTCCAAATGGCTCTTCAAAATCAAACATGTTGCAAATCGTAGTATAGAGAAACACAAAGCATGTTTTGTTGCCAAAGGTTTCTCACAAAAGGAAGGTATTGATTATGAAGAGACATTTGCCCCTGTTGCCCGATACACTTTTGTTAGAACGATAATAGCTATTGCAATAGCTAAAGCTTGGAAGATCCATCAAATGGATCTTAAAACTGCATTCTTTAATGGGACCATTAAAGAAGTTTGTTCAGAGCAACCTGAAGTCATATAATGTAGATTCACATATATGCAAATTGAAGAAAGCCCTATGTGGACTCAAATAGCCCCATAGAGCCTAGTATGAAAGGATTGGTTGTTATCTTATGGGATTAAGATTTTCCAAGAATGATGCAAATTCAAATCTCTATTTTAAGGTAATTAATGGTGATATGTTAATACTTATTTTATATGTTGATGATCTACTAATCACAAGAGAAGATCACCTTATTACTCAATGTAAGAAGAACCTACCCTCAGAATTTGATATGAAAGACTTGGGCATTTTACACTACTTCCTTGGGTTGAAAGCTTGGCAGAAATTAGATCGTATCATTCTAAATCAAGATAAGTATACTATTCATACTCTGAAAATATTTGGGATGTTGGATTGTAGACCTATGTCTACACCTATGGAAAGCAACTTACACAAAATGGAGAAGGCAACAACAGAGTAAAAATTTGCAAATCCTACTCTCTATAGATAGATTATTGGATCATTGGTGTACTTGGTTGATACAAGACCGAACATTTGTTATGCAATAAATGCCCTAAGCCTATTTATGTGTAAACCAAAGGAGATACATCTTGTTAGTGAAGCATATATTTAAATACCTTCAAGGTACTATTGGATATGGTTTAAAATACAAAAAATGTAGACCTAGATCTACATGGATGCTCTGATTCAGATGGGGCTGGATGTCTATGATCTCTTGGATCACCAGAAAACAGTCTTCAATGGCACAAAGTTCAATAGAAGTCAAGTACATTACAGCGTCTATGGGAACAAGAGAAGCAGTTTGGCTCCAGAAATTGCTTGTAGGATTATTTGGTGAACCCCTGAATCCTACTATTATCCACTGTGACAGTCAAAGTTGCATTAAGCTTTCAGTGAATCCAGTGTTCCATGATAGATCAAAACATATAGAGATTCCTTATCATTATGTGAGAGACATGGTAGAAAGGAATGTGATCCAATTGGAGTATATTACTACAAGCAATCAAACAACAGACATTCTCAACAAACCTCTCTCCAAAGTGAAAGTTGAACGCTTAGGAAGAAACTTGGTATGGTTGAAATGTAAAGTCATTATTGAGATTGAGTCTCAAACTGTTTATTTGTAATATATATATATATATATATATAAGACGTTAAATGTGTAAACTATTTTGTCATGAGTGTGACTCCATGACCTTATGGACCGCCTCTAGACATTATTAAAAGGTGATGATCTTTCTGATTAAAAACACTTGTATTTGACATTGTAAGGTGATGACTTTACAATGATTAGTCTCTCTATCATGATGGATATCATGTGACTTGATATCCTTGGACATGTCATGATAGTTAGTATCTCTTAGACATTTTGACAGATATCATAAGACTTGATATCAATTGAAGATTACTATGATCCTTATGAGATAATCATGGTGGATAAGTGTATCCATGGATATGCCATTAATTATTATGTTAGACATCATGGGACTTGATGTCATTGCACATACTACAATGAAGATGTGTTATGAAGAATGTCATGTGACTTGATATTCTTAAGAAGCATACAATATCTTCTACTATGACGAGTAAGGTGATATCACTATATACTTGGATAGTTTTTATCTTCCCTAGCTAAGAGGGAGTATTAAAGATGATAGCTTCAGTCAGATACATGATAATCAATAGCATGATATATGTGTGTATATATCTGTATCAGTATACATACATAAATATATACGCACACACACACACAGATATTCATATTACTTGAAATAACATTGATCTTAATGGAGATTGGTTATCATCTATATCCAAGTATATCATCAATCTACACTTGCATATTCTACTTCTGTGTATTGTCATTTCATGTTCCTCTTATCCCAATCGAGCAATGATCAAATAATTGACTGAATGCAATCAAATTGAGTCTGATTATATTTCCTTTCAGATTGATGATGTAAAATTTAAGTTTGTGTAAAAACTAATACTAATCCTGATTAGTAGTTGGGCTTCAGTTTCATAAATGAATAGATGCAAATGAAGGGGCATGTCATGAGTGGACATGCCTCCACTTTGTGGAGATACGTCCACTCATGGACATGACTCTACATTGCATTTATATAATCAACCCGATTGGCCAAGAAGAGCATCTAAATCAATTAATTCTCTACCTTTTGGAGTTCGGTTACTACAAATATCAGATTCAGAATTACAAAATAATATTTAGTATTTATCAATATTGAATTGTCATTTGCATACACATTTTACAAAGATCAAATCCTGACTACACCCTTCAACATAAAATACAGAGATTAGTAATTATCATATTCTGAAAATTGGAAAGACATGCATAGTTCTAATGTGAGATAAATTTATTCATCATTACAAAGCATATTAACATTTGACATTTACTTTTAACAAGTGAGGCCAGAATATACACCGTAAATTTTAGGTTGTGTTGGTAGCGTGCATATAACCACATCAACAATTGTAAAGGACTTCAATGATTTACAACACAAATTTTTAGCATAGCATAAAGTAAAACTGACTAAAGCAACTATAAGTGTGACCGTGTGCAATATTCAAAGATAAAACTTGTATGAGCAGCTAAACGAGCATAAAAGACATCTAAATGCCCAAATACTTAGGCATTGAAATTCCTCAACACCAATTATCTATATGATAATGGTGCCAAACAAGTATTAACAATTGCAAAACCCCCAAATGGCTACTTCATAGCCAAATGCAACCCGGTAATTACTAAACACTTTAGATGGAAAGTTAAAAACCATTAGTCTACACGTTTTTGGTCAAACTCGTGGAATGGCTTCACTCCGATGAGTGATATAGTTGGTGCTATATACTAAATACACATAACAAAAATCATATATCAAAAAAAATAAAGGATTAACTAAATGTAACTAACGACAGAGGAATGATGGAACATACATATAAAGTCTTGGAAATGGTCCTGACCCAACCAGGGGAAAATTCAAAATATCCTGAAGGAAATATCATGAAGGATGCTACTACTGAATGGTAGGAAAGCTGTGCTAATATTGTGTGGGACCAAATCAAGCATATTGTCATCCATGATACGATACCAAATACAAGTCAGAGAATTTGCCAATATATCTTGGTCAATCACACCATTCTGGAGCCAAACATGTTGGTCAATCACACTATTCTGGAAATAAACATGCTTTGCTAGGCGGGAGCTTTTGCATTGACAGCTCTATATAACTAAATACTTAAGGGAGATAGCCTACAAATTATTGGATTTCTTGGAGCATTTAGATGCCCACTATGTGTAGCCTTACATGAAACTGTTAACCACCGATTTTTGCTCCAGGAAACGGTTGGACAAGATTTCGCATGGACTTGGGATGGTAAGGCCCTCTCTAGATAACATCCTAAATCTTTTCCAAGGATGATTACTACCAAAGGATCATTAATGGGTGAGAATATGAACAAATACTTCATCAATGATAATATTGCACCTATAAAAAAAAAGGAATACAAAAAATTTCAAAGAAAAAAGCCTCTAGCATTGAATCAATAATAAACACAATGAAGGTTGGTAGTGGTAAACATCAGAACACTGAAGCCAAAATCAAGAAAACATTTTACATGGCACGGGGTGATAGAATGTAAAATCAATGGCCACAATTAAGGTTACTTCTTTCGAGAATGGTAGCAATTGTCCAAACATAATGGGAACAAAAAGATCCAAATGGATACCAGCTCTACATGGTACACTAAAATTAAAAATTGATGGGGCCTGAGAAGCAAGATCCTGTAATGTCCCCTTTTTGTGAGGATAAGAGTTTGTTTAGTTTGGCCTATAATTGTCCCTTGTGGGATAAGTTTGGTGGATTGTGGATCTTGATCGAGCCAAAGGTTATTTTCCCACTCCACAGGTCAGGGTTGTTCAGGGTTGCTATTCATTCGAATTGGATTGGTGCACTTATTATTTATAGTAAGTGAGAATTTCAGGAAAGTCAAGCTTATTGTATTTAGCAGGGGGGCTGAACAGTGTGTAGCAGTATGAAGTTATGGGGATCTTGGCAAAGCTTTCAGTTTGAGTCTTAATATCTACAGTAAATCATTTATGGCATGTTGCTACTTGAGGGAAGGCACCAAGGCGTCAAGTTCAGGCAATGGACACTTACAATTGGGGTGTTGATCATCAGGAGGAGTTAATAAGCTAGTTGTTTGTTTTATTATTATTAATTAAGTTATACTTAATAATTAAATTAAAGCTTATTATCAGGTATGCCAAAGTGCCTAAGTTTCGGAGGAATTATAATTAAATATATTAATTTGAATGGAAAGCAAATTTGTATTAAAAGCTAAGTTATGATTTAAGTCATATGAGGTGTGAGTTTGAAGCTATGAGGTCAATCTTCAATTGAGAAATACACAAGGCTTCATTGGTGAGAATGAATTCATTCATGACTGGGCATTTGCTTTTGTTGTGTGGAGAAAGAAATGAAACGAGGGTTACAACACTTTGAGTTGGTGCAACATTCCAATGAATTGTGCAAGTGCTTTGGCTTCATCCGGAGGCCAAGATTGATATCATTGTTGCAAAATCAACCATTAGCAGCCCCATTTCATTTCAGTAATACTTGCAAGGGTAAGAGACAGCATTATTTGCAGATCACTGCCTTCACATAGGTCTGTGTTTGAAGTACATGCAGCCGCCATTCTTCTACAAGCAGCAGCTGCTATTTGGAGACAGCATTTTAGTATGAGGGACAGCGTTGGACTCATTTCTCATGTGTTGGTCTTATATTTGCATTGGAAACCCAAAATAAATTGCATTTGCATTGTAGATATTTGAGTAGACATTCTAATAATCATTTCAAAGCACATTTGGTATCATTTTAATCAAGAACAGTCAAACAGAAATCTGAAACATTAAGCACAGAAGTTTCATGACAAATGTTTCACAATATTCTGTGAGGTTCAAATCTGCGACATACAGTTAGTTTTGGCAAAGGATAATACAATGGTGAAGTTACAACCTTTTGGGGTTCTTACAGATCCATAATGCAAGACCACACCCATGAAATATCTTGGGCTACTACAATAACATTGTCAAATAGAACAAAAATGGAAGCAGCATTTGCAACTCCCTTAGGAAATATTAATACATAAGCACATAATCGGCCCCAAAGAGAGTCATTGAACGTGATGGAACTCTAAATTTTGGCAAAATTTAGAGTCCCAAATATTGTGCCAAGGGGAGAACCAATACATATGCACATAATCGGCCCCAAAGAGAGTCATTGAACGTGATGGAACTCTAAATTTTGGCAAAATTTAGAGTCCCAAATATTGTGCCAAGGGGAGAACCTTCAGATTTTACCCACTACTTATATTCAAACAATATATACTATAAGTCATGATCAGAAGAATGTGCAAAAGGAATTCAGTTCATCTATATTGCATGCATTTCAGAAGTATCTAATATCAAACATACCATGGGAATGTTCTAAATCATATTTCAGGATGCAAAAGAATATTTTAGAGTGATCATGAGCAGTGATAGACAAACATCTTCATCACATAGAGAACTTAGACCAAGTGACCAAAAACAAATGCAATTGGTTGATGCTATAATTGTAAATTCTGTAACAGAATAGAACATTGTAAAACACTATATGGATGTCTGAGGACGGAACTGTGGATTTTGTGTCTGAGGATGTCTCTTGCCTGCTCTTTCTTGTACAAAACATTGTTTACAACTATTTCACATATTCAGTTACCTTGGAGCTAGTTGTACTGTGTGCAGAATTTGGAAAGGAATTCATCATTGGAAGCAACAAAATAACAAAGATTCAGGAGGTTCAATGTCAGATATTGCTAGTAGTACATGCTTATCCTCTAAGAAAATCATGGAGATTGCCGAACCTACTGGCTGTGCAGTGAGTGGATTGATAGTTGATGCTCGTTATAAAGTCAATATGTATACGATGACATCCTGAACTTTTAAAATATGAAAAGGTCCCCAACAGTTTGGAACATCAAAACTATATCTGTAGCACTGGGCATGGCATGATAAAAGTTAACAGGAAAAAGATAAAACCTGACAAACAAAGAGAGAGAGAAACGTGATCAAATTTGTATTCAGGAGAATTTGGAAACAAAGACAAATGGATGAATTTGATACACAAATAGCACTCAGAAGTTCACCCAAACTATTCTTCATTCGATGGAAGCCACAAATGATTCAGAGCATTTACACCATCACAAGTTATAGGTATATGAATGGTAGCCAGTCGTTTGAAAGAAGTAATGGTCATGAGTCTTCAAAAGTTCGATTTATGTGAAGAATAATTATCAAAAGCCTGCATCAGGTGGAAATGTTAATTAGCTTTTGGTCTTGGAGAAAACACTGTGCTTTTCAAATGTATACCCATCTCCTAAGTCACAGAGTACCATCCGGATACTATTGAATGGTACAATACTCACATCAAAGCATTAGAAGACAATGATTGTTGTCGGTAAAATCTATATCGTAGTTGACGGGTAGAATTGTATACAAAAGGGCGCGTGACGGTTGAGTCACCCCTTCGGGAAAGTATATGTACATCGTCCAAAGGGACTATTGGAACATCACCATCATCATAATCATATCATAAGCATTGGAGTGCATATTGCATATATGAATAAAGTATCTATTCTGTGTTATACCTTTTTGTACTACATGCGATAAGTATCCTTTTGCCCTGTACAATAAACATTTGGCGCCATTGCCAGTTGAACCTGGAATGAAGGAAGTATTATGAAGATTAGTGCCGACTCTGCTTAATAAAGATAGGAATAAGATAAAAGATAAGGATGAGATTCGCAAAACACAGGAAGTTTTTATTTTAGCTCAACAAGCGGAGCGCAGGCAGAAGCTTTAGCAGTTTACCGACAGACACCGAGGAGGTGAAGGAACACAAACCAAGGGAGTGCATTCACCTAGCAGACTGAAGAGTGCTGAGGAATTGCTCAAAGAAACTCGACCGCAATTGAATTTGGTGGAAGAGACAAGGGAGAAGTTCCTTAACTTGTATACGCCAAGGGTAGAGAATACGAACGGAAGGAAAGTAACTCACACGGCTCGAAGTGCCAAAGGAGCACGAGCATGGAGTGAACTCTTTGTTTCCGATACACCCGACTAATGGATACAGGCAGAGAATCGAACAACTTTGCTTGAGGAAGATCTTTTCTCACCGGGTAACACGGTTGTCCAAATTAGGGTGGTTGTTCGAAGCAACACGGTTGTGCAGAACAACACAGGTACTCAGAACAGCGTTGGTACTCAAAACAACACGTGTGCTGAGAACAGCGCGGATACACAGCAAGTACCACAGAATCAGAAGAAAGTAGCAATGGCAGGACCAAAGAAAAAATTATTGAAGTTCAATGGTGATGGGACGACCGATCCAATCAAACATTGTAAAACATGTGAAACGATCTGGATAGCGAACGACGTAACAGACCAAGTTGACTAGATCCGAAAGTTTCTAGCGACCCTACGAGGTGTAGCAATTGAATGGTTTGCAGATGCCGATTCTCAAAAATTAAATATGTGGCCGAATGTCAAGAAAGAATTCATAGCAGAATTCCGACTACTGAGGAATGATAACGAAATAGTAGCGGAAATTTATAGTACAAAACAGGAGAAGAACGAAACAATCCGGGTATATGCAAGAAGGCTAAAGGAGCTGGTAGGGAAAACAGAGAGCCCACTGCAGATGGGTTAAAGAAAAGATAGTTTGTTGAAGGGCTATGATTGGCACTAAAGAAAAAATGAAAATTGTACCTCCAGTATCATACATAGATGCGTATAATCGAGCGAACCTAGAAAGTGAGCAAAAAATGAGCAAAAAGAAAAAACACAAATCGTCAGACTTAGATGATTCATCTTTCGAAAGTACCAACAACCATGAAGAATCAAGTAAGAAAGTCCAAGCCCTTAGGGACCCTGATGGCGCAACCTATAACTATTGAGACAAAACCATTCTTATTGGATTTTGTGGTCATTCCGTTAAAAAGAAAAAGGCATGACGCCATCCTTGTACAGGGCTGGCTAGTACAGACAAAGGTGAAACATGATTAGAAACGAAATACCATGTCCACTGAATGCAGACGTCGAAGATTTGTAATCAACTTACACACAATAGATGATAGGTGAGGAGGAAGTGTCGTCGGATTCCAAAGGCGAAGGTGGAGGGGACGACAAGGGGAAGAAGAGAATGGAACTTGATGAAGAGGGAGTATTGAGACTAGAAGGAGGGTCTAATGATGATGACCTGGACTCGATGAATGGCCTACTCCATTGGCAGATGGAGGACTACGAGCTATCATTAATACCAGTTTGGTGCAGGCACGCGAGAAATGTGAATTTGATGTTTTTGGAGACTAGTTTGGTGTAGACATGGGAGAAATGTAAATGTGATGTGACGGAAAAAGATCTATCTTTTTATAGTTAGTCACAGTTAGTGTATTCTATTTTGTTAATCTGTCTCGGATATTTTGTAATTGTCGTCCGGAGACGACTTTACTTTTTGGGGGGGATTATGTTGTCGGTAGATTCTATATTGTAGCCAACGAGCAGAATAGTATCCGAACAAGCGCGTGTCGGTTGAGTCACCCCTTCGGGAAAGTATATGTACATCGTCTCGGAGGGACTTTGGAATTTCATAATTGTAATAATCATCAGAATCAATTGTAATCATTGTAATCTGATTGTAAGCATTGAATGCATATTGCATATATGAATAAAGTATATGTTATGTGTTATATCTTGTTATAATACATGCGTTAAGTATCCTTTTAACCTGTACGGTAAACAGAAGAAACCAACCGTACGGCAACAAGAAGGTACAGAGAGAACAACAAAAACACCATACAGCATGCACATCTCACATTGGGTATCATACGGCAAGCAAAAATGAAGCCAATCAAAGCACTAAAGTAACGTACAGCCAACACAATCAAGGAAACAAGGCTATAATTACAGCGGCAGGAAGGTTCTTAAAATAAATAAATTAAAAAAAACGATGACAAATCAAAACAATTCACAATGAATAACGTGTGTATGGTACTGAAGGAAAGACATAAACAGGTAGTGAAGAAAACATAAGCAGTTGGCAAAAAGAGTATGGGATAAGAGGAAAATCACAAAAATGGTGTGTTCCATGGACTTTTGTGTGGGTTTGAGGGTGCTCATTTGGTCTTGGCAGTGGGACTCCATAGGGGCGTTGCCCCTCGACCCCACTAGGGGCATTGCCCCCTAGACCCCCGGTCAATTCAATTATCAGTCTTGGGAAGTGTGAGCAGTTGATGAGACCTAGAGCTATTGCAGGCATAGAGTGTTTGTATGCTAGAGGTGGAGAGAGCACTGGAGCAAGCCTTTCGTAAGGGGTGTTACACTTTGAGGCACTTGGAGGACGTGTTGGACGTGAGGTTGTCTTGGTCAATGCATAGAGAGCTCAAGAGGAGTTAAACATTCAGTTGGAGGCAGTAGAGCGACACTTGTCTCAGCGTACCCAAGAGTTGGAAGCAGAGGCGATACAGTGGCTATCAAGGTCAAATTGGCTAGGGAGACAGTATTGTGTTAGCAGGGGCTACAGATGCAACGTGTTTTTGGAGACTAGTTTGGTGCAGGCATGGGAGGAATGTGATGTGATGGAAAAAATCTATCCTATTATAGTTAGTCACGGTTAATGTATTCCATTTTGTTAATCTAACTCCGTAATTTTGTAATTGCCGTCCAGAGACGACTTTTCTTTTTGGGTGGGATGATGTTGTCAGTAAAATCTATATTGTAGCTGACAGGTAAAATTATATTCGAAAGGGCATATGACGGTTGAGTCACCCCTTCGGAAAAGTATATGTACATCGTCCAAAAGGACTATTGGAACATCACCATCATCATAATCATATTATAAGCATTGGAGTGCATATTGCGTATATGAATAAAGTATCTGTTATGTGTTATATCTTTGTACTACATGCAATAAGTATCCTTTTACCCTATATGATAAACAATGATCAATTACACGTTGATATTTGGTGAAGCCTAGTCGAGAATTGTTATCATCCAATGAAGTATTAATCCGAACCATTTTTCCAATTAGCAATAGCTGAGAATCATGCATACCATCAAACAAACCATGAGTGACAAGTATATTCAAAGCCAATAAAGGAAAACAACAACCAAGAACATACAAGAATAAGATAGGAAATTAATAAACATATCATCCCTCCAACAGTTATACAGGAATGTTATCGGGGAAGAAGTATTTTATATTTATACATTAAGGAGGAATAAGGAGCAATAATGACTTTGTAATATGAATTCAATTATTTTATTTTAATAATAAAATAAAAAGTCCTATGTTTATTTTTATATGGCATGAAGATTTAAACTGCAGATGATTCATCCTTTTTAATTATTTTTTGAATTCTGTGTACAATTGAAATGTCTAATAAGTGGACACGGTCATTTAGTATCTTAAACTCGATCATCACGGATATTGTGAAATATCAAATTGTTTTCGTATTTGTGTTCAGTTTGTCTCCCTATCAAAGGAGTTAAAATTCAATCTGGACTCATTTAAGATTACGTATATATTTGATCTGTCACATCTTGATTATTTAATTGTTGGCAATATAAGTGCATAAAACATTATAAAATTGTATGTGAAAATCTTCACTGAAGTTGACTCTATTGACCGAATGAGTAGAGGCACTGGTCTTTTTATTATTTAAGTCAGAAAATCTATATCTTCCTCCCTACAAGCATCAAATCCATTATTGACAAACATTATACAATTCATTCAATTATTTTAAACATTTGACATTCAATCATGTTTTGATCGAGTTTAAGGACTTTGCCAGTCGGAGAACTCCAAAGCTTAAATTCACTCTAGAAAAGCTCTGAACCAAGTAATCAACTTCGAGGAGAAGGTCTACCCACCTAGGTGTAGCTAAGCTTGAAGTGTAGGGGAATCAAGGTGATTCTCGTTCGTTGGCCATAACTAATTGTGGAATCCTATTGGAGAAGAGACGGGCTTTTGGATTTCCAATCTACGGTTTTTGGAACCAACAAAATGTATTTATGTTTCCAACACAAATCAGTCCATTTGACTATACCTTATGATAAAACTATCATTGGGATCATCTCCTAGACATTGAACCTTACCCAAAGACTTTTGATAGCTTGACATGGACATTGTGAAGAGTTGCATCGTGCAATGCATCTAAAGAGAATACTACGCATTATGGTTACTACACCCAAAAAGCATTGATAATTTGACATGCATGTTATGGAGAGCTGCATCATGCAATATGTTTCTAGAGAATTATAGGCGTTGTGTCACTAGCCTCACAAGAAGGGTGAAAATTTCTTGTGTTATAATTAGGAGGTTCCTCGAAGGACAATCTTTTAGGTAGTGGAGACAATCAAAATTTATTACTTAAATTATGCCCTTGAAAATGTCTAAGTATTAACCAGCCCATCATACTAACCATCAGCCTAACAGAGTCTTTACTAATTTGAAGACACTAATCATGTCATCTTCAAGCTTGGCTACTCATGCATGGTCTTCTTCAAGCACATTCACTTCCAGTTTTGATTAGAAAGGAATTTTAGATAGAAAGCAGTGGAGGATGCAACTCAATTAAATTCATCGTATTTTTAATGTCCCCATTTTAGCTCACCTTGGTTCGTAATGTGGATTAGCCTATCAATGACCCTCATAGGTTAGGTCTAATGGTTTGAGGGGCCCTTATTGGTTGTATCTTGAGCAGAAGAGATATTATTCTCATTAGAGCTCATCTGGATTCAGGTTCAAGCATCCATTCTAGTTGTTCGGCTCAATTTGAGGGACTTACTATTTATGGCAAGTCAATTATGCTCATGTGGTTATTTTCAACAGAGCACCTGGACTTGGTAGTAGTACAGATCATCAGTTGACTAAATATATTAATAAGTATTAATGATAGCTTCGGTTAGATAAATATGAATAATAATTATCAGAAGAATAATCTACAATTCTATGCGTGCATTTATATCAATATACATTTAGTATATTGATACACATATATACATAATTAAAATTAAACAATATATCATTATCTTGATTATTTGAGAATTAAATTACCACTCATGATAATCAACCTGATGAATGATTCTCATTGCTGTTATTTTGCAAGTATAAATCTGTATTTATCGATCTGCATTGAGTTGATATAGAATATCATTATCATTGACATTTAAACGAGTATTGAGTTCATCAATATTGAACATGATTATTGCTGTTGATACCATGTATTGATAAAGACAAATTGCAGTTCTTATATATCATATTCGTATCTGATTAAATTTGTTATATTACCGACAACAATTGGTTGAGATCAGTTTGAGTGTCACCAATTATGAAACAGTGCATAGACATGTGTCTATCCATCAACATGTCTCATCAAGCATATATATATATATATATATATATATATATATATATATATATATATATATATATATATATATATCAGATCGATGAATGACAAGTACATAAATCAGTAGTGCAGGTCATTTAAAGTGTGATCTCTCCTCAAATTCAGAAATAATTGAAGTATTGTCAATATCAGAATTATCTACATTTCTTGTGAAATTTCATTGCCTCATTATTCTGGCAGCAACCTGCAAAGAATTATAAGTCAGTTAGAGCATTGTTCTAGATATAATAAAATTTATATATATTCCTAATCAACAATTAATCTAATCTACATGAACATAGTATCAAAGAACAGTTAAAGAAGATCCAATTAGATTTGAGATAGCAGATTATCAAGACTATCAACTTGCTCTTAAAGGAGAGATCACATTCCATTCTTCATAATGACAAGCGGAATCAGATTCAAAGATCATCTTGAAGGAGCATCAAACTTTATATCATGAAAGTTCAGGGTTATGCTAATCTTGAAGGAAAATGTGTAAATGTAAAGGATCTCTGATAGAGATTCTAATTGCTTTTATTATTTCAATCTACTAGATAATATCTGATTATCTATTATATTGATTACAGACTGAAAGTCTGATATAATAGTCAATGAATAATATCAGACTGAATATATTAACGTCTGATATAATGATCAGACCAAGTGAGCATACACTGTTATAATGAACAGATATAATAATCTGAAGTAGTGTTGACCACTGATGAATATTAGAACAATGCCGATTTGATTGGTATCCTTGATCATCGGCAGACTTGATATAAATAAGAGAAAAGAGTACATGCCCTCGTAGGGGCATGACTCTACATGGCCAATGGCCATGTAGGGTGTTACATCCCAATTTTTGACCCGATTTAAAATGTTCATATAGCCGTTGAGCTTTCACGTGAAGTAAGTTGGCAGTTGAAATTTGTTATAATCATGTGAAATGGTAAGATGGTTAATCACTATAATTTTATATAAAGATGACATGTAAGTTAACCATTATGATGATTTTTTAAGCTATTGAGGATGGTTATTTATCATGAATTCATGGGAATTGAAAAGGCAATTAGCCGTTACGATCATTTATGAATAACAACTCGTTATGGTACTATAATTTAACTATGGAGAATTTCCTTGTAGGGAGCACGTTGAAGGGGTGAAAGCATTGTCAGAAAAGAATTAGGCATGGGAACATCACCATCACTGGGCAAATAGGTATGAATCTTGAATCACCATGGTTGAGGACCTAGCGACTTGTATAATAGGATACAATCATTAGACACACATAAGCTATTGGATAATCTTTAAAACATTTTAACATTTTAACTTAATCAAAGTAGATACCTTTAACGGCTTATGGTTGACATTTCCATCATTTCATTGTACCACATATTTATGTACGTGCACAAAGATATAAAAATAAAGGTGACACCAAAATATCATTTTTATACAAGATTCTAATACATACATCTAAATACATGTACAAGAAGATAAAATAATCTTCCAAATAAAGCATGTATTTAGATATACATAATAATAGATACGACCTTAGATAAAACATATAGTATGATGCCAATCTTATAAATCCATCTACGTGCAAGTAGATAAATATATTATAAATTATCCTTGATTTATAACTTTCAAATTATTTTCCTTATTTATTCAATTTTTTTCTAGAAACCGAAATGGACACTTGGCATATTATATCGACATCCAACAAGGCAAAACATTTATTTAATAGTTACGGCTTCTTGGAAGCCTTTGAGAAATAAAATGTCTTTAGATATATTTGGAAGCCGGGAGAAAGCGAATATATATATTGCCTCCACACGATTTTACTTCAGCATATCTTTCCACAGTTTCACTCCTTGTTTTTACCCCCTGGTTGAAGGTAGAAAATGTACTGTTCCCATCATAAAATAAATGTATTTAATTAAACTTTGCAACGGGCCAATTGATTTAACTTATCTCGGTCCCATTTTTTTTTTTGTGTTCGAAGTTTGTGTCGCCGTCGACTATTTTTTTACACCCTCAGAATGGTTTCCCGATGGGTATTTAAGCACGGCTTGTAGCAAGTCTTAGGTATGCTTTGGATTATATTTCTCTGTACTGCGAACTCTTGTTTAGGGTTCTCTGTTGTTCGCCATTTCAAAAGTGAAAGATCTTCCCTATTTGGCTCGTGTGGTTTCGATGGGATTCAACCCTCACCCTATTCTGTTGGTACATGTGTTACTTTGCTTGGATCTGGCAAATCAGAGCATTATCTTCTAGAAATCCTTATTCACATTCAAGTCTCTCTTGTTGTGTAGATTTAATCAATATTCTGTGTTTTGTGCAACATTGTGTTTCCATCGCCAATTGTGTGATTCTGCGCTGCTCGCTCCTCACCCATCCATTCGTCCGCACTATCTTCTCACATCCTTGTACGGCTCTAGCCTTCAAATTCTCCATTTGAGCCATCATACGATCTATTACAATAACCGTACAACTTCACTTAAGCCACCGTACGGCTTTCCCTTGCTATACAACAACCCCCGTACTAACCCCTATTAGGCATCACCACCGTACGGACTGTGAAACATATGGCTAGTTCAGCGTATGGCCTACTTGCTAGGTCACCATACGGACTGACAAACTCCCGTACAACTTCAATTCACCTGCCTCTTCATATAGCCACTTAGACCCCCGTACGACTAGCCAATTTCTTCCATTACGACCCTCCATTTTGCTTTCCAATTCTATCGTACATCTCCTCAATCATCTTCCCTACGGCTACTCTGGCCTATAGTATTGTTAGAACACTACAGTGGTATCAAAGCCTTTGATCTTGCTTCTGTGGACAGTGAATGAGAGTCTATAGCCAGAAGAGGACACATTCCATTGATCGAATGGTTGACGAACGAGAACCGACCGCTACCAAACTTGTGGCACTACTGAGGGAACTTGCCAGGAATCAGGCACAGATCACTGATACACAGCAAATCATGGAAGAAACTCTCAAGAAATTGGCAGAGAACAAAATATCTGGAGAACAAAATGGTCATAGCGCAGACTCGGTGTCAAGTAAACCAAACCCTCAGTTGCACGCTCTCAACCTTCCATGCTAACTTTTCCACCACGAATAGAGGCACAACATGGAGGGAGACAACCAACCTTTGAAGAGATAAAAGAAGACTGGAAGAATGCAAACCTTGAAGAAGATATATCCTACAAAGATTACGCAAATCTGAGAATGAGATATTCGGCAGGCAGAAACAAAGGATACTTTAACGATGATCTCAGGAGAAAGTTGAGTACGGTAAATCTGTCTCCATTTGATGGGTTGGGTTCCATATCAGCGCAAGCATGGGTTATGAAAGTCAATACCTACTTCCAGCTGAATCCTATGCCAGAAGAAGCAATCAAATTTGTCGCGTTACACTTGGAGGGACTTGCGCACGAATGGTAGCACCATGGCACCATCACATTAGGGCATGATCAAATAAAGACTTATGCGGAATTCACAGAGAGATTGATAGAATGATTTGATGGTAAAGATCCGGAGCTCAATTTCAAAGATTTGGCACAACTAAGACAAACTAGATCAGTGGATCAGTTCATTGCTGAATTTTAGAAACTCCCTATTTTGGTCACGAACATTTCTGAAAGAAGGTGGGTAGTGCTCTTTATGGACAAACTAACTGAACCTCTGAAAGGTTGGGTGAAGGGATTCAATCCGGCTAACTTGTCGGAAGCAATCAGTAAAGCACGAAGTATAGCAATGTCGTCGGCATCATCCTCATCCTCTCGAAGTTACTCACATCCTAAACCGCCAACGTTTCCAAAGGACAAACCTCCACCCAAGAAGCCATCATTGGATGAAGCTACCAGACAAGAACTTTGAAGGAAGAAATTGTGTTTCAACTACAAAGGACCTTGGAGGCCAGGTCACCAATGCCTCGGAAAGGGGAAGATCCATTACATTGAGGTCGTATCCGATGATGAGGACGAATAGGAAGAAATGTCGGCCAAAGATAACCAACCCCACCATGACACCAACATCAGTCTGAACTGTACAGAGAGGGTTGCGCTTTGGTACAGCGCAGAGAAGCCATTGCATTGGCTGGCAACCCAAAGTGCACAGTTTTTTGTGTACGGGGTACCCTTCAGGGACAAAGGGTTACAGTGTTGTTGGATAGTGGCACTACTCTAAATTTCATAAACTCATCCTTGGTAAGACAGATAAGTCTCCCTACGAAGGCACACATAAGTTTTCAGGTCAAGGTTGCCAGAGGGACTTTCCTGCCTTGCACGCACCTTGTTCCTCAACTGAGCATCACAATGGCGAATCACACGGTGACGGAGGACTTTTTCATAGTGGACCTTGCTAACATGGAAGTCATTCTTGGCATACAATGGATGGAGACCCTTGATGAATACACTTTTCAAGCGGATGGACTTCACTTTTGTGGTTGACGAAAAGAAGGTTGTCCTCTGAGGAATGGCAAATGAAGGTCCGAAGGAAGTTTCTACGCATCGGATGGAGGCAATCTTGCAACACGATGACGTTGCATGGGTTGCACATTGTTTTATCTTGGCAGAACCTATAAAGGGGCATTGAACACCTCCATAGGATGATGAACTTCAAGATATTTAAAGTAGACATGAAAAGGTTTTCATGGATATTCCTCCTGGCATACCACCTCACCGAGGGTTTGAACACACAATTGAGTTGGAAACGGGAGCAAAGCCAATCATAACCACACCGTACCGCCACCCCAAGAAATTCAAAGATGAGATCGAACAGACAATTCAAGAATTGCTAGAGAAAGGATGGATCTGTCCCAGTTCTAGCCCATTCACATCATCTGTAGTGTTGGTCAAAAAGAAGGACAAGACGATGCACATGTGTGTGGACTACCACGCGTTGAACAAGAAAAAAATAAAGAATAGGTATCTCATTCCAAGGATAGATGAGTTGCTGGATGAACTACATGGCGTGGTCTATTTTTCAAAAATAGACCTTTGTTCTAGATACCATCAGTTTCGAATGAGGGAAGATGTGGAGAAAATGGCTTTCCACTGCCACTATGGACATTATGAGTTCTTGGTCATGCCGTTCAAATTAACCAACGCACCTACTACATTTCAATCATGCATGAACCGCATCTTCAACAAACAATTGCGTAAGTATCTATTGGTATTCTTTGATGATCTTATTTATAGCAGGTCATGGGAGGAGCACCTGAAGCATCTGAATGAAGTTCTAAGTATCATGAAGGAACAGTCCTTGTTCGCCAAGCAGTCCAGATGTGAGTTTGGTATGACAAAGATATTGTACTTGGGGCATGTCAATAAATACGGGGTTCAAGTTCATCAGGAGAAGATTCCGGCTATCCTCGACTGGCCTCCCCCAAAATCACTCACAAATTTGTGAGGATTCTTCAAATTGTGCAGTTACTACAGGAGGTTTGTTAAAGGATTCTCTCAGCTCAGCACACCTTTAACAAATCTGACGAAGAAGGGGTCATTCCAGTGGAACAAAAAGACAAAACTCACCTTTGATAAGCTAAAAGAGGCCATGAGCACTTGTCCTGTACTTGCACTACCTGACTTCAGTCGGTCGTTCATTCTAGAGTGCGACACGTCCGGGGAAGGCATTGGAGCAGTACTGATGAAAGATAAGACACCCCATCGCTTGTGAGAGCAGAAAGCTTACACCAGCAGAACACCTATATTCCATATACGACAAAGAAATGTTGGCCATCATGCACGCGCTAACCAAGTTCTGGCAATATCTGGTAGGTGCCAAGTTCGTCGTCTGTACGGATCACAACAGTCTGAGATATTTTTTGGAGCAGTGGGACTTGAATGAACGGCAACAAAAATGGGTAAGCAAAGTTGAAGCTTTTGATTTTGACATTGAGTATGTAAAAAGAAAGAACAATGTTGTTGCAGATGCCTTGTCCAGAAAACCCACCATCTGCTCACTAGACCGGATCTCAGCTGACTGGAAGGCACATTTGCTAGCGGAATATTCCAAGAATACATTTTCCTATGAAATAATGGATGGCCACACCCATGATGATTGGTACCGAGTGGTGGATGATATCATCTACTATAAAGACCGAATATACCTAGTGTCGGAATCCAAATTGAAGTAGAAGATCTTGAAGGAAGTGCACGACTCACCTCTGGCTGGACACCTCGGTTTCTTCAAAACTTACAAAAGTCTTCGGGAGAGGTTTTCATGGAAAGGGCTAAAAGGGGACGTGTTGCAACATGTAAGAGAATGTACGGTCTGCCAACAAAACAAGTCCGAACATACTCTTCCTGCCGAGCTGCTACAACATTTGCTAATTCTCGAACATAAATGGGAAAGTATATCAATGGACTTCATAACAGGTCTTCCGAAGGTGAACGGAAAGGATTGTATCTTCGTGGTGGTTGACAGATTGACAAAGTATGCACCTTTTTTCACCATCCCCTCCGACTTTCAGGCTGCACACGTTGCCGATTTGTTTTTTAGAGAAGTCTTTCGTCTGCACGAGTTACCCCAAAAGATTGTCAGTGATTGAGATGGACGATTCGTCAGTATCTTCTAGACAGAATTGTTTCGAATGGCAAGAACAGAATTATCACCAAGCACGAGTTGTCACTCGCAAACGGACGGTCAAACTGAGATTGTGAACAAATGGCTCAAAGGCTACCTTCGGAACTACGTCTCAACACAACAATGAGCGTGGGTAAAATGGATCCATCTAGGGGAATACTGCTACAATACCACTTATCACATGTCTATTGGGATGGCACCATTCAAAGCTCTGTATGGGTGAACCCCTCTATTTCATCGACACAATTCTGGGTGACGGTTGCGCTCCAAGGGTGAAGGACTAGCTTCAGGAGGGACAAGACATACTAAGGAGCTTAAAAGAAAACCTACAACAGGCACAAAATCAATAGAAGATGTATGCCGACAGATACAGGATAGAGAGGAGTTTTAAAGTGGGGGATCTGGTCTATCTCCAACTCCAGCCATACCGACAGTCTTCATTAAAGGGAACAGGAAAGGAGAAATTAAAGCCACAATTTTATGGTCCCTATCGTGTGGTCCGTCGCATTGGTGAGGTAGCGTACAAACTGGAACTTTCGAAGGGGAGCCATATTCATAATGTCTTCCATGTTTCTTGTCTGAAGAAAGCCGTAGAGCAAAATGTCACAGTTGCTACCGACCTTCCGCCACTCAATGAACAAGGGAAGCTCATTTTGGAACCTGCCAAGATCCTCGAAGTACGTGAAAAGATCCTATAGAACCGCACTATGAATGAGTACTTGGTACATTGGCAACACCTACCGTTTGATGACACAATGTGGGAAGGCAAGCACATCCTCCAGCACCCAGCATTGCATTTGCTTGGGGACAAACAAATTTTGGAATGGGAGGACTGTAATGTTCCCGTCATAAAATAAATGTATTTAATTAAACTTTGCAACGGGCCAATTGATTTAATTTATCTCGATCCCTTTTTTATTTTTGTGTTTGAAGTTTGTGTCGCTGTCGGCTATTTCTGTACACCTTCGGAATGGTTTCCCGACAGGTATTTAAGCACAGCTTATAGGAAGTCTTAGGTATGCTTTGGGTTATATTTCTCTATACTGCGAACTCCTTTTTAGGGTTCTTTTTTGTTCGCCATTTCGAAAGTGAAAGATCTTCCCTATTTGGCTCATGCGCTTTTGGTGAGATTCAACCCTCACCCTATTTCGTTGGTACATGTGTTACTTCGCTTGAATCTGGCAAATCAAAGCATTATCTTCTAAAAATCCTTGTTCACATTTGAGTCTCTCTTGTTCTGTAGATTTAATCAATATTCTGTGTTTTGTGCAACATTGTGTTTCCGTCGCCAATTGTGTGATTCTACACTGCTCACTCCTCACCCATCCATCTGTCCGCACTGTCTTTTCACCTCCTTGTACGACTCTGGCCTTCAAATTCTCCATTTGAGCCATCGTACAGTCTGCTACAATAACTGTACAGCTTCATTTAAGCCACCATACGGCTTTCCCTTGCTATACAACACCCCCTGTACGAACCCTTGTTGGGCATCACCACCATACGGACTGTGTACCGTACAGCTAGTTCGGCGTACGGCCTGCTTGTTGGGTCATCGTACGGACTAGCAAACTACCATATGGCTTCAATTCACCTGCCTCTCCGTACAGCCACTTAGACCCCTGTACAGCTAGCCAATTTCTTCCATTACGGCCCTCCATTTTGCTCTCCAATTATGCCGTACATCTCCTCAATCGTCTTTCATACGACTACTTTGGCCTAGAGTATTGCCAAAACACTACAGGAAACTAGATATATTCTGATATTGCATATGGATTGCTTCTGTGAGGGAGTCTATAATATCCCCTCTAAACATATAATCTAATATTGATATTCATATTCGTAGTTAACTAAACGAAGATGTATATTGATTACTAGATAAATAAATATTAAACATATCAAGGTAATGGAACAATAAGTTATAATAAGAAGTTAATATTCCTAACTAATGATATCATTTATTGTATAAATGGAAAACACAATTAATGCTACTAAGCATAAATAATATGACCATTACAAATTGTTAAATATTAAAATCAATCTCATGAGGGTAGACTAAATAAATATATAATCTTCAAAATAACTAGCATAAGAAATGTTAATAAAAGAGCTGATATATATAATCAAAACATATAAATATAATAATGTTAATGATTATCAACACCCTTAGTAAAAATAAATAATTAAAAGAGTGTCAACTAGACGCGACCTTCTAACATGGAAAGCCCACCCTATTTAAGTGGGTCGAGTGGGAGTTACTGAGACATGGAAAAATATCTAAAAAATCAATCTTGAAGAAGGATAAACATGCATTCATTACGTGGTATAGTGCATCGAATAGCATTGGAAAATACCAAATTATTATTAGTTTACCATTGGAGTATTTTTTAAAAGAAGGAAAAAAGCACATTTCTCATTTTGAATAGGTGGAATGGAATTTAAAAAAAGGAAAATAGTCCCATTAATAAGGAAGGATATAGGAACTAGAGGATTAAAAAGCAACAAAAAAATTAATTTAGAATAATGCAGAAAGTCATTTTTCTATTTGAATAATAAAGTAAGAAGAGGACAACTAAAAAGTAGCCTAATTAATAGGGATATGTCTAGATTTTAGGAGAATAAAGTGGAAACCAAATAAGAGGGATTAATGACACAAAATTATTATATAAGGTGATTTGGGTAGATTATTATTACTATATAAAGAGATTTAGATGAGAATTTGAAATTATAATTAATCTAATTTTAATAAACAAAATAATAGTGAGAAGAATATAAAATAAAGTGATTTTAGACATATTGGGCAAGAGAAGTTTAAAAATAAGGAAAGATGAAGTGAAAGAAGAGAAGGAAAAAATTGATGTATTTGAGAAATAGTTTTCTTATATTTCAAATGGAGGAAATATCAAAAATATTTACTTGAATTATCTATACTAATATAAAAATAAGAATTTAATAAAAACATATCCCAAGTGGGAACATTATAGAGCTGACTATTAAACATCAAGCCAAGGCTCATGTCTTCTTTTATATACCAGCTAGAAGAGCAGAGAAAATGAGAATTCTGCATCATTACTTCCACTTTCCCTCTTTTTCCCATTAATCTTATTTGCTGCATTTGGTTTGGTTGGAGGATAAACCACGTCACAGACTTATCTGATATAAGCTCCATGTTGGACATGTGATTTAGAGAAGCTGGTTGAACAAAAATCAAACCGAATTTCATACCTTTGTGATCAGGTTACATGATCCACTTTTTGCTTTCTTAAAGCTTTATTCATGCATTTGAAATTGCAGAAGTTATTTGATATCCCATTGTTGACTGTATATTGAATTGGTTATTTGATGAACCTTCCTCTCCTTAATTAAGTCTGTGTCAAATGTAATGCCATGCCAAGATGTCACTTGTTTCTAGTTGGATTCCATCATCAATCTGTTGAATTATAAATTCTTGAGAAGAAGTTCTCGGGTCATAGGAATAGTATTATGATAGTAATGGAACCATAATATTCTTTCACCAGCTGAAGCTCAACGACTGAGTTGAAATACTTGAGAATAAACACTTAGGACTCACCGGGTAGAATAGCCAAGAAAAAGTGTGAAGAGGTGAGAGGAAATCTGCAAGAACATGAAATCATAATCAAAACCAATTCATAAACTTATTACATATTAAAAGATTCATTTTAAATAGCTCATGCATGTCCAATTTATTCTTTGTTCTCGAGTGGTGTAATTAAGTACTAAGATGCTCAATGGCTGACAAGGTGTTCTATGTCTATTTTGGGTAGGGAGAGTCTTTCTAATTAGAGAAAATGCGGGAAAAAGTTTAACGTCCATAGTTGGAAAATTAAGCCCTTGACAATGTTTCCCTTCTCCACAAGATGTCAGGACGTGCATCAGACAAAGACAAGTTAAGCATTCAAACATTTATTGGTAATAGGTAATTTACTATTATGATGTTTATTCATGTAAAAAGATATGATGGATTAATTTATATCGTTGAATTCAGTTATTTCTTTTATTCAAAACAATCCTTCTCATCAATGAAATTAATAACCAGTTAGATCGGTTGATTTTCCAATTGAACATGGAATATATCTATATGCAAGAGATAGGTTTAACTAATAGATTGTTACTTCAATCTTTCATTTATAAGAATATTGATTATAGCATATCTTCTAATCTTATGTTATTGCCACAGCTAGCAATAGAAAGAAAAGGAAAGATGCAATGGTATTTGACACCCTAAATGATACAGTGGTATCTAATGCCCTAAATGATACAGTGGTATTTGATGTCTTAAATGATCTAGTGGCATTGATGCCCTAAAAGATACAGTGGTATGTGATACTCTAAATGATCCAATGATAATAGATACCCTAATTGATACAGTGGTATGTGATACCATAAATGATCCAATAGTAATTGATGCCCTAATTGATATAATGGTATTTGATGGTAATTGTCATTTGATCCTAAGTGGTATTTGTAGAATAACCTGGGTGTTTGTAGAAGCATCCCTAGATTGATTCCGGATTTGAATTCCATGGTATGTAAACTTTAATTTCCATAGTAGATTCATTGATGGTGTTTTCAATTGTTAATTATGAAATTTCCATTTAACTGATTGTAATTGTTAATCTCATTCACATGAACATAACTGATATAACTATCTTCCTATGAAAATGAAGTAATAACTATATTTCTTTGATATGTTAGTTGTTAGTTAAGACCCGGGAAGAGGAATTGTTACATATGGTATCCTTGATTGGTATCCTTGATCATTGGCATACTTGATATAAATATGAGAAAGGAGTACATGCCCCTATAGGGGTATGACTCTACATGGCCAATGGCCATGTAGGGTCATGACCCTACATGGGCATGTAATTAGAAAAGTCTGAACACATTACATGCTAACCGATTCATAGTAGTGATTAACTTTTGATTATGACATTACACTTTATATGTGTGTGTGTGTATTACTTTATAAACATATATATCTGAATATTATATAACAATTATGAATGACTTCTCTAACATAGACTTAATCGTGTGTGTGTGTGTGTGTGTGTGTGTGAATGCAAGAGAGAGTCATATGCAAAAACACTTCTCCCAAGGCTATATATTTAACAAAATGAACTAGATTCATTTATTAAAAAACAAACATACCTAAGCGAGAAAATGATGCTGAGAAAAGTCAATGGAACCAAAGCAATGAAGAGGCTATGAAAATTGATTGTGGATGCAATTAGGTACCACATAAATCCAATTATATATGAATGTAACTCAAAATAACACAAGTTTAAATCACTTGAAGATACATATGAAATAAATAACACCAACAGAGCTCTCACATTGAAAAGAAAACTCCATCATGTCAAGATGAATAAGGGAGAAACTGTCACAGCATACTTTATGAGGATCACTGAATTGAGAAACCAACTTTCTACAATTGGTCATCAAATTGACAATAAAGAGTTAACATTGATGGCTCTAGGTGGACTCCCATCATCATGGGAATCATTTATTCAAGGAATGAGTGCACATTCAAAACTCCTTAAGTTCAATCAGTTAAAAACGGATTGCATTCAAGAAGAATCCAAATTGATCATAAGGGGGATTAACTAAAATACCATCAATGAAGACATTGATATATTGAACACTCTCTCATAAGAAAGGAAGAAAAAGAAATTCCAAAAAAAGAAAGAAAAGCACCTATGGAAAACGATTCCTCCAAGAAGAAGAGGTGCATATTTCAAATACAATGTTTTAGATGTGATAAGTATGAACATTATGAAATTAAGTGTCCTAACAGCACAAAAAAAAAAACAAGCCTCCTTTCTTTAAGTTGGAAAAGCTAGCATTGAAAATGATTTAGAGAATCTTGTCTTCTATTCAACCTTTGTCAAGTTTCAAACAAACTCAACACATAGGTGGTTGGTAGTGGATCCTCACACCATATTACCAGATTCAAGGAACACCTAAATACTCTGCTAGAAAATTCTGATGACGAAGTAGCTATTGGGTATGATTCTAACTACCCAGTCAAAGGGATTGGAACCAATACCATTAATTTGAAATCAAGCATATCTCTTCAACTCACAAGAGTATTATTTGTGCCAAGAATAAAAAGAAATCTAGTCTCCATCTTTATTTCTCCACTTGAAGTCAAAGGGTATAGAATAAACTTTATGGAAGGCAAAGTTTGGGGCATGTCCAAAGAACTCCACTATCAAGAAGGCTCGTACTATAAGAATTAGACATGGATGTTTTTACAGACTATGTACTAATCCTACTCAAGCCCTAATTCATGAGACTTCAAACTTAAACAAGATTTTGCACTGAAGATTAGGGCATCTCCATTTTTTCACTCTATAGTCAAGAGAAAAAATGATGAAAGGTTTGCCCAAACTAAATCAAACTCGTGAAGGAACATGGAAGGGTCATGCCCTAGGAAAGAATACAAAAGTAACTTTCGAAAATAGTGTTAGCAAATCCAAAAATGTACTAGAGCTAATTCATTCTAATATATGTGGACCCATGTCTGTAACCTTTTTAGGAGGATTCTTGTACTATATAATTTTTTAGATGATTTCTCTAGGTAAACATGGATATACTTTCTTACATGTAAATTGTATGAAGAAATCCTTATGAGGTTCAAGGAATTCAAAGCTCTTGTAGAAAACATGTCTAGGAAGAAAATCAAACAATTAAGTACAGATAATGGGAGGGAATATACTTCAAACATCTTTAAGAAGTTGTGTAAATGTTGGGATTAACAGGGAGCTTGCTATACCTCATAATCCCCAACAAAATGGGGTAGCAGAAGGAAAGAACATGACCATTCTAGAAGTTGTTCAAGTTATGTTGGATGATCAAAACATAGAAACTTCCTTTTGGGCTGAAGCCTCTAGGACAGATGTCCTCATCCAATATAGATGTCCTTCTTTAGCCTAGATAATTAAACCCATGAAGAAGCATTCACACGCATCAAACCTGATATAAGTCATAAGAATCGTTGGTGTCATGTCTACATTCATGTAGCTAAAGAAAAGACGTCTAAGTTAGAACCCTCAGGCAGGAAAGGAACATTTGTAGGCTACAGTGAAACATCTAAAGCCTACAGGATATACATACCTAGACCAAAATCAACTATGCTCAACATCTAAAGCCTACAGGATATACATACTTAGACCAAAATTAACTATGCTCAACAAAGATGTCATTTTTGAGGAAGACATTGCCTTTAGGAGACCGAAGAGCTCTCATGAGATGGAAGATCAAGATCATCCCAAAGATATGGAAGAAGATCATGTTCTTGAGGCTTAGAAGGAGACTCCCGAAGTGATTGGAAATGAAGGTCAAACTACTCCCTTAGATGAACCCAATAATATCGAAATAGACCACTCTGGACTAGGAAGATGATTTAGGAAGTAGAGAAGAAGGCAACACCAAAGGGAAGCCTCAGTGAGAGGAAGAGACCTCACAAGTTCTCTAGCTATGTTGTCTTGATGAGTGAGACCATAAAATCAGAACCGTCTTGTGTTGAAGAAGCTCTCAAACATCAAGTATGGAGAGACGCTATGTTAGAAGAATATCAATCCATTGTAAAAAATGGTGTATGGGACATCGTACCAAGAGCCAAAGGAAAATTTGTCGTATCATCAAAATGACTCTTCAAAATCAAATATGTTGCAGATGACAACATTGAGAAACATAAAGTCTGATTTATTGCCAATGGTTTCCCTCAGAAAGAGGGAATTGAGTATGAAGAGACTTTTGCCCCTATCGCCCAATACACTATTAACAAAGCCGTAATTGCTATTGTAGTATCATAGGGATGGAAGATCCATCAAATGGATGTGAAGACTACATTCCTAGATGACACAATTAAAGAAGTATATTTAGAGCAACCCGAAAGTTTTGTCATACATGATGTTGAATTGCATGTTTCTAGATTTCAAAAAGGCTTTGTATGGACTTAAATAGACCCCTAGAGCTTGGTATGAAGGGATTGATCACTGCCTCATGGGACTAGGGGTTTTCAAGAATGATGCAGATCCAAACCTCTATTTTATAGTAATTAATGGTCATGTGTTAATTCTTATCTTATATGTTGATGACATGTTAATCAAGGGAGAAGATCATCTAATCTCCCAATGTAAAAAGGATTTAGCTTCAAAATTTGACATAAAGAAATTGGGTATTCTACATTACTTCCTTGGAATAGAAGTTTGGCAACAATCAAATGGCATCACTCTTAATCAAGGAAAATATAATATAAACATTTTGAAGAGGTTTGGAATGTTGTAGTGCAAACCATATCTAAACCCATGGAATGAAATTTGCACAAACTAAAGGAAGTAGCAATAAACTCAGAATTTGCAAATCTCACTCTCTACAGACAGATAATTGGATCCCTGATATATTTGGTCAACACAAGACCTAATATAGTTATGCAGTGAATGCACTTAGTTTATTTGTGAACCAAAGAACATACATCTTGTTGTTGCAAAACACATAATGAGATATCTTCGAGGTACAATTGGATATGGTCTTAGATACAAACATGTAGACCAAGATCTACATGGATACACTAACTCAAATTGGACTAGAAGAGTGGTTGACAAAGAGAGCTTATCAGGATGTTGTTTCAATTTAGGATCGACGATGATCTCATAGATCAGTAGGAAACAGTCCTCAGTTGCACAAAGTTGTACTGAATTTGAGTACATTGCAGCCTCCATGGGAGCAAAAGCATTGTGGCTTAGGAAATTGCATGTAGGACTATTTGGTGAGCCCTTGAATCCTACTATTATCCATTGTGACAATTAGAGTTGCATAAAGCTTTCAATGAATCCAGTGTTCCATGATATCGAGATTGCTTATCATTATGTTAAAGACATGGTATAAAGGAATGTGACTCAATTGGAGTATATTAGTAGAAGCTATCAAACAACACACATTCTCACCAAACCTCTCTCCAGGGTAAAAGTTCAGTACTTTCGAGACAAATTTTGGTATGGTTGAAAATGTAAGTCAAATTTGAGATTAAGTATCAATTATTCTTAATTTGTACTACTATCTCAAGATGTTTAATATGTGTACTCTTTTGTTGTCATGTGTGTGACTCTGTGACTTTATGGGGCCCTATGAACATTATTTAAAGATGACAACTTTTCAATGATGAACACTTGTATTTGATTGACATTGTAAAGTGACAACTTTACAAAGATCTATTTCAATATCATGATAGATATCATGTGACTTGATATTCATGGCCATGTCATGATAGTTAATATCCCTTAGATATTATGATAGATATCATGAGACTTGATATCATTTGGTAGATCATAATGATCTTTAAGAGATAATCATGATGGATAGTATTTTTGTGGATATGCCATGATTGAATATTCATATGGTAGGCATAATGAGATTTGATGTCAGCACACATACCATGATATGAATATTTTGTGTTATGGAGAATATCATGTGACTTGATATTCTCGTGTATACATATTTCCTAATATCACAGTGAAGTAATATCTCTCTATCACAATAAATGGATCAATTGTGTTAGATACTTGGCTAAATTTTGTCTTCCCTAGCTAAGAGGGAGTGTTAATAATGATAGCTTTAGTCAAATAAACATGAATGATAATTATCAAGAGAATGATCTATCATTCTATGCATCATCTATATCAATAATATTGAGTATAATGATATACATACATACATAATTAAATATTAAACCATAAATCATTATATTGATTATTTGAGAATTAAATTACCATTTATGATAATCGACCTGATGAATGATTATCATTACTGTTATTTTCCAAGTATCTCTATTTATCGATCTGCATTAAGTTGATATTGAATATCATTATCATTGACATTTAAATGAGTATCAAGTTAATCAATATTGAATGTGATTACTATCATCAATACCATGAATTGATAAAGATAAATTGCATTGTTTATATATCAGATTTGTATCTAATTATATTTGTTATATTACCAATAACAATCAGTTGAGATTAGTTTGAATCAGTCACCGATTATGAAACACTGCATATACATGTCGGTGGAGAGCCATCGACGTATCTCATCAAACATATATATATATATATATGTTTGATGAGATATTTTATTATTAATTAAAAAACTAAATTAATTTAATTAATTTAATAATTATTTAAAACAAAACTTATATAAATAAATTATTAATCATTAATAAATTTATTAATAACAAAACCTATTAATAACATTTTTTTTAGGAAGGGTCCTCATTCTAAAGATATATATATACACATATCAGATCGATGAATGACAGGTACAAAAATAATTAGTGCAAGTCATTTAATGTTTGATCTCTCCTTATACTCAGGAATTTGTGATTCAAATTCGAAAATAACTGAAGCATTATCGATATCAAAATTATCTACATATCTTGTGAAATATCATTGCCTTATTTATCTGGCAGCAATATGCAAAGAATTATAAGTTAGACAATAAATCTATATTCCTAATCAACAATAAATTTAATCTACTTTAACAAAGTTAAATAAGTCTAATCACTTTAAGTTTGTGATATTATTAATAAAAATGTGTTCTTTATTAATAATTAACAAAAAAAGCGTACTATAAAGTTAATATCTTTAGTGTGGCCAAAGTCATTATTAATGGGCATTAACTGTATTATGAGGAACCATATATCTCACTGCCCTATCAACCGTCTTTGGATCCAATAGTCTCTCAGCCAATCTCTGCTAATGATGCTTAAGTTTCTCCACACTCTCCCTCAAAGCATTTATTTTGTCACTATCTTCAAGACTACTCTGCCGGCTCTTGGAACTACTGGTTCTTCTGTGTCTGTCCATAATTGGAAAATGATAGAGTGTTGGTCACTCCAAATACAACAGCAGATTTGAAATAAAAATAAATTTCCTACTCCACAGGATGGCAGGAAACCGCACTAATACCACCATAATAACCCTGGTCTGGATATAGTAAAATTAATCATCCATCATCTTCACTATTCAGGAGTTCAGAATTTTGTCAAACACTTGGTGACCAAACAACTAGCTCCCACATAACGAATTGAATTAAAATTTTGATCCTGATCATATTAATTATGGACTATGTTCTCTTGAATGATTCATTGTTCTTGTTTTTTGGTTTAATTTGATATGAAGCATCAATAAATAGTATGGAATTCTCAAATTTGTAGTTTCCTTAACACAATCAATTCTGAAATTGAAACCATTTGCAATATAATGAATTCTGAAAATCTATTTGATCATGAAGCTGCAAAATAATATACAAGAACCTGGAGATTGATTGCATTATTTGTAGTATTGACCAGTTGATCAGTACGCCTAGAATGAAACCAGCATGTAGCAAAGAATACCCAATGTATCACAAGGACTTATCTATTCCTCAAGATCCTGCAGATTGCATAGTCTGCCAGCTGCCAATGACCACATCTTGAGCACATAAAACCACGATCAGCTACCTGTACTATTCTGGTATCAATCCCAGGCAATATACAGGCCTAATATGCAGCAGAACAATGCCCAGTTCAGAGCTGATGACAGTCCAACATGGGTAGCCATTCCCCACGCTAAATTGCAGTCCAAATCCACACTCAACAACAGAGATAGATGTGCGCACTAATCAAACCCTCTAGCAAATCACAACTAGCAATTTTTTTCTCGAGCACAATGACATCAGTAAGAGAAACGCTGCAATTCAGATTGGAAACCAATCCACACCACTATACTTCAGTAGTGGTTGATGCACAACTTCAATCTTCAATCCTCAGATCAAACCCTTATACTTTAGCAAGGGCACAAAAATTAAGACTTTTAGAAGTGTCACAAAGATTAAAAAAGGAAAAATAATATTTGATCGGATGCCTTTCCCATCAAATGGGCTCATATTTATAATCTCCAAATAGCACAAGTTTCCCACATGAACTTCACTTAAGGAGTTTCCTTTACACAACATAAAAATATAATTAACTGCCAATATAACATAATTTATTAATTGCTTTTGGTTTCAAAAATGACCCTTTCCACCATAACTTAATATTTTGACACACTAGGCCCCTATTTCTTATGCCCACAATTTAAAACTTTTCATCCCGGTTCCAACAAGCTATGATACTAAGGTCACCAACATACAACAACAACAACAACAAAATTAGCAAACCCAATATATTTAGATGAATAATAATAATAAGACACCCGTCTTGCAAAAACAACTGAAGAAGCATTAAAATCAAAATCTAACAAATCCAAAGTGATCCTGATGAGAAAAACGATGAATGAACCTGACAGGGTAACCTACTATAAATAGATGCTCCCTCCAAGATTCTCCTAGCACAAACCAAAAGCACGAAATAAAAACTGAGAGTATCACTCAACTCCTCTAACTCAACTGAGCTCATTAGAACCAACAGTTTGACATACTATAAATAGTAAGTCCCTCAAATAGAGCCAAAACACACCATAGGCTGTTGGAAAGATTATAAGCCCACAACTAAGACCCCCAAATCCCATCGTCAGCTCACGAGGGTTGCGATGGTGAACTAACCAAGCCAACTGCAGGAGCCTACTGAAAATGGGGTCATTAAAGTTTATTCTGAGATTTGTGGGAGGTTTCATTGTTTGTTCAGGGATTGCTAGTCCTTAGCTTCATTCTTCAAATACACTGATCAACGGTGCCTAGCATTCTACCTCTAGAAGGCTACACATCTTTGTGCTTACAGTTGTAATCTCCCTCGAGACTTGGGTTTGTTCAACTCATCACCTCCTTTATGTCGATTACCTCCAATAATGGCACCAAGCATTTGTTGGGCCCTACTACTTATGTTCATACTAGGTCTTTGAGACCACACTCCTCGACGATAGTGTTCCACTCCTAGTGACTCTTGGAGATGGCCATAGACTCCCTCTCACTCAAGTGGTTACCCTTCTATTTGAGGGTACTTCCCCATGACTAAAAATTGTTAGTTTGTTGTCCTCTTAGTGGAGCTTTCGTTGTTCTCTCTTTTGCCTCTTAGTTGCGTGTTCTTTTTTCGGACACTATTTGGTGTTCCCATTGTTAGTTCTCTTAGTTTGGTCCCTTAGACCCTTTTGGCAATCTGTAGTTGGACATTAATAAATTATCACATCTTATCAACTTTAGATAAAACATCTTTAGAGAAATTTGCATTACCTTTTGCGACCAATGGAAACTCTTCAACAAACTGATTTCTCCCAATGCACATACCAACTCTACTTCGAAATTAATTTCATCTCCTAGATCATCACTTTGATTTGTAGAGCAAAGTCTTATTGCCTTAAACAAAGTTTCATAACCATCAGAATCAGAACTGTCAATATTATCATTCTTAATACACAAATTTATATTTTTCACTGCAAAAATTTTCCCCTTGTGAACAAATTGTTTCTTCTAAACACTTCTTCATCATTGTCAATGTTAGGACACTTAATAGCAAAATGCCCACTTTTACCACAATTAAACATTTAATAGGTGATTTACCTTTATGTTTACCATAACTTTTAAACTTTCAACTAGGTTTAACAGTTCTTCTTCTCATTTAGGACTTTCATCATTTACCTTCTTAGTTGTTTTGAAAGCAACGTCCCTTTTATTTTGTACATCACCTACCAATCTCATCTCATAAGCCGTTAGAATGCTATGTAAATCATCCATTGTTATTTTAGATCCTTGGTTTTTTCTATAGTAGAAATTTTAGCATTATATCTGCAAGGTAAAGAACATAAAACAGGTTCCACATGTATTGTTCCTCTAGAACTATCTTTATACCGATAGAAAAATAAGAATTAAATATTAATTATTTTATATTAGGTACACATTTCAAATTTTTGAACTCATATAAATTAATTAATTATTTAAATGAGATAATACCATTTCATTATGTAATCAAGTTGTTAATTTTTTGGATAAATTAACCATTCTAGTTGGTCGGTTTTGGAAGTTTGCGGAACTCCCACCCATTTCTTCTAAGTTAAATAATGGCCATGAACGATCAAGAGTGCCAGGGAATTGAGTATTTGATCTATTCAATCAGTGACCAAGACAAACTCCTTTCGTCAGAGTCTTTATGTTTGGCCTATTGGAGACAAATAGTGAATTCACAAGGATTGGTGAACGACTAAGTTATTCTTCCATTGTGTGTACGCAAGCAAGAAGAAACATGTCATCAGTGTAAACATTAGAAGGGTGGACAAGTAAAAAGATAATGGAGTCACCTTGCTAGAATACATGTAGTTGTCGTGTTGGTTTAGAGCACATGTTTGGGTGGTCAAGACAACGTCAGATTACCGTACGGTGCCATGAGTGAAGTGGTCTTTGTTAGGAACGGTTAATCTAATTCCATCAAACAACTCAAGCAAACGCATACATGATCGTAGCTTGAGAGTCAATTAAGGCAAGGAATGTTTGAACGTCCAATCTGAAGAAGCCAAACATCATTTGATTGGGGTCATCAAAAAAATATGAGAATGGGCATAGAATTCCCAAAACATTTTTTATTGTATTTGGAGGGTTGGTATTGAATCCAATATATAGTTGTGTAATCTCCCAGGTGCATGATTTTGAGTTCAATATGTATTTCTTGACAATATGATGAAATCAATTTTCTAAATCAATTCAACACAGAATTTAGGATCAATTGGTTATATTTGGTGTTAGCATAAATTTGCAGCTCAAATTTATAAATTTTGTCTGAAATAATCATTGGTAATTACATTCAAGTTTGAAATTGAACTTAGATCAATACTAGGAGATTGTCTTGCAAAATCAGGGATTTTACATTGGTATCAGAGCCTTAAGTTCTACCAACCTATGGAATAAAAACGAGTCAGACTTATGCAAAAAGGGAATTATAACTTCTATAATACCTGAGTCAGACAAAACAGATTGATAGAACCATCTAGTTCTTCTAAACAAGTTGACATTAAACATAGTCATACAAAGTCAGACAAGGAAATAATTTTTGAAAACAATATGGGAGACGCAGATGACACTAGGGATCTCATAACTGCATTACTCAGGAGCCAACAAGATATGCAAAATAATGTAAATGGCATGGTAGATTTGATGGCACAATTCATGAACAATAATATGAATCAAAATCATAATAATGTAAGGGAAATAGGTGGACATGAGAACCAATCAATAAATGGACAACCTAAAAGTTCAACTTCAACAAGATCCTTCATACCAACCTTCACTCCCAAAAATCCACAATCTAAAAGAGAACCTATCCAAAGGGAACTCCAGAAAGAGGTACATTAGGATTGGATACAATCAGGTGATGAATTCAGGTCATCAATGACTTTTAGAGAATATTTGGATGTCAAGATGAAACACAAGAATAAGGGGCAAAGGGGATATAATAATGCATTACAAAGGAAGATTGGTAAAATATCAACTCCATATTTTGACGAGTCAAGTAAAACCACTACCAGAGCTTGGGTACAAAAACTTGACACATAACTACAACTATATCCGATGGAGGATGAAGCCATCAAATATGCAACATTACATTTAGAGGGAATTGCCCATGAATGGTGGCATCATGGACAAATTACATTGGGTCATAATCAGATTAACACTTATGTTGCTTTCATAGAAATGCTTATTGACAGGTTTGACTCTAAGGATCCTGAACTCCATCTCAACGATTTGACTCTACTAAGATAAACAAGTACAGTGGAACAATATATTTTTGAATTTGAAAAAGTAGCAGTATTAATAAAAGAAATCACTGAGAGGCAGAAAATGGTGATAGTTATAGATGGATTATCTGATACTATCAAAGGGTGGGTTAAATCCTTAAATCCTCCTTCCTTGTAGTCAGCCATAAAAAGGGCTAGAGAACTTGAACCTCCTTCTAAAGGAAAGACATTTAACAAAGGGCTGCTCTCTGAGCCATATTTTGATAAAAAAATATTTTCCAAACAACACACCACCAAGAAACAAATTAGAAAAGGAAGAGCATGATGAACTCAGAAGAAAAAAATTGTTTTTCAATTGTAAAGAAGCATGGGCATCAGGTCATAGATGTTTGGGAAAAGGGAAAATTCACTACATTGAAGTAGTATCAGATAGTGAAGATGAGGAAAACATAGATCCAAATCAGGAACAAGATCCTAAAACTACTAGATAGGCTCAAAAAGATCCACTAGGGAAGGATGAAATAGCAACAATGACAAGAACTCCACATTATAATATTTTCTAAGTAAAGGGGTTTTACAGGGGCAACGAGTTATTGTTATGATAGATGGTGGCACTACACATAACTTCATTGATAGTGCTTTTGTTAAAAAATGTGGTTTACATACAGTGAAACATGAAGGTTTTGGTGTTTGAATGGTAGGTGGTACTACTTTAGTAAGCACACATAAGGTTCCTCAATTAAGCATTACTCTTAGTAATTATAGAATAACAGATGATTTTTATGTGGTTGATTTGGCTAACTGTAATGTAATGTTGGGCATTCAATAGTTGATAACTTTGGATAAATACTCATAGAGTTATAAACGTATGGAGTTTTCTTTCAAAATTAATGGTAAAAAGATAATTCTCAAAGGAATTTCAAATGGTGGACCCTAAGTCATGTTTGCTAATAGAATGGAGGCCATTTTCCATTATGGTGATGTAGTTTGGTCAGCACAATGCCTTATCTCCACTAAGGTAATAGGATTGAATCTAAACATTATCAAGATGATTTGATGCAGATTTTAGATTCACCAAGTGTGGTTTTTAGTGATATACCTCTAGGAGTTCCTCCAGATAGAGGTTTTGAACATACTATTGAATTAGATGAAGGGTCAAAGTCAATTATCACTACTCATTACTGACATCCTAAGGCCTCCAAAGATGAAATAGAAAAGGCTATTAAGGAGTAGTTGGATATGGGACATATCAGGCTCAGTTCAAGTCCATTTGCTTCTTCGGTAGTGCCGGTCAAAAAGAAAGATGAGAATCTTCGCACGTGTATAGATTGATGTGCCCTCAATAAAAAGACCATAAAAAATACTTATGTAATTCCTCGTGTTAATGAATTGTTAGATGAATTACATGGAGTTGTATATTTCTCTAAAATTGATTTAAGGTCCGAAGACCATCGGATCAAGTTAAGACAACAGGTTATTCATAAAACTACTTTCCATTGTCATTATGGTCACTGTGAATTTTTAGTTATGCCATTTGGACTAACAAAGGCTCCAAAAACATTTCAATCTTGTATTAATCATATTTTTAATAAACAACTACGAAATCTTTTGTTAATTTTCTTTGATGATATCCTGATTCGCAACAAAACTTGAGAGGAACATTTGAGACATATTGATGATATTTTGGATATAATGGAGGCACCGTCTCTCTATGCAAAGGCCTCTAAATCTGAATTTTGTATAACAGAAATTTTATATTTGGGTCACATGATCAATGCCAAAGGTGTACAGGTACATCAAGAGAAGATTAGAGCCATTCTGGTTTAAACATCTCTACAGAATTTGTCTGATCTGAGAGGTTTCTTTGGTTTATGTAGTTATTACAAAAGACTAGTCAGAGGTTTTTCACAGCTTGGTGCACCATTGAAAAATCTTACCGAAAGGAGAGCTTTCAAGTGGACTAAAGCAACATAGCAGGTATTTGATAAACTCAAAGAGGTAATGAGATCTTGTCCAGTCCTTGCACTTCTAGATATCAATCAGCCATTAGTCCTAGAATGTGATGCTTCCGAAGAAGGATTAGGGGTAGTTTTAATGCAGAATAAGCACCCTATAGCTTATGAAAGTAGAAAACTCAATAGTGTTGAAAGATTGTATTCAATATATGATAAGGAAATGTTGGCAATTATGCATGCATTGGCTAAGTTTCGGCAATATTTAGTTGGTGGTAGATTTGTAGCTAGAACTGATCATAACAGTTTGAAATATTTTTTGAGCCAAAAAGGGTTGAATGATAGGCAGCAAAAGTGGATTAGTAAAACCCAAGCTTATGAATTTGAGATTGAATATGTTAAAGCTAACAACAATGTGGTTGTTGATGCACTATCCAAGAAACCTAAAATTAATGCTATATCCGGGGTAATAGCTGATTGGAAATCTTTTTATTAGTGAAATATTCTAAGAATGCCTTTGCATGTGATTTATTGGATGGGAATGTACAAGACAACAAATACAAGATTGTGAATGATATTATTTACCACAAGGATAGGATCTTCCTTGTACTTGGTTCTAAATTAAGATTGAGAATTATGCAAGCATTTCATGATCTACCTTTGGCGGGACATCCTAGTTATTTCAAAACTTACAAGCAAATACGTGAACGGTTCACATGGGAAGGGCTAAAAAATGATGTATTACAATATGTGATGGAATGTATCACATGCCAACAAAATAAAGGCGAGCATTCCTATCCAGCAAGACTACTTCAGCCTTTACCCATCCCAACACAGAAATGGGAAAGTGTTCCTACGGATTTCATTACCGGTTTGCCCCGAGTACAAGGTAAAGATTGTATTTTTGTCATAATTGATAGACTGACAAAATTTGCACATTTCTTTGCTATCAATACATAGTTCACATTGGTTCATGTTGCTGAATTATTTTTCAAGGAGGTGTTCCACTTACATGGATTGCCAAAGAACATAATCAATGATAGAGATAACAGATTCCTAAGCATCTTCTAGGAAGAATTATTCAAGTTAATAGGTACAAAGTTGAACCATAGCACCAGCTACCATCCACAAACCTATGGAGAGAAAGAGATTGTGAACAAGTAGGTTGAAGGTTACCTTCGTAATTATGTGGCTGGGCATCAAAAGGCGGATCAAATGGTTGTATTTAGAGAATATTGTTACAACACGACATATCATATGTCTATTGGTATGACTCCATTCAAGGCTTTGTATGCATATGATGTATCTTTTGTTGATCCTGCTTTTGACAATAGTAATGCACCCAAAGCTCAGAACTAGTTTCAAGAAAGTCAAGATATTCTAGAGAGGAAAAGTACGGAGTGTAGTTTTGATGAAGGTGAGTTGGTGTATCTCAGGCTACAACCCTATCGGCAGTCTTCCCTAAAACATACTAGTGCTAAGAAGATGAAACCTCGCTTTTGTGGACCTTATCAGATTGTTAGAAAAACTGGTGTTGTCACTTATGAACTGAATATTCCGGAGGGTCGCCACATACACGATGTCTTTCACTTTTCTTTCCTTAAGAAGGCATTGGGCAAGCAGGTGACACTTTCAGAAGAATTAGAACCTTTGAATTCAGAGGGAAAATTGGAAACTGTTTCCCAAAAAATTCTAGATGTGTGCGAAAGGCGTTTGCATAATCGGTCCATCACAAAATATTTGATTGAATGGAAGAACTTGACAGTGGATGATGCTACATGAGAAGGCGAACAAGTTCTCCAACGTCCAAATTTACAATTGCTTGTGGGCAAGCAACAAGAGGGAGGGGAGATTTTTAATGTTCCTCTAGAGCTATCTTTATAAAGATAGAGAAATAAGAATAATATATTAATTATTTTATATTAGTTCCACATTTCAAATTTTTTGAACTAATATAAATTAATTAATTATTTAAAAGAGATAATACCATTTCATTATGTAATCAAATTGTTAATTTTCTAGATTAATTAACCATTCCAAGTGGTCGTTTTGGAAGTTCACGGAACTTCCACCCATTTCTTCTAAGTTAAATAATGGCCATGGACAATTGGGAGTGGCAAGGAATTGAGTATTCAATCTAGTCGGTCAGTGACCAAGACATAAATTAAACTCCTTTCGTCAAAGTCTGCACAAACCAGTACAAATCTTCTGAGAAAATTCTTCTTTCCAAAGAAAGAATGAACTATTGTCTTACTTGATGGCAACGACAAACTTTATATTGCTGGTACCCTTTCAGGGTCAATTTTAATAGCTTCTTTCAACACAATGTGTCCTAGAAGTTTTCCTTCCATCAAACCAAAAACTGACTTTTTGGTATTTAAAGACACGCCATGTTGTCTGCATCTTTCTAAAACTTGTCAAAGAGGAAAGAAATGATCTTGACGTTTTTTGGAATAAACAATCAAATCACCCAAGTATACAACAATATTGTCGTTAATCAAACCATCAAAAGTGAGATCCATTGCTTGTTGAAAAGTTGCTCCAGCATTGATAAGAGCAAAAGGCATATGCCTATACACAAAAGTTACTCATGGGGTAGTAAATGTCATCTTATACTAATCATCTTCGCAAACCTCAATTTGATTGTAACCAGAAAAGCCATCTAACATAAACAACATTTCAGAACCAATAACAGCTTGTAAAACCTGGTCCATGACCGACAGTGGATAATTATCCTTGAGAGATGCCTGATTGAGATTGCGAAAATCCACACATGCGAATCTCTCCATTTTTCTTTCTAATAGGGACTATATTAGCTATCTAAGACGAATGATGAATAAGAAAAATAGTACCTGCTTCAAGCATCTTTTGAATTTCAGCCAAAATGGTACCTGAAATCTTGGGATTATATTGCCTCTACTTTTGGCGGAAAGGAGCTAGACCAAACTTCAGAGGAATATCATGTTGTACTCCTTTTGGGCGAAAAGACTTAAGATCTTCATAAGAATAAGCTAGAACATCGTTGTATTCACGAAGCAAGTTAAGAAACTTTTCCTTCTCTTCCTCCGTGCACCAATTACCAATGTTAACTAGCTTTGGGTCTTCTACAATTCCAATATTGTACTTCTCATACTATTCCATAGATCTCTCCCTTGTCTTTTGTTGTTCCTTAACATACCTATCATGTTTGTCAAAGATCTTTTCCAAGGAAACCAAACCTTTTGGGATCTTATCCCCTTAAGCTGAATGACTTCATGACCAATTTCAGGATCTATCTTGGAAACTATTTCATTCGAAGTATGTTCACTTTCTTCAAAATACATCTCATCAAAGCCTTCCTTTGTTTCAAGAAAATTGATGATCTGAGTATCATCATTGAACACTTGCCAATGCTCACAATTCTTTGGAATACTTGGTCGATAAAATAGTTGTATTTCATATATATTGTCTTCAAAATCTTGATGTGGAAGTAACAAAGTGGCTGAAACAGCAAGTGAATCAGCTCTATCATTGAGTTCTCTAGGAATCACTGAAATGTTGAAAGCATCAAACAACTTGATGTAATCCCAAGGTAAATCATGGTAGTGTCGAAGTCGGTCATTTCAAGCTTGATACTGACCCTTGATTTGACACACTACCAATTCGGCACCTCCTTTCACATGCAAATTCTAAATTCCTCTAGCTTGACCCATGTTCAACCCCAATATCAAGGCTTCGTATTCAATCATGTTATTAGTGTTAGGAAATTGCAACTTGTAAGTAAAAGGGAAGAATTCACCATCAGAAGAAATAAACACAACTGTAGCACCAGATCCCATAGAAGCACAACTACCATCAAATTTCATAATCCAAACAGTAGTAGAACTACTTGTACTTGCTCCAGAATCATTCAGAATGATTTTCCCTTGAAGAGAATCAATGGAATAACCTTCGAAAATAATTTCTTCATCTTTAAAACATCCCTAGGATCATCTTCAAGAATAGCTTTTTCCTTAGGAATGACATCTTCCTCTATGGCTTCAACAACATCAGCAAATCTTTCAGTGTTTGATTATAGTGAGGAACTTTCAGAATCAATCTAATCTTTGTCAAAATCGAACACTTCATCAACATGTAGGTAGTAATTACCCATTCCTGCCAATTCAAAAAGAATCTAAGCATGTGGATCATTTGACTTGACTACCACATATTTGTTTCTCTTTTAGGGTACAACTTCTACATAACACCTTTAACTGGTATTCTAGCTTCACTCGTATCCATTGCAAAAATTGTGATCAAGCAACATGCTATAGGAGGCTGGTACATCAGCAACTAAGACAGTCATTTTGATATTTTTGTCTGGGAAAGATGCAAAGGCAAACTAAGCATCTTTAATTTGTCCTTTTAGAGGCATTTGCTTGTTTTCTATAAAATAACAACTACCAAAAGACTTAGTTAAAGTCAAACCTAAAGCATTTGCAACCTTGGTTGCCATGACATTATTAGAGGTACCAAAATCAATGACACGGTTGCTTAGCTTAAAACCATTGATTAGAAGGGAAAGAAAGAAAGGCTCAATCTTTCCAGGAACTGAGGATGGAATGGTTACTAAGTTATTTGGCATATTGTTTACTTCAGGGGCAACCAAATGAGTTTGGGTAGGCTGGGATTCTTTGACAAATTTATTAAGTATATCCAGCTGATCCGGATAGGCTTGTAGGTATTCTACCTCAAACATCTTAATTTTGGTCTTCTTAGCATGGTCTATAATATCAAAAGCTTAAAAGGAATTTGCTAAAGAAGAATTGAAATTCTCAGCCTGAGTTTTAGCACTAGTATTAGGCATACTGGACCTTGAAATACTAGATGCAGGAGCAGTTTGATCAGCACTTACTTGATTTTTAGCCGGATCATTAGGTAGGTTCGGTAATGCTATTCCCCTCTTTGCAATGGTGGCAGACATTTGAGGAACGTCCAACTTCTTTTCAGCTTCTTCTTGTTGTTGAGCCAGCTTGGTTTGTGAACGTGTCATAACCGCATAAGCTTGTGCAAAATCAATTTCATGATCTAGATCATCATATTGCACGTACCCAATAGTAGAGTCGCCAACTACTTAAGGATCATCACGATACAAGGCAGCTATATCCTCAAAAGGATATTCATCTTGATTATCATTCATTGGATCAGCTTCAAAGTAACCTATAGTTGTGTTACTTGGTGGCACTTCGAGAGCAAGCCTCTCCGGAGGAGGAGGAAGCTTATTTTGATTCTTAGCTACATAATTATTTGCAGCATTAGGATAAGGCCGCCTTGGAATATACTTATCTGGTGCTACATATCAACCCTGAGATATCTGCTTCTTAAGAGCAAGAAGTTCATTTGCCATCTTCTGAATCAATGAATCAGATGTACCCAATGAAGAAGATTCCAGGAAGGAATTGTTCTTAAATCTGTTAGCATCTTTATGAATCTTTCCTGCAAGTATCAAATCATCTTCAATCTCAGTTGCGAAAGATTGTGCGAGAGCTAACGTTGCAAGGGCAGCCCTTAACAAAAAGCAAACTTCAGGAAGTTGAGCGTTGATAAAGAAACACTTCAAATTTGTGCCAGTGGGTTGAGAAGCAATAGGAATTTTACTAGCTAGTTTGTTAAACTTAGCAATAAACTCCCGCATTCCATCATTTGCTTCCTTCTTCATTTGTGTGAGCTATGCTAGTAGAGCATGCTCATCTTCTGCAAGCTTGAACATTTTGAGAAACTTAGCATGCATAGACGCCTAATCTGTGTTGGAATTGGGTTCCATATTATAGAACCAATCAGCTGCTATACCTTGTAAAGTCTCAATAAAAAGCCTTACAAATATGTCATAATGTTCAATACCAAAAACACCTACAGCAATGTAAAAGACTTTAATGTGTTCATTTGAGTGTTGCTTACCATCCCCGTAGAATTTGGGAAAATTCTTATGAGAATCTTGAGGTAATGCATGCAACGCTGTCGCAAGATTTAACGGACCAAAAGTTGCTCCCCACGGACCAACAAACATATTGATGATTGGAGGGTTAGTAGTAGCAAGATGTAATTGTGCCGTAGACACAAGGGGTTTGAGAAAAACTAGGAATCTTCACTAGGTATAACAGTCTTCCTTCTAGAAGGAGGGTAGCTTGTAGTATGCGAGAGAGAAGGAATTTTAGTAAGCAAATCAAAATGAGCCTATTGAGCCCAAAATGATCCGGTAGAACTTGATGAACTATCAACCTTCTTTCTTCGGGAATACACGTGCTCAAAACTTGCCATTGTGATAACCAGTAATGCCAATTAGAACAAGGAACTAAACTTCAGACAAAAGCAAGAGGCTTCCGAATGCTTTCGTATCCCCAGTGGAATTACCAAAAAACTGATTGGGGGAATATTTTGCAACTGACAATTTGGAGTGAAAATCTAGTCATACAATAGGATGACCAACCACAACATGTGAGACAAAGTCTCTCCTACCTTAAAGGAAAGGCTCCCCCTTCTCACCATTCCTTGGATCAACTCAAAGTAAGCAAAAAGTTGAGAGATTTATAAAAAGGGTTTACCAATATTCTTTCTTCTTAACTTTCAAGAAAGAATCCACTTACTCATGGAGCGAGCAATGGGCAGGGCGAAATCTCTAACTATGCCTCTATCAAGAGCTGGAAATCTCTATCGATAAACATACACTAACTCAAAGGCTAGCTGAAAATGTACTGGTTTAGCTCTAAGTCCAGTTGTACTTCTATATGAAAAATCTTTACTATTAAGGCACAAAGACTCTTTAAAGTAAAGATAACTATTTTGCGAATTACGAAAGAAGTATAAGCTACAGATAAAGCTTCTAGCTATATATTTCCACAATTGCTCCTAGTCAAAGCTCCGGCTCCAATTGCTTCTTAACTCTTTTATATTCAATTACCAAGAACACAAGATAACATGAATCAAAGATAAACTAAACGAATTATAGACAAAGCTTATAATTCACACAAGTAACAATCTCACTTAATCAAAGTTAAGTCTCAAATGCTCTTTTGTATTCACTTTTCTCTCAAAATAGTGCTACACAAACAAAGTTTTGCTGGCACAATTTCTCCAAAGCTCTCTTGCATACAATAAAAGATAAATGATGGATTTACAATGAGGGGGGCACTCCTTTATATAGGCACGGGAGTTGAGAAAAAGATGGAGGAAATAGTGGGATCAACTCAACCAACTTTGACCTAGTCTAACTAAAAAGAGAAATTATAGGGTTACATGCAACTGTACATGCAACTCACATTACATCTTTTATGCACATGTAACTTGCATCACATGTAATTACATCTTTGTATGCAATGCATCCTCTTAGACCTACAAACATAAATAAAAACAAAAACAACAATCTTAAAAATTGTTCCTTAGTACCTTGAACTTGATGATGATATCACACACTGTAGGAAGATCAGCAATCTCCATTGTCTTTGATATGACATTTATTTTCACTGCATCTGCATATGCTGATTGCACAACTTTGGAACTTTTCGCAGAGAATCTATTAAGTGCTTTCCTGAGGATTTAAACAAAACAAACTTGTTCATTGTGTGCGAACCAAATTCTTCAGAATCCACATCAATATTGATCCTAATTGTGTATTCTCAACTTGCCCTTTCAATTGCAATGAGATTACCATGTTCATCAAGAATATGACATCTTATTTGTTCCAAATCACAAGTGACTCCTGTTTCTACTGCTTGACAATCTCCAAGGGTTGCCTACAACTTTGTAATCAACTTCCTCAAGGTTTCTTCTTTGTAGCCTATGAGTCCCTGACATCTGAAAAACATTTCACATGATAGAAGAGCGTCACATGAGACCATAGCATCTAAATCAAATCTTGCAATTTCATCCCAGTCATTGACAATTTCCTTGAAATGATATGCTTCTCGAGTCAAAGAAGAAATCAAGTTTTGCTCCATTTCATTCATCTCTTTGACATGCCTAAGAACTGCAAAGGTCTCCATGATGGCTCTAACTCCCTCAGTGATGATTTCTCCTATCCAAGACTTGGCAGCTTCGATCAGCTTTCTCTCCTTGGATGTTTGAGACATAACAACCGCACTCTGAGAAGATTGTTGGCAGATGACTTCGTTCAAACAAGTAACTTCTTGTTTGAGTTGATTCTTCTTCTCCCACAATTCATGATTACTTTTTGATACATTTGCTAATACACTTAAGCATCTTGCAAACAACTCAAACGTGATTGTTTTCCGATTTCAAGCTTGGTGAACTTGTAATCAGAACAGGTAAGTTCTTCAGCAGGCTTATCCACCAATGGCTTAGCAACCTCTACAAATTTAGTTTTATCTGAATCAACCAAAATCCTTGTAAACAATCTTAACTTCCACAGATTTGGTTTTCTTGACATGGAGATTATTCGGAGGTATAACCACTTTTCTTCTCTTTGTTGTAATCTTGCTCAACCATGCAGGCAAGCTGAAACTTTCTTTTGTGTAAGCAGGTACAGTGGAGACCATTGGCATTGATCCTAATTATATCTTTGTTGTGAATGAACAAGATTCAGTCTGCATAGCTAAATTCATAGGAGCATGATGAGATGACTCCATCATGAAAAGCTCAGAACCTGTCAAAGATGTATCAAGTTGGAAAACTTGACCACTTGTAAAAGTTGGAAAATCCTCGAAAACATTTTCCAAATGCTCATATTGTTCATTTTCCATGACAAGAGGAGCGGCAGAAGAAATAGAAAAAGTCATTGAATTGATTTTTGAAACTGAAATGGAAGGCGTGAAAATAATGGAGAATGAATCCACATCATCATCTACTTCATCCAGAAAAGGTGCTTCGTGCATGGATGGCACATGAGTTTGTGTAGGCCTTTAGGGAGATATAATCATGAAATCCCCTTCTTCATCCTCAACTTCTTCATCTAATTCTGTCTTCAATTCCTTTTTTTGATTCTTCCTCTGCTTCTTGAACTGGTTCAAAGATCTAAGATGACTTAGAGCCCTTTCCACCCTTTAACTTGAATTTAAGGGAACCCTCCGCATCAGAAGAGGAAGCACCATCTTTTCCAGTAATTTATAGCTGTGACTTCGTTCCAGAAGAACCAAAACTTCCACAATCCAAACCCAACTTAGGATTAACTCTTTTTAGGCCTTTGATTTTGATGCAGGAGCATCCAATGTTGTAAGAGCAATCCTGTATCACCCAAAAATATGTTTATTGTTAGTTTCTATTTAAAGTGTTTTCATTTCTTGATACCCATTTGAGTCAAATAAAGATTCCAACTCTCATAGCTACACTATTGGTTTTCTGGGTTAGAGTTTTTGAGCACTCTGGGATACATGCCAATGTAGAAAATAGGTTATTTTGTAATTGAGCCATAATTATAATGGGTTAGAGGGTGTAAGTTGGAGGGATGATTATACTTGTAATTTAAAGCACTCCAAAAAAAGAATCAGGTCAAAAAGCTTTACGGTTTGAAAGTTATTGTAGTTTTAAGTTGCCTAGAGACCTCCTAAGAGCACTTCAAAGTCAGATTTGAGGCACTAAACGGCCTCATACAGGCCTAAAAAATGGGGGACAAAAAAAGCTGGTCCATAGTGCTAAAAAGCGCTTGGAAAGCTTTCCAGAAATGTAAACGGTTCATCAATCAGAGTCCTGAATCAAAAGTTACGCCTCCCGGAAGTTGGACTACCATTTCTAGATTCTTCTAATTTTACACCGACTACTAACATGTTTTCTAGAACCTTTTGTTTTGAAGGTGGATGTTATATGACATATTCTAAAATGTATTCCTAACCTGAAACCTAATTTGGTTTACTTAAGGACATTTCTAGCATTGTAAAGGCAGTTTTTAGTGGAGTTTGGGAGAAAGTATTGTGAGAAGGATTTTCTCCAAAATCTGATAACATTGTAAGCCCATAGGATATGTCGTGGAGTCTATTTTTGTTGTATTGAATGTAATAGCATCTCATTTCTAATAATAATATTCCCCTTTTCTTGTTGTGTTCGTTTTTGTCTTGGATTGTGCCCTCATCAGATTTTCAGCCATTTGTTGGTGTTTGCCAAAATAGATTGAATTCTATCTAGGATAGATGTTCCCTCCTTCTACTGCCACTGAAAAAGGAAAAGGTTACCTTTTATCAAAACCGACCTAATGAAACTCTGGATCAAGAATGTTGCCATCATCTTCAACTTGGAAATTCGAAGAAATCTCCATAATGTCAAAATCAATTATCTGTTGCAAAGTTAATCTGCAGTAGTCCATCTTCGTTATATCCAAATCTGTTCTCATGTCAATCCAAATATCCTCAATACAATGAACATGTGTGAATGCCCTTTTCATTTGAAAATTTATTTTCAAAAATCAAAGCAGAATCTGGCTTTGAACTTCTTCAAGGTGATCAACTACAACTCTGCTTCCATATTCTTTGCTTTGGGCACAAAAAATGATTGAATAATTACCAATCACCAAGGGTTTGGCTGAAGTAATACCAAACCCAGGCCTATGCATAGTATGTTGATCACACTGCACGTCTATGAGCTATCTACCTAGCTCCAGCAGTATGATTCGATCTGTAGCATACCTAGGTAAGGTATATAGTTCTCACTTAAAGTATGCAACTCTCAAGTATGTAAATGTTGGAAACTGGATAAAGATACAACCGTATTGACTTACCTTTTCCCAAGCCACATCAGATACCCTCTTAATGGATAACTCTTTATCGAACAAACACTGAAAATGCCCAAAGAAAGCATTTAGGACTCTTCTGAAATGAAACTTCTATTAGCCAAAGTGATCTAGTCATAGTAATCCTAAATAGAAATCTGAAGACGATCTCCTTTTGTTGAGAGACCAAAGAAAGACCCCATGGCAGCAGCAATGTAGATGAGGTAAGAGTTCATATAAAAAGGCGCAGAGGTCCCTGCGTTAAGCAACTGCTGGCAGAGTACAGTGCTAATCAATTCTCCCCAAAAGATATGTTCTTTGCTTTCCATTATTTGGATGAACTTGTACATCCGTGGCTCAAAATCAATAGAATTTTTAAGACCGCAAACTCTACTAAGTAGAATGATGAGATCTTTTTATTCCTGTTTAAAATGAGAACGATGAACGGTCTTTAGCCATCTTGAGAATTTGTTCCTTTTATTGTCTAACCAATATTGGTTAACATATTTCTGATAATCACCTTTTTTCTCATTCCAGCTTGCCAAAGAGGATTCTTTGGTTAAATCTGCACACTTTGCATGAAGTGGGACCTTGAAAATTTGTTCGATGACCTTTGGATTAAGACTAATGTTAACCTTGCCGTCAGCATCCTTGATTGTTTTAGATTTTGGGCTGAAGCGACTTGCACATCCAAGGACAAAATCAAGTTCCGTGGCGGCCATAGGAAATGCAAACAAGTGAATGTGACTTCTTTTGATGCGCTTCATCTCGTGACCAACAAGAGTTTCTACCCTCTGCAGAAAAACAGCAACGTCCACATGATCGATCTTTGTGTCCATCACGTTGTCTAGAATAGATATGACTGATAAGGGAGCTACGTAAGCCAACTCTTTATTATATTGATATTTCATCTTGCCTTTGGATTTTGATGGTGAGGGCATTTGTTGCGCTTGCGCTGCAACACAAAAATCCCAAAACATAAACACATTAAAGAAAATCACCATACAAGTTTATTCTCGGTCAACAACAAAGGTTCAAATGCGGATTTGAAACTTGAGAGTTCCAATGAGATGATTTCAAAAGAGAAATCATATCCATATGTAATGAATGAAGATGAAATGTGAATGAAAATGGAATATGGAATGAAGATGGAATATGGAATGAAGTATTATGAAGGTGGAAAATGGAAGATGGGAATGGAAATGAAATGAAAATGTGTGGTGTAACGCATGGGAATGCATGCAAAGGGATATTGCTGATTTCCAAAATGTGACTTAGGGTTTTCAAAACGTTATTGCATGAAAAATGATTACATGTAAGTGTAACATGCAACGGGGGATAAAAAGTGAGATGCAATGCAAATGCGAATGGAGAATGCGCTTTACATGTAAGTGCGGGTAATGAGTGATGTGAAACATGGAAAGATGCAAAAAATGGAAAAGCATGTATTTGATCATGGAGCCGTGAGTGCATATGGGAGGACAAAAATGGAATGAAGCTTTAAGGAAAATGAACTTTATAGTCATCTTTAGTGAAAAGGTGAAGTCAAAGTACATGGAAGATGAAAATAACATCTTTTTGACTTTTCAAAAAGTGACTTTAAGTAAAAAATGGGGTTTTGAGATGCAATTACACGTAAGGCATTTCGTGTAATCGTGTCATACGAGTGAATGCAGAAAGTGAGATGAGTGAAAATGGAAGCAGAAAATGGGATTACATGCATGTGCGGATGGTGAATGAGATGGAAAACATGTAATCGCATTTGACGGATGAGATGCAAAGCAATGTGACATGAAAAATGGAAATAGAACGTGATGATGAAAAATGGAAATGGAACGTGATACAAAAGAAAAATGTACCTTTGGAAGGTGACTCAAACATGCCAAGATGCAAAGCACTTCAACACACAAATTCGAAACTGGAACTTGGGGAAGAACCAAAACATGAAAATAAACAAATTTTTCATTTTTAAAAAGAAAAATGCACTTTTAATGGCATAGATTTCAAGAAGTGGCAATCATCAAGCAATAATATGCATGAAAATAGCAAGATAAGCATGAAATGATGAGCAAGTTTAAAAATGTCCACTTACTTGGAGGTTATGAGCCAACATAGCAAGTTTTATGGACTTGAAGACCAATTCTTCCTCAAATCTAAATTTTCAAACAACTTTTGACTTTTTCTATACTTGTATTCAACAAATATTAACGAGCAATGAAGGGTCGAATTTGACATGGAAGTGCAAAATACATAGTCTCCAAAGACAATCTCATGCATTTAAAACTACAAAACAACCCCTCTTGATTGAAGGTGTGGACTAGAAATGCCATTTTTTGAGTTTTGTGAACAAAAACATGACTTTTCAATGCAAAAATCTGAGCCATTTTTGCAAAAAGTGGCCAAAACATGCATATTTTTGAGTCATTTTTGACTTGTGAATGCAAAAAAGACTTTCCCAAATGGATATACATGGATCCAAATGCAAAAAAATGGATAAAAACCTCAATTTTTCTGGGCTTTTTAGCAAAAACGTGATTCAAAGAAAGACATGAAACAAAAATGTTTTGGCTTCTAAAGTTGAATATGTGTATCACAATGCAATGACAAACACTTAAAACGCCAAATCAATTCCTCTATGGGCAAAAGCAAGAGCCAGAAATGGTGTTTTTTGAAGATTTTTCCAAAAATGTGCAATGGGCACCCTACAAATGCCCAAAACCAAACCAACTGCTGATAGTGATTTTAATGTCTTTGCATAGATTTGAGACCACATAACATGATCAAGAAGGAATTTATGCAAAACTGAAGATTGAACTACTATTGAAATGATATTAGTTTTCAAACTAATAAAATCAAATACATAACAAACTTTCCAACTCACTAATTACTACAGCATTATAACATGTTATTCCAGTCATGATTTCCAACTTGTTGCTACAGTAATATGAATAGTGTCGTGCTACAGTGCTGGTACAGTAAAAATTTGCCTTCAATCAGTCCAAGACCCTCATAAAAACATTCCTCCACAATGGCATAAGTATCGGACAAGAAATGAGAATGGTATGAGCAAACACCCAATCCACCTATAGTTGGAAATGCACCCAAGCTGCCTGTTAATGAATCTAATAGCAATGAATTCCAAAGGCCAAACCCCAAGGGAATGATGTCTAGAATGTCACAAGAGAGGATAGACGTCCTCTAATGCCAAGAACAGATCCATAACTCACGAATCCAATTTCTTCTCATATTCAACCTGCCTAACAATAGCCACAAGCTTTCCTTTTATTTCTACTTCATAGGGTCGACCACTTTTCACAAGCAATGTGAGATAAATAAAATAAAATAAAATAAAAGGCTAATAGTCACACAACTGGACAACTACTAAAGTGGGGACATTACAGTCCGCCCCCCTTGAAATTGCTTGTCCTCAAGCAACCTCAATCCTGTTTGCTGTAACACCTGCTCACTCTCCCAAGTAGCATCTTCCTCTGGCAGGTCTCTCCATCTGACTAAATATTCTTTAATCACCCTGTTCCACAAAGTCCTTTCACTGGTATCTACAATAGCCTCAAAAAACAATAAGAGCTTTCCCTCATTCAATGGTGGCAATTCTGCAAAAGGCACAACTCTCTGACCAATGGCTTTCTTGAGCCTCAACACATGAAACACATTATGCACCTGACTGCCTTCTAGAAGCTCAATCTCATAGGTAACCTTACCACCCTGGGAATCACTCTGTAGAGACCATAAAACCTAGGCTTCAACTTCTCTGCTCCACTCTTCTTAAGTGATGAGTGTCTATATGGTTGTAGCCTCAAATAAAACATATCCGCAACCTCAAAGCTGCACTCCATCCGGTGGTGGTCAGCATACAATTTCTGCTGATTTTGGGCTTGTATATTCTCCTTGAGCACCCTCAAAATATCCTGACTATCCTACAAGAAGTCTTTCGCTTTGGGCACTCTACTATCCCCCAAAACTAGATCCATGAAGCTAGGTGCTTCATAACCATACAGTGTCATGAATGGAGTCATCTTGATGGACATATGATAAGTGGTGTTATAACAGTACTCTCCAATATGTAGCCATTTGACCCAAGCTCTCTATTGTGCAGTCACATAGTTCCTCAAATATCCTTCCACCCATTTATTCACAATCTCGGTCTACCCATCTATCTGCGAATAATAACTAGTGCTAGGTGTAAGATCTATACCACACAACCCAAACAATTCTTGCCAAAAAACACTCATAAATTTACTATCCCGATCACTGAGAATGAAACTAGGTAGCCCATGTAACCTAAATATCTCTCTAAAGAAAAGATCTATAAACCTCTCTTGGCTACCAATTGTGCATCTATGAAATTATGTGTAGCCCAATGTCAATGAGTGAGATCACTTTCTACCCCTGGATAGTACCCCTAACCTTAAATATGATTGCCTTATGAGCCCCCATTAATCATGCCAATGACTTCTCATCCTCAAGAATGTTGCTCTCCTTTGTAGTGTTATCCTCGTCTAAATCAAAGTGTTGATCCTCCCTTTCTGACTGTGACTCCTCTGCTAAGAAATACTCCATTTGATTTGCCTTAGCCTTGAAAGGACACTTAGGAGATAAGTCCCAAGACTCTCTACAATGAAAACATAGCTTCTTCCTCCTTAACTCATTCAGGGTGTCATTATCCAACTTAATATCCCTTTTTGGCTGAGCATTCTTGTGAAAAAAAATTTTGTCCTTCTCCTTGTCCTTCTTCATATATGAATCCCTATGCTGAAATCTGCTCCTAAAAGAAGGTGCTAAATCACAAGCCTTTTTAGTGGCCTCCTATAATGTAGCTAGGTCATGCCCCTTGACCCAACCCCTCAAGGGATCTGAGAGTCCATCCGTAAACAACACTACTAACCTCCTCTCTGAAATATTTGTGACCAACACAGCTAACCTCTGAAATTCACTAATATACGTCTCAACTAATCCCCACTGCTTGAGTTGTGCCAACTCTGTAAACTATAGCTCAGGATCTTTGGTATCAAATCTCTCTATGAGTCTCTCACTGAACTTGTAAGATGCGATCTAATTATGTCCCAGGGTTACCATGCCATGGTGCCACCACTCATGCGCTGGACCATCCAAATGAATAGCCACATACTTGATAGCCTCCTCAAGCATAGGATTCAGCTGGAAGTATGTATCTAACTTCTGCACCCAAGCTCGTGCAATCATCTTCCTTGAAGCATCATAATAAGGTAAAGAAAGTTTCCCAACTTTCTTTCTCAGCTCAAAGTTTTGATTTCTCCCTCCTGATCTGGGCATGCATCTCATCCTCAAGTCCATATAATCTCTGAGGGAAATATCCGCCTGAAACTCCAATCCACTAACCTCCCAATCCCTCCTGAACTAGTCCTATAACTCGGTAATCTGCGATTCATTTACTGGTTGAACCGGCTCTCTGGATGGAAAGGTGGGTAGAAGAGATCTCGAGCTCGTTGTTCGAGCCAGGCGTGCAACATGTCTAAAGTTATCGGCCTCATTCCCATTGTTGCCATGCCCATTATTACCATTAATGTTATTCTCAAGACCGTTGTTGCCTCAGCCTCCATTATTATCATTGCCCTTATTGTTATTGTTTCCCCCATTGTTATCATTTCCATTGTTGGCATCACCTAGATTAATATTGACGCCCACCTATCTAGCCATACGCTACATCATCATATCCATTCGCCTATTCTACTCTTGTTGCATACACTGCCCCTCCTCTAACGTACCCAATAACCGTCTGAAGATTACCTCCTCCTGATCTGGACAGGTATTCCTGTCTCCACCTAATCCTATATTCCTATCATCTCACTCACCCAGTTGTCTTGTTCAAAGAATATCTCCTCTGTGTCTATATGACTAGATTGTATGTCCCTCTACACGGATGAACTAGACTGTTCGCTCTACAAATCTGAACTCCTACTTTGTCTTGCCTTGGTATTGCGCAAATTATAAAGCCCCTATCGCATGCTCAAACATAAATGCTTAGCCTTTTTAATTTCCGATTTTAGTGTTTTGACATTTTGTCAAACACTCTTTCCTCTCTCCAACTGTTCCAAATTCCCTATAAGACCTTCACAGGATGGCAAGACTTATAGCTCTAATACTTCTATAATGAGCACCCCAGAAATGCCCAAAAACCGAACCAACTGCTGATAGTGATTTTAATGTCTTTGCATAGAGTTAAAACCACATAACATGAACAAGAAGGAATTTATGCAAAACTAAAGATTGAACTACTATTGAAAAAATGTTAGTTTTCAAGCTAATAAAATCAAATACATAGCAAACTTTCCAACTCACTAATTACTCCAGCATTATAACATGTTATTCCAGTCGTGATTTCCCAACTTGCTGCTATAGCAATATGAATAGTGTCATGCTACAGTGCTGGTATAGTAGAAAACTGCCTTCAATCAGTCCAAGATCCTCATAAAAACATTCCTCCACAATGGCTTAAGTATCGGACAAGGAATGAGAATGGTATGAGCAAACACCCAATCCACCTATAGCTGGAAATCCGCCCAAGCTGCCCATTAATGAAGCTAATAGCAATGAATTCCAAAGGCCAAACCCCAAGGGAATGACGTCTAGAATGTCACAAGAGAGGATAGATGTCCTCTAATGCCAAAAACAGATCCATAACTCATGCATCCAATTTCTTCTCATATTCAACCTGCCTAACAATAGCCACAAGCTCTCCTTTTATTTCTACTTCATAGGGTCGACCACTTTTCACAAGCAATGTGGGATAAATAAAATAAAATAAAAGGCAAACGGTCACACAACTGGACAACTGCTAAAGTGGGGACATCACAAAACATGCGCTTGGAGGAAGTTTGGAAAAACATTTTTTAGCAAGATAAATCCATTTTTAAGTTACAAAATCCATTGCCAAGCAAAAACAACCCTAGTGGAGAAAATCTCATGCAAAACCATCAAGTAAATCTCTCACAATCTCCAAAATTAGGTTCTTGGAGGGGAAAGACATGTCCTTCGAAATTGGACCTTTTTGGGTCAATTGCATGTTTTAAAATGTGTAAGTCATCAAAATTGGATCTTTTGGGTGCTATTACATATTTTAAAATGTGAGAGTCATTAAAATCGCACCTTTTGGGTACTATTACACAGTTTAAGTTACATCTCACTTTTTATATGCAAAGACATGAAAACTTTACTTTTGATGCAATTATATCAAAAAGGTCCACTTACATGCTAACCTTTTGATGTAATGACGTCAAAAAGGTCCACTTTTGATAACAAGTTGAACTTTATATGCAAGGACATGTAAAGTATCCACTTTTGATGGATTTTACATGTAATTGCATATAAAAGGTCAACTTTTAATAACTTAAAACCAATTATTCAATTTAATTTCATAGAAATGTTACTAAATGAGACAAACAATATTAATATATCATATTAGAAATACAATACATAAATATCATTTAACAAGTAACATTTAAATGAGCATTTGATTTAAAAATCAAAAATTAAACTAAAAGTATACATTTATATAGTCACTTTAAGTGAAAAATTAAAAAGTAACTCAACTTAAAATTATAACATAAAGTGCACTATAGTCACTTAAAAATTTAAAAATAAAGTAACTTAAAGACATAAAAAAAAGTGAAAGTCAAACTAGAAATATAACATCATATTTTTAATTTGTGTTGTTGCATCAAAAAGGTCCACTTTTGGAGCACTAAAACGACCATAATTTTGATTGACAACTCCAATTGAGCTCCAGGTTAGATCAAATCGAAGGGAAAACTGAAAGCCATGACATGAGCATAACCAAAGGACTAAAATCCAACAAACACAAACTCAAAAGCAAATAAAAAAATAATGAAGGCCTCAAAAATCAAGCAAAGGCTCGACAGAAAGCAAAACGAAAAAGACTTAACGAAAGCCTTTAGTTAAAGGATTCATTATATCAATTGGTATCGATTGGTTGATCAATACTAACCAATTATATAATGAACTAAACTTAGAGAAATGTGAAACTAATTTGAAAAAGTTTCATATTGTTACCTACATTTTGTGATGACAAAATGCAGGACAACATGTTGAATTGTTCGTAAACTGACATGCAAATATAAATAGGGAAACGTGAAAAACCTTGCTTATGCGATGTTTTCTTTTATATCCCCAAGTCATTTGACCGTTTGTCATATAATTAAGTCATGTCTCGAGTTCTTTAACATGCGATGTTTTGATATTGTATCAATCGCAACATTGCTCCTTTGTGATCACTAACTGTTTTCAAGGATGCGAAGATGCAAAGCACTCAAGATAAAGGCCAACGCAACAGCGCAGCTGTTAAGGTTAACCTTTTAAGTTTGGGTTGCTAAGAGGTGATAAACTACAAATCGCAAGGTTGCGACTTGAATTAAGCCTCAGACATTTCAAGTTGCAATGATGCGAAGGCTATCACAGCTTCACAAGAAGTTAAAGTTAACCTATGGTTAAGGTGGCAAAGCAGCGAAAAGCTCATAATCACAATTTCGCAGTGTTAAGAGGTAAGTTAAAATTTAAATTTTGCAGTTGTGAAGTGGCGAAAGGTAACATCAACAGTTAGGCTCAGGGTTATTGCTTCATCGCATGCAATTAACAATGATCTATGGTTAAGGATGTGAAGCAACGATATATAGTCATGAGGTCTCATCATGAGTTACAATGTCAAGTTTTGAGGAAGGTAATGGTTAACTTCAGGGTGATTACCGCAGCATCACAGGTGACAAAGCAGATAAGATTTTTCAAAGTCATGAAAGTGCGAAAAGTAATAAGGGCAATTAAAGTTTAAAAGCTATCGCATCTTCGCATGTGGTTAAACTTGACTTGAGGTCAAGGTAGCGAAGTGGCAAAAGCTCATAGTCGCAGCTTCGAAGGGTTTAGTCATGAGTTAGAGTTTCAAGTTGCGAAACTGTGAAGCTAATTTAACAGTCAATGAAATAGCTATCGTACCATCGCAAAGCTTGACTTGCAGTTAAGTTCTTTGGTTGCGAATCTGTGAAGCAAAATACAAGCCAATTAAAATAGTCAACGCAACTTTGCACGATTTAAAGGGACCATATATCTGGCGGATGCGAAGAGGCGACAAGGTTAATGTTTGAGTCATCGCAGGATTGCAAGTAAAAGAAATGTTAAGACCTAAACCGCGAAGAAGTCGCAAAAAGGTCAGTGTAAAGGATTTTGCCACTTCGCATGTTAAAGAGATAATGAAAACTGTGAGCAATGATGTTGCGATGAGAAGTTTCGCGCCTTCGCAAGTATTAAGATGTGATTAGTTTCCAAAGCAGCGATGCTGCGATGAGTTGCCTTGTAGCCATTTCCCTGGATCACCGCACTTAATGACACCACAGTTAATGAAGTAAACAGTTAATAAGTTGCGAAATTGCAAAGATAGTCAAGTCTTATATGTTTTGCTACTTCGCTGTGGTAAATAAAGTGTAAGAACAAACAACTTCAATAAAGCGATTAAGACTTGAATAAAGAGATCATTGTTTCACAAGCTCATGCGGTCAACAAGGAAGTAGGGTTACGAAGCCGTGAAACAATTAAAGATAGCCCATTTCGCATGGTCACAGCCAGAAGTAAAGAAGAATGGTAAACCACTTCAAAGAAGAGATAAAAGGGAATCGCTACTTCCAAACTCTAGTTTTAAAATAATAAAACAGTTTTAAAAGCCCATGTCTAAGCTGGAAAAAGAAATATGAGTTGGAGGTACAAATAGTGAAAAAGTGAGAACATCACCAGCTTTTCAAGGACTAATAGGATCTCAAGCATGCCAGTTTAATGCCATTAATTCAACACTCCCTTTTGCAGAAACAGTTAGATAAATTCTAAGAACAAGTATTTTCATTACCAGTCACAAAGAATTAAAGTGCTAGAGTGATTTCTGAGTTGCCGAGTGAATTTCCAACATATTGCATTCAGAAATGTTGAGATAATTTGAAAGCAATGGCACAGAAGGAAGGAGAACTAATTGCACAGCCACAAATTGAAGAGTCTACTTCAAAAACAAAAAGCCCTAGCCCATTCGTAGATGCAAATTCTACCTAGTTCTTCCAATGCACAATCTACCAATGATCATGTGTTCAAAGATCCCTACGTTGTAATGTCCCCTTTTTAGCATTCATAGCATGATGTTGTCGTTAGCCTATTTCCCCACGGTCCCGTAGGCTAACCAGGACATTAAAGGGGCTTAGAGGCCATTTGGCCTAGATAGTTTCAGTTGCAGGTCTTTCTGAGGGGTTTTGAGGCAACTTTGGGCATGCTTACTATTTATAGTAAGTCATCTTGGACATGGGCAGGCATCCAGTGGCAATGGTATGTCGATGGTAATTGTTTAAAATCGACAAGAAGACTTGTTTATCATTGATAAGATTTGTTATGCATTGATAAAGCTATTTTATAAAGTTAAATTTAAATATTTAACTTTATTAATGCATAGACTATAGTTTGTGAGAAATATTTAAATTAAAAGAGTCCCCTTTATTTTATAACACATTGGAGACATAAGTTACATAAAGGGAGTTATGTTTTATCCCACATTGAGAAAACGAAAGATGAAGCTCTTGTGAGAACACTATAAAAGAAATGGAAGAGCTTTTTTTAAGCATGGTTGGAAATATCAAAGAAATTGGAGAATTTTCTGGAGGTTATGTCTCAATAGTTTGAAGGACGAAATCCCTTCAAGCTGAAAATCTTGACGCCATTAAAAGATATGGTCTTGAGATTCAACAGGGTAGCAATCCGAAAAAGTAGAAACGAAAAAGCAGTCCGAAAAAGCGGAACCGAAAAAGCAGGCGGAAAAAGCGGAATCGAAAAAGCAAGCGGAAAAAGCAGAATCAAAAAAGCAAGCGGAAAAAGCAGAATCGTAAAAGCAGGCCGAAAAAGCAATTCGAAAAAGTAAAGCAAAAGGGGCAACATTTAAGGAAAATTATTACAGCCATCTACAACCAGGTTCCTTTGTTAGTATTGTTTTTTTTAGGGTATTATAAGTTTCAGCTGTAAGTGTGCATTATACCAGCATTGTCATTTTGTAATCCATGTAAATGCCAAAGTCTTGGCCATATTTCATGAGCATTGTATTAGAAATTTGATTGCAATCAAAAAGATAATAGTTGCTGGTGTCATTTAAGCAATTCAATCTCATTATTTATCAGCTAGATAATTTGCATACCAACTGTTTGCAAAAATGCCGGTTGGCTGTAGGTGTTCTTTTCTCATGCTTAGATCGTAATATATGCACTGAATATTGTCAAAATTAGGAGCACACTCATGTTAGGTCATTGTGTAGTCCATTTTGAGTCTTCTAGCACAAGTTTCTCATTGATGCAAATTGAAAATAAGTCATTTAAAGCAAGCTGAAATACTATATCAGTCATATGTCTCTTGCATGTGAATTGTTTGACAAAATTCTTTGAGCCTTCAATTAGCATCTTTGAGAGCAGATTTGAGGAGGGTTATTACAGTGGTATCAGAGCTTGCTTGCAAAGTGTTTGACGAAATGTCAAACAACTGAAGTATAAAGATTTTTGGTGTTTGAAGAAATTATAACCCATTGGGGTTATTACAGTGGTATCAGAGCTTGCTTGCAAAGTGTTTGAAGAAATGTCAAACAACTGAAATATAAAGATTTTTGGTGTTTGAAGAAGTTATAACCTATTGGGGTTATTACATACGTATTTTGCAAAGATGCAGAGGTTCTTGATAGGAACGGGAGTGAATTATTCTAGTTTTTCTATAAAAAACGGACAAAGAAGGTTCCAATATGTAACCCATGGACCAGAAAATTGGGAAAATTTATCATGCCTAAGATCTTTGTGGATGTTGACCTAGTTAATGCATTGATAGTCTTACAATCTAGTCAACAAGTCCTTACATAGGAAAAATAGAAGCATATTCTTGGCACTAGATAAGGAGCCATTCATAGAAGCCTTTGATTTGGGAGGTCCAATGTCTTTACCAATTGACATGGATAAATTGAATGAAAATTTAAAAAATCAAAAGAGCTTCTACATAGGTACAACAAAGACAAGGCACATCCCTATGTCAAGAAAAGAGAAAGGAGAAATTCCAAAGAAGAAGGAGGTGGAAGACCTCATGACTCTCGAATTCTTTCAAAGGTATATGCAGAACACTACTTTTGGTCTGAACAAAGCCCTAGGTTCAGATGGAACTGTAAATGCTCTTGGTAGGCATTATGTCATGGCTTTGAATATTTAGGACCCAAACACAAATGTGGGGTATGACTTTGTCTCATACATCATCAACAAAATCCATGACAAGATTGTTGCTGCACGGGAGGGGAGAATGGAGAATTTCAAATTCCATCATTACTCCTTGATCATGGACCTGATTCTGTTCAGAAATATGCAATTCTTTGATCAGAGCTTTGTTCAGTGTTGTCATGTCCCCTTTTCAAATAATTAAAAATAATAATCTTTGCTAAGGCAGGCAGGCCCAAAAAGGTGAAGTTTCAGCAAAAGGGGATAATCTTTGGAAATGAATGGACTAATAAATGAAAATTATTATTAAAATATGTTTTATTAACCCCTCTTGGACGTGAGTTAGGGTTATGACCTCTTTTAAAGGGTTTGGAGGCATTTTGGGCTGATTTGAGAACTTGATTTTTGCTCATTTCTTTGTTATTCTTCAGAGGCTGCCAAACCTGTGGAGAAGGAGACCCAAGAACGGGAGTTTGCAGGTTTCCAGGGAGACCCAACAACGGGAGTTTGCAAGTTTCCAAGAAGGCTAAGGACGGGAGTTTGAAGCCATTCCATGTGCATGCTCATGCAGAGTTTGCCTTTGTGCTGAACAGTGCAGATTTGTGAGTTTTCGGGTGTATATTTTGTAAGAGTTTGGTGTTTCCAGTTGAGTATTTCATATCAGTTTGGGTTGCTGCTATATATCATACTTTTAAATATTAAAATAGAGCTAAATATATGTATTTGGATATGATTATACTTCTGTGATAGATTATTAAGTTTTTGTGGTGATTCCGGGCTATTCTATGCTGTTTTCGGGAGCCCGATGAGCATTGTTTTTGTCCTCCGTTTGGGAGCTATTGTGTGCAGTTATACAGATCTGAAAATTTCATTTTATAGGCTGTTATGCTGCTCAAATTTCTGTAAAAATGTCCACTTTCAGATTTATTAATAATAGGTGAAGCTGTTAAGCTTTTGGCACTATTTCTGGCATACCCGATTTGGGATTTCTTGAGAAATTTGGTGGATCTTTGTGATATTAGTTGTTTGATCTTGAAAATCTGATTAGAGGCATGAAATATCATACAAAATCAGAGAAAGGGACATTTCAAGTGTACAAAAGAGTGGGGAGAAAAACTACATATACAAAGATGGACAAGGGTATGGCAAAGATTCCACCCACATTCTAATGCTATTTCTTTTTATAATGACTTTGTGCACTCTGTTCTAAATATGATAGGATACCTAAGAATGTTACAAAAGTGGTTGAGCCCGTGTTTTGATGCTAGGAGACAGATAGGACATAACTGGGGAAGTGTTTTCCTTTTGTCCAACGGGATTATTACAGCCTCTCCCTATTCCAGCACAGAAATGGGAGAGTATCTCTATGGATTTCATTACAGGATTGCCGAGAGTGCAGAACAAAGATTCGAATTTTGTGGTTGTGGACAGATTGACGAAATTTGCTCATTTCTACGCTATAGCAGCTTATAGGTCAGCCTCTCAAGTAGCCGAGATATTTTTTTGAAAGGTTTTTCGTCTACATGGTCTACCTTGGACCATAGTAAGCGATAGAAATAGCAGATTTCTCAGCACTTTTTGGCAAGAATTATTCAGATTGGCAGGTACGAAGTTGACAACTAGTACAAGTTACCACACACAAACAGATGAGCAAACTAAGATAGTAAACAAGTGGGCAGAGGGTTATCTATGGAACTATGCAGTGGGGCAACAAAGAACTTGGGTTAAATGATTAAATTTAGGGGAGTACCGCTACAACTCCTCCTACCATATGTCCATCCAAATGACACCAAGTAGGCCCTTTATGGTAGTTGATGGGAACAAGACCCAAGAACCAAATAGACACAACAGAAAAGGGGAAAATTATATTAACTGAGAAAATAAGCTAGTACAAATAGTATAGGAAAATAAACTTCAAAACATGCCCTAAGGGCTTACAATAGCATAAATCTGGAGATAATTTCTCCTTTCAGTCCCTCCTCTCAAACTCCATTCCGAACTGCCTTTTACAATGCCAGAAATCTCCTTAAATAGACCCCGGAGGGTTAAGGACTAGGAGTACATTCTAGAAAGTGCTAGTAGGCATCCACCAACCAAATAGAAGGTTCCAGAAGCTGCGTTAAAAGTCGGTGCAAATCTAGAAGAATCCAGAAACGGTAACCGAACTTCCGGGAGGCATAACTTTTGAACCGTAGCTCCGATTGACGAACCGTTTACATTTTTGGAAAGCTCTCGAAGCGCTCTATAGCCCTGTGGACAAGCTTCGCTCGTCCCCCATTTTTCGGCCCTTTTCGAGGTCATTTAATGCCCCTAACCTGACTTTGAAGCATTCTTAGGAGGTCTCCAAAACCCGAAAAATTGCAATAACTTTCAAACTGTGGGGCCTTTTGACCTGATTCTTTTTCTGGAATGCTCTAAATCACAATTACATTCATCTGGCCAATTCACACCTTCTAGGTCACCAAAATGATGGCCAAATTGCATGCTCCTATTTTTTCGGGATTTTCTAGCACACTGATAGTTGAACTGTGAGAGTTGGAACCTTTATTTGACCCAAATGGGTGTCCAAAAATGAAAACCCATGAAACAGAAACTAAGTCTAAGTACATTTTTTTGGGTGACACAAGATTGCCCTTATACCTCTGGATGCTCCTGCATCAGTAGTGAACCTCTATCATTCACAGATCTGGCCTTACAGGATAGCAGAGCACCATTAGCTAGAGATTGGATACAAGATCAGCAAGACTCTGGTCTCTTTGGGAGAATATCATACAGGCTCAGAATCAGCAGAAGATTTACGTTGATTGCCATCGAACAGAGCACAGTTTTGAGTTGGGTGACATGGTTTACCTTCGTCTCCAACCTTAAAGGCAGAGTTCCTTGAAGAAAAGTGGATCTGAGAAGCTTCGGCCTAGATTTTATGGTCCCTATCACATTACCAAGAGGATGGGAGAGGTTGCTTATGAGCTGGACTTGCCAGATGACAGTAGAATCCATAATGTGTTTCACGTATCTTGCCTCAAGAAGGTGATTGGTCAGCATGTAGTACCTTTCATTGGATTTCCCCCACTTGGTGATCAGGGGAAACTAGTTTTGGTTCCAACCAAGGTGATTGAGATTAGGGAGAGGAAGCTGCATAACATATCTATCAGGGACTATTTAGTTCACTGGAAAGATTTTCCAAATGACGATGCCACTTGGGAGGGCAAATCAACCCTGCAGCATCCGACACTAAGATTGCTTGAGGGCAAGCAATCCCAAGAAGGGAGGACTGTAAATGTCCCCTTCTCCGCAATAGGTTTTCTATCTGGATAGGCTAACGACATTTACTTTGAGGATGCCAGCCAGTCACAGGATTCTATTTGGTTTCATTGAGTAGATATTTAAGTTGTGGTGCTTCCTATAGTTAAGTCACTTTATTTTATAAAGTTGATTTATAAAGTTACTTTATGACTTAAAGTCATTTTATAACAGAAGTAACTTAAGTGACTAAAAGATGAAAATGGCTTTTATCCCACATTGCCTAGTTGTGGGTATTTCCCCTCATATCGAGGTTATAAAAGCAAAGAGCTACATTCGGATTCACACCATGAAATTTGATATTGTTCAAGAAATACAAAATGTTGTTTTATGTGACTGGTTGGTCTTGACGACAAAACCCCTCGAAAAAAGAGTAGTTGGACGTAGCCCCAGCCTCTTGTTGAAGTTTCATCCATAGCTCTAACATGGAGTTGGAGCAAGTGATCAAGTAATTGTTTAACATTACCCATCTGCAAGTGTTCCATTGAGCTTATACAAGGATGGAGTATTCTGGAGATTAAATGAAGGCCACTATGTGAGTCGGCAGGTGAGGGCTGGAAGTTGTCATTTATATTGTCACAATAGGAAGGACGGCATTGGTCATATACAGTTAGACAGTCAACAGTCGGATAACTACGGGGTGTTGGAGGAGTACATTATCAGATATTCATACCATAGAGAAGAGAGGAGGAAATCACTCTTCTCATGGTAGCTTAGACAGTTAGCAGTCGGTGTTGGAGTGCAGACCCAAGTTGCACCGATACCCTAGACAGAGCACCAGGGGGTTCTATCGCAGGCCCTCATGAGTACAAACGAACTGGGTTAGCAGGTGAGACCCCATCCCAGCCGGAATCGCATGAGAGGTAGGCTATCCTCAGTCACGTTAGGATTATTGCTACTGTTATTTGTATTTTCAGACCAGTATTAATCATGGCCGTATACTGCTGTTAAACACCTAGAATGAAATGAAACTCAGTAATTAAATACTGATGATCAAGGTATTGGAGAGTACTGTGATCTCCTGACCTCTGTTTTGCATTCACATGGTTGCATAGTAGTCTCATCATATTGCAGGAAAGTTTATTTGTTAAAGCAAATCAGTTGGTTCTCCCTTCCAGCAAAGGATTAAATCAGATTACCCATTTTCTTGTCTGCTGTATTGGTTTGGTATATTTCAGATAAGTATGAATGTATTGAATCCGGGTTCACAATTCATTGGTTTCAAGCATAGTGATATCACCGTTTTCAGCAGTGAGAAGTACTGGCAATAATATGTCACCAGCAATGAGTAAATTGTATTTTTGTTCCAAACTACATATTCTACTCACTTCCCTTGAAATAATTATGTAAAGTTAAAAGGGTTGAAAACAATGTTTTGTCAATAGCTACTCATGTGTTGTTGGGGAAAACATCTGTTGATCTGGATAGGGGACATTACTTAGTTATAGCTCTGTTAACAAATAAAATCTAACTAAAGTTAAAAGGGTTGAAAACAATGTTTTGTCAATAGCTACTCATGTGTTGTTGGGGAAAACATCTGTTGATCTGGATAGGGGACATTACTTAGTTATAGCTCTGTTAACGAATAAAATCCAACTGTGATCAAAACTCTTCAGAGCTGCATCTGAAAAATCATACATTCTCAAGAAATTCAACAAAAACAGCAAGGAAAAAGGTATGCACGCCACTTTTATTGATGGTTTCATCACTGGACTCTGTTCTGTTCAGAAACCAGAATATGCACTGAATATCTCTGTATGGAGCACATTAGCATAGCGATTGGACAGCATTAACACACTTTTGAATCCATTTATCCTGTCCTACATATAGCGCCTACTGAAAGACATTATAATAAAGAATCGAGGGCATCCGTGAACAGGCAGGTCATAGCCCTTGGCTCAGAGGGCTGTCAAATGAGGGGTTCAGTCCACCAATAGTTCAATGATGGCAATTCTCCTTGGAGAAAATGTAATGGAATGCATAAAGTACCCAATCTCATGTCACCAATGCAATACTTCACAAGCCTGTTTAATGCCTGCTATGACTTATTTCCAAAATTTGGTACAGCATCAGATGCCTCATCATGGTCATATCACATGTTAATCAAATTACTGCCTTTGTAAAATTTGTAAAATTTTATAAAAGAATAAGGCTATATGTATATTACCGTTGTAAATACCAAAAGTAGAATATTGAAGTGTCCCTGGTGCCATGATAAATCATAGTTTAATTATTAAAACTGTCAAGTAGCCTTAATAGTTTGTTTCTGTTAATGGAGATTTCAGCCATGATGTATCATGCAAATGATATTTTTAACTCAACTTTTAATTTTAATTTAACGTTTAGCTTTTCAAATAAACAAAAAGGAAACAAAATGAATACAATTTTAATTTGCACTTGGCACCTCAATTGCAAGCCCATATGTCACACATGAAGGTCTTAATCCACTTTGTCTCATCTGTTGCAACACCCAAAAAGCTCCTTTCCATTCTTTCCAAGGAACACAAGCATTTAATACCTGCAATAATAAAACTTTTAGTAGACATAATGCTGAAATTTTTGGTACAAATGCTTTTCCTACAATGCCCTAATCACTTATATCTAATATGGTAAATGTATATTTCTTTCAGTTCTCTATGCTGTCTGAGTTTTGTACATGATAGTTACCATTTGGTTAACTGTCGGAAGGGAGGTAGCAAGTAACATAAAGGTCATAAGATCTAAACAGAAACCACAATGAAGTCCAGCAAATTGATTCCTAATCCCACAAAAGTGTTTTAATTAAATAATAATAAAATAGATTTATCCAGCATTATATTTCATTCAAAATCCTAGGTTGATGACAAAATATAGCTTTAATTAGCTTTCAACATCTAGCAGTTACACCAATAATTAGCTTTCATAAGGATCCCTTGATTCACAACCATAGAAACTATTTACTTAGTATTCCTTCCTAGCAATAACCTTTGCAACCTCAATTAACACTCCACCAAATTAGTCCTGCTCCAACTAAGTACATCAGCAGTCCAAAGATTACCATAGGTTGATAACCAAAACATAGGTTTAAACAAAACAAATATGTACAGACATTTCAAACCATAGCATACAAATCATTAGATGTCATCCCAAACAATAGGTCGACAAAGAAAAAACATCGCAAGTAAACGATATGTAGAGATAATTCAGCCTCTAGCAATTACACCAATAATTAGCTACCGAAAAAATATGTTGCTTCACGCCCATAAAAGTCATTTTCATTGTATTCCTAACAATAACATTTCACTAAACTAGTCCTGCTCCAACTAAGCACATCACTATTCTGAAAATTGCAACAGTGGCAAGCATTTCAACCTTGCTACCCCAAAGCCATGTGGTGAGTAAAGTTGGGAAAGGTAAACTCACCTTGGAGGATACATTGGCAAAGATGGTACTGGCCGATGATTTCAAATCTCCAGCACAGAAAAAAAAATGCACTAAGTATCCTTTTCTATCTTAAAAAGAAGTCATATTTGATGACTCAAATATTATAACTGTAATGCCCCGCTAGGGAATCCAAGCGAAATTAACCTATTATGTTACAATGTTTACTAGCCCATTTTTTTCTTAAAAGTTTATGTAACATCAAAATAACAATGCGGAAGCAATATAATACATCCACATTAAATACACATAACTTTCAATACAATAACAGTTCACATTTCACAAGGGTTCCTTAATGTTGAATTACATTTGTGTAAATATTATTAATTAGATTTAAACATAAGTACAACGGCCATAACCATACACAATCTCACAATGAATACATAAGTACAACTGATACACTGAAGTACATCAGATACAAAACATCCACTGCACATGTTATTTTTATGAGGATCACTGCAAATGTAATTGCACTGCCTTCTCCATATGTGTTTTCCAAAGGAAACAACCCCTTGCATTTATGATGAGCATAAGCCAAGAAGAGACATGTCCCGTCATGGCACATGTATATTCATTTAATAGTTGATTTAGTAGTAAATTTTCATTATGTATATAAGACTGCCATGATTCATTATTATATTAATTTCAATCACATAATAATACTTATATATATATATATATATATATATATATATATATATATATATATATATATATATATATATATATATATATATATAATTGTAATGTTCCTTCAAAACTATCTTTATAAAGATAGAGAAAGAAGAATAAAATATTAATTATTTTATATTAGTCCACAATTTCAAAACTAATATAAATTAATTAATTATATTTTATAATAATACCATTTCACTATTGCAAATTTTCTAGATTAATTAATTCAAGTTGGTCGGTTGTGGAAGTTCACAGAACTTCCACCCATTTCTTCCAAGATAAATATTGGTCATGGACGATGAGAAGGGGGAGCAAAATCGAGCATTTCATCAAAGTTGGTCAGTGACCAAGAGATATATTTATTAAACTCCTTTCGTTGGGATATAAACATCTGGCCTAGTGGAGACAAATGAGTCAGAAATATTCATTGACAATGAAGATTGATGAACGCGAACACAAGAATCCTATTGCCATATATGCCTTGAGCCGGTGAAGCAAAAATTAAAAATTTGGTGTCGTTGGTGGGAAATACCTCTGTTTGTCATTATGATTCATAACGTATGCAAAGATGGAGTAAAGATCGTAACCATGGAAATATAATCATTGTCAGCATAACACCATTAAGTTCCATAGTTTTGCAATGAAGATGGTATTGTGTTTTGAGGGCCTTTGATGGAGTAGTTAATTCATCATACGCGGAGTAACCAAACGGAGACACTTCATTAACACAGAAATCTGACAACCTGTGAGTTGAGTAGAGCAAAGGATCGTAGAGTTTAAGCAAGTATTGGTTTTTGATGATAGAAATCTTAAGTAGTAGAATGTCTTTTGACATCGAACTGGAGAAAGTTGACGAAGAAGCTTCTAGGATACTTCTAATTGCAATTAGAGTATTGGTATCAAGAAGAATTCCTGCGTCTAGGCCATGGTAAGGATAACTCTATTTCATCGAAAGGGCGTCAACCTTGTATTATCAAGCATTTCCAATATACTTGTGTGATTCTCTAGGTGCATATTCTGAGTTATTATGTAAATTCAATCAATTCAATACAGATTTAGGATTCAATTGACTATTTTGAAGTTAAATAAAACTATATTTTGTTGAAATTTTGACTGGGGTTAACTACGGGCAATTCACTCATAATAGAAACTAAGTCTAAAATCATATTGAAATTTGTTCTATAAACTTCAGAATTTTACATTGGTATCAGAGCCTTAGGTCTTGCTAGGCTGGGAATGAACACTTTAGTCAGACTTATGCAAAAAGGGAATTATAACTTCCGCAATACCTATGTCAAACAAAACAAACTAATAGAATCATCTAGTTCTTCTATACAAGTTGACATTCAAGGCAGTCATACAGAGTCAAAAGAGGTAATTTTTGGAAATATGGGAGGCATAGATGACACTAGGGATCTCATAATTGCATTACCCAGGAGTCAACAAGCTATAAAAAATAATGTGAATCGTATGGCAAATTTGATGGCACAATTCATGAACAATAAGAATAATGGGCAAAGGGGATATAATAATGAATTACAAAGGAAGATTGGTAAAATGTCCATTCCATATTTTGATGGATTTGGTAAAACCACTGCCAAAGGGTAGAAAAACTAAACACACACCTACAATTAAATCCAATGATGGAGGATGAAGCCATCAAATATGCAACATTACATTTAGAAGGAATTGCCCATGAATGGTAGCATCATGGACAAAACACATTGGGTCATAATCAGATTAACACTTAAGTTATTTTCACAGAGAGGTTAATTATTCACATAACCATAACCATGCACGACCTCACAAGGAATACATAAGTACAACTGATATATTGAAGTACATCTAGATACACAACATCCACTACACATGTTATTTGTATGAGGATCGTTGCAAACGTAATTGCATTGCCTTCTCAATATGTGCTTTCCAAAGGAAACAACCCCTTGCATTTATAATCAGCATAAGCCAAGAAGAGACATGTCCCTTCATGGGATATGTCTATTTATTTATTAGTTATTTAATATAATAATAGGTTTTAATTATATATACAAGACTTCCATGATTCATTATTATATTAATTTCAATCACATAATAGTACTCAAATATATATAAATTTATATCTCGTAAATATATATATATACAAGAGTATTGTCACATAGTTTTGTCCGACTGAAGCTACAAAACATCAACACTCCCTCTTGGCTAGGGAGGATAAACGCAGGATAGATAATACACCATTGATCATATTAGGACTAGCAAATTTTAAGGACATCTTTAGTCAGAAGATCTCCAACATTTTGATATCACATTTGATACAATGAGTATTGGCCTCCAAAATATCAACATATAATATACACCAAATACTCCGAGTAATCACCTACAAAGATTCACCATGTACTCAATAAGCTAATGACCTACAGAATATCAAAACATTATATTCACCAAATACCTTCAAACAACTCATAGACCATCAAGTGAATGACATCTAACACTTAGTTGTTGATTTGCAAGAGATAATCCATCATGATCTATTTCAACATTTACATAAAATGTATATCATGATTTAAGTTATTATAAGATCATCACCTTCCAATAACTTTTGCAAATACAAGTGATAATTATTTGGAAGTCATCACTTCCTCATGATATAGATAGAGGTAGGCCCACTAAAATCATATAGTCACACACATAGACTTTCAAACTCCCTTTGAATATCAATCATTTGAGCTCCTTATCCAAAGTTGCCTTTGAAGAAGTGTCAGACTCCCTTAGAATTTGATATCAATCTCCCTTTTCTTGCAAAAGCATTCTCAAAGGAAAAGATCAAGGCAAATAGCTCTTATAGCACGTATAGAAATACAAAAAATAAGAGAGAGACTAATATAATGATAATAATAATTCAACATTGTAATATAAGACCATTATAATATAGATAACTATTTATAATATATACTTTAAACATATAAGCATATATTCCACCTTTCTGTTAAGAGAAATAATTTTTCCCTTGTGAGATTTTGTAAGCATGAAGACGTTGTGAAGTGTCTTCAAGTGCAAGGAAGAAGATTGTGAAAAGGTGCTTGAAAGCTTGGGTGTTGTAATAAAGTGTTTTGCTTGCCAACATTAATAAAGTGGTCCCCAAATTGAGAAGCAAACCCAGAGACGTAGTCCTACTAGGGAAAACTCCTTTGTCAAAGTGTTTGTGTATATTTTCTCTCTCTCTTATTCTCTCATTTCTTTTAGTTTATTTATTATTTCTTTTATGTAATTAGACACAGTCAAATTAAGTGTTTAAAGCATGACCCTTGTAATTTCAACGGTTAAAAACACAGCCACGCAATTACTATCTGGCTCACAGATTAAATTTGTATTTTGGATTAAGTTTACAAATGATGGAGTCTAATAATAATAAAAAGATAAATACTTACCTCCACATCGCCTCCTTATTTATTTCCAAGGTCAAGGGGCAACGACATGCATAATCTCCTATGGTTCCCACTTAGAGGCATCCATGTAGGGCACACCAATGCATTTATCTCTGTTTCCTTAAATCAGTTGTCCTTTCTATTTACAGTCATGCTCTTTTATCACTTCGCTTGTAAATTGGTGGGTCTGTCTTACTTTCAATTTCTTCTTCCCTTCGATTGTTTTCTCATGTAGGGTGGATCCACCCTTCCCACAGGGCATATGAATTTCTTAATCTTCTTTTTCGCACTCTCTTTTGTTCGGTCAATTTAATATTTACATTATTGGTGGATCCACCATTTACTATGTACATCTATCAATGTGTATTGCATCGATGTTTACTGTATTTTATTCCACATCAGATATATTTGTGCGCACTATTACTTTGATTGCATGCACCAATAGGGACACCAATTTAATGCTTGCCACCTTTTATATTTGTGCTAGCAGTCTTCATTTACTTCGTGAGAAATGCTTCCCTTAGTGCGCGAGGGTATTTTGATTGGAGTTCCCAATGTCGAAATACACTTGCCCTTTTATTATTTAGCGTGCCTTCTTATTTTTCTTTACTTCCCTTATTACTGAACAAAGATATTTCTTATTATGCATCTTGTAAGTGAAGAGCACACAAATATACTGAGAGGGGGTGGGGACTGAATCAATATATTAACAAATTTTGCCAATTTAAAACATTTATCCAATTAATTACTTTAAATACTGAAATCAACAATTATGCACTTGAACACAATGACACAAAATTTACATGGAAACCCAATATGAGAGAAAATGACGACAAGAAATGCTTTAATTTAAACTTTGTTCTTTTACAATGTACTGTAGGCATCAACCTACTAGAGGCTCCAACCCCTACGTTTATGAGCACCAACTCACTAGAAGCTCCAACCCCCACATTTTGTAGAATCTGACCTACAGGAAGCTCCAACTCCCTCCGCTATCTTCGTGAGCACCAACCCACTACACACACACTTTTGTTCCACCCTGATGATGTTGCTTACCCAACTAATGAGGGATTCTATTTTCTTCACAATTCAAAGTATAATTCTCTTGTAAAATTTGACCTTCAATTTGTTGCAAGAAGTTCTTTTATCCTATATTCAATGGCTACTCAATAACCTACTTTTATGCCAAGCTTTTTTTAACACATATACACTTCACAGTAGTGCATTTCAAATTATATGCATATATTCTTCCACTCCCTCTTTTATATTCTATTCATCTCTCTCTCTCAAACCACTTACTACTTTATTGTCTATATATATCAGAAAAATTGAATATACATACATACAAACATATATATATATATATATATATATATATATATATATATATATATATATATATATATATGTATGTATATATATATAATTTTCCTTCCTCTTATATTTTTCTTCCCCACTCTACTTTAATATGCTTGCTCTACATTCTTGGCTATATATTTCATTCTCAAATGATCTATTCCCTTATATATATCTCAGAAAAACTCCATATTCAACCAACTGTGGTTTCTCCCTCAAGGAATCATGAATAGCACCTCCATGAAGTTGGACAACTGCTAGTAGAGCTTGCTCATTCGGAGGATCACTGATACAACCCGAATTTTCATCAAGTTGATTGACGAGTGTTAGTTTGATGAAATTAGTTGAGGTATCTTCTTCACTTTTTTCGTCATCTTGAAGTTTCAGGTCCTCTCCAATTGTAGGCATAGAAATAGACACCTGCACTCATGAGACTCTTCATTTCCCTCATCACTCTGATTGTTATCACCAACCTAGTTAACCTTGTGCAATTGAGATGTCAATTTGTCTTCACAGTGCTTGAATACATTATTGACCAATCTACATGCTTCCATAGAAGGGACACATTCTAGATTAGAAACAGCCCATAACATAGATATAATAGGTTGGGATATTTCATCCATCTCTTCAATGCACGAAATCATAAGTTTCTCCATAGCAATTGAAACCCTAGTATCATGGCACTGATTGATTGTGACCAAGAAGTGATGAAACATATCATGGTTCAAGTCTTGCAACTCTAGATCTAAGAGGAGGTTACCCACTTGGACATTTGCAATTCTCCAATATTGTAAATCTCTTACCATATGGATCACCACTGAAGTCATCAATGCTCTAAAAGTTGTCAATGATCAAATGCAATATCTCTATCATGGTGTTATCATCATACAGGTGCTCTAGGAGCCGAAATTCTCAAGATCTCACAGCATGTTGCAACTCCTAACCATATTTCCTTGTTATAATGTCTCAAAAGCTTGGGTTGACTTAAGGCATCCTTAATCAAAGAAAGGATCCTCTGTATAAATCTTGAACGTAATTGGTCCACCTTACACAAAAATGGTTCCAATATATCTAATGGATGATCAACAACCTCGTTGAGCTCTTTGTCAATCTTTTGTAGTACCTTTATCCACCACTCTCCATCACTATTGGCCGCCATAGTATGATCCCAATCCAAAAATCTCTCAATCATCCCAACAGGCTAGCAAGATCACTAGCTCTGATACCACTATAATATTCTTATTCCGTACTATGCATGTTTGCCTTAGATTTCTGGTAAAGAAGGTATGACAGTAGAAATAGGTGATGATTGTCTTGTCCGTACAGAAGTGAAATCCAAACTAAGATGTACGGTAAGAATGAGAAGTTCATACAGTGGAGGGGGGATTGGTGTGTCCCTATGGTGGGAGTGGCTAGTTCATACGGTGGTGGGAATATGACTATTTGGCGATATGAACTATTTGCCACTTAGTATTTATAAAACACAACTTCTCTCACCTCCAATTAAAAATCAAATGTAGTGCCAAGGGATGGAAGATGGATGGCATACCAAGGGATGGTAGATGCACGACGACATACTAAGGGATGGTGTTCCAAGGGATGGCATACTAAGGGGTGGTGGAGGGCCATATGGCATACATAGGGATCGCAGATGGCACATGGAAAGTTGGCATACGAAGGAGGCAGCATACCGAGGGGTGGTGTGCGGAGGGGTGGCATATCGAGGGATGAGTGATGGTAGGTGGCAGGATGGCTACAGAGGGATGGCAGATGGTGGATGGCACATGGCACATGGCACATGGCAGGATGGTGGATAGCGGATGGCAAATGGCAAGATGGCAATTGCAGATAGCGAATGACGAATGGCAGATGGCGAATGGTAGATGGCAGATGGCGAATGGCGAATGCTAATTGCAGATGGTGGATGACGAATGGTAGTTGGCAGATAGCAAATGGCAAGATTCGGATGGCAGCTATGTAATGTCCCCATTTTTACCATGTTCCTACAGTTGGCTTGGTCAGTTCACCATCGCGACCCTCGTGAGCTAACAATGGGATTTGAGGGTCTCAGTTGTATGGTTATAAGCTCTTCAACAGCCTATGGTGTACTTTGGCTCCGTGTGAGGAACTTACTATTTATAGTAAGTCAATATGTTGGTTCCGATGAGCACAATTGAGTTAGAGGAGTTGGGTGATGCTCTCAATTATTGTTTCGAGCTTTTGGTTTGAGCTCCAAAAATCTTGGCAGGAGTGTCTATTTATAGTAATTCACCCCGTCAGGTTCATTCATCATCTTTCATCATCAAGATCACTTTGGTGTTGTCAAATTTTGATTCTAATGCTTCTTCAGCTATTTTCGCAAGACAGGTGAATTATTATTATTATTCATCTAAATATGTTGAGGTTGCTATTTTTGTTGGTGTTTGATGCAGTACAAGGTAGGAGAGTCCCCAATAGAGATGTCCTAACCCACAGCAAATAACCACACAACGGGATATTAACAAAAACACAAGATCTGATACCAATTCGCAACTCTTTATTCCTAAAATAACTGATTACAAGCAATATGTCGAGCTATAAGGCCTTCCCGGTTATAGCCAAATACAAAGCAATTACAATAGTTCAGCAACATCCCTCAAGATCCAACTCAAATCCTAGCTAGCCCAGAGTTGTAACACAATAGCAATCTAGTAGAAACCTCCAAGATCTTAACTCGTGCTCGCAAGCCACCAAGCAACCTCCTTGTTTCTAAATCGCAACCACTAGCTCTTCTCCAAATTCACTATCTCAGATACTCCTCTACTGATGATATTGAATCCTCCAAATCATGATCCCCATAATCCCATAATGATTTCTACATCAACACAAGCTCCTTATATAGCCAGCTAAGCCACAAGTTGACTAGTCAAGCATTTAATTACAATATAGGTCCACCTTGGAAGAGTAAACCAAAACTATAACAAACATGAACAAAACTAAATGACAAGTTATATTTAGGTCCACACATGACCCAATAACATGTCCCTATCTTAACAAGATCCCATTTCATCATACGAAACTACACAAGACGAAAACTCCACACATTTTCGCAAAAACTACCCGAAAATTGATACCCGAGGAAAACGGCGATATCTCTTCACTCTGATTGAATCAAGATTTGTGCTCTTAACTGAAGGTAGTACTTTAGGTCCTCTACAACCCCTTAAGTGCGCAAAGGTTGATTCATGAAGGATAACTGTGCATTCATCACGAAAGTCACGCACAAAAACCTGACGCGAAAACTAGCAAAAAATTGATGCGTTAGGAAAATGGCCATATCTCCCAACTCCTAATGAATTAGGACTTGCGCCTTTGACAGAAGGTAGCACTCTAGGCCCTCTTCAATCCTTGAAATGTGCATCCTCTCACTCATTAAGGATAATTAGATACACGGCTCACAAAAGGCATGTAGAAACCAGAAAATACAACTCCAGCAGCAAGGTAAACATGGCTCTGACTTCAACATGATAACTCCAATCTCTATGCGCACATAGGACAAGGTTCAAAAACATGTCGCCAACACATCCCTAACCTTGCAAACTGTAATTCCACAAGTTAAGCATGAATCACCATCATACAGGATTGTTGACTTACCTAGGATGCTCATGCATCAGTGTTGTTGGTTGGTCACCTCAGTATCATAGCTCGTTGGAACCGAGATGGAAAATTTAAAACCATCGGAACAAGAGACAATGGCCTTGTGTGTCAAAATATTAAGTTATGGTGGAAAAGGCCATTTTTGTAGCCAAAAGCAATTAATAAACTATATTAATGACACTTTATTGTATTTTAATGTTGTGTATAGGAAGCTTCTTAAGTGAAGTTCTTTTGGGAAACTGGTGCCATTTGGAGATTATAAATATGAGGACATTTGAAGAAAAAAGCATCCGATTATTTGATTATCTTATTTTGTTTTGTCGTCTTTGTGACGTTTCTGAAGTCTAATTTTCTTGTGCCCTTGCTGAAGTATAAAGGGTATGTTCTGAGGATTTGTTATCCACTATTGAAGTATAGTGGAAGATTGTCTCAAATTGGTAGTGCAAATTGCTGCTGAAGTATAGCAATTTCATTTGTCTTCTCAACTGCATTTACTATGCAAGAGAAGTTGATGTTTGTGACTAAATTGGTCTAATTTGAAAGGTTTTGGAGATAGAAATTATAAGTTGCAGACCTACATTTTCCTTTGGAGTTTGATGTTTTCTTTATTGGGGCAGCGTCTATTACATGCTACCTGCGATCTGCCTTAAATTGGAGGGAGCATACTATTGTACGTTGTTCCTCAAACAAATATGTTGCAGTTTAATATCTACAGCAATCGCCTATAGGTTCTTCACTTCGTTGAAAATTTCATGAGAGTTTTAGTTATGTGTTTCAATCATTAGATTGCATGCCAAGTATTTGTAAAAATGTTTATTGGCTGTAGATGCACATTTCACAGGCTGAAATCATATGTATGTATTTGAATGGTCAAAAAAGATTGCATTTGTACTTCAGCTTCTTTGTTTGGACATCTAATAATCATTTGTATGCGTTTAAACTAAATTTGAACAATTACAAGCAAGTGGAAGTAATCTTAAGATAACTGACAACGAGATAGAGATTTCATGCAAAGTGTTTGACAAAATGTCAAACCATTAATCTTGTAAAGAACAATTGCTATTTAATTAAGCTATCACTTATTGAGGATTATTATAGTGGTATCAGAGCGGTTTCCTGCCATCCTGTAGGGTAGGAAAATATTTATTATTTCAGATCTGTTGTAGTAATTAAAGTGACCAGAACTCTTGTTGTTTCTAGCTATGGACAAATATAGGAGCCCTAGTAGTTCCAGGAGCTGGCAAAGTAGTGAGGAAGATAGCAAGAAATTAAATTCCTTAAGAGAGTATAGAAAAATTTAAGCTTTATAAACAAAGGATAGCAGAGAGTTTGTCAAATCCAAAGATGGTTGAGAGGGCAGCGAGGTATATGGTTTCCACCTTTAGAAGGTCAGCAAGAAGTTTGAGTTTTCCCAAACAGGTGTCCATGATGTAGATGTACATGTATTTATTATGACACCTGCTAGTCCTATTTGCAGTGTTGATGATGGACTCATTTCGCAGAGATCAATACATGTGTCAATACCCTTAGTGGATAGCGGCACTGAGCTTTAGCACGTTGAGGCTCCCAAAGTTGTTGCAGTTAGTGCAAAGACAGTTGATGCAGTTGTTACTACTGATACTTCAAGCTCTCTTGAGGAGGGGATTGTTATTGGAGACTTATATGTCAGCTATCGTAGTGTTGCTCTAGTGCAGGAGGCAATTGCTTCCTTAGGTGGGACCAAGCCACGTATGGAGTCACTCAGCTGTGATGTTGGTGATTCGGGTGTTACAATGTAGTCAATAGAAGTGGGTTCATGCTCTAGTATTATTGATTTATTGATTTACAACCTGATGCTGAGTCATGTGTGCAAAGGAGGGTGTCAACACTTGAGGCTTTATTGGGAGATTTCGATGCAGATAGTATGGAAACATCTGATGATCCATTTGATGATGCTATGAGCAGCACTGGGTATGACACCCCTTGTCAGATATTGGGTGATTCCAAAGAGGTTTTCAGTGGGTCCCAGGATCAATGTTTACAAGATCTTACTATTGACGTGGAAGTTGAGACATGCGAAGGGATTGATACTGCAAGGACTTCCATTTTTTTGGATGAGGAGTTGGTTGAGGTGCATAGTAGTTGTATCTCGGATGCAGAGTTGTGTGAGGATGATAGCACACGTATGAGCAATATTGTGGAGGGAAGTTCTGATTCAATTTCCTATCATAGTGCAGTTAGTAAGACAAAGATCTTGCATAGGAGTTAGGAGTTATAGAGGCATCATCTGACTTGCCAGCTGAAGGTGAGTGATAGTGACATTTCTTTAGCTCTTGAGCATCACGATGTTATCCATCAGATGCTAGCTACATCTAGTTGGGGTGCTCCTGTGTCAGATGAGCATGATGATAGTAGTTTTTCCCTAGCAGAGGTTCATGCGCTTCAAGAGGCTGTCAGGATCTTGAAGCACAGTTACTCTCATTTAGTTACTAATAGAGATTACCTTCTAGAGTGGGGTAGGACATGTTATGAGACATTGTTAGGGAAAGAGGAGGTAGCTAAGCTCACCCAAGAGCTTGAGGTGACTGTGGACTCTCTTCAGTATACCCAATTCGCTCTTCAGGTGTCACAGTCACAATTGGATGAGGTTATTGTGGATTTAGAGCAGGTACAGTCGACACCGACCCCAAACCCTATTCAGTTACATATTGTGGTTGGTGGAAAGTTTGCTTCCATGGTTAGGGATGAGGGACGTGATGATGTGGCAAACACATTCGTCCAAGATATGGGTGCTGTAGGTGCGGATGAGGTAAGAGTATTAGTGGAGTCAAACTCTCGTGATGATATGCTTCCTTCTACTAGAAGCAAATCTATTTCTTCATCTCATCTAGCTGATAGCATTGAAAAATTGGCAGTGCCACATTTTCAGGGGGATCGGTTGTGGGTTGCAAGGGAGCACGTTGATGCTTCCACGTATAATTTCTACTGCACAGAGTCTTCCATGGAGTATCTTTTCAGGAGTTCGGATGTGCGGGAGGATTCATACAGAGTGTCTGAGAGTAGTCTCATATGACGCTCTCATGCTATTCAAAGATTGGTGGGAAAGATTGTAGAGTCTCTATCTACTATGTTTCACCACAAGGATTTCGAGGTCGGGTTTGTTGAAAGGATTGCCTAGGTTCCTGCCCAACTGTTAGTTCGAAGTCAGAGATTGGAGCCATCTTCAGATTCCCAAACTAATACTAATGAGCCCTTGACAAAGATTAGGAGTTTTTATTGGCATTACACTGTGAAGAGTGCTCGTCACTTTTCATTTGACCCACAACTAGAGCATTTGGTTTCACGTCAATGTGGGTTGGCTCCAGTTTCATACCATCCATTATGGGATGGGTTAGCACCATCATTTGTAGATGGGATTGACAGTTGTAAATTAGACCTCTTGCAGTATCTACACACCCAAGACAGCTTATCAGAGGTTGGCATTGGTGGTAGCGTTTCAGGTACCTATGGTTGTTACCATCTCCGCAATGCAATTGGGTGTGAGTGTCAATTTGATAGGGACTCAAGTGTGGACAAAGTTGGTATTTCAGTTGAGTTGAGTTTCGATGAGTTGTTTCCTTCATCGGTGCCTAGGGTTAGTTTTCAAATGATTTTGATGTCGATGTTCATTATTTGGGTGTTGGTGCTATAGAAGTTGCTTGTACACAACAAGGGTAGCACACAGTTCTACCAATGGGATCTATGTGGATTGTGATGTTCATTTTGCTCCATGATTGCTTGGGGACAAGCGATCTTAGGGAGGGAGGACTGTAATGTCCCCATTTTTAGCAGGTTACTATAGTTGGCTTGGTCAGTTCACATCGCGACCCTCATGAGCTGACAATGGGATTTGAGGGTCTCAGTTGTGTGGTTATAAGCTTTCCAGCTACCTATGGTGTGTTTTGGCTCCGTTTGAGGAACTTACTATTTATGCTAAGTCAATCTGTTGGTTCCAATGAGTTCACTTGAGTTAGAGTTGGGTGATGTTCTCAATTTTTATTCCAAGCTTTTGGTTTGAGCTCCAAGAATCTTGGAGGGAGCGTCTATTTATAGTAAGTCACCCCATCAAGTTCATTCATCATCTTTCATCATCAGGATCACTTTGGTGCTATTAGATTTCGATTATGATGCTTCTTCAGTTGTTTTCGGTAGACAAGTGAATTATTATTATTCATCTAAATATGTTGAGGTTGCTATTTTTGTTGGTGTTTTTGGTTGGTCATCTCAGTATCATAGCTCGCTAGAACTGGGACGAAAAGTTCAAAATCGTCGGAACAAGAAACAGTGGCTTTACGTGTCAAAATATTAAGTTATAGTCGAAAAGGTCATTTTTGGAGCCAAAAGTAATTAATAAATTATATTAATGACACTTATATTTTAATGTTGTGTATAAGAAGCTTCTTATGTGGAGTTCTTTTGAAAAACTAGTGTCATTTGGAAATTATAAATATGAGGACATTTGAAGAGAAAAGCATCCGATTATTTGATTATCTTATTTTGTTTTGTCATTTTTGTGATGTTTCTTAAGTTTGATTTTTTTGTGCCCTTGCTGAAGTATAAGGGTTTGTTCTTGAGAAGTTCATTGTAATTCACAGCTGAGGTATTGGGAATTAGTTTTCTAAGAATTGGTCTTTATCTCCATTGTTGTATACATTATAGTTGGGAGATACTGTGGTGTTGGGAATTTGGAATTTGGCATCTTCTTATATTGTTATTACCTAAGTCACCAAATTCGAGTTCAAGTTCGAGTTCGACAGCTATGAAGTTCGGATGAAATTCGACAAGGCAAAAAAATCGAAAAAAATTCAACATTAAATTCATCTTATATAATTTTCAAAAAATAATATGTATGTCATTTATTTTTAAATGTTAGTATAAAATAAAACTTCGAAGTTATACAATAAAAATATTTTTAAAATATTATAATAAAAAATATTAACAATCATAAATAAACACACAAAACATTACTATATTACTAATAATAAAATATTCATATAATATAAATGTTTCCTTAAAACAATACATAAAATGTTTTACTTTCATAAAAATTAATTAAAATATCATATATTATTGAAAATGTTGAATGAGATCCTAATAAACACTAGTTAACTTGAAACCTAAAAAACAAAATCAAAACTTTATAAAGATATTCCATTCGCGATGTCACCGACTGAGCAAGTTTGAAAATGGTGGAGCTGTCGTGGGAGATCGCTAGCCAAGGACGAACAACAACAAAAGATAAATGGAAATTTCAAGAGGCAAAAGATGAACTGTTGCCGCTAGACTGGATAATAACAACTACCAAAGATGAACGCTACTTCAGACAACCACCACCAATGTTTGGACCTTCAGAAATACTTTTGACTATCAGATGCAAATTAGATACGTTGACCCTTATGCAAAACGACAAGGTAAATATTGTCGTACAAATTTTTAACGAATTTTACGATTTTTTTTTCATTTTTAAGGGGTTCGCTGAATTTCGAACTTGAAGCCAAAAATTTAGCGAACCCTGTGACTAAGGTTATTACCGTTGCCGAGAAGCGGTTGGGTGTTGGTTAATTTGGAGTTGGTTAAGCACCCATTTATATTTGCTGCTAGGCGTTATTTTCTATCTGCACTTTGGGAGCAACATTTTATATAACTACAGTTGCATTTGTTTGTTGGAGAATTCTTTTGCTGCTAGTAGACTTCATTTCAAAGGGTTTCAAGGCATGTCTTACCTATTAGTTCATGGATTGTAACTTTTAATTTTTCTGGGTATTGTTAATTTAGATAATGGAGGACATTTTATCAATTGGGTTGTTGGTATTTTGTAAAAATACTCAGTATCTAAGATGATATTGAAATATGGAATTTTTCAGTTGTATATTCCCTATGTAATATCTAAATATTTGAGTTGAAATTATTATTGAAAAATCTTCTACATGTGATAATGTCCTTTGTCAAGAAAAAAGAAGGGAAATACGCTAGACTCATCCCCAAACACTCCTCTTCACTTCATGGACTTGTCTGTTGCTTACATAGACAAAGACAGGAAAAAGTGTTGGGGATGTATAGGCCCTTGCCATAGTCAAATCCCTATTTTGGTATTTCCACCTCCACAAATTGCTAGATAGATAGATTTGGAATAGAAGGAAAAACAATTATGTAAAAGAATTAACACCCTCCCAATGGAGGAATACCTAATTATGAAAGATATGCAATTAAAAAAACCCACTTAATGTAGGAAGCCCTCTATTACATGAGATAAATGATATTCATAGTGCAATACGAACAAACCACACTTAATGGAGGAAATCCCCTATTTCACAAAATTAAATGCAAGTAGATAATAGCTGCACTAAAATTCAACAAATTAAATTATCAATACAAGAAATAAGCACAAAGAAGTTATGCAACATGGACCTCTCTCTTGAGACAACAGCTTGTGAACATAGATGAGGAGACTAAGCTGCTGCAAGTTTGTGTGTAGATTTTGACAAAGGTTCACTATAAAACCAAAGAAAGAGCCAAGAGTGAGAAGTTCCATCCAAAGTGAATGGAACGGGGTTTTGTTGCTTTGAAAGGGTTGGAGTAGTCATTTTGAACGTGTCCAAGCTAAGGGCCACACATCAAAAGTGGCTTGATATGGAATATACGCTTTTTTGATTTAGAATCTTTTTGGGACATTTGTGTGCTTACGTGTTGGTGTCTAACCAAAATGACTTCAAGTTTAAGCCAGCGGTAGTGAATCCTTCACCTTTTGGATCCATGATATTATAAAATCTCGGTCATGAACTTTGTCGTGAATGCATCAAGCCTAATGCTCAAGTGTCATAAATGCATGAGGTGCAATTTGCAACACTACAAGAGCATACATGGCATTTTTGGGAACTGTAAGGGTTCATGGAAATGTCAAAAATTCCATGGTGTCAAGAAATCCCTTACAAAAGAAAATCCCCAACAAAAGAAAACACCATTGACTTAAAAGCTCTCCCATGGAACATTAATGATTTCAAAACTTCTTCACTTGGAAAATGACTTAACAGCCTAGGCTAGCAAGACCTTAAAGGTGAAAACTCTCTTAAAACCACCAAGGAAGAAATACCATGAGGGCAAGGAATGCTTGACAAAAGAAAACACCATTGACAACCTTTTCCATGGAACATTAATGATTTCAAAACTTCACTTGGAAAATGACATAATAGACTAGGCTGGCAAGATCTTAAGGTTAAAAAGACCCTAAAGGTCAAAAAGACCACTTTGACCCACTTCATAATGTAATCAATAGGATGTCTTTAGAAGGTGGGCAATTTCTTTGGAAGTGAAATGTATGCGATAGTAAAATACCATTTAATAGTCTTATTCTAAGGGAAAACTTCATTTCATGGGCCATTCTGGTAAAGGAATAGGAATGTGCAAAAACAAACATGGGTAGGGAATGTCTAATGCACAAATAGAAGTATATATAAAAGAACAAGAGGCTGATATATTGCTTAGAAGATCAAAACAAACTTCTTATCAACCTCCACCAAGAAAGAAAAAAATGCAATTACCTACTTAACCAATTGTATCTTCCAAACATCCTTTCTTGCATGTACCTCTTATCGGAAGTGGAAGAGGAAGAAGTAGAAATTACCACCCGCAAAATGAGGCAAGAGAGCTCGCTGATCAAGCCATTACAGGTTGCCTTTATGCCAACAGTCTTCCTTTCAACTTTGTACGACCACCATATTGGAAGGAGATGGTGGTAGTCATCTATAAAGCACTAGCTGATTACACAAGTTCTAGGTATGAAAAGGCATGTACCACCCTATTTTCAAAAAGAGGGGACTTTTGTAGAGAGATCTCTTCAACCAATTATAAGTTCGTGGAAAACTTCAGGTTTTACTATGTTTTTGATGGATGGAAAGATACAAAACCATCCATTGATTAATGTGATTGCAGTGTCCCCCAAAGGATAGGGCCAAACTTTATTGAAGAAGGGGAGGAGATCCATATTTTTGCGAAAAACCACAAAAATGTAACAATCAATATTCAAATCTTTTTCCAAATTGTAAACTATAATTATTGAATTTAATTTACTTATTTAATATTAATAAATTTTATAACATGTTCAATTATCAATATTCAAATTAACTTACTATATAATGTTCAAAATATTGTTATTAACTTACTAAGGTTGTTGAGACCCAATTTGCATCTCATACTATTGGTATGAGACCACTTGTCAAGGTGAGAGGCATTGATCCAAATGGTTATTTCCAACTAATGTGGTCTATGGAAAGCTTCACATTGAGGAAGAGCCCAAAAGGTCAAGGCATTGGTCTTGGATGAGAGTTGATGGGCTCATGTGCAAATTGTATTGGATTTCACCAAGCCTATCATGACTACGCTCCACTTTGCTGATATTGATAAACCTTGTTTAGGGGGAGCCTATGATGGTTGGACCCAATGGTAGAGAAGGTAAAGTTTTCTATACAAAAACATGACAATGACACCATAGATTGTGAAGCCTTGTGTAATAAGGTGAAAACAATCATTCATTGTTGTTAGGAAAAGATGATCACCCCATTGCACCTCCTTGCATTTACCAGATAGAGTAGCACCATATGCGGATGAACAAGTTGCTAATGGGTGCTACAATTTTTTTCAAAAACTCTTCCAAGATGATGAAATGCACAAAAAAGTTGGGACAGAATTTGGCTTATTTGCCTCGAGAGAAAAACTTAGTTCAATTGCAAATGAAGGACTAAAACAACATGGGAGCTATCATATGATGGTACCTCTATAGTCAATCATTTAAGCATCTCCAACATCTTGCAATCAAGGTCCTCTCACAAGTAAGTTTGTTTGTTTATTGTTTACCACTTGTATTCTACAATCTATTGCTTAAAATTCTTTGATTTGCTTTTTATTTTTATGTTAAATTTTATGAACACTGCTCAGCTTGCAAGTTCTTCTGCTGTTGAACAAAATTAGTGAAGCATAACCAGTTGGGCTCAAAAAAGTTGAAGACTAGGTTTACATTCATACCAACTTGTGTCTTTTGTCACGTAAGGAGGATCACTACAAGGGGCAGCCAAGCTTTGGGATGTAGCCCCTAAGTGTGCCAACTTGGACTGCAATCATAGATGATGATGATAACATCACGACAGATGGTGCATCTAGTGAAAGTGGAACTGCTTTGGGATCAAATGATCTCGAACTTGCAACGATTGGAGATGACGAGGCTTTTTATGAGAATCCTTATGAATCAGATTAGTGAATCTTGAATCTTGATTGATGAACATTGAATCGTGAACTAAATTCTGATCTTGTAATTTTAATGATTTTATTATTTTCATTGGAATCGTGAACATAGACATATATGATATGACATGTTAGTTATTTCAATTAAAGTATTTGTGAACTATCAATTGCCATTTAAAATTATCTTGATCAATGATGAATTATCATACTATCAAATGATTTAATTTTGTATATTTCTTGCGTCTATTTGCATATACATATAACATAAATATTTATTTCTCAATGTATATATATACATCCAATTGTATCCAAAACCCCCAAAAACATTGTGTATACACACACCCTATTCTCACACCCACATCCGTATTTGCACCCAAATCGGTAACTTAGATTACAACAATAGAAAATGCATCTGAAGGTTTCAAAAAACTACCAATTGGCTATGGCCTACATAGTGTACACATAGAAGGTTGGGGGGCAGCAGTATATTGGGTAGGATTAAACTAGACTAAATTAACTCAAGCCATCCTTGACATTTTTCCTGGTACCAAAACAAAATGGGTGAGCACAAATTGTGTATATAGATACATAGTTTTGAGTAAGAAACAAATTTAAATTTCAGGTTACTTACAGCATTATAGACAACCACATCAGGTTCCAGGCGAGGATCCCAATGTAGAAATTTCACATTCTTCATCAGCTGTGCAGGACCTGTACGTAAACAATCAATGACATTCAAAAGCTCTTTGAGATAACCAACTTGCCCAAGAGCGGTTGCAATACAACGATATGCTGGCATGTCAGGGTAAGATGAAATATGTTCCTGCAAAAAACCACATCCACACAGAAAGCATGAACCTTCCGACTCAAAAAGACATAAAGAGTGCTTGTATGCACATAAGTAAAATGAGGAATGTATATATTACACGCATTGCATGGAAGACATTCAAAGCTTCTACTGGTCTCCTTGCCTTTCCAAGCACAGCGAGCAGGGTCGTATATGCATACCTGCAAAAGCCACAAGTTCTAGTTTTATAGAGAAACCCTTCACATGATGTTTCCTGTCTTGGTAAAAAGAAGCTATAACCTTTTACATCCTATAATGCTCATGTAGAAATAAAAGACATTAACTATTTGCCAAATGGGCATGTGTCGAACTCTGTAAACTGAAATTGATCAAACTCCAGTTGAAGGTTTGAAGACCCTGGTAGATCTAATATCCACTATTTTATAGGCATGCATCTATGCTCTGTCCCCAATCTAGCTCATCAATCAGTCAATCATCCATGTGTAAATTAGGCTATAAATAACACCACTCATAAGTATCGTGTAAATAACATCAACACACATTTTTGAGATATATAGCATCTGCACTTAATAGTATCTGCATATTTGAAAGAAATACTATGTTGCACGGACAGTGATAGCAATAAATACATTGTTTGTCAACACTCTCGCAGTTACATAAATAGGTAACACATATGTTAGATTCTAAAATTCATAAAAAGCAACAAAAGTTATACCTTTCTTTTAATCAAAACCACCATCCCAAAATGTGTTGTCCATAATAGCCTTGAATTAGTTGAAACATCATACACACTTACTGAAGAGAATAAAAGGACATTCATGCTTTAAGAAGAGATACGGGCATGGGCATTAGGTATTACCAAATAAGAATTTCCAGACAGGATGTGCCTAATATAACTTCAAGCATTAGTGAAGTTCACTATGAGTTTTGTTAATATGGAAGAACAAATTTCCTCGATAATATACCAGAATCATATATAATATCATTGAACAATTTAGATATTTATGGCATTTTTTATTACTAAAATGGTTTACTTTTAGCAAAAAAAAGAAAAGAGGCCAGAAATGTTCTTAGATTGCTCGAAAATGAAATTTATTTGCAAGGTTGTTACCGTGTCCCCTTCTTGAGCATGATCAGTTGGTGAACAATTAGCCTTCTTTCTGAGTTTCCTGTAAGCTGATTGGCAAGAAAAGGGGAGCTCCAAAGTTCTTTGAGGGCACAAGTTCAATTTAGGATGGTTGTTGTTGATGGCGACGAGCTGAATTGTTGATGTTGATCATCATGTCATGTCCCCTTTCTAGAGTGAACATCAGAGATGATAGAATTAGCCTATCAAGAAGTCTCGTAGACTGTTAGTGGTGTTTAGAGACTCAGTCAGCGTATACAATGTTCATCTCTAGAGTTTCAGACAGTAGGAGGTCAGTTGAGAGCAGTTCCTTAATTGTAGGAGTTTCCTACATTTTAAGAGGTGGAGATGGGTTATAGTCTTGAGTCTCTACGAGATCATTCTATAGTTTTAGTTTCGGGAGATTCGGAGATGTTCCTACTTTTTAGGAGCATCCCTAATTTTGAGGGATGACACTGTCAATTATTTCAGATTATTTGGCATCAATCATAGGAGGTGACGAGTTCAGTTTCACCTTGTAGAGGTGTTTTCGCTATCAGTTCGCTATTTGAGAAATATTTTAATATATTTAAATATTCTCCTAAGTTAGCATTTTAATAATTTAAATAAGGCTAAGTTAAAGCCATTTTGGAGTAATAAGGGGTTTTTTGGCCTCATCTGTGTGAATATACCTTGGTGTAATAGCTCATTGGAAAGGTCTTGAACTTTTCTAAATATTTCTCTTTTGACTCAGAGCATTTCAATGAATGGATTTCTTTCTATTGGGAAAAAGGTCAGGATACTTGACCACTTTAAAAATGAGAAATATATTATTTTATAACCCAATGCCACATGGGGGACACTTTTAGGGTTCGAGCTAAGTTTGGTGGGTTATAAGGAGGTAAAGATAAAGTTCGAAGGCATTATTGATATATTACATCTTTGATTTGTGTTTTGGGCTCTGATTGAGCTTTTAGCATTTAGGACGCCAAACCCACTTGCTTTGCCTATTTGGGATGTAGCCCCCAAGATAGTGGTCTAGATTGTTGTAGTCAGAAGCATCTTGGAGATTGTGCATTGTTTCTTCTAGGGAATGCAGTACTGAGTCAAAATTTTAGCTAGGGTTTGGGTATTTTACCCACATGTGGGCACTTTGCAATTGTATGGCCGCGCTTGGAAGCCATCTACTTTTCCACGTACAGCATTTGAGAGCTGGATTTTGGCCGTATCTTCCTTCTAGGCTTATATTTTACCTTCACGCCTTCAGGTTGGCTTTATTCTTGGTTGTAATCATTTGGATATTATTGTAAATCTTCATCTAGTTACATATTAAGCGTATATTCAAAAAAAATTGCTTAAAGCAACTTTGCTTTAAATGTATTTGGAATACATTCTCAGAACTGGTTCATGTTATTGTACTTCTGTTATTACTTATTGAAAAATCATCAAAAATATGAAACAAACAAAACCTTCTGCAACTTTTGTCTAGCTTTGCAAGAAAATTTTAATAAACAGGGAAAACAAATTTAGAAATATAAAATTATAGCAGATCAGTGGAAGAGATCCATCAGGGATCTTTCAGTGATATTAGAGCCTAGAACCTGCTAGCCTGTTTCAAAAGAAATCAGTTCAATTACAGGCCAATACCATGGCTAGAAATAAAAATGGGTGCTCTAAGGTTTCATCTTCGTTAACAAGCACAAGTAAGATGCCTCTTCCCAAGACATTCAATGTTGCAGTTATGAGCAGCTACCATCAGTATTGTTCTCTTCCTAAGGAGATACGCAATCTCCTTTCCTTTATAGAATTTATGGGTGTACCTGAAGTAGATGATAACTGGGTATCTACAAGCTCCTTTCAGCAGCAAAAAGAGAGAGAAATATTAAATGATAATAAATAAGCCACTGGTTACAAACTAGAAGAGATTACAATCAGAGGACAAACTATTAGAGATGTTGGAAATGTGACACCAATGTGTGAGGCCTATTCTAAAATTTGTAACAGCAGTTCAAATCATGAGGCAACATTTATTTCAAATGGAGGTAATGATGTTGATGATGGTATTCAACTTAAAAATGGGATGACAAGTTTAGTATGCAGGTAGTCTGATTTTGAATCTCATAGAAGCCAAGTTGAAGACTTCTTTGAGCCACTTCTATCTAAGAATGTGAAGAATCAAGATGGGGTGTTATTTGATGATTGGAATGGAAGCATGGATGAGGCTTCCACAGCTCTGATTTGGGGCAGCAATAGCTTACACCCTCCTCCTTGTAATATGGTAACTCTTTCACTTGGGAATAGTCATGGAGGCCCATATGCAAGTGGTGGCCATGAGGCTTTCTATTATAATACACTTAAAGGGGTCAAAAATATAATTAGAACACATCATAATAATTCTGAAGTTCATAACAGCAGTGACACAACTTTGTTACCTCAAGATATGGCATCCTTTGGTCAAGAAGAGAACAATGATTTGTATTCTATATTTGAGGGTACACATGGTGCAAGCATGGGACGTGATGATGGGAATGGTACAAGTCATCATAAGCCTGATTTTGTGTACATTGGGGTGGATGATATAAAACATTGTCAAAGGTTGAATAAATATTGGTTAGATAGAGCTATGCAAGCAAAGATTGTAATAACCCCAATCGGTTATAACTTCTTCAAACACCAAAAATCTTTATACTTCAGTTGTTTGACATTTCGTCAAACACTTTGCAAGCAAGCTCTGGTACCACTGTAATAACCCTCCTCAAAATCTGCCCTCAAAAAAAATGCTGATGAAAGCCCGAGGAATTTCATCAAACAATTCACATGCAAGGGATGTATGACTGATATAGTATTTCAGCTAGCTTCAAATGACTTTTTCTTCAATTTGCATCAATGAGAATCATGTGCTAGAAGACTACAATGGACTACACAATGACCTAACATGAGTGTGCTACTAATTTTGACAATATTCAGTGCATATATATGATCTAAGCATGAGAAATGAACACCTAGAGCCAACTAGCATTTTTACAAACAGTTGGTATGCAAACTAACTAGCTGATAAATAATGATATTAAATTGCTTAAATGACACCAGCAACTATTATCTTCTTAATTGCAATGAAAATTACAATGCTCATGAAATATGGCCAAGACTTTAACATTTACATGGATTACAAAATGATAATGCTAGTATAATGCACACTTACAGCTGAAAGCTTATAACACCCTAAAAAACAATACTAACAAAAGAACCTGGTTGTAGATGGCTGTAATAATTTCTTTCTATGCTGCCCCTTCTGCTTTGCTTTTTTCGAACTGCTTTTTCGGCCTGCTTTTTCGTACCCGCTTTTTCAGCCTGCTTTTTCGGTTCCGCTTTTTTCGGACAGCTTTTTCGTACCCACTTTTTTCAGCCTGCTTTTTCAGTTCCGCTTTTCCGGACTGCTACTATGTTGAATCTCAAGACCATATCTTTCAATGGCATCAAGATTTCCAGCTTGAAGGGATTTCGTCCTCCAAACTATTGAGACATAATCTCCAGAAAATTTCTCAATTTCTTTGATATTTCCAAGCCTGCCTAAAAGAAGCTCTTCCATTTCTTTTATAGTGTTCTCACAAGGGTTCCATCCTTCGTTTTCTCAATGTGGGATAAAACATCACTCCCTTTTATGTAACTTATGTTTCCAATGTGTTATAAAATAAAGAGGACTCTTTTAATTTAAATATTTCCCACAAACTATAGTCTATGCATTAATAAAGTTAAATATTTAAATTTAACTTTATAAAATAGCTTTATCAATGCATAACAAATCTTATCAATGATAAACAATTCTTTTTGCCGATTTTAAACAATTACCATCGACATACCGCTGCCACTAGATGTCCGACCATATCCAAGATGACTTACTATAAATAGTAAGTATGCCCAAAGTTGCCTCAAAACCCCTCAGAAAGACTTGCAACTGAAACTATCTAGGCCAAATGGCCTCTAAGTCCCTTTAATGTCCTGGTTAGCCTACGGGACCCTAGGGAAATAGGCTAACGACAACATCATGCTATGAATGCTAAAAAGGGGACATTACAAAGATACTTGCTGCCCAAGCAAGACAACGTCTCCAAAGAGTCAAAGAATGCCATAATCAGATAGATGATGCAAAGAAACAACGGGAATCATCCATTAGAACTTTATTTCTTCCAACGGAAGAAAAGGCCAGCGTTGATTTGGATAGAACAAGTAATACAGAGGGACAGGATTATTGTGGTGAGTTTGCACAAGAGAGTAATCCAGACATGGGTATTTTAGAGGCCTTGGGTGATGAGACTTCATGTCATGATGAGTCTGATTTCTTAGACCATATCCTAGAAATCAGAGTAGTGTACACTCATAGTCACACTGAATCCCAAGATTGTGATTCGGTTGTATGTGCAAACACATGGAAAGCTGATGAGAGTGAGAATAGTGTGGTGACAGCAGTTTCATCATTGACAGAGGAGGTGGTCTTAGAGGTACAAAGTTGCAGTACTATAAAGGAGGAAACATGCATTAGTGAATGCATACTAGATACTCCTTACAGCGATGTACATGACTACAACGCAGTATTCTACCATAGCACAAATTCAGAGGTAGTACAAATACTTGAGAACTATCATTTTCAGACTCCTCATCGCTTGATTAGACAACTCAAGGTTGATGACAGGAGGGTAGACATACTGGTTGAGCACTTTGATGTCACTTGACAAATGTTATCTACACTCAGTTGGAGTGCTCTTATGACGAATGAGCAGAATAGTGGAGGATTTTCCATGGCAGATTTCCATGCTCTTCATAAGGCTATGGGGATATTGAAGCAGGTCTTATACTATCTGTGTTGCGATAGTGCTCTCCCATCTTCAGAGAATAGAGTTATTGACTGTAGGCGCCTGACTCAACAGTTTGGGAGGATTGGTTGGTGGGACTAGCAAACGATCCAGCATTATGTCAAGCAGTTTCCGACATGGGCTATCACATCTATATCACAGAGAGTTCATCCGGGATCATGGTTACAGGATGATGTGGGTATTAGCAAACATGATGCTTTGGATGATTATTACTTTCGTGGTGGTATCACAGTGGTTGCAGAGAGATATGGCATGCTAGAGGTTTCCAGTTATCCCTGTTTATACCTGATGGATGGGTGTTGGTTCAAATGGTGTTGGAATCCGAGTGTTGTTTTGTTTGACACCTTGTCTCACAGGGATTCCAGTATGTTACCACCTTGGTTGTGGGAACACTCTCATCTAATGTGGAATCCTGGTATTATCCTATGCAATGCACTTGATTGGGCGATCCTTGATGTGTTGCTTCATTTCACACACCCAGGAGTGTATATCAGAGTGGCGCAACAGGAGTTTGTTCATTGCTTGTGGACAAGCAACCTCCAGGAAGGGAGGATTGTCATGTCCCCTCTCTAGAGTAGACATCAAAGACGATAGAATTAGCCTATCAGGGAGTCTGGTAGGCTGGCAATGATGTTTAGAGACTCAGTCAAGGTATACAATGTTCGGATCTGGAGTTTCAGATAGTAGGAGGGCAATTGAGAGTAGTTCCTTAATTGTAGGAGTTTCCTACATTTAAGGAGGTGGAGATGGGTTATAGTCTTGAGTCTCTATGAGATCATTCTATGGTTTCAATTTCAGGAGATTCGGAGATGTTCCTATTTTTTAGGAGTATTCCTAATATTGAGGAATGACACTGTCAGTTATTTCAGATTATCCGACATCAGTCACAGGAGGTGACGAGTTCAGTTTCACCTTGTAGAGGTGTTTTGGCTATCATTTCGCTATTTGGAAAATATTTTAATATATTTTAATATTCTCCTAAGTTAGCATTTTAATAATTTAAATAAAGTTAAGTTATAGCCATTTTGGAGTTATAAAGGGTTTTTTGGCCTCATCTGGGTGAATATCCCTTGGTGTAATAGCTCGTTGGAAAGGTCTTGAACTTTTCTAAATATTTCTCTTTTGACTCAGAGCATTTCAATGAATGGATTTCTTTCTATTGGGAAAAAGGTCAGGATACTTGACCACTTTAAAAATGAGAAATATATTATTTTATAACCCAATGCCACATGGGGGACACTTTTTAGGGTTCGAGCTAAGTTTGGTGGGTTATAAGGAGGTAAAGATAAAGTTCGAAGGCATTATTGATATATTACATCTTGGATTTGTGTTTTGGGCTCTAATTGAGCTTTCAGCTTTGGGACGCCAAACCCACTTGCTTTGCCTATTTGGGACATAGCCCCCAAAACAGTGGTCTAGATTGTTGTAGTCAGAAGCATCATGGAGATTGTGCATTGTTTCTTCTGGGGAGCACAGTACTGAGTCAGAGTTTTAGCTGGGGTTTAGGTATTTTACCCACGTGTGGGCACTTTGCAGCTATACGGCCGCGCCTAGCAGCCATCTACTTTTCCACGTACAGCATTTAAGAGCAATAGCGGCCGTAGCTTCCTTCTGGGCTTATATTTCACCTTCCCGCCTTCAAGTTGGCTTTATTCTTGGTTGTAATCATTTGGATATTATTGTAAATCTTCATTTGGTTACATATTAGGCATATATTCAAAAAAAATCTGCTTGAAGCGACTTTGCTTTAAATGTATTTGGAATACATTCTCAGAACTGGTTCATGTTATTGTACTTCTGTTATTACTTATTGAAAAATCATCAAAAATATAAAAGAATCAAAACCTTCTGCAACTTTTGTCTAGCTTTGCAAGAAAATTTTAATAAATAGGGAAAACAAATTTAAAAATATAAAATTACAACAAATCAGCAGAAGAGATTCATCAAGGATGTTTCACATCATGACACTCTCTGACCAAATTGGCACTCACCAAACTTCTTGGAAAAAGCAGGCTCTTTTGAGCAAATCAGTTTACTGTCTTTGAACATCATCCCACGTATTCAGTATCATGTTGGTATAATCAAATTTGATTTCTATGCCACTTCAATGATTTTCACAACTTGGGTAAATTAATATAGTTGTTCACTGAAGTTGTCTAATGTTAAAATATTTAATTGAATTTTTTTATGAAGGGGATAAAATGGTTTCAAGTTCAAGGCTTGGGATATGGGGGACCTTTTTGCTCATCTGAATACTACTCATTTTTCTTAAAGATCATTTTGGAGAATTATAGAACTATTATTTTTAAGTTATGACTATTTCCCTCTAGAAAGCTATAAAAAGATGTGGTCTCATTTGTGAAGTTAAACTGGAAAATATTATTTTCTTTTGCCATTGGAGAGAACCTGAGTTCTTCCAAAGTTTTTTTAAAGTGAAAACCCTCTTGTAAATGCTGGTTTCAAGGACAAAAGCCCCCCTAGTTGGCTATGGTTTCATACACAGATTGTCATTATGCTACATATTGAAGATTTAGAAGTGGGTTGCAGTGATGGACATGTTTGATGTCCTTTGAAGTTGCAAATCATGATTTTGTTTGTGATGATGATGAAGTTGAGGACGATCTTGTATTGTTCCTGTCCCCTACAATTTTTCCTAGTAACCTCTTTTACCGACTCAGCTTGCAAAATCTCCATAATGCAATTGTTGCAGAGGGTCGTATGGACTGCTAGGTGGCAGTACAGACGGATTAGTAAAGGTAATGGGTTGTACAGTGTCAATGGCCTATCCGTACGATGTTAGGAAGTTGGTCGTACGGGTGGTGTGTTTGGTCGTACGGCATCAAGGGAGGGCCATACGGTGGTAGGAACGGTCGTACGGTGGTGAAGACCAAGTTGGTCGTACAGCAAGTTGTACGCTGATTAAATGGAGGGAGCAAGGAAGGTACGGGAGGGGAATAGAAGATGTGAATGAGGTCATACGGTGGCAAAAACACAAGCCATACACTATAGTGTTGAATAATATGGATGGACGGATGGATGAAGGCCATATGGTCAAGGACTAAGCAGTACGAAGATCACAGGGGGCCACACGGTTAGGTATCTGAGCCCAATACGGAATACAATCTTGTTCATACACAAAACATAATAGATCCTAATAAAATCCACACAATAATAGAGATTTGGATGCGAATAATAAATGCCGAAAGATGAAGCTCCAATTGCCAGATCCAAGCAAAGTATTACAAGCAACAGAATAGGGTGAGGGTTGAATCCCACCAAAACCGGATAAACCAAATAGGGAAGGTCTTTCACTTCCGAAATGGCGAACAATAGAATCCCAACAGGAATTCGCAATTTACAAAAATAATCCAAATAAAAATGCATACCTAAAGACTACTTACAAGCTGTGCTTAAATACCCGTCAGGAAACTTTCCGAAGGTGTACAAAGGTAGCTGACAGTGACACAAACTACGGAAGCAAAAATAAAAATGGGTCCGAGATATATTAAATCAATCGGTCCATTAACAATAGTTTATTTATTTTATAATGGGAACATTACAGATCTAAAGGGTTATACAAGGCTGGTCGTTGTCATACCATTCCTCATGCCAGGTCATTCAAACTTGGGATGCAGGTATGGTGGTGTTTTGATGTAATTTTCTTTGTTGTTTGTTAATATTATCCCTTCATTGTAGCCCAAACAGTATAAGGCAGAATGCACATTTATGAGGCCATACCACATGTTGATTTATGCCTGCAAGGGGGCATTTGAACTCATGATATGAAGCACTTGGGTTTTCAAGCATTTTTCTTCTTGAAAAGTGGTGCTAGACCCATGGTGAATGTTTGCACATGTTTGGGATTGCACTTTTGATGATACTGTGCTCAAGAAGGGGTTGTACATTTTCTTGACCTTACTGCCCCTGCTATTTCAATATTATGACAGGCCTGTTTATGTCTGAAAATGATTTCAAGATTGACATGTCTTCCTTACAGTAAATTTCAGTGAGAGTTGAAGCTGCTTTGAAGTAGTATTTCAACCTATACTCATGTTGAGTGTGTTGGATGAGAGCTGGTGACATCTCTCGGCTGTTTGATCGCTGTCCAAACCTCAGTGTGTCCCAGTTGATGTCAGACCTGTCATTACCGTCTATTTGAGGTATATTTCTTGCTGCATTCATGGTTTCATTGATTATCCAACATTTTTTGTTATTCAGTCCTCTTATATGGTGTTTATAATGCCTTGTATCTAATCATGAAATACTTTGAATGGTTATTCAGCAGAGGATTTATCATTTCTATGCCTTATATGTTGTAAACATTGGATGGTGGTATTGCTAGTGAGCATACTATTTGTTTATTATTGTTAATACTTACCCCACTGAACAGGTGTTTATTTTGTTATAAGCTTTCCCACTGAATAAGTGGAAGTGCCATCTTGCTTGCCCATGCATAAGGGTAAGTGTGTAAAAGTGCCCTCTTGCTTCCCACTAAATAAGTGGAGGTTTTGTATTCACTAACAACCGAATAAGCTGTATTGGCTGTTTTGCCATGTAGTTCATTTCCTTTCAGTTTAATACTTGGATACATCAGTTCTTGTGGGTGTTGAGCAACAAAATATATTTACAAACAGGAGATAAAGATCTGAATCAAGTCAAAATGGGAGTAAAACATAAAATTACTATATAAGAAAGATTACAGCAGAGTAACATTGGCTATTTACAGCAGTTTTGTTGATAAGAATAAATAATGTTTTGTTTAACAAATGGCAATGTAATGGATTGTTGTTCATAGGTAGTTGTTAGTTGTCAGCGGTTTGCGTTCTTGACCAGCCTCAGAGTGCTATATATTTCTGGCTTGTAATGAAAACCGGAAATCTATGATTGTACACATCACATGTTGGTAATAAAGTTATATCTTTCTACAATATTGATGTGTTGTTTATAAAATATGGTATTGAATATGTTCATTCTTATATTTCTGTTTGCTCTGTTAGCGAAAGCATTTTCCATAGGCAGTAAACATTTTGGCAACATTCCCTATTTGAACTTGGAGATCTGACCCAATGGTGCCATGCAAAATGGCAGAGTAATGGGCTGACTATTTCAACAGCAAGTGCTAGTAATGTAAAGTGACAAGGAAGTAACACCAGATGATCTGTTGAAGCAAGACTTCATATGTTTGTGGGAAGTTTTGATCAATCGATACATGTGGAGGGAACCTCAAGAGTGAGGGTCCCTAAAGGCACCATACACAATGAAATCATAGTGAACCAAGCAGTCTCCGATCTTCTTTGGAGTATTCCAAGGTTGTTGGCATGGAGTATTATTGTACTGCAAGACCAACATAAGGAAAGGCACTGAGAGCAACGTCAGCAACATATACTGCAACAATATCAAGAAAAGGAGGAAGAAGAGTTGGATACCAATTGATGCCATACCCTGGGCAATTAATGCCCCTAAAACCAAATAAGGACTGATATACCAAACATGCTCAAGAGGAGCGAGGAGCAGTGAGGAGATCTCTTTGTTTGAGAGAAAAATTAGAGGAGACAATCATTATGAGAAATCAGTGAAAGTTCAGATAGTTCATCAAGTACGAGCCATAGTGTGTGCCAAAGTCGTAGTCAGGAGAGGGCAAGACCACAAACATAGAGAGTTGGAAGAGGTCACCAAAAACCTGCCACTCCCAAACACCGAAGTAAGTAAAGATCTCGCTAACCAAGTAACCAAGGGGCACATTTTGCCTATAGTGGGGATTTCAAATCTACAAAGAATAGCTGTACCACCAACTTATCTACACGATACATGACAAAGGGGAAGAACAAAACTTGTAGACCAAGGTTGCTAATATATTTGAAACTAATTTGCAGTGAATCAAGAATTTTCAACTTAGAGACAAACTAGGAATAGCGGGCCTAAGTCAAACACTCTAGGGAGGAGAGAGAACATAAACAAAGAAGGTGATCAAGGTATAGAAGACGCAAGTTGAAGAGTAGCAGGATCGTACATGGACGAAAGAGCGAGAGAAGCACCAAAATACAATTGACAAGCACTATTAGATGGTCGTATACACAAGGTACCTACCGAACAAGAACAATGGTGAAAACCCTAGTGAGGACAATACTCCCCAAATTTTGAGGGGAGAGATTGGATGATCCCATATGCCATTGCAAAACTTACGTAACCATAAGGGAAGCAAGTGAACAAGATAATCAAGATAACTAGTTGAATATGATCCGTGGCACAGTATAGGGAATTTCCATTGAGTGACATAGAACCCTATTGAACAGAAGCAAGGGGACACGAGATAACCTTAAAAAACCATTTCAAGAAGAGTGTAAATTGTTGAGAAACGACAATGATATTGTCACAGAAATTCACAACATAAAGTAAGGGAAGAGTGAGAACATACAAGCTTTCAATCAATAGCACGAGGAATTGTTGGGAAGTTTGGAGAATCAACCACCCTGTGGATTGATGAAGAGAGGGGTTAATCCCCTCATTGCAGAAAAATATGAAAGCGCCCTTGTCCTTATAAGTCGATCCTATAATCAAGCGATGAACATCGAGAGTGAGAGCATAGCAGCACAGGGAAAAAAGAAGGTTAATGATGACAATAGTATAGATAAGAGAAGCAATGGAGAATTCATGATTATGTCAGCCCTATAAAGGGACATGTTGTGGATGGTGGAGCTAAAGGCAGAAAAGGAAAGTACAAAGGAGAATAAAGAGTTATGGTTCACTAACTGCAAGGTATGACACACAGGCCACGTGCCCAAAAAGAATCATTTTGCAACATCTGTCAAGTACTAGGACATTCCATCAAGAGATGCACATAAAATGTGAAGTCGAGGAGCACACAAGTGCTCTTTGCCTAGGTAGAATAGGCTACCTACCAAACCACACTACCAAAACCACCTACGAGGTCCTACACCTCGTCAGATGGGTACTGTAACAACCACGGAAAACAACAAAAATAGCAACAACAGTATGCCTAAAAGAAAGACCCCATATGACGCAAAGGGTAGACCCATGATTCAGTGTCGAAGGTGCAATGAGTGGGGTCACTTGGAATAAGACAGTCATAGTGGACAAAAAGATGGGAGTTTGTTGTACAACTGGTGTGGTCTCCGGAACCATTAAGACACCAACTGCCCAAACAAAAGGGAGTAAACATGTTGGAGAGGATCTAAATAAGTATTAGCAATCATTAGATACCAAACTAAGAAGGCAATATATCTTGACTCTCATTTAGAGAAGGAAAGACTTTGAGAAATGAAGTCTAACTTTAAGTACACGATGTCGGAGGAGAAAAGGGCCTTGAACGATGTCACTACTACTCCACTATGGTCAAAGTAAAAGAAAACTATCATGAGACAAGTGTTGCAAGTCACCATACTCATACAAGTATTTGGTCCTTCTCCATGCCACAACTGAAGATGGCCATTACCAACAACATAGTAGGTGAAGGCACAATCAACTAGGGCATGGTAAGATGATATAGATATCAACTAGTAGCCTAGCCACTGATCAAACATTGCTACAGTGGCCAGTGGAAGGAAGCTGGTCGTTATCAAAACCCTATATTGACATATAATTATATATATTTATCAAATCACTATTATAAATAAATAATTATTAAGATATAAGGAGTATATTATAATATAATAATATATATTATATAGCTCAAATATAATAATAAGACATATAAATGTTAAGTCATGATAACAATTATGGACACTATTTATCCATATGAATTATATAACCATGTTTCCCACCCATACCTGAAATATATTCATTTAGATAAGGCTAAAAAGTTGTGGCCAGATTAAGAATATATGGAAATGAAAGCTCAACAAATCAATGAGTGAAAATAAAGGCTGCTATTTCATAAATGAATAGGTCCACACCAAAAACATCAATCATTAAGCAGTAATTATTAATAAGTCAACCATCTGGATATTGCTGAAATTATTTCCTTACACCATCAATCAACCTCATCAATTCAGAAGATATATATCAAAACACTTCCAGACTATACGTAACATTAATACAATATGGTGAGAATTGAAGTATTATAAGATTAGATTATACAGATTTTGTCAAGCAAGCTATATAATAAGAGGAGCTGTACAACATCATATATGGTTGATTATATTGGCGACTCAAGACTGAGTATGTATCAACCTCATCAATTCAGAGGATATATATCAAAACACTTCCAGACTATACATAACATTAATACAATGTGGTGGGAATTGAAGTATTATAAGATTAGATTATACAGATATTGTCAAGCAAGCTATATAATAAGAGGAGCTGTACAACATCATCTATGGTTGATTACATTGGCGACTCAAGACTGACTATGTGGTGATATTTTTACAAACTGTCTGACAGATAAGCAATTCTATCCAAAGAATTATAAAGCAATGATGGCTTTGGACGGAAATTTCCAACAAGTTGACATGAACTGCCAAACAACATTATCGTGCATAGTGGAAGCAATATGGAGCCAATGAATATTATCAAGTATGTCAGTAGTTCAAGTACCTATGGTAGTTGTATTATTAAATTAATAAAGATTGTCATAATGATCATAGAATGATAGTTATCTTATGGGGGTTTGAAATATGCTAGCACCGCAGAAGGATATAAAAGGCAACAATATGTTAATAGTGTAATGTTGAATATAGTCAAACTGATAATACTATTTGGTTTTGATAAAAGAAAATGTGATAATCAGGATTTAAAATGAATCGATTAACAACCCAATTAGAAGTAAGTGATTAGAATATATAATAAATCAATTAGTTGGTAAATGACGTGGTACATTTCATTATGAAGAGATATAATTATTAAACGACACTAGGTATGTCTTTCCCAATGCATCCTCTCATAATTAGCATAAGATATAAGGAGACAAATACCATCCCCATTTGGTGGGGGGAAGAAAATAACATCAATCAGAATATATGTAACTAGGAGAAATACAAACGGCAGGCAGGATATCAAAAGGTGGGAACTTCAAATAAAATTGGCATAAGGAAACTCTACGCTACTGGCAGATTGCAATACTATCTCCTCTGACAGAAGCAGACGGAACAGATCAAGAGACGCACTAACTCCTAACTGAAGGCAGAAATAATCAGTCATACAGTTGCAGACTCTACCATCGAGCAAGAAGCACACAATCAGATCACCCCGGATCGAGGGTCACAGAGTTAATATCCTCATAGTAGTAAAGAGTCAATAAACTTAGACAAAAGGGAAACAGGAGTGACATGGAGCACATACACCACAACCACGAATAGAAGAGGATTAGAAAATTCAATAACATTGAGGATATTCAGTGAAAGGCAGGCATATACGGTCTAGTCAGCATCGCACAACTACCGCTGAGGGAGTATAGAAGCATCAACAACATGGATGACAAGATAAAAAGACAAGAAATAATTACCATAAACTAGAAGCAAAACACTCAGCATAGAATAAGTACCCAAACAAGGATCGTGGATATATTCAGCCACCAACAAATCCAGATCAAACGAAAGAGACAAACAATAATAAGAAGGTAGTAGAGATAAGCCGCAGTAACATACAACGATAAAAGTCAGTAAGGAAGAAGACAATGATAAGAATGGAAATAGCACGCAATGATAGTGTACAGCTTTTATTGCAGAACTATATTGCAGACTACTAATAGAGAGAAGTTGAGAATAAACTAATTGAGGATGGAACTGTAGATTAAAGACAACTAGAGGTTTATATTATTTCATATTTGAACATCATAAATTATTGTGAATTATATAATAGAGAAATTATCAATCAAAGATTGATAATCATACATGAGATGAGAACTTAATAGTTCTAATAGAGAACGAATAAGAATTTGGTAGAGGACATTCATTAGAATGTAGAGCTTCTCTTAAAGAGAACTCAGAGACTAGAGGGCATTCTTAATTGAATGTCAAGATTCCAGAGAGATATTTGTAGAGTATCTCTTAAAGACAATATATATATATATATATATATATAGTAGTGGTCAATCATATGCATATGTCAGAGATAAGAAACTTGATTAGAGGTGGGATCTCTACCAAGTAGTGTTATAATCATAGATCCCAAAGGCCTTAGGAAGGGCGCTCTTCATATAATGATTGCCTAACCGAGAATTAATTCTCTTAGAGGGTTAGGTGATTTGGGAAGAGTCTCTTTCGAAGGTTTAGGAAAGATTAGTGAGGGGTAGTAATTATATTGATATTTAATTAGCTTAATATTTCTAATATGTTTTTGGATTTCAATATATTTTTCATAATGTACAAACGATTTGTTGCAGGTTCCAGCATTTATTTCCTTAAACCAAAAGTGGGGACATTACAGTCATCATCAAGATGAAGATAATCGGACATAAGTTGACAAACACCATCATCAATGGAAGCTTTTGCATAAATGAGCTACTGAATGAGATCTAGAAGGGGCTTGGTAGGTGTTGACCAACACCACATCAAACAACTTGGGACACTCTAGGCACCAACCTTCCATATGGTAGGTGTTGACCAACACCACATCAAACAACTTGGGACACTCGTGGCACAAGTCAACATTAGGACTCAATATTTCTTTTGTGACTTTGCCATCATCCTATTGGAAACCACGATGTATGACACTCCTTGAAAGGGGCTTGTTTATCAAAGAAAAGGCGAACCACAATTCAAAGAAGAGACTCTCCATCAAAAGTGACACGAAGAAGTGTATCATCAACTAGTGCAGCCAGATGATGAGCCAAAAGTCAGCATTAGACTCAAAGTTTGAGGATGGAGAGTTTGGGATAGAGGAAGTACAATGGAACCCAAAGATGAAAGGGTTTTGAAACATGGAGTCTGCTCGAAAAATGAGACAAGCTCTCTCAACAAGTTGTGCCATTGGCAAATGGAGGACTATGAAGTCTTCCACCCTAAGTGCAACATGTTGTAGATTGGGGAGATTGAAGAAACTTGTACAAAGAGTGGCAATAGTGGAGGATGCATTGGCCCATCCATTATAGAGGAAGAGTGTCATCAAGTACAAGGAACCGAGCATAAAGAAGGTGAACTTGGGGGAAGAGGAGAACCTGAAGGTGATCTTGGTGGGAGATGACTGGAACCTTTTACTCAAGGCAACAAAATTTATATATTATTCAAGTACAAAGATACCTTCACCTAGACATACCAAATCCTAAAAGGCATACCTCTGAACTGTGTGTACACATGATCCCTCTTGTACTAGGTGCACAAATCATACAAACGTGGTCATACCAAATGAACGAGAACTACATTTCCATGTTGCACAAGGAGATAGAGCAAATGTTGGAAGCAAGCATAATCTTCAAAGTGGAGGCAAGTGAGTAGATCTCACCGATTGTCATCTCATTGAAAAAGAAGGCAAATCTAATTGAGATTTATGTGGACTTCAAGTGCCTCAATGTCTTCATGAGACCCCTTCTCAATCCCATTCACTGAAAACATAGTGGAGGACCTCGTAGGCCATGAGGTGTCCTCATTCATGGACGATTCTCCAAATACAACCAGATCAACATTGCACAGAAAGACAAATTGAAGACCATGTTCATGGTGAAGAATGGAGTGTATGCATACAATTGAATATCATTTGGTCTATGCAATGCCCCAAGCACCTTCTCGAAGATAACATTGCACATCTTTGACAAGATTTCAGTGGGAAACTTCAAAGCTTTTCAAGACAACTGGTCTATCTATAATAGACACAAGATCCACCTCACTGTACAGAGGGAATGTATGGAGATATGTTAAAAGGCAAGGTTGGCTCTCAACCTGAAGAAATGTAGGTTCATGGTACTACAAGGAAAACTACTTGGTCATATAGTCTCTAAGGAGGGACTGGAGATGGACCCTAACAAGGTAGGCATCATTATTAAGATGGAGAGTGCAAAGGATGTGACAGGAGTGAAATCCTTCTGCAAACACAGGGGCTATTGCTAGAAGTTCATCAAGAGCTTCTATAATATCCCCGAATGGGTGCTAGATAAAAATAATAATAAAGTTTACAAACTAGGGTACAGACTGATAAGATAATAAAACCTCTGCAACTAGCACATAAATATGAAAATTTGTTTGCATATAAATATCTTCATAAAAAAACCAAAAATCTGGTCAAATTTCAAATCAGATTTTGCAGCTCAAAAAAAAAAATCAGAACCATGAATTGGACATTTCCATCAAAAAACGTGTAGATAGCATACTAAAATATTCTAGATTTGGCTCATAATATTTTCTAGCCCTAGTCGATCTTCCAATAGTGGTGATCGGCTCCCAAATCGACCAATATCAAGTCTGAAATTGATGCTCTTTAATAGCTGTCCACAAAATACTCAGAAACTGATGATTTGTGGTAGTGAATGTTCCCAGATCTGAGTCTCCAACACTAATATTGTCCTTTTGGCCACTAAACCTAATGAATACATGCAGCTCAGAATTAGCAATGTGCTAGGGTTTCACAAACTGAAGTTCTTCCCCCAAAACACACACTTCTGACTAGGGAAGGCCCGTATGTCTCACTGAAATCAGGGACACTCAAGAATTAGAATCCTCAACCGTTAAATAGAGGCCTAGTTCCAATTTCCTCACCTGGAGACACAATGTCAAAATTCAATGTGTTTGCTGCTAGCCTGCTGCAATATGCATGTAAACAAAATTAGAAGTAAAAAATAGTAGATACTAGTAGACTAGTAGTAGAGAGTAGAGACCAAACAAATTTAAACAAAACGAGAAGTAAAAATACTAAAAAATACAAATGTAAAAGTTTAAAACATAGTACAAAACAAGTTAAACAACACAAAGAAATGGAACTTGTAGCTTACCTCTTCAAATTTGCACAAACAATGCAAATGCAAGTTTGTAAAAACCTCCTCCAAATGCTCCCTTAAGCTCCTTTCAATGCTTTAATGCAAGCTACAAAGATGCACAAACCATTAGCAATCAATACGGGAGAGCCAACCGGTTTGCTGATTTCTCTCTCAAAACCCCAATATTCTTCTCTAACTCTTTCCTCTCTCTTGTGAGCACAAGCAAATGGTGGAATGACCTTTTTAGGTCAATAACATGTTATAAGAACCAAAAAAGTCAACATAAAACAAAGCATTTTTTATTTTTTTGCCTTTTTCCTTCTTAGCCGCTGGCGAGAGTCCTGGCATCGGGACTCGATGAGTCTCTGCCAGGACTCGGCCGAGTCCGAGTCCAAAGGTAGATTGCCTCGGAAATCAGGACACTACCTTGGACTCGCAGAGTCCTGGTCTGACTCAGCGAGTCCCATAACAATGGGTTAAACCTAAAATAAGTCATCTTAGGATTTTTGGGTGCCTAGTATATAATTCAAACCAAGTTGCAGCAGCAATAAGAAAAAATCTTCATCACATAACACGAGCCCTTGGGGTGATTTATAGCATCTTCTAAGAAGATGAATCAATCTTCGCTCTTGATACCCCACCTCTTAATCCAACGCTCCAAAATAAATACCTAAAGAATGTGCCAATGAAATTCTTTGAAGTTGGACCCCCACCTTGGCTTTTTCTCACATTCTTTTAATAAGTCACTTAAGTACATGAAGGAGAGGGTAACTTAAGTCTCTTGGCTAGGCATCACTTAAAGTTACCTAAAAAGATGTGCCTAAGTTCATTTAAGTTGCATCAAGAGACATGTACATACTCAACTTTTTATTTCTTACTCAATCATGCTCTATGACCTCTTCCTCTTAAGCAATCCAAGAAAAGGACATCCAATTGCTGCAAATTGTCTTTCTTTCAGCTGGAACATTCCAGCTTCGCATAGATTTCATATCTATTAAAACAATTGACAAGGGTGAACCGTTCATGAGGATCGATGCAAGGGAGGCATCCTGGAAACTTAAGTCCAGGTTCGTAAGTGCACCTATCCTGGCCTACCCTGAAAGATCCCAAACCAGTCTCAAGGCAAATAACTGTCTTGTTTGAAGAATTTATCTTTGACCAGTGTTTAAACCCTTGTCCGAATAAGTGCCAAATTCTGATTTTTTTGTTGTTTTTCTCTAATATTCACCTTTCTTTTTTTGGTCTTTGGAAATACAAATAATTGAATAGAAAACAGTAAACAAATTCCAGCTAAAACAATAAGAAAAATGCTAAGAGTTTAATATTACTTTAACTCTGAAACAGTACATACCCGTACAGGCAAACAATCTAATTTTTCTTCAATTCAACAATGGATCCTTGCATTAGTTTGATGCCTTCAACAATTTGAATTAACGCCAACTTGAGGAAGATTAACAGCCGTAAACAAAATGATACAATTTGCTGTCTATAACCTCTTCTCAGCAATACTTCAACAATGACATCAGCTACAAGATTAATGACGCCTTTGTTGTCAAGTTTTAGTTCTTCCCTTGTCAGTTCAAGGATTTGGTATTTAAATAAGTCTCTATACAAGGGTGATGTCCAAGTATCCTTTAGGTTACCTACTTCTCATCCTTCCCGAGTACCTCACTTTCTATATTTTCCGGGTCTCCTAGCCTTGCCTTTATCCATCGTTCTATGTGGGTTTTCAGTTTTTCCGATGCGCAAGAGGTCTAGGTCATTTAGGTATGCTTGGGATGTGTTTGGGTGTCCTCCCGATAAGAAGTAGGTTATCCGTGTTTTACCATCTACTATCTTGCCCTAGCATCCTGTTTCCTACGGATTCCGAGCAGTCGAACTAGTTTTCCTCCTTGACAAACTTAATCAAGTGTGTATCTGAAGAATGAATCCATGGCAGTGATTAACAAGTTGTTTATATGATTATGTCAGAAGCTACGAATCGAAACCAGGAAGAAGCCCATTCATGTTGCAGAGATAAAATCTACTTTCACGACGATGAGTGGGTCTATGGGTTTTCCACTACGCATTAACAGAAGCGAAGGCATTTTGTTCTACTTCTGAAGGCACAACGACTCATGACAAATCCAAGTCCTTACATACAAGCAATATGAGCAGTGAGTTAAATGAACCATTTTGAGTTCTTAATCAGTGAGGCTACTTGAGGTATAGCTTTGCACCCATCAGATCGAGATTAAAAGGGAAAGTGCTATTGAGTTTCCTTCATTCCGGAAAATGTTGTTGGGAGAGGGATTTTCCCTCCCTAGGTAACGAAAAAAGGCCACTTCTCTGAAAACTTTGGAAATGGAAACACAAGCAACTTTAAAGTGTTAATATTCTTCAGAGATGCTTAAAAGATACTTCTGGAAAGGTTAATGGTGAATATTTTTTGACCCCCACATAATGGAAAGCAAGTGTTAAATGCTTAAGGCAGAAAGTGCAAAAATGAAGTACACAAGCTATCAAAGGATCACTCCCCATGCTGCAATTCTGAATAGAAGGAAAGTAGTCTCACGAAAAGCTAAGTTTCCCTCCCTCCCCTGCATAAGTTAAGTTATCAAGTATATCTGCATTCTGGATTCTGAAGCGAAACAAGACACTTCCCACGAAACTAAAGTACTTGTTTTGATAAGTGATTTTTAGTAATATGAATTTTAAGTGAACACCTTGTGTTCAAACGTGAAGAAGACAAGGTAGTTCTAGTCGAGCTATGTCAACAAATTCTTAAAGTGAACACCTTGTGTTCAAACGTGAAGAAGATAGCCGAGATTTCCTTCCCCATAGTGGTTGGACCCTATTCCTGTGCTTCTAGATCCGATGCTCAGAATCTAGTAAAGAATTTTGAAAGTAAGATCAAATTAGTTGACTATGAGGTAATTAGGCCTCAATATGATCCAGTCAACTTCGTAAGCGACCACTTAAAGTTGGAATATGCCTTCAAGCATGTTCCAGATATCTAGGACTTTTGGGCAGGATGTATTAATGAATACCAGACTCGGGAGAAATTTTGGTCTCGATTAACAATTTGATGAAATTAAGTTATATAACAATCCTGTTGATGTTTCTGACCTTGCAAATGATGAAGCCTACATGCATCCCACATCTTATGAGAAGATCAAAGGCACTCGTATTGTGTCTACCCCACCTGCAGGTCCAGTCATAGACACCATGGAGGTCCTCATGCATGGAATAATCAAGAGAACAAACAAATGGGTAAAGTGGACTCGTGCAAGGAAGAATACAATGGGAAGCAGTGGATCTATAAGTGGAGTTTCTTCTGGAGCTGCCCAATCAACTATAGCAACTACAACCACAACAACTACTTCAACATCTGCAGGCCTAGCTCAGTCTATTGGGCAAGGTGGAGACCAACCTCCAGATAAAAATGTGCCAATTACGCCTACCTGCGAAGGTGGATCTCTTCTTGATACTGGAAAATTTGGAGAGAAGGGGATAAGCACAATGAAAAGGATGAGGAGGAGCAAGAAACGTTAGTTGCTAAGCTGGCCTCCCCTGTTCAGGTCATCAGTTTGGATGGTGACACTAACCCCATGGATGGCCAAGAGCAGGATACATCACAACAAGGAGATACCTTCGCCCTCTCAGTGACTAAGGTCGTTGGCTTCCCTGCTGCTTCCCAGAGCAAACAAACTTCACCAGTTGCTAGGAAGTTGTTCGATCCTACTGCCCTGCAGTCTGCTATCAATGTGCTCTCTACTAAGTCATGGCTCAAGGAGACTATTGATAGAAAGAAGAGAAGATATGAAGAGGCCACTCCATCGAAAGATCTAATCACCTAAGTTACCTCTTCTCAGCCACCCTCCAAGAAAAAAAAGAAGCAAAAATCAATTGTTGCACTGGCCACCGATCCATCTACAAGCCACATGCCAGTAGAGATCGCAGAGCCACAAAAGGAGGGCAAATTCCATGAGCTTTCCACAAATGACTTCCAAATCAGAAAGGTGGATCTTGGTATCCCTGTTCATGACTCCATGGTGAACATATGGAAGTCCACCAATGAGAAGATTGAAGATAGGCTGGAAGAGCTCAAGGTGGAAAAGGAGGTCCTCAAGGCCCCAAACAAAGAGTTGATGGAATATATCAGATCTGCACTTGGGAGCACTTCATTAAGCCAATTTGACCCAAATGCATTGAACAAGAATCTACTCCTAAAGCTGCAACAAGAAAGACAATTCGGGCAAATTGGCCGAACATGGGTAGATCAGATGAAGGCTCAAAGTCCCACATTGATTGAAAGCTTGGGAAATCTAGTATTAGATGCTCATAAGCTACGAGAGGCAACTTCTAATCATCAGACCACCATACAAAAGGCAGCAGATGGACTAACAAAGCAATTAGCTCTACTGTAGGAAGTGATCGACATGAAGACCAATGTGGCTATCTCTCATGGGATCCTCAAAACAGGCCAAGAGTCATTGTTCAATGGAAACAATCTCTAGAGTTTATTGTTGAAAGCTCTGTGAGGTCTACAAATGAACTTAAAGATGTGCATGACCTTGTGCAGAAGGTCATTGATAAATTATTTGAATAACTAAAAGTATTGCATACATAGTCCTATGTGTCTACTAATGGCAAACTTGTGGATGTTGAGAGGATGAAACCAAAGCTCCTATCATTCGTTGATGAAGCTACTGATCCATTAAATTTCCAAATTTCAAAGATCCAGGAACTCTCATCAGCAGACTCGATCATAAAGAGGGCATCAGAGAAACTCCAATCGAAGGTCAAAATAGATGAGTTGATAGAGATGCATGACTACTGGATGGTTCAAGCTGACAATATAATCATTCCAAGTGTCGAGGACTTGGACAAAGTAACTGATGCTATGAAAGCTTACAGAGCTAAAGCAATTACTCCTAAGAAGGCATGATGTTCCGTCATTCTTCCAAACATCTATCTTTCTCTCCTTCTCCTTCTTTTTGTAGCCATTTATGGCATTTTGTCAGTCTCTGTAACAGACAATGATTCAAGCTTGTCCTATTTTTAGCTATTTTGTTCAGAGATGCTCTACGATGCAATCATCTAATGTAACTGACCATTTTGAGAAAGCCTATACATGTAACTTTTGGTTAATAAGATTGGCAAAATTACTATTGGGCAAGCCCCTGTAGCTAGGACTACTGCATGTGACTCTAACTCCATTTTTAATTCTGTTGTTCATTTAGCTTTAGTACAGTATATGGAATGAATGTGCTATTGTTGAAAATTGAATGAATGCAAATGAACTTGGTTATATTTCCTTCGTTCAATAGATTGTATGCCTTACTTTCTTCACCATAAGTATCTTTTTGTTCTTTACATCGTAGTTCATGAGTGTAGTATAGTTCATTGCATGAGAGGTCCGAAAACTGACTAATGAAGTAGCTAAAAGATAGACAATCTAAGTATTGTCAAAATATTAATGAACTTCGTAATCTAGGAATTACTCATTCTACCACCTTTCCTACTCTCTTGCTGTTCTAGTTGGTTATGCATGTTTCCATATTTTGCATTAAAGTTAAAGTAAATTAGGTTTCAGGCATGACATGTGGAACACATTATGAATCCTACTATCAAGCGGTAACTCAATCTCATAGGCAACCTCTCTAACCCGCTTGAGTACTCTATATGGATCGTAAAAGCAAGGTTTGAGCTTTTCGGTTCCTCTCCCTTTAAGGTGCTCTGTTTGTAGGGCTATAAGCGAAGGAAAACCATGTCACCACATCAAATGCTCTCTCAGTCCTGTGCCGATCAGCATACATCTTTTGATGATTCTTAGCATGTTGTAAGTTCTCCCTGAGACATGGTTCTCATGTAACCAATGTTGTGCCAAAGGAACTCTGTTGTCATTCAATGCCAAATCAACAAAAGACAATAAAGGTCCCGAAAAGGAGTCATATCTATAGACATGTAGTGCACAGTATTATAACAATACTTGCCCAAATAAAACCAATGCACCCATGCCTTCTACTACCTTGACACATAATTGCGCAAATACCCCTCAATCCACTTATTAACTATCTCGGCTTGTCCATCCGTTTGAGGGTGGTAGCTGATACTATGTGTCAACTCAGTGCCCGCAAGCCTGAAAAGTTCCTATCAAAAAGAACTCATGAACTTGTTGTCCTTGTCACTCACTATAGTCTTAGGAAGGCCATGGAGTCTAAACACCTCTCTAAAGAATAGCTCAGCTACCTAGGATGTTGTGAAATCAATTGCAATTGGAAAGAAGTGGGCATATTTAATCAATCTGTCCACCACTACATAAATACAATCCTTCCCCTAGACTCGAGGAAAACCTATAATGAAATCCATTGAGATTTATGTCCACTTTTATTCTAGTATAGGCAAGGGCTGCAACAAACCAGCAAGGAAAGTATGTTTTGACTTGTTTTGCTAACAAGTCATGCACTCACAAACATGGTGTAAGACATAATCATTGAGACCCTTGATGCCCTGTTGTAGGAGTATCATGAAATGCATGCAAAATTAGTTTCTTCAGCTGTGATTCGGGAACAAGATAGAGTTTGTTTTTGTAGTAGATGACATCATCAACCACATTGTATTTGTCATCCTGTACCAATCCATCCATGACATCACAAGCACGCTGATTTTTGGAGTACTCAACTAAAAGTTGAGCTTTCCAATCTGCTGAAATCTCACTTAATGAACATAGGGCAGCAAGTGACGGTTTTCTAGAAAGCGCATCAGCTATAGTATTGTTCTTCCCTTTAACAAACTCTATGTCAAAATCATAGGCTTGGACCTTGCTTACCCATTTTTGTTGACAATCATTGAGCTCTTTTTTATCAAGGAAATATTTCAAACTATTGTGGTTTGTACTTACCACAAATTTGTTGCCCCTAGTTACATACATCTACCTGATTTTCACAAGATTTTTTCAAAATTTTAAAATGTTGATTTTGGCGCAAAAAACTTGTATTTTCTTGTCAATCCAAACTTCTCGCAAGAAAATGATATATTGGCCACTTATCGGCGCTATTTTTAAACTATGCTTCAAACCAAAGTCTTGACATCTTGATTACAGTTAATTAATACAAATTTGTACGATATTCCAGACAGCAAGGAGGAGAGGAGATTACAAAACACCATGTGCCAGTGTTTGTAGAGGTCCTTCACACCTTTTAAAATTCTTCTATAGGACCCAACACAGCAAATGTGGGATGCAAAGCAGAAATGAAAAGGCATCAAAATAAAATAACAAAAAACAATTGGATACTTGCCCTGAGAATGAGACTAATAAGATCAATTTTCATTAAATAAATTTAGAGATTTTAGAGTGCATGTTAATTCTTATGTAAGAGAGATTTTCTAAAAAAATACGTTCCTCTTTGTTCTGCCCTCAAAAACACTACTGTTGTGTCTCTCTTAAGTAACCCCAAAAAAGTAAAAACTAGTTACCTGCCTTTACAGTACTGGTAACGTTTACGATTATGGACCCAGTGAACTACTTCAACTGCTTTTCTCCAGTTACCCAGATCACCTAACACTTGGATGATCTTTACCAAACGACCATCAGTGAACTTCATTCTTGCACTGTGCATCAGATTAGAGAGCTGCCATGTAGGCATTTTAACATTTACACCATCCAGCCTGTTCAGCATAACAAATTGTTCAATGGTCTTTTCAATATTGGAAGCTAGAACAAACAAAATGTTAAAAAGGAAAATCAGACTTGATGAAAGAATATGAAAGACTATTAATTGCAGGTTACAAAATTATACTGTGGATCATCCATGTGAGGATTAATTCCAAATATTTCCTCTGTATTGCCAATTTAGCAAAATGAATTATTTCCCTTGCAAAAGATAATTACCAAGACGGCCATCTAGAATTCAAAATCATTATTTTCGGATGTGAAATTGGAAGATACAAAAAAACTACTTCTGTAAGTGTGGAGAAAGGTGCAACAGGTTCAGATTACACACCAAAATCTACCAAAAAAAAATTAATTGTTTCCTTTAGCAAAATTTATGTGAAAAAATTATTTGGAAAAGAAAAAGAAAGTTCTAAAAACAAAAAATCATGCGAATGGTGGGAAGCAAGCAAATGTTCGCGGAATAAAGAGAGGAGGCCAATTTGATCCAGGAGGATCTCCCAACATTGGTTCCTGTAGTAATACCAAGATAATTCTCGATGCATACATTAACAATGGGAGCACTTCAATGGTCAGCAGCATAGATTGAAAACTTGCCATGTAGCTGACAACTCAAAGAGTACTTGACATCTTCTGCCAGGAGTTTTTGCAGGTTTAAATCATGAGTTGAAAGAGATAAGTTTTGGTATGTTGCAGCACCAAACTCATTGGTGCCCTGTAGGACAATCTAATGAAAACCAAGTTTTTTACTAGTTCTGCAAAGATCTTAATTTAAGTATTTTTATGAGTTAAAAAAGATTTTGAATTTGGGGTATGTCAAGTTTGATTCAAGTTCAAGTTTGCAAACTATGACACTAGTATGTTTCGTCAACATCAATTTTGTAGCTATTAGCTGTTTCCTTTCTATGGCACTTTTGTTCAACTCATCTGATAAAAAAAATGAAACATAGATAGATTCAGCTGGCTTTGCAAACTCTGGAAAAAATGTCAAAATTATCTTTTAATATATTTTCTTTTCACCATAACATAATTCAGAAAAGATGATGTTTTGAATCTTGGTTCCACATTGAATACAGTCTATCATCAGCATAAATTGGACTTCTAGTGTTTTCTATGTATGAAGCTAACTATTTGGGGAGAATTTGAACAGTACAGAAATAAATAATGAAAATCAATAGATGAACAACACATAAATTTATGTTGAAAACATAGCAATGTAGCAGAAAAAACTGAGCAAAGATCTCACAATATTTTATTATCTCAACAAGAATTAAATTAAAACAATCTCCAATTTGTAACAAGAAACACCTAGATGAAACGAGTGTGAGGTATTCCATTCATTCACATGAGAGATGGGTTGCTGGGAACCACTACTCATGAAACATGGGTAAATGAGTTTGACTCAAAAATTACACAGTTGAATCCTTATAGAAATATCACAATTTTACTTGCTATAAAAAATTCCGCCTACTTATCAATTGATGAGCTTAAGGGGCTTTCTAATGAATAACGGCACAACACTTCCTAAAGGTTTTACAAATGGGGTTGCAAGCAGAGTAGATTTAACAATGAACTCCATAGTTAAGTGTGCTCAAGCTGGAGTAGTATTGGGATGGGTGACCTCTCGGGAAGTCTTGGTGCTTCACTTGTGTGAGCATCACCTAGTTGCAATGAGTGCTAAATGTTCCATTAATTCTCATACAAGATGGGTTCATGTGAACCACTATTCATGAAACATGGGTCAATGAGTTTGACTCAAAATTGCACAATTATCACAATTTGATTTGTTGTGGAAAATATCTCCTATAGATCCTCACACTGGTTCCCTACATGTCAAATACTGGAACAACAAAGGTACCTTATGGTCCTTGTCGGGTCTTCCACAAGATGCACTTGGTTCTATTGACATTCTCTTTGTTACTGAGATTCGTGAGAGCCCCATTTGTCCTCCTCATGGCATCTCTGATTACCAATGGTTGTGTGCTTTTAGAGATAAGGTCAGGTGTTATAGTGGGGTCAGGGGCTCTAGTTGGGCTACTTGTTTGGTCCACGACCATCTCTCCAACACGACTTTCATGGTCCACTCTAACAATTCTGCTAGATTCATGGGGATCCGCATTGGCCAGACGACATCACATTCCAAAGACATCTTCATCACATTTTGTTATTTTCCATCAACTTCCTTGAACAATGTTGTCCATAGCACGGAGGGCGATGACCTAATTAAGGAACTTCATGAGTATATTACCAGTTATTCAACTATGGGTGGCATCCTTATTCTAGGAGACTTTAATGCACATACTAGAGACCTTCAAACTCTCCTTCGCGACTGTAGGTCTGATCCGGTTTGTATGGATGAGTCGGATTCGAGTGCTCTGGGCTTGCAGCATTTCTTTGAGGATAGTTTGAGACCCCTCGCTAGGTACGATTGTCATCTACTATAGTTATAAAAGTCCTCAGACTTGGTGATCCTAAATGGGCTTTCCTACTTCCCAGGTTCCAGCATTTTCACTTGCTAGGTGGCGACGCGATTGTTGTTGACTATGCTCTCCTTGATGCTTCCTCCATCCTCTCCATCATCTACTTCACATTTCCTGCCACTCCCTTGTCCATCACGCCCTCCTTAGCCTTATGCCCAAGGCCTCCATTTCCTCTCACCACCACCCCTTAGCTCCTAATGCAACCCCCAACCACACCTCATTTTGCCTCACTAAAAGTAACTATGACTTCTTTGTCCGCCACCTTTGGTGACTTCTCTCCCAAGATTTCTTCATCAACTCTGTGGATGCTTCCTCCATGTTTGATTCTCTTAAAACCACGCTATGGGAGTTTGCCCTCCTCTCCATTCCCCACCGCATCCCTTCCCTTTCCCATAGCCCCAAGCATAGGAGTTCTTGACGCATGAATCAATAGTTTGACAAAGACTACAAGTCCTTCCATTACTCGTTACGCATGGCCTTCTTCATCCTTTCTCCTTCGTTTGTCTAGTTAAGGCTCGCCTACCACTACTTTCGTCACAAGAAGTGGATGCTCTTCTTGATGTAGTGTACATCCCTCTATGTCTCTCTCTTATAGTCTCCAAAGGTCTTTTGGCACACCCTATTTCCTCGTCATCACCCCCCCCTCTACCCTAAATTACAACTCCCTCATTTCCCACTCCTCTACTCTCTATGGTATCCTCGGACAGTCCCCTCTCCGCCTTTACCCCTGCCTCATTGCCACCTCTTCACCTTCTCCAGCATCAATGAGGCAGTTAGATGCATGAATGGTAACAGGACAACAGATGAGTAAGGGTTTTAGGGAAAGCTCTTCAAGCTTGGTACTACAATCTTGGCTCCTTTCTCACAGTGCTCTTCAATAGAGTGGTTTGCATTAGCTTCCCAAATAGTTGGTCGCAACATAATATCTATCTGATTCATAAGTCTGAGGCAGACTCAAACCCTAACAACTACTGGACCATCACGGTTGGGCATACGTTTGCCAAACTCTATACCACCGTGTTGAACACTATCTTATTCAAGGAGCTTGATCGGCACCACTACCAGGCTATAGGGCAAGTCGGCTTCCGTATAGATTATCAGACCATTAACCATATCTTGACTTTGTCGACTATCATTGAGAAGGCTCAGCACCGTTTGACGAAAGTCAATTTCTACTTTGTAGACATTCACAAAGCCTTTGACCCTGTCCCTCGGGTGGCTCTCTTCCAAAGACTTAGGTAAATTGAGGTCTTTGAGACCGTTTTGGTGGCATTATGAGACTTTATGAGAGTGTAATCGACAGATTCAGGACTCCACAGGGATTTTCAGATCCTATTCAGAGCACCATTGTGGTGAAGGGCTTCCCTCTCTTCCTCACTCTTTTCGGCATCTATGTTAATGAGCGTGAGGCTTTCCTCTGTGATTTCTCACTCCCTCATGACGGCTGCTACATACACCATGTCTTGACCTCCATTCTACTATTTGTTGACGATGTGATTCTTTTGGCTTCATCCCTAGAGGGGATCTAGTGGCTTCTTCATGGGTTGGCCTCCTTTTGCATCTCGTAGCACTTAGCAGTGAACTTGGGGCAAGACCGTAGTGATGGTCTTCAACTACTTGAAAACATCGCATCTCCATTTCTAATACTAGGGCGTAGAGGTTGAGATCACATACTCTTACAGCTATCTAGGTGTTAAGTCAAATTGGAGGCGTGAAGGGTGAGAAAGCATTCAAGGTGTTTTCATCCATAAGTCTAGCCTTTTTCTCCTATTGGAGGCCAAGCAAAGGATTTTTTTATCAAGGAAGAAGATCGACATTCATAAACTTTTATTCACATCTTCGCTCTCTTCTCCTCAAACAAACATTAAGGCAAGTTATGACATGAATTCCATGAGGTTTTGTCTTTCATGATTTCCTTTTGGGTTTTGTGTTTAGTCAAAGCTGCTACATCAACATACTTGATCACATTCAAAGAAACATGTGTTACCAAGGTATGATGTATCTCATTTTCTAGATCTGACATTTGCTGCATGATAGCATAATTGCCTTTATTCCATTTCATTTCAATGTTGATTCCTAGACACGGGTTTGCCTGAGGCACACCTTTATCCAACATTCCCCATTTTTGTGTGCACAAAAATAGGTCGTTGAGCTATCGAAAAAAATCCAAAATGATCGGAAAGTGTCAAAGAACACTAGGAAAATTCAATCAAAAACATTAAGTATAGAATGCCAAAACCACTATGTGCCCAAGTATAGGGCATCAAACTTGTTCTACATCTAGAAATCAGGTGCCAAACCCATTTTGTACCTAGGTATAGCGTGCCAAACCCATTTTGTACCCTGCATTGTGTTCCCAGATTTCAGCCACAGGTCAAATCTATATTCTGGTTTTTGTTTCTTTACATTTCAGCTCTTTGTCAATCTATATTAAGTCAAATTTGTATTCTGGTTACCATTTCTATTCATTTCAGCTCTTTGTCAATCTTTATTAGTCTATTATTTCCAATTTTTCAATAACTTGCCTACTTTACTATTTATATTACATTTTCCTATCATTTCCATGTTCATCATTACATATTTGATGAAGGATAATTGTCCCATTAAGCAATTGAGTCTCCTCCTGGGCCTCATAGGGGTATCTTAGTTCGAATGTGCATTCTTGAAAAGGAGAAGTGATCGACCTCTTTACATTGCTTCCTTTTTCATATTGTATAGAGATATATGCACCATAGTTCCAAGACTTGGACTCAACATAGACTCAACAAAGCTAACCGCACTTGGGACTCGAGACTCACAAAGCTCTGCCAAAGTGAAAAAACACAAGAAATTTAGAGATTTTAAAGAATTTAAAACTTGCTTCATACACCTTTTATTAAATAAACCTATAAACACAGTAACATCAAATAGAAGCAAATTTGATCGCATAAACAAGCTTTATATCAATCACATAGCTATAAACTATAAATGCAAATTATCGCTTCAAGAATAGCATGCCTAATATATAATTATTCCCAAATATATGCAAAACTTGTAAAATATGAAATCCATGGAAACAAATGTTTCAACAAATACTAAAACAAAAACAAAAAGTCTATGCCCCAACAACTCAAACGATCAAAAACCTTTCCTATGAAGGCATCAGACATAGGTCCTAGATTGTATAGCAGCCATGAGAATTTTTTAACTACGAATATGCAAAGATTTGAGAAACAAGAAATAGGTATCATGTAGAGATTTATGATTGTCATATATTGCTGACCTTTTACTTTCTTAGGCTTATCCTCTGATGGGAATTTGGGGTTACACAAAAACAAGGTTGAGCAAAGAACCCCTTGTGGGGCTTTGAGGATGAAATGGAGAGGTGGAGAGATAGGTTTGGATCTTGGAGGATAGAGGAGAGAGGAGAGAACAAGATAAAGAGAGCTGGAGAGAGGGGATAGAGAAAGAGAGATAACAAGAGAGATGGGTCGAGAGATCAAGGCAAATAAAGAGAGTCAAATAGTAATTGTGAGAGGGTGTCGATAACAGTTTGTTGATTACTAAATTTGACTAAGTTTGAAAAGTTATAAGATCTTCTAACACCAAGAATTTGAATTGTAACTCCTAGATCTAAAACCATTTTCAAACATCTTGACAATATATACATGAAATATAACTAGAAGTACAAGGAAAAACACATATCAAAATGTGATATATATATATATATATATATATATATATATATATATATATATATATATATAATGTGCAATCATAAACCAAAAAAGGTGAAAATTTCAGACTTAACAAAACAAAAATTAGTTTTCGCTAGATGTCATATGGCTCGGAACACACAAAGTCTTGCTAAGTCTCACCATGTCTCAAAACTATGATATAAACTTATATTTATTGTTGGATCCATAACCCTACTAAATAATAGTCTGTTTTATGAATTGTATCTCAAATACAATCTAAAATGATTGCAGTATCTAAACTAGATTTATCTTTGTTATGATATTTTATTTGTAACTAGATTAATAGTTGTGAGTTTATTTCAAATTGGCAACTTAAGGAGATATCAGGGTTAAAAAAGCTACTTCTATCACAAGGAGGATCTGAGAATTAGTGTAAGGATCCTCTTGATGGACCCCAAATTTTTTGGTCTCCATTTGTGATGGTGCTTGAAATTTTGAGCTCCATTTTCTGTCTATTTTCACTGAGGAAAGATCGGAAACATGGGTTCTGTAATGACACATTATGTGTCAGTTCATGTTGTAGATGCAGGGGATAGTTCAAGGATGCTATAAATATTTATTTACAAACATCAAGAGAAAATCCCGAAGTTTTAGCAACAAGTATTGCTGCAGCCTTTGCTGCTAGGAAAAGTTCATGGGTTTCAGAAGTAGAGTTTAATATGGACTGCATTGACTTACCTGCCAAGCATTTGGCTACTACATATATGGCAGTGTCAAATTCTTCCACCTCTCAACATGATCCTTCAGGACTACATGTGATTTCAGGAACATTGCTTCTTGTGGGAGTCATTGGCTCAATGTCAGAACAGATGTCTCATTTGCTGAAAGCTTCAGGCAGTTTAAAGGCGGAGGCTAGGCTTAATTGTTCCAAAAGTATCACTTCTATAAAACCTGATATACGTCAAGCTGCAGTGAAGTCAGTAGTGAGTGCAACTGATTCTTAGAATTCTCTCCCAACCGGAGGTGCTCATGATTGGATAAATGGGTCATCTACAGGAGAAATGTCAAGGAACATCGTTGAGCTTTTAAGAGATTTAGTATTTACTCAGTGACAGCAACTAAAATTGAGGAGATTTCAAGTAAGTTGTTCTAAATTGCAAATAAGGCTGAGCTTCAACCTCTACCAAAACAGGATGGGCAGTCAGTATCTATGATTAGGCAATTAAAGCTAGGCACAATCAAGGAAGACACAGGATCTGGAGAAACAGTTGGCCAAGTTGGACCGTCTACTGACAACAAGAATGCTGCCTTGCATACAACAGAAATATGGCAGAATTTATTGACTAATGCTGTGAATGCTCCAAGCAATGATGGCGCAGAATCTTCTTCTGAAACCAGGATATGGTGGATCTTGCACATTATCTCTGCTTTTGGATGGGATGATGGATAATGGATTTCCTTTAACTACAGAATTTAATATCTTGAAGGAGATGATTACTCCACCAGATATAGTTAGTAGAGTGTTGAGTGTTGTAACCGGAGGTTCTTCCGCTGTCAATAATACTCTTCCAGGTGCTACAGCATCTAACATACCATGGCAAGCAGGCAACTTTAAACACGTAAACAATGATATTTATGTGGACCTTGTAGAGGAAATTGATGCCACTGTAAACTGGGTAAGGAAATTAAAGAATACGCCAATATATATAAAGCCACAATTAAGTTCAGATGCTGGAGTTCACTGAGTTAACATACTGGTTGGTGTGCGCAATGATCCTAGAGAGCCAATTGATTCAATAGTTTTAAATTTTACCTTTTCAAAATCTGATTTGACTGCAAACAATGGGACCATGGATGTCCTCACACACAAGGTTCGCATGTGGTCAGTAGTTTGAATAACCTGTACCTGTGAAAGCAGCGAGACCAATGTATCCATCGCAGGTAGAACGTTTTTTTTTTCTGGTCATTTCTAATGTTTGTCGTGTCTGTTGCAGGGTTAGGAGCACGTACGCAAGTGAGAGGGAAGTCGAGAGTTTTAGTAATGAATACGGAAGGAGAAACACTTGCAAATAGAAACTGTGGAGTTACCAGGCGTGAGGGATGAAACGTTAGAATACAATGGTTTGGAAATGTGCGCAGGAAGGAGAACTACTGGTTCAACAGCATACCCGACCCCGGCGGAGAACAAAACCAATGTGTCCAAAGATATGCGATTGCCCAGTATACTTATTTAAATAAATTTTTAAAGCGGGGTTTAGTTTATAAAGATGCAAAGTTTGTAAAGTTATCGGGTGGTTGTAATTTTGTTTAGGTAGGTGTTTTGGAAAGATGTCTTTTCATCTCGCACCCTTTCGTTCATTATAAGTATGAGATGCGTAAATCAAAGGACACACAACATTTGTCTTTCCATACTTGAACTTTTTCTTAGCCTGTCTTATGATATATTACATTTTGTCATCGGCAGAAGAATGACTTATTGAACTAAGCAACTGGAAGGTGGATTTTTTAGTAAATCTCATTCGATCTGGATAAATTTGTGGTAGATTGGTCATCCATGAAGAATGTCTACATATAATTTTTATTTTCCGGCAAAATCTGTAAGAAGAATTTATTTAATATATTTGCATTAGAGTTTAACTTGTTATTAATTGTGTCCTTTATAAATATCTTTTATTTATTTTTTATAAATATTTTAATATTCAGGATAAGTGGACGGGATCATTATCGTATTTTAAATTCGATAAGCATAAATATTGTGAAATATTTTATTTGTTTCCATATTTATGTCTAATTTGTCTCTGTAAGAGTTAAAGTGCATTTTAGACTTATTTAAAATTGCATTTAAATAATTGATCCTTCACGTCTGAATATTAAAATTATCTATAATTTAGATACATTAGATTTTATAAAGTTGTACGTTTCAGTTGATAATTTTTGACTCTATTGCCCATCTAATTAGGCACTGGTCTTTTGCTCCTAATTCATAATCCACATGCTGGCAATTGCTTGAATTCTTGCCTTTGAGAAATTAATATATTCATATATTGCATTTTAAAACGTTATCTCTATCATTTTCTTTTGTTCTCAGTTCATAAATCTCAAGTTTAAAGTTTTTCTATATTTCTTGCCATTTGGAAAATATTTATTGTGTTTGTGCTCTGATTGATCTGTTTTAAGTGTCTTGGATCTAAGTGTTTCATCCAAGATTAGGTGCACCCGCCTCGGTCTTGCAAAGCCGGAAGCGCAGGGGATTTAGATCACAATTGATTGATCCCGTCAAGTTGGCCTTAACCAGTTGGATATCCCAGCATCGAGCAGGCAAGGCTCGTAGGATTCCAATCTGCGGTTTTGGGAACCAACACCTCTAATCGAAAAGATTTGGTTAAAAATGTCATTGCTCGAGAACGAGAATCTAAAGAAATGCAAACTCTCATACCCCTAAATAAGAATAACCCTCTATTAATATTAAACTAAAGAGATAACCCTTAAACAAGGGCCGACCTATTTCATATTTAATATAAGTTAAAATTATATTGTTTTACAAGGGCCAACTGCCCTCAAGGAAAAATGAATTGAATTAGGAGGCATGCTGAAAGAAAAATGACAGCAATTCATTATACGGACAGGGCTGATCACCTTAAATTAAAGAGTGGCAATAAGTTGATCAAGGCTAATCATAACAGGTAGTGATTAGCTTTGAAGGGAGGTGTCCCTTTCAAGGCATAATGACCAATACAAAACAATTGGGGGAGGGTATAATGAGAGAGCAAATCAAAATATGTACCTCTACAATGATCAACAAACTCATAGGCATCAATCTATTGATGTAATGTCCCCATTTTTAGCAGGTTCCTACAGTTGGCCAGGTCAGTTCACCATCAATACCCTCATGAGATAACAGTGGGACTTGAAGGTCTCGATTGTGTGGTTATAGGCTTTCCAACAGCCTACGGTGTGTTTTGGCTCTATTTGAGAGACTTACTATTTATAGTAAGTCAATTTGTTGGTTCCAATGAGCTCACTTGAGTTAGAAGAGTTGGAGGATGCTCTCAGTTTTTATTTCAGACTTCTAGTTTGAGCTCCAAGAATCTTGGAGGGAGCATCTATTTATAGTAAGTCACCCTTCAGGTTCATTCATCATCTTTCATCATCGGGATCACTTTGGTGTTGTCAGATTTTTATTCTAATGCCTCTTCATTTGTTTTCACAAGACGGGTGAATTATTATTATTCATATAAATATGATGAGGTTGCTATTTTTGATAGTGTTGTTGGTTGCTCACCTCAGTATCATAGTTTGTTGGAAAAGTTTTAAATCATGGGAACAAGAAGCAGTGGCCTTACGTGTCAGAATTTTAAGTTATGGTGGAAAGTGTCATTTTCGAAGCCACAAGCAATTAATAAATCAAATTATAATGGCACTTCATTATATTTTAATGTTGTGTGTGGGAAGCTTCTTAAGTAAAGTTCATTTGGGAAACTTTGTGCTATTTCGAGATTATAAATATGAGCCCGTTTGATGAGTAAAGCATCCAATTATTTGATTATCTTATTTTGCTCTTGTCGTCTTTGTGACATTTTTGAGTCTGAAATGTCTGTGCCCTTGCTGAAGTATAAGGGTTTGGGATCTACAGCTGAAATATTGTAGATTTAATTCTGAGAATCCACAGCTGAGGTATTGTGGACTTTTGAGTTTTATTATTGTCTCCTCTTTCTATATTAACTATGGCTAAGGAGCATTTATACAATTGAATATTATAATTTCTTTATTATTGGACGAGGGTTTAGCCTGCAGATTGGAGTTTGGTAATTTTGGATATCCTAGTTTGTTCGATTTGCATCAGATTAGCATGTTGGATTTACAACTTGAATGCCAAGGGTTCTTGTATTTGGTGTCATTTCTATATTAATTTTGGGCAGCATTTGTAAGGGTAGACCATGAACGCTAGAGTGAAATTGGACCAGGCGGCTTTCAGTTTGACCTTGCAATTACATTCTACGGCAAAGACCAGGTTCTTAATTTGTAAAATTTAGTTTATATTACAATTTGAAAGTAAACAGGCTCGCTTCAAATTTTGATTTATAGCAATCAGCCAACAATTAAATTCCCTTTTCATTATATTGCTATATGGTTTGTTGATGAGTGAATTCAGAGGTTGGTGTGAATCATTTCAGAATTGTTTATTGGCGTTTGGATTTATTTATGCAAAACCTATAAGGCCAAAATTAAATAAATTTGTGATCAATTTGTTGTACATCCTAATATTGTGTTTGAAAATTTAAGACATCATATATCCTGTGATAATTGGGCTGCTTGCCAAGTGTTTGACAAAATGTCAAACCATTCAAATGTGAAAGAAATTGATGCTTGATTTAGCTATAACCAGATAGGGTTATTACAATAGTATCAGAGCAGTTTCCTGCCAACCTACAGGAATTGGGCTCAATCTTTATTTTGTTCGGTGCTGACTTTGAAGATTTTCAAATCTGATTTCTAGAGTGACCAACACTTTATTTTCTCCAGCTATGGACAAACATAGGACTGGCAGTTTTAGAAGTCAAAGGAGTAATGAGGAAGTTAGCGTAAAAATGAATGCCTTGCAAGAGAGTTTGGAGCAACTGAAGCTTCATCAACAGAGGTTAGCGGAGAGCTTGTCAGATCTCGCGACAATTGAGAGGGCAGCGAGGTACATGGTTTCCGCCTTTAGAAGGCCAACATCGAGGGTGCCAGGAAGGAAACTTGAGTTTTTCCCAACATGCGTCCATGATGTTGATGTACCTATATTTAGTATGACACCTCCTAGCCCCATTTGCAGTATTGATGATGGACTGATTTCACAGAAATCAGCAGATGTGTCAGTACCCTTGGTGGATAGCGGCATTGAGCTTGAGCAAATTGAGGCTCCCAGAGTTGTTGCAACTAATGCAGAGACAATTGAGGCAGTCGTTACTACTGACACTTCTGGCGCTCTCAAGGAGGGGATTATTATTGGAGATTTGTATGTGAGTTATCATAGTGTTTCTCCAGTACAGAAGGCAATTGCTTCCTCAAGTGGGACCAATGCATGTATGGAGTCACCCAGCTGTGATGTTGGTGATTTGTATGTTACAGCGGAGTTGGTAGATGTGGATGCAAATAGTATGAACACATCTAATGATACATTTGATGATGCTATAAGTTGCACCAGGTACGACATCCCTTGCCAAGTATTAGCTGATGACTCTGAGGAGGTTTTGGATGGGTCCTAGGATCAATGTTTACAGGATCTATCCTTTGAGGTGGAAGCTGAGACATGTGGGGATATTGATATTCTGAGGGCTTCCATTTCTTCGAATGAGGATTTGTGTGAGGGTAATGGCACACGTATGAATGATCTTGTGGTGGGCAGTTCTGATTTAGTTTCCTATCACAGTGCAATTAGTGAGATAGAGAGATTGCATAGGAGTCAGGGGTTACAGAGACATCATGTGACCAATCAGTTTAAGGTGATTGGTAGTGACATTTCTTCAGCTCTTGGGCATCATGATGTTGTCCGTCAGATGCTAGCTACATCTGGTTGGGGTGCTCCTATGTCTGATGAGCACGGTGATAGTACTCTTTCTCTAGCAGAGGTTCATGCGCTTCAAGAGGCTGTTAGAATCTTGAAGCATAATTACTCACAGCTAGTTGTTGACCAGGATTACCTTTTGGAGTGGGGAAGCACCTGTCATGAGACATTGTTAGAGAAAGGAGAGGTGGTGGAGCTCACCCAAGAGCTTGAGGTGACTGTGGACTCCCTTCAATGTACTCAGTAGGCTCTTCAAGAGTCACAATCACGATTGGATGAGGTGACCGTGGAGTTGGAGCATGTTCAAACAACACTAGCCCCAAATCCAATTCAATTGCATATTGTGGTTGGTGGCGAGTTTGCTCCTATGGTTGGGGATGATGGATGTGATGATGTGGTCAACACATTTGTCCAGGATATGGGTGCAATAGATATGGATGAGATGAGAGTATTAAGAGAGTTGGGCTCTCATGTTGATTTGCTTCCTTCTACTGGAAGCAAATCTATTTCTTCATCTCATACTGCTGATAGCATTGGATAGTTGTCAGTGTCACATTTTCTGAGGGATCAGTTATGGGTCGAAGGGGAGCAAGTTGATGCTTCCACATATAATTTCTACTGCACAGAGTCCTTCATGGAGTATCTATCGGAGAGTTCAGATGTGAGGGAGGATTCATACAGAGTGTCTCAGGGTACTCTCATCCGAGGCTCTTCTATTATTCAAAGGTTGGTGGGAAAGATTGTCGAGATTCTGTCTAGTATGCTTCCCCATAGGGATTTCGAGGTTGGGTTTACTGAGAGGGTTGCCTAGGATCCTTCTCGACCAATAGTTCAGAATAAAAGATTGGATCCATCTTCTGATTCCCAGTTTGATGATGATGAGCCCTTGATAGAGATTGGGAGTTTTATCGGCATTACACTGTGAGGAGTGCTCATCACTTTTCTTTTCACCCATAGGGAGAGGACTTGGTTTCATGTCAGTGTGGGTTGGCTCCAGTTTCATACCATCCATTATGGGATGGGTTAGCACCATCTTTTGCAAAAGGGATTGACAGCTGCAAGTTAGACCCCTTGCAGTATCTACACACCCGAGACAATTTGGCAGAGGTTAGAGTTGGTGGTAATGTTTCAATTACCTATGGTTTTTACCATCTCCACAATGCAGTTGGGTGTGAGTATCAGTTTGATGGAGACTCAGGTGTGGAGAAAATTGGTAATTCAGTTGGATTGAGTTCCAATGGGTTGTCATCACCATCAGCGTTTACAGTTAGTTTCCAGATGATTCTGTCATTCATATAAGTTATCTAGGTGTTGATGCTACAAGAGTTTCTTGTACACAGAAGGGTTAGTACCTAGTTCTACCTTTGGGATCCAGGGGGATTATGATGTTCATTTTGCTCCGAGATTGCTTGGGGACAAGCAATCTAAGGGAGGCAGGACTGTAATGTCCCCATTTTTAGTGGGTTCCAACAGTTGGCCAAGTCAATTCACCATCGCGACCCTCATGAGCTAACAGTGGGATTTGATTGTCTCAGTTGTGTCGTTATAGGCTTTCCAGCAACCTATGGTGTGTTTTGGCTCTATTTGAGAGACTTACTATTTATAGTAAATCAATCTGTTAGTTCCGATGAGCTCAGTTGAATTAGAGGAGTTGGAGGATAATCCCAATTTTTATTTCGAACTTCCAGTTTGAGCTCCAAGAATGTTCGAGGGAGCATCTATTTATAGAAAGTCACCCCATCAGGTTCATTCATCATCTTTCATCATCAGGATCAATTTGGTGTTGTCAGATTTTGATTATGATGCCTCTTCAATTGTTTCCGCAAGACGGGTGAATTATTATTATTATTCATATAAATACGTTGAGGTTACTATTTTTGATAGTGTTGTTGGATGTCACCTCATATCATAGCTTGTTGGAACCGAGACGAAAAGTTTTAAATCATGGGAACAAGAAATGGTGGCCTTACATGTCAAAATTTTAAGTTATAGTGGAAAAGGTCATTTTCGAGCCAAAAGCAATTAATAAATCAGATTATAATGGCACTTTATTATATTTTAATGTTGTGTGTGGGAAGCTTCTTAAGTGAAGTACATTTGGAAAACTTTGTGTCATTTGGAGATTATAAATATAAGCCCATTGATGAGTAAGGCATCCAATTATTTGATTATCTTATTTTTCTCTTGTTGTCTTTGTGACATTTCTAAGTCTAAAGTTTGTGCCCTTGCTGAAGTATAAGGGTTTGGGATCTACAGCTGAAGTATTGTAGATTTAATTCTAAGAATCCACAGTTGAGGTATTGTGAACTTTTGAGTTTTATTATCGTCTCCTCTTTCTGTATTAACTATGGCTAAGGAACATTTATACAATTGAATATTATAATTTCTTTGTTGCTGGACAAGGGTCTAGTTTGCAGATTGGAATTTGGTAATTTTGGATATCCTAGTTTGTTCGATTTGCATTAGATTAGTGTGTTGGATTTACAGCTTGAATGCCAAGGGTTCTTGTATTTGGCGTGATCTCTATATCAATTTTGGGCAGCATTTGTTAAGGGTAGACTGTGAACACTAGAGTGAAATTGGACCAGGCGGCTTTCAGTTTGACCTTGCAATTACATTCTACAACAAAGACCAGGTTCTTAATTTGTAAAATTTAGTTTATATTACATAGTTTGAAAGTAAACAAGCTGGCTTCAAATTTTGATTTCTAGCAATTAGTCAACAACTAAATTCTCTTTTCATTATATTGCTATATGGTTTGTTGATGAATGAATTCAAAGGCTGGTGTGAATCATTTCAGAATTGTTTATTGGCATTTGATATTTATTTATGCAAAACTTATAAGGCCAAAATTAAATAAATTTGTGATCAATTTGCTGTACATCTTGATATTGTGTTTGAAAATCTAAGACATCATACAATGGTATTTGGGCTGCTTGACAAGTGTTTGACAAAATGTCAAACCATTCAAATGTGAAAGAAATTGATGCTTGATTTAGCTATAACCAGACAGGGTTATTACAATTAAGAAGATCAACCTACATTCAGTAAAGAAATCAATCAATATATCAATCAAGTTAAAGACACAAGCCCTTAATTTTCCATTGTTGAGTTAGGGATGAAAACTCTTGATTAACGAAGAGTAAAAAGAACTTTCACATTAGATGTAGAGGACAAAATCATCACAATTTGAAGAAAATTTGGTAGAAAATTAATTAGTGATTTATTTTCAGAATTATGTCAGGATTCTGAATATTGTAATTCAGACAAAGCCATTGATTTTGAATAGGGATTATTGGCTCAGGGAAGAAATCGGAAATGTCCCAAAAGTGGACATTACATCCAGTGTATCGCAAACCACCAAAATTGATAAAGGGTACAACCCTTAATAAGACAAACACACAACAGAAATAGAGAAATAACCGCAAGTTGCAAGAATAGAAAATTGGCTTCTTATTATCTTCAAAACTACAGAATTACAAATTTCAGAAATATAATATTCAAATCCACATAGGCATTTTTCTTACAATATTTTGTAGGTCAAAGCCAGTATAAATATCCCTCAAACTGTGTTGAAGTTTAGCATCAGTCAATCAATCAAAGTAATACAGAACATCTGAATCTGGTTCTATATATATATATATATATATATATATAAGTGTTGCATGTTTATGATTCAGATTGGGCTTCTCTTATTACTATCACCGATTCATATGGGGTGCATTAATATTGATATTGAAACGTCTATTATCACTGATCAAGTATCGGGCTCCATCTTATTATTATCATCAATATATATCATGCGGTGTATCAAATGGTATTATCGGGCATGGTCAGGCATGATTAGTTTTTGTGGATTATAATCGGTTGACTTGGTAATCGATGGTCATGTCCATGTAGGGTCATGATCCTACGTGTCCTTTGGCCACGTAGAGTCATGCCCCTATGGGGACATGACTCCTCATACATTATAAATATAAACTATTCGGTGGGCAAGGCAATATCGATAACAGACATACTTGCAATCCCAGAATCGGCAAACTTATATTGCAGATTATCAAATACTTTCTCATCAGCACTTGGCATTCAAGATAAAGATTATTGTAGCATTGAAGACAAATCAAACTTGCAGACCTGCTGCACACAAATAGGAAGAAGTACAAGTCTGATATTATTTCCATCAAAGATCCTATCCATTAACATGATATCAGAGCCATCCTGATAAGAAATTTTATTATTTAGAATTAATATAAAATTTCAGACTTAGCCATTTTAGAATTTCAATCTCAAAATTAAATTGGTCAACCATGTAAGGTTAGAGGATAGATTAGAGGGGTCATCAAATTTTTCTTCATGGAAAATTCAAGTCATGATAGTTCCAAGAGAAATGGAATTAGAAGATTATGTAGAATCAAACAAAGCTCTTCCTAAGAATGATCCAGACAAAACGACATGGAAAAGGCACAACAATAAGGCCATGAAAATTATTATAGACTCTGTTAAAGATCATATTCTCCCTTCTATTTATAGTCTTTCTACAGCATTTGAGATGTTCTCCACAATTAAGAACACTTTTGAAATCAATAATACTAGCAGATTGCTGACCTTAAGCAAGATCTACTATACGTCAAGATGAATAATGGAGAAACTATTACGTCCGATTTCCTAAGAATCTCAAAATTAAAAGATCAACTTGCAACCACTGGAAATGAAATAGATGACAAAGAACTTAACATTATAGCCCCAAAAGGACTACTACTATCTTCGGAGACATTTATTCGTGGACTAAGTTCTCGACCAAAACTTCTTAAGTTTGAACTACTAAAAAAAATGAATGCACTCAAGAAGAATCAAGATTAATTATGAGAGGAATCATTTCAAATCAAGTGGGAGAATTTCAAGCTCTTCAAGCCAGTACCAATAATAAGGGAAAAAGAAAGGGAATTCATCAAGACAACAAGGAATTCAACAAGTCATACAGGAAAAGAGATTGGACCAAAGTACAATGCTTCAAATGTGACAAATTCGGTCACTCATAATTTATGTCCAGAACGAGAGAAAATTCAAGCAGCCCTAGCAAAAGTTAAGTATGAAAAGGATGAAAATCTTACATTTTAAGTTGTTGAACAAAGAGATTAAGTGGAACGAGAATCCCATAGCGAGGAATTAGAGGAAGAGTAATACATTTCCAAAGTTTGAATACATAAGTGACATCTACAATGTTGTACTCAGATTGATGAGAAAACAACAGGTATTCTTACTGAACCTCTTGCCAATGTTACATTGGAATATTTCAGAGGTAAACTTGATGTGATCAAATTGTAATTTTTGAATATTGAACTTAAGTTTCAATTTATGTGTGTTTATGCTTCTAAGTTGAATAGTTGCATCAGTTATGTCATGAAAGATGACGATCTTTCAAAGACATATATTCAGAAGGTAATCTTTCTAAGGTAACGATCTTACAAATGATAGGCTTGTTATTATGGCAGTTTGTTCCAGACATGCTGGAAGTCATGAATAACAAATGCATTATGACTACTCTAGATATTGTTTTGGACAATTAGAGATCATAATATATGCTATGACAATGTTCATAGCATGGTGATTTAAATTATTTGACCAGTCTCTATTTTTAGAGTGGTAGTGTCAAATAATGTGTTATGTGTAGATATTCTATTATCTGATTTCTTTATTACTTCTCCCTTGCTAAAGAGGGAGTGTTGAAGTTTAGCATCAGTCAAAGTAATACAAAGCATTTGAATTTGGTTCATTACAGTAAGCTGTAAACAAACTGATACACACACACACACATATAATTATATGCATATGCATATATATAGAAATGCATATATATGATTCTGATCGGGCTTCTCTTATTACTGTCACCGATTCATATCGGGTGCATTGATATTGATATCAAAACATCTATTATCACCGATCAAGTCTCGGACTCCATCTTATTATTACCATCGATATATATCATGCGATGTATCAAATGGTATTATCGGGCATGATTAGTTATCATGGATTATAATCGGTTGACTTAGTAACCGATGGTCATGTCCACGTAGGGGCATTGACCCTACGTGTCCTTTGGCCACGTAGAGTCATGCCCCTACAGGGATATGACTCCTCATACATTATAAATATAAACTATTCAATGGACAAGGCAATATCAATAACAGACATACTTGCAGTCCTAGAATCGGAAGACTTATATATTGCAGATTATCAAATACTTTCTCATCAGCACTTGGCATTCAAGATAAAGATTATTGTAGCATTGAAGACAAATCAAACTTGCAGACCTGCTGCACACAAATAGGAAGAAGTACAAGTCTAATATTATTTCTATCAGAGATCCTATGCATTAACAAACTGTCCTAGACAACCCTACAGCCCTTCTTTATATAGGCAATTTTCCACTGCCCAAGAAGGCTCTAGAAATTTTAACAATAGACCCTAAGGCCAACTTGTTGGTTCCCAAGACCATAGATTGGAATCTTCTGAACCTTGTCAATTCAATGTTGGGATATCCAATGGGTTATGGCCAACTTTACAAGATTGATCAACTTGATCTAAAACCTCTGCACTTATGGCTCTGCAAGGCCAAGGCGGGTGCAACTACTCTTAAGCCAATTTGCTAGGCCTTAGGCTTTTTATAGCAGATTGCTTAATCTTAGATGCAATAAAGTTCTCCCCAAATGGAAAGAATGTGAAAGACTTTTAATATGCACCACTCACAATGGATATGTGAAAGAGCTGAAAATACGTTTCCTTCAAACTTTAATGATAACTTTTAAAATGTGAATGCTTTAGAATTGTTTAAAATATTACTATTCAGAAATTAGATATCTTGTGTGGAATTTATGAAATGAATTTATGCAATTGTAAATCAAAATCACATACTCTGATTACACAATAATGATGATCCTCTAATGGTTCTAAACCAATGCCTTGTTCATATGGGCAATAGAGTCTATTGCAATACAGGTTTTGCATACAATGTTAGGGGACAAAATGTATTTAGAAATTATCAAGTGTTTTAGAATTCAGAATGTAAGAGATTGCTTCATAAATGCAATTCAATGTTAATCTAAACAGATTTTAACTTCTTCAAGGGAAGACCAATTAGACAAGGGTGAGGAAACATACGAATCTTTCACAATATCCTTGATCATCAAACATTGAATGCTATGAAGAAATCTGTTATCCAAACCAAATCATAAATAGTTCCACTGATTTCTCAATGACCACAAAGGACTGATATTTCTTGAAGGTTTATCTGATCTTCATGAATGGGACATGTCTATTCGTTAATTAGATTATTTAATAAATAAACATTTAATCATTGTTATATATGTATATATATGTATATATATATATATGTATATATATATATATATATATATATATATATATATATATGTATATGTATATATATGTATATGTATATGTATATGTATATGTATGTATGTATGTGTATATATACATATATATACATACATACATACATACATATAATATATGTATGTGTATATATATGTATGTATGTATGTATGTATATAATATTAATTTCTCTCATATAATAATAAACTTATATATATGAATCATATCTCATATATAATTGTATATGGGTTTATCCGATAGAAGCTACCAAACATCAACACTCCCTCTTATTCACCAAATACTCAATAAGGTTTGATATCACATCTGATATCATGAGTATTGGTCTCCCAGAATACATGATATTCACTAATTATTCAAAAATGTTTAATATTACATCTGATATCATAAGTACTGGCCTCCCAGAATATCAATGATATTCACCAAATACTCTTTGAATAATGCCCTTCCAAAATGTTGAGCTACAAGATATTCACCAAATACTGTGAGTAATGGCCTTCCAGAACATCAAGTCATATGATATTCACCAAGTATTCTGTGAACTATGGCCTTCCAGAACATCAAGCCTAATAATCACCAAGTACTCTGCATAATGGCCTTCCAAATATCAATATGCATCACATTCACCATGTACTCAAAAATATGTTTATAAAGTATGTGCACACACATTCTCATCATGCTTGCCATATAAACATCCACTATGCAAAGTATAATATATTATGATCTGCATAGACATCATAAGATATCCATCATAATAGAAAATTAAGTTATTGTAAGATCGTCACCTTTCAATAACTTCTACAAATACAAGTGACATCATTTGGAAGTCATCACTTCCTCATGATGTACACAGGGGAGTAGGCCCATTAAAATCATATAGTCACACACATGATATCAAAAGTTTATATGAAGTCAAAGCTCCCTCTGATTTAGATATGATCAAGATCTTCAAAAATCAACTAAAACATATCCTCTATCTGCTTTTTTAGATGGATGTGTCATACTCCCTCTGAATGTCAATCTTTTAAGCTTCTTACCTTTGAAGAAGTGTCAAACTCCCTCTGAATCAATCTTCCCTTTTTTTTCCACAATAACATTCTTGGAGGAAAAGGTCAAGTCACATAGCTCTTATAATATGTATTGAAGATAAGAGAAAGACTACAATGAATAGATAATTGTAATACTCAAGAAAAATAAATGCTTATCTAGACATCAGCATCCTTGATTGTCCTTGTCATCGTTGATGTAATAATTGTACATATAAAACTGAATTTCTTTCGCCCTTATAAGATATTATATCGGTCTTATAAAATATCAATCATTTCTTAGTGTTTTCAGGGAACCAAGGTTATTAGCACTTTAATCCCCTTGTAGGTTCCACCTATACCGATCACTTAGTGAATTGTCGATGTGGGCATGTGAGTGTGTTGGGCAATGTGTTTTATACTTGTGGTTAGCTATTACCAACGTATCCTCATACTTGGTGTCTTCTCATTGTTTCCTCCATTTTCACGCGGGGTCCCCACTTGTTAGTGATTCCTATCGAACACTCTGTTGATGCGAGTTTTGTATCACTTACATAACATATTAGCAATTGAACATTTGATACGGAGTATCAAACATACAATTCCTCTCTTGAAAAGTTATTACTCATGAAGACATAAGCAATAGCTCCAATGTTCCTTACACCGTCGGATACTCACTCAGTTTTATCGATGTGATTTGTTGATAATCACGTAGGCGACCTTACACTATTCATTCAAGGATGACTTGGACTTTGGTGGAATGAAGGTGATGGTGATTCGGTTTGTGAAATGTGCGTAGGCAGATAATGTTGATGGTGGTGGTGATGAAGGATGTGTCTGCCAGGGATGATGTTGATGGGAAAGTGATGGTGGTGGAAGGTGAGTGGATGTGTTCTAATGCTTGACCTACTCCTTCTAACTTGCTTCTCTAAGCTTCGACTACCCAACTACTTACTATTCTACTCCTACTCCTATGAATGGAAGGTTAGCAAATGGACGGGGATCAAACCTAATGAGAGCTGACCAACGGCCTCACTTCCACAGGTGCAATGATTCAAAGGAATAATAAACTAGCTTACCACACAAAGCTTCCCAACCAGCCGCTAGGATGTTAGTGGTCTAGTATTGATCCCTATCAAACATTTACCAATGCTACCATACAACTATCCATCTACTTCACTCCTACTTAGCAACTGGAACAACTTGAAAAGAAATCTAACTATGTGAAAGTAGAAAACATGCAATAACACCCAATGTTCTTGATCAACATGCCAATCGCAACAATGAAAAAGAGAGCAATTTTGGTATTATCTTCGCAACAATTTCTCCAACCACTTTACAAATGAGAGCAAATGGCCTTTTATAGGGGCCAGAAATACAACAGACGGTGTAGATCAAAACAAGATCAACAATCCAGATTGGATCCTCAAAACCCTAATTAGGGTTGCCACCTCATCGGCCAATGAGAAGCTGCCACCTCATCAATGGACCAATGAAAAAACCAAAATGGTGGCCAATCAGGATTAGACACTTGTCCTATCCTAGAAGAAAGAGAAATTGCCACTTGGGCTTACATTAAATGATCTTCTAATATAAATCTTCCCTTTTCTTTCATTTTCTTAGCTACGGCAATGAACTTAGCTAGCCTTTTGTTAACTTCTTCCATAGGAGGACAAGGTGTGTGCTTCGCCTTGAGTTCCGCTGACTTCGCCACGCTGTTTGCTGCTTGTAGTATCCTTTCATGATCCTTCTCATATTCTTTTGCAAATCCAATAAAAGCATTGAGAGAGGAAAGGATGCCCAAATGCTTCTTCTTGATAGCAACCTTTCCTAACTCACCCAACCTGAATCCAAAATTTGTCCCGTTGACATCCTCTTCTCTAATATCCTCAAAATCAAGCGCCACCCCAACATTGCTCATCACGGTTGAAATAGAAGTGTTGACGCTTGCACTGTGATGTGCAACTGTCTTTTGTATATACTTTTATTGTACCACCATTGGTATCGGTTATTCGCCTCATTTTCAAGAAGAAGGGTGTTTTGGGCATCATATCCTCTTTGTCTTTCTCAGTGTTTGCCCGCTTGGGATTCTTACTTGCACTACCATCCTCCATGATTGTCACCCTATTACAGCATGGTAGAGTGGTGGACCAAAAGGCAAGAAGAACCAAGAGAAGCAATCCTTAGACTAGAGTGAAAGATGGATGTCAGCTTAAGGACCCCTTGCAACTCTAAATGATTTGAAATTACCTTTACCTATAGTCAAAAGGGATTGTCCTTCCTTTAGTCTGTCCTTCATCCGTATCATGTCCACTGTACCGATATTGATGTCAGTTATTCTCTTCACTTTCGAGAAGAAGGGAGTTTTGGGCATCATATCCTCTTTGCCTTTCTTAGTGTTTGCAAGCTTGGGATTCTTACTTGCACTACCATCCCCTATGCTCGTCGCCCTATTACAGAATGGTAAAGTGGTGGACCAGAAGGCAAGAAGAACCAAGAGGAGCAATCCTTAGACTAGAGAGAAAGATGGATGTCAACTTAAGGACCCCTTGCAACTTTAGATGATGAAAATTCACGTTAACCAATAATCTTACAGCAACTTTTCGGACCCTAGGATATGACTTCAAAAATTTCAAACCCCTTGCAAATCAGAAATTTATCATGCAATTCACCTCCAAATAAAATAACCCAACCTAAGGCAAAAATCGCAGCCTCATAAAAAAATCAAAATTTTATCTTCCACAAATTTCGGCTCCCACAAAATTCGCCTTCCACAAATTTCACCTTCCACAAATTTCGGCTCCCACAAATTTTGCCTTCCACAAATTTCGCTAAGCAAGAAGAGTGTAGATCTGCTCTTGCAAAATCACCAACACCTTGAGAAGGAGAAGTGAGAAGTGAAGAAAAAATGGGAGAGAGGCCTCCTCTTATACCCAACTTCTTCTTGGACCCTGGGAGAAAGAAAAACAAATAATTAATGCAAAATACTTAACCAAAATTAATTTTGCCATGATGAAAATTAATTTTTAAAATTGCCAATTAGTTTTAAATTGCAAAAAGAAATTAAATGGTGCCTTGGAGATGTTAAATATTTCCATTTAATGAGGATTTAGTAATTAATACATCATTAAAATTGGATTTTGGCTAACCAAAAGCCATTTTTCAATATTAAATTACTAATTTCATTAAAGGCTAAAAGTTTTCAAGGCAAATTAATCCATTTAAAACCAAATTTTGCAATTTTAATTCAAATCGATTTAGCTAAGCAATTTTAGCATTTTAACACAAATAAAATTATTTCTCTAGAGCCTAAAATCGATTTTGCAATTTTATTTCACCATCACAAAAATTAATTTTTTTTCACCAAAAAAAATAATTAAGATTTTCCAAAAGACCAAATTTAATAAAAATTTCATTTTTTGAAAATTATCCAAATTTATACAATTATATCCAAAATTTCAAAAGAAAATGTCTAAGTGCAAAATTTACAATTTTATCCTACCAAATATTGCTCTTTAAAATTTTGTTCGGCCTAAGGATGAAATTGATTGCTCTAGAAAAATCAAGTTAAAAAAAAACCGGGTGAAAATAAGCTAAGTCCCTCCACATTTGTCCTGAAGGTGCCAAGGGGTGAAATTTTCAAAACTCAAAAATTTTGGGCAATCCAAAAATTTGCCAAGGCAATCAAAAAAAAAGGGGGCTCCCCAAAATTTTGGGGGCGATGGTGTGAAAACCTCACAACACACTCCTTAATCACCAATTTGCCAATTAAATGTCCCTGCATTTTCCATTCGCACATGTCCCACATCTAGTGATTTCCCCTTTTTTTCTGACCAGTTCAAATTGGTCTTTGTCTCTTCTCGCACACATCAAGTCATTGAAAATAATCAAATTTATTAAAGAAAGGTTTTATTCCCTTTGATTTCCCTAATTGCGATGGTAATAAAAGTTTGGCTTCATTTTAAATATATATATATATGCACGGTAAGTGTCATTTAATAATTATGTTTGCCAACTTCAATTGTACTTTGATCTCCTTTTAAATGTGATATTTGTCTTATATTTTTCTCATTGATTGCTGCTTTCTTTATATTTCTACAAAAATATTTTGTTGTTCAACTACGTGTTGGTTCCCAAAACTGCAAATTGGAAATCCAAGAGCCTGTCACTTCTCCAATAGGATTCCACAATCAGTTATGGCCAATGAACGAGAATACTTCTCGATTCCCCTGCACTTCAGGCTCCACTACACCTAGGCAGGTAGACCTTCTCCTCAAACCTAATTACTTGGTTCAAAGCTTTTCTAAAGCGAATTTAAGCTTTAGAGTTCTTTGGCTGACAAATTTCTTGAACTAGATCTCACTAAAACTGAATGTTTAGTTTTCGAAATAACTTAAGGAATTGTATCGTGTTTGTCAATAATGAATTTTGATGCTTGTAGGAAGGAATATATAGATTTTTTGACTTCAATAATAGAAAGACCTATGCCTCTGCTCATCCAGGCAATAGAGTCAACTTCAGTGAATTTTCATGTACAACTTTATAATGTTCTATGCACTTATACTGCCAACAATTAAATAATCAAGATGCGACAAATCAAATACTACGCAATCTTAAATTAGTCCAAATTGAATTTTAACTCCTCTAGTAGGGAGACAAACTAAACACAAATACAGAAACAATTTAATATTTCACAATATCTGTGATGATCGAATTTAAAATGCTAAATGACCATGTCCACTTATCCGGTGTTTAAATTGTATACAAAATTTCAAAGAATAATTACAATGGACAATTCATCTGCAGTTTAAATTTCCATGCCATTTAGAAATAAACAAAGGACTTTATTTTATTATTAAAATAAAATAATTGAATTTATATTAGAAAGTCATATTAAGCTCTTATTCTTCCGTACAAGTAGATATTAAATACTTTCTTGTTGAATATAGATCTTTGAATTGTTGAAATGTCTTTTTGCAAATAATTACTTCCTTTTATATCTTTCAAAATAGAAAGATGTCTTTTTGTTGGTGAATAGACATGACTATTCTTTAATCAATATCTTACTTAAGCCATAAACACTAATAAAATCGAATGAGATAATTAGTTCAATAATCTCATTGGCCTTTGACGGCAACTAATGAAACTCATCTTGCCTTCATATTTATCACTCGACTCAAATTATAATTACTTTCATTGAACCTTCAAAGATTATTACCACAGCCTTCTAATTTCTACGATTGACCATGAATCAAATTCTCATTGCGTGAATTACATCTTTTGTCTTTTATGGTGTGGCGTGTTTGAGCAAAACTCACAAATGCAACGATATTTGCACTTTGAACAATTGAAATTCTCTGTCTCTATATTATTCACACGCAGATTATCTCGCCAATCTCCAAGCACTGTAAACCATCGCTACACATATATGTGACATCCGTAGTTTGACATATCTGCTCATCTTTATCTATAATGCTCAACTAAAAACAAATTAGAACTAGATGCAGGCACTCGGGATATTGATATTGAAATGTGATATTTGGCAATCGGGAAGTGCTTAGTCTCATCTTCCGCCTACCATTTTCAGTGAAACCGGCTCTAACATCGTGGTTGTAATGTTCCGAGCAAGAAGTATGCTGTACAGCGGAGATAGTACAGATGCATATGGTGTACGAATTAGTTCGTACGGTACAGATTGAGGGTTGTACAACAACAGGTGGAGGCCTACGATACGGTCAAGTTGAGGAAGAGAGTGGAGGTACAGTGAAAGATGATTTGGAGGCCGTACGTTGTGCAATCAAGAGGCCATACGAGGAAAGAGGAGGGTCGTACAATGGCTTTAGAAGGGTCGTACGATGGTTTGAAATGGCGTACGGGGGTGATGGGAGGTGAAGTTGAGCCGTACAGCAGAGGTCACCGTACGTATTGCCTAGAGGGGGAAGTTTACTTGGTCGTACGGTGTGCCTAAAGGAGAAAGAATGGGTCGTATGGTGTGCCTATAGGAGAATGGACAGATGAGTAAATAGTGTGAAGGTGTATTGGGGAATGACCAGGTAGGCCGTACAAGGGGTCGTACGATGAATGGAGGAAGGAAACAAGGTAGGAATGGGGTGTGGGGAAAAGAATGTGGGGAGACTGAAGGTCGTACGGCAAAGAGGGAGCTGCATAGGAATGTTCGGATGCCACACGGAACAATAATGAATGCAAACTCAAACACAAGAAGATTAGATACAAGATTAGAGACTTGAACAGAATAATTCCTCCAATATATGCCGAAAGGTGGTGCTCCGATTTGTCAGATCCGAACGAAGTAATACATGCAACCACGGAATAGGGTGAGGGTTAAATCCCACCGAAACCGCACAACCCAAATAGGAAAGATCTTTCACTTCCGAAATGGCGAATTACAGGGAACTCCAAAAGGAATTTGCAGTACAGAGAAATATAATCCAAAAACATAACAACTACAACCTACAAGCCATGCTTAAATACCCATCGGGAAACTTTCTGAGGGTGTACAAAGATAGCCGATGGCGACACAAACTACGAAAACAAAAATAAAAATGAGTCCAAGATACATTAAATCAATCGGCCCATTACAAAAGTTTGATTTATTATTTATTTTATAATAGGAACATTACAATCCTCCCGTCCCAAAATTTGCTTGTTCTCAAGCAAATGCAAGCCCTGTTCTTCCGTCATCAACTCCTTCAATTCCGAGTCAGGCACTAAGTGGATCTTCCTGTCAAAGTAAATGATGTCATTAATAACCTTGTATTTTTCATCGTGTACATAACCATCCATCCACTCACATGCAAAAGTGTTATTGGAATACTCAGCCAATAGATGAGCCCGCCACTTATCCAAGGAATGCAGTGAGGTGTTGACTATCTTGCTTTTACTTGCAGCATCTAGGGCCAAATCCTGTTTAAAAATTGCCTCCATCTTCTTGATTGTGACTTTCCTTGATCCTTTATTTGTCGTTCCTCTTAGCAACACCTTCTTGCCATCCGTCTCGAATGAAAAGTCCATCCTTTTGAAACTTTGAGTGTACTGGTCAAGAGTTTCCAACCACTAGATGCCCAAAATGATATCAGTATCAACCAAATCTATGACAAAGAAATCAATTACCAGGGTATAGTTTCCCATGGAAATTTGTAGCCGTAGAATCACATGAGTGCAAGGTAACAAGGTTCATCCTGCAACTTTAACCTCAAATCCTCCGTGCTCAACTGAGTGCAAGCCTTTACTAGTGACCAAAAATGAATTGATGAAATTGAGTGGCACCACTATCAATCATGATTAGGACTCGTTTCCATGAAGTGTGCCACGAACTCTGAAGATACCACCTCCAATCGGTGTAGTGAGGATAGCAATGGAACCCCCTTTTTGTATCAGGGCATTTATTCTCTCCTGCTGGGTAATTTCTTTGTCAGTCACTGCAGGTATTTGTTCTTCGTCGTCATCAGGCATCACCTCAATGTAATGAATCTTTCCCTTCCTGAGGCAACAATGACTAAGACCCCATGGTTCTTTGCACGTGAAACAGAGCTTTTTCCTCCAGAGTTCTTGCCGAGAATCATCAAACTGAGGTTTTTTCTGAATTGGCTCCTTGTCTTTGTCTTCTTGTGGGGATGGTGTTGGTGTAACTACGTGAGTTTTAGAGGAAGATGCGACCATGTCACGCACCTTAATAGCTTCATTGAGTGTACCCAGGTTGAACCCTTTGATCCAGCCTCTTAAAGGCTCTCTCAGCCCATCCATGAATAACACAATTCGACGTCTTTTAGAGATGTCTGTGACTAATACGGACAGCCTTTGGAACTCAGTGACATAGTTGTCTACCGTGCCCCTTTGCTTTAGCTGAGCTAGATCTTTGAGGTTTAGCTCAGGATCCTTCCCATCGAAACGATCAATGAGTCTCTTAATAAACTCAACATAAGAGGTCACTTGATCATGACCGAGAATGACTAGTCCATGATGCCACCACTAATGCGCCACTCCTTCCAGATGAAGTGCTGTGAACTTGATTGCTTCCTCTTCAGGCATTGGATTGAGTTGGAAATAGGTATTTGCCTTTAGGACCCACGAGTGTGCGGTAATGACTCCAGATCCATCAAATGGCGATAAGTTCACCTTTCCGATCTTTCTCCTAAGATCATCATTAAAATAACCATGATTTCCTCCGCCAAACTATCTCATTCTTAGATCAACATAGTCTTTGTAAGATATATCTCCTTCCATATTTGCGTTCCGCCAATCTTCCCAAAGTTTTTCTTGCATTTCCTCAAAAGTGGCCTCTCTTCTTTTGTATGGTGCTTCTGTCCTTGGAAGGAAGATGGGTATCGAGGGTTGAAAGTTTGTCCTTCTGGAAACAGAATCGTCACCATGCACATTTTGTTCTCCTGTTGTCTTTCCCTCAACCAATTTTTGTAGAGTTTCCTGCATAAGCCTTTGGGTTTCATTGATTTGCATTTGATTACTGTTCAGCTCTCTTAAAAGATTCATGAGTTCTGTCGTAGGATCCTGATGATATGCCATTCTATCAATAGGGATATTTCGTCTTCTCCTCCGAGTATAAACTTGCATTCACTTCCATAGGTAGGCAAGATCAAAAGCTCTAATACCACTGTAATGTTTCGAGCGGGAAGTATGCCATACAGCGGAGATAGTAGGGGTACGGATGGTGTACGGATTAGTCTGTATGGTACAGATTAAGGGTCGTATGGCAGCAGGTGGAGTGCTACATTACGGTCAAGTTGAGAGAGAGTGGAGGTACGATGAAAGATGATTTGGAGGCCGTACGTCGTGCAATCAAGAGGCCATACGAGGAAAGAGGAGGGTCGTACGATGGCTTTAGAAGGGTCGTATGGTGGTTTGAAATGGCGTATGGGGGTGATGGGAGGTGAAGTTGAGCCGTATAGCAAAGGTCACCATACGTAGTGCCTGGAGGGGGAAGTTTACTTGGCCATACAATGTGCCTGAAGGAGAAAGAATGGATTGTACGGTGTGCCTGTAGGAGAATGGACGGATGAGTAGATAGTGTGAAGGGGTATTGGGGAATGACCAGGTGGGTCGTACAATGGGCCATACGATGAATGGAGGGAGGAAACAAGGTAGGTACGGGGTGTAGGGAAAAGAATGCGAGGGAGAGTGAAGGCCGTACGGCAAAGAGGGAGCCGCACAAGAATGTTCGAATGCCACACGGAACAATAATGAATGCAAACTCAAACACAAGAAGACCAGATACAAGATTAGAGACTTGAACAAAATAATTCCTCCAATATATACCGAAAGGTGATGCTCTGATTTGCCAGATCCGAGTGAAGTAATACATGCAACCACAGAATAGGGTGAGGGTTGAATCCCACCGAAATCGCACAAGCCAAATAGGAAAGATCTTTCACTTCCGAAATGGCGAATTACAGGGAACTCCAACAGGAATTTGCAATACAAAGAAATATAATCCAAAAACATACCAACTACAACCTACAAGCCATGCTTAAATAACCGTCAAGATACTTTCCGAGGGTGTACAAAGATAGCCGACGGCAACACAAACTATGGAAACAAAAATAAAAATGTGTCCGAGATACATTAAATCAATCGGCCCGTTACAAAAGTTTGATTTATTATTTATTTTATAACGGGAACATTACAGTGGTTATATTTGACAGTGGAGTTTCAATTGTATACGTTCTACCCTAAGCAATTGCTTTATGCAGAGCGGTCTTTCTCTGGGCGTCTTCTAAAATATTCTCTAAACCTGATTCAATTCACATAGATAATCAATTACAACTCTGTTATTGTTCTCCATGGAAGAGTGCAGTACATCTTCATTGTGTTTATACGTTTCATCCTCTTCATTCTTCCTGAAGGAGCTTTTATCTACATTAGGAAATTGTCTAATAGATATGTCATTTGCCCCTTCTTAAATTTCTAGAGATTGTACTACTAGTGGATAAGATGCTTCAAATTTGAAACCAAGTTTCTATGTTCTGAAGTTTTGGTCACCTATTCAGATCATGCCAAAATTTTCCAACATAGGCATAATCTTCATGCAACCATTTGATATGTATAATCACCAACAATGTGATGATTCAAGGCACAAACTAGTCTATGTTACTAAATCACCTCCTTATAGATTAACGTTGTTCATGCTTGATTATTATTTTTACAAGAGTTCCCTTTGAGTCACAATATCAATGACTACTCCACCGAGTCTCCAGCATTATCTCTCAAATGGAGGCCTAAAACTTTTGAGCTCCATCACAACTCACCATTACCGTCGATGGGGCCGATTCACTTCATATGCATTATGATAGGGCTTCTTCCATAGCCGTTGATGTGGCAAGTGGAATCCATTGCTCATCGGGATAGTCTCTTGATTAAAGCTTATAATGCATTTAAAACTTTATATACTTTGACCACCGCCCAAGCAATATTACCAAGTTCCCATCTACTCTTTTGAGTGCTGTTTGTACACGTATTGGCTTCAATATAGTCATTGTGCTTGCTTGTGTAATTTAATAGAGCGTTGTTTCTACGATGTGATGATTGTCATCCATTCAAGGTTTCTAACAATATTGGGTCATCTTGAGGTTTTTTGCTGTGTAAGTTTGTTAACAAATAGAACAAAGTATATTCATTTGTTTCATTAATTATATCACAAGACTTTTAATTATTGTTGTTAAAAACAAGAACACAGACTTAAACCTTCCACGTGGGCTTGATACAATCATCAGCATAGTGACATCGCCCCCTGCAATGCGGCAAGTTTTCATTCAGTGTGCAATCAAATCAACTTCATTTGGATCGAAATAATTTATCGAATCTCATATATTGGTGGGTCTGGCAAACAGATCACAGATATCGAAAACTTCATATTGATTAGTAGAGACTCGCTTTTCTGACTTGATACATATCTAGCAAATCATTTACTTTTGTCCCTTGACGAACACCCTAAACTTCGACATTGTATATATACAGAAGGATGCCGATAAATGTACAGAGCTTGTGGTGTATAGCAAGATCACTCACGTCTCTTAGGAACTCTCATCCTCACAGAAGTTTACTTACAACAGACTAGGCATCTTCATATTGGGTCTCATATCATATTTCTTTAGATTTTAATCCCGTAAAGATTATAGAGAACCAGCACACGTGATGATGCCCTTGTCATAAACAGTTCCTTTGTTCATATGGGTTGGAAATTCTAACCGTTGCATATAAGTATTTGACTCTTGCATAACAGAGTTTTGTATTTGTATACTATTTATGTCTCGTCTTGTATGCCACGTCAATTTAGCAAGACACCAAACTATTAAGATTCCCAGAAGTTCGAATCAGCTCTGATACCATGTTAAGTTTGGAGGATTGCTGCAAGTGTAATGGCAATGCCATGTAATAGGTATGTGTTTTCCAAATGGCAGTGACCTCTTATTTATATTGAGAATAAGCCATACTATTTCTAATCGGCAATGTAGATCGTGTTGATTACCTAATATGGAAGAACAGTCATTCAATCAAATTTGCTCTTTGACAAAATGTCGCCATTAATGTGAGAATTGAACGCTCAGTCTCAATTCTGCAGTTCCTCGTGAAATAGGCTCTAAAATATCAAAGAACATACCAATCTTTGTTCCATGAAACGGTAATGAAGAAAAATCAATTTCTATAAGTTTAGATGGTGAGCTTGTAATAACCCTGACTGGTTATAGTAAGATAAATGCTAAATCCTTCCAACAATTAGTAGTTTGACATTCCATCAAACACTTTGCAAGCGAGCTTGTGATATCATGTACATAATTAACTAGAGAATCATATGCAGTAGCTGAAATGTTTGAGCTTTTTAAGATATAGAAATTAAAATTCATCCAAAGCATGGACAACTAAAGTGCCACTGAATTTACTTTGCAATTTATTCCACTATTTTGATGAAATTTGAATTTGCTTACAAATGCTAACTATGAAATGCAATTACACTGACTAAATTAATATAAAAATGAAACCTGATAAAAGCCTGTAGCAGCCATGATATCACAAATAGCACAGATGTCTTCCTCTAAGCAGATCGCAGCCTTTGTGGATAGCTATCAGACCTCCTAAACTTCAAATGCTAGTCTCCAAAATTATATGGCAGGCCCTCCAGCTCATAACAAACCTCAAGAAACATGAATTACAGCCCAAATGATGAATGCAGCCCCAGCATAAGAGATCTCAGATCACAGGTCTCTTATTATCAAACACAACCCTATATTTCAACTCGCAGGGCTCTACACATGGAACACAGGACAGGTATTGAAATTGAAGGTGCAAAATTGCAGACCAAATTTTGCATCAAATACATGCACCCAGGCATTCATAAAGTCACCCAATTATGAAGACACAACAACAGCAATTAAAATCACACCAAAGGCAGGAATCATGTGCGATTCAATTCCCAGATTATCCTTCTCCAAAGCTCACTATAAATTCTGCCCAAACAATCAACTTTGATAGCACAGGTTTGCAAAACAATACCGCCGAGCTATACCAATATTAAGCGAGTATGGAATGTACTCGATAGCAAATGCAAATACCTTCAACTTCGGCACTAATCACTTCTCAGGTACTGTAAGAAACAACAGAGAAGCAAAGGCAAATTATTATACCTCAGGAATAACTTGCAGCTCAATAATTCAATGTGATTCTCAGATTTCAAACCCTTGGCTAGCAACAAAGAAAATATAATATTCAATTGGATAAATGCTCCTTAGCCACAGTTAATACAGAAAGAGGAGATGATAATAAATCTCAAAAGTCCACAATACCTCTGTTGTGGATTCTCATGCACTACTCAGCTCCAAACCCTTATAGTTCAACAAAAGCATAGAAATCATCAAACCTAGCAAACACTTTACAGGCAACAAAAATAAATAACCAATCGGATGCTTTTCCATCAAAGCAAGCTCATATTTATAACCCCCATTGGCACAAAGTTTCCCAAAAGCAACTTCACTTAAGAAGCTTCCATAACACAACATCATTATATACGTGTCATATAACATAATTTATTAATTTCTTTTCGCTCCCAAAAATGACCTTTTCAACCATATCCTAACATTATCACACACAAGGCCATTGTTTCTTGTGCCCAAGACTTAAAACTTTCCAACAAGCTATGACACTAAGACAAAGTACAATAGCAGCAAAAATAGCAACCTCAACAAATTTAGATGAATAATAATAATTCACCCTTCTTGCAAAAATGACTAAAGATGCATCAAAATTGAAATTTGACAACACCAGACTGATCCTGATGAAGAAAGATAATGAATGAGTTGGATGGGGTGACTTACTATAAATAGACACTCCCTCCAAGATTCTTGGAGCCCAAACCAAAAGCCCGAAATAAAAACTAAGAGCATCACTCAACTCCTCTAACTCAACTTAACTCGTCTAACTCAACTAAACTCATCAGAACCATCTGTTGACTTACTATAAATATTAAGTTCCTCAAAACTGAGCCAAAACTCACCATAGGACATTGGAAAGCCTATAACCCCAAAACTGAGACCCTCAAATCCCACTGTCAGTTCACGAAGGTCGCAATGATGAATTGACCAAATCAACTGTATGAACTTGCTCAAAATGGGGACATTACAATCCTCCCTCCCTAAGATTGCTTATCCCAAAGCAATCTCGAAGCAAAATGAACATTACAATCCACTTGGATCCCAAGTGTAGAATTGCGTACTTTCCTTGATGTGTACAATCAACTCCAATAGCACCAGCAGCCAAATAACTAATATCAATGACATAATCAACCGAAACCTAACTGTAGACATTGATGAAGAAAACAACTCATCAAAACTCGATCCAACTGAAGCAACACATCTGTCAACAGTTGGGCCCCAATATAATTGACACTTACATCCAACTGCATTGCAGAGATGGTAATAACCATAGGTACCTAAAACACTACCACCAGCTCGATCCTTTGTTAAACTATCTTGGGTGTGTTGATACTGCAAGTGATCTAACTTGCAACCATTGATCCCATCTACAAAAGATGGTGCTAACCTATCCCACAATGGATGGTATGAAAATGGAGCCAACCCACACCTACGTGAAACCAAATCCTCTTACATGTGGGTCAAAAGTGAAATGATGAGCACTACTCACTGTGTAATATCAATAAAAAGCCCCAATCTTTGTCACTGACTCATTAGTACCAATATGGGAATCAGGAGATGGCTCTAATCTCTGACTTCAAACTACTAGTCTAGTGGGATCCTGGGCAACTCTCTCAACAAGCCCGAACACAAGATCCCTGTGGGGAAGCATTGTAGACAAAGTCTCTACAATCTTTCCCACCATCCTTCGAACAGCACGAGAGCCCCGAATGAGAGTACCTCTAGACACTCTATATGAATCCTCCCGCAAATTTGAACTCTCAACTAAATACTCCATGAAAGACTCAGTCCAGTAAAAATTATATGTGGAAGCATCAACATGCTCCCTTGTAATCCACAACTGATCACAGGAATTACACTATAGTCCTCCACTCATGCTCTCACCTCTTTTGTACCTACTACACCCATATCCTAGACGGATGTGACTGCCACATCATCATGTCCCTCAACCCCAACTATAGAAGAAAACTCTTGTATTTGCTTTGCCATCTCTTCATTTTATTGTGGGGTTAGCTTAAAAGCTGCTTTGTTGGGCAATGTAGCCCCTAGTATGAGATTAATACAATGATTAATCTCCCTCATAGGTGGTAGACTCTTTAGCATCCCATCTGCAACTATGCACGTATACCTTTCAGGTTTGGAGGTTACTTCTTGATTCACCTTAGGCTGCTCCTTTTCTGATTTGTATGTCTTCATTGTCATACTTCGTTTGTCTAATATCTCAGATGCCTCTGACTATTTAAATGTAGCAGAATGTATATTGTGTTCAAGGACAGGTATCAATGCAAAAAAAGGTTCTTGTTACCCTTTATTTCCTTGAGGAACTCCTTGCTTCCCATCACCATGAGTTTGGCTTCTTTCCGTTTAGCTTCTTCTTGACTTCCTTCTGACAGAGATAACAACTCAATGAACTTGTCATCCTTTGTCATGGAATAGGTGTTTCTAACTCCATCATGTTGTGCCTTCAAATTATATTGTCATGCTCTTCCAAACAGAAGATGTCATGCATCCATGTTCACCACATCAAACAATAACTTATCCTTATAAGCTCCAATCTGAAACTCTACCCATGACCAGTCTCTTCTACAAGAGTTTGGTGTCCTTTATTGAGCCATGAGTCCTCGTATGGGTTTGGATGGGGTATTCTCCTTAATTCGAGCTTCTCTACTATTTTTAGGGTAACAGAATTTTCAGTTGACCCCAAATCAATCAAATATTTACATACCTTTCCTCCTGCTTTTCAATTTGTCTTAAAGATGGACTTCCTTTGAGGTGGCTCCCTAGTTCTTGGTACTTTGAGGAGTGTTCTTCTCATCATGAGTGCTTCTCCTTGTTCTAGATATCCATAGGAATCAAGGGTGTTAATGCTTTGGCAATCTGATTCCTGAGTTAGGTGAGTTCTCCTATCTCCGTGAGAACCAGGCCCTTCTTACTCCGGGCATCTATTTTCCATGTCTCCCTCTTGATTGCAGTTGAAGCATTTGATTTTTCCTGATCCTTTCCCTTGAAATCTGCCTCCAACATTAAGCCTTCTTCCTCTAAAAACTACCTCTGTTATTATCAGTCCAGACTGGTTCTTGACTAGTTTCTCCTTGAGATCCAAAATTTGATCCGCTTCCTGTAGATTGTCCCCTTCCTCTAAAGGGTTGTCTACCTCTGCCTCTATTGTTTGCTCCTGCCTTCTCTTGATCTTCTCCTCTACCTTAAGGGCTAACTGATAGCATTTATTCATCGTATTAGGATTCAGTAAAATCAATTCCTCTTGGATGTTCATCCTTAAACCGTTCAAGTATCTTGCTACCTTGACACTTTCACTCTCCATTGTTTTGGATCTGAGGTATAATTTTGGAACTACTCTGTATAGGAGCTGACATCTGTTTCTTTTTGTTTGAGGTTTTGTCTTCTCTTATGTAGTTGTATTTCATCATCTTCATGCACATAGGCCTCTTTCAACATTGAAATCATCGTCTTCCATGTAGCAATCCTATTCTTTCCTTTCTTGACTCTTTCCTCTTGTACAAAGTTCCACCAAATTACTGTTGCTCCTTTCATCTTGGGTTCGGTCACCTTTATTTTCTGAACTTCAGTAATCTCCTCATGCTCAAAGTAGTTATCGAATGCTTCAATCCAATCCATGACTGCTTCTGCATCCATCTTACCACTGAAAAATAAGTAATTTTGCATGCCTAGCCACAGCTCTTCCTCCTATGGACTTCAAGGCATTGAAGATAGGTTTCTAATCCTTAGGGATATTCTCCTCTTCCTATTTAGGGATCTCTTCCTCATCCCCATCTTCTCCCTTTGTCTTAGATGGTTTTTCTACTTCATTGTTTCTTCCAACTACTCCAACCTATACCTTAACCACTTATTCTCATTTTCTTGTTCTTGCACCTTCTTGGCAAGTTCTACATTGATCACCATATTGTGAGTTTCACCCACAGACTCCTATTCTGACATGTACTACATTACTTTCTCCAAGAGATTTTGCCTTTGCTCTGATACCAAAAATGATGCAGAGTCCTTTGGTACTCTCATTAAGGGACAAATTCAACTCAAGGGATTCAACTAAAGACTCAAAACATCAAGGAACATACTTTTGAACAAGCTCACTATCCCAAACCTCACAGCAGTTTGACAGTACTCACTAATGGTCCTGATTTAGACCACAAGGTGACTCCAAGACTTCAACTCACACATTAACCACTAGGTGTCCCTTATAAGGTTCTTCTCTTGATAACCCCAAAATAGATACCAATTTCTTAATATTCTGCTTGCATACACGAACTAGAAAATCTTTCCCCATACAATTTGGTAACCAAAGGGACATGGTATGTGATTTGGAGACTGGTACGGGGATGTTGTGATGGCGTACAGATGGCAAAAGCACTTGTATAGGCAAATGGAGGGACACACGCACAGTATGGCAAGGGGAAGGGAGTGAGCCGTACGGTATCACGGAAAGGGCTATACGATCGTTAGATTGGTGTACAGTGAGGGAGGATGATACCAGATGGTGTGGTCCGTACAGTGGGATGGTTGACAGGAGGGTCGTACGGTGGAAGGCCTAAGGCCGTACAGTGTCTCTGCTAAATTCTAGAGGTTGCATGCAAACAAAATGATAGTGTATTGGGTGATGGCTAAGTACACCATACAGCAAGTCGTACGTGAGTGGAGGGGAAAGACAAGGAAGGTATAAAGTGTGGGAGAGTGAATGTCGTACGGTTAAAGAGCGAGTCGCACAAAAATGTCTGGATGCCACATGATGAATGCAAACACGTACTTACAAAACACAAGTAGATCAAACACGATAATTGAAACTTGAATTCAAATAATCCTTTTGTAATATGCCGAAAGATGGTGCTCCTATTTGCCAGATTCGAGTGAAGAATTACATGCAACAATGGAATAGGGTGAGGGTTGAATCCCATCGAAACCGTGAGAGCCAAGTAGGGAAGATCTTTCACTTCCAAAATGGCGAATAGTAGAGAATCCCCAACAGGAATTCGCAGTACAGAGAAAATAATCCAAAAGCATGCCTACAGACTACCTACAAGCCATGCTTAAATACCCGTCAGGAAACTTTCTAAGGGTGTACAAAGATAGCCAACGATGACACAAACTATGGAAATAAAAATAAAAATGGGTCCAAGATACATTAAATCAATTAGCCCGTTACAAAAGTTTGATTTATTATTTATTTTATAATGAGAACATTACAGTCCTCCCGTCCCAAATTTTGCTTGTCCTCAAGCAAATGCAACGCCGGGGGTTGGAGAATGTGCTCGCCTTCCCACGTCGCGTCGTCCAATGGTAGGTGTCGCCAACGTACCAAGTATTCCTTCACAGTGCGGTTCCGTAGGGCTCTCTCACATACTTCAAGGATCTCGGTTGGTTCCAAAATGAGCTTTCCTTCTTCATTGAGTGGCGGAAGGTCGATAGCAATTGTGACATTTTGCCCTACGGCTTTCTTCAAACAAGAGACATGGAAGACATTATGAATACGGTTACCCTCCGGAAGTTCCAGCTCATAGGCAACTTCCCCAATGTGGCGAGTTACACGATAGGGGCCATAGAATTAGGATTTCAGTTTCTCTTTTCCTCTTTCCTTTAGTGAGGATTGTCGATATGGCTAGACCTGGAGATAGACCAAATCCCCCACTTCGAAACTTCTCTCTATTCTGTGTTTGTCGACGTACATCTTCTGTTGATTTTGTGCCCTCCATAGATTTTCCTTTAAGCATCTCAGAATCTCTTGCCCCTCCTAAAGCCAGTCCCTTGCCGTTGGTGCGCGACTGTCACCTAGAACTATGTCGATGAAGGGAAGGAGTTTGTACCCGTACAGAGCTTTGAATGGTGCCATTCCGATGGACATGTGGTACGTGGTATTGTAGCAATATTCCCCTAAATGGATCCATTTTACCCACGCTCACTGTTGTGCCAAAACATAGTTCCGAAGGTAGCCTTCGAGCCATTTGTTCACAATCTCTGTTTGTCCGTCTATCTACGGGTGGTAACTTGTACTTGGTGATAATTTTGTCCCTGCCATCCGAAACAGTTCTGTCCAGAAGATACTAATGAATCATCCATCCCGATCACTGACGATGTTTCAAGGTAACCCGTGCAAACAAAAGACTTCTCTAAAGAACAGATTGGCAATTTGTGTAGCCTAAAAGTTGGAGGGGATGGCGAAGAAATGTGCATACTTTGTCAATTTGTCAACCACCAGGAAAATACAATCCTTTCCGTTCACCTTGGGAAGCCCTGTTATGAAATCCATCGATATACTTTCCCACTTATGTTCGGAAATTGGCAAAGGTTGTAGCAGCCCAATAGGTAGAGTATGTTCAGACTTGTTCTGTTGGTAGACTGTACACTCTCTTACATATTGCAACACGTCTCCTTTAAGTCCTTTCCATGAAAACCTCTCCCATAAACTTCTGTAAGTTTTGAGGAAACTCGAGTGTCCAGCTAGGGGTGAGTCGTGTACTTCCTTCAAGATTTTCTGCTTTATCTTGGATTCTAGCACCAAATATATCTAATTTTATAGTAGATGATGTCATCCACCACTCTGTACCGATCATCGTGAGTGTGGTCATCCATTATTTCACATGCCAATATATTTTTGGAATATTCCACTAACAAATGTGCCTTCCAATCAACTGAAATCTGGTCCAGCGAGCAGATGGTGGGTTTCTAAGACAAGGCATCTGCAACCACATTGTTTTTCCCTTTCACATATTCAATGTCAAAAGCAAAAGTTTGAACCTTGCTTACCCATTTTTGTTGTCGTTTGTTCAAGTCCTGTTGCTCCAAAAAATATCTCAAATTGTTGTAATCCGTATGGACGACAAACTTGGCACCTACCAAATATTGCCGGAACTTGGTTAATGCATGAATGATGGCCAACATTTCTTTGTCGTAGATGGAATATAGGTGTTCTGTTGGCATAAGCTTCCTGCTCTCATAAGCAATGGGGTGTCTATCTTGCATCAGTACTGCTCCAATGCCTTCTCTGGACGCATTGCACTCCAAAATGAATGGTCGGGTGAAATCAAGTAGTGCAAGTATGAGACAAGTGCTCATGGCCTCTTTCAGTTTCTCAAAAGTAAGTTGTGCCTTTTTGTTCCACTGGAAGGACCACTTCTTTGTCAAATCTGTTAAGGGTGCGCTGAGCTGAGAGAATCCTTTAACGAACCTCCTGTAGTAACTGCACAGTCTGAAAAATCCTCGCAAATCCATGAGTAATTTTGGGGGAGGCCAGTCGAGGATAGCTTGAATCTTCTCCTAATGCACTTGAACCTCATATTTACTGACAACATGCCCCAAGTACAATATTTCTGTCATACCAAATTCACATTTGGACTACTTGGCAAACAAAGATTGTTCCTCCATGATACTTAGGACTTCATTCAGATGCTCCTCCCATGTCCTACTATAAATAAGAAGATCATCAAAGAATACCAATAAGTACTTACGCAATTGTTTGTTGAAGATGCGATTCATGCATGATTGAAATATGGCAAGTGCATTGGTCAATTTGAACAGCATGACCAGAAATTCATAATGTCCATACTGACAATGAAAAGCTGTCTTCTCCACATCTTCCTCCCTCAAGCGGATCTGATGGTATCCGAAATGGAGATCTATTTTTTTTAAATAGACTGCGCCATGCAATTCATCCAGCAACTCATCTATCCTTTGAATGGGATATCTGTTCTTTATTTTTTTTGTTCAACACGCGGTAGTCCACACACATGCGCATCGTCCCATCCTTTTTTACCAAAACCACAGATGATGCAAATGGGTTAGAACTAGGACGGATCCATCCTTTGTCTAGCAATTCCTGAATCGTCCTTTCGATCTCATCTTTGAATTTCTTGGGATGGTGGTACGGTGTGGTTATGACCGGCTTTGCCCCTGATTCCAACTCGATAGTGTGTTCAAACTCTCAATGAGGTGGTATGCCAGGAGGAATATCCATGAAAACTTTATCATGTCTACTTAAAATATCCTAGAGTTCATCATCCTGTGGAGGTGTTCGACGCCCTTTTATAGGTTCCGCTAAGATAAAACAATGCGCAGCCCACGCAACGTCATCGTGCCGAAAAATTGCCTCCACCTGATGCGCAAAAACTTCCTTTAGACCTTCATTCGCCATTCCTTGGAGGACAACCTTCTTTCTATCAATGACAAAAGTGAAGTCCATCCGTTTGAAACTCTAAATTTATTCATTGTCTCCATCCACTATATCCCGAGAATAACTTCCATGTCAGCAAGGTCCAGTATGAAGAAATCCTCCGTCACCATGTGATTCGCCATGGTGATACTCAGCTGAGGAACAAGGTGTGTGCAAGGCAGAAAAGTCCGTCCGGCGACCTTGACTTGAAAGCTTGCGTGCACCTCCGTAGGTAGACTCCTTCGCTTTACCAAGGATGAGTTTATGAAATTTAGAGTAGCTTCGCTATCCAACATCACCGTAACCTTTTGTCCTTGAAGGGTACCCCATACATGAAAAACCGTGCACCTCGGGTTGCCGGCCAAGGCAATGGTTCCTCCGCGTTGTACCAAGGCTGCAATTCTCTCCGTACAGTTTAAACTAACCATGTTGGTGTCATTGTGTGGTTGGTTATCTTCGACTGGCATTTCTTCCTATTCGTCCTCATCATCGGACACGAGCTCAATGTAATGGATCTTTCCCTTTCCAAGGCATCAGTGGCCAAGCTCCCGAGGTTGCTTGCAATTGAAACATAATTTCTTCCTTCTGAGTTCCTGTCTAGTAGTGTCATCCAATGACGGCTTCTCAGGCGAAGGTTTGTCCCTCGGAAACGTCGGCAGTTTAGAATGTAACTTTGAGAGAATGATGCCGATGACGATGCCATACTCCGTGCTTTATTGATCGCTTCCGATAGGGTGGCAGGATTGAACCCCTTTACCCAAACTTTCAAATGTTCTGTCAGCCCGTCCATGAAGAGCACTACCCATCTTCTTTCGAAAATGACCGTGACCAAAACAAAGAGTTTCTGAAATTCCGCAATGAACTAATCGACCGATCCAGTTTGTCTCAGTTGTGCCAAATCTTTGAAGTTGAGTTTCGGATCGTTACCATCAAATCACTCTATCAATCTCTCCGTGAATTTCGCATAAGTATTTATTTGATCATGCCCTAATGTGATGGTGTCATGATGCCACCATTCGTGCGCAACTCCTTCCTAGTGCAGCACGGCAAATTTGATTGCTTCTTCTGGCATAGGATTCAATTGGAAGTAGGTATCGGCTTTCATTACCCATGCTTGCGCAGATATGGAACTGGATCCATCAAATGGAGACTGATTTACCTTACTCAACTTTCTTCTAAGTAAAATATCCTCTGTTTTTGCCTCCGAATATCGCATTCGCAGATCCGCATAATCTTTGTAGGATATATCTTCTTCAAGGTTTGCATTCTTCCAACCTTCTCTCAATTGTTCTTGCATCTCTTCGAAGGTTGGTTGTTTCCCTCCGTGTTGTGCCTCCGTCCGTGATGGAAAAGTCGGCATAGAAGGTCGAGAGCGTGCTGGATAAGGGTTTAATTTAGCCGACATCGAGTCCGCGCTGTGACCATTTTGTTCCCCGAATATTTTGTTTTCCGCCAACTTCTTGAGAGTTTCTTCCATGAGTCGCTGCGTATCAATGATCTATGCCTGATTCCTAGCAAGTTCCCTCAATAGTGCCACGAGTTCGGCAGCTATCGGTTCTGGTTCGGCAGCCATTTGATCAACGAAATGTGTCCTTCTCTTTCGGCTATAAACTCCCATTCACTCCACAGGTTGGCAGGATTGAAGCGCTCTGATACCACTATAATATTCTACTTCCATACACAAACCAGAAAATCTTTCCCCAAACAATTTGGTAACCAAAGGGACTTGGTATGTGATTTGGAGACTGGTATGGGGATGTTGTGATGGCGTATGGATGGCAAAAGCACTTGTACAAGCAAATGGAGGGACGTACACACAGTGTGGCAAGGGGAAGGGAGTGAGCCATACGGTGTCACAGAAAGGGCTGTACGGTCGTTAGATTGGTGTACGGTGAGGGAGGATGATGCCGGATGGTGTGGTCGTACGATGGGATGGCTGACGGGAGGTTCATATGGCGGAGGGCCTAAGGCCGTACGGTGTCTTTGCTAAATTCCAGAGGTTGCGTGCAAACAGAATGATAGCGTATTCAGTGATGGCTAGGTGGGCCATATAGCAAGCCATACGTGAGTGGAGGGGAAAGACAAGGAAGGTACAAAGTGTGGGAGAGTGAATGTCGTACGGTTAAAGAGGGAGTCGCACAGAAATGTCTAGATGCCACATGATGAATGCAAACACGTACTTACAAAACACAAGTAGATCAGACACGATAATCGAAACTTGAATTCAAATAATCCCTTCAGAATATGCCGAAAGATGGTGCTCTGATTTGCCAGATCCGAGCGAAGAATTACATGCAACAACGAAATAGGGTGAGGATTGAATGCCACCAAAACTGTGAGAGCCAAGTAGGGAAGATCTTTCACTTCCAAAATGGCGAATAGCGAAGAATCCTAAACAGGAATTTGCAGTACAGAGAAAATAATCCAAAAGCATGCCTACAGACTACCCACAAGCCGTGCTAAAATACCCATCGGGAAACTTTCCAAGGGTGTACAAAGATAGCCGACGGCGACACAAACTACGGAAACAAAAATAAAAATGGGTCCGAGATACATTAAATCAATCGGCCCGTTACAAAAGTTTGATTTATTATTTATTTTATAACGGGAACATTACATTTCTCAAGAGACTCTACAACCTTGGAAGTGGTGATAATTCCTTCAAGATATCTTGTTCCTACCATTGATTTGGTTTCACAACTTACTGTGATCCACTTGCTTCACAAAGAACCTACTGTCCTTGTAGCCCTTTAACCTCAGTTTTCTCTTCCCAACTCTCAACTTTTCCACGGGACGTGAGATATTTGTTCCAAATACCCTTTTTGGACCTCTATCCAAACCCAAAGAACCAAGCCTTCAAACTCAAAACAAGAGCCAAAACGCTGCTGACTAACAAAGACCTAATAGGCCTAATTAGGTGAGTTTTGTTAAGCACCTACTAGACAGAGATAAGACCTACACAAAATACCACTTGGAATGTTTCAGGGACACCAAATAACTTCCTAAACCAAAGTTTGGGTCTTTAACTCAACACCCATTTCGAGTTATGGCATTTACTAACTCTGATCACTAGGTGGCAACATGATAATGTCCACCTAGGGCATCATTTTTCTACCATCTTCCTACACAAACTTACAAAAGACATTCAAAATCATAAAATACATTGGCCAAGCTATCCTCCAAGAGCCATTGAAAACCAACAGTGAAATCTCAAGCTACGGCCATTTTTATTCAAAACCCTAAGAACAAGTATGATTTTGTACCTGTCAGCGCCAAACCAACTTTCTTGCGAATGCAAGCACCTCAGGACCTCAGATTTACTGCAAATGGAAGCTAACTAATTTCATTATCTACTCCAATCAATCTGAGACTTATGCCAATCCGTACACGCACATGGGACAGCTCTGTTACATAGATTTTGCAGGAAAATGACAGTTTTTCATACCTCTTTCAATCTCCAATACATGAAATCGACTCCAACTCATTGAATTCAACACAAATCACCTTTAAAAGATGGATCCACTTGGTTTCCATCAGTTACAACCATGACTGTTGGGATTCCATATTCCAACTTCTTGCAAAAGTTGCCATTTGCAACTTTTCAAAATTGACAAGAAAATTTGTCAATAATGACAAATTTGGAACTCAATGAGCTAACCACTCTCCAAGACTTAGACTTCCTAGGGACTTAACAACACCTAAACAACAAAATTTTAACAGCTAATGTCCTAAGCTGATCATTTACCCAAGTTGGCTTATAGACATGCCAAACATGGAAATGCCCTTAGAAAAGACTTATTGTTCAACAAAACAAACATAGGAATTGATTGAATTCCTTGATTCAGCCTAAGATCCTAATTGGCATTATCCTCTCTTTTGCCTTCAGTGGGTGCCCTGCACCATACAAATTTAGGAATGATGACAAACCACATGAACATTTCCAATGAAATAGAAGAAGAAGAAGAAGAAAAAAGGTGGGCAAAGGTTTAACAAATGTGCATGGAAGTGGTGAGTTTAACCCACCACTTTGGGTCTTTCACCTTCTAGCCTTTGTCCCATGGACAAAGCTTTTGGAGCATCTAAATACATTACAATACATGTATCGTAATTATCATTAATCTGGAACCTACCTAAGTACAAGCCAATTATACAATATGTTCAGTATTGAAACCTCACTGACATTTATTATTATACATTCCATTTGTGTGGATTTGAGCCATATGTGTTAGTCATCTCATAGTAATTCCATAAGTAGTCATCACACTAATGACATACTGTTGATAACACTTAAGTCTTCTCTATATCGATAAGTGTCTCCATTATCAGCAAGACATTCTTAGGCAACTGCTTATATGTTTTACATAGCATATTTGCTACTTGCTAGTATGTTTCACATGGGGATTGTCTGTATGCCAGAGTTGCAAAGTGCTGGCATGGCTCCTTGCAACAACCATCAAGTTAATGCATGTGAATTCTTTCAGAATGACAATGGATGTGTAAGTATGCTTTATGTAGGGTTTCTGGTATTTACAGTTTCAAAATGAGTATACATCAGGATCTAGCAAGTTTCCTTTCCTTTGCTTGTCTTAGACTCTGTTTCCCTCCATGAAGCAGGGACCCAGTGTGGAAGGCCAAGTAATCAATCTTTAATCAAACATCAAACCTTTTAGTTCTTTTCATGCTACTTTTCCTTCTTTACGGTGCACATCTCATTGCTTTAACAAATATGTATATTTAATGAGCCATTCAACCGTAATCCTTGAGGGTATACTTGTGGCTTCACCTTGCAACCATGCATTGAAGTAAACAAGGTTGCGACAGCATTATGTAAACCTTTTTAAACATAACTACAATGCCTGGCATGGCTTTTTTGGGAGGAAATTCTATTAACAGGCTAATCTAGTTTTTGCAAACTTGATTAAAACCTAGCCAATTGACAAAAACTGATTCATTAGTTTGTCTTTTTTCTTGTTTCCTTTCCTTTGCTTGCCTTAGACTCTGTTTCCCTCCATGGAGCAGGGACCCAGTGTGGAAGGCCAAGTAATCAATCTTTAATCAAACATCAACCATTAATCAAACATCAACCATTTTAGTTCTTTTCGTGTTTCTTTTTCTTCTTTACAGTGCCGTCTCATTGCTTTAACAAATATGTATATTTAATGAGCCATCCAACCGTAATCCTTGAGGGTATGAATTGTGGCTTCACCTTGCAAACATGCATTGAAATAAACAAGGCTGCGACAGTATTATGTAAACCATTTTAAGCAAAACTACAATGCCTGACATGGCTCATTTGGGAGGAAATTCTATTAACGGGCTAATCTAGTCTTAGCAAACTTGATAAACGGTAAACCTAGCCAATTGACAAAAACTGGTTCATTAGTTCGTCTGTTTTCTTGCTAGTATTTTGTCTGGAATACCAGTCTAATGGTCATCTAAAAGGTCAGAAACATGATGTTTATAGGTTATTATTACACCAAACACATAATTTATTTGGTTTTAGTCTTCAGTGTTTTGATAATTTAACAATTAACAACTTTATATTCATCATAATCTTATAAAAAGATTTGAAAAAAGATTATTCATAAGTCTAAATATGAAATATTTTTGTGAAATAATAAGCACTCTATCAAAACATTAAAACCATTAAATTTTTCAATGATGTATTTACTATTAAATAAAGAAAAACTCACCTTTCTGTGAGCCACTGAATCTGTTTCTCCTCATCAATTGGACCTCTTGGCCTTTCTGTAACCTCCTGCTCACTACACTTTTCATTCCCTGCACCAAGTTCATCATCACCCAGTTCATCATCCAGAAGCCAATGCAAATCCTGGAGCTCGACTTTTCCACGTTTCCCAAGCATTTCTCTAAAATCCTCCAAATATTCCTCGTTCACTCTCTCATCAACATCACTACGATGAGCCCTTGTTCTCCCATCTCTTCCAGACATACATTTACTCAAACCAGAATTTACTCCCTTGTATTTTTCAGTTTTCCCTGCCCTTTCCCATGGCCTCCCTTTCATTTTCACACCCTTGGTATCACCATCGCCATCGACAAAAACTCTTTCTGTAAATTTTAAATGACTCACAGAACCCTTCATTATGTCGTCAGCATGAATAGCCCTCATTCTACCGTCTCTTTCAGACCTGATAGTGTTCACACGCAAATTCGAAACATTATTTTCAATTTCCCTTGCTCGCTCCCAGAACCTCCGGGATTTCCCTTCCATTTTCACACCTTGAATATCATCATTGCCGTCCAAATCTTTATCAATATCAATGTCACAGATCTCTTCTGAAAGGACAGGAAGCTCTACTCTCTCATCACAACCAGCAGCCCTCACTATCTCATTTTTTTCAGACCTATAATTGTCCACGCCATATTTCAAACCGCTGTTTTCGAATCTCATTCCCCTCCTCAAGGACCTCTCTTCCATTTTCCCAACCTTATCAGTACCATCACTCACCCTCGTTTTCTCGTATCTTTCGGACCAAACAGTGCCAACACTAGAATTTGAACCCTCCTTTTCTTCGATTTCCATTGCCCTCTCCCGAAATGTCCCTTCCATTCCCACCCCACTATCGTCGTCGTCGTCGTGATCTGAGACACAATTTTTTTCCATTTCTCGGAATTGATTACCAGCGCCATAACCATAGCCATCACCATCAATAATATGCATTTCTTCCTTTAAGTTTCTATCACCGACAGAATTTCCTTCTGTAAGTTCTCTGCCGCTCCCAGACAATCCTCCTTTATGTTTTCCACTGCTGAAAGAAAATGCATCTCCTTGAAATTTTCTGCCACCAACAGAAGCTTCCTCTACTGCAAACTTCCCGTCAATGGCAGAAATCTCTTCTCCTGTACATTTTCTATCACCAACAGAAGTTTCTTCTGCTGTAAACTTTCCGTCACTAACAGGGAAATCTTCTCCCGAAGATTTTCCTTCACCAACACAAAACTTCTCTGCTCTTCCGTCACCGCTAGAAAAATTCATTTCAGTGACCGTTCCATCACTGACACAAAATTCTTCATCTCTAAATTCCCCATCGCTGACAGAAAACTCCCCTCCTGCAGATTGAACATAAAATTCTTCTCTAAATTTCCCATCGCCAACAGAATAATCTTCTGACCTGTCTTCTAATTCCGCCATGAGCACTTCGTATTCATGACATGCTTTTTCGAAGAGAGCTTCCTCTTCCATGACTTTCTTAACGCGTGGCGGAGGCTCCTTTTCGGGGTTTTTGTTGGCCTTCCTTTTCAGCTTCTGAATTTCTTTCTTTTTCAGCATGTGAATAATCTTGGGCGTGGGCATGAAACCCTTCTTAATAAGGCGCCGCTTGAATTTCTCCGTGTCTACTTCCATTTTGCACACAATTTTGCAAGACGAAAAACTAGAAAATACAGTCGGCTTCAAGAAGGCTTTGTTACCTGTACTAAAATTGCCCGGCCAAAATGTGGAGTGGAATGATATATTTCTTGTAGCCATTGGAGGCTGCAATTTATGTAGCATCATGTTTGGAGCTGTGTTGCATTTGGATAAGATCATTGTCTTGCATTTTCAAATTTATTCATCTCAGGAATGGGTATGCAGAACGACGAGTCAGGATATGATTTATACAGCAGAAGACTTTTCAAATAAGCTGCTTGATAAAAACAGAAGCCCCCGCGGCCATAAATCTCGGGTTTTTTTTAAACCCAACGGTACAAAATTGTGTTGATATTATTGTGGGATATCGAGTTTCTGAGATGAGCTACTGCAAAAAGCAAAACATTGGCCTTCCTAAATAATTTTGTTGAGTTTTTTTCATTCCACTAATAGCTTTGAGAGATGAGCAACCTGCTTTTTGAAAAAAAACAAAAAAAAAGGAGTTGATTTTTTTCCATTGGAAGGGTGGATTTCGCTAAACGTATATTATACCTAGAACATTTACTATTTAAATTGTAATCTATTAACTTTTAAGAATCAAAGAAATAATAACATTGAGTTATATTGACATAAGCTATTGATTTTATCTTCATCTAATAGATAAATGTTGCATGTTATTAATCTTTTTTTCTTATAAATCTTGACATAAGTCATTGATTTTATCTTCATCAAATAGGTAAATGTTGCATGCTATAAATCTTTTTTTCTTATAAATCTTGATATAAGTCATTGATTTTATCTTCATCAAATAGGTGAATGTTACATGTTATCAATCTTTTTTTCTATAAATCTTGACATAAGTCATTGATTTTATCTTCTCCATTTTAATTGACTTCTTATTCAATTGTCTTCTCTTTTTTATTTTATTAGAAGTTTGATCATCTTCTCCACTTCAATTCACTTCTTACTCAATTGTCTCCTCATTTTTATATTTTATTAAAATTAGAATCCGGCATCATTTAAATAAATGTATTGTATATTTTAATTATATAATTTTATAATTTTAATCTTATTTATAATTTTTATGATAAAAATAAATTTAATCAAAATCTATAATTTTGTTTTCAATCTCATTTATAATTATTATAATAGAAATAAATAAATTATAATTATTTGAACAAAATTTTAAAAAATCTTATAAAAGGTGCAAGAGTGGGAGCAGATATTCTTCACTACCTTGGCAAAAAAGGATTTCAATGAGAGTTGCTACATGAGCAAACACAATATCATTAGCCAATCCAAAATGGAAAAATGGAGCAACTAATCTCATATTGAATCTAATATAGAAAAAGGGGTTCATCGTTTGATATATATTGATGTTTGATCGTCACTTTTTGCTTGTCGTGAAAGTGATAGGAACTTGATGTGTTTTGAACTTTTTGATGTATCTTGGGATTCATATCCTAAGATACATACATGACAGACATCAATCCATGATATAGGTAGGGGTCATACCCCTAGCATGCTTGAAGTAGATTAGACAGGATAAGCATCAATCCATGATCCTCAAAGATTATATTTTCACTAGATTGATGACCAAGAAGGAGTACTTCCAAGGAGGAGCCAAGGAAATATGAAGGTGTATGCACCTTTTGTATTGTTATCAAAGGGAGAGAAGTGATGAAATGGGGAGATGAGTGATGAAAAAAGAAAAGCGAGCAAAGCACTTGTAGAAGTAAGGAGAGCATTAAACATGAGCAGTGTGGGGAGAATTGATGAAAGGGGGAGAAACAAGCACAATAGAGAAAAGAAGAGAAAAAGTGAGCAAAAGACAAGATGATAGAGAGGTAGAGCACCAAAGGAATCAATTATCTCAGGGAATAATGTTACAAAAGAAGAAAAAGAATAATGTGATGATCAACAATGTTATTATAAGAATAATGCAATGAACAATGTTATTATTTGCTACCTATGCAATAGTTAATGAACAATCCTTAAACATTGAGAAGATTGTGCTAAGGCATAAAATAGTGTTGAATTTGTCTAAGGTTGCCATCAATGTCAAAGGGGGAAATCATTAGCACAATTGTAAAAAGGATTTAAGTTATGAGACCAGTGGAGCTTACCGATGAGATAGGTAATATAAAGCGTTTAAGTCCTCTAACAAGGAACACATTTAGCAAGGCATTAAAATCCTTTGATAGCATAAGACCTAATAGTCTTTGTAAGCCTTTAATAGGGCAAACCTTTCATAGCGTAGATCATAATTTATGATCAAACAAGTGTAACCTTAATTTGGTACACTTTATAACTACAGTAGAGAAGATTTGTGGGTGTCATCCCCACCCCAATTTTACCTTCTCATTGGAGGTTTTCTGGGTAACCAAATATCTTGTGTCATGTGTTATATTTACTTTATGCTATGGATGGTACGATGTAGTTAGCTATTTCAGTTTACATGCTATATGATGAGATGGATGTGTGGTGAATGTTTTGTAGTTAGAATTTTGAAGTGTTGATTCACTCCCCCCGCCCCTCTCAGTATTTAGTTTTCTATTGTCACTTCCAACAATTGGTATTAGAGTGAAGGTTATCTTCAAGGAAATTTTGACAGCTTTGGATGAAAGATCTTGAAGATGGAAATCTACAAATTAGAAAAGAACATTGACAATTAGAAGATTGAAATATAACTTATCCTACGCCAATTGAATAAAGAAAGGAGTGTGCTACAACAATCACTAAAGAAAAGAAAATATTTGACCATGCAACTAAATGACATACAATACAAAGAGATTGACACAACTAGACTGTTTGCAAAAGGAAAATCTAAAGATTTTGGTGTGACAATTATAGATCTGATGGAAAAGAATAGAACCCTAAATGAAGAAGTTAAAAATCTCAAAAGAGAACAAGAGATACAATTGATATTGCTACATGAGATGATTGAAAAGAAAAAGAAAGCTGAGGATGAAAAATTCATGATTGAAGAAGACAAAAGGGCATTGTCTAATAGACTAGAAGAGAAGACATTAGATGTGCAATAGATTGCTAACATGCAATTAGATACAATGAATCAATTGATGATTGTTAATCATGAATTGAATGGAAAGGATATTGAGATCACAACTTTGAAATTATAGAATGATCTACTGTAGAATGAATTGAGAGTTGAAACAAAAAAGCTTAACAAGCCTAGTGAAGCCATAAAGTACTTTGAGAAATTGATGGAGTCACCAAGACCTAACAATGATACTACTGGATTGGGTTACAACTCTACTAAAGAAGGAGACCGGTGTATCCATCGCAGGTAGAAAGTTCATAAGAGGTTTTAGCAATATTTGTGGACCCTTGACTGAAACAATGAGAGGGGATAGGAAAGAATTTAAGTGGATATAGGAGTAGATAAGAGTTTTAATCTATTGAAACATAAAGTTATAGAGCAACCTGTTTTAGCACTTTCTAATTTTAACAAGGTGTTTCAAGTAGATTATGATGCTAGTGGTACTACTATAGGAATTGTTATGAGCCAAGAAGGTAGACCTGTTGCTTATTTTAGTGAGAAGTTGAATGATGCAAAAAGATAATATTTTGTTTATGATTAAGAATTTTATGCTATAGTTCAAGCATTGAAGAAGTGGAGACACTATCTTCTTCCTAAGGAGTTTGTTTTGTATATTGATCATCAAGTTTTGCAATATTTGAATAGTTAAGAAAAATTGAACCAAAGGCATTTAAAGTGGGTTGAGTTTTTGTAGAGTTATATATTTGTTTTGAAATACAGGAGTGGGAAGTATAACAAAGTTGTAGATGCTATTAGTAGAAGACAAATTTTACTGATAGAAATGTAGATAGAGGTGGTTGGGTTGAAGGAACTCGGTACTTTGTATCCAGATGATTCTAACTTAAGTGAAGCATGGAAGGCTTGTACATAACTTGTTATACTTGTCAGGACAAAGTGGTTGGATTTTATGATCCGAGATAGTATGTTGCTCAAAGGAAGCTAGTTGTGCATTCCTAGAAGTTCAATGAGAGATAATCTCATCAAGGAGAAGCATAGTGGAGGATTGGCTAGACATTTTGGTAGAGATAAGACTATTGCTTTGGTTGTTGAGAATTATTACTAGCTATAGTTCTAGCAAGATGTGAAGAAGTTTGTACAAAGTTTTAGAGTATGTTAGATGGCAAAAAGAGTGAAGTAGAATATAGGGTTGTCTTAGCCATTACCTATTCTTGGATTATCGAGGACTTAGCGAGGGCATGATTCTATTTTTGTGGTGATTGATAGGTTTTCAAAGATGGCACATTTTATTCCTTGCAAGAAGACTAGTGATGTTGTACTAGTATGTTTCTGGATTCGATTGTGTTAAGATTTTTACCATCAACGTTTCGAATCACACTACGTGATCCATCATCAGGATGAAGAGCAAGAGAAGCACAAAAGTATATTGCAGATAATGGATGACTCAAGAAAGATATAAAGGGAATAGGCCAAGAAAGATAGCACACACTCCGAGGTTGAAGAAAGAAAATAAATAAAATATAAATATAAATAAAATAAAAGAAACATTAAAAAGGGGGGGGGGGGGGGGGGGGAAAGGACCAAAGGACAAGGGGGTCGATAAGGGAAGACTCCCGAGGACAGATTAGAAGATAAATAAAGGCGACAAAAGAATAAAGGGAAGAATGGTGAGAAAAGACACGGGAAGAAATAAGAATATAGAGGGAACCCCCAAATATGAAATGACTAAGAGCGTGCCTCAAAATTAGGACTCAATATGACGGGAATAAAAAGAAGAGAACAATCAGAATAACATAAGCAAGAGACAAGCAATGGTCGAGGAAGAAATACGCTCTAGCTGATAACTATGCGACAAAATGTATAGAAGAGAGGCCAAACCAATAGGAGTGTGTAAGATTTATTGTGCCAATGTGTGTGTTTGAATATTGAAAGGGTCGACTATATATATATATAAACAATGCATTATTATATAACTATGAGTGTGTGCGAAAGAGTATGTGAATATATATACATACACGAGAATCAATATAAAGCAAAAAATATAAATAAACCAACTAAAAAATATAAATGAGGAATAAATATGTGCGGGAGTGGATATATATATATATATATATATGGTATCTACGAAAGTAAAAGAATAAACTAAATAAATTAGGTAAGAAAAATCTTAACACAATCGAATCCAGAAACATACTAGTACAATATAATGGATTGTGAAAATTTGTTCTCTTTAACTAGTGATGTTGTTCATGTAGCAAAATTATTTTTCAGAGAAGTAGTGAGACTACATGGTCTTCCAAAGAGTATGGTTTTAGATCGAGATACCAAATTTGTTGGGTATTTTTGACATACATTGTGGAAGAAGTTGAAGGCATATTTGAAGTTGAGTTCATCACATCATCCATAGATTGATGGACAGACATAAGTTGTGAATTGTAGTTTGGAAAACTTCTTGAGATGTTTGGTTGGAGATAAGCCAAAAGGATGGGATATGATTTTACCATAGGTAGAATTTTCCTATAATAATTCTATCAATAGGAGTACAATTAAATCACCATTCCAAATTGTATATGGGAGTATTCCCAGAGATAAGTAGTGCTGAAGTAGAAGAATTTGCTGAACTTTTGAAGAACATCCATGAGGAGTTGAGGAAACACATCATAAACATGAATACACAATATAAGGCTAAGATAGATGTGAAAATGAGGTATAAAGAATTTTAGATTAGAGATGAAGTCATGGTTCATTTGAGAAAGGAGCATTTTTTAGTGGGTACATATAATAAGTTGAAGATAAAGAAGTTTGGACCGTGCAAGATAGTGAAAAGGCATGATTCTGGAAATGCTTATGAAGTGGAGTTGCCTACTGAATTGAATATTCCACCAGTATTTAACATTTTAGATTTGACAGAGTATTGTGAAGGAGGTGATGGAGATGAAGTTGTAGAAGTGCATTAGAGTATTCTAGTAGCTAGTTCAACTACAAAGGAGATTGAGGAGATACTGGACAATTGTGTTGGCAAAAGTACAAGGAACATAACTTATGAGGAATACCTAGTCAAATGGAAAGGGAGGCTAGTAGAGGATTCATCATGACTAGCCAGGGAGGAGGTTAACCATCTTGGTTTTCCTCTGAACACCTGAGACATGATGTGGTCACTTCTCAAATTACCTCAAGTGTTTGATGCAGGAGCATCCTAGGTGTAAGAGCAATCATGCATCACCCAAAAATAATTTCTTTTTAGTCTTTTCTATTTTAATAGGGACTAGTAGATAGGGTGGTTAATATTTATGAGAACTTGCTATTTTTAATAAGTTTCTCATACGAGTTAGGAATGTTCTCCTTTTCTACATAAAGGTTCATTTTAGAGTTACAAGCCTACCATAAAAATCTCATTGCTCTAGCTTAAGTATTAGAGAAGTTATTGAGGATTTTTTGTGGAAAAATTTGTAGAAAAATCTTCAGGTTCATTGTTGGAGGCCTTAGAGTTCCTAGATAAGGTTTGAAAGCTTGATGGAAGGGTTCTTGCACCATTTCGAGCCTGTAGATCAGTAGCTAGTGTTTTCGAAAAGTGGTTATAATAGCCAATTGGAGCAATGGTTTGAGAGTTATGGCCTTTGAAAGTTGGGCTACCAAAATTTCTAAAATAATTTGTCAAATATGTATTTAGCCAACTCTATATGTATTGTTAGGGTTTGTTGGCCCTAGGTATTATGTTTGAGCATCTAGAATCTTCCTGGTTGGCATAAAATTTCCTATTTAAGAAAGATCCAAATATTGTTTAGGATAGCTTTAGGTGGCAATTCACAACATAGTCTTGTAGATTATTGTAATGAAGGCACACACGTGAGTTAGCATATTGTACTTGTGAATTCTGTAATTCTACATTTGCGGTGCAAATAAGAAGTGAATTCTGTAATTCTACATTTGTGGTGCAAATAAGAAGTCCATATTTTGTTCTTGCATTTGCTATTGTTTCTTGGTTTTTGTTATGTGTTTATGGTATTAAGGGGGCACCCTTCATTAGAATTGATAAAGCAACTTGGAGAAAATTTTGAGTCAGTTATGACTAGTTACTTTGAAGATTTCAAGAAATCTATGAAGCAAAGACTAAGGATTCTAGTGTCACTAGTAGAACAATACTACAATGATGTTTTCTTTCTAGTTGATGTTGATTATGCATATTTGCAAGCAAATATTTCTAGGGTCAGATGGCTCAAGCCCTTGTCTTATGAAATTAATGTGGATGAGGCATCTATAGCTAGTACAACACTACTGGCAGAGGATATTGATAAGAGTTCCACCTCATTTGGTAATTATGAGGAATCCAAATCAAGGATCACAATTGATTTAAAGACAACTACTGTAATGAGAAAGAAAAACAAGCTTTTCAAGAAGATGAAAGAGAGATTTGGTGAAGGGGGAGAAGGAGAAGGAGAAGAAGATGAAGATGAGGAAGAACAAGGCCAAGCCCCATTGGTGCTCACACAAGGTCAAGGAGAAGATCAAGAAGAAAAAGTAGAAGGTGTCGAGAAAGAAGAAGCCGGGGAAGCACCCAAACTTGAGAAGAAGAAAAGAAAGGTGAAGGAGCTTGTAGTAGAAAAGCCAAAGAAATTTGTGAAGCTTACATAATAGAAGCCAACAATACCTATTACCAGGGCTAGCACAAGGGTAGCTACAAAATAATTAAAGGAAGCTGAAAAACCTAAGAGTAAAAGGACTATTACTACTATAGAGGAGAATGAACCTATGAAGAAGAAGTCAAGAAGATAGTATGTTGTTCCTACTGAGTCAGATGAGGCAAAGACAAAATCAGATGACATGGGTCAATTTAAGGTGGTAAGCCACAATCCCTCCTCTAACTTAGACAAATTCTATGATAATATTAAGCTTAATGCAAATTTATCTGGATTCAACACATTTTAAATTTGATAAGTTAGGAAAGTTAGATATGAATAAGGTGGAGGAAACAATATATGAAATGATAGCTACATTCAAGACCACGCCTATTGAGATTTCCAACTCACTACCCAAAAGTTTATATGATAGAGCTAAGAAAAAATGGCAATTCAGTTTGCAAACTAAAAGAAAAATTAGGGAAACCACTTTAGCCCAAATCATGCTTGAATTTCCCAAGCAAATGATAGATGAGGCTATGGAATTGCACAAAGGTAAGTTTACTCCCAAATACAAAGCATTTCATATCTTGAAGAAGAATATAGAGGATGTGGTAACTAAGAGAAAATCTATGTGGAGATCTATTTACAAGTTACCCGCTCCTACTATAACAAAAAAAGGTGAGCAAGACATGCAAAATCCTAAGAAAGATGAACAAAAGGTAGTAGAGATGCAAAAGATGAGATAATCAAATATGGTAGTGTGGAAGGCATTGAAGAAAGAATAGAAGAGGCCACAGTTGAGGAAGAGCATCATGATGAGAAAAATGTACAAGATGTACACGTGCTGAGTATCAGTCCCCCACACATAGACCAAATGTGTCAGTAGGACTCAATAAAAATCAAGGATATTTCTAACAATTCTACTTAGAACATCAATCCTTTGACTGATGATGACTTAAAGAAATTTTTGGAGGATTTCGCCATGGCAGCTCAATTGTGCACAAATCCAATGTTGGTGAGAACAAAAGAAATTGAAAAGGTAGAAGTGGCATCAGCAAGGGAGAAGCAAATTGACAGATCTAGTGTGCTCCCAGAGGTAAAAGTTATAGAAGAACAAAGTGCAAGCACTAAACAACAAGGTGTTATTACAACACTAGTTGCATTACCTCTACTACCATTCATTTCACATAATCAAGCCTTACTTGCAGTTGAGAAGGATGGAACTAAAGTCAAACTAGGTAAGGAAGCAAGTCCTACACCTACATCACAAACACAAGGTGAAGAACAAAAAGAGGACAGTCAAGTTGACAAGCCTAAAGAGTTGAAGGTGACTACTACTACTGAGGAACAAGTAGCCATACAAACTTTGGTTACTCTACCAATTTATGTACTCCTACTAGTAGTCAAGTTCTTTAGAGGTGGAGCACTCATCCCACACCATTGCAAATATCAAGGCCAAGTATAGAAACATCTAGAAGGAAAAATGATATATCATATGGAGATGTAAGTCTTGATGAGGTGATTAAACTACCCAAGTTTGATCTTAACACAATCACCATTGAGAAAATGAGCATTCTATAGGAAGCTCTAATGAGGAATAAACACCAAGAGTTTCTTAGAAGGGAGCATAAGAAAAAGCAAATTCTTCATGATATAAAAGACATAATTTCTTGATGCTTTTAGTTTCCCAACCCCTAATAAAGATAAATCTATTATTGAGCAACTAGTAAATATTATTGATAAGATAAGTGATGAAGACCTGGACTCATACAACAAACTATTAGAATGGTCTAAAAGAAAATTTCACACAAAAATACTTAAGAATATATCTAGTGCCATTACACTATGATAGGTTGATCTAGCAACCAAGATAGAGAGTGTAAAGAAGGTGTTTGAGAACATACCCTCTCTTTATACTAAACTTTGTGATGTAAATTTATTCACACAAGAAGTTTAGAGGGCTATTGACCTACTGCAAGGAGACGTACAAACCATAGGTAATACTCTTAAATTGTCTCTTGGTCAAAGTCAATCTCATTTTCAAAGATTGTTATCTACTCAAGGTCAGTTAGCCATGTTACAAACACAAGATGCAAACATAAGGGCTACCTTGATTAGTATTCAATCCATGTTGACCCCACACATGGAGGTGTTGCATAAGGAACTAGCCTATGCTAAAACTTTTATGAAGAAAGGTTCTCATTTTTCTACTCATGATGGCTTAGTAGACCTTGCCGCCCTACTAGATGTTCAATACCAATCTCTAGAGGTGGCATGCAAAAATTGGGATGCAACACTGAAGATCATCATGGAGGTCCATAACTTTTTTTTGAATAAACACACTATTAGTGTACCACTCATGACATGAGTGTCAAAAAGGGGGAGAGAAAATAAAAAGTGGGAGAAAGAATAAGAATGAGGATAGTAAAGTAATAATAAAAGTTTTTTATGAGTAAGGGGGAGTAAATGTAGAAAGAGGGGAAGACAACAACATATCAACAAAAGTACACATTTACTGAAAAGAAGTATCATATTCAAATACAATAAGGAACTATTAACTCAGGGGGAGTAATGCAATAATGAAGATATAAGGTATGAATGTTAAGTCATCAGTTGTGCAAAATTTTGAAACTTTGAAAATTTGTATGGGAACCAAGTAATGTATATAGATTGTCTAAGTTATGGTCATATTGAAGATATATGCATGATCAAGTATTTTTTCTACTCATGTCAAAGGGGGAGATTGTTGAGCTCATTTTGATTTTGACATATGAGTGACAACACACTTAAATCATACTTAAGGAAAATGATAGTGCAAGTCGAGTGTATAAAGCAAGCTGAGCATAAGTTTTTAGGCAATACATGCCGAGCAATATACTTAGTTAGTGTTGAACACCAATATGTGCTTAGAAATTTGATACATGCCAAGTAATTTAGGTGCTGAGTAAAATAGACGATGGTGAGTCATTTAGGTGTTGAGTTACAACATTAAAGATATAGAGGATGCTGAGCATCAGAGCTATCAAGTGCTAAGTAAATAGTTTTTGGCATAGTTGTTTGTAATGACACAAACTCCTATGTAAACCATTTTTGAGTCAACTTAAGGATTATTTTATGATTCTAGAAGATATATACAAAGGAATATTGAAAATCCCTATGCAGTACATGCAACCAATTAGAAAAGGGATGTATTAAGTGGAAAAATGGATGAATCACAATTGTTGATTCCTACCTAACCCTAGTTCACCTAAGTCTTCTAAGGAGGGCTAACCCTAAAGAGTTTGTAGTGTGTGTATGTGAGGAGAAGGACAAATTCTAAGAATAAAGAGAGCATTCATGGTGACTAAGGAGGTTGTGAGAGAGGAATGAATTGCATAATCAGTTAAAGGAGAACAAAATAGAGCACAGAGAGGAAAGAGGAGATATATCTACCTAGGAGGATCAAGTACACATCAGGAAAGAGAATATTTGACATCTAATAGAGAGGTGCTAACCAAAGGATCAATGCTAAAACATTCTAATAGGTGAATTAGTAGAAATCTCTTAACAGAGTAGCCTTAATAGGTTTCAAGTTCTGATAGACTTTTGTTAAATCTCTTAACCGAGTGCTTACTTTATTGTGAGTTTAAGTGCTCTAACAAGGCACACTTTTAGTAGGGTATTAAAATCCTTTAACAAGGTAAGACCTAACAGTCTTTGTAAGCCTTTAACAAGGTAAGACCTAACAGTCTTTGTAAGCCTTTAACAAGGTATACCTTTCATAGGGTAGATCATAGTTTATGATCAAATAATTGTAACCTTAATTGGGTGCACTTTACAATTGCAGTAGTGAAGATTTGTTAGTGTCATCCCCACCCCAGTTTTACCTTCTCATTGGAGGGTTTTTGAGTAAGAAAATATCTTATGTTATGTGTTATATTTACTTTATGTTATGGATGGTATGATATAGTTAGCTACTTCATTTTACATGTTATATGATGAAATGGATGTGTGGTGAATGTTTTATAGTTAGAATTTTGAAGTGTTGATTTACCCCCCTCCTTCTCAGTATTCAATTTTATATTGTCACTTCCAACATCTACATAAGGAATTCTTTCAAACAGTTTATACATCTATTCTCCATATTTCATATTTGGCATAAACATGGGTGAAATTGGTAAGAGTAGTGGGGTATTTCTTTGTACCTTATCGCTAATTACATTTGGTTTAATGAAGTTTGTTGAACCTTTCAATTCCATAATTTTAATCATATCATGCAATAATTCTATTTTTATCCCAATTTCTTTAATTTTCTCTACCAAAATACCTGACTAAATTTATCCATATGTGTAAGTACATACACCTTCCTCAAATGACACCTCTTTAGTGATATTCCATCAAATAGTACATATCCTTTGTTTATATTTTACATTTTGCATGCTTTGTTTTTTACAAGATAACAAATATTTGTTGCATTTTTCTAGACTATTAACATTTCCTCCATACTTTGATGTATGTAGAGTAGAGCCTTTTTGTGCACAATTGTTCAATCTTTATATTTCACAAAGATATAATCTCTTTAAGAATTTTGAACATATCCATTTTAATATATCATGCAATCATGTCATACCAAAAGTCTATAATTTCTTTTAACACGATGTGAGAATAGATGAAATGCATTTTCCATGCTCAATATTGAAGAATTTGAGCAATACAAATCCACAAAACTTGAAGAACACCTGCATGCAAGAACATGTTACAGAGAAGAAAAGAAAAAGAAGAAGCAAGACTTTTGCTATGAGAATATGCAAATTATATTATCAAACTGAAAAAATGAGAGATAATTACAAAAGATCAATCCTTATAGAAGGAGATCAAAAAACCTAAAAGGGAAACCTTAAGAGGTAAATGACATTTAATAATTACTAATTAATTATTAAATGTAAATGCAAGTGCATAAAGGGAAATTTTAAGAAGGGAGTAAAGGTAATTTAATAAATTAAATTAAATTAATTCTTTACTCTAATACCCCCCCTTAAGATGAGCAACAATGCAGTCACAAACAATGTAGGACAAAGAAAGGAAACTACAATGCTGAAAGAAAACTTGGGTTCTAGCAACAAGGCTTGATGAGGTACCCAATCACAACCAAATCTCTATGAAATGGAGAAACAAGGAAAACTAAATGGGAAAAATCATGAGAAAAAGTACAAAGTTGTGTCACCTTTCATGCTAACTTATTAGAACGACTGAATTTGACTATTTCTATCTAAAAATCAATTTTGATCAAACATATGATCTAGATAAATTCATTCTATCTAAGTTATATATGGTCTCACACTTTTCTAGTTGAAAATGTCTATTAAATGCATGCTTTGTACTAGTTTGTATCCAATTATTAAATAAATACAATTATTTTAGAAAAGCAGTGTTTCAATAACTCTTACTATTTTTTATGACATTTTTTTAATAACATATAAACACCATTTTATAGAGCTCGGAGTCAATAATATTCTCATGTAGGTTCATAGTGTTTTAATTAGATATAGTATATTGCAATTAAAAAATTCTAGAAGTACGTATTTTAACACATGAAAATATGTCAATTTTGAGAAAGAAAAAATATTAAATCATATAAAAAAAAATTTAAAATTATATGGGGTTCTAGAGGAGAGAGTCCTCTTTTAGAATATATAATTTTTCTCCTAGTAAGAATAGAGTTGTTTTGAAAAGTGTGGTGGGAGATGAAAGCTATCGATTTCAAGTGAGTTGAAATTTGAATCATTATAAAAGAGAAAATATAGGTCTAAAGCTGATTTTTATTTTTAATTGTTCTAGCTATATATGTTATCTATAACATAGTATAAGATCAAAGGGAAATAACTTTATTTCCATCTAGTTTTGTGGTGGGAACTAGACCCTAATTTTTAGCATTTTTCAGTAGCTAAAAAATTATCTATAAAAATTAGGAAAATTTAACAATTCTCATTCCAAATTATTATTACAAATTATAATCCTAAAATTCATCCATTTCTACACATTTCATTAGTTTCATTCATTTTCAAATTCAAAATAATAATACCAATTTTATGTCATTGAAGGTGAATAGTTATACTTTTTTTAGCCATTTCCTTTACAAAAGGGTGACATAGGTTTGTACTTTTAAAAAGAAGGAAAGAATGACTCATCACTAAGACCCCCCAAGGACAACTTCCTTCAGCCCAAGCATAGAATACAACTGAAGATACCACAAGGATGCAAAAGGTTAAGTGAAGATATCTAAAACTTGCTTAGTAATGGGAATGTACTCCAAGTTTGGAGAGTCATCCTGAATGAGATGCCCACTGAAGTACAAGTGAAGCTCAATGTTCTTGGTCTATTAATGCTCAACCAGGTTGTGAGAAATGTGTGTAACACTCTGATTGTCACACCATAGAAAGGTGGGACTATCTAGAGGAAATCCAAACTTTATCATCAACTATCAAAGCCACAAAACCTCCTAACTAGCTAGCACAACTACCCTGTACTCTGCCTTTGTAGATGATAATGCGTGAGCATGCTTCTTCTTGCAAGACCATGTGATATGACCAGAACCAAGACAGAAAAAACATCTAGAAGTAGACTTGCAATCATCAATATCACCAGCCTAATTTGAGTTTGTGTAACCAACAATGTGAGGATCCCCTGATGTATAGTGAATTCCATAACATGTAGTACCCTGAATGTACCTTAAAATATGTTTGGAAGCTTGCCATTGACTCTCATGTGGATCATGTGATAATTGAGACACAAGTCCAACCACAAAGGAAATATCAGGACGTATGTGTGTCAGGTACAACAAACTACCCACAAGCTAATTGTATAAAGTGGACTCCATTGTATGAGTAGTGCAAGTGGTAGATAAAACTACACCCAACTAAAAAGGTGTGGGAGTAGGCTTACAATCAAGTATGCTAAATCTTTGAATATTAAGAGCATACTTTTGCTAGAGTATGGATATCCCATCTGAAGACTGAAAAACCTGTAGGCCCAAATAATAGTGTAGAAGTCCAAGGTCTTTCATTTAAAACTACACTCTCAAAGCTCATTTAACAATAAATATCATGGAAATGAGCTACATGTATGATGAAATAATATACATAAGCACAAGTATCAATAAGTTAGCCCCATGATGCTAAATGTAAACTATGAGATTAGAATGATACAGAGTGAATTGTGAAGCAAGCAAGAAGGAATCCATCTTCTCATACCAAGCCAAAGGGGCCTATTTGAAACTATATAAAGACCTCCAAAGCCTGTAGACCAGTGAAGAGTCTTGCACAAAACCACAAGTCTACTCCATATAGATCTCCTCATAAAGGACTCCATGCAAATAAGCACTATTCACATCCATCTAAAAAATTATCCATCCCTATGAAGTTGCAAGAGAGAGTACAAGGTGAATAGAATTCATCAAGGTAATAGGAACAAATGTCTTAGAGTGATCAATACCCTCAACTTGTGAAAAACCCTTTGCAACAAGACATGCCTTGTACCTATCAATAGAACCATCTACAACATACTTGGTATAGTACACCCACTGACACCGAACCGACTTTCTTCCTTTTGGAAGAGGATGCAGATCCCATGTGTGGTTCTTCATCAAAGAAGAGTACTCCTCATCCATATCCCTAATCCACTCTAAGTGTCTTGGCACCTGTGAAATACTCATTGGATCATTTGAAATGGTATGACTCAAGAGTCTAGTACTAGAAGTCTGAGCACAAGTTGAATGAAGATTTGAAGGATCACTTTCCATAGGTCCTATTGCATCATAATAGCATGAGCCCACTTGGGCACTCACTAAACAAATGGTGTAGGTGGTAAAGGGGCATCAATATCAAGATCTTCCTTTGAGGATGCATAATCCTATGGAGGGGTAGAGGAAGTACTAGGTAGTGAGGGAGAAGTTGGTGATGGAGGCTCCATTTGAGGATAATGCTCATCAAATTGAACATCTCACCGAAACAAGACATCTCTAGAATCAAGATCAAACAACTTATACACCTTTACATCCTCATAGTTGTTAACAAAGATGAGTGGTCTACTCTTTCTCTACATGGCTTTCCACTGAGCATCTGGAATAAATGCCCAAGCCCCACTACCAAAAATGTAGAATGTAGAAACATCAGGCTTGACATGAGTCCAAGCCTCCTTAGGAGTCAAGTGCCACAATGCCTTGTGAGGCATTTGATTCTGAATATAGTTGGCACAATTGATAGCCTCAAACCAAAACAAATAACTCATAACTTGAGATTGTATCATATAATTGGTCATCTCCTGTAATGTCCTATTTTTGTGCTATGCAACTCCATTCTACTAAGGGGTATGGGGAACTATGAACTAATGCTGTAAACCATGCTTAATACAAAAATATATGAAAGACTGATTCACATATTCCCCCCATTGTCAGTGCATATACGCCTAACATAAAGACCAGACTACTTCTCCACAAATGTCTTACAGATTCAAAATGAATCAAAGATATTAGAATTGTACTTCAAAAAGTACACAAAGTGCATCTAGAGAAGTTATCTATGAAGGTAAGCACATATCGAGCACCTACAAAAGATGGAGTGGGGAATGACATAAGATCACTGTGTATCAACTCCAATGGTGTTTTACCATGTGTAGATCTACCTATCAAAATGTATCTCTATGATGTTTGCCAAGTGCAAACCTTGACAAAACTATCAATAAAATAGATATGAGGTAGCCCAATCACTAGCTCCTATGCACTCATCTACTGTAGATATATATAGTTGACATGGCCAAAACACTCATGCCAAAGCTTTCTCACTGTGTCTGCATGAGTAATAAGAGAAACACATATAGAATCAAAGCTCTCAAAGTCATTAAATTGATATAAGTGAGACTAAAGATCAAAAATCCTAGTAGCAAAAACCAAGTTAGGATCATGGAGGTCTTGAATGACCGCATCATATGGTGATAACTCAATTGTATTTCTAGAGCCAGAATGAAAAATCTAAGAGACAGACATGAGGTTCATAGAAATGGCCATAACTAAGAGAACATTTTGTAGTGAACTACCCTCTAAAGAGATAGTTTTTGAACATTTAACTAAAAGTTGTGTATACTCACCAACTCCAATCTATGTAGTAACACTTTGAACAAGTGAGGTTACCAAATCAGGCGAGTGTGTCATATGGTGAGAAGCACTGAGATCAAGAATCCAAGTAGTTGTAGAAGATAATGCTCATGAAGAAAGAGCATGGCCTTTCTCTGAAGGAGGAGGTGGTGGCTTCAAAGAGGCAATATTGTGCTATTGCATGGCCTCCTCTAAAGCCTCAAGAAATTTCCAACACTTGGAAACTAGATGTCCTTCCTTGCCACAAAAACTATAAGGATCACTCGTGTTCTTCTTAGTCTTCGAGGAAGACTCACTAGAATTAGAATATTTACCCTTCGAAGTGGGTTTCCAAGCATTTGATTTAGGAGTAGGCTTGGAGGAACTCTCATTGCATATTGAATCTATCTTGGGCTTTAGTTTGTGCTTCAAATTACCTATAGATGTTTGAGCAACCAATGCTTGTCTTTGAACTTGTGATAGTATGCAACTATGTAAGATTAGACAGCTCTCTAGTTAATTGATCACAAAATACATCAAAAGTGGACATGGAAATTTTGGGACCCAAAGCATCTATAGTGGAATGGAAGGTAGAAGAGGAAATTTGAAAGTTTCCTCAAATCTTTGATAGAATCAGATAGATGCACCGCTTATTTGTCTTCTCTTTATCACATTCCTGTAGCAAAGTTCTTTGCTATTTGAACTTCATGAGAAAGTCCTCAATAGGGGGGAATGCATTTGGTACAAGAAAGTAAGCTTTTCCCCAATCTAAAGAGCTCTAAACTTGTTGATGGTACCAATCAAGTCCTTGAACTTGTCCCACATTTATTGAGTAGTGGAAAAATCATCAAGATGAAACTATAGTTATCTGAAACACTCAAAGAAATCAGACCCATGGCTTCATCCATCTTATTCCTGTGCTACAAAGTCTAATATTGACTCTAAAATATTGGTTGCACTTTATCTAAAAGACCACAAGCCCTTTGAATAGAGAAGACCTTGCATATGAGATTTCCACATGTGATAGTTATGTGCATTTAGAAGTACAAGACAAGAAGATATCTCAACCATTGTTTTAAGAAAGTGTTTTGAAGTTTTCTAATATACTAATATTGTAATAGAAAATAATAAAAAACACCCCCCCACAATGCAAAAAATTGAACCCTGGCTTGTAGAAGGAATGCATGTACACGACTAGAGAAAAACAACTTCAGTTGAGTATCACAAATACCTAGTAATAAAAACTGGTGAAACAAAAAATAATCTAGAAAGTTCTCAAGAAGAGTTTTCTGACACTCCTTTTGAATAAAAAAATGGAGCTATAATGAGTAAGTTACGCCTCCCAGATGATAGAAGGCATCATCTAAATTCAAGTGAAAAAATAGGTATTAAAATGGGAAAAATGTAAAAAATACCTTTACCGTCATCTCTATCTCTGAATCTTCTTTTTGGTGCTTCTTTAGAATCCAAAAAATACCTCTATATTCTCAAGTTAGAGTGAAAGAACTACCAAGGCCTCTAGAAGGATACATTTTTTATTTATATTTAAAAGAAAAACAAAATGTTGGGTGGTTTACAGGCACCGTGATGGTGCATTGGTGGAAAAGGCTAGTGATGGTGGTGCAGGGGCGACTGACACTATTGGCCATTGGTGGTTTAAGTAGTGACTGCTTGTGGTTAGCAACAAATGTCTAGTAGTTTGTAAACCATGGTGGTTCTTTTAAAATCGTTAATTTAAAAAAAAAAGTCTTTACCTTAGAGTGCATGCCAGAGGTCGTATGACCCTGGTATGTAAATTTTTTTCATCTCCCTTGTCAATGTTGTCCAAAATTGATAAATTTTATATGAAAATGAGGGTTTTGACATCTTCAAAATCCAATTGTGAGGTCTCATTTGTCTCAAAGTGCTCCAAATATTAGAGATCCCTATTTTCACAAAAAAATACCTGAAAAATGCCAGATCTATTTTGTCAAACCCTCCTTCCTCTTTTTCTCCAAATAAGAACAAGCTACAATAGTCAGACTCTAATACCATGAAGGATTTGAGCAATAAAAATCCATATAAAATTGAAGAACAAATGCATGCAAGACCCTGTTACAGACAAGAAAAGACAAAGAAGAGGCAAGAGTTTTGCTCTGAGAATATGCAAATTATGTTATTAAATTGAGATATTGAGATATAATTACAAAAGATCAATCCTTATAGAAGAAGACCAAAAAACCTAAAAGGGAAACCCTAAGAGGTAAATGACATTTAATAATTACTAATTAATTATTAAATGAAAATGTAAGTGCATAAAGGGAAATCTTAAGAAGGGAGTATAGGTAATTGAATAAATTAAATTAAATTAACATTTTACTCTAACATATTTTACATGCATATTTGTGCATACTTCACCTCTATGATGTCTAATGAAAGTTGAAATTCCTTATTTTCTTTTAAGCCTTTTTTGGTTGCAGGAATTGTGCGGGAATAGGAAAATCTAAATACCCACATTCACTAATCTAAAGTTTGTTTGCAAAATATGAAATTAGAATTAGAATTCACCTATCCTAGTTTGACCCTAAAATTAGCATAGTGGAATTCCTTAAAAAAGGTTAAATAAGAATAGCTTATTCTTATTCCTATTTTTAATAAACCCAATTTGATGGGTTATTGGGTCCATGGCTTTGTCATTCGATTGCATTTTGCCACTCGAATGCATCTTTTAACTATTTTCTCCATTCATCATAAGATATAAACTAGGTCAAAATTATTTAAAGTTTAATATGCATTTTTTTTCCAATGATAAAAAAGACTAATATCAGATTTGATATCTTTTATTTCATAAAATTATCTTTACAAATAAATCTTGTGTTTAGTCTTGTAATTAAAACTATGTTGAAAGATCATTTAAATATCATATTTGTGATCTTGACTTGTTTGTATTTTTTATTTCCTTTAATGTATTTAAAATAAAATGATTTTAGTTTTGATCTTATACTTATTAAAATAATTTGATTTAATTTAGAATTAAAAATATAATTTACATATAATATGTCCTTTGTGCTGGAAATATAAGAGGAGTAACTAAGAGGGGAGGGATGAATTAGTTATCACAAAAATAAATCCTAGATCCCTATTAGGAGCCAACTCTATTAAAGGTTATAAAACACGTTATTAGATGTGACCCTATTAGAGGATTTAATCACCTTGTTAAGAGTGGCCTTTTTAGAGGTCTTTAGACAATTCAATAGAAATGCCACCTTGTTAGAGGATTTACAAATAGTTATCAAGCCAACTCTGTTAAGAGATTTAGATCATTGCTACAATGGTTAAAGAGTAACAATGAGAGGATCTTATTCCCGATGCAACTAAATTGTTGATTACAGGTCTCAATTCTGGCTTGTATACTTGATCCTTCTTGATTGAACATATCTTTGCATCTCAATAAGGATATTCTTCTTATTCTTCTAATTCAATTCCTCTAAGCATCATTAAATCTTCAATTATGTTCCACACATTCAATCCTCAACTTGACCTTATATTTACATTTTACACATTGTCAAGTTAGCTTGAATATAACTTAGAATAATTAATATCCATCTTCTAAGTTAGCTAGAACCAACAAACAATTCAATTGAATTTAATATGCCAAAATAAGAAAATCCTTTGTTAGACAACCCTACTTAGTAGATACTAACTCAAAGTGATTTTTCTATGTTGACCAAGTGAACTCGGTTAACACTACATATTCACAAAGTTCCTTTGGTAACTAAATGAGCTTGATTAACATTGGTTCCATATAATGATTCCTTCATTAACTAAGTGAGCTTGGTTAACACTCAACTTCTGCAAGGAAAACTTTGGAATGCTCGACAGACACAAGAAACTATCTTCAATGCTTGAGTGAGCTTGACATACACTGACTGGCAATGATATGAAATTTTGTCTAACATCAAAGACAATACACAATTAATCAATTATTTCCAACAATCTCCCTCTTTGGCATTGATGACAACATGTCATAATGTAATGAAATTCTAGAGCAAGAATAAAGTAAGGAACATATCCTTAATTTTTTTCTGATTCTCATCCATGAGAACTCCCTCTATTAATATGAGCTCCCTCTAGCTTTAGTTTCTCCCTCTGTCAGCAAATTTCTATCTTTGATATCTCTCTCTCTTTGTCATCAGTTGAAGTGATTAAATTTCTGTGAGATATGACATCAAATTTCTCCCTCTTTGACATCTCTTGCCAAAAATAATGTTCAGTAAATATCAATGTACCTCATGTATTGATTTATTTGCAATGTGCCTTTGTCAATACTGCATCAACTGATTGATCTTTAACATGCTTTGTTGATGTATCACTAAACTTTATTTAGTGAGTTTCAAATGGGGGAATGACCCCTAGCTTACCTCTTAGATATAGAAATGCATCCTTAGGTAATGACTTAGTGAATATGTCTACAATTTGTTCTTTTGTATTTACATATTCTAATCTTACCTCTTTATCTTCTACCAATTCTCTCAAAATTGATATTTTATAGCAATTTGTTTTGTTTGGGTATGCGTCATTGGATTCTTTGATATATTAATTGCACTGGTGTTATCATAGTATATAACCACTTGATCCTTCATCTCTATCTTAATACCTACCAACAGTTGTTTGAACCAAACAATATTAGAACAATTAAGTGTTGCTACCACATATTCTGCCTCTACTGCGAACTGAGAAATAGAATTCTATTTCTTGCTTGTCCAAGACACTAGTCTTTTATCAAGAAAGAATGCTCCACCACTGGTGTTCTTTCTGTCATCAATACTTCCTACCCAATCAACATCTGTGAATACTTTTAAATCCAAATTGCCTCCTTTTTTGTACCATAAAACATAATCTTTAGTACCTCTTAGATATCTCATGATTCTTTTGATTGCCATCATGTGATTTTCTTTGGGATTTACTTAGAATCTTGCCACCATACCAACTGCTAGTGCAATATCAGGCCTTGTATGCACTACATACTACAATTTTCCAATCATTGATCTGCATGTGGTCTGATCTACTTCCTTGGAATCATCATTTTTGGAAAGCTTATGCCCAATAGACATGGGAGTTCCAACTAGTCTTGAGTCTTCCATTCTAAATTTCTTTAGTATCTCCTTGATATATTTAGATTGAGTAATGTAGATACCATCTTTCTTCTACTGGATCTGCAATCCAACAAATAATTTTATCTCTACAAGCATAGACATCTCAAATTCTTTACTCATTTCTTTCAAAAATGTCTTGCACAAATCATCATTTCCTATAAAGAAAGTGTCATCCATGAATATTTTTGCCAACACAATCTTCTTGTCTTGCCATTCTTTGATATACAAACTGCTGTTATCATTTGTTCTTTGAAAACTGATCTTTATCAAGTAGTTATGAAGTCTTTTATACCAAGCTCTAGGATCTTTATTGAGACCATATAATGCTTTCTGTAATTTTTAGACCATATCTCTTTTATTGGGATCTACAAAACCTTCAGGTTATTCTATGTAGACTTCCTCATCAAGAATTCCATTCAAGTATGTAGATTTTACATCCATTTGATAAAATTTAAATCCTCTATGAGTTGTGTATGCTAGTAAAGTTCTAACACCTTTTAATATTGCAACAAAATCAAAAGTTTTACCATAATCAATACCTTATTCTTGAGAATAACTTTTACATACTAACCTTGCTTTGTTTCTAGAAACTTCTCCATGTTCATTTAGCTTATTTATGAGTACCCACTTTGTGCCAATTACATTTTTAACCTTGGGTCTTGGAACAAGAGTCCAAGTTTTGTTTTTCTCAATCTATTCTATTTCCTCATTCATTGCTTCAATCCAATTTTCATTATCCAAAGCATCTTTAACATTTATGGGTTTAAATTTAGCAAGCAAACATGCACCTTTCAATTTGATTCTTGCCATTGTTCCATCTGACTTGTCTTCAATGATCTGATTAGGTGCATGATGCCTTCTGACATATCTTGCTAACACAAGTACTTTGGATTTGAATTTTGTTTCACTAATTTCTTCATGATCTTCTATATTAAGCTTGGGTCCCATTGTTTGTGACTCGAGTCCATCAGATTTGGTTCTCTAGCAACAACTCGGTAGCTTTTGATTGTGACTCAGGTCTTTCGGATTGTGACTTGGGTAGCATTGATTGCAACTCGATAGATTTTTGGGACTGAGGAAGTGAGGCCTCCAGACTTCTTGATAGATTTGAAAAAGTATCAGATTCATAGTAAACAAATCTTCTATAATCCTCAGGTTCTTTGTTGCTTTCTTCTTCACTATTTTATGCAAACTCATCAATTCTCACATGTGCACTTTCTATGATTATATAATTAGATAGATTCAAACATTTGTATGATTTAATTCTATAGGAATATGCCTTCATCACCTTTGACATCAAATTTACCTTTCCTAGATTCTTTCAAGATATAACATTTGTTACCAAATACTTTCAAAAATTTACATTAGGTTTGTAGCCATACCATAGTTCGTAAGGAGTTTGATTTGAGTCTTTCTTCAAATATACTCTATTTAAGGTATGCATTGTAGTACTGATTGCTTCTTTCCAATATTTGATTGCAACATTCTTTTCTCTCATCAATGTTCTTACATAATCCATGATGGATTTGTTTCTTCTTTCAACTATACCATTTTGCTGAGGTGTACCAAGGGCTGATACCTGTCTCTTTATTCATTTTTCAATGCATAATACATTGAACTCATTGGAAATAAAATGAATTCACCACCTCTATTTGATCTCAAACATTTCAACTTCTTTTCGGTTTCTTTTTCTACTCTTGCCAAATACCACTTAAATTTTTGAAAAGCTTCACATTTTTCTTTTAGATACATTACACTCATCATTCTAGAATAATCATCAACAAAAAGAATGAAAGAATTATCTCCACTATAACTCTTTATTCCAATAGGTCCACATAAGTCTGTATGTACAAGCTTTGAGACTTCTTCAGAATGATAGTTTTTGCTTTTGAAACTAGTTTTTCCCATCTTACCAATTTGACAATTTTCACATAGGCCCATATTAGATTTCCTCAAGCTAGGAATACCTCTTACTCTTTTATTTTTTCTTATCTTGACTAGGTTATCAAAGTTTACATGACATAATCTTTTTGTGCCATAGCCAACTTTCTTCTACTTGAGCAATAAAACATGAACTTTTACTAAGATCTAGATAGAATAGATTACCTTTTGTTTGTTTCTTAGATCTAACCAAATTTCCTTTCCATCCAGAAGTATGGCCTTTCCATTCATGAATTCTACCTTGAATCCAATGTTATTCAACTGTGCCGCACTCAGTAGATTATGCTTTTGTCCTTCAACCCAATAAGAATTGTCACATCTAAGTTCATTGGTTAATGAGATACACCATTTTCCCTTTATGCAACAAGGTTCATTATTTCCAAATCTCACACTACCAGAATCATAATGTTCCATGTGCTCAAACTTTGTTTTGTCTCCAGTTATATGATGAGAGCAACCACTATCAATAATCCATGTATCATTTTTTCTAACATGAGAGATAAGTGCCATTTTATCTCCTTCATCATCATATTCATCTTTTATAGCAATATATACCATTTCGTCTTCACTGCTATTAGAGTCTTTAACCATAAAACAAGATTTCTTACCTTTGTCCTTGTAGTCCTTGTAGTTTTTGAATTCCTTCTTGCCTTTGAACTGATTGCTTTTCTTTTCATCCTTGTTTTCTTTATTTGGGCACCTTGCAACAATGTGACCAACTTCTTCACAAGAAAAATAGATTAGAGAAATCTTAACTTTTTACTTTCCTCTACCTTTGGAATATTTCCTTGCAAGTAGGGCTTCAACAACTTCAAGATCACTGTCTAAAATTTTTTCTTCTTCTTCACTTTCTGATTGAGTAGCTTTTTATTTCGTGCTCTTTTTCTTGAGTGAAAGCTTGGCTTCAAATGCAGACTTAATACGTTTGGAACTAGGGACATAGTTATCACAGTTATCCAACTCAAAAGCTATCAATCTTCCAACTAAAGCATCCAAGGTTATATTGCTATTTGGATCACATCTCATTTCTTGGATAATAGACACGCTAATTGCACAGATAGGAATAAGGGTTATGAGTACCTTGCTTTCAACTATTTTTTCATCAATGTCTCCTCCATATGCTTTGATTGCACTCACATTTGCTTTAATTCTCTCAACATATTTTACAATGTTTTCATCTTCTCTTATCTTAATCTAATCAAACTATCCTCTGAGACTTTTGGCTTTAGCTCTTGTAACATTGTCATTGTTGGAAATCTAATTGAAAAGGTCATTATTGAAGATCAAAGAGGGAGATTATTGCAAAGAAGGAAGATTGTTATTTCCAATCATTGTTTTATCATTAATGTCAAACCTGCTATTTGTAGGAATGGCATTTGCTTATAAGATCCAAGTATTATCACTTAGTTGATTGATGAAGAGGATTTGATCAATAAGATATAACAAGAGCACCTAAGAGAAAGGTTGAGTTATGATGATGTAATGAAGTGCAAGGATTAGTTAAGACAATGGCTAAATGATGTATTGATAACATACTCAAAGATAGAGAGGTTGGCCACACTTAGAAACATTAAAGGAACAAAGTTAAAAGCAAAGCTTAAACTAAGATCATTAGTGGATGCTGAGCAAGTTAGTTAAAGCTAAGTAATAGAAAATTCTAGTGTGTGTCGAGTGATCTTTAGGTGCCAAGTGAAGTTCAAGTGCCGAGCATCAGAAAATATTAGTTGGTGCTGAGTGATCTTCAGGTGCCGAGCATCAAGAAAAACACAATTGATGCCGAGTAACACAGTATGTACTGAGCACCAATATTTCAACAGTGCCGAGTTGCTGCATTATTTCAAATGATGAAGATTCACCAAATCTGAGCCGACAAAGTGGTTACCTTAAATTTCATGAATGAGTTGGAAGATAAGGATGATGAGCTGGTGGCACAAAATTCCATGTAAACCATTTTTGGGCTAATTCCAGAGGATTATTCAAGAAGTTTCTAGTGGAAATAAGATATGGGTTAGATGCAATGAATCCTACCTAATCCATACAAATTGAAATTAAAGAATGGAAGAATCAAGCAGGAAAAGAACTCCAAGACTTTTATTTAAGGAGTCATAGACCAAGAAGAAAAGAGTTGTTGACACTATTGCTACTGAAGAGCCAAAAACTGTGAAGTGGTTAGAAGGGTGTCAATGAGAAGACATCTAGAAGAAGGAAGAGCACAGAGGCTCTACTTCTATAAGTGGTCATGAAGAGATGATTGCACTAGTACATTGAGCATGGAGACTCAAGGAGACTAAGCTTGAAAGGAGGGAAAGCTATCAGAGTTGTAGAGATTGAAGGCCAGGCAATGGTATGAGCTGAGAAGTGATATGAGATCTGCAAGTTAAGTTGTATTATGCAATTAGGTCAAAATCCCTAATTGTTACTCTCTAGCAATTGTATCAGTTAGGATAGAAGGAAAATCCTATAGACTTAGGTTGGTTTAATAGCCATTTGTAAATCCTTTAACAAGGTGGTGTTCCAAGTGAATGTTCTAAAGTCCTTTAACCATGCCCACTTCTAATAGGGTGATTAAATCCTCTAACAAGGTCACATTTGACAATGTGTTGTAAGCCTTTAATAGGGCAAGCCTTTTATAGGGCATCACTTCAAAAGAGTGAGAATTGAGTAGCATGTTAGTGGTGATTTTTCCCAAATTGGATTTTCACATAAATCACTGTGTTATGTGTTGATTTTTTATGTGTTATACTTGCATGTTGATTTACAGTAACTTACTAGTTAGAAAAGTTAAAGCTTGGATGAATGAATGATTGAATGGGCTCACTATTCTTAGTGAAGGTTTAAATAGGATATTTGGACCTTGAATAACTGATTCACCCACCCCCCCTGCCCTCGCACCCCCCCCCTTAGTTATTCTAAAGCATTTTTAACAATTGGTATCATAGCCAATTGCTGATTTATTTTCAAGGTAGTAGAAGTAGGAAGATCAAGACGTCCAAGAGAAGTTCTTGAGCTCAACAAAGACAACTTTGCTGCATGGCAGAGTTTGATGAAATTGTACCTAGGATTAATAGGTGACTATGAAAAAAGCTTAATTAGAATAGAACATGTAAATCTAGCAGGACCTCTTATTGTAGATGATTTGAATAAAAAGAAGGAGCACAATCAAGCAATGCTGGAAATTGCCTCTGCACTTAGTTATGCAAAATATGATGACATCAAAGATTGTGACACTACATTCAAGATGTGGAAAGCCTTATCAGATATCTATGGAGGAGATCAGAATGTCCAGAGAGCAAAAAGAGAAAGCCTAAGAGGAAAGTTTGATGACATGAAAATGGAGGAAGGTGAAAATGCTGCTCAATATGCTGCAAGAATGAAAGAAGTGGTAAGTGCAATAAGAAGTCTAGGTGGTCAATTGGAAGAAGAAACTATCATCAACAAATACTTAAGAACTTTGCTCCCTATCTATGCTATTAGAGTTTCAGCCATCCAAGAGCTAAGGTGTGTACAAGGAAACACACTGACCTTTGAAGGAATAGTAGGAAGACTTACTGCATTTGAATTGTCCAATTTTGAAAACTACAGACCTGAGAAACTTGAGTCTACTTTCAAAGCCAAGATGACAATGAAAGACACTAAAGAGGAGACATCAAGCAAAAAGAGAAGAAAAGGAAAACATGCATCTAGTGATAGCAACGCAAATGAGGAAGATGTGGAACAGTTAGAAGCACTACTAGCTAGGAGATTCCATAGAGGTAAAGGTAAATTCAAAGGTAAACTCCCTATCATATGTTTCAATTGCAATGAAGTTGTTCATATTGCTACAAGATGTACACAGAAGAACTACAAAGAAGGAAACAAGTATAGAAACAAAAGAGAAGACGATAGCAAAGACTACAAGGAGAAAGGCAAAAGATGTTACATTGTTGAAGAAGATTCTGATAAAAATGATGATGAAGTAGTCTATGTGGCTATGAAGGATGAATAAGATAAAGATGAAGATGAAGAAATAGCATTGGTTACCTGTGTGAACAAGAATGACAAGTGGATCATAGATAGTAGATGCTCACATCAAATGATAAGAGATAAAAGTAAGTTCATTACCTTTACTCAATATGATGAAAATAGTGTTAGATTTGGTAATGATGCTACATGTCAAATGAAAGGAAAAGGTTCTATTAAAATCAAAGAGAAAATTTCATGTGATAATGCATACTATGTTGAAGGATTGAATTACAACTTGTTGAGTGTATCACAATTAGGTAATGTAGGTTGCAAAGTTAAATTTGGAAACAAAACTACCAAGATCTATGAAACTGATGGAAATCTGATAGGAAAAGGTGAAAAAACTAGGAGTAATCTATTTTACCTAGATATGAAAGATGCAACATGTCTTGTTGTTAGACTTGATGATGCGTGGTTGTGGCATTAAAGGGTGTGTCATGTTAACTTTGATAATCTGATCAACATTAGCAAGAAAAAGAAGGTCAGAGGGTTGCCCAAATTAAAGAAACCTAAAAACACAATGTGCAAACAATGTCAACTAGGGAAGTTGAATAAGTCTAGCTTCAAAAGCAAAACATACGCTTCCAAAGAACTACTAGAGTTAGTCCATACAGACTTATGTGGTCCAATAGAAGTACAAAGCTACCTAGGAGACATATACATAATGCTATTTGTAGATGATTATTTTAGGATGATGATTGCTATGTTCTTAAAGTAAAAATCTAATGCATTTCAAATGTTTAAGTGGTATTCGGCTAGAGTTGAGAAGGAAAAAGGAAAGAACGTAAAATGCCTATTGTCAGATAGAGGAGTTGAGTTCACATCAAAGGAGTTTGAAATATTTTGCAATGACAAGGGTATTAAAAGGCAAACATCAACACCAAGAACTCCACCATAGAATGTTATTGCTAAAATAAGGAATAGGTCAGTGATTGACTGTGCTAGAACCTTGATGATGGAGAAAAATGTTGCACTAAAATACTGGAGAGAAGTTGTAAGTACTGTAGTCTACACACTGAATAGAGTTCAAGTCAAGAAAGGTACAAATGCAACACCTTTTGAATTATGGTATGGTCACTCACCTAATGTTAAACATTTCAAAGTATTTGGTTGTAAATGCTATATTCTTAAAGATACTGGAAATGGCAAGTTTGATGCTAAAAGTGATGAAGGCATATTTTCTGGATACTTCACTAGAAGTAAGGCATATAAGTGCTTGAACACTAACACTAACAAGATTGTGGAAAGTGCAAGTGTAAATTTTGATGAGCATGCAAAAGTTCAGGTTGATTAGTCAAAGAAATTGGAGGATTATAGATCCTTTGTATACTTCTATGAAGGAATGACTGTTGAACACAATAATGCAAATCAAGTTGGGAATCAACAACAAATTTTAGTATTTGTCGAGTCTCAATCAATGAATGTTGAGCTGCATTCAGAAGCTGAGCTGCAGAATGTAGAAAATGCTCATTCTGATTCTAAAAATAGTATACATGAGAGGAATGATGAAATACTAGATGAAGAAGAACAAAACGACTCTAAGGCTAAAGGATCAAACATGGAAAGAAGGACAAAACTAAGATTATCCAAGTATGTGAGAAGACATCACCCTGCAAATCAAATCATTAGTGACAAGGATGCCAGACCAATGACAAGGAATAGACCCAGGAATGAATCATGTTTGCTAAGCAAGGTTGAACCTAAAATAGTGAAAGATGCATTACAAGATGATGACTAGTATAAAGCCATGGAAGAAGGGATAGATCAGATTGAGAAGAACAAAACATGGACCCTAGTTCCTAGACCAGCTGATAAGAATGTGATTGGTACCAAATAGGTGTTTAGAAACAAACTTGATGAGAATGGTGAGATAACAAGAAACAAAACCAGGCTAGTTTGCAAAGGCTATGCACAAGAAGAAGGACTGAATAATGGAGAAACATTTTCCCGTATTGCAAACATGGAAGGAGTAAGAACATTACTTGCATATACTGCATACAAAGGTTTCAAAGTCTACCAAATGGATGTGAAGTCTGCTTTTCTAAATAGTATAATAGAAGAGGAAGTCTACATAGAAAAACTAGAGGGATTTGTAGATGAGAAGAACAAGGACATGTTCTGCAAACTGCACAAAGCACTTTATGGATTGAAGCAAGCACCTAGAGCATGGTATGAGAGACTGCACAAATATCTTGTGAAGATAAGATTTGAGAGAACAGATGAAAACAACAACTTGTACATCAAAGCTGAAAAAGGTAAAGACATTTTGATATCAAAAATCTTTGTTGATGATATAATATTTGGAGGAAAAGATGTTCTTTGCAAAGATTTTTCTAATCAAATGAAGCATGAATTTGAGATGTCAATGTTTGGAGGAATCAAGTTCTTTGTTGTAGTACAAGTACATCAATTGAAGCATGAAATATTTGTGACCCAATCCAAATACATCAAGGAGATACTCAAAAAATTTGGGTTAGAAGACTCAAAACCAGTCAGCACACCAATGGCAACTGGACACAAGCTATCTAAGAATGATGAGTCTACTGAAATGAATCAGACATGATCTAGATCAATGATTGGAAAGCTACAATATGTTGTACATAGTAGACCAGACATTGCATTAGCTGTTGGAATAGTGGCAAGATTTTTTGCAAATCCAAGAGAAAATCACCTAATGGCAGTAAAGAGAATATTGAGGTACCTGAAAGGAACTGATGACATTGGGTTGTACTACAAGAGTAGTGAAAAATTTGAACTAAGAGCCTACATTGATGTAGATTAGGAAGGTAACATTGATGATAGAAAAAGCACCAGTGGAGGAGCACTTTTCTTGGGAAAAGGTTGATTACATGGACTAGCAAAAAGCAAAGTTGTACCTCACAGTCCACTGCTGAAGCTGAATATGTTGCAGCAGCTATAAATTACACCAATATTGTATGGATCAAACATTTGTTGCAAGGTATGAAGGAAGAGGTAACTGAGCCTTTGATACTTTATTGTGATAATACAAGTGCTATCAACATATCAAAGAACCCTGTAATGCATGCTAAAACCAAGCACATTACAATCAAGTATCGCTATGTAAGAGAGTTGGTGGAAAACAAACAAGTGAAGATCGAATATGTTAGCTCAAAGGAACAGATTGTTGACATCTTCAAAAAAGCACTACCTAAAGATGCTTTTGAATATCTTAGAGGTAAGTTAGGGGTGATACCCTTAGCCAAGGCTACTTGAAGCAAAAGCAAGAATGCCTTGCATCAAATGAGCTAATTGTTGAAGATTTTACATATTAATGCATAGAATGTTCACTTTAGGATTCATGCCTAAAGTAGTAGAAGTGCTGAAGTTCCAAATTAGTCGCAAGCAAGGTGACAGAGGGAGAAATTGAAAAAAGCTGCACTTGCATACTAAAGATGCTACTATGTCTTTGGCATTGTTGTCAAAGAGGGAGAAGATGAGAAAAATTGATCAACAAGGAGAAGTTGTGAGAAACTAATCACATGATGATGAAGAAGGAATACTGATCAAATGAAGATAGAGGGAGAATGTTGATCAGAATAGTAGAAGATGACCAATACAGAGGGAAGAAAAACAAAGAACAAGGATATAATAGCTAAGAGGGACAAGTGGAATGCGAAGCAATTAGAATAGTAGAAGGAGATGTGAAAACTGATGGTAATACAATTACTTTTTGGCATTTGATTTATTGATCTAACCAAGTTAGCTTGTAGTTAAGTAGTTTAGTCTGATGGTTGATTAGTTTGATTTTCCATCAATGCCAAAGAGGGAGATTGTTGGAAATCTGATTGAAAAGCTCATTGTTGAAGATCAAAGAGGGAGATTGTTGCAAAGAAGGATGATTGTTGTTTTCAATCATTGTTTTGTCATTGATGTCAAACTTGCTATTTTTAGGAATGACATTTGCTTATAAGATCCAAGTACTATCACTTAGTTGGTTGATGAAGAGGATTTGATTAATAAGATGTAATAAGAGCACCTAAGGGAAAGGTTAAGTTATGATGATGTAATGAAGTGCAAGGATTAGTTAAGACAATGGCTAAATGATGTATTGATAACATACTCAAAGATACAGAGGTTGGTCACACTTAGAAACATTGAAGGAATAAAGTTAAAAGAAAAGCTTAAACTAAGATCATTAGTGGATGCCGAGCAAGTTAGTTGAAGCCAAGCAAATTTTCAGTTGGAGTCGAGTAACAAGAAATTCTAGTGTGTTATGAGTGATCTTCAGGTGTCGAGTGAAGTTCAAGTGCCAAGCATCAAAAAATCTTAGTTGGTGCCAAGTGATCTTTAGGTGTTGAGCATCAGGAAAAACATAGTTGATGCCGAGTAACACAGTATGCACTAAGCACTAGTATTTCAATAGTGCCAAGCTACTGCATTATTTCAAATGACAAATATTTACCAAATCTGAGTTGACAAAGTGGTTACCTTGAATTTTGTGAATGAGTTGGAAGATAAGGATGATGAGCTGGTGGCACCGAATTCTATGTAAATTGTTTTTGGGCGAATTCAAGAGGATTATTCAAGAAGTTTCTATAAGAAACAAAATATGGGTTAGATGCAATGAATCCTACCTAATCCATATGAATTGAAATTAAAGAATGGAAGAATTGAGCAGGAAAAGAACTCCAAGACTTCTATGTAAGGAGTCATAGACCAAGAAGCAAAGAGCTACTAATACTATTGTTGCTGAAGAGCCAAAAATTGTGAAGTGGTTAGAAGGGTGTCAAGGAGAAGACATCTAGGAGAAGGAAGAGCACATAGGCTTTGCTTCTATAAGTGGTCCTGAAGAGATGATTGCACTGGTACATTAAGCATGGAGACTCAAGGAGACTAAGCTTAAAAGGGGGGCAAGCTGTCAGAGTTTTAGAGATTGAAGGCCAGGCAATGGTATGAGCTGAGAAGTGATATGAGATCTACAAGTTAAGTTGTATTTTGCAATCAGGTCAAAATCCCTAATTGTTACTCTCTAGCAATTGTATTAGTTAGGATAGAAGGAAAATCCTATGGACTTAGGTTGGTTTAATAGCCATTTGTAAATCCTTTAATAGGGTGGCATTCCAAGTGAATGTTCTAAAGTCCTTTAACTAGGCCCACTTCTAATAGGGTGGTTAAATCCTCTAACAAGGTCACATTTTATAGTTTGTTGTAAGCCTTTAACAAGGTAGGCCTTTTACAGGGCATCACTTCAAAAGAGTGAGAATTGAGTAGCATGTTAGTGGTGGTTTTTCCCAAATTGGATTTCCATGTAAATCATTGTGTTATGTGTTGATTTCCTATGTGTTATGCTTGCATGTTGATTTACAGTAATTTGCTGGTTAGAAAAGTTAAAGCTTGGATGAATGAATGATTGAATGGGCTCACTATTCTTAGTGAAAAGTTTGAATAGGACATTTGGAACTTGAATAACTGATTCACCCACCCCCCCCACCACTCTTAGTTATTCTAAAGAATTTCTAATAGTCATCTCCTCCATAGATGGATTTTAGTTTGATCCACATATCATAAGATGTAGTGCAACTTTTGACTTCATCAAATTTAGCATAATTAAGAGTAGAAATAATGTCAATCATCATGATGTTATGATTTTTCCTTTTAGCAATATCTTCAATTGATAATGTTCTAGTAGGAGTCTTGTATTCATTATCAAGATATTTACAACCTGAATCACTAATAGTTGCCAAATGTAACCTCATAAGTCCTTTCCATGCTACAAAGTTGTCTCGGTTCAACTTGGGAATCTCTCTTCTATAAGATATCCTGATCTTTAACTTTGCTCCTTAAAACCTTCTCTGCAAGCACCAAAAGCTTTGATATCAATTGTTGGAAATATAAGAGGAGTAACTGAGAGGGGAGGGGTGAATCAATTACCACAAAAATAAATCACAGATCCCTTAGATGTCAATATAAATCAAAATTGAACTTTTTTGTAACTCGATAAACAAATAAGGAAAATTTTGTAACTCGATAAACACTGAAATAGCTCAAAAAATTCTTTACATGAAAATCTTAAGGTATTATTTGTGATGGATATTACTTTAAATTAGTTGCAAACACATAAAAGAAATGACATGAAAACAAGATTTTAATGTGGAAACCCAATCTAAAAAAAACCAATTGCAACTAGTTACTAATTTTCACTCTTCTAAAGTGAGCCCTGTTAGGAGCCAACCCTATTAAAGGTTACAAAACACACTATTAGGTGTGACCTTGTTAGAGGATTTAGTCACCCTATTAGGAGTGGCCTCGTTAGAGGTCTTTAGATAATTCAATAGAAATGCCACCTTGTTAGAAGATTTACAAATAGCTGTTAAGCCAACTCTGTTGAGAGATTTAGATCACTACTACAATGGTTAGAGAGTAACAATGAGATGGCCTAATTTCTGATGCAACTAAATTGCTGATTAAAGATCTGAATTCTAGCTTGTATACTTCATTCTTCTTGATTGAATGTGTATTTGCAACTCAACCAGAATATTTTGCTTATCCTTCTAATTCGCTTCCTCTAAGCATCATCAAATCTTCAATTATGTTCCACACATTCAATCCTCAACTTGACCTTATATTTATATTTTACACATTGTCAAGTTGGCTTGAATACAAATTAGAATAATTAATATTCATCTTCTCAATCAGCTAGAACCAACAAACAATTCAATTGAACTCAATATGCCAAAATAAGAAAATCCTTTATTAGTCAACCTTGCTCGGTAGATACTAATTCAAAGCTATTTTCCTATGTTGACTAAGTGAACTCGGGTAACACTGCATATTCATGAAGTTCCTTTGGTAACCGAGTGAGCTTAGTTAACACTCAAATTTTGCAAACTTTACTTTGTCACCCGAGTGAACTCGATAGACATTGTCTTCTGAATTAGGCAAACTTTGGAATGCTTGATAGACGTAGAAAACTATCTTCAATGCCTGAGTGAGCTTGACATACATTGACTAGCAATGATATGACATTTTGTGTAACATCAAAGACAATACACAATTAATCAATTGTTTCCAACACTTTGAATTTGAAATTTTGTGGTATACTTTCACTAATAAAGTCAATTTCAAAAATAAAATAAAGGCTAATTAAAATAATTTGGCTTTTAAAAAATTAATTAAAAGTTTACTTTTTTATAAATAAAAAATCTTGTTTATTTAAAATATTACCAAACTAAAAATATAATATAATTATTAAAATTTTAAGACAACTTTTCCAATTCTTATTTCAATTGTTGCAACCAAATATAAAATATGCATCTTTCGACTCCTGTTCTAGGTTGACCAAACATGTCCAAATGATATTCCAAAATTTATTTTAAGATTGCATGAATACTAGGAGATAGCTTATTCTAGCATAAATGAATACTGCATTTGGCAATTCTTGCAACCAAATGAGCCCTAAAGGTCTCCATACCTTTTCCCAAAGCTCTAATTCAATCTCAAAAGGACGTGGACAATATTTAAAGACACTAACACTCACTACTCATGTCATTTCACCTCAAAATTTAAAAAGACCTTCCCATAAAATTCTATTGTCACATGTCCTTGCTTTTAATTTTCCAGTTTTCATTCATTTTATTAGAAATCCAAAGTGTATATAAGCAATGTTAGTATGCTAATAGAAACCAAATTTAAATAAAGCTTCTACAAACTAAACAAAATTCATAAACTTCAAGATAGACTAAGATGAGCTCTCAATTGAGAATATGAGCCATTAATGGACTCTCTCAATAAGAAGCTCTCTTGTTGAGTAGCTTTATCTAAATGGATAGGATGTATGCTCAATATGCTTCCAAAGGCTTCAATGGATGATTGTGGATTTTTGGTGTGGATATATGGCTTTAGTATGGATTTGGCTCTCAAAATAGCATTATAACTTTACTTCATGGATTGTGTTATTTTGCAAAGGGGAAGGATCCAATTTATAGGCAAGAGGCTTGAGGGATTGAGGGCTAAGATGCAAGGATGGGAAAAAGCTCATGGAGGGCTCAGATTGCATGAGAAGAGAGCACATGGATTGTGCTTCCTTATAGCCAATCAAGGAGTGACACATGTCACATGGTGAGAGGATGGAGGAAAGGGGAAGGATGAGTCAACAAAGGAGGCTCAAGGGATAAAATCTTCATAAAGACCCTCATAATGACTTGTAAGAGCCATAAAAGGGCTTGTAAGAGTCATTTATGACCTAATGGACTTCATAAAGTTTTATGGTTGAGATATTTTGAGGGTGATGAGAGCAATTTCGACTTGGACTTGATTAGGAAGGTTTTAAGCTTGCTTAGGCTTGTGCAAATGATTAGAGGATGGATTAGGATGGTTTAGGATTAGCTTAGGGATAGGCAAGTGGATGGCATTTAATGAGGGTGGGTGAAGGACGAGATATTTGTTAACTTTGGCTTGGGTTAGTAAGTTTTAACCCATGTTTAGGGAATGTGACAAGGTTAGGAGGGGATTAGGATTAGGTTTAAAGACATCTTCTAGAAGAGTCTAGACTTTGGATGAGGATAAAGACTTTCTAGAATAGTCTAGAATTTCCTAGGATGAGGATGAAGACTTTCTAGAAGAGTCTAGAACTTCTTAGGATGAGGATAAATTAGATTTTTAGGAAATAAATAAAGTTTTATTTATTTCAAGGGTTTGGGTTGAGGAGATATTTATTAAAACTTTTTTAATAAACATGAGGATTAATATTTAATCTTAATTAAATATTTTGAGTTGGGATTAGGGGTAGGAAATGATGGGATTAGCCTTTAATTAAAATTAAAGAAGGATTAGAAAATTTTGGAAGAGGTTAGTGGTCTTAAGGAAATTGGCCAAGTTTTGGGCAAAAAATAAATTTTTAATTTATTTTAGGATTTTTGGTCAATTTATTAATTAAATAATTAATAAATAAGGAAATAATGTTTAAATAAGATTTAAACATTTTTGGGAGGGATTCCTTAATTAAATATTTTTAATTAAGACGAAGGGATTTAATGACATAAAAATTAATTAATTAATTAATTAATTAAATTAATAAATGATGATGTCATCAGGGATTTTTTCAAAAAATAAAAATACTTTATTTTTAAAAGGATTTTAGGTGTCTACATTTTGCCCCTCTTTGATGTGATGCCGCAAGTGGCATGGCATCAAAGATAAGAAAATAAGATGCCCAAGGCTAGAGCAGAAGAGGAGAGAATGGACTGCGAGTTGCCCCCTCAAGAAGGCAGCGAGGAGAGAAAGCGAGGCTCGATGGCTTCTTGAAAAGTATAATAATCTTGGATGAACAAGGAAACTCAGATTGGCAAAGAGAAGGGGCTAAATTAGCTCAAACTCTCACTATGGGAGAATGATAAAGGAGAATCAGATGCAGAAGAGGAAGCAAGCTTAAGACTTTCAGGAAGGTGGAGGATGAAGGAGCAGAGCGCTATAAAAAGGAATCCAGGATAGGGAGATGGATGAGGGGATTATAAAGCTGATGCAACAGGATTTCAAAGAGTCAGATTGGTGGAAGATGGGTTTCAGAGATCCCTAGGACTAGGATTGTGGATCTCGAAAGATGAGGCTTGGTGGATTGATTTGGATTGGTGGATCCCTAAGACTAGGATTGTGGATCCCTAAAGCTAAGAGTGATGAGGGATTCAAAGAGATACTGATGCATAAGCTGGGGTAGGAGAGATGGATGCTGGATATGGATGGGGGATAATGGAGATGAAGGAAAACCATTGAAGCTTTTTGAGCGGGGGGATACTTCAAAGAGAAGTACCACCATGTAGTTGAGCACTAGATTTGCTATAGGACTATTAGTTAATTGCCAAGGTTACCAAGAACATCAAGGCCTTTTCACCAACCGTCCAAAAGACTGACAAACTAACTCAAAACAAACACGCAAGGATTGCCCCAGCATCACACATGAATCCTAAAGGAAGCAGCGTGGAAACGACACTGGAGAACCCACAAGCAGAAAAGAAAAACAAATGAAAGACCTGATCAAGACCTTACGCTCTAATTGCTCCATTTGCAGCATACCATGATATGGAAGATCGTGGCAACCTTGAGGAGGGAACAAGGAGATTGCTTGGAAAAGATACTTCAAGACCCAAAAGGGAAGATCCCAAATCAAAAGAAAGTGAAAATCCAAAAGAGAGCCGTTTGCCAACGAGATGGGTAGGACAAGGTATTAACGGACCAAGATCAGACATGAGGAAAGCTATATCCTGCAAGGACCTATCGGAGAGCACCGAAGCTGGTGGATTTGGATGAGTGATGCGTCTGGCAAGCTGAACTAAGAAAGATAACATTTTGGTGACAGGAAATCTAGCTAAAGGATGCATTGAAATAGCTAAGCAAGCTATGTGGTGTGTACAAGATGCTGATCAAGGATGAAATGACACGAAAGCTGGATAGATACAATGGTACTAAGTTAAAGAGGATGTACAGGTTGACCGACCAAGATATGTTACAAATGTACAAGTTTGTTCATGTTTTGGTTTTTTGTGAGATGGAAATGTTTGTGAAGGATGGGATGTCTATAATAGTTGATAGGTGGACAGGTAGATGGTTTGCGAAAAGCTTAAGGAAAATGGAATTCTTTGGGTGCATGTGATAGGATACAAGCTAGGATACAAGATTATCTACAATTTGGAGTATGGTACAAGCTTTGGACAAGATTTGGATATACAAGGTATGGTACGAGATTTACAAGGTATAATACAAGCTTTGGTACAAGATTTTACAAGCTGTACAGGAGGTATTTACAAGCTTCATCAGATTTTGGATATTTGGTTGGAACACCAAGGGAACAAGCAAGTGTGTCTAATGGGATGGTGGGTGAATGGATGAGGGATAGGATAGTGATAGATAATGGATTAGTCTTTAGTACACAAGGTGCCTGAATTACCAGGTTTTCACCAAGGTACCTATCCAAGGTGCTTGAATTGCCAAGTTTTCACCATTGGACGCTTGTTTCTCTTTACTATTTTTTTCTTTTGTATTTTTCAAAAGCTGGGTATACCAAGGATCTTCAAGCATAGAACTTCTTGAGATGAATGATGTTAGTAGGATCATTCAAGAGTTCTCCTTCTGGTGTAGATAGCTGATAAGCTCCGGAGCCAAAGGAAGCAGTGGCAACATAAGGACCAAGCCATGTAGGTTCAAACTTGCCTTTCTTTTCTCGATCTACTTGGACTTTCATGTTTTCTTTGAGGACCATGTCACCTGGCTGAAAGTGTCGTGGAAGCACCTTCTTGTTGAAATTCCTTTTGAGACGAGTTTGATAGACTGTGAGATGATCATAGGCTTGTTGTCGCTTTTCGTCTAAAAGATCTAGCTGGGTGAGTCGAGCTACTCTATATTCTTCATCTGATATTTGCCCTTGCAAAGATATGCGCAAGGAGGGAAGTTCAACCTCTATAGGTAGTACCACTTCGGCACCATAGACTAGGGAGTATGGAGTTGTGCCTGTGGATGTACGAAAGGAAGTTCGATAGGCCCATAGGGCTGGATTTATTTGTAGGTGCCAATCACGACCGGAATCATTGACAACTTTCTTTAGAATTTTGAGGAGGGTTTTGTTAGTTGCCTCTGCCTGGCCGTTACCTTGTGGGAAATATGGGCTAGAAAAGCGGTGATGGATGCGGAGGCAAATGCATAATTCTTCCATGTTGAGATTTTCAAAGTTACCTCCGTGGTCGGTGAAGATGGTGGATGGGATGCCGAAGCGGCAAACAATGTGGTACAAGATGAACTTGGAGACCTGAACTCCTGTAGCTGAGACTAGGGGGACTACTTCCACCCATTTAGTGAAATAGTCTGTAGCTGTTATTATCCATTTATGTCCATCAGATGAGAGGGGTGTGATAGTTCCAACTAGATCAAGGCCCCAACAAGCAAAAGGCCAAGGTGGTGCAATAGGCTGTAGATCCTGTGCTGGAGCGTGCACAAGATTTGCATGCTGCTGACATGGGAGACACTTTCTGACAAAGTCACAGGAGTCTTCTTCAATGGTAGGCCAATAGTAGCCTGCTCTAAGGATTTGTCGTGCTAGGACAATACCACTCGTGTGGGCACCGCAAAGTCTAGAGTGTACTTCCTTTAACACCATCACGGTCTCATTTTGGTCTAAACATCGAGAGAGAGTATCATGATAACCCCGACGATATAGGGTATTGGCTATGATAACATAGCGGGATGATTTTCGGATGAGGTTCTGGCGTTGGGTACGTGTGAGATGAGGGGATATGATACCATCGTTAAGGTAATCGTGAATCTCATGGTACCAAGGGGATTGGGGACCAACCAAGATACAAACACGATTTGAATCCTCATTCGCATAGGCGGGTGTGAGGAGCTGCTCCACTAAAAACTCATACTGTATAGCTGCTTGGGGAATTTCCAAGAGCGAGCCTATAGTAGCCATAGCATCTGCTGCTTTGTTCTGTATTCGAGGCACTTGTGTAAACTGAAGCTTTGTAAAATGTTGGGTTAGCTGATCAACTAGCTCTTTGTAGGGTAATAGCTTTTCATCTTTGGTTTGATATTCATTTAGGGCTTGCTTGATGATGAGCTGAGAATCGCCAAAGATTTGTAGCTCAACAATGTTCCATTCTGCAGCTATCTTTAATCCTGCTATGAGGGCCTCATATTCAGCTATATTGTTGGTGCTAGGGAATTGTAGCTTGAAGGCTTTTGGAATGTAATCTCCTTGAGGTGTGACCAACAATATTCCTGCCCCTGATCCATGAGATGTGTATGAGCCATCAAAATAAAGTTTCCATGGGGGTTGTTCTTCAATTAGACAGATATGCTCATCTGGAAATTCTGTGATCAATGGATAAGCATCTATTAGAGGTGCATCAGCTAGGTGATCTGCTATAGCTTGCCCTTTGATTGCCTTTCTATCCACATACTGGATGTCAAATTCACTAAGGAGCATAACCCATTTGGCCAAGCGGCCTGTAAGTGCTATTCTAGAGAGCATATACTTGAGAGGGTCAATCTTGGAGACTAGTTTGATGTTATGACTTAGCATGTAATGGCGAAGCTTTTGAGTTGAGAAAACAATTGCCAAACAAGCTTTTTCCATAGGAGTGTAATTGAGTTCATAACCAACTAGGGTTCTACTGATGTAGTAGATGGCTCTTTTTCTGTTGTAGTCATCAAGCTGTGCTAGAAGTGCCCCTAGAGCAGTAGGTGTTGCTGATATGTACAAAATTAGGGGACGACCAGGAACTGGTGGAACCAAGATAGGGGGATTGATGAGATACTGCTTGAGATGGTCAAAGTTGCGCTGACATAAAGGATCCCACTTGAAGTTCTCATCCTTCTTCAGTAAATGTGAAAATGGTGTACACTTATCTGCAAGCTGGGAGATGAAGCACCGAACAGATTGGAGCTTTCCTTGAAGAGAGCGAAGCTGTCGTAGTGTCTGGGGAGGAGGCATGTCTAAGATAGCCTTGACCTTCTTGGGGTTGATCTCTATACCTCGTTTAGAAACTATGAAGCCTAGAAGCTTGCCAGATGTGACCCCAAAGACACATTTCTTGGGATTCAGCATGAGATGATATTTGGCTAGCCTATCAAAGACTTTCTCCAGGTCAGTAAGATGATCCATGAAGGTATGAGACTTGACCAAGATATCATCCACATAATCCTCCAAAATGCTATGGATGAGATCATGAAAAATGGCTTTCATAGCTCTTCGATAGGTAGCCCCAGCATTCTTTAGGCCAAAAGGCATCATGTTGTAGCAAAAAGTTCCCCAAGGGGTAGTGAATGCTGTCTTATGCTGATCCTCTTCTACAATCTTGATTTGATTATACCCAGAAAATCCATCCATGAGGGACAAAATTTCATGTCCAGCTATAAGATCTACAATCATATCTATGTTGGGCAAGGGAAAATCATCTTTTGGACAAGCTTTGTTAAGATCTCTAAAATCAGAGCAGATTCTGATGTCACCGGAAGGTTTAGTGACAGGGACCATGTTGGAGATCCACTCTGAGTAGTCGATAGGTCGGATAACCTTAGTAGCTAACATTCTTTCTAATTCAGCTTTGACCAATAATGCCACCTTGGGGTGCATTTTTCTAAGCTTTTGTCTGACGGGCTGGATCTTTGGATCAACTGCAAGATGATGAACTACAAGCTTTGGATCAAGTCCTGGCATGTCTTGATATGACCATGCAAATCGGCCAATGTTCTCTCTTAAGACCTCAAAGAGGAGGTCAGCTTGGTCTTGTGATAGGGATGCAGCAATGTGAACAAGTCTGGGGATCTCTGAAGAACCAATGTTGACTTCTCGAGTATCCTCAATTAGAATAGAAGACACCTCTGGTCGATTATCTTGAGGAGGCAATGCTAAATCCTCATGTTCTTCTTGTGGCTCTGGATTTTATTGTTGAGGGGTTCTCTTCGTTGCCTTAGCTAGTCTCAGATTCACCTTAGTTCCAGTTTTGGGTGTATCGGAACTAGGTTGGGGATTTTCTCCAAAATACCCCTTGGGATCTAGCTTGTAGATATAGGCAGAATCTAGCTTTGTTTTCTTGTGAGGAGTTTCGGCTCCCATGAATCTTAGAAGTGCCTCCTCTGATGTGAACTCATCGATGTGTATGACACTTGGTTGGTCCCAATCTATGAGTTGTGGATGGGCGAGTGGTAGGTCAATGAGGTGGATGGATAGTTCTTGGAGAACAGAGTCTTTGAGGGAGATTTGGTCTAGGATATCGTCGTAGGCTCTCTTTTCAACTTCCTCAGGAATGTCTTCAATTTTGACAAGGTTGCGGTGAATGTTCAAAAAAGCATGACCGTTCTCATTGGTGCCCCCAGTTGTGGGTATGCCAAAGCCAAGACCTGACTTCGATTCCCACTTGTGTGCGTCGATGGGGCACTGCATGCCTCTTTCTTCTGGTCCTAGACCACCACCTTGATAGTTCCATTTGTTAGTGATGAGCTTATGTTCTTGGGGATACTTTTGGCTGAAGTGATCAAGGTGTGCTTGATTTCTTTGAGGTGCATCCTTATGTAACCATTTGTTGATATCTGGAGTGAGCTCCTCATGAAGAGGGATTTTCGAGGATATAAAGGTTGTTGGGCCAAACTATTTGTATCGAGGAGGTGGAATCTCCTTAGCTTTGTGATATGTCGGTCGTCCATGGGCATGTGGATCAAGTGGGAGTGCCCTGACAGCAAATGCATCTGACAGACTATACTCTCCACAACCTTTGTTATTGATCTTCATGGTAGACAGGGTAGAGGCGAGGATGGTTTCTGGGTCATTATAAGTGTGGGATGAGCTGGCGATGGATGTGCCGATATCAATTCCAGGGCAATGGTTTGTAAATGAAGCTTCAACCGCATTGCAGTAAGCAAAGGGTTCTGGATCGGCATGGATGGTTACCTCAGTGCCTTGATGCGGAAATTTGACGCACTGATGGTAAGTGGATGGAACGGCTTTCATGGCATGAATCCATGGGCGACCAAGGAGGATGTTAAATGGTAGGTTTAGATCAATAACATGGCAGAGTGTCTCTTGGATGACTGGCCCAACCTTGATTGGCAGCAAAATAGTTCCTTCTGTGGTTCTTTCCAAGTTGTCATAAGCTTTGATGGTGATAACCTCACTGATGATATCTGCCTCAGTATACCCAGCTTGTTTTATGAATTTTAGGGTGCAAATATTCAAGGCTGATCCATTATCTATCATTACTCTTTTCATAGCGAAGTTGGATACCATGATGGCTATGCGAAGCGGAAGGGTGTGATCTGGCTCGACCACGGGTATGTCGGTGGGTTTGAACGATAGGGCACATGAGGATGAGAGGTGTCCAACAAGATTACGAAAATCAGTAGCATTGATATCAGAAGGGACACGGGATTCTATGAGAGCACTGTCAAGGATGTTCTTGTACATAGGACTAGTGCGAAGAAGGTCTAAAATGGAGATTTGGGCTGGCATGTTCCCAAGGTGTTCCAAGATATTGTATTGGCTTTTTGATGGAGCTGATGGTGCTGGTGGAATGGGTGGGCCTGCGATGTTAAATCGTGCTCTTCGAGTGGTGATTGCACACTCATTGTTTGGTCCTTGGATATTGATAACATTGACAGAAGGCTCTTTCTCAGATATACAACCTATAAAGCTACCATAGTCTATATAGGATGAAGTGTGGTCATTGTTCTTCCCATGCTGTTGGTTTGGCTGATGGTTGTTGGTGTTGTTGTTGTTGGTTTGGATAGGTGCTTTTCCAAGATTTTGGTTGTGGTGCGGAGGAAAAGCATTTTGATAGATCTGTAAGCCTGCATTGGGAGAGGTTTGGGCACCAACAGTGATTTCCTTCCGATCAATGAGGTCTTGCACATAGTCTTTCAGTTTCATGCATCTGAGGGTATGTGACCTTTTACCCTATGAAATTTGCAGTACTCATTATCTTTGTACCATGCAGCTTTGGATTGGCTTGGGTCAATTTGCTGGGTAGGAGGAAATTTGATGAGGTTTTCCTTGACTAATTTCTCAAAAATTACATCCAATGGCTCACCAAGGGGTGTATAGTTTCTAGGTGTAGGTTGGAATCTAGGCTTTTGTCCTGCAGCTACATTGATGGCATTAGCTTGATTGCTAGACCCTTGAAAGTTGGGTCTTGGATTGTAGTTTTGATAGCTTTGGTGATTATGCTGTTGGTAATTGATAGCTTGTTGATTGTTTGGTTGATATGGTGGGTTGGACAGGTTTTGAGAAGGACCAACAATATTCACATGTCTGGTGTCAGTGACGCCATCTGTTGCAACGTGCTTGTTTTTGTTCCAATACCTAGACTTGTCATTGGAATGTGATTGATTTTGGTTGGCTTCCTTGTAAATCTTGACCACACCATCTTTAATGAGTCCTTGCTCAAGGATCATTCCTTTCTCTTTGATATCTTTGTAGGTCTGCAAACAGTTCATGGTCATGTGGTGAGCCAAGCTAGGATGGGCATTATCAATAAACATTTTCACCACATGGCGCTCTGGCAAGGTGCAAGATATGTGGGTGGTAAGGGTTTGCCATCTTTGCAGGTATTCAGCAAGGCTTTCTCCACCTTTTTGCTTAGTGTGGACAAGGTCAACTATTGATAGCTCTGTTTCAACAAGATGGGCATATTGGGCTACAAATGCCTCAGATAATTCAGCAAAGTTTTTAATTGTGCCATAGGGGATTCTATAAAACCATTCAAGAGCTGGTCCAGCCAAGCTTTTGGGAAAAAGGCACAAGAGGAAGACATCATTGTATGCTACGTCCTGGCAGTGCATGTAAAATTCTTTGATATGTGTGACAGGGTCTCCTTTTCCTCTGAATTTGTCAAATTTGGGTACCTCAAAGTGTTTGGGAAATGGTGTCATGGTAATGGCTCTGTCAAATGGGTAAGGACACACATTCTCAAACTTGAATGTCTTCGGATCATTCCCTTCTTGGATGGCTTTCAGAGCTATCTTCATTTGCTCCCATTCTGAATTGATAGGTGATGGCTGGGGTGCCCCCAATGTAGGAGTGCCTTGAGGTAGGTATGTGCTGGATGGGGCCACTGAATATGGATGGCTGTGAGGGATTTGCTGATAGGGATTGTACATTGTTTGGGCAGCTGCATGGTGGATGACAGGTTGCTGAGGGGGAGGTGGCGCATATTGCTGCATGTGTTGCGAGGCTTGCTGTTGATATGGGATTTGAAGTTGGGATTGAGGAACATAAGCTGGCTGTGGGATAAATAGATTGCTTTGTGGAGGTAAGGTATAAGATGGTTGTGAGGCTTGGGGAAAGGATCGGGGGGCTTGTGGGGTTTGACCAATATATGTGAGTTGTGCCCCCATTTGGGATGGTATCTGTAAATAATTGGTGGTTGGCTAAGGTGGTGGATTACCTCCTAGAAGTGGCATTGAAAAGTAGTTGGTAATTGGAGGTAATGGATTAGTTGGTGGTGGAGGTGGTGGGAATTGAAAGCTTGGGAATGGAACTGATGGGGTTTGATAGCTTTGTGGTTGGATTTGGAAGCTTGGTAGAGTGGTGGCAGGGGCTGGGGTCACTTGGGAGCTTGGTAGAAAATTGGTAGTAGCTTGTGGGATTTGATAGCTCTGTGGAGTGAGGGTAGTAGCTTGTAGATTTGTGGCTAATGGTATTGAGCTCCCAAGACCTAATGGAAATGATGGGATTGTGCTTTGGGCTGTAGTGAACAAGCTGGGGGTGATGAAAGGTTGATTACTTGGCCCCATGGGTGGCATCCCTGTTGTATATTGCTGAGGTTGGCCAAAGATGCTAGCATTGATTTGGGAGATGGGTGGATTTGGAAGGCTGGGTTGGGGAGCAACAACAGCAATAGTGAAGGGGGTGAATGGTGAGCTGTTTTGGGTAAAGGGGGTTTGGAGTGGAGAGGTATGAACCAAGGATGGAGTGGTGGTGGCTGGGTTGGCTTGCGGCATGGAGATTTCAACTTGGGTGGATGATGGTATGTTTGGGTCTGTTGGATCATATGGATTGGCTAGAGGCTCTTCTTTTGGCATATATTGAGGATAATTTGGATCATAAGAGACTATGGGTGGTGGTAGCTGCCCAAACAATGGGTGAGATGGATCTGATAATGGAGGGGGTCTTCCAAAGTCAAAGGTTCCTACATTTTCCCTTCAAAAATTAGCCATGATTGTCTCTTTGTTATTGTCTATAATGGCATTTACCAATACTGCATTTCCTGGTTGGTTCATGAAAGCTTCAATGTCAGTACATGATGGCATAGCTTTCTCTGGGCTGAAGGATGGCTGAGTGCTCAAGGGGGGTGAGGCTGTTCGATCCAAATGATAGGGCTCCATTGTTTCTTTCTTCTTGGCTAAGCGAGTGACGGGTGGCATGAAAAATGCTCCTAGGGATGAGATGCAATAATGCTGATGGATGCAAAAGGGGGAAGGCTTCTCTATGCAAATGATTTCCTAGGTTAAGGCAAAGCTATATGACAAAACCTAAGGAGGATTGGGTTGGAGATTCTAACTTCAAAGATATGTTGCCAAAGCATGAAAGGTCTGCTTTCCTATGTGCAAGCTTGGTGGTGATTGTGTCAACTTAAGGACAGACTGATTATCCTTTAGGAAGAACACGAGATTGACCACTTGTGGATCCCAACCTTTAGCTCAAGGTGATGAGGGATAACAAGTGACAAAGCTAGATTACCCTAGACAAAGCTCTGTCAAAGGGATAACCTTGGTGAGATTGATGGATTTGGAAGATTTTAGGAGTGGCAAACTTTTGGCAAAAGTGACAACAATTTTGAAGGCTTGGATGTGAGGTTTTGATTGCTGGCTAGATGGTTTGGTTCTAAATGAGATGAATGGGCTAATAATGCTTAAGGGGATAACCTAAAATGGCTGGATTTTCTACAAAGATGACTCTAAAGTGAGGCTTATCCAAGAAGATATGGAGAAACGAGGGGGTCTAATCATAGAAATCATGCCTAGTTGGTAAGGCATAAGCAGGATTAACTCCTTGATTTTGGCTAAATTTGATGGTGCACTCTAACCAGGCCTCTTGAAGTGCTTCGTCGGTAGCTTTGTCCTCTACTTTGTGGAGTTTGGCAATTCGTGGGCTTGGTGTTATTTCTTTTCTCTTGGCTGAAAGTTCTTGGTATGCTAGAGATGGTTTGAGTTTAACTTTGTGGAACTTTTGTTTGGGTTTGGGTTGCTCTGACATCAATTCCTGAATCTGCTTAGCTTTGAGAGATCTTGGTTGTTTTGCTTCAACTCGTTCAACTTCTGGAATAGGCAGTGACTATGCTAAGTATGCCCTAAGCTAGGATTGACCAAGTTTGGAAAAAATTCATTCAACAAATAAAAGATCAAGCAATAGATAGAAACAACCAGATAGAAGTTTTTGATTCTCAGAAAGTGATACTTGCGCCAAGGAGTGTGTATGTTCTACAAATGTTTCGATCAGTCACCTCAAACACATTAACATCCTAGATGGTTGTCTACAAGGCTGATAGTTGGTTTAGCTAAGGAGTCCTCGATATACCCAAGGTACGTGAGGCCCAAATCTGTAGATGAGATGAAAAAGATGTCACACAGCTGAGAGGAGTGGTAACCCACTTCTCCTCTTTCACTTCTCAAGGGTACAAAGTTTCTTGAGGCTTAGCCCGAGTGACAAAATCTTGATCCCAAGAGAGGTGTCTTTCAATTCACCTCCCGATTCTTATACTCCGCCAGAACGCTGGAGTTGAGGTCATCCAAGGGGTGATGAAATCCCCAAGCAGGCCTCCTAAAAAGAAACAAGGTTTTGGATCCTAATCTTATGCACCCAAGATGGCCTCAAAAAATGACAAGGGGAGAGAAGACTTGGATGACCTTGGGCTAAAAAACACGCTTGTTCTTTTACCAACTGACGCTTAAGTTTTCTGATCTAGACTTTGCAAGCACTCATGTTTAAGATACAATGTTTATTCCAACTTGAAGCGCCAACAAAAGTAAATCGATCAAAGAATGCAAATAATAAGAAGAGTTAGGGTCAACAAAAGCAAACTCGCGTGCCCAGAGGCCCTCCACGTCAAGTATCGATTAATTTTCTTTAAGGCATTCAAGATTGAGTGTGAGTTTGTTTTAAGCCCAAAACAAAAGTGTGTGAGATTCGATTTCAAGCACGCGCCCGGAGGCTCTCCACGTCAGTTGTTGTTCAATTTTAGTGCCCAAACTTGAAGTGTGATCAATTTAATCTAGAGTTTTGATCATTTAAGAATTTTGATAAAGTTAAAGCAAATATTCAAAGACCAAGTGAGTGAGTTAGATTGTGAAACATTTAACACCTTTTTCAAGTAGACCCATCCCCATAAATGGCGCTGAGATTGCAACCAATGGTTAATATTTGATGGGTGATTGGAAAAGAGGTGAGTCCAAGGAACTACTCAAATTTATTTTTGCAAATTTTTATTTTAACTTAACAAGGTTTCTTAAATGTCCAAAAATCAAACTTTACCTAGATTGCATGTGGAAAAGAGATTTGTTTTGTTCAATTTTTAGAAGCTCCAAATGAAGTGTTTGATATTGCAATGGTTAATTGATCCTTAGAATTCAAGATTGGATTTGTTGTTTTAATCATGCATTCAAGGAAATTTTGATTTTAATCCATGGCATTCAAGAGTGATTTTAGCAACATGCATTCAAAGACAAGTGGTTAAACATTCAAGGGTTTTCTTTTGAGCATTCAAGATTGAGATTTTGTGTGTTGTTTTAAGAACTTTGAAGTGCTTTGTTTTAACCTTAGATCATTCAAGATTGTTTTGGACTCAAAAGTGAAAATGACTCTTTGGACTTTGGTTTTCATTCAAGATTTTGTGTTCTAGTTTGCATGTTTTAAGCCCAAAAATGATATTCCTAGATATTTTTGATGCATGAAAAACCTAAGAAACATTCAAGATTTTTCAATAAGACATTTGTTTGGAACAAATAACAAAGATTTTAGGACAATTTTTGGCAACCATTTAGGACTCTTAGTTTTCATGAGATTTTTTTAAAAGAACTTTAGTGTGCACTTAGTGTTGATTTTGAACCTTTTGAAATGGAAACTTGAAGTTCTTTTTAAATTCCCAAAAATGAAGTGTTCCTAATTTTGCATGAATGCATCTAAAACCTTGATGTTGCAAGGATGCAAATGATTAGATTGGTTTAGTTTCACTTGTTAAAAGATTTTTTCTTTTTTGCAAATTTTTAATTTTTCAATGGATTTAAGTATGATTTGGGGGTTCATTTTAAGCACTAAAAAGAAGTGTTTATGATTTTGCTTCCTTAAAAAAAAATGGCCAAGATCTCCCACAAGAAGAAGAAGAAGAAGTAGATGGAATAAGAAGAATATAGACAAGAAGAGGAAGAAGAATTTCAAGTTCTTTGTCCACCTATAAGCTTTAAAAATCTGCAAACACTATGAGATAGATTATGAGTTCCTTTGTCTTCTTCATGCTCATGTGGACCTACAAAACCAATTTATACAATCCTACCAATCACAAAAACAAGAAAAATTAGCCAAAATCAGCAAATAACATACAAAACTTGACTAAAAAAGCTAATGAAGATGACCCATGCAGGGTCCCACCGGGCGTGCCAAAATGTATATGAGCAATGTTAGTATGCTAATAGAAACCAAATTTAAATAAAGCTTCTACAAACTAAACAAAATTCATAAACTTCAAGATAGACTAAGATGAGATCTCAATTGAGAATATGAGCCATTAATGGACTCTCTCAATAAGAAGCTCTCTTGTTGAGTAGCTTTATCTAAATGGATAGGATGTATGCTCAATATGCTTCCAAAGGCTTCAATGGATGATTGTGGATTTTTGGTGTGGATATATGGCTTTAGTATGGATTTGGCTCTCAAAATAGCATTATAACTTTACTTCATGGATTGTGTTATTTTGCAAAGGGGAAGGATCCAATTTATAGGCAAGAGGCTTGAGGGATTGAGGGCTAAGATGCAAGGATGGGAAAAAGCTCATGGAGGGCTCAGATTGCATGAGAAGAGAGCACATGGATTGTGCTTCCTTATAGCCAATCAAGGAGTGACACATGTCACATGGTGAGAGGATGGAGGAAAGGGGAAGGATGAGTCAACAAAGGAGGCTTAAGGGATAAAATCTTCATAAAGACCCTCATAATGACTTGTAAGAGCCATAAAAGGGCTTGTAAGAGTCATTTATGACCTAGTGGACTTCATAAAGTTTTATGGTTGAGATATTTTGAGGATGATGAGAGCAATTTCGACTTGGACTTGATTAGGAAGGTTTTAAGCTTGCTTAGGCTTGTGCAAATGATTAGAGGATGGATTAGGATGGTTTAGGATTAGCTTAGGGATAGGCAAGTGGATGGCATTTAATGAGGGTGGGTGAAGGACGAGATATTTGTTAACTTTGGCTTGGGTTAGTAAGTTTTAACCCATGTTTAGGGAATGTGACAAGGTTAGGAGGGGATTAGGATTAGGTTTAAAGACATCTTCTAGAAGAGTCTAGACTTTGGATGAGGATAAAGACTTTCTAGAATAGTCTAGAATTTTCTAGGATGAGGATGAAGACTTTCTAGAAGAGTCTAGAACTTCTTAGGATGAGGATAAATTAGATTTTTAGGAAATAAATAAAGTTTTATTTATTTCAAGGGTTTGGGTTGAGGAGATATTTATTAAAACTTTTTTAATAAACATGAGGATTAATATTTAATCTTAATTAAATATTTTGAGTTGGGATTAGGGGTAGGAAATGATGGGATTAGCCTTTAATTAAAATTAAAGAAGGATTAGAAAATTTTGGAAGAGGTTAGTGGTCTTAAGGAAATTGGCCAAGTTTTGGGCAAAATTTTTTTATTTTATTTATTTTAGATTTTTGGTCAATTTATTAATTAAATAATTAATAAATAAGGAAATAATGTTTAAATAAGATTTAAACATTTTTGGGAGGGATTCCTTAATTAAATATTTTTAATTAAGATGAAGGGATTTAATGGCATAAAAATTAATTAATTAATTAATTAAATTAATAAATGATGATGTCATCAGGAATTTTTTCAAAAAATAAAAATACTTTATTTTTTAAAGGATTTTAGGTGTCTACACAAAGAACTTGTAACAAATATGTTGAACATTACATTACATGAGAGCATATTTCCTGAATATTTTTTCTTACATAAATCACATCTATGTCATCTTTTACGCGCCAATCTACTGAAGTAGCTATAATAGTAAATTTCTCTATCCAGTATGCTGCTATAGCTTACCTATATGTTGATTTAATACTTCTCATCATTGTTTTAGGGTAATCTAGATGAATACTAAGTTTGTGGAATTTTTTCAACTAATTGAGGTGTATTTTCCATGAGAAAACATTTCCTTGAGGTGGATTTATTAGTACAAGTAAAAAAGACACCAGTAAAGGTTTTCAAATTTGGAATTAGAAATGTCAAATGCATTTTTAATAAGTTTTAAAATCTATTTCATTAAAGACATCTTGCGGATGCCGCACAATCATTTCATGAGATCTATTAGATTTCCACAATCCATGCTAATGCACTTCCAATTTTTGGATTTGATTGTGTATAGTTTTCATGTTATCACTTGACTGAGACTGTACTTTAGGGGGTACACTTAGAGCATTGACCTACTGCAAAGGTTGTGAAGCCCACTTAATGCAACTCATTCATGTTAGTTTAAGTATTTGCGTTTGACAAATTTGTAACCATTCTATTCTTGTGATCTATTTTTCATTTCTTTACTTTTGTTCTGTGTTTCTAGATATTTTATTAATATCATATTTGAAATTTCAATTCAAGCATCAATCAAATTATTTTTCAACAAAAAAAGTATTAAGTATTAAACTAAACATATGAATAAATTTAAGCTAACAAAGTTTCCTTTCATATTTTATGTAACAACTATTTGCATTAATTGAATTTTTCAATTCTATAACTTTTTCTTGAATTGTTTATAAAATGAATATCACATGTTTTGAAATTTTTAAAAGAGGTATTATTTATTTATTCATAATATTGCTTATAAAAATTATTTTTTGTTATGAATAAAAAATTAATTAAAGATTAAAATAGAATAATATTTAATTTTAAAACTTTTTTTATTGGTAATAAATTGATTTTATTAATTTACCAAGAAAATATGGCCCAACCCAAGGATTGTAACAAGACCATCCCTGGAAAAAACCAAAGGAATAAAAAAATGAATCACAAACAATATAACTACACATAAAATGATTTTAAAATTTGTTTCTTGCATTTGAATTTGATCTAATGCTCATTTCAAAGGCTAAAACCTTTGGCTTCCTCATTTTTTTCCTTTTCACTGTTTGCCACCAATTGTCAACCCGACTTTGTTTGGATACCCAACCAACAAAAACCTTTATTAGGAAAAACTTCATGATCATCAAAATTTGATGCATTCCTATGGGCCTTGATGAGCCTTATCAATTGCTCCTTGAGACATTTGTGGCTCTAATAACTTATGCTTTTCTTCCCCCCAAAGAGCGCCAACACCTAAGCCCATTTGTGAATCCATTTCTGCCCCCACCGACATGATTGGATGATTGTGAGGAGAAGGTTGTACCTCTTGTGAAGAATCATCAATTGACTCAATTTTCTCCCCCACAATAGCCTGTGAAAAGGTCTTTTGGATCTCCCTTTTATTTTCAATTGTGTAGTGTTTTTGGGAAACATCTTTCCACCAAGAGGCCTCCTTTTGTGACTTTACCTTGTCACATTTCACACTCGCACATGACCAGTTTGAAAAAAAATATCTAAAGGAAATACCTTCATAGTCTAATTTATGTATCCAAGAACCTTTAGATATATTGATTTTGATTTCTATAGGAAGCCCTTCAGCAATATTCAACTCTACTAATATACATGTAAATATAGAATGACACAAGTTTGAAGAATTTTCACCAACCATTAGAAAATTACCTTGCGAGACCCCAATAGCTTCAAGACAAGAATCAAACCAAAGATGGAGAGGGAGACTTGGAAGTCTTACCTATATTGGAATTTTTTCAAAGACTTCTAAACTTGGGTATAAGTGAGGGAGACATGACTTCAACATTAGCACATATTTCTCTTCCCAACTCCAAACCTAGTCACTCGTAATCATATTCTTATCATGGACCTTTTCAAAGAACAAAATGAAAATTTTGTTGTTGTTGGGTAAATCTAAACCCATTTAGTGAGAAGAGGCTCCTAGTTAATAGATATCCAGTTTGTGCAGTTGTTGAAAACTAGGCCAAAAGCCTTTGAAGCATCCAATTAATCCCAATTTGGAAAAAAAATCCAAGGTTATTTTCAACTTCCTCATCTATTGACACATCCAAAGACATCAAGATCTCCTTATTAGAGACTGGAGAAAACTTCCTCTCTACTAAACCTGTTTGGCACTAAAAACCTACACTTTTTTAAAGGGGTAGTGAGTGGATATGTAGCATAGACCCAACTTTTCCAGTCACACAACACACCTATGCCACATGATTAACAACAAGCTTTGGATTAGAACATGCATTGCTACCATTGTTTGCCAGAGTTGAATACCTCTAAGTAACCATGGGTTGGTCTAACGTAGAATGTTGACTGATGATGTGTGGTGAACCCTTAGCACCTAGGACCCTAACCTCTACCAAAGGCCTTGAGGCCTACCAAGAACCTACTACTGTAAGTCAATCTTAAGGTGAAGTGCAGGTAGATGAATCACCTTTAAAAAAAAAACTTAATTGCAATACAATCTCTGAGCTAAGCAATCATTTGATCCATCAAGGTCATCATTCACAAGTAGCGATGAAAGCCCAAGGTGAAAATAAACTACATATTTGGGCCAAGGATAGGAAACCCTAATCTGTGCATTCACAACTAATGTAGAGATCCATAAATTCATCATTTTTTTAATTTTTAATTTTTAATTATTTATTATTTATTATATTTTGTAAATTATTTTTAAAAATTTTTAAAAAGAAAATTTTAAAATAATTTTAAGATAGATAAAAAGTTATAGAAATTTTAACTACTTTTATCAGTTAAAATATTTGTTGGTTGTATGTATTCAATATTCTATATATAATTATAACATTAAATTTTGAATTTACATTAAAGAATATTTATCAATATAGTTAGTACATATCTTTTGACACATACACACATAAAGACTAAATATAAGATAAATATAAAATTTAAACTAAAATAAAAATAATAATTACAGCACAAAAAAAAAGCAGAAGACTTATTCAAAATAAATTTGAACATTAAATAAATTTTAAATACCCTTGATAAATAATAGTGATCATTACTAGCATTGATATAAAAAACATTTTCCTAAAGAAAAAATCAAAACTTATTTATTTTAATTTAAATGAAAAAAAATCTTAATCTTAATTATGCTAAACTTATATTATAACTATATAGATTTCTTGAACATGTGAGTAAATATTTTATACCATTAAATCTAAAATTGCATATTATGATGATATATATAAATTTAAACACAACCGCCAAATATTTTTAAAAATATAATTTATTAAGATTTTTTAATCTACAATAAGGTTATATTCTAATCTTAATTTGTAAAAATATTTTAGAATTATTTATAAAGTAAAATTAATTATATTATAAAACAAATTTAAAAGGTAAATACTATACTTTTTAAATTTTATACTACTTTTTAATTCATTTAAAAAAATCTAAAAAGCACACTTAATTACCTACATTCTTTCGTAATTTCAAAAATATATAATAAATAATACATATTCTTGATTGAGACAAGATCCTACAAAATAATGGTAAATTATAATTCTCTTATTTGGGAGGTCTAGGGTTCTACTCTACACAAAGTTAATATTAATAATAATTGATCACATCACATAATAATAATGAATCTTGGCCAAATAAACATGGAAACCTCAAAAAGAGGAATAGAAACAAAGAAATGAAATAGGTCAGGTGGATGGAAATGGTAACAAAATTAGTTAAATATAATCATTTGAAATTGATAATGTCATAGATAGGTTGGGATAAGTGGGCCCCATGATCTGGCACATTGAAGCAAGTCAATGTTTTGAGTGCGCCCATTAAGCTAGGCATTGACTACTCATTACAAAACTTAGCCAAACTTACTAAGTTAGAGCTACTGTTTATCCTTGCGACATTTGGTTAAGTATCTCACAACATTACTTTTATTTCAATTCATGGGCATGACATCAAACTATTTGCAGGTTTAGCATTGACATTCTCATACTTAGTATTTTTTCAAATAGATCATATGAGAAATCTATGCTTCCATTAGGACCCATTTGGCAATGGGAATACAAGTAGAATAGGCATATGTAAATTCTTAAAATTTTGAATACTTTGTTTGGATGCACCAAATCGAAATTGGAATACGAAGTAAAATAGGAATATGTATTCCAATTTTGGCCCAAAAATGGGGTTTTGCAATTCCACCCAAATAGGTGTTATTGGAATACTTATTCCTATTCCACTTTTATTTATTTTAGAAAACATAAATTTTGGGGTCCACAAATTCCTCATCAAATATTGGCTGAACCAAATAGAGAACAGGAATACGTAGCCCAATTTTCTATTCTAGAATAAGTATTCCAGAATAGCTATCCCTATTCCCCTATTCCTATTCCCACAACCAAATGGGCCCTTAAAGAGTAGATTAGAAGACGATGACTCAAGCCATAAAAATTTACTGTACATACATTTCCAAAATGTATTCATATGGAAATTTTTGAAATTCTTTGATATTTTCCCTAGACATAGAGCTGGAGTTAAGAGGCTTATGACATATGGACATCAAATCAGCTTATCAAAATTAATAAGCTTATTATTATTTAAATTACATTTCAACTTAATCTTTAGACTTATATCTGGACCATTCCAACATTGATCACCATTTGAGAATGGATTGCCATGATTTTGTAAAATAAATATTTGAATCCTCCACAATGTCCTAGGATGGTAATATTATGAACTTCCAAATTTTTAGTTGGAGGTGGTGAGGCTCAACTACAATTGTGTCAATGAAAAGGAATTTAGCCCATTTAGTTGATACAATGCACGTCTTTACAATGCAAGCTTGTTTTCAAATCATCCCATTTGACCTTACTTGCAAACTCCTCAATGTTCATCAGATCCATTTATTATATCAAATGCACTTGTTAAATTTTTTAAGTTAAACCAAGAAACACATCACTGATGTAGGTTTAATTGGCATGCATACTAATGATCAAGTATATTTTGTGAACATTGTGTCCTTAGAGTCGTTGATCACTTTGAAGGTTTTAGTGGCTTCTTTTTCAAAGCTGTCTTGTGCACATTCTGTAACCATTTCATTCCCTAAGGATATCTAAACGTGTTCTATAAGATAACTTATATGCATTATTTAAATGATTCCACATTCTACATGCATGCATAGAAGAGCATATCAGGTTATAATATCTGACACAAAATGCATCAACCAATTTTCTAAATGTTCATCTATGGCTACAAAGTTTCATATTGGTATAGTAATGGTGATGCAGTGCAAGGCAGGAGAATCCCCAAAGGAGATGTCCTAACCTCCAACAAATAACCACAAAGTGGAATATAAACAATAACAAAGAGATTTAGATCTACCTAATGCTAATTCTAATAGTAAGATTTTCATCCAACATGCTCAGTTGTAAGGCCTTTTGGGTTACGACCAAATGCATCAACAATCACAATAGAAGTTCAACAAGATCTCCCAAGATCCAAACCATTAGCTAGCCCAAATCTGCAACCTAGTAGAAAACATCCAAGAAGAATCTAAAATCTTGCTCACAGGCCACCAAGCAACCTTCTTGTTTCCCAAGCCACACTTAGCTACTAGCTCTATTCAAACTCTGCTTCTCTAAGCAAGTTCTTCTTATCCAGTCTGAATGACCATTACTCTAGACTCCACAAGACTCTCTACTTATACTAAACCAAGCCATAGGTTGGCCTAGCCAATTATAGTAATTAAGTGCACCTACATTAAATACAACCTTCAAGCCACAAGTCGACTTGGCAATGAACATTAAATGCATGACATAAATTAAATACTTAGGACATGCCCCAAGTTTACAATGGATAAATAACTCATAAGACCACATGCACTTAGACATAGGTCCACGTGCCAACCAACTATCCAAACACAAGAGCGCACACACCAACTCCCTTAGATCTAAGCTCACAAATACAATCTCCAAAGCTCTATTAGTAAATAGAAACACATTACCAACAACCACTAAAATAGCTCTAACTCCAAGATTATGACTCCAAAGATCATGTACACTTGAGGAAAGGTTCCCCAATATGCCTCGAATAGATCCCCAATTGCACAAATTATAACTCCACAAACTCAAGCATAAAGCCCCTACATACAAGATTGTTGACTTCCCTAGGATGCTCCTACATCAGACATCCCAAGTGAGAAGAAAATATGTTCTTAATAGTTGGAAGAACATCTTTTAGGGTTCAACACATAAATCCCAAACTATTTCATCACATACATGTCCTCCACCACATTAATTTGTACACTCTTACCTTTGTTCTTCTTCTATAACTATCATCTTTACATTTGTCTTTGGTGCACAACAAATTTTTTTTCCATGTTGATCTCCAACCCTCTCAAAATCTCCTAACTCAACTTGGCTACCAAAACTTAGGCTCCTATTGAGATCTCCATTCTATAAAGGAATTAGGGAATGCTTCCTAACACCCTTCTCAATATGTCTCCCAAGTAATATGTGACAACTAGTCATGTCCACAATATCACACAACACTTGATCCTTATACTACCCACTCTTAAAATCAACAAGACATTTCTCCCTCACTTCCAAAGCATTTTCATCTTGTAACCAACCAATCCTATAAGGACAAGGATGTCATACCCTCTTCAAACCAATTTTTTGAACCATCTCTTTAACAACCAGATTATTAGCACTACCACCATCCACAATCACATTATAGATTTTACCTCCAAATCTGCAACGAGTCTTGAAAAAATTCCTTATTTGACAAGATTCCAGTGTCCTCTTTCCAAGAAACACTCTATGAATCAACAAAATGTCTCCATCTTTTTTAGGTTCATTTACTGAGTCTTGAACCTCTTGCACCACAATAGTTCTTTTATCACCAACCTTAGGACATTCAAAAGATTTTTGACCTTCTTCAAAACATCTGTAGCAAGTACCCTTAAATGCACCTTTGTCCATCCTCTACCTCTATCCAATAGGTTTTAGTTCATCTTTACTAATATGTTTATTCTTCACCAAGTGATCTTGCTTCTTCTTCACTTGACGATTACCTTGATGTCTCCTCTTCAACTTACCTTCTTCTCTCAAGGCATACTAATAAGAATCCTCAACCAAATCAATATTCAACATACCAACCTCATCCTAAATATTTAATCTCAAAGCATTAATACATCTAGCTACCTTCTCTGTAGATAGTTTTCTATGTCCAGACTGAATAGTCAACTTGTAAAAATCTTTTGTATAATTGTTCATTGTCATATCTTTCTACTTCATATTCTACAACTTCTAAAACAACTAAAGTTCATAATCAACAAGAATGAACTTATCCTTTAGTTTATTTACCATCAATCTCCATCTAGTGATCTTCATTTCACCTTCCTCTTCTCTATCTCGCTACAATTCCTTCACCATAAAGTAACATGTCCTTTTGACTTAGTTTGTTCCAACCATGCTATGAGCAGATCTTCAATATCCTCTAATTGAAAGTAGTCTTCTCATTCACCAATCCAATCAATTTGGTCTTTAGGATTCAAAGTACCTAAAAAATTAGAAACCTCCATCTTATGCTTTAGCTTCAACTGCGATCCAAATCTACCAAACACCATCCATATTTCTCATAGGTCTCTCAACTTGATCAGTTCTACCTTCACCACATGATCCAACAACCTCAAAGTCTTAATCAACTTCCTCATAACCATCTTGGGTACCCATATGCCGAGGTACACCACCTATATAACACTTACAATCTTAGCGATCATATCACTCTTCATCAACACCATCTTAGATCTAAATTATGCTTTAATCTTCTCTAAGATCATTTCTTCCACAACATCACAAAGATCTTCAATCACCCTAGGATCTAATTGTCTCAAAGGCATCTTCCAAGATCTTCAAAAAACCTTTTACAACAAATCAACCAGATCAAACCTTTAGTCAACAAGATTAAATTTCCATCTTCCCAACTATTGATCCATCCACAAGTCCTCTACAATTTTAAGTCAAAACCACGATCTACCACCTCACAACAAAGATATATAGGACTTTAGAAGGAACAATCCACCACAAGATCAATCAAATCCAATCACGATTAGATAATCTTCACCCCAAGTCCTGATGCAAACTGCCTCAACTTTGATGATCTGTTTACATGCTCAGGAAAACCTTCTCTTTGATACCACTTGATGTAGTGTAAAGCTAAAGAATACCCAAAGGAGATGTCCTAACCCCCAGCAAATAACCACATAAAAAATATAAATAGTAGCAGAGAGATTTAGATCCACCTAATGCCAATTCTCATAAAAATATTTTCATCCAACATGCCCTACTGTAATGCCTTTCTGGTTATGGCCAAATACATCAACAATTACAATTAAAGTTGAGAAAGATCTGACAAGATCCAAACCACTAGCTAGCCCAGATCCATAACTTTGTAGAGTCCCAAGCCACACTTAGCTACTAGCTCTACTCAAACTTCTCTCCTCTTAGCTACTTCTTCTTCATGCTGAATGACCATCACTCCATACTAAACTAAGCCATAGGTCGCACCTACATTAAATACACCCTTCAAGCCACAAGTTGGCTTGGCAAAAAACATTAAATGCATGACATAAATTAAACACTTAGGACATACCCTAAGTTTACAATGCATAACTAACTCAGAAGACCACATAAGAATACACACACTTAGACATAGGTCCACATTCCAACCAACCATCCAAATCCAAGAGCACACACACCAATTCCCTTGGATCAAAGCTCACAAATATAATCTCATAAATAGGAACACATTACCAAAGACCACTCAAATGACTCTAACTCCAAGAAGATGACTCCAAACATCATGGCCACTTAAGGAAAGGTTCCTCAATATGCCTCAAATAGATCCTCAACTACACAAACTGTAACTCTATAAACTTGAGCATGAAGCCCTTGCATATAAGATTGCTTACTTCTCTAGGATGCTCCTACATCAAGTGGAGATACTGAAATTATTTTTTTAACATCTCCTTGTTATTACATTTCATTGGTTATTTCTAAGAGGTAGTTATTGGTTTTTGTGAAGTTAGAATAAAAAAAGTTAAAATCTAAAATCACAACTAGAAAAAGTTAAGGTTCAAAGTTGGAGTTTAGATTTTGAGTTAATATTTTTAAAAGTTAAGATCTTAATCAAATTTGTCAAAAATTTAAGATCTTACCTCTCAACTTTTGGAAAGTTAAGATTTTGATCAATATTTAAGATATTGATTGAATAAAGAGAAAATTTAAGGTTTTGACTTAAGCTTTTTAAATATAGAGGGGAAAACCTTAACTTAATTTTTTAAAATCAGGCCCCTTATTGAAACTTAAAACTAGGTAACAATATTATAGGTGGTAACATATGTGTTATTTGAAGCTGAGATGAGATGAGAAATCTCAAAGTCTACAACTTTTAGAGAGAGTCTCTCATTCAAAAGCATATTAGACAATTTCATATCTTAGTGGAAAATGGCTTGAGATGTTCTAGAATACAGATAGGCCAAAGCCTCCCTTGTCTCGGTTGTAATTTTTAGACATGACACACAAGACATAGACCTCTCTTTGGAGTGCAAATGTTCAAAGAGAATTTCATTTGGAATGAATTCAGATACCAACAATGAGAATGTAGTTTGGATGCAACATCTTGATAATTTCACTTTATTTGGGAGAGAATTATAAGTTCATTTAGAAACTCAAGGTCATCCTCTAGATTTAAATCTTTCTTGGGCATTTAAATAGCCACAATAATATAATATAATATAATTCCTTTGAAGATAGTTCCATAGCCACTATTTCCCAACATTATTTCCTCTGAATAATTATTAGGATCTCTTGTCAATTCTTTCATAGAATTAGAGTAATAAGGTGTTTTCTCATTAACTCTATTTTACTTAAGCTAAACCTTAGGCATATAGTAATTACAATTATTTTATTAATTATTTTCATGCAAACTAGGTCAAATACCTTTCAGGGTTTTCATCTCCTTTTATAAGGATTGATCTCTCTGTGTAATTAGCAAACTTTTTGATTAAATAACAATTTCTCTTTTTGCTCATCAAGAATGTCTCATCTCTTATGGATATGTGAATTCCAGCCTCCTTAGCTTTTTCTACTCTTTTTTTTGTGAGATGTTTGCATGAATTCATTCTTAAGAGTCGTGGGGTTGAGCTTTACTCAACTTGAACATCATATTAGAGCCCAATCTGCTGCAACTTGTTCTTGGTCTTGAAGAAATTTGAGAGTTGTGGGTTGAGCTTTTCTCAATTATAATATATGTAAAACCCCTAAAGGGAAATATCATAGGTTTTACCTTTCTCCTTTTATAAGGACAATAATTGTAAATATATTCATTCTCTAATTTTACTCTTTTAGAGAATTTTTTTGATCTTCATTCTTGTCTTGTGACAAGCTTTTGCATGTAGCTATTCATGGGTTCATAAGCTTTTTATTGCTCAATTACTACATGACATCAAAATTCTAGATCTTCATGCCCTATTTTGTTTATGAGAGGTTTGACATGGTTTTCAGATTTATGTTATTTTCTTTCAGAGGGTTTTAGTTCTCAAAGGTGTTTTATATTGGATATGGTGGGGGACCTTTATTTTTGGTTCCCTCAAGCTTGAACAAACATCACTATTGAGCTTAGAGCATCCAAAAGCCCCTATTTCCATATAAAATTTGTCCACTTTAGACATTGTTAGACTCTAGGGAAATTGTTTTTTAGCTCTTTGATTTTTTTTAAAGAGAGGTGCGTACAAAGTTTTTTTGGATCTCGACATTTGTTTTAAGAAATGTAAAGAAAGTTTGAACAAGAAAGAAGAAAAGATGATGATCTATGGGCCCTTGTACTTAGGACAATATAGTGCATAGGTCTTTGGAGACCTCAGCCAACGTGCTCGTGTTCCATGCTCTAGTTGTACATGTTATCAATGGGATTTTTTTGAGGCCCTAATGCTCTCTACTTGCATGACTATCATACCCGTATGAAGCCAACGCCTTGGGAGGTGCATTTTTTTTTTCAATTATTTTTGGAAATGCTAGGCCTCCATGCCACAACAAGGAGCACATGATTGATCATTATTTGGTTTTTGGAGCCTCTGTATCTTTTGACAAACCTGACATTAGTAGGTGCGAGTACCTCCTCTACCCCCACTCAAAACATGTGCCACCCACATGCGGTCCCATCTCCATTGAGCTATGATTTTTTGGCTTGTTGGAAGGGAGATTTAGATTGGTGGTTTTCTTGCCATTTACATGGGAATTTTTCATAATGCATAGCCATAGATTCACATGACCCATTTTCCAACCACTTTGGAATTAGTGCCACAGCTTGAGAAAGCCCCAATGCATGGTGTGGTTTTGGGGTGCCACATGGCATATATATTAGCCATAAAACTTTTTGTGGCAGTGACATTTATTTTTGAAGACATAAATTTTATTGGCAGGATTTCAATTTTTGGTTTTAGTGGGGTCATATACATGCAAATTGAATTAAGGAGGCATCTTTTTTTTCTGACAGCCCTTAGGCCCCTCTTCCACCCTTCTTTTTCCATGGGTTCCCACATAGAACTCCTTCAACTACCACATTAGCAAATGACACATATGAATGATGTCCTTTTTGGTTTGAAACACATTTTTTTCTAAAGCAGTATTTAGGTGTGCATGGGTAGTTTTACAAACTGATCAATAGTCTTTTTCTCCCCTTCAACAATTTTTTGTTATTGCCATGTATTTTCTTGGCACATGTGGAATTTATGGCCACTAGAGTTTCTATCTAGCATCGACTTTTTTTCTTCAACATACTTTCTTTTTTGACATTATTTTTCTTTTAGCAAATTGGTCATTTTTTGGCATTTTTGCCTTGACATCTATTTGACCATCAAATTTGTGTTCATCACTTACTAACATTAGCACACTGCATCATTAGCCTGTTAATGTACCTTCTAGATTAGTTTCAGTCTTTCTTGGTTTTTTTGCCATATCTTTCTTATCTAGTCTCCATGTTTTGCAAACAAGATATTGTTGAAAAGCTAATTCTAATTTCCTCGTAAGGTGCAGGTAATTTTTAGTTTTGATGGATTTTTTTCTGTCAAAGCCAGGAGTTTTATTTTTCACTTTGAGAGACATATCTTGAGAATTCAATCTTTGATTTGGGAAGTTTTTATATCATTAGAAAGGTCTTTCAAAGTTCTTTCCAGTGGTTTATTTTATAGATTATTTTTATTCTATTTTTTGCATTTTGGTGGATATCTTGGTTGTTTTAGGTTCAAGGATCAATTTTGTTGCTTTTGATGATTTGTCATTGGTTGTGATATCTTTGGTATCAACCTTATTTCTCTTATGGTCTTTGTAAACATTATTTTTATGCATGTTTGCAAATGAACTAAGATAAAGTGCCATATTCCATATGTATTTTTCTTTCAATTGTTTTAACTTATTTTGCCTTCTGATTTGAGAAGTGTCATCTAAGGATAGTCATAGATATTTTTTTATTCTTTGAATTCATCATATCTTGTGCCTTAATGTGCATGCACTACTTTAATTGAAGAGTCATTCAAGGTTGATGTTTTTCCTTTGTTTGTCATCTTCCTTTGTCAATGAGTTTTCCTTCCATGAAATTAGCCTGATGATGTGTCTAAGATTGATCACCTTAGTACACACATATGTAATATTTTGTGCATCTTGATCTTGGTTCCTTGGAATTTAGTTCTTTTGGCCCAATTTTCTAGTTACCTATCATCTTAACCTTGTCTGCTGGGGGTGGGGGGGAGGGTTCTTCTATTGGTTCTTATGCTTCCTTGGTTTGATGGAGTGAGCTATGTATTCAATATTTTTTCCTATGTACTAGACATATGTAGTGTTTGGGTACCTATGCATTTTGATGAGATGAATCATTTACCATACATACACTCTTCTATTGATTCCTACTTTGGATGTAACCTTCCATGTTCAATTTATCAACTCTCTAGGCTTTGGAATTTCATGTGATATGCATCTTTGAGTTTAATTGTTTTCCATTGTGTGCCTCTTGATTCTAGTAGTGTTTTTTGAGAGAAATCATACAAATTATAGTCTTCCTTTCTTGGTTAGGGTCTATTTTAGTGAAGGTTTTTCATATCAGCATCTAATTTTTGAAAGAGCTTTTCAACTTCTACATGCTTTAGTGGTGTTCTTCATGATCATCCTTATGCTCCTATGTTCTTGGATATTCTCTAGTTTAGAGGCTTTTGTAGTCCTTCGCTATTTTTAAGCATTATTTTCATCTCTTCTTGGAGGAGTATTTTTTCTATGTGGTTTACTCTATTTCTCCTATTTATAGAGATTTTTTATGCTTGGGTACCTCATTAAGCTTTGTTGTTGGGACCCAAATTTATTTTTAGTAGCAATTTCTAGGTTTTTAGCTACTCCTTAACTTTATCTTTAGGGGTGGGGGGTGTTAGAGTAATAATGTGTCTTCTTATTAACTCTATTTTACATAAGCTAAACTTTAAGCATATAATAATTAATTCTTTTATTTATTATTATCATGCAATCTAGGTTAGATAACTTTTAGAGTTTTGATCTCCTTTTATAAGGATTGATCTCTCTTTGTAATTAAAAAAACTTTTTGATTCAATATAAATTTCTCTTTTTTCCCATCAATAATGTCTTCTCTTATGGATCTATGAATTCCAACCTTCATAGCTTTTCTCTATTCTTTCTATTGCATGTGTTTGCATGTAGTAATTCTTTGGAGTTGTGTGGTTGAGCTTTCGTCAACTTCAACATAAAATATTCTCAAGCTTTATCTCCCTACTATATAATCTATGTGTTACTGCAATAAATGATAATACTTGACCTCTATAAGTTCTAAGTGACATTTCTTTAGCTACAAAACCAAAATAGATGATGTTATGCAGATAACCAAAGACAAAGATACCACTCCTATGTAGTTTACCAAGTTAGATTTGAGGGTAAAAGTAAAGTTAGTTTTGAGTATCTTGAATGCGAATAATTTGAATAACACAAACACATATGATGTATTATGATATCAAATTAAATATTTTTCTTCCCATGATTACAAGAAAGATAAGGTGATAAGAAATTTTGGACTTCCATGTTGTCCCTTTTCTAAAGTCATCTACCACATATCCTTCTACACATGAATAGTGGTAGAAACCTACCATATTATGGTATATTCCCTCTCAATTTTCTCCAACTCATATACCCTCTTTTGCATAACTAGTACATTCACTTATATCCAGATATTTGTCATTATTGTGAGATTTAAAAGAGTAATGCTAAAAATGGATTAAATGTAGAATTATCTAGTAATAAAGTGGCGAGCTCTTACCTATGAAATCAATACCATTGGAGTACCACTTCCTTCATATCTAGAGATACATATACAAATGTACCCTTTTCTTGAAGGTGAGTTAGGGCACTATTCATGGGAGAAACAAGAATATGTAATGTTCCCACTTTAGCAGTCATCCAATAGTGTGACCATTAGCCTTTTATTTTATTTTATGTTATTTAATTTATCCCACATTTCTTGTAAAATGGGGTGGACCCTTTGAAGTGGGAATAAAAGGAGAGCTTGTGGCTATTGTAAGACAAGTTTGAATATGGGAAGAAAATGGATGTGTGAGTTACACATCTATTCTTGGCATTAGAGGATGTCAATCCTCTCTTGTGACATTCTAGACATCATTCCCTTGGGGTTGGGCCTTTGGAATTCATTGCTATTAGGTTTAATAATAGGTAACTTGGGCACATTTCTAGCTATAGGTAGATTGGGTGTTTGCTCATATCATTCCCTCTCCATGTCCAATACTTATGCCATTATGAAGGGATGATTTTACATGTTATAATGCTAGAGTGATTAGTGAGTTGAAAGGTTTGATATGTATTTGATTTCATTAGTTTGAAAAATAATATAATATCAACAGTAGTTCAAACTTCAATTTGCATAAATTCCTTCTTGTTCATGTTAAATGGTTTCAAATCTATGTAAAGACATTAAAATCTCTATAAGTAGTTGGTTCAATTTTTGGGCATTTCTAGGGTGCCCATTATAGTGGTATCAAAGTGGTTTCCTACCATCATGTGGAGTAGGAAATTTATATTATTGTCAGATTTGTTGTTACATTTGGAGTGACTAGCACTCAAACATTTTCTAGCCATTAACAAACATAGGACTGGCAGTTCTAGAAGTCAGTGGAGTAATGACAAAGTTAGTGTAAAGATGAATGCTTTGCCAGAGAGTATGGAGAAAATTAAGCTTCATCAATAGAAATTGATAGAGAGCTTATCAGATCTAGAGACAATTGAAAGGGCAACACGCTATATGATTTCTAGCTTTAGAATGTTGACATCGAGGTTGCAAGGAAGGAATCTTGAGTTTTCCTTGATAGGAGTCCCTGATACAAATGTACCTATATTTAGTATGACACCTACTAGTCCTATCTATAGTATTAATGATGAACTTATTTCACAAGGATATGCAGTTGTGTCAGTGGTAGCAAAGGATAATGACACCAAGCTTCAGTAGGCTGAGGCTCCAAGAGCTCTTGCTATAGTTAGTGTAGAGATAGTTGATGTAGTTTTTACCACTAATACTTTTAGCTCTCTTGAGGATAAGATTATTATTGTGAGATCTCATGGTGTTACTATAGTGTAGGAGGTAGTTGCTTCCTCAAGTGGGATTGAGACATGTATAGAAGCACCCAACTATGATGTTGGTGATGTGGGTGTTTCAACAGAGTTAGTAGATGTGGGTTTATGCTCTAGTATTATTGATTTGCAATCTGGCATCGAGTCATGTGTGGAGAGTTAGGAGTCTACATATAAGACTTTTTTAGGGGATGGTGGTGCAACAATAGTGGGATTAGGAGAATGTGAGGATGTTGTCATATTAGCAGCCACTTATGTGTTAGTTGAACCTTCCAACAAGGAGTTTAGTAGTATGCATACAATGGTTGATGTGTGTTCTAATGATGGCACAAATGTTGATGATTATGAGTTTTAATCAACTACATATTCAGTTCAGTTTTCTATTACGATAGTTAGTGTTGTTTCTATGTCCATATATTTTGATGTGGCTACACCTATTGTTGATATAGTTGGCATGAGTGCATATGGTTTTCCTATAGCTACATCTTTCTCAATGCATGTTGGTGATGATCAAGATTCTAGTCCAATATATATTATGTGGGTGGATACAGGGAAGAAGAGGTTTCATAGATCTTCTATGAAGTTTCCTTTTGGTGACATTATGAATTCTACATCATTAGCACAAGTTTTGGGTGCTAGGCTATAGGACATGTAGTTAGTCCTGATGGTTCTAGTTTGCAGTTGGTTTAATGTCCACAAGGATGTCACATACTACTTCATTTGGGATCTAGGTGGAGGTTGGAGTTCATTGTGTTGCTAGATTACTTGAGGACAAGCAATTTTAAGGGGGGTAGATTGTAATGTCCCCACTTTAGTAGCTATGGCTATTGTAAGGCAAGATTGAATCTAGGAAGAAAATGGATGTGTGAGTTACAAATTTGTTCTTGGCATTAGAGGACATCTATCCTCTCTTGTGACATTCTAGACATCATTCCCTTGGGGTTTTGCCTTTGGAATTTATTGCTATTAGCTTCAATAACAGGTAGCTTGGGCACATTTCCAGCTATAGGTAGATTGTGTGTTTGCTCATATCATTCCCTCTCCATGTCCAATACTTATGCCATTATGAAGGGATGATTTTACATGTTATAATGCTGTAGTGACTAGTGAGTTGAAAGGTTTTCTATGTATTTGATTTTATTAGTTTGACAACTAATATTATATCAACAGTAGTTCAATCTTCAGTTTGCATAAATTCCTTCTTATTCATGTTATGTGGTTTCAAATCTATGCAAAGACATTAAAATCTTTATTAGCAGTTGGTTCAATTTTTGGGCATTTCCAGGGTGCCCATTACAGAATAGTTGTATGCAATTATTATTACTCCTATTTAGTCTTGGACAAGGTTTGTAGATTTTGTCAGCATGAATAGATTTAGAAATTTTAATTATTTGCAAATTTCTCCCACATTATTTTCTTTCAAGGAAAATACATGTTCCTTACTCAAAAGAGAATTTATTAAAGACTTTTAAAAAACTTCTATTATTCTTACTATTGAATATATGATATGGTGCATATATCAATTGCAACAAATGAAAAATAGATATGTAATATGTATCCAGAAAAAATAAAATAGATTTTATAAGTATATACATATTTAATATTCTATCATATATATTAAATTATTATTGTATTTTTCATATGATATAGTATGAAAATTTTAGATATGAATAAAATTGTACTATTAAACATAGTTGAATTATGATATTATGATTTAATTTTCAATGGTTTATTTAAAATATCATTTTTAATTATTAAATGTGACATATGCAATTTTTTAGTAAATTTTTTGTATTCAATAATAATATATTATAAGATCTTGTTATGTTATGGAGTTACCTGTAGTAGCTAGTAGATACAATATTGAGAATAATATTTGTTTAATTTTAATATTTTACTTTTCTATTAATAATAGATTCTCAATGATCAGGTAGAATATATAAAAAGCAAACCTCAATTATGAGTTCTTTCCCTTTTGTACCATTTTTTATTCTCACATGGGTTGTACACCCTATAGGGAGTATGCCAATGTAAGAATAATGTGTGTTTCTATGAGGAGTTGGGGGGGGGGGGGGGGGGGGGGGGGGGTTGGGGTGGGGGAGGGTGGATAGAGTTGGGGAGAGGGTGACAAGGGGATGCAAGAGAGAGAGAGAGAGTGAGTGTGTGTGTGGTGGGGGTGGGGGGGAGAGGGGATATAGAGAGAGGGTCTATGTGTGAGAGAGAAGGTGAGAGGGAGAGAGAGACATTAATGTAAGTGGTCCTAAGGAGTTGTAAGGGATCTTACAATACATCAATGTATCCTAGGACCCCTTAATACCCCTTGTAACCATTTAGGACCCCTAAGATATATCCTAAAAGGTTACAAGGAACATATAATGGTTCTAGGACACCTTATGACCCCTTACTACACTTTATGACCCTTAATACATCTTAGGGGTCCTAAAATGTCATAAGCGATTATAAGGTGTCCTAGGAAACATTTAATGTGTCCTAGGACCCCATAAGATCCCTTATACATTAATATGTTATTTTACCCTCTTAAATTGGAAGCACTTCAATTCAATGATGGTTTACCACCTATTTAATTAATGTGAGATTATCATCTCCTTGCATTTCTCTTCTTTTCTTCACCTTTCTTCTCATTTCTCTTAGGAAGAATTGGGGTAAGACCTAATTCATCCTCTTTAGTGCTCCTATTTTTAAGGTGTAAATATCGAGTTAGGATCTAACCACCTAGGTCCCCTCTTACCCTCATCCATTCATTGAAAATCTCTTTTTTGTGCTATAATAGTCATATCTCACAAAGTGTACTTGATTTATGGGTTCCATTACCTATTTTGGGACCCAAAGGAGTCCCTAAGGAAATGGGCCCTAGTTGGTAGGGACACAATGTTTCCCTAATGTATCATGGACATAGTGTATCCCTAAGGCCCATCAGGGATGTAGTGCATCCCTTCTTGGGCCCTATCTTGTGTCCCCTTCTTAGATCCTAAGTTTGGGTTTACCCATGGTGCAAAATTTGAGGTAGGTTGGCTTGTAGGAGAAAGTTAATTCCAACCCCTTTATAACCCCTCCATTTTCTCAAATTTTCATATCATGCATTCATATTACACACACACACACATTCCTGTGCTCTAGCATTCGAGCATTCAAGTCTTCAAGTGAATTCCTCCATTGAAGATCACATATTCAAGCATTCAATAAATTGAAGGAGTTTATCTTCAAGATCTCCCTCAATCCATTTAAAGTCCTTTGTTGCATCTTCTACATTAATCCAATACAATTAGTAAAGAGAGCTTATCGCATTCAATTCGAGAGATCCTACTATTATAAGGTGAATTTGTACATTTTCTTTACATTTATGCAATTCAATTATTTCAATTCAAGATTAATTCCTAAATTGGGATTTTAGTAAGGAAAACTCCCCATCAAAAAATAAAATCTTTTTTTTTCCAGAAAGTTTAAGAAATTGGATTGGCAAACAAATTGCAAATTTGGATACCCTTTTGGTCATTTATTAGAATTGCAAAACCAAATTCTCGATTCGGCATAGTTAATCATGTTGGAATGATTTAGAATAATTTGGGGGGGGGGGGGGGGGGGGGTGAATCAGTTATCCAAGTTCCAAAACTCCCAATTAAACCTTTTCGTTCTTAACACAACTCATACATTTAACTCCTTATCATGTACCTTACATGCATCCATCATATCATTCAAAACTTAAACTTGTAGGTTATTGCCCTAGGTCAAAATCACTTTATAGAAATGTAAACATGAAATATAACATAATCATTCACACATATGACAGAAGGATTTTACATCGAAATCCAATTTGGGAAAAACCATTCGTAATATGCTACTAATTCTTACTCTTCTGAAATGATACCCTATGAAATGTTAAATGTGACCTGGTTAAAGGATTTCATTCACCCTGTTAGGAGTGAGCCTTGTTAGAGGACTTTAGTTCATTCCATTAGAATGCCACCTGGTTAAATGGTTTACAAATGTTTGTTAGGTCAACCTTAATCCAAAGGATTCTATCCTAAACTGATATAATGATTAGAGATTAACAAAAAGGCTTATTTTTATAACAAATTACAACTCACTTGTAGATTATAGATCTCTATTTCAGTCCTCCATTACTCTTGGGTTCATTCACTTAAGCTCTAATAGCTTGTTCATCCTTCAAGCATTCATCCCCTTAAGCCTTCTTGCTTTGCTTTCCAATTAAAGACTCTATAGTTTGGCCTCCATATGAAGCAATACCCTAGACTCCTTGTCTACCTTGGGAACTTTCGCACATGCTAACTATCTCCAACCTTTGCTTCAAGCCTGGTATGCCCTTATAAAGATAATTTAAATCTTTTTCCACTTAATCATAATTTTCCATTCTAGGGTTAGGTCATATTTATTGAATCTTTCCACCTTTCCATTTAGCTCCCTCTAGAAACTTCCTTCTCAATCCTTCTTGAATTCATCTCAAAATGGTTTACCTTGAATTATGTTCCACTACCTCATCAAGATTAGCTTCCACATGATTCACACAATTCAAGAAATCAACCTTGTTAGCCCAAATTCATCAAATGCACGATCTAATTCATAATGATATCACTTGGCATTAACTAACCTCTAATGCTTGACATCCACTAATAGTTCTCTTGGTACACTATAAAGTTTATTGATGTTCGACACCAACTAAACTTTGCTTAGCTTACACTATGTTCACTTGATATACACTAAAACTTTTCTTTGCTTGGCTCCAACTAATTTTTTGCTCGGCTTGCACTAACTTCTCTCGACACCTATTGTGCACTTGATCAAGCTTGGAAAACAATGTAATGTCCCCACTTTAGTTGTTGTCCAGTTGTGTGACTATTAGACTTTTATTTTATTTTATTTATCCCACATTGCTTGTGAGAAGTGGTTGACCCTATGAAGTAGGAATAAAAGAAGAGCTTGTGGCTATTGTTAGGCATGTTGAATATGAGAAGAAATTGGATGCGTGATTTACAGATCTGTTCTTGGCATTAGAGGACATCTATCCTCTCTTGTGACATTCTAGATGTCATTCCCTTGGGGTTTGTCCTTTGGAATTCATTGCTATTAGCTTCATTAATAGATAGCTTGGGCACATTTCCAACTATAGGCAGATTGGGTGTTTGCTCATATCATTCTCATTCCTTGTCTGATACTTATGCCATTGTGGAGGAATGTCCTATGTGGGTCTTGGACTGATTGAAGGTAGTTTTTACTATACCAACACTATTCATATTACTATAGCAACAAGTTGGGAAATCATGACTGGAATAACATGTTATAATGCTGGAGTAATTAGTGAGTTCGAAAGTTTGCTATGTATTTAATTTGATTAGTTTGAAAACTAATATTATATCAATAGTAGTTCATTCTTCAATTTGCATAAATTCCTTCTTGTTCATGTTATGTGGTTTCAAATCTATGCAAAGGCATTAAAATCTCTATTAGCAATTGGTTTAGTTTTTGGGCATTTCCAGGGTCACCATTACAGTGGTATCAAAGTAGTTTCCTACCATCCTATGGGGTAGGAAATTTATATTATTGTCAAATTTCTTGTTACATTTGGAGTGACCAACACTCTAGCATTTTCTAGCCATTGACATACATAGGAGGACTGACAGTTCTAGAAGTTAGTGGAGTAATGATGAAGTTAGCATAAAGATGAATGTTTTGTGGGAAAGTATGGAGAAACTCAAGCTTCATCAATAGAGATTGATAGAGAGCTTGTTAGATCTAGAGACAATTGAAAAGGCATCAAGGCATATGGTTTTTGCCTTTAGAAGGCTGACATTGAGGTTGTAGGGAAGGAAGCTTGAGTTTTCCCCTATAGGAGTCCTTGATGCAAATGTACCTATATTTAGTATGACACCTACTAGTCCTATTTGCAGTGTTGCTATTGTACTTATTTCACAGGGACATGCAGTTGTGTTAGTGACAACAGAGGATAATGACACAAAGATTTAGTAGGTTGAGGCTCCCAGAGCTCTTGCTATAGTTAGTACATAGATAGTTGATGCAGTTGTTACCACTAATACTTTTAGCTCTCTCAAGGACAAGATTATTATTGGAGATTTGTATGTGAGATCTCATGGTGTTGCTACAATGTAGGAGGTAGTTTCTTCCCTAGATGGTATTAAGACATGTATAGAGCCACCCATCTATGATGTTGGTGATGTGGGTGTTTTAGCAGAGTCATCAGATGTGGGTTTACACTCTAGTATTATTGATTCAGAGTCATGAGTCCACGTATGAGGCTTTGTCAGGGGATGGTGATGCAACAATAGTGGGATTAACAGAATGCAAGGATACTATCATATCAGTAGCCACTTCTGTGTCAGTTGAACCATCCAAAAAGGAGTTTAGGAGTATGCATGCAATTATTGATATGTGTTCTAATGATGACACACATGTTGATGATTATGAGTTTTCATCAACTATAGATTCAATTTAGTTTTATGTTGCGGTAGTTAGTGTTGCTCCTATATCCACATATTTTGTTGTGGCTACACCTATTGTTGACATAGTTGGCATGAGTGCATATGGTTTTCCTGTAGCTACATTTTTTTCAATGCATGTTGGTGATGATCATAATTCTAGTCCAATATCTATTATGTGGGTGGATATAGGTAAGAAGAGGTTTCATAGATCTTCTATGGAGTTGCCTTCTAATGACATTCTAATTTCTACATCATTAGCACAAGTTTTGGGTGTTGGGCTATAGGACATGTGGTTGGTTTTGATGATGCTGGTTTATAGTTGGTTTAATGTCCATATGGATGTCACATACTACTTCATTTGGGATCTAGGTGGAGGTTGGAGCTCATTGTATTGCTAGATTGCTTGAGGACAAGTAATTTTGAGAGGGGTGGACTATAACGTCCCCACTTTAGTAGTTGTTTGGTTGTGTGACCATTAACTTTTTATTTCATTTCATTTTATTTTATTTATCCCACAGTTCTTGTGAGAAGTGGTCGACCCTATGAAGTAGGAATAAAAGGAGAGCTTGTGGCTATTGTTAGGCAAGTTGAATATGAGAAGAAATTGGATGCATGGTTTACATATCTGTTCTCGGCATTAGAGGATGTCTATCCTCTCTTGTGACATTATAGATGTCATTCCCTTGGGGTTTGGCGTTTGGAATTCATTGCTATTAGCTTCATTATAGGCAGCTTGGGCACATTTCCAACTATAAGCAGATTGGGTGTTTGCTCATACCATTCTCATTCCTTGTTTGATAATCATGCCATTGTGAAGGAATGTTTCTGTGAGGGTCTTGGACTGATTGAAGGTAGTTTTTACTATACTAGCACTATAGCATGGTACTATTCATATTACTGTAGCAGCAAGTTGAGAAATCATGATTGGAATAACATGTTATAATGCTAGAATAACTAGTGAGTTGGAAAATAATATTATATCAATAGTAGTTCAATCTTCAATTTGCATAAATTCCTCCTTGTTCATGTTATGTGGTTTCAAATCTATTCAAAGTCATTAAAATCTCTATCAAAAGTTGACTCAATTTTTGGGCATTTCCACAGTGCCCATTACACAAAATTCTTCTTGTGCAATCTACATACCATGTTCTTGTTGTGAGCATCAACAAATCCTTCAGGTTGTTCAATGTAAACCTCTTCCTCTAATATACTATTTAGAAATATAGATTTTAGATCCATTTTTAAAACTTTGAAACCTTTGTATGTAGAGTAAGCAAGTAGAGTTCTTACTCCTTCTAGTCTTGCAATAGTGGAAAATGTTTCTGCATAAGTTAATTCCTTCTTCTTGAGAATACACTTTTCAAACTAGTCTTTCCTTATTTCTTGTGACTTCACCATTTTCATCTAACTTTTTTTTGAACACCCACTTGGTACCAATAACATTCCTGTTCTCCAGTCTGGGTACAAGTGACCAAACTTTGTTCTTCTCTATTTGCTCAATCTCTTCTCTCATGGATTTACTCTAGTCATCATTCTCCAGTGCATTATTAACTAATTTAGGTTCATGCATGCTCACTACACATGTGTCACTTCTCAACTTATTTCTTATCATAGGTCTAGCCTCTTTATCTCTAATAATTTGTGTAGTAGGGTGATGTCTTTTAACATACTTTGACAATCTTGGTTCTGCTCTATTTTCTTCAATAGGTCTTTCAACTTTAGAATGACCATGTGCTTCTCTTTTAGGTAATTCAACATCACTTTCATGTGAACTGATCTCCTTATCAGAATGTACCTCAGCTTCATTTTGCAACTCAACTCCTGATTATAACTCAGTTCCTGAATGCAACTCGTCATTCACTATCTGTTACTTGATAGTCATAGAGACTTGCTGTTGCTAATTTGTAACTTAATTCACAACATCCTTTTCAATCATCTTATCATATAGATACACAAAAGATTTGTAATCTTTAGGTTCTTTTGTAGGTTCAGCTACATGTACTTCCACATATTCATCAAATTTTACATTTGCACTTTCTACAACTTTGTTAATGTTAGTATTTAAACACTTATAAGCTTTGCTCCTTGTGGAATAGCCTAGGAATATACCTTCTTCACTTTTAGCATCTGATTTTCCATTCCTATTGTCTTTAAGAATATAATGCTTGCTTCCAAATACCTTAAAATATTTTATATTGGGTGAGTATCCATACCATAATTCAAAAGGTATTAAATGAGTCCCTTTCTTGACTTGTACACAGTTCAAGGTATAGAAAACTATACTTACAACTTCTCTCCAATATTACAAAATAATATTCTTTTCCATCATTAGTGTTTTGGCACAATCCATAAAAAATATGTTTCTCCTTTTTGCAATCCCATTTTGTGGAGGGATTCTAGTTGTAGAAGTCCAACTTTTGATTCCTCTATCATTATAAAACATATCAAACTCATTTGATGTAAATTCTCCACCTCTATCAGAACTTAGACATTTCAAGCTTTTTCTAGTTTCCTTTTCCACTCTAGCTAAATACCACTTAAACATTTGAAATGCATTAGATTTTTCCTTCAAAAACATAAATTGTCATCATCCTAGAATAGTCATCAACAAATAGGATAATGTACTTGTCACCTTTATAGCTTTGCACATTGATTGGTCCACATAAATCAATATGAACTAACTCAAGAATTCCTTTTGAAGTGTAAGACTTTATTTTTAAACTTGATTTATTCATCTTGCCTAATTGACATTGTTTACATATTACATTATCTGGTTTCTTTAGTTGTGGCAATCCTCTAACTCTCTTCATCTTACTAATACTGACCAAATTATCAAAATTAACATGACATAGTCTTTTTTGCCATAGCCATACATCATCAAATTGTACCACAAGACAAGTAGCATCATTCATGCCAAGATAAAAAAGATTAGCTCTAGTATGATCCATATTGCCAATCAGCTCTCCATTAGCATCATAAATCTTGGCTTTTCTATTTCCAAATTCAACCTTACAACTAGTACTATTCAATTGTGATACACTCAGAAAATTGTAATTTAGTCCTTCCACATAATAAGAATTATAAAAAATGATCTTATCTATTAACTTAATTGATCCTTTTCCTTTGATAAGACATGGTGCATCATTCCCAAATCTAACACTATTTTTATCATAATGTACAAGGGAATTGAACTTACTTTTATTTCCAATCATGTGATTGGAACATCCACTATCAATGATCCATATATCACTCTTATTCACATAAGATACAAGTGCAGTTTCCTCACCTTCATCAGATTTATCTTCATTGCAACATAGATAATTTCATCCTCACAATCATTAGATTCTTCATTGGATTTCTCTTCAACAATGTAGTAAGATTTCTTTCCTTTGTCCTTGTAATCTTTGCTGTTCTCATCTCTTTTGTTTCTGAATTTGTCTCTATTTTTTTGTTCTTCTTCTTTGGACATCTAGCAACAATATAACCAACTTCATTATAATTGAAACATATGATAGGCATCTTAACTTTTTATTTTCCTTTGCCTCTATGAAATCTCCTAGCTAGTAGTTCTTCAAGCTGTTCTACATCTTCCTCATCTATATAACTATCACTAGAAACATGTTTTCCCTTTTTCTTTTTCTTTTCATTAGGTTCTTTCAGTGACAACTTAGCTTTAAAGGAAAATTCAACATTTTCAGATTTGAAGTTATCATAATTAGAGAGTTCAAAGGTAGTAAGCCTACCTACTAGACCTTCAAGGGTCAGATTAGTGCCAAGTATACATCTTCACTCTTGTATGGCAGAAACTCTAATAGCATAGATGGGTAGAAGTGTCCTCAATACTTTTCTCAATATAGTGTCATCATCAATCTTACTAGTTGATCCTCTTATAGAATTTACAACCTCTTTTATTCTAAAGCAATACTAAACAATGTTCTCACCTTCTTCCATTCTCATATCATCAATCTTACCTCTAAGACTTTCATATTTGGCTCTCAAAATATTTTCATCTTCTCCATAGATGGTTTGAAGAGCATCCCACATCTTCTTTGTAGTGTCACAAATCTTGATTTTATTAAACTCTGAGTAGCTTAGGGTAGATGCAATTTTCAACATTGTTTGATTGTGTTCTTTCTTCTTTTTAGATCTTTAGTAGTGAGGGCTCTAGCAGGGTCAACATGTTCAATAGTAATGGTGGTCTGTGCATGATCACCAAGTCCTCCTAAGTGTATCTTTATCAAACTTTTTCATGTAGGAAGATTCTCCTTGTTAAGCTCGGGTACCTCTCCCTTAGGCATTTTGATCTTTGACTTATAGTACCTTGAAACTATCTCTCACAAGCAATCAATTCTTTGATACCAATTATTAGAATGATTTAGAATAACTGAGGGGGAGGGGGGGTGAATCAATTATCCAAGGTCCAAAACTCCCAATTAAACTTTTCAGTGCTTAACACAACTCATGCACATAAATCCTTATCATGTATCTTATATGCATCCATCATATCATTCAAAACTTAAACTTGCAGGTTACTATTCTAGGTCAAAATCACTTTGCAAAAATGTATACATGAAACATAATAGAATCATTCATACATATGGCATAAGGGTTTTACATGGAAACCCAATTTGGGAAAAACAACCAGTAACATGCTACTAATTATCAATCTTTTGAAGTGATTCCATGTGAAAGGCCAAGCCTGTTTAAGGTTACAATACACACTATTAAATGTGAGATGGTTAAAGGGTTTCATTCACCCTATTAGGAGTGAGCCTTGTTAGAGGACTTTAGGTGATTACATTAGAATAAAACCTGCTTAAAGAATTTACAAATGACTATTAGGTCAACCTTAATTCAAAGGATTTTACCCTAAATTGATACAATGATTAGAGAGTAACATTAAGGATTGATCTAATAAAAAAATACAACTCACTTGTACATTACAAATCTCTATTTTAGTCCTCTGTTCTGCATGGCTTCATTCACTTAAATATCTTGTTCACCCTTCAAGCATTCATCCCCTTAAGCATTCTTGCTTTGCTTTCCAATTGTAGACTCTATAGTTTGGCCTCCATAAGAAGCAATATCCTAGACTCCTTGTCTACATTGGGTTTTCACACATGAAAACTATCTCCAACCTTTGCTTCAAGCCTTGCATCCCTTTATAAAGAGAATTTAGATCTTTTGTCACTTAATCAAAATCATCCATTCTAGGGTTAGTTCATATTCACTGAATCTTCCCACCTTTCCATTTATCTCCCTCTAGAAACTTCCTTCTCAATCCTCCTTGAATTTTGTGCCACCAACACATCAAGCTTATCTTCCACATGGTTTACACAATTCAAGAAATCAACCTTGTCAGCTTAGATTCATCAAATTCATGATCTAACTCACAATGCTATCACTTGACATTAACTAACCTCTGATGCTCAACACACATTGTGTTACTTGACATCCAATAATAGTTCACTTGACACACACTAAAGTTTACTGATGCTCGACACTAACTAAAATTTACTCAACTTACACTATGTTCACTCTTCATACACTAAAACTTCACATTTCTAGGCTCCAACTAATTTTCTTCTAGGCTTCCACTATCTTTTCTCAACACATACTATGCACTCGATCAAGATTGGCATACATAATTCTTCTTATTTATTCTTCTAGACGTAATCAGTGCATCCATCCTTTGCAGCCTCAAGTAGATAATCAATACACTATATCATCGCTATCTCAACTAATATTTGTACTCCTTTTACATTTAATAACTCAACCTTTCCTCTAGGTGCTCTTGTTATCACATTTGATCAAATCCTCTTCATCAATCAAACAAATGATAGTACTCAAATCAACTATGTAGTTGTCTTAGCAGTAGATAGCAGGTTTGACATCACAGATAAAATAGTGATTCAAACACATTCTCATACTTGTACAAATATTTTATCAACAAATTAGGGACATAGTTCTCCCCTACTTTAGGAGAAAGTTGACATCACGTGGAAGTTGACCTTTCCAGATCACTGAACAATTTTTGGGTTCTACAAAATTGGTAGTTTCATGACCAAGCCCAATGTAATTTGTCTATTTTGAGTAGTAAATCAAGTAGAAAATTAGATCAAAAGGTGAGTACTCTAACCCCCTTTGTTATTTCAATATATCTCTTCTTATAATATCTACATTTCACATTCATATTTTTTTATTTCAACTAGGGATCTCGAGGACTTTTGCATCTTTTCCTTTATTCTATTCACTAGATTCTAGCTTTGCATTAGTGCTCCTTTATCACTTGGCTAGCACTAATCTTTCCAGCTCTTATCTTTTAGAATTGGGATGAAAGGATCAATTTCCTTGACTCCCTCTTTTAGTTGTGTAAGTGTGGTTATGTGATGAACTAAGCATTTATTTCCTTGATTCAAATTTCCTCCTTAACATGTTTGGTGAACCCAACTTTCAACATTTCCTCTTTTGATTTTGGAGCTAGATTATTGCATTTTGTTGTGTGCTTACCTTCTTTAGTGAACTTGACTTGTCAACTCTTTCATTTATGGTGCTAGATTTACCTTTAAATGCATTATTTATTTAGTTTCATAAGATTATATTGTGTGCTTTGTGATTTATTTCATATCATAAGTATATATTCCTTGTGTGTCTTCTTGCCTTATTTAGTATATGAGCTTTATTATCTTATGTCCTACTTATAGTATTCTTGTTAGGACAAGTCATATACTCATAGCTTACTTTGATCCAAATTCCTCTTCTCCTCTCCTTAGTAACCTTAGTGATCCTATGGTTTCTCATGATTCTAATCCCTCTATGGAGCATGAATCTTCTCATTCATCTAATGATGAGGATGGGGTTTGAAGAGTTCATCCTGAAACAAGTTCATAAGCTTGCTACTGAGTTTGATAAAATGTATGATTTGCTTCTTCAAGAGAATCAAAATACTAATACTATTTCTTCTTTTAATGCTCTTAAGAAAGTGATCCATAATTATGAACATGGTGTTAATAGTTTGTGTGGTCTTACTCACCTTGTCCATTCTCATGTTAAGCTTTTGGTTCGATGCACATGTGAAATAGGGATGACTCCACTTGTTACTACTATTGAAAATATGTTTCCCATTTTTGCACCTATCTCTATTATTCCTACTTATGTTTCTCCTATTGTGACTACTTCTATTGAACCATTTAATCCTTCTATTAGTAGTCTTCCTATTCCTTCTCTACTTGTGAGTGTTCCACTTGCTTCATTTCCTACCTCACAACCTTTATACAATAGTGTTCCTTACACTTATCCTAATCCTTCTATTATGGTTCTAGTGTGCCACATGTAGTACCTTCTATTCTATCTAATTCATACACTCTTCCTAGTGTGTCAAGAATCTCATTGCCACCTATTTCCTCTAATTATTCCACCATCATTAGCCTTGCTCAAACTATTTTTTCATTGCAACAATAACTTTCTTCCCTTACTCAATCCAAGTTTAATGTTCCTACATGTGATATGGATAGTCCTTTGTCCATTGACATTATCCGTATTATTTCTCCTCAATAAGTTGATGTGTTTCACCTTGATACTTATACTAGTAAAGGTGACCCTATGACTCATCTTAAAAAATTTCTAGTTCTATATTGTGATTATGCTCATAAAAATAGGATTTTAGCTAAGTTCTTTTCTCACACCTTTCATGACAAATATTTGCAATGGTATTGATCTTTTCCACCTTATTCTATTGATTCCTTTCATTAATTTTCTAATTCTTTCATATAACATTTCAGAATAACATTGGTCCTCAAGTTTCTTTAACTAATTTGATGCGTCATAAAAAAAGGTCCTAAGGGAAAAGTGACTGATTTTATTGGTAAAATTTAAGCATTTGCATACTTAGATTTATTATCGTATGTATGATATTGATATCCAACATATGTGTATTGTGAATTTACAAATATATATTAGAGAAAAGATTCTTCTTACTAGGTTTACTTCCTTTTCACAACTTTGTGCATTGCTTCATCATTATCAATTACAAGTGAGTTAGTTTGAGAGAACTGTTCTAATGGCTCCTAAACCTATTGAAAAGAGTGATGCCACATCTAGTCACAAAAATTCAAAAAACCTAACAACCATGTCTAGATTAACAAAGCCATAAATACATTATATGAACAAATAGTTGATGCATCCAGAGGTGATATTGCTTCTTCCTTTGTTTTTAGTATGAATCATAAGTTTACTCCTCTTTTAGAGTCTTTACATTACATTATAGGAAGGTTGGTTAGTGCTAATATTATTACACTCCCTCTTTGTAAACATTTTCTTCCTTCTACTACATCAAGTCCACACTTTGATCCTAAAGATTTTTTTCAATATCATCATTATCCTAGCCATGATTCTGAGGCATGTTATACCCTGAAATACAAGATTTAAGAATTAATTGATTCTAAATTTTTTTCTATTGATTTTCATGATAGTAGAAAAAATATATGGTGCCTCCTAATCAAAACCTTCAAATGTATGTACCAATCCTTTACCTCAACACAATACTAATACAATTGCCCAACCTTCTTCTTCTCCTATTCTGAATGCCGCTTATGATACCTTATAAGAATAAAATGATCATACCATAAACACTATAGAATGTGCCTCAACCTCCACCTAAGAAGAAAGTTCCATGAAAATCTCATGATCTACCTAAGACTAAATTTAAACTTCAGCATGCTAGAGACCTTACTATTTCATTTAATGACTATGATATTTTCAAGTTTCCTGATGGTCCTCTTTATATTGCAAGTCAAATTTTTAAATATCCTTCTTATCTTTGTCTTACACTAAATATCCTACTTTCATGGTTAATGTTATCATTGATGAGCATTTATTTTCTAAATGAAAAAATCATGATTTCGATGATTCAATTGATACTTAGATTCATACTTGTAATGGTTTCTTATATCCCCCTCAAGGTTCCATTTCCTTACCTATTGAATTGTGTGGTAAAGTGGTGAATATTACCTTTTTTTTCTTTCCTACTTTCCATCAATTCCAAGTCAAGCTCGGTTTACCTTGTTTAACTTTCATTCAAGTGATTGCTTCTCCTATTCATCAATGCATTGAATTTCTTTATGATGATAAGATTAAAGAAATAAACATAGTCTTTATCATCCTTCTAGGCCTAGATAATGTGCTACCCTTGATTTATTTTGGCCTCCTATTCCTACTACACTACCTACTCATCTCGATTATCTTTTTTAATCCTATCAAGCTCATAAATATTGAAAGATTTCTAAGGTGAATATGGCTAGAGATATCTCTTGTGGTCTTTTGTCTATGCCTTTTAAACCTATTTCTTTTGATTCTTCTATTTCAAATGGTCTTTTACATACAACATCTACACCTTTTAGTTGAGGAACCATACTAAAAGGAGGAACCACACTAGGAGGGCAATGTGCTTGAGTGAGTGCTCTAGCATAACAACTTTTGCATATTTTCTTGTTGTGATGTACTTCTATTGTACTGTGTTTTCTACATGTTTCTTTAGATTACCCTTGTTGCTCCATTGGCACAAGGTGATAAAGGAATAAAAATGACATATCATTCTTCTATTTGTGTTGATGCTTGTAATTGTATCCTTGTTTTATCTACTTGGATTTGTGACATGGTAGTACCAATCCTTTTTGGTCTCTATGATGATGGTATTCCAAAAAGACTCTTCTTTGTAAATCTTACTTATCTTTCTTCCATTATGTTGTAGTTCTACTTCCTTTGGAGAATGATGATATTTCATACTTGATATAATACTTACATGCTATCATATGATCATACTGACCTTTAAGTTAGTAGATCTCTTTGTGCTCTATGTTTTTTATGTGCTCATTTCCCTTGAATTTTTTTTTCTCTTGGGGGAATGTCATAGTGGAAACATCTCTTAGTGGATGTATGTATACTCTATTAAAGTCATTGATATTATTAAAGTGATAGAAATGACTTTAACATGGGGGAATACATTATACTCATTCTTCTTTCAATCATGGAGTAGTAAATACAAATTCTGAGTATGACTTAGGTTACTTTAGCTTTGGATACTTGGTATGCTTCCTATATATTATTTTCAAATCTATGGATTTATACTTCATCCCTCTCTTTTGTACACATCTTGTGAATCCCTTTATGAATTACATGTAGTCCTAAAGATTTTTTTTTTCATGCACACCTTCAATTTAGGAAGTGAGCATCCTTTTCATTGGGTCTCTCCCTCTCTCCCTCTCTCTCTCTCTCTCTCACGCACACACATTTTCACACACATTTGCTAAATCTCGTATATGGGTAACACATACAATCTCGATAAGTCTCATACATGGGTAACATATCTAGCTATATGTACTAAATCTTATGTATGCATAACACATAAGAATTTGATAAATATCTTATATAGGTAGCACATAATTCAAGCACAACATTCTAAGTCCCATACATGGGTAACACATTATTTGTTTTTGTTTTTCTATGAGTCACAATGAGATGTATATTTCTCATTGGATAATTAAACACAACCCTTCTCTCCCTACTTACTTTTAGTGATTTCTCTCTTATTATGATATTGGAGTTAGCAAAGTCTAAATCCCTTAGGGGCTCAATGGATTCTTTGTTTCCTTTATTATGATAGGATCATCTTATGTCTTGTGCTCTACTTTACCAAAATTTTGGATCGAGTCCACGCTCTCGCTAAAGTGGGGGCTAAATGTACCATCTTAAATTGGAATTACTTCAATTTAATGGTGATTTAGCACCTATTTAATGGGAGATCACCATATCCTTCCATCTCTTCCCTTTTCTTTCCCTTTTTTCTCATTTACCCTAGGAGGAATTTAGGTAAGACCCAATTGACCTCTTTAATGGTCCTATTTTGATGGCATAAATCTTGAGGCAGAATTTAACCACCTAGGCCCTTCCTTTCCATCATCCAATCACTTGGAATCTCTTTTCTATGCTATAATGATCATATCTTACAAAATGTACCTTATTTTAGGATCTAGGACCTATTTTTGGACCTCGAATGAATCCTTAGGGTTTTGGGCCCTAGTTGGTGGGGATGTAGTACATCACTAACTTATTAGGAATGTATTTCTTTCTTACCCTCTCAAGAACTTAGTGAATTATTGATAGGCCCATTAGGCATGTAGTGCATCCCTTCTTGGGACCTATCTTGGGTCCCTTTCTTAGATCTTGAGTCTAGGTTTACTTGTGGTTCCAAAGTTGAGGTATGTAAACTTGCAAGAGAAAGTCAATCTTGACCCCTTTATAAACCCCTCAATTTTCTCCATTTTGTGTTGTACCATCTTGTTGGGCATTTATTTTGCATGAGGTCAACAACAAGAATCCATAGTGTAATTCCTCTCTTGAAAAGCAAATCTTTTTAAGGATCCACTCCAAGGTTCAGTGTTAGTCTTGCGACATACCAAAATCCGTTCAGTAGAAGATAAATGTGAATGTTCATGAGGAGGCCTTTACTAGTTCTAAAAAACTCTTTTGTCTTGGAATCAAAGTAAAATCTATTTGCTGTCTCAAAATATCACACCAAAAGAACAATATTTTTGTATTTTCCATTTTTTTCAATGAATGAAATTCTAACAATGCAACTACTATGAGGTCCTATTGTAATAGGGGGTTAGCAAAGGAAATAGCGAAACTGAAAGAAAATAACATGAAATCAAATGACTTGAAAATGAAATTCTTAAATGGACATAAGCTACAAAACACAACACGCTGCGAGTTAAACCTTCGAAGAAATCGGTAGGAAACCAATGAAAATAGGAGCAACGCTTCCTAGAATCCACTGATGCAATCGTCGGTGAGAATCTTTAACAAATCAAATGATGTTTTACTCTTCATCAAATTGCAAGGCCACGAAAAGTGCGCTCATGTGAGATAAAAAGCTATGTAGACACAATCAAGTGATCTCTTCTCAAGCTCGTTACATCAATAAAATTCATATATCTGTAGCAAACACTAGAACTAAAAGATCGCACAACCAGAAACAATGCAATAAACCTTTGGCTCAATCACAATCTCATGAATAAAATTCACAAAACAATGACACATTCAGGCAAGAATAACTACACTCCAAATTTTAGCACCAAAAGCATAACTTTATTGCATAATAACATCGGCCTTTGTTACATTTTACAATGGGGTATTTATAAGAAATCATCTCCTCAATTTGTGTTGAGAGTGAGAGATATCTTAATGCAATAAAATGCTTTTAAAACATTAAAACAAACTAAATATATACAAACTGGTAGTCTAACTGGTGCCTAGAGGGACTCCATCCATATTTTATTCATTAATTGGATGCATGAGCCCTTTACATGTCAAAAACAATGAAAGCATGAGAGAGAAAGTAGGAGGAAGCCATCAATCGAAGTAGAAGTGCATGGAGACACCAAAAATAGAAGATGGTCCTTCACTTGATGTGTGTCAGAGTTAACTTGCCATCAAAATGTGTTTCCAATGCATGGCACGTGCTATTTTTGGCACTGGCAGTCAACTATAGGTGCACCTTTGAATTGTAGAGCTGCGGACCTCGACTAGGTCAAAAATCTCAAAATCTTACTAAGTGTCAAAATTGAAATTCTGGCATCTGGGTTTTGCTCATCTTTATCCTAAAGATATGTTTGGATGTTTGCCCTTGAATTTCTCTATAATCTCAGTAATCTTAGCAGCATCGGGAAGATCCAAAGCCTCATACTTATTTTTAACCTTCTATCTGTAGTTGTCCACCTCAATTCGAATTTCTAAAAAATCTCTGAGTTTGGTGTCCAACTCTAACAATGCTTCTTCTGTCTGGAAGGCTTGTCTGATGTCTTCATCACTGGATGCTTCCTCTAAAGTCTTTATGAAATTCTCCACAACTACCTCAATTGGAAAAAGCTTCTCTCATTCTTCATCTTCAAAAATATCCAAGCATGCATCACTATACAACTTTTCGGCTTACAAAATTTGCTCTTGGGCTTGGTCTTTGAGCCTATGTATCTCATCATGCAATATTTACATCACTTTATTTACCTCGGCAATCTTTTCTATCCAATCATCTATCATGTCTAACTCTTCTCCGGTATATACATCAATTAGAATGTGGCACCTTTGTCCTTTTATGGCCTGTAGAGTTTGCAAATCCTTCCTCCAAACCCGTACCTCATCCATAATACTAAAGTCTTGCCTCAAAATTGCCACGATCTTATCAACATTTTCTTGTGTAGCATGTAATAACTTCAGACTTCCTCTAATTATAGTGACACCCCTATCCTCAAGGTTGTCTCATCAATCCTGACAAGCTCTCAAAAATGGACTGATCCATACACCTGCCCCTTCTTTAAGAATGGTAGTCAAAGTCTCCTTAGGGCATTTAGAATCAAGAGGACCAATAACTCCAGCTAAATATCCTTTCAAGATCTCAACTTACCTTCAAAGTGTTTTGATTTCAATCTCATCCTGTTCCATATGGTTAAGAACCTCCTTGACTCCCATAGTCATCATCTGTCGAGAAGTATCCCGTGTAGGCTTTCCTAACATGATATACTTCACTTGATAGTCCTGAAGGCCGACAACTTCTTCATCTATACCTTTCGGAGGGTGAGCCACCTATGCAAATAAGTCTTGGTTTTGAGTAGTAGTAATGAATGAAAATGGTGTTGCATCATGTAATGGAGAGTCAAGCTTGTTCAAAATCTTTGCAATGTCACAAATATCATCCTATGAAGCAAGGAATTGATGCTTAGCACTTCTCATTATTTCCTTCCGGAACCATCTCGGGATATGTCTTTCTATAACCTTGGCTCTAGATGATGAAGGGATGTGTTCAACTACCTCCTTCCCTTTATCGCTCTTGCTTGAAGTCTCCTGTTGTGAGGGTTCTTCTTCTATAGTCTCAATTTTTGTAGATCCCGTAGTTTGATCCTCAACTTCCAGGGGAGGCTGTTGTATACATTCTACTAACTATGCCTCTTTTGATGGCTCCTCAATAACCCTTGGTTCTGGTTCTCCTTGTAATGACAATTTCTTCTAAACATGTTCTTCTGAACTCGAAGATGGAGGTATCACTGAAACCTTACCTACCATCATAACCTGAGGTGAAGATGGGGGAGTTGGATGAGGACCTTGTGTCTCAGGTGGCATCTGTGTCCAATCTTGTTGTTGAAATTCACCTACAAGAGTATCTCTAATCTTATCTCCAACCAATTTTGTACCCACTGGCATGAAATCAAAGTCTGGAATGGAGAGAATATCATCACCTAGCTCCCTTTTCTCATTCACCCATCGTTATACTTCATCTTCCAAAGAAGAGAGTTCTACTGTTTCAGCTTGGGTGGGTGGTGGGGTATTTGTGACATTCTTCTTTCTTTCCAATTCTGTGGCTTTGGCCAGTCGAGTTTTCCTTTGTAGAGGCACTTGCTCTTCCTCCTCATTTGACTCTATTTCATCCTCATCTGATTCTTCCTCGGGAATGGTTTCAGGAATAGATGGATTAGGCACTAATCTTTTATGAACTCTTTGCCTCTTGTTCATTCTAACCTTGACCCTCTTTTGCTTTTGTGGAACCATAGGAGAAGCAGGCTCTTCATGCATCAGATGAATGGACGTCTCTGGAATCTCTCCTTCTTCTTGTTGGTTTGACAAAACAAGAGGCAATGGAAAATCAACTTGGATATGAGAAATTCGAGAGTCTCGGGGGTCCTGGGGAGTAGATTCATGTTGCTGCGAAGGGGCTTGTTCTTCAAAATGCTCTGTCTGGATCCTCTGAGGAGAGGCTCTCTTCCTCTTTTCCTCTTTCTTCTTTGAAGGATGGTAGTATCCCACTGGACGATCAAGTTGGTAGACTGGTTCTGGCCTAATAGGAGACTGGAGTGCAAAGATAAGAACTGTGACTCATGTTGCTGCGAAGGGGCTTGTTCTTCAAAATGCTCTGTCTGGATCCTCTGAGGAGAGGCTCTCTTCCTCTTTTCCTCTTTCTTCTTTGAAGGATGGTAGTATCCCACTGGATGATCAAGCTGGTAGACTGGTTCTGGCCTGATAGGAGACTGGAGCGCAAAGATAGGAACTGTGACTTTCCTCCCCTTTACCCTTTCTGGGTGAGCATGTGCATGGAATATCAATGTATCCAGAATTGGATCAAGTGGAAAGGGTTTCTTGATCCAACTCTTTGTCATTCTGATGACATGTCTCACTCAATGATTAATATCATCTCCTTCCTCTCTATCAATTTTTGCATTTAGGATGGGCCTTTCACCAACTTTATCTATATTGAATAAGGGATCTAGTAGCTCCTGCAAATCTTGTAGCCTTATCTCATCTAGGACGGTCAAATGGAGAGCCTTCTCTACTAAATACAAAGTCATTCTACAATAGTCCCTAATAAGAACATCATAGTCATTTGTTGCATTCATCCAATGATCTTCAATGGCGTCCTTGTGGAAGAACTCTTTTCCTACCAGATTTTCCACTTTACCAACATTGTCAAAGAATGGCTAGGGAGAGTTATATTCTTCAAGAGGATAATTCTCCCATTCCCACTCGAAAGTCAGGATATCCTACTTTCTCTTTACCTGGTATGCTCCTATTACAAAAGGCCAATCCCAAAAAGGCCTTCATTGTTTCTTGATCCTCTCATAAGTTGACTCAATCTGCCGAGAAATTTCCATTAGAACCAACTTGTCACTTGGGTATCTTGGGAGCTTCTTTGGATGGATGGATGCACCACCAACCCGAATGTATGTGAATGTCCATAACTAGATGAAATATGCATCGAGAGCTGTGATCTGTGCCTTGGCCTCATCAGACAATCTCTTCCCATAATCCCCTTCAATGAATCGAATGATGGCAAAGATGAAGGCATCATTCACAATCCTGTACTCCTGGCTTTGCGGCAAGAGCTTCTTCTTAACTAGCTGAGGATAAACTATATACGGCCATGCATTAGGATTTTGCATACTACACTTCTTGTACAACCTGGGATAGTCGATGGCTCTCGCTACAAGTAGATATACCACATAAGAAGTCATATAAAACTTCTTTTTGTCCTCTATGGTCCGCAACTGGTCACACAAGTTCTCACTAAGTGTGGTGGCCCAATCTAGTGGCATCTTTGTGTGTCTGATGGTCTCAATGAAGTTAACCATGAATGGAGCAAGATGACCCGTTGCAAGCAATCCCATAACTTTTCTCAGGAGAATGATTGAATATCCAATGTCATCCTTCATGTATCCTCGAGTCATATTTACTTTACTGATTGTCTTCCCCCGAGATGGCTTCTCAATGAAGTATGAGGAATATATGATGTCGATAGCCTCCTAGTAATGATCCTTATGCCACCTCTTAGCTGCTTCATATGAAAGCCTGATAAATTGATTAGCTCTGGATAGGTGAAAAACCCTCTCGATATTATCAAGTCGTAGATCTAAGACCACTTCCCTAGTGACGCTCTTTACCACCCTTTCCTTAGGAACAAAATGCCGAGATAGGGTCATAATCAATTTAGTTGATTGAATGGTCCCAACATGTGATGCTATATTTACCAATCTAGAATGGATTAAGGCGGATCTCAAAGAAGATCTTTCAGTTGGGTTGTTACAAACCCTCAAAAACTCTCCCAAGTCCGTGTGTCCAAGTTCTGTGTCTTTGATCTTAGAGTATTCATTGTGCAATCGTGACTTCGGGGTTATGCCTTGGAACTTGTACACAATTGGTTTTGCTGTTGATCTAGATGTGGACACCAGTTGATTATATTACCTGCATGTCACAAAGAGAAAAATAATGATTAATTATTGGATATATATAAAATGTAAAAAGAAAAAAAAATGATCTCCTAGAACTTATTTAATTTGTTGTTTTTTTTTTAAAAATATTTTTTTTGGGTTTTTGACTTTACTAAAAAAAAAAAAATTTTAAAAAATGGGGGTTTAAGGCACGGAAGTAGCGGCCCAAAGGGCATGGCGGCGCGGCAGCCGTGTGCACACGCGCTCAAGAGGGCGCGATGGCGGCTGCGCGCGGCTTAGAAAGCGCGCGTAGCGCCTCGCCCAAAAGAGCACGGCCCCAAAAGGGCGTGGTGGCGGCGGCCCTGTCGAGGGCCCAAATGGATGGGCGGCGTGGCCCAGAAGGGTGCCACAACGGTGCACGCGCATCCAAAAGGGCGCGCGCAGCGCCATGCCGTGCACTTCCTCTTTTGGTCGCGCGCGCGTGAGCGCGAGGGCTGCATGGAGGTAGAGGGGGGGGAAGGTTTCCAATACCTTTCCCTCTCAACTCTTCTTCTTCAAAAAATGAAGTAAAAAAAAGGGGGAAGGGGGGTTTTATAACCTCCCTTCCTTCTTTGCCTTTGCAAAAGCGTGCGCGCATGATTTTTTTTTTTCTTTCTTTTTTTAAAAATTTATTTATTTATTTTTAAATTTTTTTTTTTCAATCTTTTATCTTTTATGATTTTTTGACCTTTTGACTTTAAAATTCTAACTTATTTAACTGAGTTTTCTTCTCCCAACTCCCGAACTATGAGTTAGGGAGTCAAAAAAAGGTAAGGGGTTCCCATTCCTAGTAAGGAATGGGGTGTGTGTTGTGGAGACCACAACACATCTCAAATTGGAATAACTCTAATTTAATGAAGGTTTAGCACCTATTTAATGTGAGATCATCAATATCCTTCTCTCTTTCATCTCTTCTTCCCTTTTCCATCCTTTCCCCTAGGTAGAAATGGGGTAGAAGCTAATAGATCCTCTTTAAAGATCCTATTTTCATGGTGTTAAGCTAAAGGTAGGATATATTTTCCCTATTTCTATCCTTTTCATTCAACTTTCCACTTGTAATTTTCTCCTAGAACTAAAATAGGGTTTCCTCAAAATCTCGACATGATTTCTAGATTTTGAGACCAATTTTGAGGTCCCTATATTGTCCCCAAGGTTTGTACACATGGAAACTAGGGACATAATGTACCCCTAATACTTCAGGAGTGCACTGCACCCATGATGGGCCATTTAGGGGCACAATGCACCCCTGATGAGACCCTATTTTGGCCACTTTCTTTGGATCCCATGTTTTGTTAGTTTTGGGGTGCAAACTTCTAGATAGGCTAGCCTACAGGAGTAAGTCATTACGAGCCCTTTATGGGGTGCAAACTTCTAGGTAGGCTGGCCTATGTGAGTAAGTTATTATGAGCCCTTTATAAACCCTTCAATTTTCTTCATTCCTCATCCGCAAGTATTCATGATCATCAAGTATTCAACCACTCATGTCTAAGCTCTCAAGCATTCAAGCATTCTATAAGAATTCAAGCAATCTCTCTATTGGAGATCAAGGATTCATGCATTCAAGCTATTGAAGGAGTTTATTAAAGATCTATCATTCTGACATTAAAGATCTCCATTTGTACATTAAAGATCCTTTACTGTATCTCTCACATCCATCTTCTCAAGATCTACATTAATCTACACGGATTCCTATGGAAGATTTCAAGCACATTCATACATAAAGGTTTTGGTTTCACTTTGATTTCCTTTATAGGGTCTTGAAGTTGAGTCAAAGCTATTACATTTGCATAGTTGATTACATGCCAAATGCAAGAGATTATTCATAAATTTACATTGCTTTGTGTTAGATCTATCACTACTAAGTGCAAGAATTCTATTTCAATTATTTCAATTCAAGGTTAATTCTCAAACTAAGGTTTGACTGAGGAAATCCCCTTGCCCCCCAAAAAAAAACAAAAAATCCTTAATTTTGAAGGTTTGGATCTTAGATTGACAAACATGTTATAGATTTTGATACCTTTTCAGCTTTGTTTAGAATTGTGAAATCAGAATCATCACACACTTTTCATTAGGTTTGCACTACAACCTTGATGCTTAATTTGGACCTTGATTAAGGAGGGTGCCCATGATTTCTTGCCAAGCAATTTATGGGTTTTATCTAAAGTACAATTTTGAATTTCAAAGTGTAGGAAACAACCCTTTCAAAGGTTGTTTGACAACCCATTTTTATGTTTTTATCTCACAAGGTATCTCATCTTTATCTATGTCATTTCTATATACTTTATCCTTTTGTCATATCTTTATATCTCAGCTCTATATTTCATATCTTCTTGCTTAAACCCTCTTAAGGTGTAGGTGAGAGGGAATTAAAACTAATTTATACATCCCTTTTGTGTAAGGCTTTTGCATTGGTACTTTCTTTTTTATCAATCTAACCTATTCTTAGGGGTGGATCTTGTTCTCCCCCCTTCTTAATGTGTCACTAATACATTTGGCATTGTTTTGTGATAGCTATGTGTTGCAATTACGACAAAAATGTGTCACCACTGCGACAGTAATAGACATCGTAGTTTTTTAGTCGCAAATTACAATGTCTATCCCATGCTGTCGTAATTACGACACCAATCCGTCACTATATAACCCCTTCATTGTGACATCAACCCCGTCGCAATGCTTGTGGCCAACATCGCAATTGCGACAGACTACCTGGCAATTGCGACAGAAGTTGGTGTCACCGCCACAACAACCTTGTCGCAATGCTTGTAGTGGACATCACAATTCTGATGTCCACCACTATCATTGCGGTAGTAGTTGGTGTTGCTGCCACAACAATTCCATCGCTAAGCTAGTGACGTACGTCGCAATTGCGATAGCTACGTTGTAAAACAAATAAAATTTGCGATGGAACCTGGCATCGCCGCCATAGAAAGCTCATCACAATGCTTGTGGAAGACATCACAATTGCGACGTCTGCTACTAGCATTGCAATAATAGTTGGCATTGCTGCCACAACAATTCCGTCGCTAAGCTAGTGTTGGACATCGCAATTCCGATGGCTACGCTGTAAAACGAAAAAAAATTTTCTTACATTTTTAGAGTAATTAGTTCATTAGGAATTTAAATGGTTGTTGGTTACCTCTAAATTCAAGTCAAAGAGAAATGAAGAACTCTTTTTGTTATTATTTTCCCCTCACTTTTCAGCTTCTTCATGTGAGATCAAATCCCCTGTATACTCTCCAATGTAATCATCTTTTCTCACATTTTTCTGATAACCCATTAGAAGTTAATAACTTACAAATAAAATTGGTACACATTATATATTGGGTAAATTGAAACTAAAATCACCTTAGTGAAAACCCCCCATCTAGAGACATTAGACCTCCCAAGCAGCACCTTCATGCCATATAAAACATTGTCAATAGTTTATTCACAATATCACCTTTAGACATTAATAGAATCTAGTTGTATGTCTTTGTTCATAGTGTGAATTACAACAATGGATGCTTTCATTATTGTGTTTATGGACACATTTTAGTAAAGTTTATATTGACAAGACAAAACATAGAATAATTAATCTTCTAAAAATCTACACATTCAATACAAATCAAATAGAAAACAATACTAAAATATTAATTAGTATATCAACATGATAATTAATATTAGATTTTGAATATTGACATAATAATAAATTAAACAGATTTAATATAATGAAAACAATTCTTACTTGACACTTTTTAAACAGTTGAATCCTCATATTTTGACAATCGTAAGAGCCACCTTCATCTGGATGGTAACCCAATGATCCATCTCCGCAACTAAAATTTCAAATATAAAAAGTGTAAGAAAATAAATAATAATAAAAAATTTGATAAATCAAAATCTTGTCAATTATATCAAGAAATATTGTATAGTAAAGAATGCATGAAATTCAACTACCTAAATAAATAAGAATCACAAATGTGATTGATGATCTCATGATATATATATTTGGCTTATAAAGATAACATACACAATCCATTTAACACATAGGCTGCAAGAAGCCCAAGGCCTCCTCAGTTTACATTGGATGGACAATGAGCGATAAAAGATGTTGAGGCTTTGACAAAACACATCAATTCCACTATCATCAACGTGACAAATAAATGGATCTATCAACTCTCAGTGAGAAAGATATTCAAGTGAAGATGTAACTAGATGACATGAAGGAGAAATGAATATTTTCCAATAAGAATTAATCAAAGAAATTTAATGGAGACAAAAGCACATTAATGAGACAAAAAATTACGCGAGCCAAAAATTTTGGCACACATTTGGATCACATTCATGACCAGCTGCAAAGCATGGACAACATCTACTCAAACATTGGTCATTCACACAATGACACCCTTTGAATTGATTTTTGCAATTTTTTGAGCACCTACAAATTAAGACAAAGGAATGTCCACCGTTTAACTTATAATCTGAACACTAATTTTGCAACAAAATTAATCTAAATACATAGTTATACTCATCTTACCCACAATATTTTTCATAGTGTGTTCTATTTTTTAAACAAGAACACACATTGCCACAACTAGATTGACAGTTGCAAGGAGTGTGTTGTGGCATCAGCTCATTCCAATCTCTGCCTCTCACGCTTGCTTGTCTTGTTAGAGACTTTCCAAGCCTAAGTTTTTTTCTTCTACGCCCACGCTTGTTTCTTGTCTCAATCTTAATTTCCTACAAAATATTCAGATCATATTATTATTTTTCTTGTGTAACAGTTCACTGATAACGAGTAGAAAGGGATAGAAAAATAATGTGAGGAGTACAAACCATGGTATCCATAGCATCATTGTATTGCATGTAATTTTTTATATCTGCACATGTCTTGAGACCACTCAGCAAGTTTGCCGCTATAAGACAACTGAACTAGAAACTAGACAAAACATACATACCCAAGTTAAGAGATATGTTAATCACAACCAGAAAAGCTGGCTAATCTATTCTAAACCCCTAAACTAAAATGTGTGGATGGTGGGGAAATAGCTTAAATAGTCTTGACTTGTATTTCAATTTTGATTGAAGCAAAACTAAATGAAGTAGAATAGCTCTATGCTAATTCGCCAAACAGAGGTCAATGAGTTCATTAAGGAAACAAAGGCCAAATCCATCTCCCTTTCCCATATAGTATGGAGAAGCCTAACAATTTTAACTGCATAAACAAGTTGCTGGACAATTTGACTGCATAAACAATTATGCAATGTTCTAATATTCTCGAGGCCGTATCAAATTAGCTATAGTTCATGTAAAATCTTAATATCTATTAAGTTTAGACAATATTATTCATAAAGATGAAATATTGAGATTTTGATCACTCATTTAAATATAGTTCTGATTAAAATTAGTCTTAATTATAGAGTTTCCTTCAAGATTAAATTCAGTTTAAAATTCTATTTACAAAATCTTAGGTAATATTAAGAAGATAAATTATTATCTATTTCCTTGTAAGATTGTTTGGATAATTTGAAAGAAGCAATATTAAACAAAAACTCATCTTCCTTTACTATATATCATAGGGACTATCATATAGATAAGTTGAGCACATTTTCCTAAGTAGATGCTTGTTTCGTAGGATTCATTATCAAGTTTTTGAAAGAAGATAATTGTTTTTTAAGATTCATTGTGAAGGTTTTGGTTCAATTAGTTCATCCATATTTCATGGTTCACATGAACGAATTTGTCATAAGAGAGTCCTTTTCTTGTTTCTAAACCTATTTGGATCTCTTTGGAGGAGGATGTGGCGAAAGACATAGATGATGTTTCCACCATTTTTTTAGATTATGTTTATCATTTACATTGTTTATGGCCGAGTCTTTTTGTCTTGCACAAGTAGGTTTCCTCAGTGTGAAAATCCATTTTATCTGGTAAAATTCACATTTTTCCTATGGCCGAGGGATTTTTTATTGCTAAGTTTGATACAAAAAGGATCTTTTGTGTTGCTTCTTTTACTTAGTTCACAAAGCATCACCAACTAATCCTTTACCAAGTTTCCCAATTGTGTGAGGCTTCCCTACCTTCCATTTCATCTTTGGGTATTTTCCCTCTTAGAAGCTATGGAAGATGCTATTGGTGATTTCTTGATGGTTGATGATGAATCATTAGATATTATGCATTCTACTTATGTTAGGATCCTAGTAGAGGTGGACATCTTTAAGAGATTGCCTGAAAAATCTAGTTGGAGCATCTTAAAGGATTTTGGATTCAAAATGTGGACTATGAAGGTATTCCCTTTAGATGTATAAAATGATTTAATATAAGTAGTTTAAAAATGGTCAAGACTCAAAGTTCTTCTTCTTTATGGAAGGGAGCCTCTTCTAAACATTACATTATTTCTAAGAAGAGCATCTCTTAGATCGTTGTGCAAGATTTCCCTACCGTTTTAGCTTGTTGGTTTTATGGTTGTCTCTTCTAGTGGTCCTATTCTGGTTGTCTCTTCTAGTGGTCCTATGAAGCCTTAGATGCATAGGACAACAGTCTAAACATAGGACAAAATAGAGAAATATTTAGTATCTTATTGAGCTTCACTTTGTTTCGAGAATAGTTTAATATTCTCTACTAAACAGGGCCAACCACATGAAGGTGGAAGCTCATTTGGCCCCACCCCCTCCCCCTAACATCACTCTACATTCCCCGTTAACATCTAACATTCATTCATTCTTTCAACCATTAATTAAAAGTAACATTCAATCAATATCACATGATAACATTCATTAACACATTAGATTCGTAAACATGCAACATTCATCAATATTTTGCATTAACACATAATTCATGAACATTCATTAGCACATAATTAAATTCATTGAGACATAAAATTCAGTCATTATCAATTAAGGTATGTAGATGACAATCATTTCTTTTTTCTATGTAAGCTCTAAGAGGAGCATCAGTGTCATCATCAATTCCCCCCTCATCAGTTGTTCTTTTCTCTATTCTTGATGATCTCAAATTCCTATGTTGTTGCAAAGGGGGGTCCTTTGCAATAAAAAATAAAAGAGTTAAATTAAAAATAATTTATTATAATTGTTACAAGTATTTAATTATTTTAAATAACATAACTGTGGCACTCTTTACCTAATCTGACCACATCATTTTTTCTGGACTCAATGTCAACACGCTCATGAACATCGATCCCTCAATCCTCTATAGTTGCTATACAAAATGTTACGTTAATCCAAACACCAATTGCAATTACATATAAATTTTTTAATAGCAAATGTATACCTCCACCACTGGGATGCACATCATGCGAACCTTCAGCATTCACAGATTGTGTAGAAGGATTGTTAGGCTGCATTACAACATCCTATGCATTGTTATCATTGCTTTCTTAAAATAGATATACTCACTTTATATTGGAACTTAACATCAAATAGACTAATTGGTAAAGTATTCAATTTGAAATAAATTTCATTTAGCTTATTTACCTGTGGCTCAGATTCATCATTATTAGAACCTTCCACACTGGTTTCAGCTCGTAGCTGTTCAGCCACGGCTCTATAGCCTTATTGGAAGCCAATTCTCTTATCCTCTTCTATGAGGCATCTCTTGAACTCTGAGCCCTGCATTTTTGTGCGGTATGGTGAATTTTACTTGCATTGTTTCATCAAGCAATGGAGGGTAGTCAAAATATCAAAAGGAAATACAAAAGTTGCAAAAGTTGAGGATCAAGAGCATAGACAAGCTAGTCTATCCTAGCATTTCCCATCACAATATATAAAAAATTTGATACAATTTTTCATTTACTAATACTTATAACTTGTGCTTGAAGTTTTGAAAAACCACCAGAGCCGAGCCTGTGTGTCCCGTGCTTTTCTAGTCTTGCCTTTGTTGCCTTTGATGTGTCAGGCAATCTATGAAAAGTTTGAAAGATATTAGATAGTATAAATATAGAGGTTAATTAGTACATAATTACATTCTCAACAGTATCACATACCTTGGTGTACTCTCTACTGGTGTAATTGAATTTTTCTTGTCAGCTTTATACTTTCCATCCAAAATCAGAGCCTGCCACTCAGCCTTAGGAACATAGGGCGGATGCTCATACCTGGGGTTATCCTGTAAATGTTTTCTGTACTGGTCCCTAATATACTTCAAACATGAACCAGGTTTTTCAAGGGGCTTGTTTCTCTCAAATGCACAAGGTCCAAAGAGTTGGGTCATGCTCTCTATAAGATCATCCTTCAACTTTTTGTCTTGGTTATTCCACCTTTTAAGTTAAAAAAAACATATTAGACTCATAAATGAAGTGAAGCTACCTTTAATATGGTTCAAGAAATGGATCAAAAGGAAAACTATTCTAGCAATGATATGAAATCAAAATAGTGGTTTGGGGTTTTAGTTAGGATATGATGTTCCACCAGGTACGCACAGTGGGCTTGAATATTCGCAAACACTCATCACCAAGTTTTTTTCAAAAAACATCATTCCCTACAAAACAATCATGGGATCATTAGTCGATGAAGAGTGATCAAAAACTAAATTACTATTATATCACTATAGAATAATAACTTTAAAGTACCTAGAACTTTGGCTACTTTTAATGGAATGCCTTCATCGTCGCTGACGATCAATATGACATCCTTCACCGTTCTTGTACTAGGAACATAGGAACATCCAATAAATGATGCTGTAGCTCCTATTGCAAAAAGTTTCATAAGTTTCATAAGTCTTTTTCAGGAAGTATAAAAGAACAAATGATAATTGATGTTAAAAAGTTGTAAAATTTTTTTTTGTTGAACTTTGATAGCGCATACAACTGCAAGAATTATCTTTAACCTCTAGCTGTTATGTTGTTCCAGTTGTGGTCTGCTCCAAGAATGTCATAAAGTAGCCTTGCAGAAAATCATCCATTAGTTTTGATGAGGATTCTCATAAATTTTACATAGAGAACGTTGATTTTTAGTGGATTTGAATATTAGAAGTTGAATTGCAGCATCAACTCAGGCATGAGTTGTTTGGCATAATGCCAAAAGAAGCTGAAGTTGGGGAGAATGCATACAAACTGTTTGCTAAAATGTTAAAAGAGATTTTTTTTTAAAATATCAAGTGCATGCTGTCTGAGTGAGGTTTATCTAGGAAGAGAAAGCCTTCAGTTTCAAAGTCCAACAATCGCATTCTTTGCTTGAACAAGAATAGTAGGAGCCTCATATACAACAAATTGAGAGCCATCTTGTGGAATCTAATTGTCATGATGAAGTATCATTTCAGCCTTCAACTGAGCCGTATTAAAAAAAAATGTTTTTAATGTGAAGATGGTTTAAAGGGTAGTCATGATACATTTTTTCCATGCAGATATATATGGCAGATGGTCTTATGAAATATCAAAAACAAAAACATGGCTTGGTCATCCACGTGCTAAATAGAGTTCAACTAGGAGAGTGTAAAGGACAACTAATCATATTAAGATCATGGGGAATTTGAGGCCAATTTTTTTGAAAAGTTTGTAAACGTAAACATAGTAAGAACATGGACAGAGATATTTATAGCTATACAACTCAAATAATGGCTTCGGCCTCCAAACTAGTCGATCTGTTGCATCTATACAATGTTGCAACTCGAGAATATACTCCACTTTTAACATGACAGGACTAGGCAATACTCTATCAAATAGAAGCCATAATGCATGTATTTATCAATTAATTGTAGTGAAGATGTTGCAACTCAGTATGCACACCATTTTAATTATGAAAGAATTGACCACTCTATAGTCACAAAAGGTATGCCAGGTCATGACATGAGGGATATAGGCTTAAGTAGAAAGGAATTGGACCTCAAAACATAACAAAATACAAGAGATTAGCAAAAGATAGTCAAATGAATAGACATGAAGAAGCAAAGTATGACAATTCATCATGTGGCTTCCAATGGAGATAGTGATCAATGTCAAGATAGCTAAAGGAAGGAACAGATAGGAAAATTTATAGTTGCTACAATCTGATGAAACACATGAGCTTCCTGAGGCATCACAAGGATATGAGGCTATACATCTATGTGTCAGTGTTGAGAATACTATGCAACAATTTGTACCCATACCCTTTTATGCAAGCTAATAGCTCCATTCCTCATCGATATGGCAGAACAAGCATAGGCTAAGTAGAAGCAGACATTTGTTGGAACTTGTGGGTGGAAGAATTGGCATATAGGAAGCACATTCATATTCATTGCTATCTATAGGAAAGGCCATGCATGCCCACTAGATATGTATTAAGCCATAACAAAGTTTTTAAAAGCCATGACAACATTAGTGGTTAGTGTAAATCTATTCAGGTTGTAGTGAACAAGTATAATTTGTGCAGGCTTGGTGTACTCATTGAAATAGCAACTAAACAGGAGTCGGCAATTGTAACAATCAAAAGAAGGTGATGATTCATGCAAGAAGATGTGAAAAATACACCAAAAATTAATGCTTGAGTTCAAATACAATAGACATGTGAGTCTGGTTAATCATTCATGTGAATTATAAAAACCAAAGGTGTATCAAATAAATAGTTGTAAAAAAATTATGAAAAAGTTTAAATGTTGAGTGACTACCAAAGGGGGGTCATTAAAATCTACATCGTAAACACATAACACTTAAACACATAGCAAAAGAGAGAAAAAGAGGGATATGTGTACCAGTAGATGGTACAACAATCGATGCCTGTAAGCTACATGTTGTCAACTCAGCAGTTGGAAAGAGATTTGTGGTTGTCCTGGATGGAGGCGGCGTCATCATAGGATCTGAAGCCAAAGAATAAAATTGTTAGAGCATGCATAAATATAGAACACGTGCATAAATTTAGTCTTAATTGCATGTATTGTCAATGATTAGGATAATTCCTATATATATTCAATGGAAAACATAAGTGGGGAATAGAACATGCGATCTACCTGAACCACCTGCAGCACCCTCATCATGGGAATGGGGCTTGAAATCATACAAAAAACTCTATAAAGACAACGCACCCATATTTTAATTAATGCCATAAAAGAACATAACATAAAAACCATTATTGAACTCTTGTTATAATTAAAAATTTCATTAATACTTACTTTTAAGGTTTCAGAGGTGTGCAACAATTCAGATGCCCTATTTTTTATTTCCTGAGTAGTAGGCTTAATGGTTGCCAAATGTATAATTTCTTTGCCAATTTTCTTTAGCAACTTTTTAATTGAACCGATCGGGTCATTGGTCTCTGCTAAAATAATATAAAAAGGGTCCTCCTCAGGGACGGGCTGCTGAGGGACTGCAGGTTCCTTTCCCTCCCTCCGACCACTGGCCCTCTATGACAACAATAGTATTAGTATTATCAAAATTACTCCAAAATAATGAAGAAAATAACATTAAAAATAAATTTTTTTTGCTTCTATCTAGTTTGCACAATTACAATGAGTTTTACCTGTTCATGTGTAGATGAGACGGGAACATCACCAGCATCCCCTCCGGGCGGTTGCTCCATATTGTGCCCCTGTGTCAAAGGTCAAGTATAAAAATGTTAGCAAAAAAATTATTGACTAAATGGTATGTTGGAGTCATTGATTAGAAGTTGGTTTAATAGTATGTACCACCCCCATGATAGTAGCCTTGTTTGTATCTATGCAGTTAAAATTGTAATCAATAAGAAGCTCTTCCCCTGCACGTATTTATTTTGTCACACAAATGAATACACGATTTCCCTCGCGCACCTCAAATATGCAATTGGGTTGCTTTATAGTTGACCTGGGTCATGTACTATTTATAAAACCTGCAATATTCCCTATTGCTTTTGGCCTTCCACCAATGTATATAGCCACACTTTTACTTTGATTATTGTTTTGCTGTTGTATATAATTTGTCGAGACGACATACCTACGCATACTTTTTTTATATTGAACAATATGCATCCAACTTTTGTAATCATAACATGGTCCAACATACTCCATCAATTCATAAACTTTGTTGTAAGACACCTTTATGCCATCCATAGAAAATAGGCCCAAACCATGTAATGATGATGGTGCTATACGATATATCCTCTCGTTAACACAAAAATCTATGTTTATTGGAGGAAGTTCCTTGGGTACCCAATGTTTCTGTAGATGTTGGTACCTCAAGGGCACCTCAATGTTGCCTTCCATCATATCATCATAAAAACATGACCCCCCTTGAGCAAGGAAAAATTTCACGCGTTTATTGAATTTCCTTCTAGTCCTTTGACCTCTAGTTAATCTCCCTATTCTAGATAAACTGCATGTCTCACTTTCCTCTTCTATTCCTATATTTCCCTCACTCAAGGAAGACACTTCTGACAAATACCTATTCGCTGGTACTTGCAAATGGGAGAGATCTTAGAAGACATCAATCTTACTATTGATAAGTGTATTAAATAGACTGTCTATAAGGAGTATTGACTTATACCTGTCGATCCATGAGACTATGCAGGATGCTCCTGAAAGGGGTTCAGTTTCCTACAAATGTAATTCAATTATCGTGAGCATAATCACATCATAATCATAATCACATCCATCATAAGTGATGGGTGACCCCTCGAACTTGGCGAATCACGACAAAAGTTTTCAATATTGTAATAATGGAGAAACTTTGAATCTCTAGGAACCATGAGTTAGACATATGTTTTAATGGTTATGTATAGCATTTAAGATGTATTTCAAAAGCATTTCCATTAGAATAGGAAATCAATCTCCATGAGGAGGAAACATGGGAAACATAAGACTTAAAAAGTGGAAATATGGTTTTAATAACCAACCTTGAATAGCCACCGGCAACTCTTTAAAAAGAAAGAGTGGGAACCGAATGGGATAGTTGGAGTTAAGAGAGGGGGAGTAGAGAAACTATGAGAAAGGGAGAAATGAATTGAGAGTAAAGGATTGGCTCTTTGGCCTTTAGCCAGAGAGTCGCAATGCTATGTAAAATTTTGAGTTAAAAAAATTTAATAGCTTGTGTTTATAGTGCTTCAGTTTCGTGTTGTTTCCCCTCCTCTCATGTGATTCAGTTTTTTGTTTGTTGTTTTGGATTAAGGGAATGGTGGTGGTATGGAGAAGGATGCAATGAAGATATATCACTGTGATACATGTATCGAGTCATATCAGTCTTAGTTATGAATATTATTTCAGTCTGCAACGGTATACAAGAATTCATTATGTGAATCTTGGGTTGAATAATTGAATGCTATCGGGTTTTAGAAGTTATCTATATTGTTATTAAGCGGTCAGCTTGTTCATGTTATCATAGCACAAGTTTTATTTGATTCCCTCCATTATTGAGTGTGCTTCAACAAGGTGGTGACATTCCTTTTGTTCAAATGTGTGAGAGGGCTCAACTTTCGCAATAATATAAGGAAATGAGTACGAGTCGGCTTTGACAACAAGCTAGGGTGGCTGATGGTCATCATGACTTAACATGGTATTTGGAGATGGTGAAGGGCCACCTTGTGTGAGCCCGATCATTTGGAGAGTGTAACCAATAGCTATCAGCCTTCATAATGACGTGTGACACCATGTCTTGGCTCGGTAATGAATGAACTCAATAATATGTGAAAGAGTTTGGCTCAAAATTTGTGATGGAGATTAATGGATTCGGGTTACCAACGAAGTCTTTGCATTTGCGAAGAAAGGTGGCAGACTACAAAGGTGGCAAATGATAACACCATGTACACTCTGTGTCAACACCAAGCATGAAGAACTCGATAAGGAGGGTCTTACAAAAATGGTGGTGACTTTGTCAATCATCTCAATGAGAGAAGTATGCCGCTGCAAGTAGAAAATGGAGAAGTCGAGGTGAAGAATAAAAGTGGGAACTTAACCGAATGGGTTTGATAATAACAGCTCGGGTTTGATTTGAACAAGCCCAATACTTAGAAAGAAAGGAAATCCACATGCAGCATGACTGGCATGATAAAGATCCAGTATTTCACATTGGTGATAGATTTAGATTTTTGAACTTGGTAAATAGAAGCCATGCAATTTCCAAGAACCCCATCAAGAGTCATGGATCATGCACTCAGTGCTGGTCTAAAGATTTGAAATGTAGATATGAAGGCGTCAAGATTATTATATGGGTGAGATAGCTCAGGTATGGGGTCTGATATGTCATGAGATTAACAATGAAAAAGGTGGTAGAATGTGTTCCTATGATTCGTGTTACATCAAATTGGTATCAGAGCTAGCAAATAGTCTGGTGATATTGCAGTGGGAAGAAGCATAAATGGTTGCATTAATCCATCAAGTTGCAGGAAGAACAAAGAGAGTTCTTGGGAAGATCTCAATTGAAGATCTTCGTGTTGTCTCCATCAAGATGAAGCTGGGTAGAAGATGTAAGAAGCAACCATTGAGTGAGAGTGGGAAGCATCTTCCAGAATCTTCGATGGGTACGATGACCGTATAGCAGCAGCAAGAAGAATGGTGGACAGCAACGACAATGCAAAGATGTCATCAGAGTGACGCAGGGAAAGCTAAGGAGCGAAAGACCATGACGGAGAAGAAAACGCATTTCCTTGGGACAAGGAAATTTGTCAGTCTGGAAGTTTGATGGGTGATCCCTCAAACTTGTCAAATCACGGCAAAAGTTTTCAATATTGTAATAATGGAGAAACTTTGAATCTCTGGGAACCATGAGTTAGACATATGTTTTAATGGTTATGTATAGCATTTAAGATGTATTTCAAAAGCATTTCCATTAGAATAGGAAAGCGATCTCCATGAGGAGGCAATGTGGGAAACATAAGACTTAAAAAGTGGAAGTATGGTTTTAATAACCAACCTTGAATAACCACTGGCAACTCTTTAAAAAGAAAGAGTGGGAACCGAATGGGATAGTTAGAGTTAAGAGAGGGGGAGTAGAGAAACTACGAGAAAGGGAGAAAGGAATTGAGAGTAAAGGATCGGCTCTCTGGCCTTTAGCCAGAGAGTCGCAATGCTATGTAAAATTTTGAGTTAAAAAAAATTAATAGCTTGTGTTTATAGTGTTTCAGTTTCGTGTTGTTTCCCCTCCTCTCATGTGATTCGATTTTTTGTTTGTTGTTTTGGATTAAGGGAATGGTGGTGGTATGGAGAAGGATGCAATGAAGATATATCATTGTGACACATGTATCGAGTCATATCAGTCTTAGTTATGAATATTATTTCAGTCTGCAACAGTATGCAAGAATTCATTATGCGAGTCTTGGGTTGAATAATTGAATGATATCGGGTTTTAGAAGTTATCTATATTGTTATTAAGCGGTCAGCTTGTTCATGTTATCACAGCACAAGGTTTATTTGATTCCCTCCATTATCGAGTGTGCTTCAACAAGGTGGTGACATTCCTTTTGTTCAAATGTGTGAGAGGGCTCAGCTTTCGCAGCAATATAAGGAAATGAGTACGAGTTGGCTTTGACAACAAGCTAGGGTGGCTGATGGTCATCATGACTTAACATGGTATTTGGAGATGGTGAAGGGTCACCTTGTGTGAGCCCGATCATTTGAAGAGTGCAGCCGATAGCTATCAGCCTTCATAATGACGTGTGACACCATGTCTTGGCTCGGTAATGAATGAACTCAATAATATGTGAAAGAGTTTGGCTCAGAATTTGTGATGGAGATCAATGGATTTGGGTTACCAATGAAGTCTTTGCATTTGCGAAGAAAGGTGGCAGACTGAAAAGGTGGCAAATGATAACACCATGTACACTCTGTGTCAACACCAAGCATGAAGAACCCGATAAGGAGGGTCTTACAGAAATGGTGGCGACTTTGTCAATCATCTCAATGAGAGAAGTATGCTGCTACAAGTAGAAAATGGAGAAGCCGAGGTGAAGAATAAAGTTGGCAACTTAACTGAATGGGTTTGATAATAATAGCTCGGGTTTGATTTGAACAAGCCCAATACTTAGAAAGAAAGGAAATCCACATGCAACATGATTGGCATGATAAAGATCCAGTATTTCACATTGGTGATAGATTTAGATTTTTGAACTTGGTAAATAGAAGCCATGCAGTTTCCAAGAACCCCATCAAGAGTCATGGATCATGCACTCAATGCTAGTCTAAAGATTTGAAATGTAGATATGAAGGCATCAAGATTATTATATGGGTGAGATAGCTTAGGTATGGGGTTTGATATGTCATGAGATTAACAATGAAAAAGGTGGCAGAATGTGTTCCTATGATTCGTGTTACATCAATAAGCATCACATAAAAATAAAAAACATTAAAAGGTACACAATATAACACTTAAATCAGCTCACATTATAAGCCTACTAGGGAAGTAGGCATAGTGAAGGGCTAAGCACTTATATTATGTTTTCCCCATGAATTTTATTCTAGGTACAACTCCCTTTTATAGATATTTAATGAATTCCCTTTTCTAAACTAAACACTTAAAAATGCTTTTGACCTGAAAGAAAATAAGGCTCAATACATTCACACATCAATATGTGTTTTAAATAGTTTTATTTAATTAATTTAGATTAGCAATATTCTATTTCTAGTTGAAACTTGTAGCTTTTAAATAGATAATGAATAAACTATGTAACCATATAAGACAAATATATTTCTATCAAGAAATGAATATTAAATAGATTAAGGATTGATGGCATACCTCTAAATTTCATCATCATCATCCTTGTCATCATCATCATCATCATCCTCATCGTCGTCATCATCATCATCATCATCATCATCCTCACCATCATCATCATCATTGTTGTCATCGTCATCATCAACATCATAATCATCAACATCAACATCAACATCATCTTCATCATCATCATCAGTAGCAGCATCTACATCATCTTCTACTTCTTTGGTATCTTCTTCCATCACATTGTACTTTATTGGTCTTCCTCTCTATTCATGTCTGACAACAAATGACCAACCTGATTTATGTGGAACCTCTGAGTAAAATACCTGCTCACATTGGCTTGGAAGAACATAGGGCTCATCCCCAACTGGCTCAAATGACCTTGTATTAACCATTGTAAATCCATTATCATGTTCAATACAAATTCTATCAGGATCATTTGGATTAAGTCGTAGCCTATACCATTTGACAATGAAGAGTACTAATTTGAAGGAACTAAAGTCACACTCAAGTATATCATCCAAAATGCCATAGTATCGATTTTCAGACTCTCGAGGATGTAAGTCATTTCTAGATGAAATATTAGTCACTTGAAAGATTGTAGTTATTCCTGAATCACAAGTTTTCTTCGTGTCATCCAACACTTTGATGTAAAATTTCTGACCATTACAGAGCATAGCCTTGTGGTGTTTAACCTGCAATAATATGTGAAACATGTCAAAATTATTGTATCATGAGTTGATAAACATACGGGTGATTAATAAATTTGTACGTACCTGGAAATCTCTTAAACCACGTGCTAAATCTATTTCCCTTTGTGTAACATTGGAATCTCCATTATGATGAGCTTTTTTAACCAATGAAGATACACCTTCCCATGTTAATGTCTGACTAGAATGTTGACATCGTTCAATCCATACTGTCATCCAATCAAAGATTGTTTGCAATATACAAATGTAGTGCATCCCACTCTCGAGCACCTATACAAAAAAAAAATAGAAAACTTACAATCGATTTATTTTGAAAATTAAGAAATAATTTATTACAATAACATCTTATAATTTATTACCTCTCACTTTCCTCAATGTACCTTTCCCCATAAAGTACTCCCCTTCTAATTTTTTAAAAGGCTCAAGATCGCAAATGCGATCTACACAGATATTTGATGCAAACTTAGGAAGATATTTAGTAATGTACATCATAGTCTGGTATACCATATATCCCTCTACCATAGAACCCTTAGGATGTGCTCTTTGTCGAACCAAAGCCTTCAAAGATTTCAAGTGCCTCTCAACCATCCACATTGACCTAGCGTGTACAGGTCCACACAATTCAATCTCCTCAACTAGGTGTATGAGGTAGTGTTCCTGTGCATTGAAAAAGTTGGAGGTAGACACTTTTGCATTTCACATAGTAAATGAGGAATTCTTCTCTTCCAATAGTTTATATCTTCTTTATGGATTTCTTTAGATGACAACCACCTACATTAAGAGATTCAAGTCACAAAAAAATATAGATACGAGACTTTACAAAATAATATACAATAAATTACATAGCAAGAAAAACAAATCACAAATATAATAAATATATACAAAAAATTGAATAGATATTACTGCTTACCTCATGTATTTTCCAAGATCGTATATCACTTTTTTGATGTTATTGTTGAAGGGCTCTGGGAGAGATAGAGGAAGCACGTACTGTAGTAATTATAAACCAATCATTTCATTGTTTTCTAACATAACATAATGAACAATACACTTAGTTTATGAATATATTGTAAATATAGAAGAACATAAGTTACCTTGATGAAAGTATGCCAATCATGCATTTTGAGCACTGGCCCAAATTCACTTTTTTTGATATGAGATTATTTATGTTCGTAGCGAATCCTGTGGGAAATTGAATTTTTCGTATGACTTCTTTTATGGCATCACTTTGCTGCTCCGTTAATAACCAAGGAAGGGAACTTATATTAATCTGATCTCTGTTGCTATTTGAGTGAATGAAATTCTTCAATGCATGATTGGATTCATGAATGTCATTACAAATTTTGACAATTTTTTCTTTGTCATGCCTTCCATCCAATATTTTCCACAATGTCTACGTTATATTCTTTCCAATATGCATAGTATCAAACAAATGCACAATTTGTAAGTGCTTATAGTAGGGCAACCTGCTAAATTGTCTGGGATAGCTTTTTAGTCCCTTTGGAAGGTTGTCAGTACTGCCTTGACAACCTTCACGATCATCAATTACACAATTAGTAAACAAAAATCGTAATATAAATATGTAAATTACAAACATAAACCATTAGGTGGAATGACATTACCTCAACAATTAATTCTATTATATTCCAACTTCCATAGGCGAGGTGTCATTCTTCATGGATTTGATGTAGTCTCTTCTTTCCCATTGAAAATATGTTTTTCCATACTTCGATACTTATGATTCCTGTGGAGGAAGTGTCTACACTCATCAAACACCTTCTTTCCTAAACTTTTTGATTGATGAGATTTCATCATTGGACCACAAATTGGACATGCAAATTTTCCCTTTGTTTGAAGACCTACAAGATAATGATATAATTGGATTATTAAATATGTTGATTTTTATAATTAGAATTATCGTGTGCAACTTGAATTCACTATAACATACCACAAAAATGTGTTAGCCCTGGGGCATCATGTATTGTCCATGCAAGTATTGCATGGAATTGAAATTGTCTTTGTCCTATTGGTCTAGACACGTCATACTTAGTGACACTGTTCCATAACTCCACCAACTCGTCGATAAGAGGCTCAATATATACATTCATATCTTTAACTTGATATTTACCTACTTGAATAAATAGTAACATTACATAATTATTGTGACTGTTTTACTGTAAGATTTGTAAGTACATGTAAATTAATAACTATCAAATGATAAGATGCCTGGAACAATCATTGCCAACATAATGTGCTCCCTCTTTATTGACATCCATAGAGGAATGTTATTGTTAATAACAAAAATAGGCCACACCAAGTAAACAGATCTGATCTCTCCAAATGGATTGACACCGTCCATTGCCAATGAAAGCCTGAGATTATGAGGTTCTTCTTTGAAGTGTTGCCACTTTTTCTCTATGTGCATAAATGCGGAACCATCTGCAGGGATTTGAATAATGTCATCTCAACTTCTATTGCGTGCATGATAATCCAAAAATTGAGCCAAGCTACTACACCTGAATAATTGTCGCATCCATGGAATAATGGGGATGTAACGAAGAACCTTTTGAGGCACCTTTTTTGTTAGTCGATCTATTTGATATCTACTCATATGACATACAGGGCATTGTGTTGCAAATTCATGTTCTTTATAATATATAATATGATCATTGGGACAAGCATGTATTGCTTGATACTCCATTCCAATATCTTTCATAACAGCACATAATTCTCGATATGAGTGAGGTGGAATATTTGATGATGGTAACAAAAACTCACCTATCAATCTATAGCAAAAAATATAAGTTGTTAATATAAACAATATTAGTGGTACATTATTCACCCTTTGTTAACTATAAAGACATATATGACATACCTTAACATACGTGACATTGTTATGTTGGATAAACCATTCATAACCTTCAAGTTCAACAACAACAATATAGTAGAGAGAAGAGTTGTTTGGGAGTCTTTATATAGGGGCTCGTATGCCTTCTCAAGTAGAGGTACATTGATGCTATCATCATCATCATGATCAGATACGCTTGGACTAAATGTGTCATGGATCAATGTATTTATACCATTATCTTCAATTGTGTTTTCTAGCACATGATCATCATCTTCCATGGGATCATTATCTTCACCTTGGATATTCGCACCTCCATGTCCCTCCACTTTGAAAACCATATTCTTCAGATTGTTGTGGTTCATATAATGTACTTCCCTAGGGAGATCAACCTATATAAAATTGATTAGCATAAATAAACCATGATCATCAACTAATCATCAAGTGATTTCATATGTATATACATTTTTAAAATGATATAATGAACAACTTACCAGTGGATGATAGTCATGCCCACCTTCAATGTGACCATTCTCCCTACAATGTCTCTTAACTGTTTTGATTAGCAGTCTTCTACGGTTTAAGCCCTTACAAATTTTGCAAGGACAATAACATTTTCCATCACCTTTTCTTTTCAAGTTAGACCACAATCTATCGATTGTCTCCCTATTTTTTTCTTCACTTATATTATCTAATATGATTGTTCTTCATAGAAAGCAAAAATTAAACTTTGAAAACTTCGGTCTACAACTTTCACAAACTAAGCAAAACTGTCAAAAGTACACAAATATTCTTAGACCTAGCTAAATACTTTAATATTTTAAAAATACTTTCTTTGACTTTATTCCTAAGACATTTAACCCAATCACCTTTTATAACATTCAGTCAATTGCTCTAGGAAAATTTATGGATAAGATTATTTGTAAAACTTGGACCAACTACCAGAAGGTCTTATTTCAAGAGACCTTACAACATTAAGCCACTAAAAGCAATTTCAAAACATATAAGCTAAACGTCTAGTTAAAATATACATTAGATTAAAAAATATACAATTTTCATACCCGAGAGCGCGGCTATATAACTCATGCATCAGCCTTCTTGCTTAGCTATAGAAGCTCTCCAGTAATCAAATTATACAAGCTACAAGGCCTAACAACAATTTCAAAACATATAAGCTACAAGGCAAGACATATTACATGACATGGCAAAAGGAACAAAATTTACAAGCTTTAGCAAGACATATTAAACAACATCATAGTGCTAGAGAGATCACAATTATATGAGTCAAAACATAGTCATGAAAAAGCACATAAATTAGTTATTATATGCAATTAAAAGATATATAGTTAGATAGGGACATCCATAGGGCATATTGAAGAAATGAAATGGTCATATAGATTTCATATAGGATTTTGAAGATGATAGTGTTCTAAGGCAAAAAATCAGGAATCTATCTCCAGTCAAACAAATTAGAGGTTCAATAGTTTCTTTAAATCCCGCACATATGGCCTTCAATATATCACTTCTCTCCAGCTTTCTTGTCACAATAGAAGAAAAGATGAAATTAAAATGAAAGCCAAAAATGTTACAAAGAGAATGCGCTTTTTTATATTGATTATTTTTCATGATATTATAGAACTTCGTATCTATAAATGCTAGCAGGGTATTGAAGTGGGTAGCCTTCAAACCAGCCTTGGCCAGCACATGAAAAACCATTTCATAACAATATTTTTATAAAAATCATATTAAGCTTATCTATGTAGTTACTAAACCAACTATTACAAATGAGACACCAGATACAGATTACAGTGTGACCAAATCGAGCACCATATCCATAAATAAAAGGTTAGAATGTTCTAATATAGAAAAGAGCATAATATATACCAACATCAGTGTAATCTATACAAGAGATATTAATTACTATGCAACATATGACATTAGACACAAGAACAAGAATCTGCATTGTCATCTGGCTTCAGAAACTGTGAAGCTGTTCATTAGGTTTATTGCAAAGCTGCAGTGTTTTTTATTGGCAGAACTAGGGATGCAGTGCAGGCTTTTTATGATAGACTAGGGTTTCACGGTTGGAGATTCATCACACTGAGCTAACCATACACACCAAATAGAGAAAATAGTACACAAAAAGATAGCTGGGACTATTAAAACTAGAGCCAAAAATTAATAAAGAAACACTACAACCAATATACCCTGGGAATATCTATTTGGAGTTGAAGAAGGAGTTCACTCTTTATGTAGTCCTAAATATGTGAAGAAGATGAAAAAAATAAAGAAAATATTTATTAAAACAAAAATGTATTAGCACATGTAAGGTACAAGGTACAACTACTATTATATTAAAGTTTTTAGTTTTTTTTTGGCATTTTTTTCAAAGGGAGAGAAGATCTAAACATGAAATATGTAGGTATGGAAGGAAGGAAGATCGTGGTATAAGAGAACATTTGAACATGAGCTAAGGAAGAGCTAAAATATACATATGCATTGTTGACAAGGGATAGAAATGAATGAATATATAACAAGGAGAAAATAATCAGTAAAGGAAAGGAAGTGAAGATCTGATACTACAAATTTGATGTGACCAGTCATAGGTGATTTTTCTCTTAATAGGGTTTTAATGTTAAAAATTATTGTGTTTAAATGTGTGGATTATTGTGTTACATGCTATTTTATTCTTATTTTTTGTATACTTCTTGTTGATGTAACTCAGTACATGAAGTATATAGTTAAAAGTTTATTACTCTGATACTTGGTGAAAGCTAACAATTTACTAGTGAAGGATGAATTAGATATTATTATGAAGTTTTAATATAGTTACCAAGTTGATATAGGAAAAGTTTAAGTTTGTAAGATGTTGAGAGTTTTTTAAGGCCCTATTTGATAGCTGAGGAAAATTGAGCCCCCCTCTCTCCTTAGTTGTTTAACAAAAACATGTCAAGGTGTCCAACAAAGGATCATGGGAAAGAATGGGATACATTAATACCATAGGAACAATATGCCTATAATGAATGGACAAATATGAGAAATGGTATTAGTCCTTTTAAGATAGTATATCAAAAAATATAGAGGATATTTTAAATTGAGGGATATGAAGAGTATGGATAAGAGGAGTTCTCATGCTGAAGATATAGTAGAAGCAATGAGAGAGGTTCATGAAAAGGTGAGAGCTAATTTATGGAAGTGTTTACAACTGACCAAAATGTTAGGAGAAAAGATATACAACAATGATACACTTGAATAAGGAGAGAATTTCGAAAGATAGTTAGGGTAAGATTATAATGGGAAACACTAGTCACTATAGGATCTTGGGAAAGTA